>JAHVAK010000537.1:1896313-3272626 GCA_019845155.1 Luehdorfia chinensis
CTGGAATATTTAAGACAGTCCGCCAGCCAGCAGAAGCGGTGTAGCCGTTAGAACATATCCTGTAAAATTAAAGCTAGTATAATTAATACTAGATTTGAGGTAGGGTAGGATTCCTGTGCAGGAGTCCGTCTAGGTAGGTACCACCCCAGGGTCAGTTATTCTACCGTGAAGCAGTAGCGTGCAAACATTACTGTGTGTCAGTTTGAAGGGCACTGAGAGCTAGCGTAATCACTGGGCATATGAGACTTAAGAACTGATGTCTCAGGGTGACGGGCGCAGTGTGGTGTCACACAGTAATTTTCTGAGTAACACTGCATTGGTTATGGGCAGACGTTACACTTAGAATCAGGTGAACGTTTTGCTCGTTCCGTCACTTTTATGAAATAAAAAAAAAACTATATATAATTTCGGTGATGTAATTGCTGCTGTTAGCCTTTTTTGGCTTTTACAGCTTCATCGGATTCTGTCTGTGCTCACGGGCCAGGGGCCCGCGTGCCAGTTTTGGTTTGACCCAAACATAAATACATAAAGAAAGTGAACTAGCACCGCGATGGTGGTCTACGCGGATTCTTGCTTCATCCTACTACCAGTAAAATGATTAATAACGTACACACAGTGCAGTTTCATTTTCTCTGTGATATTGAGAAACATGTTTTTTTATATTAAATCGTGTCTACGTGCACTGTAAAGCATGATACAATTAATTTAAATTTGCTCTCTTTCTTTATGTGTCAGCGATTGGAACTTTACTGATGTATGTTTTTGAGTTGTGAATTTGTGGTAATTTTTTGACCGATCGAGGACGCTTTTTGAAGTGATTGCTATATAGAACTATGTATTTTGTTTTTTTTAATATAAATTATTCGTCTGTAATCAAAATATTGTATGTTATACAAATTAAAAAAGAATTAAATAAATGATGAAATTTATATCACCTAATCACCCACCAAAATTTACGCTGGAATACTTGACGAGGTCCTTCCATAGTCTTGTCGAAAAAATCCGGACTTTTCCTTGTTTATCTGGAGCGTTTGGTATTCTAGCAGGGCAAGGTTACAATTATGCTCATCTACTTTCACTCAAGTGACGCATCATTTTCTCCATCGGTATTCAATCACGTTTTATGAACGTGCGAGTTACGGACGCTTCCTAAGCCATGTATAATATTGCATACTACATACCTACAATCACGCCTTTTTTCTATGTAACGGGTAGGCAGAGATCACATTCGTAGCCCACTTTTCGCCCCCGTAGGAAATTAGACGTGACGATTGGCGAATCACGTCGCCGCCACTTCTGTACGAGTTGAAATTCATGACCCTATTTTTTTATTGGATAAAGCGACGAGACGAGCAAAACGTTCGCCTGATGGTAAGCGTAGAATCTGCCCATAACAAATGCTGTGTCACTTAGAACATAGCTTTGTGGCACCACATTGCACTCGTCAGTCCGAAATATCAGTTCTTAAATCTCTGCTAGACATGGTCACGGCAACAACTGACTTAGAAGAGAAGTAGGGTAATAGATTAGGTAGGAAGAAGAAGGCGGTCTACACAATACCTTAGTAGTCTCTTGCGTAGATACTCGTAGGTGCTATTCTACTCTGCCGGAAACTTATCGGCATCAGATTAATTTACCGTCCGATTATTATATTACCATTAGGTCACCATTACCACCTATTACCATTATGTGGAAAGTTTAGTTAAGCTAGCTCATTTCCGATTATTTAATTTATGATAAAAACTAGTATTATCATTGTCCTCTTGGCCGAACTTCGGTCACGGCGACAACTACCGAATACTGTCGGAAGTTATCAACTGCGCAGGAGATATTACAGTGCCACAAGTGTGCACGCAAACACTCATATGTCCCAGGAAGCAGTCTCAGAGACACAAAGGACAAATCACAGCACAACCAGTACCGAAAACCAACAAATTGTGATTTTGCTAAAAAGTGTGGTGGGTGGAATGATACTACAGTAGTAATTAAATGCATAGTGAGGTGCCGGTGTAGTGGAGTTATGGTGGCACGCATTAACGCTCGCATGCAAGCACGCAGGTACCTAACCAGCATGCAAGTATCCTCACAAGCAAACAAAGACTATTAGAACGCAAAGGCAATATATCTATAAAACATACATACAGTTCGTCGGCTCGGTTGGCGCAGTGGCTAAGCCATTGGCTTCTGAGACGTACGTAAACGTACCTACGGCACACACACACGAGAAACCTTACTGAGGGGCATAAAAAAAAGTCACGCCTTTTTCCCAACAGGTAGTCAGAGGAAACAGATGTCGCCCACTTTTAACCTCCGCGGGAAACTAGACGTGACGGGTGGCAAACCTCGTCCCACTCCCAATTGCGCTCCCACAAGCAGTATAGCGATTGCGTTGCAGATAATGGTATTTTCAGCACAAATAAAGGCTGTCCGTACGACACCTTAGTCGGTTACACCTCAGTAGGAAAGAGGTATGTGCTATTCTACACTTTCGGACACCAATACTCCCTGAGCACGATACGGTCAGTCACCTTCCAGGCTACATTGTACACACAGTTAATAGCTTTAATAAAACTCGGACCACGACGCGCGACCGCCGTAGAGAGCACGCGCAGCAGTCGACAAACACACCGCGTATACACGATACACCCGTGTTCCAGGGCGGTTCTCACCGCCCAGAGTTACCGACACACAAGTCGACAGTCCGAATGGAGGACCGCAGCCTCCCTCAGACGGTCATTAGACGACTTAAAAACCTTTTAGAGATATTCTAAATCGCGCAAGCACGCAGCGATCGCGACAGTTCGAATTTCGAGGTTATTGTAGGAGTTTATTTATGTATTTATGTTTGGGTCAAACCAAACCTGGCACGCGGGCCCCTGGCCCGTGAGCACAGTATCCGATGAAGCTGTAAAAGCCAAAAAAAGGCTAACAGCAATTACATAACCGAAGAAGCAAAAAAATTACATAACCGAAATTACGGACACCAATCGGCGCTGCATGTAAAAAAGAATTTTTTTTTTTGAAAAAAAAGCCAATTCGACTAACGCCTCGTAAATAATGAATACCGCAATGAATTTACCTGTAAGAAAGGTCAAAGACCATCATAAAAGCGCTTGAAGAGAGGTGAGACTCCTAAAGTTGTTCGAATATATCAAATCAGATAATTGGATCCGTGGATCGCATATACATAAATTTAATTTGGTAACTTCTTAACATGATCACAATAAAAGTGCTCGTATGTAAAAATTGTTTTAGTTTTTGGATTAATATTGAAGATTTTATAGACAGACTAGACAGATAGCTGTATAAAGCGTTTATTTGTCAATCTTACACATCATCGTCATCATCATCATTTCAGCCTATTAGTGATAGGCTCTCCTGCTCCACTGCTGAACGTAAGATTGACAGATTGCTATCAAAAATTGGGGCTGTCATTTTGGGGGGATTTCGCCATAGTTGCCAGCCACACTTGGCAGGTGGGTTGGTAATGGCGGTTTATTTATTCAGATCTTCTAGGAAGACTCTGCGGCCCATCTCCTGGTTTTCATTTACATAAACTAATTATATAAAAGAAAAGATGCTCTACACTATAGGTAGACCGCTTAAATGAGTCCTCGCCCGTGCGGTACAGGGGTACAGGACGAAGGAGAACAGAACAGAGAAAGAGGGTCGAGATACTCCTGAGAGAGGATTTTAATAAAAACTTCAAAATTTTAATCTCGTGTGTATATTTCACGAAGCGTCCATAACTGTTAACACGTGTGATCGCCAATCGCGTGGCAAGAGAAATGAGCGACGGAAAGAATGCACCTGACGCTAGCTTCTGCGAGCACTCATTTTAACGCTGTACGTATAGTATTTTTTGTATATCGCAACCGGACCCGAAAACCAACGATGTGTGCTTGATTTTGCATAAATGTTGGCCCCAGCTGGTATTCGAACACTGGACCTAGAAATCGGCATAGAAATCGGGTTATTAACCCCTATTCCACGCGGAGGTCTTATTTTCCAGGAAGACATATATTACATTACATAAGGTGTATGTGCGTAACATGAATATTCCCTACACAAAATCTATCTATTTCTCACACATGCAGGTTTCCTCGCGACGTTTCCCTTTATCGCTGAGCACGTGTTTAGGCAGATATTGGTGCCAAGGAAAGGGGTAGCCATCCGTCAGATAGGGTCGTCTGATTTGGGAGTGACGTCGCCTCCAGTCAGTTATCTTTAGACGAGGTATATATAGTTTGCATCTAAGAAACTTTAAAAACACGATGTCGACATGACGTTATGTCTTGAGATTCTCATGTGGCGATATATGTAGGTGTCGCTACACATGAACGTCACTAATAATTGCCAATAAAAATTTTAGTAAGCCCGGAATCGAACTTAGATCACTCGCACATTTGTAATTTTAGGCGAGTTTCCAGCTACCAAGGCCCAACAACGGATTATGGATGCATAACTCCCCACATTTTTACAAGATTACTATTGCATTTCGTTAATTCAATTTTAACGGCAATCCAAGGATAAAGAGGGGTGATGCAGTTACGCGGCCAACTTCTAATTATATTAATTTTCATTGTAATTTAAAACATTACTATTGAAAAATCCTGGTAACCTACATGATAGTACGGTCAAATAAACAAACATTATTCGTATTGGTACTAATATAACAATCACGAATTCAGTAGCTTTCTTTTTTAGCTTGTACTTTTCATTTTTAAGGAAATGTCGTTTGAAAACTTGATAATGATTTCTTATATTTACGCGAACACTACACATTTAAATTAAACTAAGTTTACGGATTTTATCGCGTTTAATTTTTTTTTTTTTTTACTTTACTATTTATAACCCGACGTTTCGAGTGCTTTACAGCACCCATGGTCACGGGAGGACTGAGGTGACAGATGTCCCTGATGTCATAGTTAACCTTGGGGTACCTTCAGCTTTTAATTATTAGTTGTTGGGTCCGATCTAGCAGAAAACTACTTGTCCTTGAAGTCTTGCAGTGGTAGGCTTGGTTTTTGATTTAATGTTTATTTATTATTGGATCCCGAAGCTGGTGGTAATACCCAACCACTTTTCTATTGAAAGCAGGATGTTTTTTGAATTTCACTAGCCTCGCCGAATCTCCTTGGTAGAATCGGTGTTCTTTTGGAAGATCTGTGTTTATCAATTGATATATGGTTTGATCCAGACATGGTGACACGTGAAGATCGTCGTTCAGAAGTCTGCAGTGTGAAAAAAAATAATAAAGCTACTACCCCGTTACTATGACATTTTTCACCTCAGTCCCCCGTGATGGGCAGCACTCGAAACGTCGGGTTAAACAGTAAAAAAAAAAATAAAAAAATTAACGCGATAAATCGTAACTAGTAATTAATGAAACTGTTGTATGTATGTTGCTTTCACTTGATCTCTACGGTATGCAGTGGGAGCGGCAGACGTCACCTGATGTAGGGCCACGTCTGCCCATAGCAGATGTTGTGTTACTCGGAATATTTCTGTGTAGCACCATACTGCGCCCTGAGTGTTCTTAAGTCTCACATGCCCAGTGATTACGCTAGCTCTCGGAGTCCTTCAGACTGAAACACAGTAAGGTTTTCACACTACTGCTTCACGGCAGAATAACTGGCCCTAGGGTGGTACCAACCTAGACGGATTCCTGCAAAGGAATCCTACCACCAGTAAAAGTTTTCTTTTGCCTTTTATCATATACTAGATGTACACGCGCCTTTCCACAGAACCCTTAACGTTTTAATCAGTTAAGGGTTCTGTGGAATATTTATTTATTTATTCTTTATTGCATTCACCTAATTTTAATTAAAAAAAAGGATTACAAAGGGCGGACTTAATGCCTTTTGGCATTCTCTCCCAGTCAACCCAAGGCATAGAGAGACATTGTTATAGGTATAAAAATGTTTCTAACATCGGGACTAGTGAAAGAAACACGATGAAATATAGTCTAAGTCGGTGCCAGAGTGTATAACCTGTGTAACATACATGTCAGTAGTTTACGTAGATATCGAATTAAATTCATTCGTACAGACATACACAGGTACTTCTATTTCATATATGTATGATGAAGGAAAAACTGTTACTGCAATTGATATATCCAATTCCCTTATAATATATTACAAGTATTCGTTTGTTAATGACCCGACATATTATTGCATGGTCAAAATAAGTCTTAAGGATAAAGGTTATATATATTGAGACGCGGCACAATACCAAATACTCGGAACAAATTACTTGTATATTGGCACAAATTGTAAATGCGATTGGGCAACGAACAGCTTACTCAGTAGGTCCTGACGTAGGAGGTACCTGAGTCACAACATGTTGCGACAGCTTTAGTCAATAATGATGTCTTCCGGGCCGTTTTTCGACTATAGGGAACACTTCCTAATACTGTCGGAAATTATCAAGAGTTATTATAGTGCGACAAGTGTAGGCGCAAACACGGGTACACTTACTTACTCATCTTAACTTATTCCGCTCCCGATGTACCTTTGTAAGCAGAACCTGTTCTCAAATATGTCGTATGTGGCAGCCATCGCCCTTCTCACCTTTTAAAGAGAAGGGGACGTCACGCCACACGAAACCACCCAAGCACAGACATTAAAACGAGCATGACATACTCAAATCGACTAAAATGTCTCTTCCTCTGCTATAATACAACCGGACCAGTTCACAAACTATATATATACATATATATACACTTTATTATTATTATCGCTTTATATATTATTTTTTATAAGTCGTTTTTTTTGTCGGTATAAAATATTTCCTATAATAGGTACTGTATCAAAATAAATGTTTCATACGCCATTTTGAAGGTTATTTTCGCTTTTAATGACGAAAAATAATTAGATGTCTTAAAATTATTGTTTTTGTACATACTTCAGTAATTTAATTGTAGTAAGCGCCATCTGTTGACAGTCTGTTTAACTAACAGTAACTGAAATTATATTCGGTACATAGATTTAAAAAATATTTTTAAATTGAGTCAATCGATCGTTAGATTGGGGTTCACTTTCAGAAAGATACATTTTTGGAAGTCAAGTTGTATTACAACGTTTTTAATAGAAAGTATGTTCTTTCAAAAATAGTACAGTATTTAAAAACCACTTTTCAGAAAACACGTAGATAACCTAAGATTTGGAAGACTTGAGTATATTATTAATTATGTCGATGGCGTGTCGTACATTACCATAAATACTCTAAATATGTGGACGTCCACGTAGCCTATGTCGCCGTAGCCTGTCCTGGGTTCGAATTCCAGCCGCAACATTTGTGCAAAAACACAAATTTGTGGAGTTTGTCTGTGAAACGCACTTAAAATACATGAGAAATCCTTGTGTGGGTATCGTATTTTTTTTTAAGTAGAGTGCCAGCGTACTTATAATTTTCTTTATTTTTCTCTTGATTTATGGCGTTGCTTAATTATATATTTTTTTATTAAAAAATTTGTTTGTTGTGTCTTTACTCAAGCACGCGATGTGATATACTAATGATTGCCGTTTTAATGATTTAAAATATAATACATGTATTTTTTTTATTATTGTATAAAGTGATGAAACGACCGAAACGTTCACCCGATGGTAAGTGCAACGTCTGCCCATAAAAAATGCTGTGTCACCCAGAAAATTTCTGTGTGACACCACACTGTGCCCATCACGCTGAGATATAAGTTCTTAAGTCTCATATGCCCAGTGATTACGCTAGCTCACTGTGCCCTTCAAACCGAAACACAGCAATATTTGCACACTACTACTTCACGGCAGAATTTCAGTTTCGGTTTGAAGGGCACTGAGAGCTAGTGTAATCACTGGGTATGTGGGACTTAAGAACTGACTGTCTCAGGATGACAGGCGCAGTGTGGTGTCACACAGAAATATTCTGGGTGACACAGCATTTGTTATGGACAGATGTTGCACATCATCAGGTGGTTACTTTATCAAATAAAAAAATAAAAATTAAGAGCACGAAAGAGTTAATTGTTAATATTACAATTTCTCTTTAACAAATATTTACTGTTAGTTAGCTTTAAACAGGACTCTAAAGTAAGATAAACTAAGAATTAATTATTATTCACAGTAAATAAAATAATATAATGAGAAAACGTTCTCCTTTGCGAATGATAATAACCCGGGGAACGATGGCGTCGTTTTGCGCAACACCTTTTTTTATTTATTATTCTCTTTAATTACCGATGGCTTAACATTATATTTCATTAATTAACTCAATAGCGTCTTAATACGACGTGGTGATGTGATATATTAATGAAATATGTTTCATTAAAGATATAATACAGTACTGGTTAACGTAATAGAAAGTAATAAAATGTAATCAAAACCATACATACTACTGGTTCGATTGCGCTCTTGGCACATTGCGATAAAACCTTTGTCGTTTTTTACAACTAACGATGCCATACATAAATATTAATTCCATACCGTAGGTGCGGTATATCACTTGAATCTTCATGACAAGTTGATGAAATCTATGTCAGTGTTTTATAGATCTACTGAGACTTTCTACATAGTTTTGGCCAACCTAAGCACAAAAGAAATTCTTTATTTGGTATTAAATAGCGTGATAAGTAACAACTATGCTCATAGTAAAGAATACGTGGCTTAAACCTTATTAGCAATTTTTAAAAGCGTGAAAATAATTTCGATACATACATACATACCTACAGTCACGCCTCTTTCCCATTGGGGTAGGCAGAGACCACATCTTTCCACTTTCTACGATCCTGACACACATCTTTAGCTTCTTCTACTTTCATTAGCGTTTTCACACACGCTCATCGGTTGCGAGTATTTCGATACAGTTTTTAAAATAAATAACGAATTACAATTCTATATACAAATCGAATTGTCGGCTAGGTTGGCGCAGTGGCTAAGCCTTGCATCTGCGCCGCGGGTCGCGGGTTCGATTCCCGCACGGGACAAATATTTGTATGGCCTACATATAGTTGTTCCGGGTCTGGGTGTTTGTGCATGTGGAATTTATGTCTGTAAAACGCACCCACGACACAGGAGAAATCCTACTGTGGGACTTCGTTTATTAAAAAAAAAAACACTTATTTAATATAATTTATAATTTCAAATCATTAGCATTTACACATTACATTATTTTAGAAAATAAATGATAAAATTAAATTTAAACGAGAAAAATATCATACATGACAAATTTTAATTATTTAATGCATCGAAAAAGTGCAGTTCGCGCAATAAAAATTTATATTTTAACTTTTTCATGCCAGTATATTAATGAAAACCTTATGGATGTACTTAAATTTAAATCACTATTACCAAAGAATAGTGACAATCATAAATTAAAATTAAGAAAGGAATAAGTAATAAACTAGCTAATCCAAAAAAAAAATATGATTTAAGATAAAATTCCGGAAGATATAGTGAATGTAACACAGACACAGTACTGTGATTAAGCCATTGCACATTATATCCATATCCCCATACCAAATATTATCCAACACCACGGTTGTGTGTTGGACTTACTTTTAACTTTATTCATAATTTAAATAAAGTTTATTTTAGAAAAGGCATCAATTTCATTATTTTAAGAGGGGGATCAAAATTGGATTTACGTTGCAGTAAAGTCCAGTGTTAAGTCTAACATGTTAGACATTGGTAACGATTAAAACAAAACTCGTGCTTTGAATTTGAAACTGTAAACCGTTATTTGGTCCTGGTATATGAGGTCATCCGTTTAGCGTCAGCTTTCAGTACTGGCCTGCTCTAGATGTGTCGTATGAAGGTGAATCGTCCTTTTATGTCATCATTGTTATTTAGATTTTCAGTTCTGTGTGTCAGAGTATATTTTCTGTTGACACCTCCAGATAACGGAGTATTCGGGTTAAGACGATTTGTTTGTTTTTTAATAAGCGTCTGTTTGAAGAAGATAACGTAGGCTATGATATGAATACTTAGCTCGTATTAATAGGTTCATAAAAATTTTATTCAAAAGATTCTTCTCCAGTTGGAGTTCAAAAATATTATAGACAATATATCTATTGAGTGTAGACCTGTAACCAAGAACAGTAATTGACATATTCAAAAACAATGTTAAGTCTAAACTCTCCAAGGTTTCTTTTACCTTGAATGACCCTGACAGACTCTTTAACACCTTATCCTATACAAATTCTAGTGAATATGATAAAGTGTTCACTAGAAAGGCAGTAAAAATTCGAAAAAAAATATGCTTTAGTGAGAGAGCAACTAAAGGATTAGAAAGAGTAGAGACAATTTATATGATCTCTATGCTAAAAGATCATTTACTAAGTTAATATAAAATTTTATCAGCATGTTAAAAAGTACTCAAAAATCTTTCTGTATGATAGCTAAAGCTGATTTCTTAAGCAATAAAATTAAACTTTCTTGTAATAAAATAAAAGCCACGTGGAATATTATTAATTTAGAAACTGGCAGGCTTAACACAAGAAAGGAAGACTTAACCTTGAATATAATTTGGCAATGTAGTTAAAGATAAATATAAAGTTGCAAATGTTTTTTTTTTTCAAATATACCTACTGAAACTACTAAACATTTGCATACAGTCCTGTAGTTGCGGAGTCATTCCTAAGATAATATGTAAACATGAACATTCCTAACTTTCAATTTAATCACATTAGCTCTGCAGATATTCTAAAAGCATTGTTGAAGTTCGGAAACAAAATAAAAAGAAAACAGAAGATCTTTGGCGGCTTTCGGTCTGAGTAATACTCTTTTTTTTATTGCATAAAGTGATGAAACGAGCAAAACGCTCACCTGTAAGTGCAACATCTGCCCATAACAAATGCCGTGCCACCCAGAAAATTTCTGTGTGACACTACACTGTGCCCATCACCCTGAGACAAAGGTTCTCAAGTCTCATATGCCCAGTGATCACGCTAGCTCACAGAGCCCTTCAAACCGAAACACAGTATTATACAATATTTTGCACACTACTGCTTCACGGCAGAATAACTGGCTCTGGGGTGGTACCTACCTAGACGGACTCCTGCAATACTGGCGATGATTTCTAATGTCTGTGTTGACTTCTTCCCTGATCTGATGAAACATAGTAAAGTTGTACCAGTTTTTATATCGGGTAGTAGAGAAATTCCTACAAATTATCGTCCCATTTCTGTGTTGTCCTGCATTAAGTAAAATATTTGAAAAAATTATGCTAGAGCAATTGCTCGTTCATTTTAGTATACATAGAATTTTAAACGACAAGCAATTTGGCTTTACAAAATGAAGGTTAACGACTGATGCCGGCGTTCAACTAGTCACACATGTTCTTCAGGCCTAGGAAGATCTTCATAACACTATCGATATATTTAGTGATCTCTCTAACGCATTTGACTGTGTAGAGCATAATAATTTTATTCGTAAACTTAAATACTACGGCATTCGTGAAGCCTCACTAGATCTTTTATCATCGTATTTAACAAATCGAGCGAAAAAATTAGCGATTAATGGTGTTATATCGTTAGGTTGTCCAGTAAAAATGGGTGTTCCTCAGAGATCCTTCCTCTTCTGGTCCATTTCTGTTCTTGGTTTACATTTATGATCTTCCTTGTTGTTTAAAGTTAACAGAAATTACTTGACGCTGGAACAGCCCAATAAAACTCTGGATATTGTTTCCAAATGATTTGCGGCAAAATATTTACTTTTAAATGCGGGTAAAACAAAATGTCTACATTTTGGAATGTCCAAGTCGGCACATAATATTAATATTAAGTTGCTTTATAATATTAATATAAAGAATTCTAACCATTCATTTGAAAATTCAACTGTACTTCTTGGAATGGCTATTGATTCCAAGCTACAGTGGGGAGCACATATTGAAAAAATGGCTTCAAAATTAAGTTCTGCCATTTTTGCTATTAGAAGGATTAGACAGTTGACTGATGAGGCTACAGCTAAATTAGTCTATTTTGCATACTTCCACAGTATTATGTCCTATGGTGTATTACTGTGGGAATCCGCGGCCTGGTCCAGAAACAATATTCATTTTGCAAAAACAAGCATTTCGGGCAATATATAACTTGGGTCCTCGCGAGTCGCTACGAGAACTATTCAAAGATACTAATATTTTGACACTTCTTACCTACCGTCTTTGTATATTTATGAAAATATATTGTACTCCGTACGTACATATTTAATAAGAAAGTGACTGTATCCTGTAGAATGAGCCGAGGTGACACGCTAGAGGTTCCTGTGTTTAGGTTGGCTAAAACTAGAAAATCTTTTCTTAGTAGATCCATAAAATTTTATAACAAAATTCCTAAAAGTGTGACTCAAAAATTTTACATAGAATTCAACAATCTTGTCAAGTAGACATTATTAGAAAAAGTGTATTACAAAATCGATCATTACATAGAGGACAGAGATGTGTGGTAATAACTATTACTCAGCACTAGCAATCCCCCTACCAAACTACCTACCTACCAAAATGGCTACCAAAATTTGTGCTATTGTAATTAAATAATATAATTTAAATGAAACTAATTTTACGGATTTTATCGCGTTTAATATTTTACTATTTATAACCCGACGTTTCGGGCGCTTTACAGCTCCCATGGTCACGGGGGGACTGAGGTGACAGTTGTCCCAATGTCATAGTTGCCCCGGAGTACCTTCAGCTTTTAATTATTATTTTTAGTCCGATCTACGCAGAAAGAGCTTACTGTGTCTTGAAGCCTTGCAGTGGTATGCTTGGTTTTTGATTTAATTTTATTAATAATAGGATCCCAAGCCGGTGGTAATACCCAACCATCTTCCCTATTGAAATTAGGATGTTTTTTAATTTCAATAGCCTCGCGAATCATCCTTGGTAGGAATCGGTGTTCTTTTGCAAGGATTTGTGGTCTATCAAATCTGATGTAATGGTTGGGATGATCCAGAACATGGTCACAGACTGCAGACTTCCTAGAACGACGATGCTTCACGTCAGCTATGTGTTCTTTTACGCGGGTTTTTATCGATCTTCTTGTTTGGCCTATGTGAGAGACCACATTCACAATCCAGCTTGTATACTCCTGCGTCTTGTAGAGGGATGTTACACTTGACAGATGGTAAAAACTGACTTATCTTCTTCGGCGGCTTGAAGTATGTTTTTATGGAAGCCCGCTTCAAGATATAGCCAATCTTGTCCGTGACTCCTCTGACATAAGGTAGAATAGCAGGTACACGCTCGACTGTGGCCGGTTTCACTCGGTCACTGCGACGTAGGCGCGGAACCCGAAGCTTGTTGTCGTGCAAAACTTGCTTGACATGTTGAAGCTCGGCGGCCAGGTGTTTCCTGTCACAGATTCCTCGTGCTCTCTGAAACAAGGATTTACCCACGGTAGCTAACTGTGATGGATGATGGTGAGATTCACCGTTTAAATATCTGTTAGTATGGGTCTTTTTTCTATACACAGTGTGACTCAAGGTGTTATTCCGATTCCTACCAAGGATGATTCGCGAGGCTATTGAAATTAAAAAACATCCTAATTTCAATAGGGAAGATGGTTGGGTATTACCACCGGCTTGGGATCCTATTATTAATAAAATTAAATCAAAAACCAAGCATACCACTGCAAGGCTTCAAGACACAGTAAGCTCTTTCTGCGTAGATCGGACTAAAAATAATAATTAAAAGCTGAAGGTACTCCGGGGCAACTATGACATTGGGACAACTGTCACCTCAGTCCCCCCGTGACCATGGGAGCTGTAAAGCGCCCGAAACGTCGGGTTATAAATAGTAAAATATTAAACGCGATAAAATCCGTAAAATTAGTTTCATTTAAATGAGTAGTGTTCGCGTAAATATAAGAAATCATAAAATAATATAATTATTGTATACATGACATTATGTAATTTGGCGTTAAAAAAAAGGAAAACCCCAGAGTTTCTTGCCGGTTCTTCTCTGAGAAGGTCATATTTTTAAATGAAACTAATTTTACTCGAAACGTCGGGTTAAAAATAACAAAATTAAACGCGATAAAATTCGGTCATATATTTTTATCCGGTGTAGATTTTGACATTCAAAAGAACTTTATACAAGCCTAAACTGAATAAAGAAATTTTGACTTTGACTCTTAACATGGAATTTTGACGTATTTTTATTAAAAAGATCTCTTTCGATTTTACTAACGTAAAAATACACAACCGAGATAAAATACGTGTAATTTTTGAAATATGACTAATTATTGATATAAAGTAAATTCTTTTGAAAAAAATTCATTCACACGAGGTTGTTTATCTGCAATAAGTTATAACAGAATATAATTAAAGTGTAGTAAATATTCTCACGTACCATTTTGGCGTCAATTCAAAACGTGTCTGTTGTGTCTTTTATCGAATTATTTTATTACAAGTTCTGATGTTAATTTTTGATAGTTGGTCATGCAGCAAGTGCCCGTAAAAGTGTACAGTCATTGGAAAATTCGATTCAAGACCTAAAGTATGGTTTTCGTTCTGTCTCAATCAGTCCAACAAATCTTCTGTATAAGTAAATTATCATTTTATGAAAGAAATAGAATGAATACTTAGTTTTTTATGTGCACCGCCTACCTTCCAACAATAACGTGCACGCTAAACGTGATGCAACGTGCAAACTAATATCGCCACCGGGAAACCAACAGAAAACCTCCACCACTACAACACTACCATTGGGTCAATTCACACCACTGAAGTCGAGAGCACGACACGTTGCACCTCATTGAAATGAAAATGAAAATGAAAAGTATTTATTCTTCAACGTAAGTAATATACATTTGGTTTGTCAAACGTCATTTTTTTTACAATCTACCACCGTTTCGTAAAGAGGTTCCTCTGACAGAGAAGAAACAAGCGAAAGAAACTCCTCTATTTTGTTATTTTTTTTATCTTTGCCAAAAGTACATTATAAATCAATAAGAGGCATCAAGTGATATTGACTTTATGATAGACAGCCGACCGACCAGGACCGCGTGAAGACACTTTTGACTGTTTTAAATAGTGTTGTGTCACGTTTTAAAGTTAATATTTAAAGTATCGTCAAGCTTAAATAGCCAAAGATTTTGACACATGTGAAAGGACATTGTAATTAGTGTATCGCTAATTGCGTCGTTTACAATAATTATATACGCCATTTCTTAATCTGTTCCTTATTAACTTAGTTGTGAATATTTACGGAATTTAACGAACGTGCAGACGTCATTAGTGACATTACTGACTCTGGTGACCACGTAGCCTAGCGGTTAGCGTATCGGATATGTATTTTTTTTTTTATTGGACAGAGTGACGAAACGAGCAAAACGTTCACCTGCTGTAAAGTGCAACGTCTACCCATAACAAATGTTTTGTCACCCAGAACATTTCTGTGTGACACTACATTGCGCCCGTCACCCTGAGACATCAGTTCTTAAGTCTACAATGCCCAGTGAATACGCTATCTCTCAGTGCCCTTCAAACCGAAACACAGTAATGTTCGCACGCTAATGCTTCACGGCAGAATAACTGGGGTGGTACCTACCTAGACGGATTCCTGCATATGAATCCTACCACTATCTGGATGATATGAGTTCTAGAGTAGTCTAAGTTAATATTTGAGCAGCACTCGAATCATTGGTTTCCTGGTTTCCCCGTTTAAAACTTTCCTAATTCTTATCTCTTGCATGCATTACATCGAATGGCACACGAGTTAGAAATGTGTGCTAATATTTACGGCAACACAACTTTATGTTATCAACACGAAGGTGACGAAGTGGTCTAATTTGACCGAATGATGTTCTCCTAGCCGATTTTGACCACGGCGACTACTGCCGGCTACTGTCGAGAGCCATCAACTGCGCAGGAGATATTATAGTGCCACACGTGCACGCGCAAACACAGAGGCACTCACTCGTCCCAACCTAACCGCGCCCGATGTAACGCTGATGCGATAAGATCGGAGGTAAGCTAGGATGCAGTGTCAGAAACACGGGGACAATCACAACACAACCAGACCCGAAAACCGACAATTTACGTTTTAGCACAAATGTTGGCTCCGGCCGGGATTCGAACCCAGGACCCGCGGCTTAGAAGTCAGGTACTCTGACCGCTAGGCCACGCGGTCGTCATTTGGCCGAATACTTCATGATCATCATGATAAAATTTCATTCTGAAACTGGAACTCTTGTTCTATTTATGTCAATCTAATCTATTAATTAGTGTTGTTAGAACACACTTGTCGTTAAAATGACTGTTGACCATTACTTCAAATTGTATTAACCGCTAATTTTGACATTTTTCTCAAATTCATAGTTCTATCTAAACTTTACCTCTAAAATAATTACCTATTAAAAAACTCCATGCATCAAGCTCTGTCACGTACGACTATACTTTTCCTGTAAACTCATTGAATTCAAATCCCGCATGCACCAGTACAATTAATACATACGTACAGTCACGCCTTTTTCCATATAAGGGGAAGGCAGAGTCGACACCCGAAGCTAACTCGTAGCGAAGCGTACTCAAACTCATTATGATGATAATTTCAAAAATAACACAGTCAAATTGTACGCGTAATAAATAGACAGAGCCTATTGAATCTAATTAAAATATTTTTTTTCGATAGACGACTGATGACGTACGTCATAGAATACTAGTGGAGTCGTCTATAGTACTGTGTTCTATGATGGTAAGTGCAACGTTTGCCCATAACCAATGCTGTCTCACACAGAAATGTTCTGTACCACACTGCGAAGTCTCATGTGTCACCCTGAGACATCAGCTCTTAAGTCTCATATGCCCTGTGATTACACTAGCTCTCAGTGCCCTTCAAATCGAAACACAGTAATCATTGCAAACTACTGCCACATCAGAATAACTGGCCCTGGGGTGGTACCTACCTATACGGATTCCTGCATAGAAACCATACCATTGATGATGTTTACGCCGTGGGTCCTGGGTTCTCCTAGCCTACCTCCGATCTTATCGCACCCACCTCACATCGGGCCCGGGTAGGTTGGGACGAGTGAGTGCCTCTGAGTTTGCGCGTACACTTGTGGCACTTTAATATCTCTTGCGCAGTTCACGACAATATTTTACCTGCATAAGAAACCTACCACCGTTGCAAAGGAAGTATGAAAGTTTAAAAACAGTTTATGCATGTATTTAAGACGACATTTCTAATTTACAATTTTAAAAAGGTCATTAAAAACCCATAACGCATAATTTTATAAATTGACAATATTGTTATTAAATTTTACAACATTGTAAATTCCATCACGTCAAAGAAACCGTTCACGCATTTTAAGTCAAAGGGAAAGGGCTAAGCGGAAACCATGATTAGTCTATGAATTATATTATTTAAATGTTTGTGAGGAAGACATCAATAATGTCATAAACAAATTAAGAATTTGTATCGTTTATTAAATCCGTTATGTAGGTAATATAACTGTTGTATATTAACGGTCTCACTCATAAATATCGGTTAAAGTAGATTTATAACACTTAATAATTATAACGCTCATTGTTGGTTTTAAACTTTCTATGGCATCTTCTATAACACGCTTACAGCCCGGCAGCTGAGAAAATGCGTTCCTCTTGTCGCCTTTTTTATTTATTTAACATTCAATTTAGCAAAAAATTATAAAACTTTTTGGATTTCATTGTAAGTTGAACAGTTTTTAATTATATTATTCGTTAGTAGTAGTAATATTTATATCCTAAATTCTTTGCCATTTCGAAGTTACAACGGGTATTCTATGACTTCTCAGGAGCGCATTCTCTCAGCAGCCGATCTGTAAGTATGTCACATTCCAACCCAAAAGTCTTTTTATATTATATGTACATTCCGGACATTTAGAAGTGTACATTTAGGGTGCCGTGTGGTGGCGGCTTAAGAGAATCTACCACCCCATATCATGCCGTGGGTGTCGTAAAAGTCAGAAAAATTAAAACGAGGAGATGGGCAGCAGCATCTTCCTGGAACATCTGAATTAATAAACTGCGGTTGCCAACCCACTTGCCAAGCGTGGCTAACTAAACATAGATACAATATAGGTCTCCCCCATAGATTGTCACAAAAGTTTGTAGCTCTCATTTTGGGACGGTTTTGCCATAGTTGCCATGCTTGGCAGGCGGGTTGGCTACCGCAGTTTATTTAAAGAGAAAGATTTGCAGTGTAGTTAAATAGTTATTACCTTGCTTTATATTATCAAGCGATGTCTATCATGTTCGGATTCCAATCTCAAGGTTCTCTTATTTAGATTTAATAAGTCTTAGTCATGTAATGATTGTAATCTGTTATGTGTAAAATACCGAAAATTTAAGCATAAGCTTTATACATGTTACAGATTAACACTGGAATAAATTTTGTCAATTCATTTTTATCTAAGCTATATTAATAGTTAATTTTGCAATATTGTTTGCATTGGCAATTTGCAATATATCAATTTACAAAACAATATTCATGAAACTCTAGTGATTCTTAAAGAGAATCGTCGATTCAGCTGGAGTATGTGATTTCTAATTGTTTATTCCTTAAAAAAAGTTCCCATAGTCTAGGATTATTTTTAAATTGCATGTATGTTTAATATATATAATCAATTGTAATGGTATTGCATTTATTTTTTATTATATAATCAATTGTAATTTCTAATTGCGTATTAAAACGAATGTGTTATGTCTTCAAGTAATTAATAATCGCGGTTGTGTGCTTAAAACTGTGTTAATTGCATGTTAATTATAAATTAGCATACACACGCAACGTCTTTGTTACACATTTGCGAGGAAATAAAGCATAATGCAATTCAGCGTTATGCAGTATTACTAGATAATGCGCTCTAAAAACAAATATCTAAAAGCTGTCATGAGAGTAACTATATTGTTAATTGACCAATTTTTTTCAATTATTGACTAGCAGGGAATACCACTAGACATTATGTCCGCCCATTGCATTCCAGAGCTTAAGATGTTGACTAAAAAAGAAAGTAAAATTATCCGAGACACTAAAATGTGCCTAATTATAAATAAATAAAGCGTTTTTCTTATATAATTCCTTACTCAGCAAACAGGTTTCAGCAATCAAGAGTGATTGATTGGAAGTATCAAGCCAACAAGTATATGCCTCAAAGTACTAAAAGCCAACAAGTATATGCCTCAAAGTACTAAGCCCCACAGTAGGATTTCTGCTGTATCTTGGGTGCGTTTTACAGACATACATTTCACATGCACAACACAACCATACCCGAAAACCTACAATTTGTGTTTTTGCACAAATGTCGGTTCCAGCTGGGATTCGAACCCAAGACCCGCAGCGTAGTGTGCAAGTAATACTGTGTTTCGGTTTGAAGGGCACTGTGAGCTAGCGTAATCACTGAGCATTTGAGACTTAAGAACTGATGTCTCAGGGTGACGGGCGCAGTGTGGTGTCACACAGAAATATTCTGGGTGACACAGCATTTGTTGTGAGCGGACGTTGCACTTACCATCAGGTGAACGTTTTGCTCGTTTCGTCACTTTATACAAAAAAAAAAAACATCTAGGCCACGCGGTCGAATAGGGCAGGAGGTTCAATATAATGGTATATTTTTTTCCGTATTCAGTTTATGTTTTGGAAAATAAAGATAAAACCTGTTTTGTAAAATACTACTATTTATTCAGTAAATTCAGTTTGTGTTTTGGAAAATAAAGATAAAAAGTGTTTTGTAAAATATTACTATTTTATTATATATTTATTAATACTTTAAAACCTAATTTAAAACTATATCAGTCACATTTAGCTGTTTTAGCTTGGAAGCCATTCTTACAACTATATCACACATCTTCTAAAAATTAGGTTTAAATATTTAAACATGACTTTAAGAAAATATGCCTAAGGTTTATTTTTGGACCTCGTCAACACCCTCTAAAAAAAGATTGGAATATTTTAGATACAATTACAGATTGTAGTATTTTTTTTTGTCTTTGAATATAATTTTAAACACTTTAATTTACACTTTAAAATTATGATACTGCATGAATAACATTAGTCGCAGTATTCTGTTTGATCAACCCTCACGAATCTGAAAGTTCTTTCTTCACATGATCGGGGTCAGATTTTCCAATATTAACATGAATGGTGATTGCTTCATCGGTATCGGATTTCATAATAATGTCGTTCCACTGCACCTCGGCTTTCTTACTATATGCTTCATTTTCAATTAGGATTGCCGATTTTGTGCATAGCGCTTTGCTTTGAAATTCGATGAGAGCGCAGTAGTCACTTTTCTTGGTTTCGGATTTCACGTCCGCTATGTAACCGAGTTTTCGTCGCATTACTTCAACTTTGACGTGGAAGTTGTAGATGCAGACTTTGATTATAAAGGCGCTCTTTTGGTAGAGCAAGATTATTTTATACTTCGTCCTACAGCAAGCGGTCTTCTTGAGCTTCGTCTGAAAGTTTTCGATGAGGATTTTGATCTTTTGTGAATAGACCGCGATAATGTTGTGGTGGGACTGAAGATGCGCGGATAGCTCCTCGAAGGCGACTGAGCAACAGGTGGCTGTGATAGGACACGCCATTGTGTCGTATTTGCACTCCTCTTCGTGCTTTGCTCTTGTAACTGCTGTCAGCAATTCTGTGCAGCCGCGTCTGGTAACAAAAAACAATATATTAATAGGAATAGTTATTGTATTGATTATTTATTATATCTACCTGTTTTGAATACTGGTTCTAAAGTAAACCTAAAAAACTTAAAGTGAAAGACTATGAACTTGTCTAGACAAGTTCATAGTCGAACATGTCTAGAACCTTACAAATTTCAAGGTTAAGATTGACAACAGATACACCTTAAAAAACGAGACACGTCTTTAGGAGTAGGTATGGAGTTGTCTGGCGAGGGTCACTCTATAAATGAAAAGTTTTATTAACGGGTATGGGAAACAAAAAAAGGTTGGGAAGCACTGGTCAACAAGACAATGACAACATTTTTTAATTAATAATGTGACGTTATTTTTAGTTAGATAGTAGTTTGCAATTAGATAGTACTTGTATCCATTATTTTATAACCTCGTCATCAATTATAGTACAGGCTATTTCCAGTTGGAACAATTTGATGTTATCCAAAACGCTTGGCAAGTACATTAGGCGATCGTAATATCAGACACTTAAAAAACGTTGGTGCCCGTCACTGGTTAGAATAATTTAGGTACATACATACAAACTGTCACGCCTTCATCCAATACATATCGAACACATAGCTGATGTGAAGCATCGACGCTCTAGGAAGTCTGCAGTCTGTGACCATGTTCTGGATCATCCCAACCATTACATCAGATTTGATAGACCACAAATCCTTGCAAAAGAACACCGATTCCTACCAAGGATGATTCGCGAGGCTATTGAAATTAAAAAACATCCTAATTTCAATAGGGAAGATGGTTGGGTATTACCACCGGCTTGGGATCCTATTATTAATAAAATTAAATCAAAAACCAAGCATACCACTGCAAGGCTTCAAGCCACAGTAAGCTCTTTCTGCGTAGATCGGACTACAAATAATAATTAAAAGCTGAAGGTACTCCGGGTTAACTATGACATCGGGACAACTGTCACCTCAGTCCCCCCGTGACCATGGGTGCTGTAAAGCGTCCGAAACGTCGGGTAAAAATAGTTCAAAAATTAAACGCGATAAAATCCGTAAAAAAGTAGTTTTATTTAAATGTGTAATATTCGCGTAAATAAAAGAAAACATCGTGTATATTACCTAGTTTTTTGAAGAGCACCGCCCGCCCTCCCTCAGTAGCGTGCACAAGCAAACTAACACCGCCACCAGGAACCGCCACCAGGTACCCTCCACCAACCACTACAATACCACCACTAGATAATATACACCACTGAAGTCGAGAACACGACACGTGTTTTGCCCCACAACGAGGCATTATGCAGCCGCCGTCTGTCGTAGAGTCCATGGCGCTTGACCATTTTTATATTTTGCATGCGGATCTTAGCAGAGTAACTTACCTTCCTTCATTATAATGGATTTCCGCAAAGTAACGCCTGATGCTATTAACTATAAAACTGTTTATTCCGCCATCTATCGGAGGTGGAAAGATTTTTCTGGAGATTTTCTCGCTCTTACGACAACCACCGGGACGAAGTATGGAAGCATTTAAAGACAGCACCACGCGGCACCGTTACTTTCACATAAATTTAAGTTAACTTCGTTTTCGCACCCACGACTTAGAATACCGAAATCTCAAAGTGAAGCAACGTTTTCTGAATTATAATAAACTAGTTGATACCCGCGACTTCGTCCGCATTTTTTAAATATCTCGTCAGAGCTATTTGATTTTCTGCGATAGAAAGTATTCTGCGTCCGTCTACTGGATGCAAGTTAGCTCTGTGCCAAATTTCGTCAAAATCGGTCCAGCGGTTGAACTGTGAAATGGTAACAAACAGACAGAGGGACAGACAGAGTTACTTTCGCATTTATAATATCAGTATGGATTGACTATCCATTCAAACATCTTTGATTTTTAATTGAAAATCATATGGATTCGTCCAGAGGAGGAATAATCATCTCGTCCCTACGGTATGTAACGTCTAAGTGACGAAGCGTCTTAAGCGATTGGTTTCTGATCGCGTGTTTTATTTCTGTACAGAAGTAATATCTACATTATCATGGTCTGTCTGTCTTTGAGAGTGCAGTTTATGTTTAATACACACACAATACAGAAGGAATCCTATTGTAGCATGCTTTTTAAATAAGTAATTATCTTTAAATTTCATAGTACGCGAGTGACCTGGGTTCGATTGCGATGCCGGCACCACTAAAATTGTTAATTGCAATTTTAAGTGCTGATTTACCAAGAGCTCGGCGGTTAATGAAAAACATCGTGAGGAAACCTGTATGTCTTAGAAATAAAAAATATTTCGAAGACATGTGAAGTCCGCCAACCCGCATTGGAGCAGCGTGGCGGATTCTTCCAAAGCTCCAAAACCCTCTCAGAAATGAGAGGAAGCCTGTGCTCAGCAGTGTGACATTTATAGGCTAAAACTTTACTTTTTTTTAACCGGAAATGTCAAAAGGGCCCAGTCAATAATATTTGTGAAATTTTACAAATTATGATAAAACAGAAATATGTCATTTTTGATATTGATCAAAATATATTCAGTAACGAGTTCGTTAAATCATTATTTATCTAGCCGAAATTCCCAAAAAACTATTCGTGTAACATAGAAAGTAACATCCTGTAAATTAAAAATATATATAAGCTTCAAAGAAAAAAAAAAGTTATCGCAACATTAAGAAACAACAAAACGGGACCAAGCATTATTTACCAATGACCTTTTTTAAAAATCAGAACAGATAACGCCTTAGCAAAAAAACCGATAAGAAGCAGAAGAAATTGGTTGTTGTCAATGAAAATAAACAATAAGTTTACACACACAATCGTGACTTTCCTACGAGTGTAGATAGATTTTTTTATTGATCGTTAGCTGATGACCGCGACTTATTTCGCGCAGATATAGTTTTTTGATTTTCTGCGATAAAAGTACCCTATGTCCGCCTCCAGGATTCAAGCTGTCTCCACGCCAAATTTAGTGAAGGTCTGTTCAGCGCTTGAATCGTGAAAAGGCAACAAACAGACAGAAGGACAGAGAGAGTTATTTTGGAATTTATAACATAGGTATATATAATAATGAAGTACGTTTCGTAGATATTTATTATAATGTTTGATATTATATAATATTGAAGCGCTAATAGTTTAGGGCACTTTCCCGGTTATAATATTAGTGCCGTACCGCGTGCATCCATCGACCTCCCGAAAAACGGTACAAATTCGGTCCATCATATGTGGGATCGCTCTATAATGCGTTTTCCCGTACGAGGCTGCCACTCGAGAACCTTTCTTCCCCAACGGTTATTGAATCCACGAGCTATATGGCCTGCGCATTGCCACTTCAGCTTTCTAATCGTAAGGGCTTTATCATTTACTCTATTTCTGTTGCATTTATCATCTTTACGGATTATTAAAAATAAATATCTAAGCAGCCGTCTTTAACAATTACTTCTATTTTTATAATAACTTCTTTAAGTGTCTCAATATTATGTGTTTAATTGTTAAGTATTTTCCTACCGAGGTAAGAGTCGTAAGAGGCGACTAAGGTGTCGTACGGACAGCCTTTATTCGTGCAGAATAATACCATAATATGCAATGCTGTCATAATACCGCTCGTGGGAACGAAATGGGGAGTAGTAATTTTTTGACTCGTACCAAAATGGCAGCGACGTCGTTCACCACCCGTCACGTCTCCTTACCCACGAGGGAGAAAAGAGGGCTACGCGAGTGGCCTCTGCCTACGCCTTTAATGGGAAAAAGGCGTGACGTGAAGGCAGAAGTGTGTGTGTATGTAATTTTCAACAAAAAATATATATTTCTAGTCGTTTTTTTTTTATTTCAAACGAAATTTTCTCGAGACGAAGAACGTTGTTACACGGTTGTTTAATATAATTGCGTGTCTCCCATTTCCTGCTCTTAGGTTCTGAGTTGTTTTCTCTCCAGGCTACATTCTGTCTAACAATAATTAATATAAAATAAAGAGAGGGCAGGAACAATCACATCTTTGGTATTATTCTATTAGCTGATGTTTACTGGTGGTAGGAATCCGTCTAGGTAGGTTCAATCGCAGAGCCAGTTATTCTGCCGTGAAGCAGTAGTGTGCCAACATTACTGTGTTTCGGTCTGACACCTAGTGTACTCACTGGGCATATGAGACTTAAGAACAGTTTCCTCAGGGTGACGGGCGCAGTGTCGTGCCACAGAGACATGTTCTCGCTGATGCAGCATTTGTTATGGGCAGACGTTGCATTTACCATCAGGTGAACGTTTTGCTCGTCTCGTCACTTTATCCAAAAAAAATAATTCATTCTCGTTGGAACTGATCTGTCATGGAAGTCACGAGATTATCTGTATTGCTTGCATATTTAGCATGTTTTTTGTCTGTGTGTATTATTAATTTAATCACACACAAATACACAAATACAGTGTGTGTGTATGTGTGTTTTTTTATTGTATAAAGTGATGAAACGAGCAAAACGTTCACCTGATGGTAAGTGCAACGTCTGCCCATAACAAATACTGTGTCACCCAGAACATTTCTGTGTGACACCTCACTGTGCCCATCGCCCTGTGACATCAGTTCTTAAGTCTCGTATGTCTAGTGATTACGCTAGCTCACAGTGCCCTTCAAACCGAAACACAGTAATGTTTGCACACTATGCTATGCATGCTTCGCGGCAGAATAACTGGCCCTGGGGTGGTACCTACCTAGACGGATTTCATGCATAGGAATACTACCACCAGTAAAGTTTTACACATTTTGTGTACTTATAGAAAGAAAGTTAGAGAAAGTTTGTGAACAACAAGTTTTGTTAAGGTTCACACACGTTACTAGTGTATATTATTGTCTGCGAAATCTATAAGTCTTCTATCAATTTATTGTTATAGCAAGTTAATATCGAAAACACAATAGAGTACTCGAAATGAAAATAGATATGAGGATATCATTAGTTATATAACGGCCTCGTCTTAAAGACAATAAAAGCTACGAAGTGATTGATTGATAAAAAAAGTAAACAAAAACAGGGGTATGTACATATAATAAGCGATAGCAAGGTTTATATAATACCTGGAGTAAGAAAACGCATTTTGATTTTTATTGAGGTTTTAGAAATGATGACCTCATCCTGGTCGATTTCGACGGTGACAACATCCGAATATTGTCGGCTATCAACTGCGCAGGAGATATTATTCTGCCAAAAGTGTAGGCTCAAACACAGAGGCACTCACTCTACCTAACTTATCCGCGCCTGATGTAACGCTGATGCGATATGATTGGACGTAGAATGCAGTCTCAGAAACACGTTCACAACACAACCAGACCCGAAAACAATTTGTGTTTTAGCAAAAATGTTGGATTCGGCTGGGATTCGTACCTAGGACCCGCGGCGTAGAAGTCAGGTACCCTGACCACTAGGCCAGAGAGACGAGTAATCCAGCTTCAAAAAGTATCGTCGTCTTGTACAACATTACATGCAAGAGGTATTTGCGTACAGAATGTAAGCGAAAATCGATTGCATTATTACGAACAAAGCTCTAAAAGACCATGAGCAAGGAAATATTCCACCAAGTTCGATTACGTGACGGTTCATAAGGTATTTAGGTGTGGTATATCTGAGATAGGAGATCCGAGAAGTTGTGGTGGCTAAGGGACCGGGCGCTTTCCTCAAAATTTCATAGTACGAGTATGTGAGTGATCTGAAAATGCCCATAACGGTCTATTACTATCGTATCTATCGTATCGTATCGTAATAGTATCTAATACTGTTCTTCAATTTTAAGTGCTGATGTACCATGTGCACAGCGATAACGGCAAACATCGTGAGGGAACCTGCATGTCTGAGAATAATATTTTGAGTATATATGCGAAGTCCGCAAATCCGCACTGATCCAGTGAGGCGAATTCTTTCCGGCTCCAAAACTCTCCCATAATGAGATACCTGTGCTCAGCAGTGCGACATTTATAGGCTGTTACTTCACTTACAGTCTGAGATGGTTATTCCGCAACCTGACGGAGATAATGAGATTTTCATGTTCCTAATTACTGAGTCGAATTTTAGATATCCGCGGAACGAGCGAGGATGTTTATCTTAGACAACTACCATTTTTTTATTTGATAAAGAGTGACGGAACGAGCAAAACGTTCACCTCATGGTAAGTGCAACGTCTGCCCATAACAAATGCTGTGTCACCCAGAATATTTCTGGTTGACACCACACTGCGCCCGTCACTCTGAGACATCAGCTCTTAAAAGTCTCATATGCCCAGTGATTACGCTAGCTCTCAGTGTCCTTCAAACCGAAACACAGTAATGTTTGCACACTACTGCTTCACGGCAGAATTACTGGCCCTGGGGTGGTACCTACCTAGACGGATTCCTGCATAGGAATCCTACCACCAGTGACCATACGACAAAGCTTTAAATACCAACCTGTAATTTCGACAAGGTAACATGAGGTCATTGATAAGCCGCTGCAAGGCCAAACACGGTGCAGCTGGAGCACGAAGGCTACCGCGGCACCATGCACAGCGCGACATTCGCCTTGAGCACCGACCGCACCAAACTCCGCCACACCAAGGGCAAACGCAGGGACCACAGCACTGCAAAGAGAGAAAACAATGATTTAAACTATATATGATTAGTTTATTCCACTGGTGACAGGATGAGGGGACCTATGTAACGTTCACCAGATGTAAAGTGTAACGTCTACCCCTAACAAATGCTATGTCACCCAGAACATTTCTGTGTGACAGTCCAGTGCGCCCGGCGCCCTGAGACATCAGTTTTTAAGTCTCCTATGCCCAGTGATTACGCTAGCTCAGTGCCCTTCAAACCGAAAACCAAGTATAGTTTGCCTGGCACTAGGATTCCTATGCAGGAATCCGTCACCCCACTGCCAGTTATTCTGCCGTGAAGCAGTAGCGTGCAAACATTACTGTGTTGCGGTCGGAAGGGCACTGTCAACTAGTGTAATTACACTACTAGCGACTTAAGAACTAATGTGTCAGGATGACGAGCGCACTGTAGTGCCACACAGAAATTAACTGGATAACATAGAATTTGTTATAGACGGCAGATGTTGCACATACCATCAGGTGTACGATTTGCTCGTTACGTCATTTTTATCCAAAAAAAAAATATTATAGAGACAATAAACGATTTTTCTTTAAGAAAATAATTACTAGCAATAACAAAATATTACTAGAAATGCTATTTCCGTGTGGTTATGGCACAACACATCGAATTTGCTATTTCGTATCGTATTTATTTAAAATTGATGATTGAATAAATTAAAAATAACTGTTTCTTTATTACTTGTTAAATTAATTTTAAATCTTAGCATAATATAATTAATACCAACAAGTAAAAGAGATACTTGTTCTCTGTTGTCTTTTCAAAAGTATTAAAATTAAAAGTAAAAAAGCTATTGACATAAATTTACAACAGATTATAGATAACAATAATGTGACTAAGTCTTTGTTTAGATTCATCGTAGTATGTCGAATGGTTTAATGATTGTAAAGGTAAACAATCTATAAATCACTATAATAAGAGACGATCGATTAAGTTGTTTTTATTGGAAGAAAGGGATGACACGAGCAAATGACGGCCGACAATAAATGCTGTGTCACCCAGATCATTTCTGTGTGGAACCACACTGCACCCATTCCATATGCCCGTTAATTACAATAGCTATTAGTACCCTTTGAACCGAACCACAGTAATGCTTGAACAGTACTGCTTCACGATAGAATAACTGGCATTGTTATAAAAGCTAACAGATTTAATGCACGTGACGAGAATAGCACGTCTTTTTTTTCTTTATGGGATAGGGTAAATAAACTCTGGCACAATAAAGTATTTCCTTAAATAGTTGTAAAGTTAAAAAAAAAGTAAAGTTTCAGCCTATAAATGGCCCACTACTGAGCACACGCCTCCTCACATTTCTGAGAGGGTTTTGGAGCTAGGAAGAATCCGCCACGCTGCTCCAATGCGGGTTGGCGGACTTCAAATGTCTTCGAAATATTTTTAATTTCTCAGATATGCAGGTTTCCTCACGATGTTTTCCTTCACCGCCGAGCACGTGGTAAGTCAGCACTTAAAATTGCAATTAACAATTTTAGTGGTGCCGGCACCGGGAATCGAACCCAGGACACTCGCGTACTATGAAATTAAAAGCGAGAGCCTAGCCCCTGAGCTACCACGGCTCCAACACCATTTACCACAGCTTACATACAGAAAAGTGCGCGAAAAGTCGGTAATGCTAATTAGATTAAAAATTTCAAAATTTTATTTTTATATGTGCCAGGACGTGACGCAACGTCTACAGAGTTAACGTTTGTATTGTAGGTGTCAACAATTCTGTATAGTGGACAAAGTTTACCAGAATTAGTGCGGCAACTGGCTGTGGCAAAAAGTTGACAGGGGTTACGGCAATGCGTTCGTAATTAGAGAAGTACAGTCGTAGCTGTTACGATAAACATTGTTTCAAGTTTACGTCTTAATTGTAATGTTAGGAGATTATATTTATCGAAAAGTTTTTGATAGGGTAAACTATCAAGAAAACATTAGTAATGTTATTCTGCGTATTATTTTTTCTTGTAAGTCTTTCTCAGTTTTACTCAAGCAGTTGTGTGCAAGCATTACTGTGTTTCGGTTTGAAGGGCACTGTGAGCTAGCGTAATCACTGGGTATTTGAGTCTTAAGAACCCAAGGTGACGGGCGCAGTGTGGTGTCACACAGAAGTATTCTGGGTGACACAGCATTTGTTGTGGGCGGACGTTGCACTTACCATCAGGTGAACGTGTTGCTCGTTTCGTCATTTTATACAATAAAAAAAAACTTGATAGTAAGTGTCTGCCGATAATAGCAAAAGCTAGTACCCAGAACTCTGCATTTGAAAGTACTGTGTGGCGTTGTACTGCGCTTGTCACTATGAGAAAATCCTCTATATCTATATAATTTCACTGTCACCAGTGCGCAGCAAACTGAAACATATTGCACACACTACTGCTTGACGGAAAAATAACTGGCATTGCGGTTTTGCCTATTTAGGCGGGAATCCAATACCACTCATGTTGAGTCATGTTTACTTTTAAAATTATCCGTCAATGTAGCGTCATAAATTCATTTTACCGAAGCCGTTTTGTACTTGACTCTTATACGAAGTAACAGATCCTCTACATTTTTATTTTTTACGACTGCTTGTAGAAAAGTACTATATTGTAGATAAAGAATATATTTCGGCAGAATTCGTGAAGTTGGTTTACTAGTGGTGGGATTCCTGTGCACTTCGTCTAGGTAGGTACCACCGCAAGGCCAGTTATTCTGCTGTGAAGCAGTAGTGTGCAAACATTATTGTGTCTCGGTCTGAAAGGCACTGGGAGCTATTGCAATTACTGGGCATATGAGACTTAAGAACTGATGTCTCAGGGTGACGGGCTGCAGTGTGGTGCCACAGATAAACGTTCTCGGTGACACAGCATTTGTAATGGGCAGACGTTGATTTTCGTTGTCATTAGGTGGACTTTTTGCTCGTCTCGTCTCCTTATTCCTATAAAAAAAGTTGTACAACAAATACTCAAATTATTTAACGACTATTTTCATAAGGAATAACACTTAGTTTAAGTTAACCTTATTGTTAAAGTTAAACACGATGCTACGGTTTCATGTTGCGAAATAACTTTGTTGAAACTTGCATCGTTGGGAGTTAAGTACCGCCTTCCTAGGACGAATATCAATTCACGAAAAATAAATGAAATTTTAAGGTAGAACAAATAGTACAACGACTACTTCATCAAAAATTCATATTTCGATTATCGTATTATATTTATTTATTTATCTATTAATCTTTATAGTTCCTTTACAAAGAAATGATACAAAGGGCGGACTTAATGCCTATAAGCCCCCAGTCAACCCATGGAGTGGTGAGATTTTGAAGGTGTTACAATAAAAGACAAAAATATAAAATAAAATAATATTATAATAATTATATATATAAATATCTTATAAAATAAACATATATGTAAATAGAAATATACATATACACAAACAGATATATACGTATATATATAAACACATATACTATACACAAAACAATGCAAAATTAAATCGGGGACAGACAACTAACAATTTAACATGTAATGATTCTTTAATAAATAATCACGAACCAATTTTTTTGAAAGGGTATTTATTATACTCGTAGTATTTCCTTTGTGCTAAATGACAGATTTAATGACATTTGTTTATATTCCAAACATTTTTAGATTGTCTTAGTACTTACTTACGTACGTACTCAAAGAGACTTCCTCTTTAATGATTTATTTTTATAAAATATTGTTACGTATTTTAGCTGTCTGGGTAAAAAAGATGATAATATATGTAACATAATGTGTAATATGTATAACAGTGCAATAACTACATGTAAGTAAGTATAATTGATAATTATATGATCAATTATATCTAGTATCTAGTGGACTAGTGATTGGCTGAAATGATGATGATAATGATGATTTTGGGGGATTTCGCCCTACTTAATTTTTTCTTCAAACCGCAGTTCATTCATTCATTTAACGACACCCACGGGATGAGAAAGGGTGGTAGATTCACCGCTTATAGATATACATAATGATATTATACTCTAAACAAAGCCTCACGAATCTTATTTTTATTCGTTTTCCAATTCACCTAAATTATTGGTTTTCGAATCCATATATCGCGACTCAATACTGCGATGGTTGAGTCACAACTCACGAGGTACACTGTTGATAACGTGTTCCACAAAATACATGCAAGCGAAAATTAATTAGAAGTAATGAGGTCTTCTCATATAACGAAAGGAATTTATTATCACATTAATATATTCACTCAACATACATCTGACACTAATTTAAAACTGCACACAATTTAATGCCACAATTTAAAGTAATTGATTAACATACATATCGTCACTATTGTCGCTGAACACATTCTGAAATAACTATAAAATTTACATATATACAAATGCCTTACGTTTTCCTTAAACAATAAAAAAAAACTTATTTTATTTTCCTCCTTATACACAAGTTATAAGAGCGTAGATAAGGGACTAGGCGTTCTTTTTAAATTTTATAGTACGCGAGTGATCTGAGTTCGATTCCCGGTGCCGGCCAATGAGCAATTTTAGTGGTAAATTGCTAATTTACTACTTGTTTGGCGGTGAAGGAAAACATCGTGAGGAAACCTGCATGTCTGAGAAATAATAGAAATTTCGAGGACATGCGAAGTCCGGCAACCCGCATTGGAGCAGCGTGGCGGACTCTTCCCGGCTCCAAAACCCGTTCCGAAATGAGAGGATGCATGTGCTCAGCAGTGGGGTATTTATAGACTGTTGCTTATACACTATATTTTTAGTTATAATAACTATTTAATGTTACAGAATTATTTATTTCTATTTAAATTTTTATATTATTTCCTTCTACTAGTTGCTCGAAATTCGACCATAATAATTTTTTAAATTGAATTTAATAAGCTTTCTGCACTCCTCCATATAAACAACTAGCTGGTGCCTGCGACTTCGGATGCTTTTTTTAATATCCCATGTGAACTATTTGATTTTCAGGGATAAAAAGTGGTCTATGTTCGTATCCGGAATGCAACATCTTAACAAAATCTAGCACAGAGGCTATCTCTGTCCCCCGGTTGAGCCGTGAAAAGGTCACAAACCGACAGACGGACATAGAGAGTTACTTTCGCATTAATAGTATTAGTATGGATAACTATGCCTAATATCTCACTCCTCCGTACGCGTGCTATGCTTAAAATTCTATAATCTTTCTTCCTATGGCTTTTTTATGGGATCATCATCATCATCATCATTTCAGCCCATCACTAGTCCACTGCTGAACATAAGCCTTCCCTCAACGATTAGATTGCCACAAAAGTTTGTAGTTCTCATTTTGGCGGATTTTATCCATAGTTGCCACGCTTGGCAGTCGGATTGGCAACCGCAGTTTATTCAGATGTTCCAGGAAGATGCTGCTGCCCATGGTTATGGGATTGGTTATGGGGTTATATTTTATGGGATACTTTAGCTCAAATTAGATTGCTCTGTGCTGTATATAGGACTAGCTAATGCTCGACTGCGTCCTCGTGGTTTTTAAATATTCCGTGAGAACTATTAGATTTTCTGGGATAAAAAGCATCCTACGTCCGTCTCTAGGATGCAAGCTGTCTCTGTACCGAACTTCGTCAAGATCGGTTCAGCGATTCAGTCCGCGAAAAGGTAACAAACAGACAGAGGGACATAGAGAGTTACTTTCGCATTTATAATATTAGTATGGAATTATGGATTGTTTACATAGTCTCCCGGCTACCCCTCTTGGATTTGTTACTATTTATTCATAATAGTGTAAACAAATAATCATTACGTTACAAATGTCAATGACTAAAATTTTATATTATCAACCATTAAATGGGCCATTAGGTGGTAGGATTCCTATGCAGGAATCCATCTAAGTAGGTACCACCCCAGGGTCAGTTATTCTGCCGTGAAGCATTAGTGTGCAAACATTACTGTGTTTCGGTTTGAAGGGCACTGTGGGCTAGCGTAATCACTGGGCATATGAGACTTAAGAACTGATGTCTCAGGGTGACGGGCGCAGTGTGGTGTCACACGGTAATCTTATGGGTGACACAGCATTTGTTATGGGCAGACGTTGCACTTACCATCAGATGAACGTTTTGCTCGTTCCGTTACTTTCATGAAATAAAAAAAAAACAACAACAAAAACTCGACAACAAAAACTTTAAATGTCGTCATGAAGATATTTTTTGTGGTATTAACTGACGAGACGAGCAAGTCGTTCACCTTTAGCTACGCCCGTTACAGGTGCTGTATCACCCATAAATTTCATTTTCAAAGTTTTGCGTGGCATTACACTGCGCTGATTACCTTGAGACGTCAGTTATTTGGTCTCATTTGCCTAATAATTTCACTAGCTACAATGACCTCCAAACTGGAACTCAGTAATACCACAGTAGAAAAGACATTAATCTTTACTTCGTGGTGATACTGTTTTGCAGCAGAATTACAGGCAGCGTGGTGGTACCTACCTAGACGGACTAGTGTACGACTCTGTGACATCCTAACACCAGTAATTTTATTTATCAAATACTTTTATAACAAAAAAAAACCTTTGACAGCCACATGATGCCTTCACTTGATTCACGTATCTATCTAATGAGTCGTGGGTTTTGGTTTCGAATCTCCGTCGATGACAATATTTAATAAATTCTTGGTTGTCGGATCTAGATCTATTGTAGCCAGCTATTCGTGTTTCTTTAAACTGCATTCAACTTTGATTTGATTATTTTTGAACATTTAAAATACATATTCGCCTTAGCTGCGCAGCACACACGCCGTATGCTTATAGCGTAATGTAGGCACCCAGTAATTTACATACCTTATAATTTTAGTTTAATACACAGCTGTAACATCTGCTTTCTGTTAAACTTGGCAACCTCGTCATGATACTGACGAAACAAAGAATGAAGGTCGTCGTTAACCAATGATTTCATAAATTACGATTTTCGAACGACTGACATGTTTGTGTGTGAGTGAGTTGGCATAGATAATTAGTTATTAAATAGATAAATACATATACACCGTCACGCATTTTTCCATATAAGGGATAGGTAGATGCACTGGGAAACGAAGTGAAGGGCGGCGTCCACGGCGAACCACGTCCACCGCCATTTCACTGGTGGTAGGATTCCTATGCAGGAATCCGTCTAGGTAGGTACCACTCCAGTGCCAGTTATTCTGCCATGAAGCAGTAGTGTGCAAACATTACTGTGTTTCGGTTCGAAGGGCACTGTGAGCTAGCGTAATCACTGGGCATATGAGACTTAAGAACTGATGTCTCAGGGTGACGGGCGCATTGTGGTGTCACACTGTTGCATACTGGGTGACATAGCATTTGTTATGGACAGACGTTGCGCTTACCATCAGGTGAACGCTGTGCTCGTTCCGTCACTTTTATTAAATAAAAAAATAAAATAAAAAAGTTACTTACTCCCCATTCAGCAGAATTGCATGTAATGGTGTTATTCTGCACAAAAAAGGCTGTCCGTACAATACCTTAGTCGCCTCTTACGTACACCTTCGGTCGGAACGAGGTATGTCTTAACCTACTCTGCCGGACACCAATATGTATATTACAGCTTATTTTTTTTTTATTTTTTTTAAAAAAAGCGAAGCCCCACAGTAGGATTTTCTCCTGTATCGTGGGTGCGTTTTACAAACATATATTTCACATGCACAACACAACCAGACCCGAAAAGCAACAATTTGTGATTTTGCACAAATGTTGCCTCCGACTGGGAATCGAACCCAGGACCGGTGGCGCAGAAGTCAGGTACGCTAACCACTACGCCACGCGGTCGACAAGTCAAGTATACATGTAGTCTGCCGATAGGTGTCCGGCAGAGTGGAATAGCATCTTCATTCGTGCACAATAACACCATGATATGCGGTGCTGTCACTGAGCTGTTCTTGGAACGCAAGTAAACAAATTTTGACTCGTCGTTCCCCTTGGGGCGAAGGGTGGGCTACGTGTGTTTCCTGTGCCTACTCCATGTATAGGAGGGGGGCGTGACTGTATGAATGTATAATAGACATTGTTAAACAAAATGTATTTTATGCTCTTCAAAAAATTATACTTTGACATTCCAAGGTAACATATAAAACTCACTTAATGCGTTTGATTGTATATCATGGTTGATAGAATTAATCGACACGTGAAACTTTCTTTTTGGTTTATAAATTAAGTTAGTAAATATAGATATTTCAATATATAATTGTAAGTATTAAAGGGAGGTGTGTGGTAGCGGTTTAAGAGAATCTACCACCCCGTCCATCCCTTGGGTGTCGTAAAAGTCGACAGAGGGAAAATGAAAACTAGGAGATGGGAAGCGGCATCTTCCTGGAAAATCTCAATAAATAAACTGCGGTTGCAAACCCGCCTGCCAAGCGGGGCAACTATGGCAAAATCCCCTCTAAATGAGATCTACAAACTCTTGTGGCAATTTATGAGGGAGGCCTATGTTCAGCAGTGGACTAGTGATAGGCTGAAACGACAACGACGACAAAGACGAATAAATATCGTATATTCCTTTGTCAGATATAACGTTTATTCGATAAGATCGAAACATATATAACTTTTATGATTTAATATTTTTTCCTTTTAATGTTTTTCATAAAATTAGTATCTGAACTGATGCTCTAATTTCACGTCTTATGTTTTTATATATGCATTATTTGTGTATTATATTTATTATTTGTATGTATTTATTTATCTATGTTAATTCTGTGAATATATATATTGATTGTTTATATTATTATATGATGATGTTCTCCTAGCCGATTTCGACCACGGCGACAATTTCCGTCTACTGTCGAGAGCCATCAACTGCACAGGAGATATTATAGTGCCACAAGTGTACGCGCAAACACAGAGGCACTCACACGTCCCGATGTAACGCTGATGCGATAAGATCGGAGGAAGGCTAGGATGCAGTGTCAGAAACACGGGGACAATCACAACTCAACCAGACCCGAAAACCAACAATTTATGTTTTAGCACAAATGTTGGCTCCGGCTGGGATTCGAACCCAGGACTTGCGGCTTAGAAGTCAGGTACTCTGACCACTAGGCCACGCGGTCGTCATATATTATATAATTATTATGTAATAGTATTTATATTTTCACACCACACTCCATATTTTAGGTACTTATTTGCACCTGCCATCATCGGCCTGACTGGCAGAGAATGCCTCTAGGCATTAAGTCCGCCCATTGTATTTCTTTGATTAAGGTGTTACAATAAAGGTTAAATAAATAAAAAAATATCATACTTAGATTAGCATAAGTTTTTGTCATAGTGCAGTAGCTTTTCGAACACCGTTTCGTCATAAAAATTTTATATTTTAATATTATTTTGTGGACAAAGGTGCTAATTACATAATCACACAAGTTCTACTTCAAAATTACTATCTAGTTTAAGCCTTCCTATGCAATGTTGGACAAATGACAAAGTGAGGAACAGCGAGATAAGGGAACGTTGCGGTGTTGTAGATGTGGTGACAAATATAGAGAAAGAGTTTGGACGCTTTCTACAATAAAAAAAATATGTTTGTAATCTTGTTGTCTGTCTAGTTTGTTAATCTGAAGCTGAACAAAACTAAGACTAAAATAAGATTCTTTCATAAAAAAAACTTCTTTCATAAAAGTTTGCCCACTATTCTATAAAAAACAACGTCTTTTGAACGATGTAAAGTTCTGCAAGATTAGTTACTACCTTTTAAATACATTTCTCCATTTAAATGAAACTAAGTTTTCCATATTCATTTCATTCATATACATTCATATACATTCATATACATTTCTCCATATACTTCTCGACGGTTTGGACCCTTAGAGAGGATGGATGAAAGAAATTGACAAAACAGATTTATGAGGCGAGTGTGAATGGGCAAGCCGGTATGAGTCGAAGTGGGCGAACGTATCACGATCAAATCGAAATCGTTTTAAGGAAAAGCCACGTCAGAAGTACCCGCAACCGATGAGCTTGTATGAAAACACTAATGAAAGTAGAAGAAGTGGCATATGTGTCAGGATCGTAGCAATACCCTACCCAAATGGGAAATAGGCGTGAATGTGTGTGTAATTGTTTGTTTTCCTAAATAAATTGAAAATAGGCAGGGGTTGCCAAGTGAACCATAACGTTTGCTGGTACAACTGTGGCATTATATCTTGCGTCTACTAGTAGACCCTTCCGCCTTTGAATATTTATAAATATATAATGTACGTATGGAAACACATGGATTTATTTAATAAAACAGTGACTGTATCCTGTAGAATGGGCCGTGGTGACACGCTAGAGGTTCCTGGTTTTAGGTTGGCCAAAACTAGAATATATTATCTTAATAGATCCATAAAATTTTATAACAAAATTCCTAAAAGTGTGACTCAAAAACTGACATAGAATTAAACAAAATTGTCAAGAAGACATTATGAGAAAAAACGTGTTATGAAATAGATTATTACATAGAGGACAGAGATGTGTGGAAATTACACGTACTCTGCCCTTGCAAGCCCCCTGGCTACTATATTTATGATGTAATTTTTATGTAACTTATAAATGACATTATGTAATATGGCATTGAAAAAAAGAAAGGCCCCACACACCGCCACAGTTTCTTGCCGGTTCTTCTCTGAGAAGGTCTTATTTTTGAACCGGTGTAGATTTTGACATTCATAAGAGTTGTATACAAGCCTAAAGTCAATAAAGAAATTTTGACTTTGGCTTTGAGTCATTTTGAGTTAGTAGTTGACATTGACAGGAAAACATAGTTTTATAATTTTTGACTAGATTGGAATGGAAGTAGTAGTACGACTGGTGTTAGGATTCTTATGCAGGAGTCCGTCTAGGTAGGAACCACCCCAGGGTTAGCTGCCGTGAAGCAGTAGTGTGCAAACATTACTGTGTTTCGGTTTGAAGGGCACTGAGAGCTAGCGTAATCACTGGGCATATGGGACTTAAGAACTGATGTCCAAGAACTGAAGTCTCAGGGTGACGGCCGCATTGTGGTGTCACACAGAAATTTTCTGGGAGAAACAGAATTTGTTATGTTGCACTTACCATCAGGCGAATGTCTGGCTCGTTACGTCACCTTATCCCATAAAAAATAACCAAAATAACCAAGCCAACAAAGCCACAAACAGTTGCTAGTTAAGCAATAGAAAATTCAAGTACGATGTCTCACACAGTCAAATAAAAATTTCATGGACGCGACAGTCCCTATGGATAGAAAAAAAACTGACTAAGTTCAGGGCGACACGCAAGGTAATTAACATTCAAACGTGTAGTGCAATCGATAAAGTCTATGTTCACCATTTTTGTGCGTTAATTACCACTTTTGAACTTTGTGAGGCCCGAATTTGTGTTACCTAATTGTATGGTAGACATACAATTAGGTCGTCAAGGCTTATACTAATTGTATACTGTTGACGACCACTACCACGTGGCGGATCCTGGGTTCGAATCCCAGCCGGAGCTAACGTTTGTGCAAAAACAAATTGTCGGTTTTCGGGTCACTGGCACTGCATCCTATCTTATCGCATGAGCTTTACATCGGGCATGGGTAGGTAAGGACGAGAGAGTGCCCCTGTATTTGCACATACATTTGTGGCACTGTAATATATCCTGCGCGGTTGTTAACATACATACATACAGTCACGCCTCTTTCCCATAGGGGTAGGCAGAGACCGCATCTTTCCACTTTCTACGATCCTGACACACATCTTTAGCTTCTTCTACTTTCATTAGCGTTTTCGCACACGCTCGTCGTTTGCGGGTACTTTTAACGTGACCTTTCCTCAAAAGTTCATCGATCTGATTGTGATACGTACACCTAGGTCGACCCTTACTGGCTTTCCCATTCACACTTGCCTCATAAATCTGTTTCGTCAATCTCCCTTCATTCATCCTCTCTACGTGTCCAAACCATCTAAGCATGCCTTTCACTATCTTTTCACTACATCTTCACACCGCAACGTTCCCTTATCACGCTGTTTCTCACTTTGTCAATCAGAGTTACTCCAGCTATACTTCTCAAACTTCTCATTTCCACAGCGTTAATCTTCCTTTCCGACAGTATTCGGTAGTTGTCGCCGTGGTCGAAAAGGACATCATTGACATCACTGTGTCGTCGTACACGCACCACCTGACTTTAATCCCCGATGCCAGAGCGTTTAAAACTTATCTACCACATGCTCAGACACGAAGGAAAACATCGTGGGGAAACCTGCATGTCTGAGGAATAAAAATATACATGAGAAGTCCGCCATCCCGCATCGTAGCAGCGTGACGGACTCTTCCTGGCTCCAAAACCATTTTAGAAATGTGAGAAGGCATGTGGTTAGCTGAATTGTTAGAATTGGATCCGTTTTGACAGTTACGGTAATAAATTGACATTCGGGTTATTTAAAATAAAATGAAATTGAGAATGTTCGCATTCCACAGATGATTTTTATTGGATAAAGTGATAAAACGAGCGAAACGTTCACCTGATGGTAAGTGCAACGTCTGCCCATAACAAATTCTGTGTCGCCTAGAAAATTTCTGTGTGACACCACACTGTGTCCGTCACCCTGAGACATAAGTTCTTAAGTCTCATATGCCCAGTAATTACGCTGGCTCACAGTGCCCTTCAAACCGAAACACTGTAATGTTTGCACACTACTGCTTCACGGCAGAATAACTGGCCCTGGGGTAGTACCTACCTAGACGGATTCCTGCGTAGTAATCCTACCACCAGTCAAAGTCGAGTATTTTGTCATATTCGCTCCAGTCACAGATAGCGTAAAGTTTTTTCATTTTATTTTAATTAAAACGTTTTCTCGTGAGTGTCATCAATGATGCTCACAGAAATGCTTAAAAAGGAGTACAAAGGTTTATCTTCACGTATTAATATATAGATATTTTAATTACATGATTTTTAAAAGGTTACAATAAAAGCGAGATCTAGACTTTGTTTCCCTCATCGCTCTCGCTATTTGTCACATTTTGACAAATGGGGATAATAAATCGATGTTCGTTGTTTGTTAACATAAGCTCCATGACATAGGGCTATAAAATTTCTATAAGGTACACCTTATACACCCTTATGAAAATTTAATAGGCCGATGAAAAAATTAAATGTGTTGTAATTAATATTAAATGAGTCATTCCGATGAGTATTTTTTATAGATATGTTTAAACTGTATATAAGCTTTTGAACATATGTTTTTGAATACGAACCGATTAACCGGTGCTAAGACTTTTATGCAGGAGTCCATCAGTGCCAGTTATCCTCCTGAGTAATTCCGGTAATTTTCCTGATTGGAGCTGCTGAAGCTCCTCCTCTGGTGTCCCTCCACGTTTTTTTATTTTTTTATTAGATGAAGTAAAGTAACAAGTAACGAGCAAAACGTTCACCTGATCTTAAGTGCAACATTCGCCCATAACAAATGCTGTGTTACCCAGAACATTTCTGTGTGACACACTGCGCCCGTTATCCTGTGACATCGGTCTCTTATGCATAGTGATTACACTAGCGCTCAGTGCTCTTCAAATCGAATCACAATAATGTTTGTACACTATTGCTATACGGCAGAATAACTGGCCCATGCGTGGTACCTACCTAGACGGATTCCTGCATAAGAATCCTACCACCAGTAAAATAATCGTACCATTAACACACGGCGTGAAGATTGGAATTTATAAAATTATTTCAAGCAGGAATATTGTTAAGTGGTTAATGTTACCTGTAATGGTTCCAAGCATATGCTGCACTCGGAGAACCTTGACAAGACCTCATCGCAGTTCGGGCAGGTGCACTGGGCTGCATGGCCTTCTTTCGTTGTGTCAAGTGTCGGTTCTACTATCGGCGGTGGTTTGTCTGCAAAAATAAAAAAAAATATAAATAAATATGCGAGTTTAATTGTGGTTGTTTTCATGGAACACTTGAAAAGCAATAATAAAGTTTGCAGCATTGTTTGCTATGCATACTATTTATGTATATACAGATTATACAGTGCGGTAGATGGCGATAAAATAGTTTTTAATTAATTCGGAACGTTATCTTGAATTGTTCAGAATCCACGTAATAAAACTCGATCACTGACCGACGGACAGACATTGCACAGCCTAAATTGTGGTATAAAAAATATGAAAGTTTAGGTTAGGCTAGGAAAGAATTTTTGAAGTTTCGTCACCTAACGTTGTTAACAAGGGTATAAAAGTTTGTAAGGAAGTTCGTCATTTTGAAGTCATAAGTATGGAAATTGGTGTTCACACTTGTAAATAAGAAATATTTTGACGACTTGTGTTTAATAATGTCCGAATGTCGAATGTTAGACTAATAGACCTGGCAAAACTGAATCGAAGAATGGGCTAATACTTATATGTATATATAATATTTTAGTTTGTGAAGATCAAATGACAGTTGCTTTATGTAAATATTTAAATAAGGTATGCCTTGTGAATACGACTGTACAATTTTTTTAAATTTTTTTTTAATTGATAAAGTAAAAAGATGAGCAAAACGTTCACCTGATGGTAAGTGCAACGTCTGCCCATAACAGATGCTGTGTTACTCAGAATATTTCTGTGTAGCACCACACTGCGCCCGTCACCTTGATACATTAGTTCTTAAGTCACATATGCCCAGTGATTACGCTAGCTCTTAGTGCCCTTCAGACCGAAACACAGTAATGTTTGCACACTACTGCTTCACGGCAGAATAACTGGCCCTGAAGTGGTACCTACCTTGAAACCGGAATAATCCTGTGATTTTTCAAATATACCAGAATATAATTATCTCAAATGATGATGCTCTACTAGAAAAAAGAAATACCCTATTTCTATTTCCCTATTTCTAAATAAAAACCAGGAGATGGGCAGCAGCATCTTCTTGGAAGGTCTGACTTAATAAACTTTTGTTGCCAACCCGCCTGCCTTGCGTGGCAACTATGGCAAAATCCCCCCAAAACGAGAGCAAAAAACTTTTGTAGCAATCTATGGGGGAGGCCTATGTTGAACAGTGGATTAGTGATAGACTGAAATGATGATGATGATTATACTACGCGGAATAAGAGGCCCTGAAATCTCACCACCGGTAGATTATTAGATTAGATATTTAGATTTAGATTAGAATATTTTATTATTAATTTAGGCTGGTGATAAGGATATTTATGGCCAAGACGACAGCTGACACAAATACCGTCATAAAAGATACTCGTAATAACGTAACTAGCAGGCTGTTGTTTTTCTATTAATAGACGGTTAGACGGCATCAGGCAGTAGGAACTATAGTTCGACAGTAATAGTCGCTGCGGGAACTACTCGTAACATTGTTTTTTAATTCAACAGTATTTCATTGAATACGATGAATGAAGATAACGAAGGTCAACATTTTAAATGTTTGAAGATCGTTGTAGTTTTCATGATAAGTAGACAGAATAATGTAAGATTCTTTTCTTCTTTGTAAATATATTCTATACAGCGAATTATATGTTTTATTGATTCGTTTGCGCTTCTGTAAGCACTGATTTAGTAATCGCATGCAGTTCAACCACTGCATGATTGATTGATATTAATAATATGGCAGACGCAATCCAAGTCGTGGCTGGAGTGGTGTGATAATTGTGTCGTGTACTGACAAGTGTACCGTATTAGGAATCGAACTTCGTACAATAAAGGCTACGATATGCATTATCAAGTATCTTCCAAGACCGGGAATTGTACGTACTTAAAATGTACGTTTAAATAGACCTGGTAGCAAGATATGAAGGGAGTTAAGTAAATATCCAATAAATATAACTAAAAGCAGATGTTTACATTAATAGCAACAATTATTATCACACATATATTTATAAAACCGCAGTACTTTTTGTCTGACTGTCTGTCCGTATAAAAGGATTTCGCTCGGGAACCACTAAAGTTATGTATATCCGTGTGGTAGTGGCTAGACCTTCCCATCTCATCCCGTGGGTGTCGTAAAAGTCGACAAAGGTATATTTTAAATTACAAAATGGGCAGCAGCATCTTCCTGGAACATAGAAATAAATAAACTGCGGTTGCCAACACGCCTGCCAAGCGTTGCAACTATGGCAAAATCCAGCCCAAAATGAGAGCTACCAACTTTCGTGGCAATCTATGGGGGAGGTCTATGTTCAGCAGTGAACTGGTGATAGGCTGAATGGATGATGATGTCAGTGTAATGTTTCTAATACTCATATCTTTACTTTTTTCACATAGCACAGAAATCATTGCTGCTTCATGTATTTTTTTCTACTGGTGGTAGGATTTCTTTGCAGGAATCCGTCTAGGTAGGTACCACCCCAGGGCCAGTTATTCTGCCGTGCAACAGTAGTGTGCAAGCATTACTGTGTTTCGGTTTGAAGTGCACTGAGAGGTAGCGTAATCACTGGGTATATGAGACTTAATACCTAATGTCTCTGAGTAACGGGCGCAGTGTGGCGTGACGCCGAATTATTTTGTGTGGCACAGAATTTGTTATGGGCAAACGTTGCAGTTACCATCACGTGAACGTTTCGCTCGGTTCGTCAGTTTATCAAATTAATAAAAAAAAAACTAGTAAAATATTTTTAAGTTACAACACTGAGATTCTTGTGGTAATTAGTAATAGCTGGTCAACATTAAAAAGTTCAGTGTTAATGCTGTTTGTTGTAAAATGCAAAATCTTATTTGCAACGCAACGGGGTATTGCGCAACGCTCGAGGTTAACTATGTCAGTCAGACGAAAGAGAAAGGGTATGAGCACAGGCTATCACGGTTGCAAAAACCAGTTTCGTTTGCTGAAGCAACGTGGGGTTAGTGCGAGATTAGCGATTAATGAATCATTAAACAGTAACCCATGGGAATGAGGTGCGCTATAAGGAGTTTCTTAATATTCATTACTCATCTAACATCTTAATAATTCAATATTGAAAAAATAAAATAAAAAAGTAGATACCTGCGGCGTTTCTTTCGCGTCTTTCTTTATTTTTTTTATTGGATAGGACGACGAAACGAGCAAAACGTTCACCTGATGTAAAGTGCAACGTCTACGCATAACAAATGCCCAGAACATTTCTGTGTGACTCTACACTGCGCCAGTCACCCTGAGACATCAGTTCTCAAGTCTCATATGCCCAGTGATTACGCTAGCTCTCAGTGCCCTTCAAACCGAAACACAGTAACGTTTGCATACTGCTGCTGCACGGCAGAATTAATGGCCACGGGTGGCCCCTACCTAGACGGATTCCTGCATAGATGTCCTTATTACCAGTAATTAATAAAAATACTACAAAACCTACAGCGTTCCTTTCGACTCTTTCTTATTCGGACAGAGTAATCTCATTAAGAAACGGTTTCGGATTGTCGAAAAAATAATCATCAAATATTTTTGGGTTAATTTTTAATATGCTTTGTAATATAGGATAAATTTCCTCAATATATGTACGGCATAGCGATAATTGTTAAAAACTAAGTTATCAACTGGTCAGGAGATATTAGTGCTACAAGAGAACGCGCAAACACAGGGGCAATCACGTCCCAACCTACCGTGCCCGATGTAACGTATCTACCTAGGTAGGATAAGGCGGTAGGGTGCAGAGCAGTGTTAGAGACAACGAAAATCACAACACGACTAGACCCAAAAACCCTCAATATGTGTTTTTGCACAAATGTTGGCTACGGCTGGGATTCGAACCCGTGACAGGCACTTCTAGTTAGGTAGTCTAACCATTAGGATACGATGTCGTCATTAATAAATATATAAAAGTATCGATATATGTTAAAAAGAGTGTAGGGAAAACTTGAAAATGTAGGGCGATGAAACCGCGTTAAAATTTTAGTCATCTCATGATTCAAATTCTTGCTAAGTCGCTGACAAATGTTATGACTACGTCGTGTATCGCACCTCCCTCGCAGTTGCTTATTTTATTTTATTAACTATAATAAATATAGCCGTGTGGTGGCGGCTCGTTAAAAGAATACTACCGCTCCATCTCATCCAATGGATCTCGTTAAAGGCGACTAAGGAATTAAACTGCACCCAACAGCGCATGGTGGCGATGGGCTCACCACCTATCACACCAAGTGTATTATATTGTTTTGGTGAAACCTGGATTGTGGCAGCCATCTGTTTTTGCAGTGAGTGAGTCTCTGACTACCCCTTATGGGATACAGTCGTGATCTTATGTATGATGTACTTGGTCCTTATTTAAAAAAAAAAGTCATCACGATATCTTTTTTAATATAGAGTTATTAATCAATTGATGCTCTCCTAGCCGATTTCGACCACGGCGAAAACCTCAGACTACTGTCGAGAGCCATCAACTGCGCAGGAGATATTATAGTGCCACAAGTGTACGCGCAAACACAGAGGCACTCACTCGTCCCAACCTACCCGCGCCCGATGTAACGCTGCTGCGATAAGATCGGAGGTAGGCTAGGATGCAGTGTCAGAAACACGGGGACAATCACAACACAACCAGACCCGAAAACCAACAATTTATGTTTCAGCACGAATGTTGGCTCCGGCTGGGATTCGAACCCAGGACCCGCGGCTTAGAAGTCAGGTACTCTGACCACTAGGCCACGCGGTCGTCAATCTATATAAATAAAAAATTAAGTTTTACGTCTTAAACACTTCGTCCTTACCCTAAAAAAATATCACAATATCTTTATTTAATATAAAGTTATCAAAGTTATAAGAAACAACGATTTTATAAGAGGTCTGCCGTTAATTTTGGATAATTTTCTTTTAGTTTTACTATTTAAACACTTGGTCCTAATCTATAAAAAATATCCTGGAGACGGACATATCATACGTTTTATCCCGAAAAATCAAATAGTTCCCACGGGATATTTGAATAACCTATATCAGCGCGGACGAAGGCACCAGCTACTTAAATAATGAAACAATAGACAAGTTACAAATACTTTTAGTGTCCATTCGGTAGGACATTTGGTTGAGTGATTGGATGTGCATTGCCGGGGCCACGGGTTCGATTTCTGCACGGGACAAATATTTGTATGGCCTACAGATAGCCGTTTTGGGTCTGGGTAGTCGTGTATGTGAAATGTACGTTTGTTAAATACACTCACGATATATATTTAAAAAAAAGAAAACCAAAGCCTTTATTTTCTTAAAAAGTAGCCTCCTCTCTTTTATTTTTGAGAGGGCGTGGGAGCTGGTTTAAAGTGACGAAACGAACAAAAAGTTCACCTGATGGTAAGTGCAACGTCCGCCCACAAGAAATGCTGTGTCACATAGAATATTTCTGTGCAACACCACAATGCGCCCGTCACCCTGAGACATCAGTTCTTAAGTCTCAAATGCCCAGTGATTACGCTAGCTCACAGTGCCCTTCAAACCGAAACACAGTAATGCTTGCACACTACTGCTCCACGGCAGAATAACTGGCCTGTGGTAGTACCTAGACGGATTCCTACGAAAATTGCTGCAAAGTAAAATTGCTATGAAGTTATTTGGCGTGCGGTACGAAAACTATTGATGATAAATAAAATAATGTACTACATTTTCATACCACTCATTACTCACAAAAAAGCCCTCGAGGCAATATGTCTAACTATTATAGTTAAGTCACAATAACCGTTAGTAATTAAAATTAGTCAATCTAAACATGGGTAAAATCGAAATATAATGCTACCTGTTGGGGGGGTTCGTTAGTATCCAATAAAAAAGGTAACTGTACTTAATAACAAGGTAATAATAATAGTGTACTGATTAGAATCATTGCTCGCCTGTACATCTAATATTTAACCTCTAGCGACCCGCTAATGTTCTCGCGTGACTGTAACTCAGCGGACAAACTTCCCGCACCGCGCCCTTGACCGTACGCCTCCATTTATGTACCTGACCTAGAACCGACCCAATAAATATGTCTGGAAGTTCAGTCGGTGTTTTTTTGTCATTTATGATGCTTTACCCTTTCTCTTTAAAGTAAGGTTATCATGTCACGGTTAAATAATTCAATGTAAAGGAAGTGGGGTTCAAGTTTTAATTTTTAAGTTCATATGATATATTCCCATTATCGGTATTTCTTAATTATTGACAACCAGTATACAGTAGTATACTCGTATATACAGTGTAAGCTCTTTAAAAAAATACTTTTTAACGAAAAAACTATAGATATTGCTCGAGATTAGTTTTTCCATAGTTATCCATAGAATAATCCCCAATAACGAAACAATACGACTTTGTCTTAATATAAGTCTACATATCAATATACCTTACTGTAGGAAGGATAGTATTTCTATGCAGGAATTCGTCTCGGTAGGTACCACCCCAGTGCCAGTTATTCTGCCGTGAAGCATTAGTGTGCAAACATTACTGTGTTTCGGTTTGAATGGCACTGTGGGCTAGCGTAATCACTGAGTATATAAGACTTAAGAACGGATGTCTCAGGGTGACGGGCGCATTGTGGTGTCACACTGTTCTGGGTGACATAGCATTTGTTATGGGTAGACGTTGCACTTATCATCAGGTGAACGCTTTGCTCATTCCGTCACTTTGATTAAATAAAAAAAAAATCGGTTTTACTGGTGGTAGGATTCCTATGCAGTAGTCCGTGTATGTAGGTACCACCCTAGGGCCAGTTATTGTGCCTTGAAGCAGTAGTGTGCAAACTTCGGTTTGAAGGGCACTGAGAGCTAGCGTAATGACTGGGCGTATGAGACTTAAGTACTGAGGTCTCAGAACGTTTTGCTCGTCTCGTCACTTTATTAAAAAAAAAAAAATTAAGAAATACATCTGTTTTCGTTTTCTTTTTGTTTGCCGTTACTGGCCTAATCCTTAGGAATACATGGTTATAATTTTAGGATGAAATACCAAACCCGCTTTCATACTATCTGTTTAATAGTTGAGTTTTTTTACTTTATTAAGACGATCCCGCCGCATCTGAAGAGATTGACAAAATTTATAAAAAATCAAACTTAGTATTGACTCAGTAAAAATATCGTGATATCTCATATAACGATTTATTCGCAATAAAACCGGATTAATTCTTAATCTAGAAACAGAGATGTGGTTAACTTGATGTGGAAATAGTTATACCCATCTGAGCAATAATGCTGCGAATCTATGTAAGCATGTAACATTGGAGCAGAGTTGCGAACTCCGTAAGGTTTCAAACCGCTCTTAGAAATGAGAGGAAGCCTGTGCTCAGCAGAGGGACATTTATAGTTTACTTTTTAAGTAAAATTTTACATAGAAATAGTAAGTTTCATATGTAAGTGTCACATGTTGACATGTTGACTCCGTTAGTCAAATCGAATAAAAAATATGAAAAACCGCAGTTCAAGTAGCGGTAAGCGGAATTAATAGAAACTGTAGCGAATCGTCAGAAAGTGATCTTGACATTGCTTATTGTAAAATTTCGTGACCGGAAAATATTGAATATTGTAAAATAATACGGTATATTGCATTTAGTCGATATCCAAGATCGCTTTCGCATTTTATTAATTCGGCGCAGCGATCGCGTGTTGTTAATTTGTTAGAAGTAAGTGGTTCCTCAAAAATAACGTAAAATACCCGTTCACGTAGCGCACCTCGTTTCTTCTACAATCGATTATCCGTCTCTTCACATCATCCAATAAAAAAATGCATTCATTAAAAGTATAAAATGTACTGGTGGTAGGATTCCTATGCAGGAATCCGTCTAGGTAGGTACCACTGCGGGGCCAGTTATTCTGCCGTGAAGCAGTAGTGTGCAAACATTACTGTGTTTCGGTTTGAAGGGCACTGTGAGCTAGCGTAATCACTGGGCATTTGAGACTTAAGAACTGATGTCTCAGGATGACGGTCGCAGTGTGGTGTCACACATAAATATTCTACGGCATTTGTTGTGGGCGGACGTTGCACTTACCACCAGGTGAACGTTTTGCTCGTTTCGTCACTTTAAACAATAAAATAAAAATATAAATGTACACAGTATTATAGCTAATCTCTATAGATATTTAATAAAGACACTTTTCCATTTATATCTATTAACAAAAAAAAACTCCTGCAAAATACTTGGTAATAAAAGCCAAGGTAAAGTTTCAGTGACGTTAGTCGACAACACCATGCAATACAAGACTTTGTTATCACTGTCACGGATAATAGAGGTTATAAACAGTGGTCACGAAATGGAAAAGTACCTTTCTTCATGCTTGTTATCCTTAAAGTTAAAGTTTCAGGTGTACAGATTACGGTCTAATATACTTTTTAGAGAGCCGTGGTAGCTCAGGGGCTAGGCGCTCGCTTTTAATTTCATAGTACGCGAGTGACCTGGGTTCGATTCCCGGTGCCGGCACCACTAAAATTGTTAATTGCAATTTTAAGTGCTGACTTACCACGTGCTCGGCGGTGAAGGAAAACATCGTGAGGAAACCTGCATGGTCTGAGAAATTCAAAATATTTCGAAGACGTGAAGTCCGCCAACCCGCATTGGAGCCGCGTGGCGGATTCTTCCTAGCTCCATAACCCTCTCAGAAATGAGAGGAGGCCTGTGCTCAGTAGTGGGACATTTATAGGCTGAAACTTTTTTTCCTTATACTTTTTAGATGCGACCATGTATAATGGAAATTCGCAAATTATTTTAAATATAGGAACAATAACTGTTCCTTATTTCAGTTGGTTTTTGCCCTCTTCCTTTAAGACCTATCATAAACATCGGAGTGGGGAGGGGGGGGGGGGTGTATTCCTGTAACTGTTACACTAAGTATAAGGGGTTCGATACAACAATATAAGAATCACAGGATTTTACAGTCCCACGATGTCAACGTCAATCGTCAATCTTTAGAAGTTGGGAAACACCACGTCACTACTTATCTCAATATGGTGCTGACCACACATTTCTCCTCATCGTCTTGATGACCAAGCAAAATAAAGACCTGAACCGAGTTAAGAGTTAAGATCAGAGGCGGGCCAGGACGCAGCTACAAAGACAACACAACCAGGCCTGAAAACCAAAAACTTGTCTTTTCGTTCAAATATTGGCACGTTCAAATTAGACCACACGGTTGCATTGAAAACGATACCATCAAGATGGAGCAACGACTCGTACAGTAATTGCGGGAAGTCGATTGATGCAGATTGCTCAGAGTTGAGCTTTATGTTAATATATCCTCCCCCATACAGTTGTAGAATTGTACTACATAGTGATGAGTATAGCTGCATACATTATTGATGCCTTTTACGAGTATTAGTCGACTGGTGGACATAGGCTACTGCTAAGTTGGGCGGTTAACGCGAGGTGGATTCTCCATCGCAGTACCAGCCTTAGATACTGCTGTCCGTCATCGGTCCGAATATTTACATACATACGTACATAAGATCACGACTGTATCTCATAAGGGGTGGTCAGAGACTGGGCACTCACTGCAAAAACAGATGACCACCAAAACAATATAATGCACTTGGTGTGATAGGTGGTGAGCCCATCGCCACCATGCGCTGATCGGTGCACAGTGCAGTTTAATTCCTTACTCGCCTTTTACGAGATCCATTGGATGAGATGGAGTGGTAGTATTCTTTTAACGAGCCGCCACCACACGGCGAATATTTAGGTCTGTCATATTTACTTTTCTACTCTTTTTTATTACCATATGTTTGTATGTTCTCTTTGTGCTGTGCCTTTCTTCTTTTTTAATATTTTAAATTTTTATTCCGCTATCGTCGGAGGCCATGACATTTTTCTGGCATTTCCTATAGCCGACTTTTACGAAATTTACAGCATTGACATTGCCAGCCGATAGGTGTCCGGAAAAGTAGAAATGCACCTACCTTTTTCCTACCGAGGTGTCGTAAAACGCGACTAATGTATCGTACGGACAGCCTTTATTCAAGCAAAATAATACTATAATGGAAGGCCATGGGGTGTGACATTTTTTTGTGTCGTATTAAAATGTCGGCGAAGTGGTTCGCCACCCGTCACGTGTCGGTTCTCGCGGTGGCGAAAAGTGGGCTACTTGTGTGATCTCTGCCTACCCCTAATATGGGAAAAAGGTGTTATTTTATGTATGTATGTCTTATATGACATTTACAGGTCGAAATGGGAAGGCATGTTTTTTTTTTGAGAAGACTGGGCGAACGATCAAGCGACGCACCTCATGGTAAGTGATCACCGCTGCCCATGTACATCCCTAATGCCAGAGAAATTGCGGGCGCGTTGTCGGCCCTTGACAAACTTGACAAACCTTGACTTCTGCCGTGAAGCAATAGTGTAGCAGACATTACTGTGTCTCAGTTTGAAGGGCACTGAGAGCTAGCGTAATAACTGGGCATATGAGACTTAAAAATTGATCATAAATTGATGATAACTGATCGTCTCCAGGTGACGGCCGCTGCAGGCCCCAGTTATTCTGCCGTAAAGCAGTAGTGTACAAACATTACTGTGTTTCATTGTTCACACTACCGTTTGACGGCAGAATAACTGTCCTGGGGTGGTTCATATCTAGACGGATTCCTAGACAGATTAAGTGGCAGAATTAAGTGCGTAATAAATACAGATGCGTTTCGGTTTAAAGGGCACTGAGAGCTCGCGTATTCACTGGACATTTGAGACTTAAGAACTGATGTCTCCACGTAATATTACAAGGAAATTTTCTGGGTGACACAGAATTTGTATGGGCAGATGTTCCACTTACCATCAGGTGAACGTTTTGCTCGTTTCGTCAAATTATCCAATAAAAAAAATCGTATTTATTGTTTACGCATCTTACACATGTTTTAAAGTTTACCGTGGCTTATATTTAACTGTAATGGGACACATGTGTAGTTAAATTTAATCTATTAATGCACATGTTTTGTATTCTTCGCGTAGGCAATATCACGTCCTTTGAGCGTTATGATCATCACGTGCTGATTATAAATAGTAACAAAATTCTGTTTCATTAATACGAGAGGGAAGAGGTTAGTTGACTCCTAGAACATCCAATGGATGAGGGAGATTGGCACATTTTTAAGCCACGGCCATAATAAAAATATACAACCAGGAAATCATTATAACATCAAGGAAATCTTCAAAACTATTCTTCTTCGTTCACACGTTAATAAACTCAAGGATTCATTCTTTACGAACATTAATAAATTTGGTTCACGCGAACGAACATATTCGTTCGAAAGAAAATAGGCTAATACATCGTGCATCATTCACAGGCGAGTCGACGATTGGCTTTATATTTCACATTGCATGCAAAACAATACTAACGTAAACTGGACAAACTACACCTGTAAACTGACCGACAAATTAGTCATACTCTGACGTCACGTTATAGGTAACGGTCAAGATTATGACTCACTGACGCGATATACTCATGATGACGTAGATAACAATGAGAAATTATCAACCTTCAGATTAGTTCTACAGATAAATATTCTCACTCGCGTTCAGGACATAATTAATAAAATTAACTCACTATCCGTACATAAAATTAGTATGGATGCCCAGGTAGCTCAGGGGCCGAGCGTGCGACCTTCTATTTCAAAGTACGCGAGTGACCTGAGTTCGATGCCCGGTACCGGCGCAACTTAAATTATTCTGCAATTTGAAATGATGAATGATGACCACGTGCTTCGCGGTGAAGGAAGACATCGTGAGGAAAACTGCATCTCAGAGGAACAAAATCATTTTCAGGACATGACAAGTCAACCCGTATTGGAGCTGGACTCTTCCCGGCCCCACAACTCAGAAATCAGAGGCCTGCGCTCAGTAGTAGGATATTTACAGGCTGTTACTTTAAGTAACAATCTTAATTTTTTTTTATCAAGTAGCGTCCAGGATTCAATCCTGGATATAAATTGCACATTATAGGGTTGAATGTGTGTATCCAATTGCGTACCCGGAACAACTATGCGTCAATAGCTAGGGGCTGCGAATCATGACTTTCATGCGGGCTGCCATTCGACTATTGTCTTTTCGGAAAAAAAAACTATCCGTAGGTACTAATTGAACCTTTGGCCGGTAATAACTCGATCTTCTCTTATTCTCGAGGTTATATTTCATGAGCCCCACCGGTACAAAAATATTAGAAGTGTCATCATGGTAGGCTCTGGCCATGAATGGTGATTAACCCATTCGGCAAAGCAATGCCGTTATGCATAGCCTACGTGACCTAGTGGTCGGTCCCTCACTTTGTGTCTGCAGGTCCTACTTTAGCACCCCAGCCTGGGCCAACAATTGTGCGAAAACACAAGTTGCTGGATGTGTCTTACACGTGAAATTTATGTATGTAAAAGGCACTCACGGTAGAGGAAATATCCTAGTGTTAGGTATCGTTTTTTTAAAAAACAAATAAATCATAAAAAAAGCCTGGATAGATTTTTGAAATAGTCGAGGTATTTATGAACTTCCTCTAGTTTAACAAGAAGTATTGTAGTTAATATAATCAGACGTAACTGAAATAAAGAATGGTACATATTACCTACTTTTGGAGGCAATATACACCACTGAAGTCGAGACCACTACAGATGTTTGACCTCAATTTATTGAATGAAAAAAATTGCGTTCATGACACTATATTTTTATTGTTTCAAAATTCGATTACTCATTGTTCAAATAAGTGACTATCGTTAAAGTTTCGCAATCGGGTTGATCACTAGTTTGATAAGATCTCAACAAGAATTTCATGAGTAATTTTAAAGGGAACAGATGACTTCAGACGTTACACCGGAAAGGAACAAAGATGTGTGATACAGTCAACAATGACGGTGTTTGTAAGTCAACATATCAAAGCGTCAAGGCAAATATTTCTGAGTAAAAAGTTAAACAAAGAGAAGCTAAGTGTGATCAAATTGGTAACACACCAATTCAGTTATGTAATGATTTACCTATCTAGACGTAAGTTAAAGTATTTATGCGACTAAATGAACTATTTACTGGTGGTAGGATTCCTATGCAGGAATCCGTCGTTTTTATTGAATAACGTAACGAAACGAGCAAAACGTTCACCTGATGGTAAGTGCAACGTCCGCCCACAACAAATGCTGTGTCACCCAGAAAATTTCCGTGTAATATTCCGTGGAGACATCAGTTCTTAAGTCTCAAATGCCCAGTGAATACGCGAGCACTCAGTGTCCTTCAAACCGAAACGCATTTATATTTATTACGCACTTAATTCTGGCACTTAATCTGTCTAGGAATCCGTCTAAATAGGAACCACCCCAGGCCAGTTATTCTGCCGTGAAGCGGTAGTGTGAACAATGAAACACAGTAATGTTTGTACACTACTGCTTTACGGCAGAATAACTGGGCCTGCAGCGGTACCCACTTGTACGGATTACTGCAAAGAAATCGTTTCCATCAGGTAAACAATTTCCTTGTCTCGTTATTTTTCTATTACTAGGAATAGAAAAGACATCTGGTCGTCGAAATAATAAAATAATTCTTTACATTATTGAAAACGAAAACGAAATATCTAATTAGGAACAATAACAAATAATATTTTTTACATTGCTAAGGATCTGGGTTCATTGGCAGCGTACCGTAATTGGCATTGATCACGGCAAACGCAACACAGCGTCGAGGTTGTTATTGTTTAACTGTATGTGTTACTTGTATATTGACCGTTACTAAGTATCTTGATACAGCACCACAAACACCTTTAACTACTGTTATACATACAATATGATTACAAACATCTTGCGTTATTACGCTACGAGTGTGAGGATTTTATTTACAAAGACAATGGTGGATATTTACTAGGAGGTAATTTTAATTTGGTGTACTGGTGTCTAAGCCGAGGGTCCCGCGTTCGGATATTCGGATTTCCGGAAAGTATCGCCAATTTTAATAATGGATTTAAAAAAAGAACAGTTCCAAAATCGTATTGCCTACGTACGTATATATACGAGTACTTACTTAGTCGATAAAATCGAATGCGGTTATGCGGTGTAGACGACTGATTAATAATCCATAACTACTTTTACACAATGCTTATTCTTTATCTTTAATTGAGAAATCTGGCAGGGTAAAGTATTTTTACTCTTATGCTGAGAATTAACATATATTGTTACGTATTCGCGAATCCGTGCGAGGCCGTGTGGTAGCGGCCTAAGAGAATCTACCACCCCATCTCATCCCGTGGGTGTCGTAAAAGCCGACAGAGGGAAAATGAAAACCAGGAGATGTGCAGCAGCATCTTGCTGGAACATCTGAATAAATAAACTGCGGTTGCCAACCCGTCTGCCAAGCGTGGCAACTATGGCAAAATCCCCCCAAAACGAGAGCTACAAACTTTTGTGGCAATCTATGGGGGAGGTCTATGTTCAGCAGTGGACTATTGATAGGCTGAAACGACGACGACGACGACGACGATTCGCGAATCTGTTGATGCAAAGACTGCTTGATTAACTTCTGTTCATCAGGTTGTGTGGGTCAGGTTTTAAGCAATGAACAAATATTTGTATGGCCAACATCTAATCCTCGATAAGGAATCAAAATACGAGAAGACCAAAATGAGTGTAAGTGCAACGTCTGCCAAAACCAATGGCTGTAACGCTTAGAACGTTTCTGGGTCTTATATGTCCATTAATTATACTTGCTATCATTGCCCTTCAGACCGAACCATAGCAATGATTGCACACTACTGCTTGACGGCGGAATAACTGGCACTGTGGAATACCTACCCAGGAATCCTTCCACTAGTAAAATCTAAAATTCGAAATCAACTATTATATATTTATTTATTTGTGTATAAAAAAACACTGTTGTCTTCGGCTGCAATTCAAATTCTGGACCGACGATTTGCTGTACCATCGGTTATCTCAAATTCACTAAATTCGTATTTTTTTATTCCTTACATTTATGGTATTCTAGTAAAACATACCTTCTATTTCAACATTTTCCCCACTAGATGAATCTGAAGCATCATCTTCTATCTTTTTCTCAGTCACTATTGTTACACTATTTTCTCCACACTCGTTGCTCTGAGATCGCTTCTCCGTCACGGAATGAAACTGTAAACAAGAATGAAAATTCAATAAATAATTGTAAGATCTAAATCAACAGACACAAAAGAGGAAACAAAACTGTGTTGCTTTTCGATTACCTGCTTGTAGCAACAATGAATTTTATTAATTCGTTCACAAAGCCTTGTGGAAGAAAAACAATGAATTCAATAAGAACCACAGGCATTCATAATTATTTATGAATGTTATTTTTCTTTATGCGTTTATGCTTTTCATTATTGAATGCGAAGGTCTAGACAAACTGGACAACGATATTTTATTTTTCTCGCTGCTGCTGTGGTTAAAATACTGTAAGAGATTGATTTGCAATTGTTGAATATATTTAAGTGTTTTGAATATTGCTATAAATTAGGTAAGGGTTATTTGTTGCTATTTTCGTATTACGGAATCTGTTTCACTGCGAGTCACCAACTCGTATTAAATCTTAGATAGACTACACTGATAATATCTATATTAATACCCAGATTATACTCATAATATCCCGCGCATTCTACAGTTTACGACTTACAGTTTAGACGGTACAATGCCAATACTAATAGTCTTCAAAAAGAAAGTTCTTTTTCCGTGTGATTATGATGGTGTAAAATAATCTACCTTATCTATCAAATAATCTACCACTCACAAGATTCGTATAACTTTTTTAGCTCTTTTAGCCACTTTATCAAATAAAAAAGTGGCGATTAAGGCAGCGCAAAATTCCATCGTCACCATCTTGATGGTTGGCATTCCAGCATAGTGCGTTTTTCGCGCAATTTTCTGCCTCGCACAAGCACTTTATGGAATCTGCTGCCGCCAGCGGTTTTTCCGGACCGATACGACTTAGGGACCTTCAATAAAAGAGCCTATTCCTTCCTCAAAGGCCGGCAACGCATATGCTATTCCTCTGGTATTGTAGATGTTCATGGGCGGCGGTGATCACTTACCATCAGCTGAGCCGCTTGCTCGTTTGCCTCCTCTTACAAAAAAAAGGCAAATCTGCCTAACTTCGTACACACAATATTTGTCAGTATATAATTAATTTCAAAGTTATATACTAACGTAATAAACGAAAAAAAAATTATCAGTAAACTTAGGCATTAACGTATAGACATAAGACAAAAGTTTTAACTGACAAAGAATATATTTTTTTTATTTGATAACATGACGAGACGAGTAAAACGTTCACCTGATGGTAAATGCAACGTCTGCCCATAACAGATGCTGTGTTACTCAAAATATTTCTGTGTAGCACCACACTGCGACGGTCACCTTGAGACAACAGTTCTTAAGTCTCATATGCCCAGTGATTACGCTAGTTCTCAGTGCCCTTCAGACCGAACACACAGTAATGTTTGCACACTACTGCTTCACGGCAGAATAACTGGCCCTGGGGTGGTATCTACCTAGACGGATTACTGCATAGGATTCCTACAACCATAATACCAAAAGACGTAACATTTGACTAATTCTACAAATCTTAGTTCATTCTTTCTTCATTCGACAATTCACCTGTACGTACTAAGTACCTGAATTTAACATTTCGTCGCTAAGAAAGTTCTTTTCACTGAGTTAGTAGTTGTTATACCAATAGTAACGGAATTTGAATTTTAAGTGTGTGCAATAAGTTTGAATTTTAAACTAACCTATTTGGGATATCTGCTATGGCTTTTTATTGAGTAAAATCGTATTTTATGATTTGTTAGAACTATGTATATTAAAAGATTGTTGTCGGCTCATCGCCAAATCATTTGCAGTTTTATAATAACGATAAAAATAGATCTGTGTACTTAATGATATAGTTCTTTTTTTTCCGTTAACGTGTCGAAAACGTTAACCTGATGGTAAGTGCAACGTCCGCCCTACAACAAATGTTGGTTCACCCATAATATTTCTGTGTGACACCACACTGCGCCCGTCACCCTGAGACATCAGTTCTTAAGTCTCAAATGCCCAGTGATTACGCTAGCTCACAGTGCCCTTCAAACCGAAACACTAATGCTTGCACACTACTGCTTCACGGCAGAATAACTGGCCCTGGGGTGGTACCTAGACGGATTCCTGCATTTTGTATTTTTGATACTCGTACCATGCATATTCGCCTGTTTTATTTTATTGATTTGATTTGATTTTCTGTACTAAATACTCTGGTTAAGTCTAGCCATACAAGAGATAACACATTTTATCACTAACTTTTCTTTCATAATTTATTGAAGTGATTCCAGTGGAAAAATATAGCTAATGATTAACCAGTATATACATTAATCATTATCATATTTTAGACCTAGAAAAAACTACAAGATCGTTTTGTGACCGTTTGAGATAGAGTCACATATTGTAAATGGGATATACCAACCTGAGAGCAGGACACTCGACTTAAATTTCATAAAACTCAAGCTTTAGTCCTCTACTCTAAAATTTAACGAAGTTTAAGTGCTAATTGTCTTTGATTTCTTATTATAGTTTCTACTGTTATGAATTAACGATTGATTGTTTTTGTAGATATCGATAATATCGATAAAACCTTAAGTATGACAACTATGACTTTTTAAAAAAAGATGGTATTATCTTGCAAATGGGTATTTTATTTTCACTTATCCGTCGATACGAATAAACAAATCCGTTTCCAATTTTTTCCAAATGATTAAGCAAAATTTTAATAAACGATTTATGATAATGTTTTCTTTTATTTACGCGAATATTACACATTTAAATAAAACTACTTTTTTACGGATTTTATCGCGTTTAATTTTGAACTATTTTTACCCGACGTTTCGGACGCTTTACAGCACCCATGGTCACGGGGGGACAGTCCCCCCGTGACCATGGGTGAAAATAGTTCAAAATTAAACGCGATAAAATCCGTAAAAAAGTAGTTTTATTTAAAAACGATTTATGAAGCACGATGCGTGCATACATACAGTCACGCCTTTTTACCATATAAGGGGTATGCAGAGCCCACTCACGTTTTCCAACCAGCAGTATAATGGCAGAATTGCATATTATGGTATTATTCTGCACGAATAAAGTCTGTCCGTACAATACCTTAGTCGCCTCTTACGACTCCTCGGTAGGAAAGAGGTAGATGCTATTCTACTCTGCCAGATACGTATCGGGTAAACAGATTATGTACGACCGACACATACTGTGTTATTTTTGTGCGTCAATAATAAACGACGTGTTGGCGCCTTAAGAGTATCCGTCACCCTTTCTGATCCCAGGATGTCGCAAAAGTCGACTTAGGGAAGTTCCAAAAAAATCATGAATTTCGAGAGATGGTGGAATTACTCTCACAGATATATAGACCTAAATTATCCAGATCTATTACGGACAGCAGTTGAATGTTAAGAATCTGTTTATAATATTCAAATTATATTATTATTATTATATAATATCTAAGTCTCTTTTCAAGAACGAATGATTTATTTCACAGACGTTAGATAATACAATGTACCTCAAGGGTGTTCATTGGGTGCTTTACTTTAGTTATAGCGAGTTTGAAGTAAAAATAAATAATATAGCCTGCAAGAAATTGCAATTTGAAAATTATTTCATAAGAATGTTTTGAAGTTGAAAGTACTTTTGCAACACAGTCACTGGACCGTTGCGCACATACGTTGCACGCCATAAAAGTAAATCCCGATATCCAATATGAACAGGACTTAGATAAGATATACAACACATATAAGTGCTGATAGTAAAACTATTGCGTGGCAACTATATTGATAATTATTTTAAAGGATCAACAAACAAAAGCTTATGTGTAGTTATTTGCAAATTATGAACTAATTTTTAACGCGACTTTGATGACGTTAGTAATATTAAATCCTAACATCTTGGGAGGGACCTGTTAGAATATTAACTAAATAAGTAGTCACAGTTAGGAGAATATTATCAATATCTTCATATCCAGGAACCGTTACCACTGCTAGAATCGGCCCCTCAAAATTTAGTTAAATGAAAATTTACCGTAATCAATACACTTGGACGCGTGAAGTATGCCGACCTCACCACGGCGAATTCTTCTTCGAATAGATTTCCTTTTTTAACCCTAACATAGAAAGGGGAGGTGTGTGCTAAACAGTAGGAACAGTATAAAATATTAATGGACTCTTTACTTTTAATTAAAATGTTGTGTAGTTAGTTATTAGACGATCATGGTATGTTTATTGTCTATAAATTACTGTACACTGGCATTTTACTGCATAAACATTGCATTTTTATTTGTCAGTAGTCTATTTTGAAGAACATAATATTTATTTATTTGAGTGATAAACTTAATCTTGTTGACCGATCACTTATTGTAGTCATATGTGATCATTAAGTACTTCATGCTGGAAAAAACCTTTAAGCGTAAACATGTGAAATAAATGTTATTAATAATTCAATGTCGCAAATCATACATTGGAGTCCCAATGTTTTTGCATTACATCAATCATACTTGAATATCACAAAGCTTTGGATCGATTCGCCTTTAATTTTAAATAAGTTTCATTACGTACACACTTAATAGGGGTTCATTAATTTCGTTTTGATTTTTTTTATTTAATGTGAATATAGTAATTGAAGTAATATTCTGTAAATGGCCGACTGCCAACAGCAGCTTCCTTTCGGTTTTGAGAGCGTTTGGAGTGTAGAATAATCGGCCACGTTTCTCCAATGCAGCGAATGTCACATGATGTCGGATTATTTTTATTTCTTAGACACGGCGACAAACTCATGATTAATTTACACTTATATCGATTTACTATGAAATTTATGGCAAGCGTTAAAATCCTCAGTATTTTTTGTTTCTGTAAAAATATTTAATATAGGATACATTTAAGGCTTTTTAACTTTCTTAGTAATAAGTAACCATTTAATATATATGACAAGACACATTCGATTAAAAAAGCAAGGAAATTGCATGATGTTTAACGATCAGTTCCATTTCAATGTGACTTCATATTACGTGGCATCGGTCTTGGTGATTCCACTTTTTTATCTCCATCTATATGAACAGATTACCTTTTCCTCTCGGTATTTCCGATGTCTACAACTCTCTAAGCTGTTTACTGCTACTGATGTTGAAAGTCTACTTACCCAGTGCACAGCGGTCATTGATCTTTTTAATCAAAAGCGTAGTCAAAGCTAAGTAAACAATACTTGTACTAGAACTTACGATGTATTAATTGAATGATTGTAAGCATACAGCGGTTGTAACGACGCTGTGACTCAATGATCGGCTCTTTCGCTATAAGTCACAGGTTTCGTTACTGCTCAGAACGAATATTTGTATTACCTACAGATTAGTTAAATAGACAGACAGTTAAATTTTTCCATGTCTTGCGTTCATCGACAAAACATGCAAACTCGTAACTTTATTGAAAATATCTAATTGACCATCATTTCATTAACCTCATCGATTTCCTTTCAATTTCTCTTAATTTCATTCAATTGACCATCATCATATGTAACTATAGAGCCGTGGTAGCTCAGGGGCTAGGCGCTCGCTTTAAATTTCATAGTACTGCGAGTGACCTGGGTTCGATTTCTGGTGCCGGCACCACTAAAATTGTTAATTGCAATTTTAAGTGTTGATTTACCACACGCTCGGCGGTGAAGGAAAACATCGTGAGGAAACCTGCATGTCTGAGAAAAAAAAATATTTCGAAGCCACGTGCAGTCCGCCAACTCGCATTGGAGCAGCGTGGCGGATTCTTCTAGCTCCAAAACCCTCTCAGAAATGAGAGGAGGCCTGTGCTCAGCAGTGAGACATTTATAGGCTGAAACTTTACTTTTTTTATATGTAACTATCTTTGCGGCAAATAAATGAAAATGAATTACGGGATCTCGATGTTGTCTATATGTAGTTTATCTTTGGGATAAATCCTAGTTGCAGGTAACGTTTTTTCTAAAACAAAAATATCCTTAACAATAATAGAATTAAAAGAACTTTGGGCGACGTATTTGTGCTCTATGTGGCCAGCTGTGGTAAAACTTGAGAGAATTAATGAAAACTCGTTACGCGTCCGGTCGGAATACAGGTTTTTGTAATCTTATTTCGTAAATCTGTGGGTTACTTGAGATTGCTTCACTTATAATACAGGCCATTTCTTTTTTTCTTCTCTTCTAACTACTATGGAATGGATATAGTCATTTTTCTTTTGCAATTACGTCGTTTCATAATCATCATCATCTCCAACCTATCACTAGTCCACTGCTGAACGTATATCTCCTCCATAGATTACCACAAAAGTTGATAGCTCTCATTTTGGGGGGATTTTGCCATAGTTGCCACGCTTGGCAAGCGGGTTCGCTGCAGTTTATTTATTCAGATAAATAGATAAGCGATATATACATACTTCACAAAAAAAATCATCTTTACGTAAACACTTCCTAATTATTTCTTATAAAATTGTTGCGTTCGTTTAATTATGTACATTTAGCATTATTTGGATGTGATTTCAACATACATCTTCATACGTTAACTTTTCATCTGAATCCGCTCTAAACCTGCAAATTTTGAAATATATATTATAAGAGTGGTTACATTGCTCTCCCTCAAGATCGAAATAATGTTTAAATCTCTATTAAAATTGCTAGAATTCCAGTTGATGCAAGTACACGACAAATGTCGAATAGCGGATTCAAATATACACCGTCAAGTCTCAGAGACAGTATCCTAAAGCATTGGGCTATTAGCGCTTCATGCTCAGTCGTTATCAGGATAGTAGTTCAAATATACAAGGAAAGACCTTTAGATATCCGAGAGTGCCATTAAGCCATTAAGTCCGACCATTGTGGCCCTGCGTTTATGTTGTCAGTAATAAAAGATAAATAAATAAACCACTAATTGGTGTATTGTTATAAGCGATTCCGACTAAAATTAGAATACTAGGATCACACAGGGGTCGAACCATTATACAATGGTAACTAATCGTGCGTGTGTAAGTATACATATCATAACTTCTGTACTGGTAGTCGCTGTGACTTTACGCTGTTTTTTTGTTATTGATGAGGTGAACAAAACGTTCAACTGATAGTATGTGTAACGTCTGCCCATAGCGAATGCTGTCACCCAGAACATTTCTGTGCCACCACAGTGCGCCCGTCACCCTGAGACATCGGTTATTAAGTCTCACATGCTCAGTGATTACACAAGCACTCGGTGCCCTTCGAACCAAAACAGTAATGTTTGCACACTATTGCTTCACGGTAGATTAACTGGCTCGGCAGTGGTACATACCTAGACGGATTCCTGCATAGAAATCCTACCACCAATATTCTGTTGACTTTAAGATGCGAATATACTTATTCGTTTTTTATATTTTAAAGTATCGATGGTCGGAAAGTCAAAAAACGAAGGATGTATTAAAAATTACAACTTTTCTTGAGAGCAATCTTAATCTAGTGTTTGAGTCTATGCTGCTACTAAGTAGGTAGTAACTTTTATAGTCATATCACATGTTTGCCGTCAAACTCAGAGTATACACGAGAACATTATCATCATCATCATTTCAGCCTATCACTAGTCCACTGCTGAACATAGGCCTCCCCACAGATTCCTTAAATAGTTATTAGCTCTCATTTTGGGGCGATTTTGCCATAGTTGCCAGTCTTGGCCAGCGGGTTGACAATCGCAGTTTATTATTCAGATTTTCCGGGAAGATGCTGCAGTCCAGCTCCAGTTTATCATTTTCCCTCTGTCGACTTTTACAACACCCACGGGATGTCTTAAGTTGTCTTAATTGACTTTATACTTCTTATATGTTCCTTTAGATAACTTCATGAATGCATAAAAACTACTAAATATTACGAATATAATAATATTAAATAGCAGTAGTGTGCAAACATTACTGTGTTTCGGTTTGAAGGGCACATGAGACTTAAGAACTGATGTCTCCGAGTGACGGGCGCAGTGTAGTGTCACACAGAAATGTTCTGAGTGACATAGCATTTGTTATGGGCAGACGTTGCACTTACCATCAGGTGAACGTTTCGCTCGTAACCGTCACTTTTATCAAATAAAAAAAAAACAAAATGTTATAAAAATGTTTTTTCATGGTCTTCTTCATTAAAACAAAGATGCCTCAGTAGGATTTTCTCCTGTATTGTAGGTGTGTGTTACAGCCAAACCAACGATTCGTGTTTTTGCACAAATATTTGCTCCTACTCGTACTTGCAATCTAACCTAGGACCAGGAGCGCATAAGTCAGGTACGCTAACCTACTACGCCACACGGTCGTCGATTTTTTAAATGTTTCTCTTTCAATTTCAGATGTTCATGTTTATTTTGCTGCCGTCGATACCTTAAAGCGGATCTGATCCTCATAAATCTAATTAACCGCATCACGCTAATATTCGATCTATATATCGCTAATCAAACAGTGATATAGAAGATCACCGAACGAGTACGTGTTAGCGTTGCTAAACAACGTAGTGTTGGTATTTTCTGGTTTGCGACACTACCACGCGCTGGTTGCGTGACGGTAAACGTTACATTTCATTTTATTATAGTTACACGACTCGCACAATCTTTGCGTTTAAGCTTAGAGGCTATTAACACGAAGAGTTAGCGGTTTCAATGAAATATATAGACGTAGATAAATCTTTACGCATTTATCACTACAGTAACAAAGCGAAACTTATTTTTCAAATAGTAATTACATACATACATACATAAGATCACGACTGTATCCCATAAGGAGTAGTCAGAGACTGGGCTACTCACTGCAAAAACAGATGACTGCCACAATCCACGTTTCACCTAAACAATATAATGCACTTAGGTGTGATAGGTGGTGAGCCCATCGCCATCATGCGCTGTTGGGTGCACAGTGCAGTTTAATTCCTTACTCGCCTTTTACGAGATCCATTGGATGAGATGGAGTGGTAGTATTCTTTTATCGAGCCGCCACCACACGGCCTATAGCGTATAATATATATAGTAATATAGCGACACTATAAGAAATACAGTAAAAAATAATGAGAAAGTATGAAATTAATACAGTTTTAAATAATAATAATCCTACTGTTATAAAATGAGGCAAGTCAGACGTTAGTTCCAACGTCATTCCTCGTGTGGACAGACTATTACTTTCAACTTTGTGATTACATTTTATATTATAGTATGTAATAATGCTAGTATTTGTGAGAAGTATTTGGCTTTGTTCAACAAATACATGCTAAGCAATGTAATCGTTTTAAGTATCCATAGATTAGACAAACAGTCTAACTATTTCTGTAAAGCTTGTGTGATTTTGATATATCAATATATTAATACTTGGAAAGAAAACTTTAGACCGCTTTTAAAGCATATTGCGTGCTACGAAAGACTGAGATTTGGCATAGTGAAAGTTTATAAGTAGCGAGAAAGATAAAATTTATGTCATCATCATCATCATTTCAGTCTATCACTAGTCCATTCCTGAACATATGCCTCCCCCATAGATTGCCACAAATGTAAGTAGTTCTCATTTAGGGGGATTTAGCCTTGGGGAACCTAGCGCTTAGATTACTGTAAACTAATGCAGGAATTCGCCTTAGGTAGGTACCACCCCAGGGCCAGTTATCCTGTCGTGAAGCAGTAGTGTGCAAGCATTACTGTATTTCGGTTTCAAGGGCACTGTGAGCTAGCGTAATCACTGTGCATATGAGACTTATGAACTTATGTCTCAGAGTGACGGGTGCAGTGTGGTGCTACACAGAAATATTCTGAGTAACACTAGCATCTGTTATGGGCAAACGTTGCACTCACCATCAGGTGTTAATCAAATTAAAAAAAAATATATAAGTATTACATAAGCGTTGCTTTAAACTGGTAAAGACGGTCTTAATGTCAGTAACATTCATTTACACAACACTGGTCTTGTAATAAGGATTCATGTTTCGGATGCAATCAGTGATTATATAAAGAGATAGTGTGTATGCAAGCTAGTTTAGTTCATATTGTAAAGGATTATAACTTATAATGGCAATTGACTGGTTGAGTGGGTTGTGACTTAATTCTTTGTTTATAACGCTAAAGTTACTCTTTTAATTTTTCGTAAACACACTTAAATAATAGTTCACGTCAAGGCTTGCGCGTATCTACGTGGGACGGAATTGTCAGTCCGTGTTGTAAGCTCGTGAATTAATTTGTGCAAATTTAAGCAGTCGATTGGTGTCCGGTAGAATAGAATGGCACCTACCTCTTTCCTACCGAGACGGGCAGCCTTTATTCTAGCAGAATAACACCGTAATATGCAATGCTGTCACTATACTGCTCGTGGGAAAGCAACGGGGAGTAAGAATTTAATCAATTTTTTTTTATAAATGCGTCTCATTTCCCGCGAGGGCTATGTGAGTGGTCTCTGCCTTACCCTTATATGGGAAAAAGGCGTGACTGTTTGTATGTAGTTTGTATGTTTGTACGCGCTAATCTTCTTCTTCTGCCCAGCGTTTGTCCCGGCCAGTACCGGGGTCCGCTTTCAAACTTTTTCGTCTCCAATAGTGCACTGTCTCTCATATCGTCCTTTACGTCATTAAACCGACGGCGCTTAGATCGACCGCGAAAATTAGCTCCTGAGACTTTAAGGTCTAAGCAGAAATTTCCTACGTACTCTGTTAGTCTTTTTTTAATTTGATAAAAGTGACGGAACTAGCAAAGCGTTCACCTGATGGTAAGTGCAACGTCTGCACATAACAAATGCTGTGTTACCCAGAACAGTGTGACACCACAATGCGCCCGTCACCCTGAGACATTAGTTCTTAAGTCTCATATGCCCCTAGTGATTACGCTAGCTCACAGTGCCCTTCCAACCGAAACACAGTAATGTTTGCACACTACTGCTTCACGGCAGAATAACTGGCCCTGGGGTGGTACCTACCTAGACGGATTCCTGCATAGGAATCCAACCATCAGTAGTCTGCAAACAACATGTGCATACCACCGCAAACAGAACGCAATATAACTGGAGCATATCTTAGGTAATATTAATCCAATTTGAAGAATATTTTTTGAATTAGAGAACCCGTTTATTTTTAACTTCATGCTACGGCCTTAATCTGACGCTAACAACCGGACATTACCATGCCGTACGGCGCAGTCATGTGGTCGACTGTTTTTACGAGGACAAAACTTCGGAGCACAGTTAGTATATTATAAGATAGCTATTAGCCGCCCGCTTCGCAGAGCGTAAATAAAATTAAACTCTATAAGACTTGCATAAGACCCGTAATAGCCTATGCTTGCGTCGCTTTCGCTCACGCGACGGGCAATCAATTAAAGAAGTTACAGAGCGTTCAAAATCGATTCTTGCGAACTGCCACCGGAGCCGGTTGGTATCAACGCAACGTAGACCTTCACAGCGACGGTGAAATGCCCTTAATCTCTGAACACTTCAGAGCATTATCACGGCGGTTTTTCGAAAAAGCCGCGGTTCATCCAAACCCGCTGGTGGTTAAAGTAGCAAATTACCGACCAGATAGAAACGCGACCGAACGCAAACGTCGCCCGCGAAACGTGCTAGACGACACGGACGTCTCAGCACTCCCTGACCACGATACGGTCAGTCACGATCCAGGCTACACTGTACACACAGTTATTAGCTTTAATATAACACGCAACACGACGCGCGACCGCCGTAGAGAGCGGCGCGCAGCAGTCGACAATCACACCGCGTACACACGATACACCCGTGTTCCACCAGAGTGGTTCTCACCGCCCAGAGTTACCGACACACAAGTCGATAGTCCGAATGCAGGCCCGCAGCCTCCCTCGGACGGTCATTACATGACTTAAAATCATTTCAGATATTCGTATTCGATCGCGCAAGCTCGCTGCGAACGCGACACAGTCCGAATTTCGATTTGTTTGTAGGAGTTTATTTAAGTATTTATGTTTGGGCCAAACCAAACCCGGCACGCGGGCCCCTGGCCCGTGAGCACAGTATCCGATGAAGCTGTTAAAGCCAAAAAGGCTAAGACGCCCGTCTACCTCTATACTCTTACGAGTAAAAGAGTAACAATTGTATAAAGTGAGAAGGCGTTATGACAGATGTATAGGTGAGAGCAAAACAAGAAATACGGTTTTTTGTTTCTTTGCGTATAGGTTTTTCTGCATTCACCAGATTTGTTTTCGATTTTTGTGGCAAACAAGTTTACGATGTTTTAAGAGTTCTTCATACACTGTCTGGTGTTTTTTTCATTTCGAATGACCTAGTATGGTAGATTGCGGTATAATAAGCAATATAACCTTCCATCGCTAAGTAAGTATTTTTTATTCTGGTCCCGTAAAATTATGAATTAAATACACGAATGTGCAGATGCAGTAAATATTACAGCTGATTTTGCTTAGATTGTAGCATAAATATAAGAAAATGCAAACGAATTTTTCATGTCTAACCGACCAAATTGCGAATCGCGTAATACGTAATATGGTTAGAAAACTTACTTCGTGTCATCTCTAAATAGTTGAATTATAGTCATTGGGGTTACCATCAGTTGACTACTTTTTTCACTAATATAAGCATTTTTTTCGGTTTTCCGAGTGAACCAATTTTAATTAGAACCATTAATTAATAATTATTTTGGGGTCTTGTCCGAATTCCTTATTTTTGTTGATCGATATACGTAATATTGATTATGAATGTAATTTTTTTTCCTGAACTGCGTTGACCTCAAGAGGAGGGTTATTGCTATCCTCCTTCTCGTAACCTTTAATTCAAGGTATCAACATCAGCTTGCTTCTATTTCAAGTTTATGTCCTATTGCAAAATATAATCTACATCTGTGACTAATTCTATTAGAATTCATTCAGTCGTCTCAAACTCAACAGACTAAAAATAAATATGTAAGTAACGTAAGAGACTAATAATATTCAGTATAATTTTAAATATTAATATTCTATATTTAAAGATACATAATTAAATTCAATAGTGCTGGAAGCACTGTAATTTACAAATTTAGAGGTTATTAGAATACATGAATTGAGATTTGTGCGGGATTTATTGAAACTAGATGCCCGTCAGTGGTCGAAACCGTAATTCATAAGTTTGTACGTCATTGTCGTTACGTTTATTACGTTATTTGTTGGCAACATTTTAAATACTCTGCGCGACTGTTTGACCAGAGACGGTAATGTGATTGACATTGTCAATATGAACCTGCGGGGCTATTGCGTATCCAAAGTGAAGATCACTTATAAAAGTGTTGAATGAATATCTGTCAAATAACTGTCTGCATAGTGGCTGTGATTAACAAAAAAGACGTCATTGGAAATATAATCGTCATTTTCGCTAACAATAACCAGTATGAAAATGATTATTTGATTTTTATTCGTTCAAAACTTTTGTTAGTGATTTTCACTTTGGATACGGAATAGGGGCTATTCCGTATCCAAAGTGTAAAGTATTGTAGCTGAACAATGAATGTTTTATTGTATTAAATTTTATGTATTTGTAACACATATTATAATATAAATTTCAGATTCCTCGCTTCTTCTCCATACAAACTTTAACAATGCCCAATCTCATACTCCTTCGTGCGCTCAGTATGCTTAAAAAAAAGCACAAAGTTTTCGCTTCACGTATATTGATACCGAACAAAACTATACACAGCGTAAGTTTTTTTTTAATAGAACTAGTGATGTTGTTTACATTACTACTATTTCTATTAACTACTCCTAATAAGCTTAAAATCTTGGTCTAGGAGATGGTTCACGACAATAGTTGAGTAGCGGGCTCGAACCTGCGATGTCGTGTTTCCGCAGTCTGTACCATAAGCAACTCTACTTAATCTACAAGCGTTCGGAAGGTCCGTGGTCCGAGTTCTCACTTTCACTGATAATTCGAAACATTGCGGTGACATTGATATGATACGGAAAATCATAGGATTACTTACAGAACCTCCAAATAGGTACATTTTAGATTCACGTCTCATATTCTGATAGCCCCTGATACAACAGGAACAGGTATCTTCGTCTGAAGTAATTGTATTAGAGCACACTAAACGTTTTCTCATTTTTCTTCTAACAAAATTTTATTGTATCATTTATCAAGATTACTATCAGAAATCAATGGCTTTCACCGATACTCTTTATGCAAGTTGATATTTTCGGTAAACTTTTTACTACAACACAACAGTTATGGCGACCGGTCGAGAAACGATATCACAATCGACTAGTAAGGTAACCAAGTAATGAATTAGAAAAAAAGGTATTACGATACCATTCATGAAAAAGTGTAAACCAACGCTATTGTGCGCGGAAGACAATGGTTTTATTTCGGTAACGAACCTACTTTGTATATTTTATGCAGACTTCATGTTGTGTTTGGCGTTACTTCAAAAATGTTTGTATACATTACAATCACTTCCGTGTGATCGGAGGATGCATGCATTTGGTTCCATAAAATGGCTGACATGTTTAGACACGTTTACTCGTACATTCAGTGCCTCCAGAATGCTTTATATTACTCCACTTTTATTCAGCTGCTTATATTTTTAATGAAGGAATTGCGAGACGAAAAATACATTCACTCGATGGTAAGTGCAATGTTGAACCATAACAAATGCTGTGTCACCCAAAAAATTTTGTCTGGCACCACATTGCTCCCGTCACCCTGAGACATCAGTTCTTAAGTCTCATATGCCCAGTAATTACACTCGCTCTCAGTACCCTTCAAACGGAAACATAGTTATGTTTGCACACTACTGCCTCATGGCAGAATAATTTGCCCTAAGGTTGGTACCTACCTAGGATTCCTGCATACGAATCCTACCACCACTAGCAAAAAAATATTAAATACTGAAAACATTTGACACATATAATATCGCCCTTGTGTACTTCTGTACACCCTTCAACCATTAACTACAACTCGTAGATCATTTTTTATTCATATGTATAACTAAAAAGGTGTTAAAAAGGTACTGGTTAAGATTCCTTGCAGGGATCGTCTAGGTAGGTATACCCCAGGGCCAGTTACCGTGAAGCATAGGTGCAACATGCTGCTTCGTTGAGGCACTGTGGTACGTAACTTATGAGACATAGAACTTGTCTCAAGTGATGGGGACAGTGTGGTGTCACACAGAAATTTTGGGTGACACAGCATTTCTTATGGGCAGACGTTGCACTTACCATCAGGCGAACGTTTTGCTCGTTTCATCATTTTATACAAAAAAAAAGTATAGGAAATCTTGCTCGGATCGAAGTCCGGTTTTAATGTATACCAATTAAAAGCGTGCATAGCTGTTTTCGTTAAATTTAATAACGGGATTATGGTAAATTCTCACTACATCCAGCATTGGATATTAACATGACTCGCCACATACAATAGTGAAACAGTTTATAACTTATATAAATATTAGTAGTATGAAGCTACTTATTTTTTAAATAAATTTGATATCTCTTTCTATTTTTCTTGTCTTAAAACTAAAATCTTCAACCGGTGCGTAGTTGCCAGTGATGACATACGAAATCGAGACGTGGTACTTCGCCTGCAGGGAGCACGAGGAGGCTCAGAGTTGTTCAGCAAGCTATGAAAAAGTCTATTCACGGAGTGTTTCGTATGTTTCGTGTAACGATGTTATCCGCAGCAGAACTAGAGTATGAGACTGACATAACCCTAAGGATTAGCAAGCTGAAATAGCAGTGAGCCGGCGATATAGCTCGTAGAACCGATAACCGTTGGGGAAGAAAGGACACTCCAGATGTCACCTCATACCGGCAAACACAGTGGGTGAGACCCTCACCAGATGGAGCGACAACCTGCACTGACAAAGTTGATGAATTGCAGTTGGCTCGAGACCTATGTTCCTAAGGAGGCCTATATTCAGCAGTGGACTAAGATAGGTTGAAATGATGATGATGATGATCTTTCATAACTAGCTGATAATGATAATGACATCAAAAATAGTAAGAAATGTCATCTAAACAGTTACGGAGTAAATGTTTCAAAATTAGCTTTTGTTTAGTAGTTTTCAATCGGTAGACAATATTTAGTGAACAGCATGATGTCCGAAGGCTAAAAGTGAAGGGATTGTACGAGTACAATGACAATGGCATACAAATGGCAATAACTCAAAACATTACTATAGTTAATACTGTTCTGACCGATTATCTCATTATTTACTTGATGGTCACGAATATGCTCTCGTGAACAGAATTTATATTATTTCCGAGTCTTTTTTAATATTTGTAAAAACTGTCTTTACTCTGTACTCTTTTACTCAGTGTGTGTCCGTATTTATAAATGCTTATTTATAAATACGGTTTAATATTTTTATGTATATTTATATACGTATATCATCAGCGGTCTATCTCACTAAAACACATTGACAAAATACACGAAAATAAAATTTGAATGATGATATATTCTCATATGTATACTGTCTTGCATTGAATTTGACTTTAGTGTTTTGATTATATATATGATTATCAACCAGTATACGATTGATGATATCATTAATATTAAAAAGGTCATCTTATCATTCTTTAACATTGGCGCACATTGAGATCTTAATAAAAACCTAGGTCTAAATATTTCTTTGTGTGTATGTTACGCGATATCTTTGCCAATTGTGAACCGATGTCTATGACTCTTTTTTTAGTTGAATTGGTTATACTCGAGGTTGGTCACATACAAATTTGGTCAAGTTCTGATTATGGTTTGGTTTGTGTTTAATCCACACACCAAAAATGAGAAAATCATGTCAGCCTTAAATTCGCATAAGCGTGTTTGGAGCCGCTGCATTTAAGTCGCATAAGCGTGTTTGGATCCGCTGCATTTAAGTCGGTTTTTTATAATTAAATAATTGTCGTTCATCGTTTCAGCCTACCCACAAGTCCTCTGCTGAACTACTGCCTCCCCGATAGATAGCCACAAAAGTTTGTAGCTCTAATTTTAGAGGGATTTTGCCATAGTTTCCACATTTAGCAGGCGGGTTGGCAACCGCAGTTTACTTATTAAGATGTTCCAGGAAGATGATGCTGCCCATCTCCTGGTTTTTTCATCCGTTAATTCCTGCTGTAAGAGGATCTTCGTTACAAAATGGTGGTATAGATTTTGGTCGATGACAAATAAAATCGGAAATCACTACAAAAATAAAGATATTTCATAAAAATAATCGATATGTGCTGCATTGTTAAAAGGATCGTGCAATAGCTCCAACAACTCTGAGCCCTGTCAGCATCTCTACGTAAAATGACTTATTTTGCAATATATTTACGATTGCATAACAGAAGAGCGTAGTTACAAAGCGAATCGCACTCGCAATATCGGTTCCTTTAGTGCTGTAACATCTTGTTTACATCACTCATTGGGTCACAGACCTGTTTATCAGTATAATCGATATTAGATGGCTTAAGACATAACCATCCTTTGTACTGACATCTATACTACAAATAAATAAAATTGAAGTGTCTGTTTGTAAAACAAAATTACAGCTTTTCATTCAATGCTTATGCAAGTTTATACGGTACTTTAAGAAAAAAACAATTTTTAAATTTTTGTCTGTCTATCTGTCTGTCCGTCTGTTTGTTACGGCTAATCTCTGAAACGCCTGGACCGATTTTGACTGGACTCACAGACAGATAGCTGATACTGTAGTGGGTAACTTAGGCTACTTTAATTTTTGAACAATAATTAGGGTTCCGCCAAAAAAATTCATCATCATCATTTCAGCCTATCACTAGTTCACTGCTGAACATATGCCTCCCCATAGATAGCCACAAATGTTTGTAGCAGTCATTTTTGGGGATTTTGACATAGTTGCCACGCTTGGCAGACGGGTTGGCAACCGCATTTTATTTATTCAGATGTTTCAGGAAGATGCTGCTGCCCATCTCCTGGTTTTCATTTTCACTCTGTCGACTTTTACGACGCCCACGGTATGAGATGGGGTGGTAGATTATCTCAAGCCGCTACCACAAAATAAGAAAAAAAAAATCTCAAAATCCGATACGAATATGGTTATATTATGTATATCATCGATCGGGGTCGGTTTTTTTACGCGGGTAACCTGCGAGGCACAGATAGCGAAAAATAAAAATTGGATAATGATAATTAATCACAAAATATCTTAATATTTTTATACATATTTATCCTGTGTCCACGGGATAAATTATTTTATAGTGACCATCAACAACAATAACGTTTCCGCTAAATGAATTTACTGTTTAAATAACTACTCTGAATTTACTGTTTAATAATTACTCTTTGTAATAAAAATGAAACAAAAACAGATGATCCTGAGAATTTGTAAAATCACCTCAAATATTTACTACTTCGGATAATTTTACTGATTGTTTTTGCGAATTCTTACCAAATGTCAATTTCAGGTTATATAGTGAATGTAATCAGGCGTTAATTTGCGGAAAATCATTATAATGAAGGAATAGAAATTAATTTGCTAAGATCCGCATGCAAAATATAAAATGATGTGTACTACCTAGTTTTTGAAGAGCACCGCCCGCCCTGCCTCAGTAGGGTGCACAAGCAAACTAACACCGCCATCCGGATACCCTGCACCACTACAATACTACCACTAGGTAATATACACCACCGAAGTTGAGAACACGACACGTCGTAAAATTATCAGGTGTCAGACTCTAAGACAGACAGCCGCCAAGTAACCGCGCCGCTCAGGCTTCATTAATTTCAATTCTAGTAAAATAAAAGCAAATTTCCGATCTAAAATTGTTAGTTATGCTTTGATAGGGTTCATATTTAAATGTTTCCGAGGTGTTGGACTCGAAGTTATGTCAATCAGTCAATAATTTACTTAAAAAGTCTGGATGAACTTAGGATTCACGCCATAACAGTCTGAGATAGGACTTCCTTGATCGTATTCTAATATAGCACTTTAGTAATAAATAGTTAAAACTTAAACGCTAAAAAAATTTAGTTTGATTGACTTAAATACATTTGTCAGTAAAGTTATGCTATCGTAAGAATGTACCAATAAATAATGCAGTTTACATTCTACTCTAGACACAAGAAACAATACATCGTAAACTAATGCGGAAGATGCCGTAATGAGCACTGTAAACATCAAAGACATTTTTATCTCTGATAACAATATGGAGTAGATTTTTATCTTGAGAAACTGTAATACTTAACCCACTAAGAACTTTAAGAAGTACAGAAAAAAAATCTAGATCTGCGGCTTTGCTTTTGAAATCTAAATTATTTATCAGTAGCGATATTTCAGCATCAAACTGAATAAACAGAAATTGTGACAAATTGGTGACAGTCTTACTTACTCTATAAATATAAATATTAAATCAGTTTAAACGTCACATTTATTTAAAGTTAAACTATATATACATATAATGTGTGAACTCAAATCACTTGGTCACAGATAAATAATGGAAAACAGTGTCAAATATAACAGACTTAAATTATACAGGTCGTTGACATACAGCAGCGTCCAAAGTGGAATATGTCTGGTCGGAGATCGCTGACGTACCTTCAAATGTTGGTGAAAATTTGGTGCAAATCCTACGAATTGGAAGAGGCCTTTGTCAGGACTGCTTGGAAGAGCAACGGACTTTTTAGATACTGTTTATGATGCACCAGTCCCCACTTAATTTGATAACAGTGATTTTTTTTGCAGTAAGGTGCAAATGATTCAAAAACCATATATGTAAAGTAATACAAAAGTTTAACATTTCACACCATCATATTCTCCTATCAAAAAAGTCTAGTGTAGATCTAGGTAAACCTAATATAGATTAAAAGGAAAACAATCACCAAAACAATGAAAGAGCAAAAGTAGGTTACGATCAATAAGATTCTGCAAACAATATGTCATTAAGTAGTGATGATCCACATCTTTAGGAATTTAGTCGCGTGTACAACAGCGGACACGTAATATGAAAACTATTTGATTATATGTTTTCTGTATATAGACTGGTAGACCAGTATCGATAGACGGGCAGACGGACGGGATATTTCGGGAGCGACGCCAGGCGCGTGATTCATTCGGATGTGTCATCGAGGGGCTCGTGTTTACTTTAAAAGTTAACTACGTCCGCATCGTGATAGGACGTCTGAAATGGAACATATTGTACAATGGTACTGTATGCGGAAGTATTGTTTATGTTTATGCTTGATATGCATTTGTTTTAATGTTTAAAAAAGTAAACAATTTTAGAATATGGTACTTGTTATCGTACCCTGGGGTAATTAGGTTTATTGTTTAAATTCATTCATATATGCTTCACAATGATTACTATTAGAAAAGTGTGTTTAAATTTCTATAATAAAGGACCAATTTAATCTGCTCTGGAACGAGAATTAAGAAAATCCAGTGTTACGTAAACTTATGTTCAAAGGTTAAAGCGACTTGTAGTTACAAAAAAACTTATGTTACGTTAATTTGGAGAAAACAAAACGATAACTAAATTAAAACTGAATTGATTTCTGAACAAATTACTGGTTTTGAAAGCGGTCATTATTATAGAATATATATGTATGGACATCACTGATAATTGAGTCAGCCGAGGAACACATTTTGAGAGAGTTGTACGATTCGAATTATTTGTAACTAGATGATGCCCGCGACTACGTTTTTTTCGATAGAGGTTTTTTTAAATATCCCGTGGAAACTGTTTTAGTTTCCGGGATAATAATTATCCTGTCATCAGGATACAAGCTATCTCTGCCAAATTTTGTCAAGATCGGATTAGCGGTTGACTGTGAAAAGGTAAAAAAACGACTGAGTGACAGAGAGTTACTTTCTCGTTTATAATATTAGTATGGATTTCTCAGAAATGTAAGTTTCCTCACGATGGTTCCTTGCACTACCGAATATGTGGTATACTAACAAAAATTTGAATTAACTGTATGTTGGTGTCGGTAGTGGTGATTAAAGAACTAAGAACATTTAAACACTTTCTACTTAATGTTTCCGGTTTTACCCAGCAAAATTTATAAAAAAAAAAATAAGAAAAAAGTCTTCCCAAGTTTGAACGACTATGGTAACCCCGTTGAACACCTGTGGCCAACTCGTCTGCTCCCACAGGATGTCACTAATTACCTCCAGCCCGCTTCGTCCGCTATACGCATATCCTTTTAAAAGCAACTAGCTGATGCCCGCGACTTCTTCCGCGTGGACATTGCGATTTTAAATATCCCGTGATAACAATTTGATTTTTCAGGATAAAAAGTATTATGTGCCCGTCTCCAGGATGCAAGCTATCTCTGTGTCAAATTTCGTCATGATCGGTTCAGCCGTTGAGCCGCGTAAAGGTAACAAACAGACAGAGGGACGGAGACAGTTACTTTCCGCATTAATAATATTAGTATTAGTAAGGATGGAACTTTTACAAAATAACGACTAATAGAATGCAGCCTTATGAAGGCTTTATTAATCGGATGACTGGAGCTTGATTTTTTTTTAATCAAGTGAACGTTTCGTCACTTTATCCAATATAAAAAAAAATGTTAGGCAACGGGGACAGGATCAACAAAAAATCATATACGAGACTATTGACGAGATGTTCAAGAAAAAAGTTACGAATGCACCTGTTGGTGAACTGGTTTCAGGTACTGCCAATTGAGAGCAAAATGTGTTTTTGTGCACGATTCAATACAAAGGCTTTTTGGTGTATTGATATGGCCCGATAAAAAGCTGTGTAGTAATTGTAGGCAGACTTTTGTTTGCGGCCTTTTACATTTTATCTATACAAATAAATAAATGTGCCTGTTTGTAATTACAAATTAACCGTTTTTTAATTAATGCTTATACGGTTTTTAAATAATATACGGTAGTTATAAGAAAAAAACACTATTTTTGAAATTTTTGTCTGTCCGTCTGTTTGTTCCGGGTAATCTCCGTAACGGCTGTGCCGATTTAGATGCGAGTTTCACTGACATACAGCTAATATTATAACGGGTAACTAAGGCTACTTTAATTTTAGAAACAAAATTAGGGTTTCGCGCAAAAAAATTAATACCCGAAAATCCGATTCAAAAGGATATATACGAGTATGTATATCGTCGATCGGGGTCGACTTTTTTATGCGGTTGAAACCGCGGTTATAATTTAAAAAATATAAAAGAGTAGTAAAACATGTAGTAAATGATGTTAAAATCCCTTCCTTGTGAGTGCTAGGAAAGATAACACAATATAAACTGAAACAATTGTATTATCAAATTCAGTATAATAAAAAAAAAGAATTAGAAACTTAATAAACCTTCAAGGTGTGGGTATTTACACGTTATCGAAAAGTTGCCGAAAAAACTACGGAAGCAAGAAAACCTTGAAGCGACGGGTGAAGGTGAAACAGAGATAGGCGAAAGTTGCGACCTTGCAGCTCGTTGTGGTAATTCGACGAATCTAAAACATTAAAGAACTATAGTACCAGCACATTTGTAAGGTGGCCGACTTCCTATGTAGAAATCCGTCTAGGTAGGTACCACCCCCGGGCCACTTGTTCTGCCGTGAAGTAGTAGTGTGCAAACATTACTGTTTCGGTTTGAAGGGCACTGAGAGCTAGCGTACTGACTGGGCATATGAGACTTAAGAACTCATGTCTCAGGGTGACGGGCGCAGTGTGGTGTCACACAGAAATGTTCTGGGTGACACAGCATTTGTTATGGGCAGACCTTGCACTTACCAACAGGTAAACGTTTAGCTCGTTTCGTCACTTCATCCGATAAAAAAAAATTCTAGCATCTGGGTAGTACGATTTGTTCGCAGTTACTTTTTTCTTTAAAAAAAAAGCTGTGTCTAGTGACGCCGTTGGTTGCATAACAGTGGATTAAGGGGCAAGCCTGGAAAATGTAGCGATCGGCACGAAACCGAACTATCACGAGAAATATCAGACCGAAAACTACGTGTTTTTGGTCTGATATTTCTAGAGATGGTTATTAACGGTGCAACGTACAGCAGCGTCTAAACGCGAGTCATCTCGTACTGCGATCACGCGAAACTGCGAGACGTTCCGACTATGGTAAGTTTTCTCTGTCCGTTATATACTTTACAGGTGATAAATGCAACATTGTGCACGTTTTCTTTACATGATTTGTTTTCATAAATGAATTGTTTTATCGCAAGATATCGTGTGGTAGCGGCTTAAGAGAATCTACCACCCCATCTCATCCCGTGGGTGTCGTAAAAGTCGACAGAGGGAAAATAAAAACCGAAGATGGGCAGCAGCATCTTCCGGGAACATCTGAATACATAAACTGCGGTTGTCAACCCGTCTGCCAAGCGTGGCAACTATGGCAAAATCCCCCCAAAATGAGAGCTACAAACCTTTGTGCCGATCTATGGGGGAGGCCTATGTCCAGCAGTGGACTAGATAAATTCTTCTTTTACGCATAACATACTAGCTTCAACTAAAACTTAAATCCATGGGGACGTCACCGAGGCTTTAATTTTTTTTAAATACCGTAGGAGCTCTTTGATTTTCCGCAATAAAAAGTATCGTATGTCCGTCTCCAGCATCATAGCTATTTCTGTGCCGAATTTTGTCAAGATCAGTTCAGCGACTGAGCGGCTGAGAGAGTTACTTTCGATTTTATGATATTAGTATGGGATGGATAAGAGTTTATTTTATCCTGCAGATAATAAAAAAATAATTATTTTTAATTATAAATCATACTTATTTACAAGTTATATTCGTCACTGAAATCGCAATACACATTTTGGATATATTACACCGCCTTCAATTCCAGCACTCATAGCTACAAATCCTTCCTTAATATATTTTTATTACGCACAGGCAAATATGTTTACCTATACCGGTGTTATTTATGAAAAATAGGCCATGTTACAAAGAGATCACTCATTTTTGACAGAAGTTTGCTGCCAAATACATAAAAATTCACAGATGTTTCACCTATATAGATATAAAATTTGATTAGGACGAAAACATAGCCATGTTGAAGTATCCTATAGCGGAATTTATTATATATATAGTAGGTTTTTACTCGTGGTAGGATTCCTATGCAGGAATCCGACTAGGTAGGTACCACCCCAGGGCCAGTTATTCTGCCGTGAAGCAGTAGTGTGCAAACATTACTGTGTTTCAATGAAGGGCACTGAGAGCTAGCGTAATCACTGGGCATATGAGACTTAAGAACTTATGTCTCAGGGTGACGGGTACAGTTTGGTGTCTTACAGGAATTTTCTGAGTGACACAGCAACTGTTATGGGACAAACGTTACTCTTACCATCGGGTGAACTTTTTGCTCGTTTCATCACTTTATCCAATAAAAAAAAGGTATAATTAGCTTTATAATTATTCAGAGTCATAAATCTATCACAAATATATATTTTTTATGAATAAGACCATAGATTTTTATAAATTTTCGAATAACCTAGTATACGAAGGAAGTGAGTAATTCAACACCCATAAGGAAACTAAGCCAAAACCCGTGTGAAATTATTCATAGGTGCAGACAAATAAGGGACGCGGTTTCACACATCCTCTCTACGCCATATTGGATTTGTATAAAAATTCAGGTTGTGCTGTTGGGTGAGTTACAACAAACAATAACTAACATTTACTGGTGGTAGGATTCCTATGCAGGAGTCCGTCTAGGTAGGTACCACCCTGGCCAGTTATTCTGCCGTGAAGCGGTATTGTGCAAACATTACTGTGTTTCGGTTTGAACAGCACTGTAAGCTAGCGTAATCACTGGGCATATGAGAATTAAGAACTGATGTCTCAGGGTGACGGGCGCAGTGTGGTGTCACACAGTCATTTTCTGGGTGACACAGCATCTGTTATGGGCAGACGTTGCACTTACCATCAGGTGAGCGAATGCTTGTTCCGTCACTTTTATGAAATAAAAAAATATTGATTTGTATTTATGTCGTTTATGCATTCTGTGCGGGAATTGAGCGACCTGATTCGCGGAAGTCAATCGCTTCGCCAGTGCGCCTACCGAGTTACATAGTTGTTTAGGTAACCTATTAAGCGTTAAGATTCATAGACATTTTTTTCTGCTGCACTATCATCCATTTATCTTAACAACATTCAACATTTTTGTTCTCAATAACATTTAACGATGTTTACTTAGGTTCAAGTTGTAAAACATCCTCTTCATTTATTTTTTTCGATTAAATTTAAGCATAATTGTGAGGTATCTCATTATGAAACCTGTTCAGTTGCGACGCACGTGCAATCGGGTTTTACATCTTTTGTTCACAATAACAGGAAAACTACGATTAAAAACTATTTTTTTCTACGTCTATCCATTTATAATGAGTATTTGTTTACTGAACGATTTTTTTCATATAATTTTTGGTCATTTTTTTTAAATCAAAACGTACGGTCTGTACTAAGGTTTCTTCTGTATCGTGAGTGCGTTTGACAGGCGTCAATTCCACATGCACAAATAAACAGATCCGGGACAACTGTAGTCCATAAAAATGTTGCCTTCGTGTGGGAATCAAGCCCCCGACCACAGTGCAGAAACCACTGCGCCAATCGAAACGTTTGTTGAGATGAGCACACAACCGAGCAGTAAGCGTGTAATTTATATTTTTTCTTATGAGCAAAACGTTCACCTGATAGTAAATGCAACGTCCGCTCATATCAATCCTGTGTCACCCAGAATATTTCTGTGTGACACCAGACTCCGCGTCCACCTGAGAGTCAGTTCTTAAGTCTCATATGCCCATTATTTGCACACTACTGCATCTTGGCAGAATAACTAGCCCAGCGGTGATATCTGCCTACACAGATTCTTGCATAGGAATTCTACCACCAAATTCTACCACCAGTAAATTTATATAAGTCCAACACTATTTGAGATACGAGTATACCACACGGATAATGTGTGGTAGCGGCCCAAGAGAATGTACTAAAATTAAAACCAGAAGATGGGCAGCAGCATCTTCCTGGAACATCTGAATAAATAAACAGCGTTTGCCAACCCGCCTGCCAAGCGTGGCAACTATGACAAAATCACTCCAAAATAAGAGCTACAAACTTGTGGCAATCTGTTGGAGTAGCCTATTGTACAGCAGTGGACTAGTGATAGGCTGAAATGATGATGATGAAACGAAGACTAATTTGAATCATTCATCATACAGTAATCTTATGTGCGAACGCAGTACCAGTTATTCTATCGTAAAGCAGAAGTGTTCAAAAATAACTGTTTCGGTTTGAAGGGCGCTTTTGTAACGATGGGGTGACGAGCGCAGTTTGGTGCCACACAGAAATATTCTGGGTGTCATCGCATTTGTTAAGCAGACTTTGCACTTTGCACTACCATCAGATGAACGACTTGTTCGTCTCGTCACTTTCAACAATTAAGAAAACAAGATAATACACACTATTTTTAATTTTGTATGCAGATCTTAGCATTAATCTTAGCTTATCTCTCATTTACTATAATTATTAGCCGCCTTTAAAAAAGGAGGTAGTTCTGATATCGTTGGAATCTTTCTTATACTTTCTTTTTCTTTCTTATACTTTACGTTCAGCGATAATTTTTGACTACGTGGACAGATTTCGATGATTATTTTTTTATTAGTAAGGAGGTACCTCAGGGGTAGTCCCATAAGGTCAGGTTCTAATGATCGCATAAACAGGTGCATGACAAATGAGCGAATAATTCTATATAACACCAACCGATTTCGATGATTCCTTTTATTTATTTTTTGTTTTTTTTTTGTTCACCTGATGGTAAGTGCAACGTCCGCCCATAACAAATGCTGCGTCACCCAGATCATTTCTGTGTGATACTACACTGCGCCAGTCACCCTGAGATATCAGTTCTTTAGAGTCATATGCCCAGTGATTACACTAGCTCTCAGTGCCGTTCAAACCGTAACACAGCAATGTTTGCACACTATTGCTTCACGGCAGAATAACTGGCTCTGGGGTGGTACATACTTAGACGGATTCTATTCAAATAAAATAAATGGCGCTTGACCCTTATAAAAATGTGCACTTTAAAGTCTTATATTTCTCAAACGAATCCTTTCATCAAATAATGGAATTTACACGATTATTATTTTTCAAAGAACTATGCAACGACACACCACCATATATATATATATATATGTATATATATATATGTATATATATATATATTAGCCATTACATTATATATACATTAGCCTATAATACATGAGCCGTGTGGTGGCGGCTCGTTAAAAGAATACTACCACTCCATCTCATCCATTGGATCTCGTAAAATGCGAGTAAGGAATTAAACTGCACTGTGCACCCAACAGCGAATGGGCGCGATGGGCTCACCACCTATCACACCAAGTGCATTATATTGTTTTGGTGAAACGTGGATTGTGGCAGTCATCTGTTTTTGCAGTGAGTGCCCAGTCTCTGACTACCCCTTATGGGATACACTCGTGATCGTATGTATGTATATATATATATATATATATATATATGTAAAACACAGGTAACAAACAAAGTGGTAAGGATCTGATAACGAATTTTAGGGATATTCCGTGGAAGTCGGTTTTCTTATTAAATAATTACTTTTGGAGTCAGACTTAGTAAATTAATAAAATTTACAACAGGAAAATGTAATTAAATACTTGAAATAAACATATGATAAACAAGGAAGTTGTAGGTACAAATCTGGCGTGTATGAAGTACCCAACGGGTTAATTCGACATTTTTAGCAGCAGGATAACAAAAATATAAAAAAAAACTTTTTGTTATTTACTTCGAGGTACTTACGGGGAGAGTTCCGATTCTCGTAATAGCTCTGGATTGAATATTACTTTAAAATTGTTAACTGTCACCGGCGTCCCATTGCAGCCGACATGTATGTGTGCACTCGGCGGCTGACTGTCGTAGAGTCAATACCACTTGATGATGCCTCGTTTTGAGGTGAAACACGTGTCGTGATAAACACCATTTTAAATTTTGCATGAGGATCTTTGCAAACTATAGCTTTATAAGAATTAACCAACTAGTAGATAAACATCTATTTGAAATGTTACTATTTGAACATTGAAATGTTGATATGTATAATATTAAATTTTAGCGCTTATTTCATCGCTACATAGTTCTCATTATTAATTTTATTCCATTTTGAAGGAAATATAAACAAAAGTTTTAACAATAAATCAACATCTTTTGCGGTTGTGCTGAACAGTATCAATAAGTCCTTGATATTTGACTCGAAAATCGTAATAAATTGTCGACGCAAACGCATACATTAATATTTCGCAAGTCTTATATCACTTACTGGCTAACAAAATATATTTATTTGGTAACAAATAAAGACTGCTATTACATAAAATCTCCGTTTAAAAACGTCGTTTCATTTGATTATTTTATAACGATTCATTTATTTTGAACAATTTAAAAAGACTGCATCCACAGCCCTAATTATTCATATAACTTTTCTGGTGGTAGGATTCCGCAGCACGAATCCGTCTAAGTAGGTCCCCAGGGCCAGTAATTCTGCCGTGGAGCAATAGTGTGCAAACATTACTGTTTCTGTTTGAAGGGCACTGTGAGGTAATGTAATCACTGGGCACATGAGACTTAAAAACTGATGTCTACCGATGACGGGCGCAGTGATGTGTTCGGGTGACACATCATTTGCTATGTGCGGACGTTACACTTTCCACCAGGTGAACGTTTTGCTCATTTCGTCACATAATCCAATAAAAAAACTTATATACTTATATAACAATATAGCTGAATTAATATGATATACGAATAAAAAAACACGAATAAAGGCGATCACTTTTAAATTCATAGCACGCGAGAGACTTGTCCCTCGATTCCCAGTGACGGCATGGCTCGGTGGTGAAGGAAAACATCGTGAGGAAACCGGCTTGTCTGAAAGATAAAATCGATGTTCGCTAACCCTTTCAGAAATGAAAGGAGGTCTGCGCTCAGCAGTGGGACCTTTATAAGCATTATATCTATATACTTACATAATAATACCAGTCTGATAACGTTGTGTTTGTTAGTAATGACGACAGGATTTTGTCCGAAAAAACCTTGAATTTATTTATTTTTTAAAATTATTAATAGCGAATAGGTAACATTGTTTCTTGTAGGTCAAATTCGAATATACTTTGGGGTCACATAGCGGCCGATTGTACAAAAACTATAATATAATAGAATACTGGTCTGATAAAAATGTAGTGTGTATTAGTTTTAAATATTATTTCAATATTTTTTATAACATTAAGTTTTAATGTCGACGAGTTTTTTTTTCGAAAAATCCTTGACTTCATGTATTTATTTTATGAAAAAGTTAATAGCGAATAGGGGACTTAAATGTTGTTCTAACACGGTTTCTTGCAGGTCAAATTCGAATATACTTTGAGCTCAAATAGCCGGTCGATTGCACAAGAACTATACTGGCAGGATGAACCGCTTTTTGGAAATAGATAACTAAGTCTATCAAAAACAAGTTTTTGTGATTTTGTATTGCTGCGCTGAGCAGCTTTAATAATTAGCTACTTTTGGAGATCATAATTTGGGGACAACAGAAATTGAATTATCATAACAATGACGCTGATTCAAGTGCCGTAACTGAGCGACGACCGCGTAAATATATACTTGCTGTACACGTCTATCGAGTCGTGGGTCAAGGGTTCGAATCCCAGTCGAAGTCAATATTTTTGAAACACGGAAATGATATCTGTCATGGCGTCTGTCCATCACTGTGGTGAATAGGGTACAAGAAGAGAAAGGCAGTGCCCTTTTGTTTACACTAATCCCTATAGCACAAATACCCTGCGCAGATTGCCTGTGGTTATGTTAATTATTTTACTGGTGGTAGGATTCCTATGCAGGAATCCGTCTAGGAAGATACCACCCCAAGGCCAGTTATTCTGCCGTGAAGTAGTAGTGTGCAAGCATTACTGTTTCGATTTGAAGGGCACTGAGAGCTAGCGTAATCACTGGACATTCGAGACTTAAGAACTGTTGTCTCAGGGTGAGGGGCACAGTGTGGTGTCACACAGAAATATTCTGGGTGACACAGCATTTGTTGTGGGCGGACATTGAACTTACCATTAGGAGAACGTTTTGCTCGTTTCGTCACTTAATTAAATAAAAAATAAAATAAAATTAATATTTGATGACAAATAGCACACAGTCCAAAGGGTGACAATTGGTCACTGGCCTGCAGATACCTACTTCCATCCACAATGATCGATCAAAAAATGGGTCGTTGTCTTCCCAGATGACTAATGTTACCACGTTATCCGTAACCCGTCCGTGGATGTACACCGGTCACTCGGCATACAAGATCAGTGTTTTTTTTATTTTTTTATTTAATAAAAGTGACGGAACGAGCAAAACGTTCACCTGATGGTAAGTGCAACGTCTGCCCACAACAAATACAGTGTCAAATAAAACAGTGTGACACCACAATGCGTCCGTCACCCTGAGACATCGGTTCTTAAGTCTCATATGCCCAGTGATTACGCTAGCTCTCAGTGCCCTCCAAACCGAGACACAGTAGTGTTTGCACACTACTGCTTCAGCAGCAGAATAACTGGCCCTGCGTTGGTACCTATTTAGACGGATTTCCTGCATAGGAATCCTTACCACCAGTAAATCACCAGTGTTCTAGTTGCTGCTTTACTCTGATATTCCCATGTCCGATTCGACCACGGCGAGAACTTCACAAACACCGTCGAAAACGTATCAGCTTAGCAGGAGTATTGTAGGGCCAGAAGCGTACGAAAACTCATAGGCACTCACTGGTCCTAACTTACCCTCGCCCAACGTAACGCTCATGTGATAAGAAGTAAGCTAGGATGCAGTGTTGGAGACACAGAGCCAATCACAACACAACCAGACCCGGATCTTGGGTTTTACCCCACACGGAGCCAATAGTGGCACAATAAGACAAGTTGTCGGCTAAGCAACTCAACTTTATTGTATTTCACTTGTTTTTTTTTTTAGTTTTTGCTTTCTGTGTCCATAGATGCGCTATGTCCCCTGCGCAGTATATAACTTCGTACAGTATTTGATAGTTGTCGCCGTGCTCGAAAATCGGTCCGTCGAAAATCTTTAGATACATACGAGTAATTATAGACACACAGATAGTTGATTAATAATTAAGATTTGTAAAATGCACCCACGGTACACGGACAATCTTAATGTAGAGCATTGTTTTTTTTTAAATAAATCTATACAAATAAATAAAATCGATGTGTATGTTTGTAATAACAAAATAACAGCTTTTTACTCAATGCTTGCGAAAGTATATACGGCACTTTTAAAATGTTTGTCCGTCTCGTCTGTTTGTTCCGGCTAATCTCGGAAACGGCTGGACCGATTTTAACGGGACTTCCACTGACAGGTAGATAATATTGCAGCAGGTAACTTAGGCCACTTACACACATTTTAATTTAATAGAAATAATTAAGGTTCCGCGCAAAAAATATTAAAACCACAAAATCCGTTTCAAATAGGGAATTATATATTCATCGATTGGGGGGCGGCCTTACTACGCGCGCTAAACCGCGCAGCTAGCAGCCACAGCTAGTGAAAAATAAGTAACATAAATCCTTTTTTTTTTGATTTTGCAGAAAAAATTCATGATATGCATTTTAACATAGAAATCATCCATTAATATCATTTTAAGTCTTTGATTGAGTTGAGGAAAACTGCTGCATGGAAATGGAAACTTTTATCTGAATGAATTTTTTTTATCTGAATGAGGAAAACTGCTCGTGGGGAAATGGAAACTTTTATCTGAATGAAAAAAAAATTAGCAATTACTAATACATTAACCAAATTGTAATGTAAGTAATTTACGAAACTAGTTAATTAGCAAATGACACGATGATAACTTTTCACTATATTTAAGCAAATAGCTTTACTAATTCGGTAATCATTAACGACTGAACCTATATCATCTTCTTAGAATATAATATTGGTATTTTTAAAATAAACTACATAAAGTGGGGAGCAAAATTTAAAGGTTAGTAAATGATTTATTCCGCCGGCGACGTGGTTCACCACCACGTCTCGTTTCCAGCGGCGGACAAAAGTGAGCTATGGATGCGGTCTTTGCCTACTCCTATGGGACAAAGGCGTGTCTGTATGTATGCATGTTTAACGGTTGTGTGCAAATATCAGTAATTAAGTAATACATTTATTCGCACAGCACAAAATACAAACAAGAAATAAAAAAAAAGAAAACAAAAAAAAATGTCAGCCACTACGAAAAAAGAAAAAAATATATACCTATTACCAAAACATCTGTGCTAAGGCGCAAAGAAGACCGAACTAAGTTGAAGCAGCGATGATAACATCACAGCAATGGTTTTCAGTTCGGAAGGAAACTCGGACGATTGTATGTGCACCGCCATGCTGATGGCCCAAAATAGTTTATAATTTTGTAAGGTCCTATTTTCAGCATAGGAAATTTACTGATTCGGTCTGAAGGGCACAGTTAGCTAGGTAATTACTGTGCGTATGAGAGTTAAGAACTCATGTCTTAAGGTTACGAGCGTAGTCTGGTGCCGCCGAATGATCTGGGTGATACAGCATTTGTTATGGACAGACTTTTCATTTACCATCAGGTACCGTCACCGTCTACCATAAAAAAACAACTATTATTCACGGTAGAGTTTAGAGTTTCACAGTAACGTTTGATGTTATATGCTCGCTCGGTTTATTAATAATACTCGTATCACAATTTAATATTAACAGTATTAAGTTGTGATACCTCTTAAATTATTATGTATACAAATAAATAAATATGAAGTGTCCGTTTGTAATAATGCTTTTCTCAATACTTATGAATGTCTACTTATAAGAAAAAAAACAATTTTTAAAATTTTTGTTTGTCTTTCTGTCTGTTTGTTCCGTCTAATCTCCGAAACGGCTGGACCGATTTTAACGAGACTTTCACTGACAGATAGCTGATATTGACAGATAGCAGATAGCGGGTAACTTAGGCTACTTTAATTTTAGAAAAATAATTAGGGTTCCGCGCCAATGAAACCCCGAAATCCGATTCAAATACGGATTTTTTTACGCTGGTAAAACCGCGAAGCACGGCTAGTTAATAATAAATATTTCACCACAATCTTTCAATCTTTCTACCGTATGCCGTATGAGGGCAAGTGTGTGGTAAAGGTTGCCCAACGGTAATGGCAGAAAATTCTGACAACTTCCGATTGACGGCTTAATATGTGCGATATGTCTTTACTGCGACCGACCGTTTTTCAAGCGTGGCGATTATGGTAAGTCCTTACTAACTTGGAAGAAGTCTTTGTCCTGAAGCGGTCTTTTTACAGGCTTATGATGTAGAAGGAGACCACAATCTTATTACAACCTATTTAGTCACACCTTTTCCCATAAATGGTAGGCAGGGCCGCCCGTAGCCCACTTTTTGCCGCCGCAGGAAACGGGACGTGACAGGTGGGGAACCACGGCACCGCTATTTTGGTAGGCGTCAAGATATTCTAACTCCTCATTGCGTTCCCACGAGTAGTATTGCATATTAAGGTATTATTCTGCACGAATTTTCCTACAATACCTTTAGTCGCCTCTTACGACACCTCGGTAGAAAAGAGGTCGGTGCTATTTAACTCTACCGGACAAAAATATAACAAATTTTTTGTTAAAGAATAAATTCAAAACCGAATTATGGAGAGTCACTCAGCTCAAAGTAATCGACTCTAGATTTTATGTTTGTTCTAGTGGTTACAATTATGATTCAATTTCAGGCAATGAATAATCTAGATAAGATAGTGTTATGTTTGTCAAAGCTTTATGTGACCGATGACAATTCGAAGCTTTCAAAGTGAAAATTTATAAAACAATAATTATGTGAAAACTGTTATCCTTTTTTCTTTTCATAATTTTTGAAATCTTTTAATTCCGGCCGCTTATTGTCGCACAATACGGCACAGCTCAAAATTCCATCGTCACCACCTTGACTGTTTGGCAATCCACCACAGTGCGTTTTTCGCGGAACTTTCTGCCAGCGTGCAGAATGCACATTATGGAAGGTGTTGACGCCAGGTTTTTCCAGACCGACACGACTTATGGACCTTCAACAAAAGAACCTATTCTTATCTCAAAGGCCGGCAATGCATCTGATATCCCTCTGGTATTGTAGATGTTCATGGGCGGCAGTGATCACTATTGGTGGTTACCATCACGTGAGCTACCTGCTCGTTTGCCCCCTCTCCCATAAAAAAGATCTAGCAGCATATCGCACCGTAACCGAAAACATTTATTTCTAGTATCGATGAAAATTTGATTTAATTGAATTTGATCTGATAGTTTTCTAACTCAGTAAAAATATCTCTCAACGTTATCTACTGGTTGCTTCTTTAAAACTATTTTTAATGCTTCTTGTAAACTGTTTTAGTGTCGTGAAGATAACACAACTTTATAACGCAAAACAGTACTAGCAGTGCCATAAACTAAAATGATTTCTGTACTTTTTAAGTGCTAATTCGTCTTCGTCGTCGTCGTTTCAGCCTATCACTAGTCCACTGCTGAACATAGACCTCCCACATAGATCGCCACAAAGGTTTGTAGCTCTCATTTTGGGGGGATTTTGCCATAGTTGCCACGCTTGGCAGGCGGGTTGGCAACCGCAGTTTATTTAATCAGATGTTTCCGGAAGATGCTGCTGCCCATGTTCGGTTTTTATTTTTCCTCTCCCGACTTTTACGACACCCACGGGATGAGATGGTGTGGTAGATTCTCTTAAGCTGCTACCACAAGTGCTAATTAATACCTCGATAATGCTTATAGGGCAAAAGCGGTAGGTACACAATATAAATTATTTTGTGTAACCAATTCCAAATACACTAAAGACGTTGTTAATGACCGTTTGAAATTATAGTAAAGGCAAAAGAAAAGTGTAGTCTCTGCGCATATATGAATACCTGCGTAATTGAAACGCTATCGCCCACTACTTTGAAGTCTAATTGCATATTTGCTATCCTTTCCCTGCACGAACCAAATTTTAGTAAATTTTATACGGGAATCGTTTAAGCCTTCATATATTTGCGTAAGAGAACTTGATCACAATAATTACTTCATATACGCCAATAAATGCTTCGATATTTAAGAATGTAAAGGTATTAAGGTTAACAGCGAAGTCGTCATCGTCATAGTTATTAGTTAGCCATTTTATGAATGCCATGTCCTGCTCACCCTATGAGTATTACTTTCCTGGATTGTAACTGTATATGTATTTTATGTTTATTTAAGAAAAACACTGTAATTACAGTTTCATAATATTACTGAGGTCCCACGCATATTGAGTTACATTAATGATGAATCATGGTGGATTCCCGGTTTAATAATTCAGTACTATGAATGATTGTAGAAATAATTAGATGACGCATTTCGTATTGTAAGAGAAACCTTTGAATTTTTTTTTAAGCAGAATAAATACCCTTATTGAAATTACAATCTAATTAAATACTTCCATACATTAAAACTGTAGAAGTTGTTGGGATATTTATTTATTAATAAGCTCAAAAGTTTATTTTGCTGCATCCCTTACAAGATTTTAAATATGACCCCACCCATTGTTAAGTGGTGATAAGATCTAAGATAGATAAGTTAATCCAAAAAATCTTTAAAAAACAGAACAGAAACAGAAGATGCCTTTCTGGAATGAATCCTCCACTGCATTCTAGTATTATACTGGTCCGGGAAAAGAACACCGCCCACTAGAAAGAAGGAACAAAATGCTTTGTTCGGGTCGAGTCAAACATGTCAACCACATAAGGATGTAATCCATCAGTGTGCCATGGCGTACGATTTCAAAATGGGAAAGAAAAGAATTAATGTGACCCTTATGAACCTTTTCCGTCGTATAGCATGTGTTCATAAAGTAAATTATTATTTAATATTAATAACGAACTTGTTAGTCAATTTATAGCTCAGGTGCTAAGCCAATTTAGGTCAATTTGTGCCGTGGTAGCTCAGGGGCTAAGCGCTCGCTTTAAATTTCGTACGCGAGTGACCTGGGTTCGATTCCCGGTGCCGGCACCACTAAAATTGTTAATTGCAATTTTAAATGCTGATTTACCACGTGCTCGGTGGTGAAGGAAAACATCGTGAGGAAAACTGCATGTCTGAGGAATAAAAAATATTTCGAAGACATGTGAAGTCCGCCAACCCACATTGGAGCAGCGTGGCGGTTTCTTCCTAGCTCCAAAACCCTCTCAGAAATAAGAGGAGGCCTGTGCTCAGTAGTGGGACATTTATAGACTGAAACTTTACTTTACTTTAGTCAATTTGGTAAAATAATTCAATTCAAGTTATTAAAGTCTGTAGTGCGTGAGCTATTTTACTTAGTATGTTGTGAAGTATTTTTGATATTTTGATATTTTTTATAGCTGCAGAAATATATTAACATATAAAAATATGCACTGAGCAAGAATAATACTTACAAAATACAACTTAAAATCTCAATTTTTTTTATTGGATAAAGTGATGAAACTAACAAAACGTTCACCTGATGGTAGGTGCAACTGCCTATAACAATTGCTGTGTCGCCCAGAACATTTCTGTGTGACACCACACTGTGCCCATCATCAGTTCCCTGAGACATCAGTCCTTGAATCTCATATACCCAGTGATTGCACTAGCTCACAGTGGCCTTCAGACCAAAACACGGTAATGTTCGCACATTTTAGTAAACGTAAACCAAGAGTAATATAACTTACATAGATCAAGACATTTTAAACTTCCGTTTTATACATTAAACATCAATGACCAATTCCTAACCAGCGTAATGATGAGCTCTACATAAACCAATAAACGAATGTAGATATAGCAACAAGGTGACTAATAAGCTATTAATTACTCTATTCTATACGATGAACATGCAAGCTTACAAATAACAAACCTCTAGAAGAATCGCCACGAAATAATAGTTCGTACAGAGATAACAGGCTGTATAACGCATGCGATGTATTTTACACGGATTAGAGAGGTGAAATCTATTGTGCATAGAATTAACAAACGCTCCATGAAACTAATAACATGATCATATTTTTGTTTAATAGCTGTAGAATCGCTACACTAGCTTCACGTCTATTTGGATCATTTGGATTCTAGACGAATGAAAAATGTTAACTAAGTTATAAGCTGCATGTTATATTTCATCACATATTGTTGCAGTTGTTAAATAGAATATTTAGAAAATGCTGAAAAGTATGTTTTATAACAAAGATTAATCAGTGGTCACGTATTAAGCTAAAGTACTCACCAGTCCTTGAATTCTCGGAAACATTTTTCTGTTTTAATTATCACAGAATTCACGAGTAATCACTTATTGTTAACACAGAACAATATTCTAGAGGCAGCACAATAACCTTTTATCACAAACACGCACAAGAAACTTAACGCATGGCGTAAACAAAACAATGGTATCGGAGTACCACAAGGTACGGGACCGCTACTTTTCATAAGCACGTGCGCACGATTCACCGCGTTCCACGCGTCTGAATACTTGATACTCGGTTACTCTATTCGACAGTCTCAATGCACCAGTGATTCATGCGTAGACTTGGAAGAGGGGAGGGTTGTCCTTTATCTTTTGTTATCTTTACAGCTTATCTTTGATTGTTTTTTGCTACATTGTAATTAATAAAGTCTCTTTAAACGCACCTAGTGATGTAATGCTATTTAAATTACCGCCATTTTTAAGTACTTTTTATTCTATTGCAACTAGATTGTAAATTGTATTTTTTAGAAAGTCGATTTAATGTATGGTACTTGTCGCAGTGTATAATAGTGCAGTGTGTAATAGCGTAAAGTTGGGGTATATTATAAAAAAATAAAAAAAATTCTTTGGTATCGTTATCTTTTGTAAACCCTTATAACTTGAATTAAAATGTTATTTTTACCAGTAAAATAATTAATACAGAAATTATAAAGTACATTTTATTATTTTTATCAATTCACTCCTTGTTTCTTTGTCCACGCATAAGTTTATTGAAAAACGCACTCGTTTTTAAAATAAACAACAAAAAAAACCTAACAAACCAAAACATTTAATATAAAAGCACACCTTTTGTTGTCGTTTGTATGTACGTGACACTAAAACAAGTTTCCTCATCAAAGGGGGCAAAGACTTATGACTTACGTAAATGCTTTGATCTTTATTTTATACCAGTTGATGCCCGCGGCTTCATCCGCGTGGATATAAGTATTTTAAATATTCCGTGGGAGCTGTTTGATTTTCCGGGACAAAAAGTACCCAATGTCCGTCTTCAGGTTGCAAGCTATGCCCGTGCCAAAATTCGTCAATATCGGTTCAGCGGTTAAACCGTGAAACGTTAACAAACAGACAGAGGGACAGAGACAGTAACTTTCGCATTTGTAATGTAAGTATGGATAAATAAGTATATTGACTGGGGTCTGAAATAAAGATTATTATAGTAAACAACCGCATCTATCCTCGATGACAGGTAGAGCTACCTACAACTAGTCTCTACAACGTAAAATGACCACTGCTGCTCATGGAACGTTTACGCCATAGCAAGGAAAAACTTGACCGCCCGTGACAGTTACGCAATACTTATTATTTCCATGTACTTACACTAATATCATCATAGTTTCAGCCTATCATTATTCGGCTGCTGAACATTGACCTCCCCCATAATTTGCCACAAAAGCTTTTAGCTATCATTTTCAGGGTATCTTGCCATAGTTGTCCCGCTCGGCAGGCGGATTGACAACCGCTTAGCATTTATTCAGATCTACCAAGAAGGTGCTGTTGCCCGTCTTTTATGATATTATTTATAATATGGTAATGACCATTCCGGGTGCAAGGAGAATTGTACTATATAGTTTCTTAGCTGACGTTTTAACACAAAGAATCACCATCAGATCACTACCTGTCGATTCGAAGAATTGATAAAAGCCTTTGAAACTGCCATTCAGAATAATCCCTTCCAAGGGTGCGTCATACCAGATCAAGGATAAAACAATGTACTCACTAAGTTGTCTTACAATAAACATTGTTCATTATTCTACGGAAAGCAATTTAAGTTATTACGTTTTCAAAATACATTGGGTAACAATAGAATTTCACGAAAGCTATGAACTTAAAATATCTTTGTTTTTTTTAAAGAAACAAAGACTTTCTCGTATATTTGTAGCTTAAAGTACTTTGTTACTAGTTAAAGAATTGATATCTCATTTAACAAGAGCATTTTTTTTACTGCACTCAGGTATTCATTAATAAGGGAGGTAGTAAGCTCTTCTGGTGGTAGGATTCCTATGCAGGAATCCATCTAGGTAGGTACCACCCCAGGGCCAGTTATTCTGCCGTGAAGCAGTAGTGTGCAAACGTTACTGTGTTGAGCAAGCGCAATCACTGGGCATAGACTTAAGAACTTATCGTCTCAGGATGAAAGGCACAGTGTGGTGGCACACAGAAATTTTCTGGGTCGTTGCACTTACCATCAGGTAAACGGTGAGGAATCCAATAAAAAAATAAAAATATAAGGTAGTTTAATCTTAAAGCCAATTTCAAATATTTTAATTATACAGATGTAATCAAAGTAACCCAAAAGAGATAGGAATCTCAAAACAGCTTCAGATCCAAATACGTTTAACTTATAAATGTTTGTTTAAGCGTATATATAAAGTAAGATTTGTAGGGTCATGAACGTTTTTTTTTTAATTATTTGCATTTTTGGGTCTGTATTTATGGCGAGTATAGCTTTGTTTTACGATTATAGAATTTGCTCATATACCATAACTTATGAATGAAAACCATCGTGTGGCCTAATTGGGCTCGAATAAGTTCGGGACCAACAACAAGTTGGTACCCAATATATTATTATTAATATTTAGAGAACACCTCGTTATGTTGCGTTGACACTCTCCCCGTATCTTTGATATTTCATCCTAGCATACTCCCGATCATGTCGCAAATCCATACATCGGGCGACCTACCCGAGGTTGGAAAGAGGGAGTGCCTCTGTGTTTACGTGCACATCATGGGACCTCAGGGGCCGGGAACTTGTTGAGTAACGTAGTAGGACGACCGTGTGGCGTAGTGATTAGACTGATTGACTGGCTTCTACGCCTTAGGTCCTAGTTCGAATCCGAGCCGAAGCCAACGTTTGCGCAGAACACGGATGGTTGGTTTTCGGATCTGGTAGTGTTGTGCCCGATAGAGGGGAAAATCTACTGTGGGCATTGTTAAAAAAAATACACTAGATGTGAACAGTGCCACGTAAGCCGAAACATTAATGTTTGTACATTACTGTTTGACTGCGGTGGCACCTAACTAAATGGATTCGTGCATAGGAAACTTTCTTTCATTACTGCGTTATTACATACGCATTTTACTTGAATGATTAATGTTAAAATATATGTCCGTGGTTTAAGCAGTGCCATAAAATATCCAAATTCGGCAATGACGCCCGTACCGGCATCAAATTCGCGGTCAATGCGATTTTCCTTGTTATCGTTCAACTTCGTTTATTTTAATGCTTCTCACTACTGTATGTATTAAATTAATTCATTCGCAAAGGGCTAAAAAATAGGTCGCCAGTGGTAAATTCCAAATAATGATCACACCTTTTTGCTAAAACGTTATTTAAATTAATTTATACTTTCCTTTCAATTTCTATCATTGCACACATCATTTCACATTGCGTAAAATTTATCGTCGACTTAGCAATAGGCGAGGGATGCATTTCTATGGAAGAAAGTGACGATACGAGCAAATCGTTCCCCTGCTGGTAAGTACAACGTCTTCCCTCAATAAATGCTGTATCACTACGAAATTATCTGAGTGATATCAAACGGCCCTCGGCACCATCAATAACACTAGCCACCTGCGCCCTTCAGACTGAAGCACATTGTACCGAAATTCAAGAACAGAGTAGGCTGAACGACTGACATTGCCTAGCCGGATTCCTCAATAGGAATACTACCACCAGTATAAATAGTCAGTAATAATTATCTCAGAAATATTTCAGTATCTTATTAGATAATCATTGCAGACAGAAATAATGAATCAAACATATTATGTTATGATATTCTGTTTATAGTTTGGTTTTCGGTACTTTGACATTTCGAAATGTAGATTTTAGACAAGGAAAATGCAATGTCTTTTATTATTCCTCTATACATAATTCATAATATTCTATGCATTTTAACATCTCCCTAAAGCAGTTTTTTTTCGCAAAACCTGGCACTTGCTTTCAATTTCTACGCGAGGCTCGAACCCCAGTGCAGGCACCTCTAAAATTTTAAGTGCTTATCGATGAAGACAACCGGCATGTCGGAGAAACAAAAAAGATTTCAAAAATTAGAGTCCGCTCAACTTGAGTACGGTGGTAGTCTCTTATCGGCTCAAATTTTTTTATTTTTTTCTTACCTGAAGCAGTTTTGATTTTCGTACCTTTCGGTATTGTTAATTTAGATTCCTTATTCATGAAATGTATGTGAAATTACTTCTAAATTATCATGAGCATGCAAGTACTGGACATTAATCCGCCACATGTTGAGATGATCCTAGCCGTGGTAGCTCAGGGGCCTGGTGCTCGCCTTTAATTTCATAGTAAGCGAGTAACCTGGGTTCGATCCCCGGTGCCAGCACCTCTAATATTGTTCTACAATTTTAAGTGCTGATTTACCACGTGCTTAGCGGTGAAGGAAAACATCGTGAGGAAACCTGCATGTCCGAGGAATAGAAATATTTCGAGGACATGTGAAGTCCGCCAACCCGCATTGGAGCAGCGTGGCGGATTCTTCCTAGCTCCAAAACCCTCTCAGAAATGAGAGGAGGCCTGTGCTCAGCAGTGGGACATTTATAGGCTGAAACTTTACTTTTTTACTTTTTATGTTGAGATGATGTCGTTATTGGGAATAACCGGCGTATTTACGATCGCAGTTCGAGACACATTTCACTTTAGACGTTGCTGCCTGACACCGGTTCGAGTATTTTCGACGAAGCATATTAGAAATCGTTATTCCATCATCTGTTAAAAACCACGAAGCTTTTGGCAATTCCCTAGTTTTTTTTTTATCATCTTCATTTCAGCCCATTTCATCACAATTCCACTGCTGAATATAACCACAAAACACCTACGCTTAGGGGAATATTGCCCCGTTGCCACACTGGGCAGGCGGGTTGTTTTTTTTATTGGAAGTAATTGTCGAGACGAGCTAATCAGCCCGTAGCATCTGCGTCGCACTTTCTGTCACATCAAATTGCACTCGTCAACAGGAGAAATCAGTTCATAAATCTCATAATCGTCATCATCATCATTTCATCCTATGACTAGTCCCCTGCTGAATATAGGCCTAACCCATAGATTGCCACAAATGTCTGTAGCTCCCATTTTGGTGGGATTTTGCCATAGTTGCCATGCTTGGCAGGCGGGTTGGCAATTGCAGTTTATTTATTCTCATGCTCCAGGAAGATGCTGCCGCCCATGATCTGGTTTTAACTTTCCCTCTGTCGGCATTTACGACTCCCACGGGATGAGATGGGGTGGTAGATTCTCTTAAATCTCATTAGCTATGTAATACCACTAGCTTCAGTTTCTTTCAAGCCAAAACACAATGGTGTTTGCACGCCAATGCTAGACAGCAGAATAACAATACTACAACCTATATCTTTTATGGCAGCGGTTGGACGAAAAGTGGCGTGTTCGTTTCATCCTTTTGTCCAATAAAAACAAAACATAATAAATCTAAAATCTTGGTCTGTTATTATATTACGCCATTCCAAGCATGTTTTTATTGTTCCATTGTGAATAATAGGAACTGGCAACCCGTTAAGCGACCGTCGCTTCGGTTCAAATAAAAATAATGCAAAGCCATTTTATAACTGCAAGTCAGGTTGCTTATAAAGTTTCTGCAATAAAATGTTAAATAACTTTATGTTGCACTTCTTCCCTTTTTATTTCACCGCCTTTTCTGAAAGCTATTTTCCGTTAATTGGTCTTCTAAAAGTTAGTTAATAGAATCAGGCGTCATAGACTCTACGATAGACGGCCTCGTTCGATAATGCCTCGTTTTAGGGCGAAACACGTGCCGTGTTCTCGACTTCAGTGGTGTATATTATCTAGTGGTAGTATTGTAGTGGTTGGTGGAGGGCACCTGGTGGCGGTTCCTGGTGGCGGTGTTAGTTTGCTTGTGCACGCTACTGAGGGAGGGCGGGCGTTGCTCTTCAAAAAACTAGGTGATATACACCATTTTTATATTTTGCATGCGGATTTTAGCAAAGTAACTTACTTTCCTTCATTATCTTGTAAAAGTTGTCTTCAGTTAAAATCTTTAAAAATTCTGTTTTGCTCACTGGTTCGAAGCCATCTCGAATACGCATGCCAAGTGTGAAATCCGCAATATAATATTTATGTGAACAGGATCGAGACTGCTCAAAAAAAAATTCTTTCGATATGTGCGTTCTAAATTTAAAATTCCATCTTTAAGTTATGAGTCGCAGTGTTGTCGTCTTCATCTTCTTCCTCTGTATACTCGACGCTACGTAGCTGATCTTATCCTTTTGTCAAAAAGTACTCAAAAACACATAGACTGCCCTGAATTATTGAAAGGATTATATATCAATTCCTACACGTTCGCTGCGATACAACAATCTCTTACAGACACATTACTGTAATACAAATTATAGAAAAAATGCATTTATTATAAGTGCCTGTAAGTTATTCAATCAACTTTGTAAAGACTATGATGAGGTTGATCCTTTTTGCACTATTAGTAGCGCTATTTGTAAATTAATCACTCTCAGTTTTAGTAGTAGTATATCGTAATTCACGGTAATGTAATGTCTGTCGTGCAATGCAATTTTTTTTCTTCTTGTGAAAACTTGTAATTGGCTTATTTGTGGACTATGTTTGTAACTATTTTGTTATAGTTGGCTGTAAGTTTTCCGGTATTAAAATAAAAAAAAAATATCTTCCTTTGTCTAGTTTTTGTTAAAAACTTAAATAATGCTTTATTAGTTTTATAGCTAATAAAAAAACGTTATCGCTCAGTATTTGATTGCGAAATTCGATAACCCACTTTCGAAGGTGTAACTTTAAGAGACGATTAGAATTATCTTGTTCTTTATATTACGAAAACACAGCGTTATCTGACTACAATGCTTTAAACGTATATCGCCCTCATTCCTGTATATCAGATACAAAATAATACTCTTATTTATAGATTCTGTTTAGCTAAAATATTATTAACAATTTTAAGTTTTATTTTTATCGCATCCTATTTTATTGTCTTACGGTGACGAGATGAATAAAACGTTCACCTGATAGTAGGCGTCTGCCCATAACAAATGCCGTGTTTTAACTGGTGGTGGGATTCCTATGCAGGAATTCGTCTAGGTAGGTACCACCCCAGTGCCAGTTATTCTGCCGTGAAGCAGTAGTGTGCAAACATTACTGTGTTTCGGTTTGAAGGGCACTGTGAGCTAGCGTAATCACTGGGCATATGAGACTTAAAAACTGATTTCTCAGGGTGACGGGCGCATTGTGGTGTCACACTGTGCTGGGTGACATAGCATTTGTTATGGGCAGACGTTGCACTTACCATCAGGTGAACGCTTTGCTCGTTCCGTCACTTTTATTAAATAAAAGAAAAAAAAATCACTCAGAAAATTTCTGTTCTTGCTCACCACACTGCTCGTACATACCCTGAGACATCAGTTCTTAAGTCTTATATGCCCAGTAATTACACTAGCTCTCAGTGCCCTTTAGACCTATACACAGCAATGTGTACACATTACTCCTTCATGGCCTACCTAGGATTCTTGCTTAAGAATCGTACCACAAGTATATATAAAAAATATTGTAATATTTTTTGGCGTTTTCATTGTTGAATTTTACAGATATAAATTGTACATATACTACCCAGACACGAATCAATTTGTAGGCAAAACAAAAGAGCCAATAAAAAGACGTTATGTAACTGTTTGTCGGATTTATTCCAATGTTTTTGCGATGAGATTTTTTCTAACGTTACAAAAAAGTAACCTGATGTAAGACATACCAAATAGTCTTTTTAGAATAGAATCTACCAGAACAACAGTTTAATAGAGGATATGACCGTTGTTTATCGCCATGTATTCAAGTTCGTTGAGCGTTCTACTCGGGTTAAGAGTATTTCAACAAAGGTCAGTACTCATCACAATTTAAGCTACATTCGGATTATGGGTTTATTTTTAGAAGAAAGCGGCTTACCTGATGGTAAGTTATCACCGGCACCCATGAACATTTACAATACCAGATAATTGCAGGTGGGTTACCGGCCTTTGATAAAGGAATAGGCTCTTTTCAGAAAGTAGAGAATAGAAAGAGTAGATGAAATGTTCTGGTACTAAATTCGATTCTTCCTCGAAATTGGATCAACAAGTTCGGTATCGAGGATCGGATTGGATTATATTGAAGTAATCATAATCCATTAGGAAGCTTTCATATTACAGTTGTAATCTCACGGCCCCGGACAGTATTACAGCGTCAATTTACCATAATCACAAACAAGTATTTACTTTATTAATAAGTTTTTCTAACCTCTAAAATTGTCCTTTAATTTTTAGTGCTGATTTATCACATGCTCAGCGGTGAAGGACAACATCCTGTATGCCTGAGGAATAAAAATATTTAGAGAAGACACGTGAAGTCCGCAGCCCGCATTGGAGCAGCATGGTGGTTTCTTCCTGGCTCCAAAACCCTCTCAAAAGAGAGGAGGCCTTTTCTCAGCAGTGGGATATTTATAGGCTGTTGCTTTTTTACTTTCATAAATAAGTGCATACTATTAAAAATATCAAAAGATATCTTATGAACGCCGATAACCGGGTCATCGGTATTGTATCGTAAGCCATTAAAATCCTTATCAATGCCCTTTATCGTGAGTTTTGGAACGATTCCGAAATGTATATAATTGAGATCAAAACAGAGCATACTTAATGACGTTAACGGATGGAGAGGCCGTTATTACACCTACATTACAATTTATCAATTAATGTCAGCAAAACAAAATTTTAAAATATACGCATCTTGTCTGTATATTTGTTTATACTGGTGGAAGGATTCCTATGCAGGAATCCATCTGGTAGATACTCGTACCACTCCAGGGCCAGTTATTCTGCCGTGAAGCAGTAGTGTGCAAACATTACTGTGTTTCGGTTTGAAGGGCACTGTGAGCTAGCGTAATCACTGGGTATATGGGACTTAAGAACTGATGTCTCAGGGTGACGGGCGCAGTGTGGTGTCACACAGTAATTTTCTGGGTGACACAGCATTTGTTATGGGCAGACGTTGCACTTACCATCAGGTGAACGTTCTGCTCGTTCCGTCACTTTTATTAAATAAAAAAAAATACTGCACGGCAATGGGGTGGTACCTACCTAAACGGATTCCGGCATAGTGATCCTACCAGTACTGTTACTTCTCTTATCTTTGATGATGAAATTTTCGATTAGGTTTTTTCATTAGATTATTCAACACTATTTAATAACTATAGTAACTTACTACGGTAATGAGTTGTTTTTAGTGACTGACGTTTATTATTATGTCTATGGCACATATTGAGTCAGGTCGATCGAAGAAAGATTACGCTCTCACCAAGAAAATCAACGTGAAGGCTAGTACCTACGTTCCGTATAGTGAGTTAGGAGAAACGAAGATGAACCGAGCTAGATATTGTAACTTACTTATCTATTGTTCCAGTTACAATACCTTTACTTCTAAAAAAAAAAAAACAATTACCCTCATTGATATATCTTCTTTATCATAATTGCGTTTATAGTAGTAAAGCGTTTATAGTACTAAACATCCGAATCCGGAACAAACTATATGTATAATGATTTCTTATATTTACGCGAATATTACACATTTAATAAAACTACTTTTACGAATTTTATCGCGTTCATATTTTTTTATTAGCTCGAACGTATGTACGAGTACATAGAACAATGTAAATAATTATAAAAGTAAAACAAAAGTAAGGTAACGTCTAACATCTAAAACAACATCATATAAAGTCTTATAGCAGGATCTTCTTAACAAACAAAATTTAAAGTATACCGTTGAAGTCGCTAATCCTTCTCGATTCAAAAACTCGTTTAGTGGCAATGACCTGGATTCATTGGTTTGTAACGAGTCTTATGTCACGTACGCACACTAATAAAATGCAATCTAACTTGTGCGCACATCCGTTAGCGGTAGAGAGAGAGCCATCTGATAAATATTAACATACTGCATGTTACAAAAAGTTAATGGTATAATGATGTCGTCTTAAATTTTGACCTTTTTATAGGAGTAAGCGACAGGACGAACAAAACATTTACCTGATGGTAAGTGTCACGTCTTACCGTAACAAATGCTGTATCACTCAGATCATTTCTCAAACTGCGCCCCTGAAACTTCAAACTTCAAACTTCAACTTCAGTCTCATATGCCCAGTAATTGAACTAGATCTCAGTGCCCTTCAGACCGAATCACAGTAATGTTTGCACACTATTATTTCGCGACAGAATATCCTATTAAAAGTAAGACCTTACCGATATCTTTTATCTTATAATCAGATGTCATCTGCGCAGGAGTTATTATTAAGCCAAAAGTATTAGCGGCATTGCAGAGGCCGGTAGGATTAAACTAAACAAATTCCTGCATAGAAATCCTATTACTAGTATGACCTCAGCGATACATTTTGTTTAAAAAATAGATGTCTTTTGCGTAGGAAATGGTAGAGGCATCAAAGAGGCTGGAGTCCTATGTAGGAATTCGTCTAAATTGCCGTCAAGCAGTAGAAACGGCTAGTATTGATAGCTAGTGTATTTACCGCGTATATGAGAATTAAGATCTGATATCTCAGGGTGATGAGTGCAGTGTGGTGGCTGGCAGTCAGAAATGTTTTGGGTCACACAAAATTTTTTATGGATTGACGTTGCACTTACCATCAGGTGAACGATTTGCTCGCCTCGTCTCGAGTATCTTTCATGAAAAAGGAGGCATGTACATGGCTTTACTTGAATGAATTTTGTTTTTTATGGAATAGGGGGCCAACGAGCAAGCGGCTCACCTGATGGTAAGTGATCACCGCCGCCCATGAACATCTACAATACCAGAGGAATAGCAGATACATTGCCGGCCTTTGAGAAAGGAATAGGCTCTTTTCTTGAAGGTCCCTAAGTCGTATCGGATAAGATCATACGCAGGCGGGAGATTTTCACGGTATGACTCCGAAACTAACGCATCGTGTAAAACAATATTGTTGCTTTTGCCGTGTAGCGGCGGCGTTATTGAATCTGCCACCCTATTTCATCCCGTCGATAACCAAAGGGCATTCCCAGGAAAATGTCATTTCCTCCAACTGATGGTGAAATGACCATATCGAATTTGACCAAAATTATCCAGACCGGCGTCGGCAACGGTATCCAAGTTGCGAGATTTGTGGTACTCCGAATACCGGGGTACATTGACTTTATATTTATTATTTATATATATATACAGACATATACAAACAGTCACTCCTTTTTCCCATATAATAACGTAGCCTACACTTTGCCACCTTGGGAAACGATACGTGACGGTGGCGTACCCCGTCGTCCTTTTTTTTGCGATAGTGATAAAAAATTTGAACATACAGTAATATTAAAAGCAACTTTATGTTTTTTTTTAATGAGTGTAAAATAGTACTTCACGTATAATGATTGGCTCTATGGTTCTTCACTTCTCCTTATTTGCTGTCGAAATAAAACAAAATTACAACTACAACAACTAAAGTTTCATAAATTAATACCGGGGTACATTGACTTTATATTTATCATACAGTAGCTGTGCCCCGCGGTTGCACACGCTTTAAATAAGCCGAACACATGACTGCGCCGTTCGTTATGTAACTAAGTGACCTGAGTATTTACAGTTCAGCTCTTCTCGGTAATGTCTGGTTCTCAAATTACGGCTCCTTAACGCCATAGCATGTCTTAAATTTTATTCATTGGATAAAGTGATGAAACGAGCAAAACGTCCACCTCATGGTAAGTGCAACGTCTGCCCATAACAGATGCCGTGTCACCCAGAAAATGTATCTATGTGTCACCACACTGTGCCCATAGTTGAGACATAAGTTTTTAAGTATCACCCAGTGATTACGCTAGCTCACAGTGCCCTTCAAACCGAAACAGTAATGTTTGCAAACTACTGCTTCACGGCAGAATAACAGGCCCTGGGGATGTACCTACCCAGACGGATTTCCGCATGGGAATCTTACCACCATTAGAACCGAACCTCTCTCAATAAACAGGCTATCCAATAAATGGTTTTTTTTAATCGAATCTGTATTTTTTGAGACTAGCGCGTTCAAACAAACTCTTTAGCTTTATTACAGTAGTAACATTTACTGAATGCTTTCCGACAACTGCTGACACTGTTAGAGGCAGAACACGCGCAGCAGGCAATTTTGCAGTAGCATAATGTCGAATCGAGTGCCTGTTCTTGCTGCAGTTCAATAAGAAAATTACATTCTAAATTTGCAAGTAGTAGTAGCTCATGGGCTAGGCGCTCGCTTTAAATTTCATAGTACGCGAGTGACCTGAGTTCGATTGCCGGTGCCGGTACCACTAAAATTGTTAATTGCAATTTTAAGTGCTGATTTACCACGTGCTCGGCGGAAGGAAAACATCGTGAAGAAACCTGCGTGAGAAATAAAAAAATATTTCGAAGACATGTGTAGTCCGCCAACCCGCATTAGAGCAGCGTGGCGGATTCTTCCTATCTCTCAAACCCTCTCAGAAATGAGAGGAGGCCTGTGCTCAGCAGTGGGACTAGTATAGGCTGAAACTTTACTTTATTTCTGTCAGTTATTTTTAATTTATATCTGCTGTAGCTAATTATTTTTGAACTTAATTATTTTTACTTATGAACTTATACAAAAGCCAAATTTTAGAACTTACCCTTAAACAATATTTGAATTGAAATATGTCGTCATTGTTCGCTGGGAAGTTTCTAAAGCGAAATTTTACGGTAAATTACAAGTTACATGTTGAGCACAGATTAATATGTAAGTTGTATTTTATGACGATTGTTGGAACTTGTAAATGTTGATTCCAAAAATTTTTTTTACATCAGAGCGTCGAGTCATAATATTTTCGGGAATCATTGTCTGAATTACTCGATGGTATATTTTTTCTGAATAGTGCATGTACTTTAACACTTCTATTAAATATTGGGAATTAAAAAATGCAGTCATTTACTGTTGGTAATTCTCTATTATAATTTTTTAAGGAATTATTTTGTTCATTAAAAAAAAAACGATGCCCCCCAGTAGGATCTGTTGTATCGTTGTGTGAGTTTTACAGACATGAATTTCATATAAACAACTCTACGAGACCCGAAAACCAAGAATTTGTGTTTTTGTACCAATGTTGGCTCCGACTGTTAAGAAGTCAGTTACTCGGACCACTAGGCCATGCGGTCGTCAATATCTCTGTGGTGGACACTGATATACATTTTTTAATATCATAATAACTACACACATATGTATAAACAATATTTAGAAGATACATATAAAATATTAAATATGTATGATTTATTATTATAATCTAAACACACAAATATTATTAAAAAAAAATGTACAAGATAAGTCGTTGACATGTCGGCAGGCCGTCGACCTATAAATCGTTACGTAAAAATGTCTCGCGTTAGAAAGATGTTTAAACAAAAGGAACATCAGGTACTTGCGCGTACGTCACCGGCCGCCCTACAGTTGACCGCTGGGTTTCTTAATGTATCCGTGTCGCTTGCGTATATAATTAATTATGTGTGCTCTTTCTCATTCTCACTGTATCCGTGTCGCCGGCGCTTAGAATTGATTACGTGTGCTAAACTGTTTGCTCATATTCTTCATTCTTAAATTCTATCGACTCTCTCTACGTACTGTCTCATCTCTCTCGGTGTGATCTTCTGTGCTACTATCTGTGACTTGCTTCTGAACTTGTTGTGAACAATAAAAAAGTAAAAGTAAAGTTTCAGCCTATAAATGTCCCACTACTGAGCACAGGCCTCCTATCATTTCTGAGAGGGTTTTGGAGCTAGGAAGAATCCCGCCACGCTGCTCCAATGCGGGTTTGGCGGACTTCACATGTCTTCGAAATATTTTTTTAATTTCTCAGACATGCAGGTTTCCTCACGATGTTTTCCTTCACCGCCGAGCACGTGGTAAGTCAGCACTTAAAATTGCAATTAACAATTTTAGTGGTGCCGGCACCGGGAATCGAACCCAGGTCACTCGCGTACTGACCTACCCGTGCCAATTAGATCGGAGGTAGGCTAGGATGCAGTATCAGAGAGACACTGGACCACTACAACACAGCAAGACCCGAAACGCAGCAATTTGTGTTTTTGCACAAATGTTGGTTCCGCCTGGGATTTGAACATTGAACCCGTGGCGTGGTAGTCAGGTACTCTAGCTACTAGGCCACGCGGTCATCATATCCTTACTATTTTTCAAACTCGCTGATGCCCGTGACTTTGTCTGCGTGGGTAGAGGTTTTTTTATAATTATGCCGTGGGAACTATTTGATTTTCCGAAATAAAAAGTGTCCAATGTCCGTCCCGGAGTGGAAGCTCTTTGGCATCTCTTTGGCAAATTTCGCCAAGATCGGCTCAACAGTTGAACCCTGAAAAGATAACAAACAGAAAGGGGGACAGAGAGTATTACTATCGCATTTATAATATTAGTATGGATGCATTTGCCGTGTGGTGGCGGCTCGTTAAAAGAATACTGCCACTCCATCTCATCCATTGGATCTCGTAAAAGGCGAGTAAGGAATTAAACTGCACTGTGCACATAACAGCGCATGGTGGCGATGGGCTCACCATCTATCACACCAAGTGCATTATATTGTTTTGGTGAAACGTGGATTGTGGCAGTCATCTGTTTTTGCAGTGAGTGCCCAGTCTCTGACTACCCCTTATGGGATACATACGTACGTATGTATGTATGGATGCACCCGTTCAACTTTTTATTGACTGACTTAACCCGAGGCTGTGCGCTCGCATTAAATTTCAAAGTATCCAATTTGATAACCAGAGCCGTCGCCATTGAATCTGTCAATCTTATTTTCAACTGCTACTTGTAGTGAGAAAACGTTTAGGTCTTAGAATTCCTCCCATTTGTACTCTCATATTAGAAGAGTCGCTTAAAGGCGTCATGCTGAAGTCATGTCGTATATAATTTCGGTGATGTAATTGCTGTTAGCCTTCTTGGCTTTTACAGCTTCATCGGATAGTGTGCTCACGAGCCAGGGGCCCGCGTGCTAGGTTTGGTTTGACCCAAACATAAATACTTAAATAAACTCCTACAAAAACTTTGAAATTCGGACTGTGTCGCGTTCGCTGCGTGCTTGCGCGATTTCGAATATCTCAAATGATTTTAAGTCGTCTAATGACCGTCCGAGGGAGGCTGCGGGCCTCCATTCGGACTCGCTTTAAATTTCATCGCGAGTGACCTGGGTTCGATCTCCGGCCCCAGCACCTGATGTACCAACTGATCGGCGTTGAAAGAAACATAGGTCTGTGAAATTAAATATTTCGAGGACATGTGAAGTCCGCCATTCCGCATTGGAGAACCGTGCGGACTGCTTCCGGCTCCAAACCCCTCTGAGTAATGAGTGGAGGCTTTGCTCAGCAGTGTGACATTGACGTTAATGCTTTCTTTAATTTAAATAGTAGAGTTGTTAAACTTATTACAGTTAACATAAATTTTCACCGTATCATAATCTAAGTGTAAGCTAGTTTAAATTCATAGTTGAGAATTTTTAATTAAAAAAAAAAACTAGCGACTCGGCTCGGCTTTCATCATCATCATCATTTCAGTCTATCACTAGTCCACTGCTGAACATAGGCCTCCCCCATAGATTGCCAGAAAAGTTAGTAGCTCTCGTTTTGGGGGGATTTTGCCATAGTTGCCACACTTGGCAGGCGGGTTGGCAACCGCAGTTTATTTATTAAGATGTTCCATGAAGATGCTGCTGCCCATCTCCAGCTTTTCATTTTCCCTCTGTCGACTATTACGATGAGGTGGGGTGGTAGATTCTAATAAGCCGCTACCACACGGTTTTGCCCGGACAAGAAAATTGTTTTTATAGTGATATACTTAATCCATTGGGAAAAGAAAATGACAATATTTCACACTACTGGCAAACTCGATCCCGATTTGATTCGTTGTAATGTCGTTAATGCTCAGCTCTTAAGAGAGCTAAGTCAATTTTACATTTATATATATTTATGCACATAAATCTTCCGAAAAGATACAGATGCTAGCAGTGAATACTGCATGTAAATTTATTCAGTGATTCCCGAGATGAGCGCGATCATACATAAGGACAGACGCTCACCAGGTACTTCCTTTTTTACTATGTATAGATATTTATTTATTGAGAAAACAAGCAATCTTTTTACAAACAAAAACAAGAAAACTACAAACTACTTTAAACTTTTTTTAATAGGAAAATATAAAAACGTTTGATCCATTTCTAAATTAACAAATATTACATATTATAGCTAGGATATAAAATTTAATTCCTTTTAAAGAAATATACTTTACGGTACATCCCGTTAAAATACTGGATTTTGTAAAAGTGTTAATCTGGTTTCTATTAGTTCATCTGACACTTTAACGACCAATTTAGATGATCCTCAAAGACCTCACAGCAAACATATCATAACTAATGTAAAAGTTTCAGCCTATAAATGTCCCACTACTGAGCACAGGCCTCCTCTCATTTCTGAGAGGGTTTTGGAGCTAGGAAGAATCCGCCACGCTGCTCCAATGCGGGTTGGCGGACTTCACATGTCTTCGAAATATTTTTAATTTCTCAGACACGCAGGTTTCCTCACGATGTTTTCCTTCACCGCTGAGCACGTGGTAAGTCAGCACTTAAAATTGCAATTAACAATTTTAGTGGTGCCGGCACCGGGAATCGAACCCAGGTCACTCGCGTACTATGAAAATTAAAAGCGAGCGCCTAGCCCCTGAGCTACCACGGCTCTATATGATGACATACACGGCTGTATATAACTAATGTACAGTTGATCAAAATATTAATTCATATTCTATAGTGTTAAGCAATTTTATAAACTCCATTTCGGATAAAAGGATACATTTTTATTTTTGAGAACAGAGAACGCATATAGCTATTCACCGATAGTATTAATGCCACGGGGATCATGGCTAGGAATGAGCTAATCAGCGATGGCCGCGAGTCACTGTTTATAAAAGTCAAATTTCATTTTCGAAACAAGGTTGCAACGTATAAATTTGTTTAATGTAAACATAATATTATTACAGACAGATTTATGTTGTCAGGTGCATTATTAAAGGCGTTTAATCTTAGCTAATGTCAATTTTCACATAATTTTGTAGCTACAACAAGTTAAAATCTAAACAGGATTTCTACTGGCGTACATATTTGCATAAAAATGTCACTTACCGGCTTAAAACTTATCGTCTGGTGATGTTTATGCAGTGTTCAGGATACTAGGAGAGTCACAATGAAGATTTTTATCGTTCGTAATTCTGCTTCGTGTTTAAAACCTTAAAGATCATGCATATTTTGAACAGTGCTTATGTGGTATTCATGATGTCGAAAAATTTATAATTTTTTTAAGAAATAATATTCCTAATACGCATTTTAAATTGCAGCACCTGTAGTAAATATCTCCGCAACTTTTTTTTATCATACTTGCTCTTCTTTTTTAAGTAGTTACATTGGTAGCGGCCTATGTGAATCTGCTGCCCCATCCCATTCCGTGGGTGTCGTAAAAGTCGACAGAGGGAAAATTAAAACCAGTACATGGGCAGCAGCGTCTTCCTGGAACATCTGAATAAATAACCTGCGGTGGCCAACCCGCCTACCAAGCGTGGCAACTATGGCAAAATCCCCCAAAATGACAGCCACAAACTGTTGTGTCTATCTATGGGAGAGGCCTATGTCAGCAGTGGACCAGTAAGTTAAGTAAAGTAAAGTTTCAGCCTACAAATGTCCCACTGCTGAGCACAGGCCTCCTCTCATTTCTGCGAGGCTTTTGGAGCTAGGAAGATTCCGCCACGCTGCTCCAATGCGGGTTGGCGGACTTTATTACATTATATGTTAAAATTGTGTTTTTATGTAAATTTATGTGTGTGAATAAAACTTATTATTATCGTCCGGAGTACTTCTGTAGTTTTCCCATCTTGCTGGTGTTTATATGATTGTATAGAAAAATATTTAAAATTACATAAAATAAATAAGATACTAAAAGACATATACTAGATAATACTATACAATGAAATATATGAATAAAATCCCAGCCAGACGGGAGCCCACGGCAGGGGAGACCAAACGGCCGAGGGTTAGGGGGAAAGGGAAAGAAACCGGCGGACGATGCAGGCTGTATCGAGGAGCACCCCCTATTGCATTTGAGCACTAGGCGGCCCGTCACGGAGTCCCAGTCGCTACAGATGTCCCGAGAGACTGACCGGGATTAACCCGTTTGCAGACACGACCACAACCCGCATCGGAGCAGCGTGTCGGACTTCACATGTCTTCGAAATATTTTTTATTTCTCAGACATGCAGGTTTCCTCACGATGTTTACCTTCACCGCCGAGCACGTGGTAAATCAGCACTTAAAATAACAATTTTAGAGGTCTCTAATTCTTCTCCACTAGTGATAGGCTGAAATGATGATGATCACTTTAAATTGTTAGATTATCGTGGTTTTCGAATGTATGTCATTCCAACAAATCTGTAAGTACTTGACTAAGCTGTGCTGTTCTTGATTTTGATCGCAATTCAATTAATACATATGCTTCGTCAACTGCTATTTATCACTTGCCTATTATCGCTGATACAAATATCACCTATCTCCTTCTATATCTGTTTGGGGTAACAGATGCTGGGAATTGTGACTGTCATCCCTTGGCTAGGTAATACTCGTATTGTTATAATGTATGAAGTTCTGTAAGCAAAAATAATGAATTAGTTGTCTTTAATTAATGTAATTATTTATTATTAATTAATAAAGTTCCAACCGTTCTAAGTAAAGTAAAATAAATAAAAAATTAAAAAAAAAATTAGTAAGGCTCTTCATCGGTTTCTATACTCCGCGAAGTCTCTGCTCGATTATAGTTTCGTAGAGTTCTTTTACCCACTATCCTTTCCATTTTGTTTGACTAACAAGTTTGATGACTTTACCAGGGTTTAAATTCTTTTAAATACTACAAACCCTAAGCCGAACGGTCAGGGGATAGGCTATCAGCTCCTAATTATAATTATAGTCAACATTTTGATGTTATGTTTACTAATGAAGATTTTCTCTAGGCCAATTTCCTCAAACAACTTAACTGTTTTGTAGGAGAACAGTAAGATCTCGAAAATCAACACTCATTTATATTTAACAGAGATTTCACAAAGAAGCCAACAAACTACTATTTAAAAAAAACTTCGTAAGTTTTTGTAAATAGTCGACTATGGAAAAAAACAAAAGCAGGGACAATGCAATGAAACAAAGTACCTTATTCGGTATGTGTGCTCGTCTGTTACCCATGTTGAATTCATAATATTAACTGAAAATATATACATAAACGTGAATTTTGGTGAATTCATTAAATTCTACTGGTGGTAGGATTCCGTCTAGGTAGGTACCACCCCAGGGCCAGTTATTCTGCCGTGAAGCAGTAGTGTGCAAACATTACTGTGTTTCAGTTTGAAGGGCACTATGAGCTAGCGTAATCACTGAGCATAAGAGACTTAAGAACTTAGAACTCAGGGTGATAGGCACAGTGTGGTGTCACACAGAAATTTTCTGAGTGACACAGCATTTGTTATGGGCAGACGTGGCACTTTACATCAGGTGAACGTTTTGCTCATTTCATCACTTTATACAATAAAAAAAATACGTTTATACACACTCTTAAAAAAAAATTCTTCAAAAACCCAGCAGAGGGTAGAGGAACCCACTATTAGGGTATTTTTTACTTAACCCTTTAATTTAGTTATTCGTAATTATTAATAATCTTATCCGTTTCAGGTAAAGCGGTCGATCATGCTTAAGATGGCGGATGCGTGCGCCGATAGTTCCAAGCAGACACGTTTCCACGAGATGCATGTACAGCGTCACAACAATGTCAGCATACTGTACGCTGACATTGTTAACTTCACGCCGCTCTCCGAACGGCTAAGCGCTTCGGACCTGGTGAAGACACTCAATGAGCTGTTTGGCAGATTCGATCAGATTGCACAGGTAGGACCCTAAATAGGTTACATTTAAAAGATGTAAATAATCAAGGTAGTTTTAAAATAGAATAGAAAACAAAATTCTGCCGTGAAGCGGTGATGTGCAAACATTCCCGTGTTTCTGTCAGAAAGGCACTGAGAGCTGGTAGCATTACTGGGCATATGATTCTTAATAAATCACAGGGGACAGGCACAGTGTGGTGCTACAAAGAAATGTTCTGGGTAACACAGCATTTGTTATGGGCAGACGATGCACTTACCATTAGATGAACGTTATACGAAAAATACACTCTAAAAAAATGCCACTATGTTCAGAAACTGTTGATTTATAATCCAAATTTATGTTGAAGGCAATGGTCACTCATTCCCAACTCATCTTTCGAATTAAATGTCTTAGCAACGCGTAGGAATGGCTACGATATAGGTGATAAAGCAATAGTTACATTATGTTCAGATCCAGAAGATACTAACTTAAACTTTTACTGTTGAACTTACACTGACCTAACTCTGAATCTAAGATCTACTAATGAGTATACTAATCTCGTCGTTGGTCGTCGTTTCAGTCTTTAAAAGTCCACTGCTGAACAAAGGCCTCCCCCATAGATAGCCACAAAAGTTTTTAGCTCTCATATTGTAGGGATTTTGCCATATTGGCAGCCGTAGTTTATTTATTCAGATGTTCCAGGAAGATGATGCGTCCTATCTCTTTTAATTTCCCTCTGTCGACTTTTACGACACCCACGGGATGGGATGGGGTGGTGAGATTCTCTTAGGCCGCTACCACACGACACCGTACTAATCTAAGGTCGCAGAATGTAATTTCGCGAAATTGTCATTTTTCGAAATGGTACTTTTGGCAAGAGTTGTGATTTTGCAAGGTAGACATTATGCGGGCTGCAATTTCTCATGTAATCAAATTAAACTCCAACTTCAATATATCCCCGGAGAATAAAAACCAATGTAATATAAATTAAAGTGTAAGTTAAAGAACAATGGAATAACGCGTGTACTTAATTAGGTTCACGTGTTAATGTGATGTTTAATGCTTAAAAACCGTTGAAAAGAAACTTTATAATTATTTAAGCTCCAAACCGATTTTAAATATTAAATCCAAAACTTTTTGTCTGTCTCTTCCAATGTCTTCTGACTTCTATTGTCATGAAATTCGCATCATCGATAGTATTACTAGCGTTTATTAATTGAACTCGGATTGGATTCAAAAATGGTCAGTTTATACCTTATCTCGGTAGTCACTACCAGTGATGGTGTCGTAAACAAATCTGCCACTCACTATTTGCTAGTTGGCGAAGGCGAAGCAAAGCAGATTCCATGTATTTTGGTACCAGCCAAAATACATGGAATTTCCTTTGCTTCTTCTGAATAAGAAACTTGAAAAAAGTCGGTGAAAGGCTCCAGCGAAGGAGCCAGTCGCCAATCTGCCTGCGATGCGTGGTGCCTGCGTCAAAATCTCCTTTCTTTGAAATGGCTTATGGTCAGCAATGATTTATCGAAAGGGCGACGGTGACGATAATATTTCATAGAGATTCCTTAAATAGCATCTGGAGATACATGATTTCATGAAAATATAGATGCTAATTTCGTATGCATTAAAATGTTGTCTTTGTAAATGCAGGTTTTCCCGTGGTAAATAGTGTTAACTGCTTTTATTGCATGAAATTTAGTTTCATTGAAATACTTACCCTCATATTCATCATGATCATCATCATTACAGGGCCATCAACATAGGCCTCACGTATTACGGCATACATTATATACGGCATATATACGGCAGATTTTAAACACGGTCCTGAGTCACCTGCATCGTTCAACCTTTCGAAACAGTGGCCTGGTGGCCTGGTGGCGGTGGATTTACCGGATAGTTGCCACTTGTGAGCCATTGTTAACCTATGGTTATCGGTTCTACAAGCTATATGGCCGGCCTATTCATGGCCACATAAGCTAGCCGATCCTGAACACTACGCTTAATGGCTCTCATATTTTTTGACGACCGCGTGGCTCAGTGGTCAGAGTACCTGACTTCTAAGCCGCGGGTCCTGAGTTCGAATCCCAGCCGGAGCCAACATTTGTGCTAAAACATAAATTGTTGGTTTTCGGGTCTGGTTGTTTTGTGATTGTCCCCGTGTTTCTGATACTGCATCCTAGCCTATCTCCGATCTTATCGCATCAGCGTTACATTGGGCGCGGGTAGGTTGGGACGAGTGAGTGCCTCTGTGTTTGCGCGTACACTTGTGGCACTTTAACATCTCCTGCGCAGTTGATGGCTCTCGACAGTAGTCGGAAGTTGTCGCCGTGGTCGAAATCGGCTAGGGGAACATCATCATCACATCATTTTTTATCCGAAAAGCAAACTCTACCACAATTTGTTAACAAAAGTCAAAAATATAGAGTGCATTCAAGTTTTAACAAAGCATCTCGTTATTTCACTTCTGTGAAATTTTCCGACCCTCCACTACAGTAAGATGTGAATAGAAAATTTTAATAATGATTTCTTATATTTACGCGAACACTACACATTTAAATGAAACTAATTTTTACGGATTTTATCGCGTTTTATTTTATTATTTATAACCCGACGTCCGCCCGTGACCATGGGTGCTGTAAAGCACTCGAAACGTCGGGTTATAAATAATAAAATAAAACGCGATAAAATCCGTAAAAATTAGTTTCAGAAAATTTTAAAATAATATACAAGTATTAAGACTTTCAGACCCGCCCATATACGTTTATTTATTTATATTGTTGTTATATTGTTGTATATTTGTATTTATATTGTTATTTATATTTATATTGAAATATTGAGAGATGATAAAATTTAAAAGAAGAAAAAAAAAAAAGAAAAAAAAGTTTAATGAAATTTAATTTAATTTAGCCATCATAAGTGTGATGTTGAAACTGAAACAGAGAATTTTGAGTACGATGACGTCATCCGGTTTAAAACCATCTCGCAGAATTAAATAGTGGCGATGTGGTAAACCAAATCGACAAGAGTTTTGTAGTTATGTTTCGTATGGTAAGATGAGAACAGAGAGCACGATGATGAGCATGATGCAATGAAGCGTTCTATTCTTCTTAAAAAACGATAGGATTTATCCTGTATTGCTATTGCTATTGTATGGTGATCGCAATACCGGTCGTCTCTCTGCAAGACATTACCTGTCACCAGTCTATTTAAGGCCTATTTGCAAATGTCACAAAATATTTTACAAAATTTTTTAAAAAAATATGCAGGGTTCCGTCTAGGTAGGTACCACCCCAGGGCCAGTTATTCTGCCGTAAAGCAGCACTATGCAAACGTTACTGTGTTTTGGTCTGAAGGGTACTGAGAGCTAGCGTAATTACTGGGCATATGAGACTTAAGAACTTGTGTCCCAGGGCGACGGGCGCAGTGTGGTGCTACACAGAAATGTTCTGAGTAACATAGCATCTGTTATCATGCATCTGATAGCATGCTCGTCTCGTCACTTTATCAAATAAAAAAAAAACCTACAGAGCTCACTCTTTGTTTTTTCAATGTTGGATTGAACATGTAATGTTGAATTGCCGGATGTACTGTGAGCAAATATTTTTGCATAAAACTCCGTGCAATACACACGAGTTACTAGTAGAACTAAAATAATACCAATAAAACATTTTTTTTATTGGATATAATTGACGAGTCAAGCAAAAACAGTCGTGCGTTGCCAACATACTGGTTTATTCTCAAGTGAACTTTTTTACCCTCAACCTTTTAATAATTCGTCATAAAGACGTTACAACATTCACCTGAGGGTCGATAAAACGTCTGCCCGTAACAAATGCTGTGTCACCCAGAACATGTCTATTTTTTTTTAATTGGATAGGGGGACGAAACGAGCAAAACGTTCACCTGATGTAAAGTGCAACGTTTACCCATAACACATGCTACGTCACCCATAACATATCTGTGTGACACTGCGCCTATCGCCCTGAGACATCAGTTCTTAAGTCTCATATGCCCAATGATTACGCTAGCTCTCAGTGGCCTTCAAACCGAAACACATTTTGCATACTACTGCTTCACGGCAGAATAACTGGCCCTGGGGTGGTACCTACCTAGACGGATTTCTGCATAGGAATCCTACCACCGGTAATCTGGCAGCACACTGCGCTCGTCCCCCTGAGAACACAGTTCTTAGGTCTCATGCCCAGTAATTAAACTAGCTCCCAGACCGAAAAACAGTAATGTTTGCTCGCTACTAATTCATGTCAGAATACCATACTGGCCCCGGCTTCAATTATTTTTTATAAGTTATCTAGAGGAAGTAACTTAAGAAAAAGTTTTTATGTGCTTTTTATTTCAAAACACAATGCTTAAAGAGAACAGTTGAAACTTCATCCTAATGGAACTGCAAGCGAAGTCTTTCTACTTAGTCTCTACGTTAATTTATCTTGTAATGGACGCCTCGGTGACGCTACACGCCTTAAAAGGTTTAATAAGTTAAAAAGAAAACGATATCTACCGATATCTTTAACTTCTTAATTCTTTTTAGTGATGACGTCGGTCATACATACATAAGATCACGACTGTATCCCATAAGGGGTAGTCAGAGACTGGGCACTCACTGCAAAAACAGATGACTGCCACAATCCTCGTTTCACCAAAACAATATAATGCACTTGGTGTGATAGGTGGTGAGTCCATCGCCACCATGCGCTGTTGGGTGCACAGTGCAGTTTAATTCCTTACTCGCCTTTTACGAGATCCATTGGATGAGATGGAGTGGTAGTATTCTTTTAACGAGCCGCCACCACACGGTACAAATTGCCTGTCATAATGAATAAATACTAAAAAATATACAAAGAAACTTAAAATCAGTCCAGAACCAAAACTGAAAAGCTTAATTTAGTTTTTATATAACGGTGGTAGGATTCGAGTGCATTTTACAGTCGTAAATTTGAAATGCACGTCACGGTCAGACCCGAAAACCAACAATTAGTGTTTTTACACAAATGTTGGTTTCGGCTGAGTTTCGAACCTAGGACCCACGGCATAGAAATTGATTTGACCACTAGGCCACGCAGTCGTCAAATTACTATCACTGATCTTATAATACGGCCGTTACAACGAGCGCAAGTAGGTTAGGGCGAGTGAGTGCCTATGTGTTTTTTATTTAGTGGAAGGGGCAAACGAGCAAGTGGCTCACTTGATGGTATCACTTGGTGATCACCGCTGTCCATGAACATCTGCAATACCATAAGAATCATGAGTGCGTTGCCGGCCTTTGAGTTAGGATTAGACGCTTTTCTTCGCAGTCGAAGTCGCATTGGTCGGGTAATACCGCTGGCGTCAGCAAATACCATATATACCAATAGATCGTGCGAGGCAAAAAAAATCGTCTAAAACTGAATGATGAAATGTCAACCACCAAGGTGATGATGATGGAATCAAGCATCTCTGTACACTTGTGGTACTATAATTTATTCGGCAAAGATGGTAGCTTCCGACAGTATTCAGGAGTTTCCGCCGTGGTTGAAAATCGGCAAAAAGGACATCATGGCAGTTTTTATTAAACACGGTGACCACTTACCGTCACGTCAACTGTATACTACACTCGGCGTCAAAAAAATCGCACATCCGAAAAAAATAATTTAAATACTATTTTAACACAACAGGCCAATGGCAATGTTGTGGTTTGAGGGTATCATTCGAAAGGTAATTTCATCAGCTTTCAGGAATTTTAATTGAATTTTACTTTTATAACGAGACGAAAGAGACATTAAAGAAAAAGACAGGGTATGTACAAATTTGCAAATTAATAATTTAAAAAAAAACTTAATAAATACAAAAAAAGTTCTTAAAACCTAGTGTTACCCCCCCTTGCCTTGATAACGGCTTCCATGCGATCTCTCATGGACCTTACAAGGATCGCAACAGCCTCTTGGGGTATTTGTTCCCACTCTTCAAGTACCGCATCTTGGAGCTCTTGAAGAGTGGCCGGAGCTGGATCTCGAGCTCGCACGCGCCGTTTTAGGTCGTCTCAGAGATGTTCTATTGGGTTAAGGTCTGGACTTCGTGCTGGCCAATGCATAACAGGGATATCGACCTCCTGTAAATAATCCCGTACAATAGCCGCGGTGTGGCAACGAGCATTATCATGCATTAACATGAATCCATCACCGACATAACCAGCATACGGGACCACATGTTCCTCCAGGATTTCAGTAATGTACCGACCAGCATTTAATGACCCTTGCCCACGGCCACCCCGAGTCCGGGAAACGCACACAAGTTCCGTTTCCCCGTCGACGGAAATGCCGCCCCAAAACATACACGAGCCACCCCCGTATTCGACGGATTCTTCGAAGCAGGGTTGTGTGAACCTCTACCTCTGTCTTCTGTAGACCCTTCTACGTCTGTCATTGCAGAAGAGACAGACCCTCGTCTCATCAGAGAAGAGTACGGTCCGCCACTGTTCTAGAGTCCACTCGCAATGATTGCGAGCAAACTCTAGGCGATCTCTGCGATGCTGTGCAGTGAGTTTTGGACCTTTAGCAGGTCTATGGGCTGTTAAACTATTTTCGTGTAACCTTCTTCTTATCGTAGAAACACTCACAGATGTTCTCCGAGTTGATCGCAGCTGTTGTTGCAACTCAACAGCATTTGTAAAACGGTTTCGTAAAGATGCCGTAACGATGAAACGGTCATCTCTTTCCGATGTGCACCGTTTTCTTCCAGATCCCGGTTTTCTAACATAACCACCAGTTTGCTGAAAACGTTGGAACACCCGTCGAACTGAAAAACGGGACAGGTTCAACTGTCGAGCAACGTCACACTGCCGCATCCCTGACTGCAATAGGGCAATCATTTGAACGGCTTCTTCAGAGCTGGTGTCCATCTTTACCTGTTCTTACTTGGGTTACTTGTTCACGTGTGTTCACTGCAAAGTCTAAATTACGACTGGCCCATATTTCATCCAGATCGACCCTTTTATACCCTTTTTAGGTGGTGTAACTAGCGTCCTTACTAACGAGCATTTGACAGTGTTTATTTTTGACGCTCTATAATGATAAATGTTTTAATGATTTCATGATTTTTTTATTAATAATGTAAAGAAATACCCACTTCAAACATACCAATATTTATATAAATATAATTCGTTTCTAGCCATTACAGCCATTTTTCGCGCAAACTCAGAGAGGTGCGATTTTTGTGACGCTGAGTGTAGTTTGATGCTCTTACAAAATGTTACACTGCATATAATTTTTTTTTCAGTATAGTGACGAGACGAGCAAATAGTGTCATGAGAATTCTTTCTAAGAAAGTGAGGGTCAGGGTTCGTACATAATGAATCATAATGAACAACAATTATATTGAAAGTGAAAAAGTTCAGTGAAATCAGTAAGCCGCTAAGGCAATTCACCTGATTTACAGTGTAAATAATGATTACTCCTACATAACAAAACCTAAACACTTATTTTTAGTCAAAACAAAATAAACTAAATGTTTTGTATGACTATTGCCATGACAAGAAAAATCTAAAGCGATAAATAAACTAAATGACAAAAAAAAGCAAATATAATAGTTTACCTGATGCTCGATTAGCTCTGCTCATAATAAATGCTGTATTACCCAGAACATTTCTGTGTGACACCACACTGCCCCCGTCGCCCTGAGACATCAGTTCTTAAGTATGCCCAGTAATTACGCTAGCTCTCAGTGCCACACACAATCATGTTTGCACACTACTGCTTCACGGCAGAATAACAGGCCCTGGGGTGGTACCTACCTAGACGGATTCTTGCATAGGAATCCTACCACCAGTCATTGAACCAGCCACCAGTATTATCATTGTAGCTGAGGGGAGTCGTGAAAGGAGAATGTAGTTGCTGTGGTCACACTTGGCGGGTTGTTCACGCTCTGTGATTTTTCTATTTTCTGAATAATCTGTATTATTGCCATATAGTATGTTAAATAAAAATATGTGGCTCTTCTGGCTTAGTTAATCGCATCTACGTCGTGTAATTGCGAGAAGGTGCCATCACCTTCTATTTACATTGCGCTGTATGGCATGGTACATCGCTGCCCTGAGAATTCACAGTTAGTCTCTTCTCTGTAATATTCGATTCTCAGCTTACGGCTCCTTAAAGTTTTATAATCTAGAACCTTCCTCAACCAACGAGCTATCTATTACAAAAATATATTTTCAAAACAGCTCAGTACTTTCTGATATTAGTGCGTTCAAACTCACAAACTCTTTTAATATTACAATCTTTATTATAGTACTCGTAGTAAGATAAGATGTATAAAATAATCACAAACATTTTAAAAGTTTTTTTGCATACGTACAACGTAGACAGACACGTAGACATAGACAGACTTTATTCGACGTGCACAATACAAAAACCGCACAGAGAATGCAAATAAAAAAAATATACATTACAATAAAAAAAAGAAACAAGATCTGTTAAGTACTGGAAACAAAAGTGACGCTGTATTGTGACGTCGAAATGGACTCCACTCAGCAAAGAACGCTCTGGGTTATAATAATATTGCTTGAATAAATGAAAATTGTGTTTTACTAAAGTGATATATGAACATTATTTATCATTCACTCTCCATTTGATCGGATGGAGATCTCATTATAATCATGCAGTATTTATTGAACTCGATTTATAATTTTGTTACATAACAAAGTGCTTATGACAAAATCGCCGGGTGAATTTTTTTTTCTATTACATAAAAAATGATTAGATTGTTTTATGTTATATTTTTATCATTCGCTGTTTATATCTGTTTAATTATTTCAAGTTATACAAAATAAATAAATTAACACTGTGTTGCGCCCCATCCAAAAGGAAAGATAAATTTAAGAAATGGGTACTGACCAAGTCAAAGTAAACTGTGAAATAATAGGCTCTTACAAGTGACTTAGCTCAAGCATTGAATGAAGCCACGTTTCAATACGCGTTAGTCATGTTATACGTTTTTATGGAAGAAAGTGACGAGAAGAGAAATTCGTTTACCTAATGGTAATGTAATGCAACGTCTGCCCATATGTTGCCATGCTGTGGTACGCAGAACATTTCTGTGTGGCACGACACTGCGATCGTCACCCTAAGACAACAGTTAAAAACTGTCTCACTGCCCTGTAATTACACAACCTTACAGTGCCCTTCGAACATTTCTGTATGACACGACACTGCGATCGTCACCCTAAGACAACAGTTAAAAACTGTCTCATTGCCCTGTAATTACACAACCTTACAGTGCCCTTCGAACATTTCTGTATAACACGCCACTGCGATCGTCACCCTAAGACGACAGTTAAAAACTGTCTCATTGCCCTGTAATTACACAACCTTACAGTGCCCTTCGAACATTTCTGTATGACACGCCACTGCGATCGTCACCCTAAGACAACAGTTAAAAACTGTCTCACTGCCCTGTAATTACACAACCTTACAGTGCCCTTCGAACATTTCTGTATGACACGACACTGCGATCGTCACCCTAAGACAACAGTTAAAAACTGTCGCATTGCCCTGTAATTACACAACCTTACAGTGCCTTTCGAACATTTCTGTATGACACGCCACTGCGATCGTCACCCTAAGACAACAGTTAAGAACTGTCTCATTGCCCTGTAATTACACAACCTTACAGTGCCCTTCGAACATTTCTGTATGACACGACACTGCGATCGTCACCCTAAGACAACAGTTAAAAACTGTCTCATTGCCCTGTAATTACACAACCTTACAGTGCCCTTCGAACATTTCTGTATGACACGCCACTGCGATCGTCACTCTAAGACAACCGTTAAAAACTGTCACATTGCCCTGTAATTACACAACCTTACAGTGCCCTTCGAACATGTCTGTATGGCACGACGTTGCGATCGTCACCCTTAAACAACAGTTAAAAACTGTCTCATATGCCCTGTAATTACACTACCTTACAATGCCCTTCGAACATGAAACCACCTAAATCCACGAGGACGAAGTCGCGGGCTACAGTTAGTTTACTATGAAGCTATAACAAATAGGTAAAGTTCACTTCTACAGTGTTAGACAGGTGTCGATACTATCCTACGTTGTTAGTGATAACTCTATTCTCATGATACAATAAAGAACTCTGTGGCAGTAGTGAATACTCACGCAAACAACATGTTATGATTACATTTGCGTTCAACATTTGAACGATGAATATACGATATTTTTACTGATGGATGTGAAGGAATCCATCTATGTAGGTACAACCTCAAGGCCCGACATTCTTTCGTGAAGAAGTAGTGTTCAAACATTACTGTGTTTTGGTCTGAAGGGCACAAGAGCTAGTGTAGCTACTGGACATATGGACGACTCATGGGAACGGACGCAGTGTGGTTCCACAGAGAAACATTTTGGGTGACACTGCATTTGTTATTGGCCATCGTTGGACTTGCCATTAGGTGAATATACATGTTTATGTTCGTACCCATCGTTGAGAACTAACTTGCTTTAGAACGCCCCCTTGCCACGTGCGATACGTTAAATAATTATTGTCTTTCAGGATATATAAGTTTTTCTTGAATTCGAAATTCACACTAGCAGCATACAAATGTGTAGAAAATCGTAAAAAGTAGTTACAGCCTCATTTTCTCATTTCATGTCTCATTTCTGACAGGGATTTGAAGCCGGGAAAAGTCCGCCACCGTGCTCCAGTGCGGGTTGGCGGAATTCACTTGTCTTCGAAATATTTTTATACCTCGGACGTGTATGTTTCCTCAGGATGTTTTCCTTCACCGCTGAGCGCGTTGTAAATTAGAACTTGAAATTACAGTTTTAGACTCGCTGGCACCGGGGATCGAACTCAGGTCACTCGCTTACTGTGAAATTTAAGGCGAACGCTCGGTCCCTGAGCTATCACGGCAAAAGAACAGAGAACATTTTTTTAAGCTGAGCTTAGCTGCAAAAATGATTAAAAATAAAAAGTACAAATAATTGCATTAACCTAAAAACTTCATAATAAAAGACGAAAAAAAGGTAAAGAAATATTTATATATATATGGATGCATATAGGCATACACACACGCACCCACATACATACATACACGGACATATGAGTTGTAGCTAAAAGTATCACAATGTAAGGAAGGCCACTGTATTGCAGGAACGAAAAGCAACCGAATTAGCATATTACTACAGCAACAATGTTACTGCAGTGCTGATATTCTGGTCGGAGCTAGAAAAATAAAAAGAAGTTAAAAAATAGAGACTATCAAAAAAAAACGCAAGCGCTTACTGGGCAGAATGTATATTTGTTAGAATTACTTTTAAATTACCTAAAATAAGAACTATTTTTAAATACTAATTTTTGAAACCTTATATATATATATTAATTTATTGATTTTTAATACCATATCTAAATTAATTTTTATATTAATATCAAGAGATTCATTGGATGAGATAGAGTGGTAGTATTCTTTTAACGAGCCGCCACCACACGGCAATTGTAATTAAATCACATTAATAAATACGTATTTCAATATTCGGTATGAAATCTACATATGGATACATTAATTTATTCCGTGTATAGTTTATCAGTATTTTACTTGTACTTTATAACTTTCGGGTGTATGTTTTCATAGTCAGTTTTCATATGGCCGAAAGGCGGTTTTATCTCGTTTTATTAATACTTCATATGTATTTAATGACACGTTAATAATTAAATATAATTTAAGACATCAGAAAATACTAATATTCTGATGAAGAACTTAAATTTCTTTCAACTTTTATTTTAAAGTCAGCCATATACAATTTTTTTAAATACCACAAAATAATGTAATTCGTTATATTACGCAATTATTTAAATTGGATTTCATATGTAGATAATTCAAAATTAGGACCATCTATGAATGTAAGGGTATGTGGGAGATATTATAATGCTTTTAGACTCCATTGTAAATGTCATCGAATGGATCTCGTAAAAGGCGAGTAAGGAATAAAACTGCACTGTGCACTCAACAGCGCATGGTGACGATGGGCTCACAACCTATCACACCAAGTGCATTATATTGTTTTGGTGAAAAGTGGATTGTGGCAGTCATCTGCTTTTGCAGTGAGTGCCCAGTCTCTGACTACCCCTTATGGGATACAGTCGTGATCTCATGTATTAATATCAAACGTTTTTTCTTCCTCTGTTGCACAAAGCATGGATATGGGGTTCGAACTATAAGTTGTTGTAATAAATAAATAAAAATATTGAACATAGATTATTTACAAAATTCTCATTGTACCTAATTTTTTGAAGCTACTCTGTTTCGCAAAAAATGCCGCTGTCCTGAGAAGAACCAATAAGATCCCAAAACAGACCGTTTTTCTAATTGATTCATGTTCTCATGTACATACCTACATAACGTTTTCATATATGTACATATTGAGAGACCAAGGTAATAAAGATATTCATTTCTTTAAATTTATCTCTAAGATATGCATTACAGCCAAGATAATAAATAGCTCGCATTTACCCACTACAAAATGATCATAAGACATTATGCTATAGAAATAACTAAAATAAACCATATTAGAAATTTCAATATTGAGTTTCTTATTTTTACAGCATAAGCTGATGAACTAAGTATATTTGCTAGTTTAGAAGTATGGGGGCCCCAAGAGAGGGACGACACCACAGTTATTCCAAGAGAAATATAATATCACGTAGTCAAAAAGATTCCAGAGTTTCCATCATATACAAAACACTCTCGGAACGTTGTGTTATTACCCGAACGAGGTTTATGTTAACACTATGTTAAAGCTTTCCTTTCGTAGCTGGGAATCAGTTTGTTGAATAAATATTTGAGGTCTGCTTTAGGCAACTAAGTTTAGAATATTCCCGTTAGTTCGTATAATATTCTGTCTAAATAAACTACTCGTGCGATGCTTAACTGAGCATTAAACAACTTGGCATATTGAAAACATATTCCCATATTGGTGACCATCAACTTTAGGTTGCCTTTACTCATCATGATAAACTTTTTGATTTCTCTTTCTCATATAGTTAATTGAATCAGGCGTTACTTTGCGGAAATCCATTATAATGAAGGAAAGTAAGTTAATTTGCTATGATCCGCATGCAAAATATAAAAATGGTGTCTATTACCTAGTTTTTTGAAGAGCGACGCCCGCCCTCCCTCAGTAGCGTGCATAAGCAAACTAACACCGCCACCAGGAACCCTCTACCAACCACTACAATACTACCACTAGATAATATACACCACTGAAGTCGAGAACACGATACGTATTTCGCCCCAAAACGAGGCATTATCAAGTGTCATAGACTCTACGACACTCATACTTTACGTCTACGTCATAGAGTCTATGACAATTAACTTACTTTCCTTCATTCTCTTTCTCAAACTAAGCGGGTGACCTTTATTCCCAGTGTTGGCATTATTAAAATAGTTATTTGCAGTTTCCAGTGTTGATTTACTAGGTGCGAGTACCTAGTAAATCAACACTGAACTGGAACTGGGTGAAAGTAAATATCATGAATAAAACTGGCAAAAAAAATATTTCGAGCTTTTGTGATGATTACTCGCAGTGCAGCATGATTTTTTTTATTAGATAAGGTGACGAAAGGAGAAAAACGGTCACCTGTCGGTGAATGCAACGTCTGCCCATAACAATTGCTGTGTCACCCAGAACATTTCTGTGTGACACCTCACTGCTAGACTTCAGTGGTAGAAATTGGCTGGTGGTAGTCTTGTAGTAGTGGAGGGTATCTGGTGGCGGTTCATGGTGGCGGCGTTAGTTTGCTTGTGCGCGCTATTGTAGAAGAGCTAGCGGTGCTCTTCGAAAACTTAGTAAATTAACTTCCTTTCCTTACTATGATGTCAATCATTCGTATTGCCCTTTTTTAAATAACTGTAAAAAAAATTGGCACTGACCTGATCTGCCCCGGCTTCGTACGGAAGTTATTGTTATGTTAAGATATATTTCTATAAAAATCAAAACAGTACCCGACCGTTGATAAGTTTAGGAGTAGATGATCATAAAAGCCTTTCTTAGCGGGTGTCTATGTCGGGAAAGGAATATGTAATGCCTATTTTTAAGTCAATAGGCTTTTTAGTTTAGTAGATATTGTAATGAGTCAGTGATTTTTATTATATAGATATGTGGAACTGGTAATATAATAACTTAAAATAAAATAATTTAGTGAAGAAACGAGCAAAACGTTCACCTGATGGGAAGTGCAACGTCTGCTCATAACAAATACTGTGTCACCCTGAAAATTTCTGTGTGACACCACAATGGCCCCGACACCCTGAGTCATGGGTTCTTAAGTCTCATATGCCCAGTGATTACGCTAGCTCTCAGTGCCCTTCAAACCAAAACACAGTAATGTTTGCACACTACTACTTCGCGGCAGAATAACTGGCCCTGGGGTGGTACCTCCCTAGACGGATTTCTGCATAGGCCTCCCATAACTTTACGATAATACAGTTAGACTTTACGATAATACAGATAATATAGATATTGTACAAAGTGGTTAAATCGTATCATAACTCAAACGGCCATTCTTTGCGTCAATAGAATTATTACCGTATGAAATTGAGACTCAAAACGGTACAATATTTAAATTATTAGAATTTTCTTTATATTTCGACGTAAGAAATATAAATACCACTCAAAATACAGTATTTCCAAAGCGACACAGAGGGCATAAAAATATATGTACATAACCCTTCAAACACGATTACCATAATAAAAAAACTGGAAGCTATCTCTGCTTCAAAAACTACTCTGTATGAGCGCTCACAACCTTTGCCTCTTGCTTTTAGCAGTAAAATGGAACAAGTTCTCAATATTATCGCCGTCGACAAACAGGAAGCCTATTGTATGGCTAGTGATTTTAATATATCTTGAATAACATACAAGCAGTTGTAGTTGTAAAATAATGTAACAGCTATTTTGATGTATGGGGGCGGCCTATGTTCAGCAGTGGACTAGTGATGGGCTGAAATGACGATGATGATGATTTCAGCAAATGTATGATTTACTTATTATTTTAATAAAGGAAAGAACAATTACAACAATAATACACACTATTTTAAATTCTGCATGCGGATCTTAGCAAACTAACTTTCTTTCCTTTATTATAATGGATTTCCGTAAAGTAACGCCTGATTCTATTAACTTATCTTTTTGTTAAATTATATCAACAATTACATATTTGGATGTTGAAAATTATGGATAATTTATATCTATTTTGATTTAAAAAAAATGTTTCCTTGTCTCTATAAACTTATCGAATTCACATGCACATTATTCTCAACATTATACTTTAATAAAAAAAGAAAACCCGTTGCTTAGTGGTCCATGCATCTGACTTATACGATCCTGGGTGTGAATCCGAGTATTCGAATCCGGTTGAGCTGTGATTGTCCCAGTGTCCTGACACTGCATCATTGCCTACGTCCAATCATATCTCCTATGTTCAGGCTTACATTTATAGCAGTATAATAGCTCCTGCTTAGTTAATAATTGTTAACTAAAGTCTTCAACCAGTGCGTTTTGCCCGTGATGGCAAACGGAACCAAGACGTGGTCCTTTATTACAGGCCACACTAGGTAGCTCAGAGTCGCTTTAGTGAGCTGTGGAAAAGGGCTATGCTCGGAGTTTCTCTGCGAGATAAAATTCGTAATGATGATATCCGCAGCAGAACTAGTGCAACCGGTATAGCCCTAAAGGATTACCCAGTTGAAGTGGCAACGGATCGGCCATATAACTTGTAGAACCGATAAGTGGCAACTTCGTACAGGAAAACGCAGTGTGCGATCCCCGACTAGATGGAGCGACGACCTGCACTGTTGTGCGGGATGTCGTAAGATGCAGGCTGGGGACCGTGTTTCGTGGCAATTTATGGGAAAGGCCTATATTCAACAGTGGATTGAGATACGCTGAAATGATACGAGTGGATGAACAGTATTTGGAAGTGGTCGCCCTGGTCGAATATCGGCTAGGAGGACATCATCGTAAAATATTATAGCAAGTCTAAAATTACTTATACTTATTACTTATACTTATTACTTATATGTATAGTTACTTCGATTTCAAATAAATGTACAGTATCTAGGTCATTAAACGAAACACATCAATTACCTTACTTTTTCACGTCGTAGTATCACCGTATATAACATGTCAACTGGAAACGTGTGGCTTGTAATCAATTCGCTTTTTATGCAACTATTATTTGACTTTAAAGTTCTAATGCTGTAATTTATGTAAAAAATTAAGTTAGATTATATTTTAGGTCAATTTATCAACCTTTAGAAGAATTTAATCACACTCAAGACTGAACCGTTATTTTAATAATGCGTCTCATTGAGGTTATAATTAAGAGATCTAAATTTTAGAAGTAGTTAGTTGCCGACTTTACTTATAGTTTGGCGAGATAATTTTACGGTAATATATCTTATTTTGTATAATTTATTTAAAAAAAAAACTTGTATAAAAAACAACTGGTCGTAGGACTCATATGCAGGAATACATCTATGAAAATACCCAGCACAGTGCTAGTTATTCTGCCTTTAATCAGTAGAGTGCAAACATTATTGTGTTTTTTTATTGGATAAAGTGACGAGACGAGCAAAACGTTCGCTTGAAACAGGACATAATAAGCAAAGTTAAGTACACATAAAACATTTTTGTTTTCCTTAAGTCAGATATTGCTCCGAGCTCCGATCGTCTTCGATGACCGATTGTCCCGACTTTTTTTTCAAAAGGTGGCAACACTTGGAGTAGTACCTTCCTAGACGGATTCTTGCATAGGAATGAATAATGATATGAAATAATAATATATGAATAATGACAGCTAGTGCATATGAGATCTAAATGCTAAACGTTACAGTGTTCTGCTACAGAGACATGTTCTGGGTGACACTTGTTATTTGCAAACGTTGCACTTACTTGCAGGCCGACGATTTGCTCGTCTCGTCACTTTCTTCTGTAATAAAAAGCATAACTATATATTGAGTTTTGAGAACCAATCAAAAGTTAAGAGATTAATATAATGTAATTTTTCATTATCAGGAGAACCAGTGCATGAGGATAAAGATCCTCGGCGACTGTTACTACTGCGTATCGGGACTTCCAGTGTCCAGACCAAACCATGCGTACAACTGTGTCAATATGGGCTTGCAGATGATTGATGCAATACGGTATGTATTTATTCGTTGCTGTTGCCGTGTTCGTGGCAAATGATGAGATACCCGATTACTACTAGAAGGCACTCTATCCTTGTCTTCGGAGATGACAACGTACCTGCATATATCTAGGTTCTGTATGCATAGGTCACGTAAATACCCCCTGGTCGAACATTTGCTAGTTTATTACATTGCAAGACACATACATTGACAGTATATTGAATTTTATAAATTGGCATAATTTTTGCTGATTACAGATAACTGGCTATACTACACCGCAGGTTTTTTTTTATTTAGACGAGGGGGCAAACGAGGAAACAATTCACCTGATGATAACTGATTACCATCGCCCATGATCTGAGGTTGTGAATGAGTGATCTCATCGTATAAAGAGATTACTTACAGTCTATTACTGAACATAGGCCTTAAATATATTTATGTCAGTTCATAATCACCATTTCACTCTTTAACAAGTTCACGGCTGAACAAAGACCTCTTCTATTTGCTACAAAACACTGATCTTGAATAGAACGGTGCAGGTCGTCACTTCATCTATTGTAGTGTCTACACTGCATGTGCCGGTACAAGGTTATTATTCAATTACGTAATTATTATAGCTTGAAGTTACACTACCTGATTATACACCGCAGGTACTGGGTTCGAATCTCAGCCGAAACCAACATTTGTGCAAAAACACAAATTGTTGGTTCGGATCTGATTGTTTTGTGATTGTCCCCCTGTGTCTACACTGATCCTACCTCCCATGTTATCGCATGGGCGTCACATCGGCCGCGCGCAGATCGGGACGAAAGGGTCACCCTTTCGTCCCGATGTGTTTGCGCGTGCACTCGTGGCACTATAATATCTCCTGATCAGTTGATAGCTACCGACAGTATTCGTAAGTTGTCGCCGTGGCCGAAAATCGGCCAGGAGAACATCACAATAGCCGGCAAGTGGCAGAGAATGTAACACTAGTATGATTTTTAAAAAGGGGAGCTGTTAGACAATCTCTGGCGAATTTATTTTGCCTCTTTTGTCGACCTGAGAAAAGACTCGCGTGTATGAAATGCGATAATGGATTCTCTTTTGCTTCATTGAACTTTGAAATGCTTTAAAATAATAAAGTATTTTTATCTTATATCCTTAAATCCTTTAAAAATTTACAGAATCATTGGGCGATTGCTAATAACTATGTTACGGCAGTGCCTTATTTTACTTTTTTGCGTATAAATCTGGGGATTTATTTCTTTATTTACTTATTAATCTTTATCGTTTCCCTCACAAAGAAATGATACAAAGGGCGGACTTAATGCCTTTAGGCATTTTCTCCCAGTCAACCCATGGAGTGGTGAGATTTTGATGTCGATGTAACAATATACATACATACACATACATAAGATCACGACTGTATTCCATAAGGGGTAGTCAGAGACTGGGCACTCACTGCAAAAACAGATGACTGCCACAATCCACGTTTCACCAAAACAATATAATGCACTTGGTGGTGAGCCCATCGCCACCATGCGCTGTTGGGTGCATAGTGCAGTTTAGTTCCTTACTCGCCTTTTACGAGATCCATTGGATGAGATGGAGTGGTAGTATTCTTTTAACGAGCCGCCACCGCACGGCACGGTAACAATATAAGGCGAAAAATATAATATTAAATAATATTATAATAATTATATAAATAAATATATAATAACATTTACAGATATGTAAATAGAAACATACATATACATACGATACACAAAATAATGTGTAAGTAATTAAACGTTGAAACGCGAATTAAAGGAAATCATATAAAAATATAAAGCTAAAAATGTTACATACATTGCAGGAAAATATTTTTTGCCCAACATACAAAGTTTAATTCTGTTTTTAGTTTCGTTCGGGAGGCGACTGGTTTCAACGTAGATATGCGAATTGGGATCCATACGGGCAATGTTCTGTGTGGAGTGCTGGGCCTGCGTAAGTGGCAGTTTGATGTCTGGAGCGATGACGTCACACTCGCCAACCATATGGAGTCAGGTGGAATAGCCGGGTAAGTTTTTAATGATGTTGGAAAGTTTCTATGCAAGCCATCGAACTGCTTTTAATTTGATGTATTTACTTATAATAAGAAGTGTAAGATTGTAAACGGATATCAATATTTTTACACTATCTTGAATATAGTCTAAAGATCTTCCTTTTACATTAATTAATTACTGAGGTCAATATAGAATCTTAGCCGGATGGAAATTTATCACTACACAAAGCATTTAGTAACCAGAGTCAACTCCAAGGAAGCAAATATAGAAGATACTCAAGGATGAACTCATCCAAGTGTAAATTATTTTAGTAACACCTAAGAGTTTACATTTATAATTAAGACTAAATAAACAAATTTTATAAAAGTAAGGTTTATATGAGTACGGACCAGCAAATTCATAATGAATTAAGAAATAATGTACAAAATTTTTAAATAATGAAACTCTAAAAAAATACTGAAATGAAAATAACCCCTATGTAATAATATTAAACTAAACATTACCCGTCCGATCCCATCGCATATCGGCCTATAAGCCTCAAGGCTTTAGGCAAGATATACGAACGCCTACTTCTCGCCCGCTTAAGAGACTTCATGCAGTCTCGAGGGATCCCCATCCACGAGCAGTTTGGATTCCGTGCCAAACACTTGTTACGACCGCCTGACGGCGGGTACAATTAAATACAACAAAAATGTTACAATTATTTATTATATAATAAAGAAATGAATATCTCAAATCAAAGAAAATTATATTAAATTAAAATAAATAATTAAAATGATCTCTAAGTTTCTAGATACAACTAGACCGGGGTGTGGATTCTAAGCACAGGGGAGTCTTCTGGACCCCCAGTCTCCAAGGGGGTTGAAAATTGATGCAATCTGCTTTATATTTTCTTCTTGTTTTAGTATAGCATTGATTTTGCTTCTTTTCAAAATGAGAACAAATCATTACGAATATGGATTACGTACAGTTGTCGTCTGCCGTGTGGTAGCGGCCTAAGAGAATCTATCACCCCATCTCATCTCGTGGGTGTCGTAAAAGTCGACAGAGGGAAAATGAAAAACAGGAGATGGGCAGCAGCATCTTCCTGGAACATCTGAATAAATAAACTGCGGTTGCCAATCCGCCTGCCAAGCGTGGCAACTATGGCAAGATCCCCCCAAAATGAGAGCTACAAACTTTTGTGGCTATCTATGGGGGAGGCCTATGTTCAGCAGTGGACTTGTGATAGGCTGAAACGACGACGACGACAGTTGTCGTGCGAACTCTCTGGCGTCGAAAAGTGTTTCTACCTGCGCGAATTCGTTTTTATATCGGGACGGCCTACCTCCTCCCTGAGGCGCAAATAGGTACTCTCAGATTTCTAGAACCTTCGAATGAGACGAGATGGAGATATGGAAAGAACGGTTCAACCGAAGGAAGTCACGCCCTAAACTATTGTTTATATTCTAGAAAATTCTTGTGCTACTATAGCAATAATCGAACCGAGCGAAATGGAATCATTTTCGGGTAGTTAACCCGTTGTTCGCTATTGTATTTCTTCTCGATCTTTCTATGTTGTGGGCGTTTGTTATTAGATGTTCTAGAAAGAATCCGACTTCCGGTACCAAAGAATACCTTATATGGACATTACGATGCTATCACTAGTTAAAGCGCGCGGTTTTCATTCGTTGTAACAACTAGTTATTTTGTTTGTTTGTATGTAATGAATTTATGTTTTTATTTTATATTTTAGAACCTTGTTACGACGTAACACACTCATGTACCCAGCAGGTGCACCGCATAACGGAGCACATTCAACCCCGCTTCATACGCGGGCTTCATACCGGAGCGCTCTTCTTCGACGTGGCGAAAGCGTTCGACAAGGTCTGGCACAACGGGCTCATATACAAGTTATATGAACTCGGTGTGCCAGATCGCCTCGTACTCATTATACGAGATTTCTTACGCAGTCGAACCTTCCGCTACCGCGTCGAGGAGGTGCGATCCGAATCACATCCCATCCTAGCCGGCGTACCACAAGGCTCAGTCCTAGGTCCCGTGCTCTACACCCTTTTCACGAACGACATACCGCACACCAGCGGCGTCGAACTCGCCCTCTTCGCAGATGATACCTGCCTCTATGTGTCTGGACGTAATCCAGACACTATCTCTAAACACCTCCAATCCGCAGCCCGAATCCTCGGAAACTGGTTTCGGAAATGGAGGATCGAGGTCAACCCCATCAAAAGTGCAGCCACGTACTTCTCGCGGCGCATAACGCCGCATCTCCCCACCATAGAGTTATTCGATCGTCCAATCCCCTGGGAAAAGACAGTCAAATACTTAGGCGTCCTATTAGACTCGAGACTCAGCTTCGGTTCACATATTAACCGAGTAAGGAACCGAGCGGCGTTCGTCCTCGGCCGATTACCGTTTTTAAATAAAAATAGCAAAATGTCCCTACGTAATAAAATTACACTTTATAAATTATGACATACGCAAGCCCCGCATTTGCGCATGCCTCCCCGCGTCAAATTCACCGACTTCAGGTAATACAAAATTGATTCATGCGTAAAGCCACGGGAGCACCGTGGTTCGTGCGTAATGCTAACCTTCATATTGATTTAGGGCTTCCTACCATAGCCCAATATCTAAAGTTGGCCTCTCGCCGATACTTCGACTCTGCCGCCACGCACTCCAACCCACTGGTTGTCAGTGCCGCCACATAGAACCCCCTCGCGATACACCAAAACTCGACCCGCGGAAAAAGGAGACCGAGGCACGTCCTCGAGGACCCTGACGACGCGACCACTAGGGCCCAAGCGCTCTACTCAACACTACACAAACACACATTATCACCATCATACCGCCCCGCCGTCGGCGTATCAGACAAAGTTATTCGCGATACCGCCGCATCTCAGGCCGGTTCTCCCCTAGCAGTAGTGTCATAAACAGAAGCGTGGCTGGAGTTTCTTGCGCCATTTCTTCTCCAGTGGAAACGCATTCCGAATTGGTGGTAAACTTATCTAATAATAATCATGGTATTAGTAATGATAGTAGTAGTAATATTGCCCTCCCGATTGCAGTAACTGACCGAGCTAACAGTGACCATCAGTCCTAAAAAAAAAGACGCTATTTACTAAGAATGACATACAACATGGAGGTGACATTTATGAAGAATTTGACACGAATAAATTCATTCCATTTCGTCGTAGTACGCTGCGCCGACGTTTCGGTTCACGCGTGTACTGTTCACGTTAAAATTAAATTAATATCCAACTCCTTCACTGATCGAGTTGCATTTGTTCTTCCACTTCCACTCCTTGCTCGATTACCTAGGAAAGTGTTCAACAAATACTACATCAAGCAGCTGGTTCGTGATTACTTATTAAAGAATCATTAGAACATAAATAGTTAGTTGTCGGTCAACGTAACAAGAGTGCGTTTTTTTATTTGTTGGTGCAATATATATTACACCAACAAATATATGTTGATGTGTTACTTACGTTTTGTTTCGCTTGTCTTATTACAACATCTTATCAAAATTTTGCCACTTGCAATTTTGACTGGGAGAAAATGACTAAAGGCATTTGATAGATTGTGAAAGATTTGTTCCCCATATTAATTAAGAAATCTTGCGCTCGGCTTGTATGGTTGGTTCCCTAGAACATTTCGGGCTTCGTAATCGGATATCCCTGTCAAGTTTAATACGCGCAATTTTTATATAAAGTAATCAGCTTCTTACAATTCTCAAAATTACAATTAAATAATGACTAAGTATGTTCTTGTGCTACTACGTCTATGATGATATCCTCCTAACCGAATTTTGATCATGGCGACAACTTCCTAAGAAAAAGCGTCGTGCTCCTATGTTTAATTAGACTGCTTTTGTATACGTGAACAATAATATAAATGTGTTACGCAGGATACCCTATTAAGCTATCAACTGCGCATAAGATATTGTAATATAGCGTACGACAATAAGACAGACTAACAAGATTTATTTATTTATTTGTATGGATGAAAACAGATAGTCTTAGCGATAATACATGTATACTTGAATTGTAGATTCGCGTAAAAATGGGTGTGATCTTGGAACTGGAACAAGTTGAAGCAGTTGATTCCGAGCATATTCTACATACAGTAACTTAGATCCAGAGAAAGATTCAATAAATAAAAACTTGTGATAATACGAAACTGAAAAGGATCCAGTAAATAAAGACGTGTCATGTTACGAACAGACATTTCTCCGCCTATACCCGATCCGATTTCTTATATCTGGCAGTTGGTCATCAACAGAATGGTTTTAATCAGTTTGAATAGGAAAAACCGCTGAAGGGCGAAAAATACAATTATTCATCAAAGTTAGATTTTTGCGTAAGTTCAAATCTAACTTCCAATGCGATTATCAACGTACTACTGGGAAAGTTGGACAATCACTAATTTTAGGAGCTTTAAATGCTACAATAAGTCTAAATATATGAATAGCTTTACGTTTATGTCATTAATCTTTTTATTTTACATTTTAATCTCAATAAGACTATTGAAAATTAAACCTTAACATTTAACAGCTCTTTTGTTACAGCCTGTTTCTGTCCTTATTGTAAAATAAACTTTTATTTCTAGACGTGTTCACATCACAAAAGCGACGATGTTGCAGCTGGGTGGTAGATTCGACGTGGAACCAGGAGAAGGTACGTCTCGTGAAGGTTACCTGGCGGATCATAAGGTTGAAACGTATCTCATTGTGCCACCAAAGGTAAGTGTTAATGCGTCTTTGGTCATTCGAAAGTTATTATTAATGTTATGAACAGTTACTTCTTACGTTTAGTGAATATGTTGGTTCCGATTGAGATTCGAAACCAGGACATGTGGCGCAGAAGTCAAGTACTCTGACCACTAAGATAAGCGGTCATCAACGTCAGCAAATGTAGTGTAGTAACGATGATGACGACAGCATTTTTATTAAGTAAACGGGTGCCTTTACAAAAATACAACTTTGTTTATAACATGCCTCTTACATAGTACGCGAGTGACCAGAGCTCGATCCTCGGTGCTAGCTTCTAAAATTGGTAACCAATTTTAAGTGCTGATTTACCAGTCAGTGGTGAGAAGGTGAGAAATCGTGAGAAAACCTGCATGTCTGAAAAGTAAAAATATTTCGAGTACATAAAGTCCGCCAACACATATTATTGCAGCATGGCGGACTGTTTCCAGCTACAAAGCCCTATCAAAAATTAAAGGAGGCGTGCTCTATAGTGGGGCATTAATAGGCCGTTACATCATTTTTTCTTTTGTTCAATAATTAATATGACTTTAAGCATTATCTAAGTTTTTTTTTTTAATTTTACAAGGCATTCAATCTCTCAAGTAAAGAAGAATGAATCTTGATTTTTCACGGGTATAAATGTTAGAGTAAAGAAAGTCCACTAATCATCACATGATTGAAGGACGGCGTGATCGCTTGGCACTCTTGGGAAAATAAAATGATCTTGAACAGGAATATTAACAAATTTATTTACGGCATTGACAAAAATATTTTTAAAGTTAGTAAAAGATTTATGGCTGACCTGTTTCTTGACTGACCATTGGTTGACCATGAGTTTATCCATAAAATGAAAAGCAGACGAGATAGAAAATCTATTTTAATTGATGTTGCTATTTATTGAACGATAATAATAAGGTCCATTTTTTGAGCAAGTTATTTTGGAAATTCTCGAAATATACAAGTCGAAATCGAAGTCGAACCGCTCGAAATATCAATACAAGTTTCCGAGTATACTCGGGGTATACTCGGAAACTTGTATTGATATTTAATCATTGTAGGTAGGGAAAATAGACGAAACTTTACGGCGAATTCATTATCGAAAACCACTGATTAATTAATTATTAATTACGTAACCCTAAAGTTGAAATTTTCTGATTAATTTTATTAGGCCGAAATAAGTTATGTCGAGTCGAATCCAGTTTCACTTTTAGATATTGTGTAATTAACATCGCAAAAGGCAATTTTTCAGCTCTTGGATTTTTTTACCATCCCCAATTAAAACTTCCTACAGAAATTTATACAGAAGAAATCCAACTGTGTCGAATCGTTTATTTTTATTCATTTCTTTATTATTAAAAAAAAAATATCCATGGGATGTTATGGAAGGCAAAAATGTTATTTCAGAGCCACGAGGTGTCACAATACATTCAGAAATGAATGCCAAAAGGCTGTGTATTGTACAAATATTGATTTTGAGTTGAATTAAAATCAGGGAATAAATGGCTGGTAGGTACTCGTAGATAACCGCGAGCAACACAGTCATTACCAACTACTTAATTTAGCAAAATCAATACTTTCATCATCATCAACCTGTTTTGAAAATTTTACTGGTGGCAGGATTCCTATGCAGGAATTCGTCTAGGTAGGTACCACCCCAAGGCCAGTTATTCCGCCGTGAAGCAGTAGTGTGCAAGCATTACTGCGTTTCGGTTTGAAGGGCACTGTGGGCAAGCGTAATCACTGGGCATTTGAGACTTTAAGAACTGATGTCTTAGGGTGACGGGCGCAGTGTGGTGTCACACAGAAATATTCTGGGTGACACAGCATTTGTTGTGGGCGGACATTGCACTTACCATCAGGTGAACGTTTTGCTCGTTTCGTCACGTGATATAATAAAAAAAAAACGTTTCAGCACACACCAGTCCACTGCTCAACATGGGTCTCTCCCTCTCCCTAGATTGCTACAAAACACAGTCTTGAGCCAGGTGGCTCCATCGACCGTCCGCAAAACCTTTGAGGTCGTCGCTCTATCCAGCGAGGTTCGCCCTATACTGCGCTTTCCGGTACGAGACTGCGACTCGAGAACCTTTCTTCCCCAACGGTTATCTGTTCTATAAGAGCTGGATGGCCGACCCATTGCCACTTCAGCTTACTAATCCTTCGAGTTATGTCAGTTACCTTGGTTCCGCTGCGGATATCATCATAACGGATTTTATCTCGCAGAGAAACAACGAGGACAGATCTATCCATGGCTTGTTGAGCAACTTTAAGCTTCCAGATACGGCCCGCAGAGCTTCAGTACTTTAATTACATAACACATACATACATAGAGTCACGCCTTTTTCCATATAATGGGTAGGCTAAAACCACACACGCTTACTTTTCGCCCCCGTGGGAAACGAGGGTGGCGAACCATGTCGCCGCTTTTTTGATAAAAAAAATCTTTCTCTCCATTGCGTTCCCACGAGCAGTTTAGTGGCAGTATTTCATATTTCTGCACGAATTAAGGGTGACCGTACAATTCCGCAGTCGCCTCTTACGGCACCTCGGTAGGGAAGAGTTAGGTGCTATTCTACTCTGCCGGACACCTATCGGCTAATGTATGCCGAATTTAAATATATTAGAACAGAACCCTTATAAGTACACTAACAACCTATAAGTGTCCCACTGCTGATCACAGGCCACCTCTCACTTCTGAGAGGGTTATGGAGCCGGGGTGAGTCCGCCACTACAATGCAAGTTGGCGGATTTAACATGTCCTCAAAATAATTTTATTCTCCTAGGTTTCCTCACGACGTTTTCATTAACCGCTGAGCCAGCGGTACATCAGCACTTAAAATTGTAGAACTATTTGAGTGGCACTGGGGATCGAATACGGGGCACTCGCGTACTATGAAATTAAAGGCGAGCGCCCGGCCCCTGAGCTACCCTTGACTATTGAAAACTTTGTCATAGTCCGCTATCTACGGTGTAGGTATATTGGACTAGGGACTACGGACTAGAAGACTACGGTTGACTGACTGTCGGATGTAGTTCGCTATTTTAAAGTTTCTTTTGAATTAGATATTATATATAGAACATCATTTTGGCAATAACCTGTCTAAACAAATCGAAAAGTCCATGCGGACGAAGTCACAGGAACAGCTAGTTGTAGGCTGCTCGTAGCAGCATTCCTATATAGGAATTCGCCAAGGAAGGTACCACCGCAGGGCCAGCTATTCCGTCGTGAAGCAGTGGTACGCAAACACACACTGTTTGCACAATTAGAAGGGCACTCACGTCTGGCGTAATCACTGGGCATATGAGGTTTAAAAACCGATGTTAAAGGTGGACGAGCGCAGGTAGGGTGCCACACGGAAATGTTCTGGTTGTCACAGCATTTGTTATGGGCGGCAACATCCAAAGTACTTACCATCAAGTGAACATTTTGCTCGTCTCATCACTATCTTATGAAAAGAAAGTCTTCTCTATCTTAATATATACATTAAAACAACTTCCTTGCGAAACCGGGCGTTAGCTCGCAATAAATAAAGATGATATAAAATATATTTTTATGGTTTTTTTTTATTAATTATAAATGCTTACCATTTTAAAAGCAAGTGTGTTAAACGTGCATAACACAACACCACCTATCACACCAAGTGCATTATACGAGTATTGTTTTGGTGAAACGTGGACTGTGGCAGTCATCTGTTTTTGCAGTGAGTGCCCAATCTCTGACTACCCCTTATGGGATACAGTCGTGATCTTATGTATGTCTGTATGTAATAAATTTAAATAAATCTCATTTTATAAATTAAAACGATTTGACAATTTCAAAACACAAGCCGTTTCCTAAGATTTATAATCTTGTGGATTTAAGACACTTGGTCTATTGTGATCTTATGATAGCAGAGCTTTCATATAAATGCTTACCATTTTAGAAGCAGCTGTGTTGAACGTATATAATAAATTTAAATAAATCTCATTTTATATATTAAAACGATTTGACAATTCTCAAACACAAGCCGTTTCCTAAGATTGGTTGATTTATTATCTTGTCGGTTTAAGACACTTAGGTCTATTGTGATCTAAAGATAGCAGAGCTTTCATAGTCACGTGATTGATGACGCGTCGGAACAATGATGCTTTCAACGTAACGAGCGTTGCCGAATTAGTTCTCTTCCGAGATGGATGCCTGCTTTTATAATGTGAAATAAATACTTATTATAATAGAATTTGCAGAATGAAAAACCCGTTATTTCTGCACGACATCTATGTCGCCAAATGCGAAGCTCAATGAATATGTCATACGTCCATTTAGTTCTATTGTACGGCAAGCGACGCAATACAAAGTATGCAAAGACTGAATCGCGATGTTGAAATATTTTATATAGTGTAAGGTCTTTCAATGTCTTAATGATTTTTTTTTTCTTTTTATATTTGGTATCGCGCGGTTCTGACAAATTAAATAAAATGTAACTTCATAGTTTCAGATATTATCACAATAGCTCTTTCGACGTTTCCCGCGCTTTTTTCACTCGTTACACTTTTTATTTATTTATTAATGGAAACATTCACAAACCATTTTCTAGTGTCAAGTAACATATTCAAGTATACAATCTTCACAATTTTGTATATACACTTCAAAATTTTGATCGACTGTAAAACGATAGTTGACTTTTACTGAAGATTTGCTGGACTGATGGAGACAAAACGAAAAGCACAATTTTGGTCTTGAATTGAATTTTCCAATGACTGTACACTTTCAGGAGCACTTGCTGCATAATAAACTATCAATATAAGGGGTAGTCAGAGACTGGGCACTCACTGCAAAAACAGATGACTGCCACAGTCCACATTTCACCAAAACAATATAATGCACTTGGTGTGATAGGTGGTGAGCCCATCGCCACCATGCGCTGTTGGGTGCACAGTGCAGTTTAATTCCTTACTCGCCTTTTACGAGATCCATTGGATGAGATGGAGTGGTAGTATTTTTTTAACGAGCCGCCACCACACGGCTAAACATCAAAACTTCAAATATACACAGAAATAACAAAATTAAATAAAAACACTACTGCCACTTTTCGAGTTGCCGCCAAAAGTCGTCTTAATGAATTTACTCACTAGTTCAGACTATAAAAAAAACTCGCTCAGCCAGTATGCCATCCGAGCCGTCATAACGTTTAAATCCTCTAACACTAAAAAGTACAAAATACTTTGTAACGTTCAAAATACAATCTTTATTCGTTCTCTCTAAATTATTATTTGCTAGATGTGCCTCGGTTTCAGCGGATTCTCGCGATTGCGCCATACGGCGGAGTAGTTTGTGACCTGAGCATTCACAACTTGGTCATTCTCGGTAATGTTTGGTTCACAGCGTTCGGATCTTTAAGACTATAGCATAAAGCTTTACAGCTCAACACTTTTGTCAATAAACTGGCTATCTAATGCACGAATAAATTTTCAAATGGGAGTAGTATTTCCTGAAATGAAACCTTTCAAATATACCACTGATAAACTGTTCCACTTTATTATAGTAGTAAGATTTATGCTAAAAAGTATTTAAACAAGAAATCAACTTTAACACTTTGATTTTCTGATGGATCCCATCATCAGAAATATACCAAAATTATAATGGAACACGCTTACGATATCAATTTCTTATAAAAGAATATAATCACTAAAATCGGTTCCAACAATGAAGTTATTCCCGAACACATAAAAAAAATTTTGAATTGAGAACTTCTTACTTTTTTGTAGTAGGTTAAAAATAAGTCATCTCTACCGAAGTAGTTTTATAGGTGGCCACCTCGTCCGCGTTAATATAGGTTTTTTTAAATATCCCATGGGAACTATTTGAAATGCAAGGATAAAGAGTATCCTATATCCGTCTCACGATGCAAGCTATGTCTGTAATGAAATTTGGCCAAGATCGATTCAGCGGTTAAACCGTGAAAATGTAACAAATAGATAGAGGGACAGAGAGAGTTACTTTCGCATTTATAATATTAGTATGGATATAGATGAAATGAAAGCGTCTCTGTATTTTGTAATTTATTTTCTTGTTGGATTTGAAATAGAGTTTTTCATTTTACACGCCCCGAGAATTAAAACTTTCCTGGTGCAAACTTTTTAATTAAGCTAAGTTTAGAGAAGTTTTTAATACGTAAAGCCTGCTCCTTGTTTAAGCTTTCCGGTAATCCGAATTTTAATGGTAGATATTTCAAGCAGGTCGTTTGTACCAGAAAATTCATAGCGAACGCTTGTGCTACCATAGCTATTTAAAAAAACGCTTCTTGAAGACTTCAAAATTTTCTTCTAAGTTAGTAGGTTTTTGCTCATCAGTAAAGAACCTTAGTTACAGCTCCAAAGTGATTAATGACCCCCCCCCCCCCCTCCCCCAGAGAATCGAAAATACGAAAATGCCATTGTATCTGAGATAAAGATGCAGTGCAGCATACGTTAGAGAAGTCTCCAGCTTGAGAACTGCAGTGTTGGCATCTCTTCGCATTTGTGGGGAAATCTCGCTTCGAGTCTTGATTAAGACTATGATTCATTGCAAGAGATAGGGACTTCTGCGAACACGTGATGCCGCAGGAAGGAGCTGAAATGAGGGGGAAAGAGAGTTTATCTTTATTCGCCAAAATAAGGTTCAGACGGTGGGCATAAGAGTAATCCATCTCCTAGTAGAAGAGGCCTCAGGTTGCCGCGCGCGTTTTTTCGGAAGGCTAATGAATGAATAGAGAGCGGAGTGAAACATTAGGAAATTTAAGTCGATAGTAGGTATCCGTCAATTCCTCCGTAGCCATCGAAGTGGTACGTTAACGTTAATATTTATGAAATAAGATTGGACCACAAAGAACATTGACGCAAGATTACGTTGGATTTATTGGTTTAGGCAACATTTTCTCAATTAAAAAAAGCCATTCGAATATTGTGGCATTTGTACCCACGGGATAAGAAGGGACGACAGAATCTCTCACACTTATCACATGACAAACATTAATAATAAAGTCATTTTAGAATACAACATTTGCCTGTGTAACAAAGAACTGAAAGTATAACCAAAATGCAAAATGCAAAATGAAAATCATAATCCATGTTATAGAATTAATTAATCTGCCGAAATGACCTACCCAAATTACTATTTCAAGACTTTTATATTAATAACAAGATTGAAATTTTATAATCATTAAGTCAAGTTAAAGTAATTGTGATAAGGATCGAATTCAAGTTGATTTGTATTGCCCCTTAATTAAAAAGTTATAAGACACGTACATTTTTAATAAAATGTACGTGATGATTTCTTATATTTACCCGAATACAGACAGCAGTTATCAATAGCAAGAGTTCTTCCAGATCAGCAGTATCTATGGGTGTCCTGCAGGGTTCGAATCTCGGCCTATTTCTATTTCTTATTTACATTATTGACTTACCTTACCTAGTAGGGGACAACCATGATATAGTGTTATTTGCTGATGATACATCTTTGATTTTTAAGATAAAACGTCAACTTTTATTATATGACGAGGTGAATAATGCTATTTCAAAATTAGTACATTGGTTTAACGTTAACAATTTGCTTTTAAACGGCAATAAAACAAAATGTATTAAATTCACAACACCAAATGTTAAACAATTACATGTATATGTGCTTGTGAATGGGGAAGAGTTGAGCCTTGTGGATACTGCTGTCTTTCTTGGAATAACTCTTGACGCAAAACTTCAATGGAGCCAATCTAAATTAAACTAGCAAGTAGACTTAGCTCTGTAGCTTATGCTGTAAAAATATTAGGAATTTGACTAACGTTGAAACTGCTAGATTGGTTTATTTTAGTTATTTTCATAGCATAATGTCTTATGGTATTTTGCTATGGGGAAATGCAACTGATTTAGAAGTGATTTTTGTTTTGCAAAAGAGGGCCGTAAGAGCTATTTATAAACTTGGCTCTAAAGTGTCTCTTAGAGATAAATTTAAAGAAATTAATGTCTTAACCTTGGCCTGTCAATATATATTTGAAAACGTTTTGTATATACACAAGAACATAAACCAGTTCACTAAAAAAAGTGATGTTCATAATGTGAATACCAGGAACAAGCACAAATTAATTATGCCAGTTACCCGACTTCACAGAGTCAGTAACTCTTTTATGGGGTACGTTTTTACAACCAAATCCCAGAAAGTGCTAAAAGTCTTTCAATCAAAAAGTTCAAATTGTGTATTAAACAAAGACTTTATAAAAATGGTTATTATAATATTAAAGAATTACTGGCATGGCATGACTCAATGGTCAGTTTACCTTGCCTTCTGAGTGGTGGATCCTGGGCACTGATCCCAGCCGTAATTTATGAATACACAAATTTACTGGTGGTAGGATTCCTATGCAGGAATCCGTCTAGATAGGTACCACCCAAAGGCCAGTTATTCTGCCGAGAAGCAGTAGTGTGCAGACATTACTGTGTTTCGGTTTGAAGGGCACTGTGAGCTAAAGTAGTCACTGGGCATAGGAGACTTAAGAACTGATGTCTCAGGCTGACGGGCGCACTCGAGTGGCTCAAAGAAATGTTCTGGGTGACATAGCATTTGTTGTGGGCGGACGTTGCACTTACCTTTATACAATAAAAAATAAAAAAATCTTGAAGATCGGGTTAGATGAACGGACAGATATTAATTTTACGAATCAGTAGAAATCCGCTCAGGTACGTTCGTACTACCATACTACCGAATATTCTGTCGTGTTGCAGTTGTGTGCAAAGGGGCCTAAGCTGGTATCGTCGTCGTCGTCGTTTCAGCTCATTATAAGTCCGCTGACGAATATAGGCCTCCCCCATAGATAGCCACAAAGTTTGTAGCTCTCATATTGAAGAGATTTCGCCATAGTTGCTAAAAGCCCATAATTGTTCCACTATTAAGCACAGACCTCCTATCGTTACTGAGAAGGTTTTGTAGCCGAGAAGAGTAATATATTTAAGCGTCAATAGCGTAATGATGACGCGTAATGGTACGGACTGCGAAACATGATGTCGCAGGATCGAATGAAATGAAATGCACAGACATACAGATTTCCTCACGATGATGTCTATCACAATTGAGCACGTGGTAAACGAGCACTAAAAATTGCAGAACAATCTAGGCATTAGAGGCTTAGTTACAGATTGACACGAGTGCAGTGTAGTGTTTCAACGAATTTTCCAAGAAAATGCTCTGGTTGACATCGCAGCTATTATGTGATGGCGTGACACTTACCATCAAGTGACTGTCCACCGCCCCGTACTCGCATAAAACAATCGGAAGACGTGACCGAAGTGTAAATTAAAGAAATATAAAATTAAATTATATTACTTCAAAGATGATGTAATTTTTTAATTTTCTTTATGGTGGAGACTCAGAAAATAACTTAATTGCAAATAATGTAACAGACCGGGAAAGAGAGAAAAACTTTTACGTTCATTGCTGGGCTTTAATGAAAACGCTGAAGTTAATTCAAAGGGAAGTAAGGTTAATGTTCTATTCAGACTCCTGGGAAGTCTCTTTAAAAAATGCGTTTTTGAATTGGTAAATTGAAGTAATACAACAGCCTTTAAATGTCACACTGCTGAGTAAAGATCACCTCTCATTTTAAAAATGATTTCGGAACTGGAGATAGACAGCCACGCTGCAATCAAATAAAAAACTCCTTCTATGGTTATTGGTGTTGTTAAAGTCAACTAAGGCAAAATTAAATTTAATAGAATCAGGCGTTACTTTGCGGAAATCCATTATAATGAAGGAAGGTAAGTTACTTTGCTAAGATCCGCATGCAAAATATAAAAATGGTGTATATTACCTAGTTTTTTGAAGAGCAACGCCCGCCCTCCCTCAGTAGCGTGCACAAGCAAACTAACACCGCCAACAGGAACCGCCACCAGGTACCCTCCACCAACCACTACAATACCACCACTAGACAATATACACCACCGAAGCCGAGAACACGACACGTGTTTCGCCCCAAAACGAGCCATTATCAAGCGTCATAGACTCTACGACAGGCAGCCGTCTGCTTTTTTTTAGTTTGCTTGTGCACGCTACTGAGGGAGGGCGGGTGGTGCTCTTCAAAAAACTAGGTAATATACACCATTTTTATATTTTGAATGCGGATCTTAGCAAAGTAACTTACCTTCCTTCATTAAGGCAAAATTATTGTAGCCTACGTCAGGTAAACTATCTTAGATATATCAAACTTAAAATATATAAACGGCGTCTGTCACTCCAATCATCAACTCGCCTATAGGCGATTACTGCAAATCCCACAAGTCGGGAAAAGTCTACTGGTACTGGTTGGAGGATTCCTATGCAGCAATCCGTCTAAGTAGTGTGCAAACATAACTGTGTTTCGATCTAAAGGGCACTAAGAAGTAGTGTACAACCTGGCCATATGAGGCTTAAAAAAATTCGAATACTGCCGGAAGCTGTAAACTGCACAGGACATAAGATTCCTGTAGGTAGTACAGTCTTAAGATCGGGCCACGATGCAGTGTTAGAGAAACGAGGACAAGCAGACCAGAAGACCAGTGTTTTTCACAAATGCAGCCAGCATTTGTGAAAAATCTGCTGGGACAAGAAAACCCACGGCGTAGAAGTCAAGTATTCTGATCACTTATATTTTAAGATTGTAAATATTTTATAGTGATAGTAATGATAGTAACTCTAGCACAGATTATGGAAATGTATTATTCAGCTGAACATGTTTTGATATAACAAGTCTGGCTATAAATACTGTTACATAAAAACTTTTCTTTTTATCAACTTTTTAATTATTTTGAATTTGGAACACGTATATTATTTTAAAAACTTCTTTCGATTTTGCGCCATTTCACATATTATTTCGTGTTCGTTATCAAATTACAATATGGAATGGGGTGTTAAAGAAAATAGGATTGCAGTGATCGCCTTGCTCAAAGTGGGTATGGAGCCGTCGGTCATATTCCAGACACTTCAAAAGTATATCAACAGATACAACAACACTTCTTCTGTCAAAGACCAGAAAAGATCGGGGCGGCCGCTTGCTGTTAGAACTACAAAGGCTGTTAATGCTGTTAAAGTCAGAATTCGTCGGAACCCTATTAGGAAGCAAAAAATCTTATCGCAAGAATTGAAGATTCCGCTAGGACTCTGTCGCGTATTATAAAACAAAACCCGAAGCTCGATGCTTATCGTCGATATACAAGACATGCTCTAAATAAATCTTTAAAATGAAAGAGAGTGGATGGATCAAAACGCCTTGTGTCGCGATACGCAGGTAAAAGGCACAGAAATATCCTCTTTACCGATGAAAAAATTTTGACGATTGAAGAACACTACAATAAGCAAAATGATAAAGTGTACGCTCACAGTTCTATAGAGGCTGCTCAAGTGGTCGGAAAGCTACAACGTGGTCATCATACTGCGTCAGTGATGGTTTGGTGGAGCTTGTCTTATCAATGAGTAACAAAACTACATTTTTGTGAAAAATGAGTGAAAACTTCAGCCAAAGTGTATCAAGACACAGTCTTGGATCATGTTGTGAAACCTCTCAGCAATACTTTTTAAAAATATACCGTGCACTTTCCAGCAGGACTCTGCACCTGGTCACAAGAAACGAACTACCCAAGCCTGAGTTTAAACCGACGTTCCGGACTTTATAAGAGCTGAAGACTGGCCCTCATCTAGCCCAGACCTCAACCCTTTAGACTTCAAATTATGGTCAGTTTAAACGCCTGCTTAAGTTTAAGGCCTGCTCTAAACGACACGGTGACATTGAGTCTCTTAAAAAATCTTTGGCGCAAGCAGTGGCGAAATTTCCCTTTGAAACAGTGCGTAATTCCATAGAGTCGTGGCCAAACAGATTAAAGGCTCGTATAAAAGCCAAAGGTGGCCATTGCGAATAGAATATTTTTTTTATTTTTTGCTGAGACTAATAAATATGTAGGTATATATTTTAATAGTATTACATTACTACATTTAAAAAAAATGCATTTTCATTTGTAACAGAACTTATGGCCGGACTAGGTACATTAAAAACAAACTATAAATGATGTGCGGAGTTGTATACTCCTACTTAGGACGTTAAGTTGGCTGTATATAAAGGGTTGTGCTAGACTTTGATCCTATCGTGTTTATTAATAAGTATGTAGATATTGGGATTAAAATCCAACGAATAAATAAAGTAATTGCCAATTATTAACGAGGTTCGGTTTAAAGTTCAATGATATTTTAATCAAAATTAATTAGAAATTATTGGGATACTATATAACATTTATTATAAATTAACTGTCATACGCATGCAGATTGACATTGCAAACTGAAACTCAAAGTTATAACTTTATTTAAATTTGAATGTTACGTTTAAATCATTTAATTTAATCGTGTCGCTTTCGTTTCGTGTAGATGTCAATATCATTTAAGACAATCACAGATAGTCGGCCATTTTGATCTTAAAATTAAATTACGGTCCGAGCTAAGATTATTTGGAGTAATTTGTCTCCCTGGCCGCGTCCAACTGGCGACAACTTGATGTTATCGAAGGGTCGCTCGACTCGTAAATTGTAACTACTTCAATCTAATTTAGCGGAGGGATAATATGCAGTTTTGCTTTAAGTTCAACAATGGCATTTGAAATGTTATTTAGATTTACTACATCTACATTCTGTGGTTCGTAATTTCAAATAACTTCAACATATGACATATGTTCCTCACTACGTTCCTCAAGAGTTTAGTTTGGTTTTCTTAACGTAACTTTATTTCACTAGATTTTTCCTACGGATTTATAATTTTTTTGTTCCATTTGTAAATATAATCTCAGTTAACATCATGAGTAAAACAAAATAGATCTCCCATTGCTCAGCTTTCGCATATAATATGTAACGAATTTTGAAACTTGGCAGAATCTATCACATTGCTCTTGTGCAGGTTTGCAGATTTCAAATGTCTTTAGATTTTTTTTGGTAGGCTAGGTAGATTTATGACGATGAAAACCTCTACCGCCGCGCAATTGGTAAATAAACATCACCAATACTGGTGGTAGCGGCTTAAGAGAATCTCCCGCCCCATCGCATCCCGTGGGTGTCGTAAAAGTCGACAGAGAAAATCGCAGAAAATAAAAACCAATAGATGGGCGGCAGCATCTTCGGGGAACATCTGAATAAATATACCGCGGTTGCCAACCCGCCAAGCGTTGCAACTACAGCAAAATCTCCCCAAAATGAGAGCTACTTTCGTTTGTGGCAATCTATGGGGGAGGCTTACGTTCAGCAGTGGACTAGTGATAGGCTTAAGCGAATGGCACTGGTTAACTTGAACTCATGCTTAACTTGAAGTCGCCTGCGTACTATCAAAATTAAGTTGAGGGCACAGCCATTAGGCTAAAATGAGTCTCAATAAAATACTATTATAAGTCATTGTACATCACCAGCCACTAGATGACATTGGCCACTCCCAGATCGGCGATGATAGTACAGACGTTTCGCACCTTAGAACCAGCTGCCCGTTATCATTATGTGTATTTTCGAGATAGTTTTCCACCATTTTTCCGAAGCCATGATATTTTCTAGTTATTTCGCATAGTTAACGCCTACGACACCCTTAGGGAAAACTTTGTGACAGATTTTCTCATGTTTAAATTGAAACGAGTGGACAGGTGGAAGTCGTTAAAATTACATTTCATTAACTTAAATAAAGATTTCAATAAAATTTGCTTCAGTAAATTCAGACACTGGCTCATACAAATAAAATCTTGATTTAATACTGTACATACATTTACGACGAGTAATGTATTATTGTGGCCAAAACAAATTAAATCAGGCGTAGTTTAGTCAAAACAAATTAATTAACTTTATAGTGAACAAATTGCTACTATCCGAGTCCTAAAACAAGCTTAGTGAAAACGAGACGGAAAGGTCTATGTGAAGGTCGGATCGTTTCAGTAACCGCAATTTTAATTGCTCACTTTGTTTACCGTCCGATTCGATTTCGAGAAGAAAATCATAAGATCACTGTGGTCGAGAACATAGTTTGTTTTCGACCACAGTGATGTTAAGGTTGTTCCTCAGATGATATTAACTCCTTAGGAAATATTATAGTGCCGTAAGTATTCACGCAAACAGAGGTACTGTCTCGTCTTCGTCTTCTCTATTCCAATGTAACGCTTATGCGATAAGTTATGTTAAGTTCCTATGCAGGAGTCCGTCTAGGTAGGTACCACCCCAGGGCCTGCTCTATTCGGCCTATTTTGCCGTGAAGCAATAGTGTGCAAACATTACTGTGTTTCGGTTCGAAGGGCACTGTGAGTTAGCGTAATCACTGGGCATATGAGACTTAAGAACCTATGTCTCAAGGTGATGGGCACAGTGTAGTCTCACACAGAAATTTTGTGGGTGGCACAGCATTTGTTATGGGCAGACGTTGTACTTACCATCAGGTGAACGTTTTGCTCATTTCATCACTTTATGCAATAAAAAAAAAAGTTCGTGGGAAGGTTTGGAAGCAGTGAACTACATGGGACACCGACAAATATACCCACACCCGAAATCTAACAATTTGTGCAACCCACAAATGTTAGCACGCAGTCGTCAAATATAAACAACTACCTCAAAAGTAAAAAAACTGCAGCTTATAAATTGGGAAATTTCTGAGACACTGCCGAGTTACACAGGTATACAATCATCTATAGAAAATCATAGAAAAGGAAATCGATTGAATCGATTGTAAAAAAAGTTATGTAACGGCCGATAAATGTCCCACCGCTGCGCACAGGTCTCCCCTCTCTCATCTATAAGAGCGAGGAGGAGTCCGCCACACTGCTCTAATGCGGACTATACTGGTTCTTGTAATATTTATTATTTATCATTTTTACAATTAATAATTTTAGTGGTGGAGGCACCGAGAATCGGAGATCTGATTTCAAAATATTCGCGTAAATTTAAAGCAAGCGCCTAACCCCAGAGCCTCTACGGCCTACGGCTCTCACGCATAGTCACACACGCTAATATGAGAATAATTTTCATAGACAGCAGTAGACTTTTACTGATGATGTTTCCATTTCTTCTACTATTCGAATACGTACAATTTATATAGAAAACAGTTCACTTTTAGTTAATATTTGACATAAGCCTTTCTTTCAGAAACCATCAGGGATATCAGAAAATGGCCGATTGTCTGTTTGCACCGTCGATCGGAAAGCAAGTATCGTATCTTCATTGTATCAGGATGTGTCACCAACTAGGCCAAGGGATAATATCAGCCCGGCACCGTCGCAACACAGTTTTGTAGAGCAAGAAACTACGAAAGTATTAAGGACAGAGTCACTGCGTAATCCCGGAGGTATGCTGGTTCAAACGGACATTTTTAATTTGTTAAGATACACATGATTCATATTATTTTATCATATAAAGCATTGGATTTTAAAGTAAATAAAAAGCATTAAAAAGATATTCAACTTAAAACTGGAATAATGGCAGCATTAATAGAGTATCATAGACTATACAAATGAAAGAAAAAAGAACTATACCGAGCTTTTTTTTTATTTGATCAAAGTGACGGAACGAGCAAAACGTTCACCTGATGGTAAGTGCAACGTCTGTCCATAACAAATGCTATGTTACTCAGAAAATTTCTGTGTGACACCACACTGCGCCCGTCACCCTGAGACAACAGTTCTTAAGTCTCATATGCCCAGTGATTACGCTAGCTCTCAGTGCCCTCCAAACCGAAACACAGTAATGCTTGCACACTACTGCTTCACGGCAGAATAAACTGGCCCTGGGGTGGTGCCTACCTAGACGGATTCCTGCATAGGAATCTTATCACCAGAAAACCGAGCTGCAGTATTTATCTGTGCTGCAGTATTGCCGTGAAAAGGTTCTCGAACAGCGATGGCCGCGGCTGCTGATTTTCAGCGAGACTGACACGTACCGAGTGTTTCGGCTTAGCTGTGAACCGTTTTTATCCTTGGTCCGAACAAAAAAGAAATGAATCTGACTTGCAAATTTTATTATCGTCAATAGAAATGAGTTTTACGACTCTATATGACGATTACATACCTCGAAGCGAAAGCAAACATTTAAATAAGTATATTTTTATTCAAATGTGTATTTTGTTAGCTGATAACACTGTAAAGCATCTTTATTATATTTAAAAAGTCAACTGCATACTTTTTCAATTTCAGATTTATACAGAAGAGCATCTGTGAAAGTGGAAGGTCCTAAAACCGTTGCATTTGAAGGTAATAACAGTACGGGCCCGGGAGATGGCCTTACCAATGGAGCGGTATTCAGCGTCAAACCGAAGAGTCGGAGCGGTTCAATTATTGGAGCAATCAGTCCTATCATGGGTACAGGTAAGATTCAAATCTTAGCGGTTATTAATTTAACAGTCATCATATAACTATCAGTATGGACACCTGTCTATATTCCTGTTCGCCTGGTAAGCAAATCCATTATTAGTCGTTATCAGCTTGTTGATTGTCCACTGCTGGACACGAGCCTATTCCAAAAAGGGATGATCGCTACGCTTCGTGGGCGGTTTGGCGATTTCGGTTAGAGACTTCTCACACCTAAGATGCTACTGCGCGTCATCGTTCGGTATAATTCGTCTGGCGTGTTTGAGATGGTTATTTAGTTCAGCTGCCGAAATCCATGAGTGTTACGACAGGATGAGGTTTTGTGACACATTTTGTACCCGATCTATGATTTATTTAACTTATAAGAGTATACTTACACTTATATAAACAGTGTCAAAGATAAAAATCAATAATTTGTAAGTTGTCATAGCCAATACTTCTGGTATTGTCTATGACTAAAATTTGAACCCAGACTTCACGAATAAGCTCACACGAAATTAACAAATTAGAGTTCAGCTTTCTTCACAACGTACAAACCGATATTCGATGATTTTGCTTCATATACCAAAAAAAAGTTTTAAGGTATTTCTTTAACTCTTCTTTTCTAGTGGTAGTATTCCTATGCAGGAATCCGTCTAGGTAGGTTAAAGCCGTAAAGCATTAGTGTGCAAACATTACTGTGTTTCGGTTTGAAGGGCACTGTGAGCTAGCGTAATCACAGGGCATAAGAGACTCAAGAACTGATGTCTCGAGGTGATGGGCACAGTGAGGTGTCACACAGAAATTTTCTGGGTGACACAGCATTTGTTATGGCAGATGTTGCACTTACCATCAGGTGAACGTATTGCTCGTTTCATCACTTTATACAATAAAAAAAAGTACTTCGCACTTCGCATTCTTATTTTTATCGATGCTATTTAAATAATTTCACTGTGGTATCCATTGATATACAAAAAGCCCAAGATGCACAGTTCCATTCAAAAATCACTTAAAAAGCGTCCTCGATCGATCGAACCTTAAAAATAAAGACAAGGATCACAAATTCTGATTAAATAAATATAAAATATAATTTTATTCTCACGGCATAAGAAGGGAACTATTCCTCCAGGACGTTTTTAAATTTGTTGTAGTCGACACGGCTGATGTGATTGTAATCAAAGTTAGCGCATGTGAGGACTATTTTGAGTCTCTGACTGTGTGAGTTTTTTCTTTTCTTTTTAAAAATGTTTGTAAAGATGTTATGATGTAAAAAATACTTATTAACAAAATGAAAGATATCACGTGTTTCACAAGATTAATTATAAATTCATTCTTCAGAAATTGATACAGAATCGCAACAAGAGGTGGAACCCGCGCGACCTACTTTATTTCTTAGAATGATAAGTACAATGTCTATGGAGTCACAAAGTTAGTTCCCAGGTGCAAATATAAAATCCATGAATCTGTGTACACTGTTTATGTTGGTAATAATCAATTCACTTCAGATCATTGACTTGTCATGTAACACCCTATAAATCTCGCACAGGCACCGGGAAGAGTCGGCGATTCACATGTCCTCTAAACATTTATTATATCTCAAGATGTTTTCGTATTATTTCCTGAGATTAACAATTTCTGTGGTTCCGGCAACGGGAATCGAACCCATTCATTTATTTATATATAACTCTTAAGAAAAAAATACTTGGCAAATTACTCAAAACTCAATAAAAGCCCTCTCACTTAGACGTTTTGTTGCTGTTAAACTAAGTTAACAAAGACGTTTCTCAATCTAAAATCTGCTACAGTCGTTTCACTGTTAATCCCGTGAAAGGAAAATTAAATGAAAATATCACCTGTCGAACAAACAAAGACCGCGTCAAGTACACAAACCTTTTTAAAGGACTTTGAATTTACAAAGCTTTGATATTACGCAGTCCATTTGTGTTTTCTAATTTTTCGTTGCCTTTAAAAAAGCAACAATCTGTGAACGTTCCATTACTGGGAATATAAGTTCTCTCATTTTAAATAGCACTGTAACCAATAGGTGATAAAGACAAATATAAACTTTAATTACTTGGACTGACGAACCAACGACTAGACGGTACTGTTACTCGCATTAGCAAGCCGTTATTCATGTGTGATTACGGGAATTCCCCTTAACGAGGAAGAAGTCAACAGTTAACGAATAACAATGTGACGATGAAAATATTTTTTTTTATTTTATTTTATTTGGGAAGCTATATAGCTGTACTATATTTAAAAATTAATGAAGTTACATATTTACCTATATGCCGATAAAAATTCTAGGCAGTTAGTCAAATTAGGCATCTAACCTACAACCTGTGATGTATAAGTTAGGTACTCTCATCAGTATGCCACGCGGTCGGTTACATTAATTTGTTACCGTCGTGCTAACGCTGTCTTGTAAACAGTGTACACAGTATGAATATTATGATTGCTGTAATGTGACTTAACGTTTTTTAATTCTCCAACTAACCAACCATTCGGAACCACAGCAACGATTCCTGCACTTTTGTCGAACCTTGTCTATAGAAAAATACATTTACTAATTTATGAATGATTGAAAATTTTTCTCCTTTCGCCTTATATTTTCCGGTGTACTTTGAAAATCCAATGCTGCGGAAGAACATGATCTCCTGTTCTAATATCGGTACACAAGACAACCTTCGAAAAGTTGGTTCTATCATATATTTGATTTTTTTTAACTTTTATGGTCTAGAAGTAGTGAGTGACTAACAGTGTGTTCAGTGACTATTCATTATAAACGGATGTTGTTTTAGCCACTCCAGGTGTACCAACTAGATCACGTCCATCTAGTAAGATGACGAAGTACGTAGAATGCTGGGGAGCGGACAAACCCTTTGCAAATATTACTGACTCCACTCTAGCTAAGAACATTGGAATATCTGTAAGTATGCAGTAAAATATATAATTAATATATATTTATTAATAAATATATAATTAATATATATTCGTATTTGATGTGTGACAGTAATTACTGTGCAGAGTATTAACGTAGTTAGATAGAATATGTTTGATAAATATCGTTTTTTGAAATTTCGTATATGAATTATCTGTAATGCATTACTGAGTCCAAAAGCTTAATAATATCTTCATAGATAAAAAACAGTAATTACTGTGCAGAGTATTAACGTAGTTAGATAGAATATGTTTGATAAATATCGTTTTTTGAAATTTCGTATATGAATTATCTGCAATGCATTACTGAGTCCATAAGCTTAATAATATCTTCATAAGTGAAGATATTATTAAGCTTCATAAGTATGACGACCGCGTGGCCTAGTGGAGTACCTGACTTCTACGCCGGGTTCGAATCCCAGCCGGAGCCAACATTTGTGCTAAAACACAAATTGTTGGTTTTCGGGTCTGGTTGTGTTGTGTTTGTCCCCGTGTTTCTGACACTGCATGCTAGCCTACCTCCGATCTTATCGCTTACATCGCAGCGTTACATCGGGCGAGGGTAGGTTGGGTCGAGTGAGTGCCTCTGTGTTTGCGCGTACACTTGTGGCACTATAATATCTCCTGCGCAGTTGATGGCTCTCGACATTCGGATTCGGAAGTTGTCGCCGTGGTCGAAATCGGCTACGGGAACATCATCATCATCTTCATAAGTTTTATTGATATTTTTTTACAAATTAATATCCAATGCTACTCGCACTTTAAGGTACTGTTTTAAATCCGGTTAGCCGCTTTTTTTAAAATTAGATTTTATTTTGTTCGAAACATTGAAAAAATCTATTTATTTATCCCTTATGGTATTCACATCATTGTAAAAAAATATTATAAAGCGCGGACATAATACCTTTTGGCTTTCTGTCTCAGTCAACCCAGGGTATGGAGAAATATAATTATAGGTGCTTGAAAATTTCATAATTCGTATTATGAAATACGAACGTATTAATAAAACATTAAACACCTTATAAAATAAACTTTTATACGTAGCTTGTAGCAATCTTATTATTATAATTTAAGAAACATATACTCGTATATAATTCCAGAGCCTTGCAATGATAGAACAAAACCTACTACCGCAAAGAACTTGCTGCGACTGTAGCAATAACTCGGAAGGCATGAACCGAGTCACGTTGTGGTTCACTAACAGCAATCAGGAGCGTCAATACCGGGACCAGAGCGACGAGCAGTTCAAATATAACGTGACATGTGCAGCAGCTTTGTTCACATTGCTTGCCTTTATACAGCTGTTGACTGTACCCATGTGAGTACTAATCTAATTCTCATCACAAATTCAAATTACGAGTATTTCTTTACTCTTATGTCGTACCTAACGTAAAATATAAATGAGTAAAGAAATATATATTTGATAAGATTAAATAAAAGATTTTAATTTATAAGGGAATCGTTAGAGTTTAGTATTAAAAGTGTAGGTGTGAAATTACTAATAAAGATACCCATAACACTGCAACTTATGTCAATATTTGAGCCTTATTAAATATTTTATATCTAAATTCATACGTTTTTTATAAATATCTGTTACTATCAGGTTCTTTTATAATCTATGCCTTTTACTATTTTCATTTTATTAATCGTAATTAACAATAAAACAACCAAAATACAGACCGTCCTAACGATTAAACGCCGGCCGGCAAACTGATGTTATACTCCACAAACGCTATAGGCGAGTGAATCTGTCGCGAACATAACCTACAGTGCCCAATGCGACACGAACGTTAGTTTGGGCCGAGAACGCAACAATTTTTTAAGAAACTAGATAATACCCGCGACTTCGTCCGCGTGGATATACGTTTTTTTGAATACATACATACATACATAAGATCACGACTGTATCCCATAAGGGGTAGTCAGAGACTGGGCACTCACTGCAAAAACAGATGACTGCCACAATCTACGTTTCACCAAAACAATATTATGCATCTTGTGTGATAGGTGGTGAGCCCATCGCCACCATGCGCTGTTGGGTGCACAGTGCAGTTTAATTCTTTACTCGCCTTTTACGAGATCCATAAATTTGATACATTCTAACACCCCTGGGAACTGTTTGATTTTCCGGGATAAAAAGTATCCTATGTCCGTCTCCAGGACGCAAGCTATCTCTATGCAAAATTTTGTTAAAATCAATTCAGCGGTTGAACCGTGAAAAGGCAACAAACAGACAGAGAGACAAAGAGAGTTACTTTCGCATTTATAATATTAGTATGGATAATTAGGTAGTGTTTACGTATAGGTAAAAATTTTTGTGCGCCGTGTGGTGGAGGCCGAAGATAATCTACCATCCCATCTCATCCCGCGGGTTTCGTAAAACGACCGAGTGAAAATAAAACCATGAGGAGGGCAGCAGCATCTTCCTTCCAGCGGTTGTCAACCCGCTTGCTAAGCGTGGCAACAATGCAAAACTCCCCCCAAAACTAGAGCTTCAATTTTTGGTGGCATTCTGTGGGGGAGAAGTATGTTCTGCAGTGGACTAGTGATAGGCTGAAATGAAACGTTTTATGATTACAGGGGCATAGTTCTATACGCGTCGTTCGGTCCCACGTTCCTGACGCTGATGGTGTTCATATATTTGTCGTGGTGTGACGGTCATTTACCTAGAGGAGGGATGAGTTTATTGTCTGATGTACCACGTTTGGCTGATGACTATGCCGACAATTGCTACAAGCCTGGACAGGTCTGTTTTCATTTACATTATTCTTTAACACCCTTGGTCTAATAAATGATAGGATATGATAGGATATTTTTGAAGGGAGTAGACATTTCTCGAATATGTTTTCATTCTTAACATTGAGATGCGTTGCAGTTTTTCGTACAGCAACATTTTGAATAATTCGAAACAGACAATTAAAATAAAATAAAATAAAGTAAAGTAAAGTTTCAGCCTATAAAAGTCCCACTGCTGAGCACAGGCCTCCTCTCATTTCTGAAAGGGTTTGGAGCTAGGAAGAATCCGCCACGCTGCTCCAATGCGGGTTGGCGGAATACACATGTCTTCGAAATATTTTTTATTTCTCAGACAAGCAGGTTTCCTCACGATGTTTTCCTTTACCACCGATCACGTGGTAAATCAGCACATAAAATTGCAATTAACAATTTTATTGGTGCCGGCACCGGGAATCGAACCCAGGTCACTCGCGTACCATGAAATTTTAAAGCGAGCACCTAGCCCCTGAGCTACCACGGCTCAATTACGGCTCATGTACATGGACAGGGTATATGTGCAGCAAAATTAATTAAAATTAAGGTGAGTATAATTTGTAAGTGTAACGTCCGCCCATAGCAACGCTATGTCACCCAGAATATTTCTGTGTTGCACCACAACGCGCCCGTTCCCCTGAGACTTCAGTTCTTAAGTCTCAAAAAAGTATTGAAGTAGGTAGTATTGAACAGCAAATAGCTGAGTGACGACACGTGACGAGTTCACTACCTACTTCCTGGAGAGACTGCACGTATGATATAACAACTTGCTATCTCTCTCTAACTTCGCGTCATCGCTCCATGCAGCAATCCGTCTAGATAAGTACCACCCTAGAGCCAGTTATTCTGCCGTGAAGCAGTAGTGCGCAAACATTATTGCGTTTCGGTTTGAAGGGCACTGAGAGCTAGCGTAATCACTGGGCTTATGAGACTTAAGAACTGATATCTCAGGGTGACGGGCTCAGTGTGATGTCACACAGAAATGTTCTTGGTGACACAGCATTTGTTATGGACTGAAGTTGCTAAGGTGCACGTTCTCAGTGTATTAAACATAAAAAATTAAAAAAAAACTTTTACTTTACAAATAATAATAATAATTTAAAATATAATTTAATTATTTTTATTGAAGAGTTTGCCCAAATTACTTGCCAATCTGTAATGGTTTATTATTTCAGGTGGTAGCCAACAATTGTTACATCAGGCTCACCATGTTTTTAGTGACAGTACTACTAATTGGATCTTGCGCTATCATAAACATGGTAAGTATTTTTTTTGTATATATCGCACTGCTATTACAAGACCGTTGTAATAATGATTTCTTATATTTACAAAGGGAGAACGAAAAGAGGTATTGACGATTTGTGTTTATTTTCTATACTTTATTAAACAAAAAAAACCGACTTCAATGCGGCAACTTTAAACACAGTTTCATGATTCTCTCATGGATCCTATTATCAGATACTTGACCAAAATTATATGGTTACACCCTTACGATTCGATTCAAATAAAATTCGCTTTCAAATAAAAAAGAATCATTGAAATCGATCCATAAACAAAGAAGTTATGCCCGAATATATAAAAAGTATACAGATGAATTGAGAACGTCAACATTTTTTGAAGTCAGTTAAAAATAAAGGACAATATTATTTTAAATACTTTTTTTTAGGATATTATCGCGTTTAATTTTAACTATATATAACCCAAAATTTCGAGCGATGTACAGCATGTACAGCAACACCATGGTCACGGGAGGACTGAGGTGAGAGATGTCCTGATGTCATAGTTAACCCGGAGTATTGATCTGACCGACACAGAAGTAACGACTTCAAGACACATTTAGCTCTTTCTGCGTAGATCCGACCAAAAATAATAATTAAAAGCTGAAGGATTTCAACATATCATAATTTCATTGATTCAAAAAGTTTTTTTTTGAATCGATGAAAAATTGAATGATTCTATCTGTTTAAGGTTACTTAGTAGAAATGTCTCTTGAATCTATCGATTGGCCGCTTCTTTAAATATCTTAAAAGCTCCTAACCGTGTGGTGAAGGCGTTATAGAATCGGCCAATGCATTGCATCCCGTAGGTGTTGTCAAAATCGACTAAGAGAAATGCCACCGGTGGTAAGACTCTTAGCCGTGTGATGAAGGCGTTATAGAATCGGCCAATGCATTGCATCCCGTAGGTGCTATCAAAATCGACTAAGAGAAATGCCACCGGTGGTAAGACTCTTAGCCGTGTGGTGAAGGCGTTATAGAATCGGTCAATGCATTGCATCCCGTAGGTGCTATCAAAATCGACTAAGAGAAATGCCACCGGTGGTAAGACTCTTAGCCGTGTGGTGAAGGCGTTATAGAATCGGCCAATGCATTGCATCCCGTAGGTGTTATAGGAATCGACTAAGAGAAATGCCACCAGTGGTAAGACTCCTAGCCGTGTGGTGAAGGCGTTATAGAATCGGCCAATGCATTGCATCCCGTAGGTGTTATAGGAATCGACTAAGAGAAATGCCACCAGTGGTAAGACTCCTAGCCGTGTGGTGAAGGCGTTATAGAATCGGCCAATGCATTGCATCCCATAGGTGTTATCAAAATCGACTAAGAGAAATGCCACTGGTGGTAAGACTCGCCGTGTGGTGAAGGTGTTAGCGAATCTACCAATACATTGTATTCCGTAGGTGTCGTTAAAATCGACTGAGAGAAATGCTACTGGTGGTAAGACTCTTAGCCGTGATGTGAAGGCGTTATAGAATCTGCCAATGCATTGCATCCCGTAGGTGTTATTAAAATCGACTGAGAGAAATGCCACTGGTGGTAAGACTCTTAGCCGTGATGTGAAGGCGTTATAGAATCTGCCAATGCATTGCATCCCGTAGGTGTTATTAAAATCGATTAAGAGAAATGCCACTGGTGGTGGTGGCGGAATTACCATCTCATGTATGACAGACCTTTTTTTTATGGGGAAATGCCTAAAGCATATCCGCCTCTGCGGTGGCAAGGACGGACTTGCACCGACTCAAACCTCATGGTGTTCCGACAACGCCGCATGTTGACAGTTCCACGGAAACGCTTCGCCAATTCGCTTACCAAGCGTGGCGATTATGTCAAATCCTCCCAACTTGGGAGGGATCTATGTCCAACAGGCTGTGGAAGGAGAAAAACTCCTAAGAAGGTATCATAATAGAGTCACTTATTCTGCTGCTAAACAGTGATGATGTCCGCCTGGCCGATTTCTTCCACAGCGACAACTTTCGAATATTGTCGGGAGCTACCAACTGCGTGGGACACATTATAGTGCTACCAATGTACGCGCAAACACGGAGGCTTTCACTCGTCCTAACTTACCCGCGCCCGATATAACGCTAATGCGATAAAATCGGAGGTAGGCTAGGATGCAGTGTCAGAAACACGGGGACAATCACATCACAACCATACTCGAAAACCAACAATTTGTGTTTTAGCACAAATGTTGGCTCCGACGGTGTCCGAACCATGGAACCGAGGCGTGGAAGTCAGGTACTCACCACTAGGCTACGCGGTCGTCGCTATACTGTAATGTACGCGCGGAATGAAGATTGTCAATAGATTACATCTACTTACATGCCTTCAATTTCATATTTCAGTTTCAAACGTTTCTCATACAAGAATTCCCAGTGGAAGTGTGGAGCACGGGGAACAGTTCGGAATCGGAAAACATAACTGGAATACCGTTATTCGTTGACGTCGACTCAGCACCTGTAAGTTAACGTTTCATTACGTTTTGTAACGTATTAACGTTTCTTTATTAGAGTGCCCAGTCTCTGACTACCCCTTATGGGATAAAGTCGTGATCTTATGTATGTATGTATGTATTAGACAACAGATTGACAACTACTGGATGGTAAATCCTATGCATGAATCCACCGCAGGGCCAGTTATTCTACCGTGAAGCAGTAGTGTGCAAACATTACTGTGTTTCGGTCACAATGCCACTGATAGCTAGTGTAATCACTGGGCATATGAGACTTAAGAACCGGGGGGTCGGGCGCAATGTAGTGACACACAAATGTTCTGTGTGACACAGCATTTGTTACGGACGGACGTTGCGGTTATCGTCAAGTGAATGATTTTCTCGTCTCTCACTTTCTCCTACAAAAATAACTTGGCGTGCTTTTTTTATTGGTTAAAGCGATGAAACGAGGAAAACGTTCACCTGATGGTAAATGCAAATGCAATGAGAAAACAGAAAAAGTAACCCAGAAAATTTCTGTGTGACACAACACTGTGCCCATCACCCTAATACATAAGTTCTTAAGTGTCATATGTTCTGCTAGCTCTCAGTGCCCTTCAAACCGAAACATAGTAACGCTTGCACACTACTGCTTCACGGCAGAATAACTAACTGGACCTCTGGGGTGATACCTATCTAGACGGATTCCTGCATAGGAATCCTACCACCAGTATATAGCTTTTATTTTATGTCTTTGGTTGTGACTGGGTACAGATCTTTAATTATTGTGAATGTTTTGGAACCGGCAAAAGTCTGCCACGCGGCTTCAATGTCGTAAATAAGCACAAAAATTTCCGAACACTAATAATAAATATTTTATATGTAAATATTATTTAAAATAGAAATCATGTAAATAAAAATACGCTAATGAAGGAAATCGGTGTGAATAGTAAAGAAAATAGGGCAAAAACTTTCCTAATGAAATAATTAATTTGCAGAGTTTCATATACAGTTCAGTTCTAACTCTGGCTTCAATATCGGTGTTCCTCCGAGTTGGTTTCGTTCTTAAACTGGTGTTGATGATCCTGACACTGGTGTCCCATATCTCACTCTTCGCATCCGCTGAGCTCTTCAATCAGTACCAAAAAGGGGAGTTGGACACGGAGTAAGTATTTCATATTTTTTTTTTAAAAACCGGTAGGTATCCAATAGAGAAGAATAGCATCTACCTCTTTCCTACCGAGGTGTCGTAAGAGGCGACTAACGTATTGTACGGACTGTCTTTGTACGTGCAGACTAACCGCCATAATATTCAATGCCGTCTCTATACTGCTCGTGGGAACGCAATGGGGAGTAAAAATTTGACTGGTACCAATATGGCGCCGACGTGGTTCGCGCTACACGTCACGTCTCGTTAACCGCGGGTGGCGAAGGGTGGGCTGCTTGTGTGGTCTCTGCCTACCCCTTGTATGGGCCAAAGACGTAACTGTATGTATGAATATTTCTGAGGCAGCAATTGGCTTAAGTTTTTAAATATTTATTAACAATACTGACAATAATTTTCACATTTCTGATCGTTGAAGGTATTGATTAATTTTATCTTTTAAATCCCTGTGCTATCTCCCTCTGTAAGAGTCGAACAAGGAATTAAAATACCATGAGGTTGACCTCCATGCGTGTCCCCATAAAGGATTCCAGCAAATGATGCCAAAAGCTGCATTCTGGTAACTTGCGGGCTTTGATTTGGAACCCCAGACGTCATCCATCTATAACCAATAAAAAATATAAGCAATACTGGTTTTTGTAACTGTTGTTTGAAACAGGTATCCACTATTCATTCATCCACTACTGCTTCGCGTTATTCTGCCGTGAAGCAGTAGTGTGCAAACATTACTGTGTTTCGGTCTGTAGGGCATCGAGAGCTAGCGTAATCACTGGGAATAAGCGACTTAAGAACTGATGTCTCAAGGCGACGGGGGTAGTGTGGTGTCACACAAATGTCTGGGTGACACGGCATTTGTTATGGGCAGACGTTGCACTTACATCAGAACGTTTTGCACATCTCGTCACTTCATCCAATAAAAAATATAGCTCGCAGAACCTATAACCGTTGAAGAAAAAAAAAATTTCTCTAGTGGGAATGTGTACTGGTAAACGCACAGTGGGACTATGGAAAAATTGTCCAATTTTTTGAGTAGTCCATTTACATAGGAAGCTCAGGCTAAACTCATGCTTGTCACTTCATGACAATAAAAATGTCAGCAGTCGAGTGCACTTAAAGTAAAAAAAAAGTAAAGTTTCAGCCTATAAATGTCCCATTGCTGAGCACAGGCCTCCTCTCATTTCTGAGAGGGTTTTAGAGCTAGGAATAATCCGCCACGCTGCTCCAATGCGTGTTGGCGGACTGCACATGTCTTAGAAATATTTTTTATTTCTCAGTCATGCAGGTTTCCTCACGATGTTTTCCTTCACCGCCGAGCACGTAAATCAGCACTTAAAATTGCAATTAACAATTTTAGTGGTGCCGGCACCGGGCATCGGACCCAGGTCACTCGCGTACTATGAAATTTTTAAAGAGAGCGCCTAGCCCCTAAGCTCCAAGGCACTCAAAGTGGACAAACTAATTAATTTCTGCTAGTTATCTAAATAGGCTGGGGGATTTTCTGACGTTGCTACCACTCCTTGTTTCAGTTTTAACGTTCCCGTAGATAGCTCCTTCGAAGCCAACCTGGTTTCTAGTTATAAATTCTCATTTTTACTTAATTTTCCAGATTCTCAATGCTACCGTACGCGGTTAAAGCAGGCTTGGTGCTGGTTTTCTTAGCAGCTTTGCTCCATATCCTCGATCGGCAGATAGAGTTCACGTCCAGAACGGATTTCCTCTGGAAGGACAAACTAAAATTCGAACAAGAAGAAGTAGAAACTATGAGAGGAATAAATAAGGTAACTAATTTTAATAAAATAAAGTAATCATTTTTTTTAATTTTTATCCGAAATCCGGAGCTTTTATTAATTATTAAGAATTATTATAAATATGGGCAGCAGCATCTTCCTGGAACATCTGAATAAATAAACTGCGGTTGCCACCTGTCAAGCGTGGCAACTTTGGCCTAATCCTTCCAATATGAGAGCTACAAACTTTTGTGGCATCTATGGGGGAGGCCTATGTTCAGCAGTGGACTTGTGATAGGCTGAAACGACGACGACGACGACGACGAATATAACCATGACCTTGTTCAACATATAATTTTTTTTTATGGAAGAGGGGGCAAACGATCAACCGGCTCACCTGATGGTAAGTGTTGACCGCCGCATTAAAAAAGTTAATATACAAAAGAGGTTTCCTGTACTAGTATAAACTAATCTTAAACACATAAAAAAATGTGGCCGTCACGGGACGCCATTAAAAGAATTTATAATTAAAAGAAAAACAATAAACAAATATTGAGTAAAATAAAAATGTTTCGTGTCTCGCGTTGTCCAATGACTAATAGTGTTGCCAAATTATAACGAAACACACACAAAACCGTCTTTGAACCAATAAGAAAACGATACAAATACAGAAGGAAAGCCGCCACCAGAAACCGCCACCAGGCACCACTCACCACTAGATAATATACACCACTGAAGTCGAGAACACGACACGTGTTTCGCCCCAAAACGAGGCATTATCAAGCGTCATAGACTCTACGACAGACGGCCGCCGAGCTCGGCGGCTGTCTGGCGACCAATGGTTCTCATAAATTTGACTATGTCTTTGTGATAGAGAAAGGGATGCTTAGATGATTTGGACACGTAGAGAGAATGCATGATTAAATATTGACGAAATTAGGTTTATTAGGCGAGTGTGAATGGGATTGCTTACCCGGCTTGACGTAGGCGAACGTGTCACGATCAAATCGAAGACATTTTACGGAAAGGCCACGTTAAAAGTACCCGCAACCGACGAGCTTGTACGAAAACGCTAATGAAAGAAGAAGAAGCGAAATATGTGTCACGATCGTAGCAAGTGGAAAGATGTGGTCTCTGCCTACTCCAATGGGTATGCCTGTATGGTACACAGGTTACAACTTTTGAATTATACTTGACTTTTAACTTTAATAATAATTTATTTCAGATTCTACTAGAAAACATTCTACCAGCACACGTCGCTGAGCATTTCTTGACTTCGGTGGCGTCAGAGGTAACAAAGTAAAAAAAAATTTTTTTGGAGAAACTAAATACTTAATAATAAATTACCGTGTGGTAGCGGCTTAAGAGAATCTATCAGTCCATTTTATCCCGTCTGCGTCGTAAAGTCGACGAAGGGAAAATTAAAACCAGGAGACCGGCAGCAGCATCTTTCTGGAACATCTGAATAAATAAATTGCGCTTATCAACCCGCCTGTCAAGCGTTGCAACTATGGTAAAATTCCACCCAAACGAGAGTTACAAACTTTTGTGGCAATCTATGGGGGATGTTCACCAGTGGACTAGTGATGGCTGAAATGAGATAATGGGATTGAAATACTTAATTGGAAAATAGATAATGCTCTTCTTTTTCGTCAGTCCATTGCTGGACATAGGTCTCTCCCAAGCTGAAATCATCAGCTTGGGAGAGATATAACATTAACGTGTTTCGATTCGATGGGCAGTAATAGCTAGTGTTATCACTGGGCATATGAGACTTAAGAACTAATGAACTATTCTTTGTCTCGTCACATTCTTCTATAAAAAAAGCCTTGTTCGACTTATACGACACGGAATGGATGATAAAGTATTTTTGCAGGGTGCCCTTTATTCAAAATTCTTTATTGTTTTTTAATATTATTAGGAAGATCTATACCACGAGCGCTACTCTAGCATCGCGGTGATGTTCGCTTCGATTCCCAACTATAAGGAGTTCTACGACGAGACAGACGTCAACAAGCAAGGCCTTGAGTGTCTTCGTCTACTGAACGAGATCATCTGCGACTTCGATAAGGTTGGCTATGTATTTTGTTATTATTATTATTTCCAGCTTCATTTCATCCATCCCCAAGTCCATTGCCTACCTAATCCTTTTCCCTTCCTCTTTACCAAGCTGCGTGGCTAGGGGCGAGCTACTGATCTGCTCTGGAACCAGACGATCCCAGAATAAGGCTAGCCTTACCCAAGCATGCGGGGCTCTTTTTGGGTCGACAACATCTACCTACTCGTGGCGACGCAATGGGGAGTAGAAACTTACCAAAATGTCGGCCACGTGAACGTCTGCCGTCATGTATCGTTACCCGCGGGGGCAATATATATTTCTTATAAGGGAAATAGGCTATTACAGCGAAGGAAAAACGTACTGTAGTAACTCCTATAGAATGGCAACCATGTGGTCGAGGCTGGTCGAGACGATACACTAGAGTTAGATTCCCAATAGTAGCTATACCGCCCCACCAGAAGGCAAACGAGTCGCCGCAAATGGAAGTCACCATTTCTGCTTCATGACCTTTATCACAGACAGAACAGATAAATAAAACGGATAAAATAGGTACACATGATTATATAAAAAATAATATAATGGTCTAGGGATCGTTGGACTTCTTCCTTTCAGTTAAAGAGGGCAGTGAATTAGAGAAAGTTGGGAACTTCGCGTCTAGAGGTTCATATGTTTAGGTTGGCCAAAACTTAGTACAACTATAAAATTTTATAACAAAATTCTTAAAAGCGCGTCGCCATAATTAATAACGTACATTAAATTAAACGTTATAAGATGATATTTTGAAATAGTTCATTTTATAGAGAGGATAAAGTTGTGTGGAAATAACTCTTACTCTGCGCTTGCAGAGTTCCGGGCGAGCAAACATAATTATGATGTAATAAATTAATGTAATTAAATATGACACTATGTAAACTTAAAATTTTAGAACCAGTGGAGATTTTGACATTCAATTGTGTACAGCCTATTGGGTAAAGAAATTTTGATTATGATTTGTTACGAGCTTCCCTCTATTAACGGTAATGAAATTCTTCAGGCCGATACACGGGCACAATAACAAAATACTGTCGAAAGCTAGCCACTGTGAAATTCTTCTGGCCGATTTTCATCCACGGGCACAATAACAAAATACTGTCGAAAGATAGCCACTGCGTAGAATATATTATAGTGCCACAAATGTACGTGCAAACACAAAGACCTACCCGCGCCTGAGATGACGCTATAAAATCAGAAGTAGGCTAGGTCATCGTGTCAGAGATACGGGGATAATTACAACACAACCAGAAGGAACTAGAAACGCTACTAACCAACTAGGAACGCACGAAGAAATAACCTTATTTGAATAGTGTTGCTACTTAGAAAATAATTGTTTACACTGCTCGTTTTCTCGCGTGCTCGGCGATGAAGGAAAACATCGTGAGGAAACCTGCCTTATGTCTGAGAAATTCAGAATTTCGAGGATGTGAAGTCCGCCAACCCGCATTGGGGCAGCGAGGCGGACTCTTCCCGACTCAAAAGCTCTCTCAGAAATGAGATGATCGTGAGAAGCGTGGCCTGATGCTAATATGTGTGACATTTTTAGGCGGCTATTTTACATGAATACAATTGTGTTTAAACCTTATCTTCGTCTTACGTTTCCAGTTGCTACTGAAACCGAAATTCAGCTGCATAGAAAAGATAAAGACGATTGGCAGTACGTACATGATTGCGTCGGGACTGAGGCCAGGAAAAGAGGAGCAATTGGTGAGTTCGGCTGCCTTACGACCACATTTTATTGTTTACAAGCGAAAGCCGTAATTTCCGTTGGATATTTTTTTAACTTGATTATTCATTTGTCACCGATTACTAGTCCACTACTGGATGTAGCTCTTTTCAAGACGGTACTAGGTATGATTTTGCTTGCTGTGCAATTTAATGAAAAGTTTACTAAAAATAATTGTTAATTATATTTACGCGAATATTACTTACACATTCAAAAAAACTAAATTGTACGGAGTTTATCACGATTATTTGTTTTAATAGTTATAGATTTCAATAGTCCACTGGTGGACATAAACTTCTCTCAAACCGGTAAGATTTGTCATAATCACCTTTTTATAGGAGAAAGTGACGAGACGAGCAAAACCTTCACCTGATGGTAAGTGCGACGCTGGCCATAACAATTACTGTGTAATCCCAGAACGTTTCTGTGTGGCACTCGTTAATTACAATAGCTTTCTTTGCCCTTCAGACCAAAACACAGCAATGTCTGCACACTACTGTTTCACGGTAGAACAACTGACCCCGTGGTAGTATCTACTTAGACAGATTTCTGCGTAGGAATCCTACCGCCAGTTTATTGTTTTATTTGATTACAGGATGCAAACAGGAAGGAGGAACACACAGTCGGTATACTGGTCGAGTTTGCGATAGCTTTGATGACTATACTAGATCAAATCAACAGGGAATCCTTCCAGAGGTTCAAGTTAAGAATAGGTTAGTAAAGTTTATTTATCTTCTTGAAATATACAGTTTTGGTTTAGGAATCAGGATTCGGGAAAGAAGATTGAAAAATATTAAGGAGCAATCAGAGCATGTTATGAGGATTTATTACAATTTTTTTTCTGTAAATTATGTATAGCTAGCGACTCGAGGGTCGACGCTTTATAAAAAATATGTTGAAGAAAAGAAAGTAAATTTCCTAAGATCCGAAAGCAAAATATAAATTGGTATATATTACCTAGTTTTAAGGGCACCGCCCGCCCTCCCACAGTAGCGTGCACAAGGTAACTAACACCGCCACCGGGAACCGCCACCAGATACCCTCCACCACTACAACACTACCACTAAGCAATGCACACAACTGAAGTCGAGACCAAGACACGAGTTTCGCTTCAAAACGAGGCATTATTAAGTGATATTGACTCTACGACAGTCAGCCGCCGAGTGAGCGGCGCGGCGCGGTCATTTTATATTTTGCAAGCGGGTATGCGGGCAAATAAACTTCCTTTCCTTCATTAAAATTGATTTTGGATTCTATTAATTATTATTAATTAATATGTTTCCGACTCAACACGATATAAAATAATAAAACGGTAAATTTTTGAAAAAAAAAAACACATTGTGTGAAAGCATCATTATTAAAAAAACATTACGTGAACCATCATTTTTTTTTCAAAAGGTTACGGATACCGAGGTTAGTATCAAAGACTGTCTATTTCGAAACTATGGAAGGAACACCGAATAGCCCTTTCCATAGACCGCTGAATGAATTTGAGCTTTTATGCAGTCTATGCCTGTAGTGTGTTGGCCGATATGTGTTCGGCAGAGTAGAACAGCACCTACCTCTTTCCTACCGAGGGGTCGTAAGAGGTGACTAAGGTAATCTATAGACAGCCTTTATTCGTGCAGAATAACACCATAATATGTCAAATGCTGCAATGCTGTCACTATACTGCTCGTGGGAACGCAACGGGGAGTAAGAATTATTTGGCCAAAATAGCAGCTATTTTGGCCAAATAATTCTAAAATGTGGTTCGCCACCCGACACATCCCGTTTATGGGGTATCTAACACTACGGGTAAGACGTGCGATTGTATGTATGTAGTGTGCACTAAATTAGGCCTACAATAAGTCAAAAAGCTGTAGGATTCCTGTTGTCGCAGGTCTGAACCACGGGCCGGTGATCGCCGGAGTGGTTGGTGCTCAGAAGCCGCAGTACGACATCTGGGGCAACACAGTCAACGTTGCATCGCGCATGGACTCCACCGGCCTCATGGGCAAGATACACGTCACGGAGGATACCGCAAAGTGAATGCTTTTTTATGACTTTTGGTGCCGGCATCTTAAAAAAAATACTACAATTTTAAGCGCTGATTTTCCACGTGCTTAGCGGTGAAAGAAATCATCGTGAAGAAACCTGTCTGAGGAATATAAATATTTTGAGTACATGTGAAGTCCGTCAATCCGCATTTAAGCAGCGCGGCGGCCTCTTCCCCTCTCATAAAACGAGAGGAGGCCTGCGCAGCAGTGAGACATTTATAGGCTTTTACTTGACTTTTTTTTTATTCAATATTGTTCCAATATTGGACCAATACGATTTAGGGACCTTCAACAGAAGTGCCTACTCCTTTCTCAACGGTCTGCTACGTACCCAGAATTCGCCTGCTCGTTTGTCCTCTTTTCTATAATAATAATAATACTAATATAATACTATAATAATAATTTTTATTAGCCGTGTGGTGGCGGCTTAAGATAATCTACCACCCCATCTCATCCCGCGGGTGTCGTAAAAGTCGACATAGGGAAAAATAAAACCAGAAGATTGGCAGCAGCATCTTCCTGGAAAACCTGAACAAACGAACTGCGGTTGCCACCCCGCCTGCCAAGCGTGGCAACTATGGCAAAACCTCCCAAAATGAGAGCTACAAAGTTTTGTAATAATCTGTTCCCCTATAGATGACCACAAAACTTTCGTTTACAAAACGTTCAGCAGTTGACTAGTGATAGGCTGAAGTGATGATGGGCGGCGGTGATCACTTACCATCAGGTGAGCTGCTTGCACATTTGCCTTTTCTTCTATAATAAAATCGTTCAGATACGATGCCAGAAGCAGTGGTATGAACAACAGAAAAACTCTTTTCAACACGCTTTTATTAGATTGGTCTGTATGTATGCTGCCACTATACTGCTCGTGGGAATGCAATGGGGAGTAGGAGTTTTTTGACTCGTACCGAAATGGCGGCGACGTAGTTCGCAATCCGTCACGTCCCGCGAGGGCGAAGAGTGAGCTACCTGAGAGGCCTCTGCCTGCCCCTTGTATGGGAAAGCGTGTCTGTATGAATGTAGCTGAATCTTCCTATTAAAATTTCGCGCACTTTCCGACGTCTGAATAATCAGAAATTTTGGACACGCGTTAAGGAAAGATACAATAATTTCATAAGGATGACCAACGGAGCTACGAAATAGCTCCGTTGGTCATCCGTCCAAAGTGAAGATCTATATATATAGCTATGATTATCAAAAAATTATATGAAAAATAATTGTCAATGTCGTTCAACACTTTCATAAGTGATCTTCACTTTGGATACGTAATAACCCCGCTGGTATGCTTATTGAGATCAATTGTGATTTATTTAGTTTTTTTTTTCTACAAGACACTAGCTAAAATTTCTGTAATAATGACGCTTCGCTGTTAATTTTGTTATTTATTGTAATAACGAATATTTTTAGTCTATTTCAAAAAAGGCGGTATGCATTTTTTATGTATGTTCACCGATATTTTTGTCAAATGTGGACCAATTAAAAAAAATCCCATTTAATTTTTGTTAAGTTCTGATGATGAGATCCACGAGAAAATCATGAAACTCTTAAAATCGCTTAATCATGTTTGAAGCTGCTGCGCTGAAGTCGGTTTTATGCTTAAATAATTATTGATAGCTAGCTAAAACCCGCGACTACGTTTGCGTGGAATTAGGTTTTTAAACGGTTTTATTTAGCTTAAACGTGTGGGTCAAATCTAGTAATTAAAATATTACCCCCTACCGATTGACCGATTCATCTGAAATTTAGTACACACCTTTAATTTTGATGACGATACAATTATATAGTATGAGTGTCAAGATGGCCGCCGCCACAAAATGGCGGATTACATTTTTTTTAACCCCAGAATATGAATTAAATAGAATGAGAAATATTAAGTAACAAAATAAAAAACTGAAAACTAAATAAAAAACAAAATAAGTAAAAAAAAGTTTTTGAGTTTTACCGTTAGCTAAAACTAAAAAGCTCCTACAGCGAGTAAAAATGGTTGTGCACACTTTTGTTTTAATATTCCCCATCGAACACACGTTTCTTCATATACATCCCAGACCTCTGTCTGAACAGAGAGTTACTTTCGCATTTATATTATTAAGTGTAATGGATACATAACGTGGCCTTTGAAAAATAAATAGCAATGATTTCTTTATACAAACTTGCATAACCAGAAAGAATTTATGATTTCAACTAAAAACATAATTAACTAAATTGATGATGTTCTCCTAGCCGATTTCGACAACGGCGACAACTGCCGACTACTGTCCAGAGCCATCAACTGCGCAGGAGATATTATAGTGCCACAAGTTACGCACAAACACAGTGGCACTCACTCGTCCCAACCTACCCGCGCCCAATGTAACGCTGATGCGATAAGATCGGAGGTAGGCTAGGATGCAGTGTCAGAAACACGGGGACAATCACAACACAACCAGACCCGAAAACCAACTATTTATGTTTTAGCACAAATGTTGGCTCCGGCTGGGATTCGAACCAAGGACCCGCGGCTTAGAAGTCAGGCACTCTGACCACTAGGCCACGCGGCGCTAAATTAATTGACATTTGAATCGAATTATAATAAAATAGAGCGAGTGCAACTCAGTAACTAACAGAACTCATTTTTTTTATATATTTGATTTAAAAAAACTATACATACATACAGTCACGCTTTTTTCCGTTATAAGGGGCAGGCAGAGGCTACTCACGTACCTCACTTTTCACTTTCGTGGCAAACGAGATGTGACGGGTGGCGAACCACTAGGTCACCATTTAGGTACGACTAAAAAAAACCCTCCTCCCCATTGCGTTCCCACGAGCAGTATAGTGACAGCACTGCATATTATGGTGTTATTCTGCACGAATAAAGACTGTCCGTACAATACCTTAGTCGCCTCTAAAAATTAATAAACATGAATTAACAAAAATAATTACTTATTTAAATGAAACTAAGTTTACGGATTTTATCGCGTTTAATTTATTACTATTTATAACCCGACGTTTCGAGTGCTTTACAGCACCCATAGTCACGGGAGGACTGAGGTGACAGATGTCCTGATGTCATAGTTAACCTGGGGTACCTTCAGCTTTTAATTATTATTTTTGGGTCCGATCTACGCAGAAAGAGCTAACTGTGTCTTGAAGTCTTGCAGTGGTATGCTTGGTTTTTGATTTAATTTTATTTATTATTGGATCCCAAGCTGGTGGTAATACCCAACCATCTTCTCTATTGAAATTAGGATGTTTTTTGATTTCAATAGCCTCGTGAATCATCCTTGGTAGGAATCAAACGACATTTGATTTTAATAATTGCATTGAAACATTAAATAAGCGTGAAACAGCTAGATATAATGATTGCAAAAATAAACACATAGAAAAATATCAAAAATTAACGACCAAATTAAATGTCAAACATCAATCTCAACGCATGAACGGAACGCGACCGTTGACGGACAATGATCATAGATTACGCGCGGTCTATAATCTGTCAAAACAAACACTGGATGAATCTACATTAAAAGTATTATCGAAAGGCATGAATTTCGCAGTAACACCGCGAAGAATACCGTACGAGGAAATTATCTGTAGTGTCGAAGATTGTCTGTTTAAAAACAATATCAATAAAGAAGATTTGGAGGCCATACGTCAAGACATTTCGTCTATGTTACGTCGAAGTTCGGTGCCGAAACTAAATCTTCCTAAAGACGAATTAAAGGCGTTGAACAACCTACGGAACAGACCTGAACTCACGATCCTCCGCGCAGATAAAGGTAATGCTACGGTAGTCATGGATACGTCAGATTACAATTTTAAAATACAAGAACTTTTGTCGGACGAAAGTACATATAAAAAGGTCAAGTCAGACCCAACTACTAATATGCTTAAAACGACTAGCGATATTATTAAGAAACACTCCGAAAAATTGAATCTGGACGTTAGTTCGATAATACCATCTTGTGCCAAATCACCGAAGTTGTATGGGTTACCAAAGATACACAAACCAAATGCTCCACTACGCCCAATTGTGAGCCAGATCGATTCACCAACCTACAGATTGGCTCAGCATGTGGCTAAAGTACTCTCACCACTCAGAGGACACACTAGAGCACACACAAAGGATTCATACCATTTTGTCAGTGAGATTAAAGACCTACACCTGACTGACAATGAAACTATGGTCAGTTTTGATATCCAGTCTCTATTCAGATGCCTACCAGTAGACGACTGCATCTCAATTGTATCTAGGAAGCTAGCTGAGAACAACATGCCAGCGGAATATGCAGAACTACTAAGACATTGCCTTACATCTGGCTATCTATTGTGGAAGGAACAGTACTACAAGCAAGTAGATGGTGTGGCGATGGGCTCCCCAGTATCTCCCATTGTCGCCGACATCTTCATGGAAGACTTTGAGGAGAGAGCCCTCCGTACTTCTCCAGTAAATCCAAGATTCTACAAGCGGTATGTAGATGATACTTTCACAATTTTACCATCAGATAAAGTAACTGCATTTCTAGACCACCTTAACTCCCTAAACTCTAAAATTCAATTTACAATGGAGTTAGAGGCAAATAACTCTTTAGCTTTTGTAGATGTTTTAGTAATTCGAAATCCTAATAACACCTTGTGTCACACTGTGTATAGAAAAAAGACCCATACTAACAGATATTTAAACGGTAAATCTCACCATCATCCATCACAGTTAGCTACCTTGGGTAAATCCTTGTTTCAGAGAGCACGAGGAATCTGTGACAGGAAACACCTGGCCGCAGAGCTTCAACATGTCAAGCAAGTTTTGCACGACAACAAGCTTCGGGTTCCGCGCCTACGTCGCAGTGACCGAGTGAAGCCGGCCACAGTCGAGCGTGTGCCTGCTGTTCTACCTTATGTCAGAGGAGTCACGGACAAGATTGGCTATATCTTGAAGCGGGCTTCCATAAAAACATTCTTCAAGCCGCCGAAGAAGATAAGTCAGTTTTTACCATCTGTCAAGTGTAACATCCCTCTACAGGACGCAGGAGTATACAAGCTAGATTGTGAATGTGGTCTCTCTTACATAGGCCAAACAAAAAGATCGATTAAAACCCGTGTAAAAGAACACATAGCTGACGTGAAGCATCGTCGTTCTAGGAAGTCTGCAGTCTGTGACCATGTTCTGGATCAACCCAACCATTACATCAGATTTGATAAACCACAGATCCTTGCAAAAGAACACCGATTCCTACCAAGGATGATTCGCGAGGCTATTGAAATCAAAAAACATCCTAATTTAAATAGAGAAGATGGTTGGGTATTACCACCAGCTTGGGATCCAATAATAAATAAAATTAAATCAAAAACCAAGCATACCACTGCAAGACTTCAAGACACAGTTAGCTCTTTCTGCGTAGATCGGACCCAAAAATAATAATTAAAAGCTGAAGGTACCCCAGGTTAACTATGACATCAGGACATCTGTCACCTCAGTCCTCCCGTGACCATGGGTGCTGTAAAGCACTCGAAACGTCGGGTTATAAATAGTAAAGTAAAAAAAAAAAAAATTAAACGCGATAAAATCCGTAAACTTAGTTTCATTTAAATGTGTAGTGTTCGCGTAAATATAAGAAATCAATAATTACTTATTTTAAAATAACAGTAACAGTATATAAACAATTATTAATTAATCGAAAAATATTAATTAAAATTATCGGACCGAACAGACCGATGACGGCAGCAGGGTCTAAAGTGCGAAGCGTGGTACTGAGATTGCCCTTCTTGGGAGGGGCCTATGCCAGCAGTGGACTATAAGAGGCTGATAAAGATCACGTACACTAACGTATAGAAACAGCATAACATTAATGTTTGTAGGATTCTTATGCAGAAATCCCTCTAGCTAGGTATCACCTTAGGGTTAGTTATTCTGCGATGAAGCAGTAGTGTGAAAACATACTATATTTCGGTTTGAAGGGCACTGAGATCTATCGTAATTACTGGGCATGAGAGACTTAAGACCTAATTTTTCAGGGTGACGGTCGCAGTGTAGTGCTACACAGAAATGCAGTGAGTGACACAGCATTTGTTACGGGCAAAAATTTCACTTATCATCTAGTGAACGTATTGCTAGTCTCGTCAATCTCCTATAAAAAAAAAACACGCTGTCGTTTCGTATGGTTAGATGCGAGACCCGGAAACCTAATTATTAACGAGGGATCTCAGAAACCAGAGACAACGTACTTACATCTTAATTATTTTATAACGCAGGGTATTTTTTTTAATGGAAGAAAGACATCGAGGATACGAGCAAATCGTTCACCTGATGGGTCGACGGTCCGAATGGAGGCCTGCAGCGTCCCTCGGACGATCATTAGACGACTTAAAATCATATTGAGATATTCTAAATCGCGCAAGCACGCAGCGAACGCGACATAGTCCGAATTTCGAGGTTTTTGTATTGTGTTTTGTATTTTGAGTTTATTTATTTATTTATGTTTGGGTCAAACCAAACCTGGAAAACGGGCCCCTGGCCCGTGAGCACAGTATCCGATGAAGCTGTGAAAGCCAAAAATGGCTAACAGCAATTACATCACCGAAATTATATATCACCTGATGGTAAGTCGTCCAACGTCTGCCCATAACAAATGCTGTGCCACCCAGAACATTTCTGTAGATTAGGGTTCTATAGATTAATTTGCGCTAATCACCCTGCGACATCAGTTATTTAGTCTCATGCCCACTTGCTCTCAGTGCCCCTCAAACCGAAACACAGTAACGTTTGCACACTACTGCTACACGACAGAATAACTGACGTCGAAGTCAAAGTCATAGTCAACATTTTTTTATTAGAATAAAGAAATGTTGACTTTAAAGCTCTTATGAACGTCAAAATCTACACCGGTTCAAAAATAACCTTCTCAGACAAGAACCGGTAAGAAACTCTGGGGTCTGGGGACTGACACTGAAGATACCACCGTACCTACCCAGACGGATTCCTGCAAAAGAAACCTACCAGCTCTATAAGATTCAGCAGCCACTTTATACACACAAAAACTAACGATAATGCTGTGCATGGTACCTATCAGTTTTATTTTTATTTCCTTCTTGTATTTTTAATCATGGTGTACAATAAAAATAAATTTAAGACAAAAAACTCAACATTTCATCCTTTGTTCCAGGGTCCTCATGAACGTGGGTTACACATGCGAGTGCCGAGGCCCCACTTTTGTCAAAGGGAAGGGTACTTTGACGACCTACTTTGTGAAAACGCCTAATTTCGGTGGTGGAATATAAAACAGTTGATTAGTTTTATGTTTTTTATAGTATTTAGGAAGTTATTTTAAGTTTCACTTACTATCTTTGTAAAAAACTCCGCAACATTAACTCTTTATCTCATTTATTTTATTTATTTATGGAAACTGTCGTTAACATTTTCCAGTGTCACGTAACATATCCAGATATAAATATTCTTATGTTTTTAGTTCTTAAGTTTCATATGCCCGGTGATTACATTGGATCTGTGTGCTTTTTTTGTTGGAAAAAGTGACGAGACGAGCAAAAGGTTCACCTAACATAACAAAAAAACCAGGAGATGGGCAGCAGCATCTTCCTGGAATATCTGAATAAATAAACTGCGGTTGCCAACCCGCCTGCCAAGCGTGGCAACTATGGCAAAATCCCCCTCTGAATGAGAGCTACAAAATTTTGTGGTGGAGGCCTATCTTCAGCAGTGGACTGGTGATAGGCTGAAATGATGATGATAATTATTATTATTATTATTAATTAATAATAATATAATATTTTTGCTTATGCATGTATTTACTTTAATTTTAATATTTTTTATTAGATATAAAAAGCTTCACTTCGGCCACGTGTAGTCACAGAAGTGAAACTTTTAAATACATGATACATTTAAACTGTTAGTTTTATGGCGTTTACACAACTATACAGGTAGTTGTAGGGTTGGGTATACATATTATGTAGTGCGGGAATCGGCTCCGCGACCGGGATCTCAGAAAACAATCGCATAGCAAATGCACAAAGTCGACAAAACGATTAAACTAAACATATTATATTAATTAATTAAAAAACATAAGAAATTACGATGTGAAACCATATTTATATTCTACGTGTCATAATCTAATGTGGAGAAAAAATTCTAAATTTAATAGACAACAATATAAGTAACGTACAATAAACTTCTATATGCCGCGTTTTTGAAACGGAATATAATTATAAAGTTAGTTCATAATCAATTGCAAAATATGTATCCAACAGACGGATAAAAAAGCGAGTTAATAATGAATTGTCATCCAATTCTAATCATGTTTAAAGTTTTAAATTTTAACAATTTCCTTTAGCATACTTCACTTCATATAACATCGCTAATTTAAGTTCATAATTTTTACGACATTAGCGCTATTTCGTTAATCTTTGTCGGACATCCTTTTGTGAATCGTTCTATGTGAGTCGCCTCGTCACTCTTTACCTCTACACTCCCTAACCAAGGGATACAAATAATATTCGTTGTTAATAAATAGAGCGGATCTTCATTTTAAAGCGATGGCATAAATCTCTTATTTACAATATATTATAAATAAAAAGAGTACCCCGGGGGTCTATTGTGTAACTTGGGTAGATTTCGTGATCAGTTTCATATTGGCGTTAGAACCTTATTCATTGGTTAATGTGATCAAATGAAACCGATCTCAAAACCAACCAGAGTTACACAATAGAGCTCCAGGTCGCAGATGTGGCAGCTTCTTATTTATAAAAAAAGTTAGTAAGTTCATATCAAAACGAGCCTGCGCTTGTTTAACGGAGGCATTAACTGTAAAATCATAATACTATCAGTGAAATCAATCTGGGTTATGGGACCCCTTGTTGGAAATGAGCATCGGCCTCCGTCCTCCTCGGATTCAAGTAAGTGACGACTATTGTGTTTATCTTATGTTTACGACTAATATATACGACTCAGTAATATATATTGCACAAATAACGCCTTCATCACCATCGTCATCATCATCATCATCGTCGTCGTAAATATTTAGATTTTCAGTGTTTAATTTTGCACTGTACTTTAATAAGATATTTGTAAGTTGGTTGTGTTGGTTTAATTTTGTATTTTTTGTGTATTAATATTTTGTAGGAGAAAGTGATATTTTTCTAAACGTTAATTAATAATAAATATTTAGGCCTATATAATAATAAATACTCATTAATAAGTTGTTTGGAACAAAAGCTACAATGTTTTTTTATAATTACCAAAGATATTATTAGTTATTACGCAATTTCTCTAATTAATTTGTTCCTAGATATTTTAATTACTCATTAAAGAAAGGTATTATTTAATATCAACTTAATTTTGTAAATAATAAGATAGGTTTTTGTGTGTTTAATAGAACGAGGATACTTGAATATTTGTTAAAATATTTAATTACATGTATTGTAATAGAATAAATAGTACTGTAGCGATAAGACTCAATATTATGCATTTAATAAATTGATTGTGTCCAAAATATAATTAGAATATGGAAGCACCATTGATTATTCGATTTTTTTTTAATACCACGTGGTATGATTTAAAAAGTCCCCCCCTAGCGGAGTGACGACAAATTCAGTTCTTTCATATTTTTTTTTTATTTCATAAAAGTGACGGAACGAGCAAAACGTTCACCTGATTCTAAGTGTAACGTCTGCCCATAACCAATGCAGTGTTACTCAGAAAATTACTGTGTGACACCACACTGCGCCCGACACCCTGAGACATCAGTTCTTAAGTCTCATATGCCCAGTGATTACGCTAGCTCTCAGTGCCCTTCAAACCGAAACACGGTAATGTTTGCACACTACTGCTTCACGGCAGAATAACTGGCCCTGGGGTGGTACCTGCCTAGACGGATTCCTGCATAGGAATCCTTCCACCAGTAAAACTATAATATCCTTACGGGGTTATTTACAAAAATCCCTTATATTCTGATTAGGCCTATTAAGAGTATTATAAAATTTCTCTTGGGATACTCTCACATAACTATGCTATCGTTCTGATCAAATTAATTATCTACACAATATCTGTTAATATAATATGACTGTAAACTTCAGTAAGGAATCAGTTGTCATTTAAAGTCGGCTATGTTTTCATGTATTATAAGTTCATAGTAAGATTTAGCCTTTTTTTATTAAGAAATTTATTGAATGTTCAAAGTGCGTTTAAGCGCTATTAAGTGTTTATGAAGAATTTTATTCGGTAATTTCTTAATAAACTTCCCATATCTTTTTATCAATAAGACCATTAAACATCATGATAACATAGCGATAAGTCAATCATATATCACCGCAATACCTGCAACATACGAGTATCTTCCTCAATGTAACTGTCATTGGTGTCTCTACTAGAAATTCTTTTTAAATTACTAATGTAGGTCGATCACATACATACTTGCGTATATGTCGGTAACAGATAATCAATAAAAACATAATTTACTTTTAATGTTTGTATTATTTAAGCAAAAATAATTAGTGACTGTGGTCTTTATTAGACTTGAACTGTATATGAAAGATTGATTTCGGAAATTAATAAAAATGTCTTCGATGATTCTTTGTTTTTTATTTGTTGATATTACGTACTCGTATATACATAGATATTACAAACTAGCTATAACCCGCGGTTTTACTCGCGTGAAATAAGCCGCGATTGCGCCATACGGCATGGTACCTAGCTGATTTGAGCATTCATAGTTTGTTTTTTTTTTAGTCATTTAAGACAACTTTTTTTTTGTTGCTTTATAGTGACGAAACGAGCAAAACGTTTACCTGATGGTAAGTGCAACGTCTGCCCTCAACAAATGCTGTGTCACCCGGAACCTTTCTGTGTGATACCACATTGCGTCCATCACCCCGAGACATCAGTTCTTAGGTCTCACATGTCCTGTGATTACGCTAGCTCTCAGTGCCCTTCAAACCGAAACACAGTAATGTTTAATATGAACAGAATAACTGGCCCTGGGGTGGTACCTACCTAAACGGATTCTTGCGTCAACACCCTTATTTGTTGTATTAGTGTTTCCTGAGATTAGCGCGTTCAAGCATACAGACTCTCCCGCTTTACGAGTATTATTATAATATCTTACGGTATCATCATCATCATTTCAGCCTAGCCTAGTGATGCCACTGCTGATATGTCATATGCCTCCCCCATGGATTACCATAAAAGTTCGTGGCTCTCATTTTGGGGAGATTTTGCCATAGTTACCACGCTTGGCAGACGGGTTGACAACCACAGTTCATTTATAAGCTCCAGGACGATGTTGCTGCCCATCTCTTGGTTTTTATATTCCCGCTGTCGACGTTTACGACAGACACGGGATGAAATGGCGCGGTAGATTCTCTTAAGTCCTGTCCAGTCTTTTACTCCTCTGAGTCGACTAACCACAATTCCTGGAAAATCTCGTAGATCCCAACTAGTGGCGGAGACCTCTAAACGTTTATTGGTGGTAGGATTCTCATGAAGGTATCCGTCTAGGTAGGTACCAGCGCAGTGCCACTTGTTCTGTCTTGAAGCAGTAGTGTGCAAACATTACTGTGTTTCGGTATGAAGGGCACTGATAGCTAGTGTAATTACTGAACATATGAAACTTAAGAACTGATATCTCAGGGTGATTAGCGCAGTGTGGTGTTACACAGAAATGTTCTGGGCGTCACGGTATTTGTTATGGGCAGACGTTGCAATTGGCATCAGGTGAACGTTTTGCTCGTGTCGTCTCTTTCCCCGCTTAGTTTCATCGTATTTTTATACAACACAATCACGGTAGTCATTACAAATACTCATATTATCGAATTATTTGTAATCGATGACACACCGTACAGTATCATCGTTTTTAACTCATTATTCCTATTTACTCATTAATCCTACGACGCATGTAGATAATCCCATGTAGTGTTTCCAGCAATACAGAACAGCAACATTTAAAATTACGAAGATGTAGGAAAGCGAGGACGAATGAGTATTTGCTCAGATCAGAACCAGAACCAAGATCGGCTAGGAATACGCCAGACTATGGAAGAACAGGCTATTCCAACTTGTTTCAGGTACGAGTACTAAGTATCGAAGCTGTCGACCCAGAACGGGAAAGTGAGCGCTCACTACCGACCCGGAAGGCGTATTGTGTGATTTAAATAAGAAATAAAAATGTAGTTAACTTTTCTCATTATCATTTTTTTACCATCAATGTAAAAGACATGTTTAATTTTTTGAACTTGATTATATGGAAACAGATTGAGAAGACACTGTCCTAATTTTACATTTCGGTATTTAAAATAAACCTTAAAAAGTAACAGTAATTTAGCATAGCCTTTTTAGACGTGCAACTCCAATGACGGGCGGTGTCCGAATGAATTTGAATTTTGAATTTCGAACGTGATACGAGGCGGTTAATTGGTAATTGCTGGTTGCCTTGTGGGGCCACCTACGCGCCCTGTTTTGATTTATTGTGCTTGAAACGCCTTGGAATATGGAGTATTGTTTATGTGAACTGAACACTCAATATTAAATTTATATATTGTTCACTCGGCCAATTGTATTGTTATTTTATAATTCTAACAGGTGGAAAACAATATTAAAATATGGCCTGAGACACTCATGAATGCACGCCTGATCATCTAATTGACAATTCCGAGGTCATAGCTAAAATCCCCTTATGAATCTTGATCTAGTAATGTTTATTGTGTGTGTATATGTTATACATAAGATCATATACGAAAAGGTATGGGGAAAATGTCTTTAAAATTATATAAATGTAAAAGGAACGTAATATTTCTACGTAGGGTTAAAAATACGACATCTGTTCGTATTTATTGATGGATTTAGGTATCCATGGGCTACTTAGAGCACTTACTAGGTATAAGTCCTGCCTGTTAATATGTCTCCGTCCTATAAAAAAGCTATGGAATCAAAATAAATATAGTTGTTATGTCCAATTTATCTATATAATCTCTCTATATATTCTCTATATAAATTAATCACATGAATAAATATTCGGTTAATTTAATATCTTTAATTACAAATGTATAAACAAACTCATTGGGTATCATTAGCAAAAAAAATAGTTTACAAAAAATCGTTCGCCTGCTCATATTTAATAGCAAAGCTTAAAGATATCGTTAATGCTATTATTAAAACTAAAAAATAACATTAAAAATTTAAACAATGTTACTTACCTCTCTCTTCTCGTCTTGCATAGTTATATCTTAAATTCTTTATTAAAAATAATTACAAAATATAACTAATTCTGAAAATATTTCTATACATAAAATTTTAAATTTGAAACTATCGTCAAACACATCCAGTTCCAGTGATAAATGTTTTATATTACCACGCATAAGATTATAAGGTTGGTGTACTGTACTAATAGTAATTGTACATATAAAGCCGTGGCAGCTCAATCACCGGGTGCTTGCCTCAAATTGAATAGTATGCAAGTGAGCTGAGTTCGATTTCTGGTATCTCTGAAATGGTTCTGCAATTTTAAGTGTTAATTTACCACGTGCTCAGCAGTGAAGGAAAAGATCGCGAGGGAACCTGCGTGCCTAAGGAATAAAAACATTTCGAGGACATTTGAAGTCCGCCAACCCGCATTGGAGCAGCGTGCCCTTCCCGGCTCCAAAATTCCCCCAGATGTGAGAATAGACCTATGGTCAGCAGTGGGACACTTATAGGCTGTTCCTTTCCTTTTACTTTATATTATATAAATTACTTTCGATTTTTTTTTAAACATAATTATTAAGAATTAAGCTGCACCTCTTTTTAACGAATCAATATAAAATTTAACTATCAAAGATGTCTCAGTGTAGTGCACTATTTGTCGAAATATAGATTAATTACAGTACTATGGCTAGTTAACGTGAGAACATTCACATTGATTATAATTATAACTTTGAGATTATTAATTACTTTGAACATAATAACAGTCTTAGGTTAAAACAATTAATGTGTACTGTTAAACGATCCGGTTCGGAAAGTAATATTTTACATGGATACGTATCTCTGTTAATGATTTCTTATATTTACGCGAATACTACACATTTAAATGAAATTATTTTATTAAATTTAAATGTATTACCACCGGCTTGGGATCCAATAATAAATAAAATTAAATCAAAAACCAAGCATGCCACTGCAGGACTTCAAGACACAGTTAGCTCTTTCTGCGTAGATCGGACCCAAAAATAATAATTAAAAGCTTAAGGTACCCCAGGTTAACTATGACATCAGGACATCTGTCACCTCAGTCCTCCCGTGACCATGGGTGCTGTAAAGCACTCGAATCGTCGGGTTATAAATAGTATAAAATTAAACGCGATAAAATCCGTAAAACTTAGTTTCATTTAAACGTATCTCTGTTATTAATTTACATATTTTTTAAAAAAAAAACAATACAAATTATGACGGTTGCTTAAAAATGTAAACACACGGATTGGCAGACTACGCATGTCCACGAAATATCTTTTTCGTCGTACATATAAGCTCGCTTACGAAGTTTTTCGTTACCGCTTAGAGGTGCCGATACTGGTCAAATTGAAGGCAAGCACCCGGCCCTTGAGCGAGCATGGCACCTTTGCTCATTTCAGTAAATCTATACATTTATTACTTACTAGCGATCCGCCCCGGCTTCGCAGAAAGATAAATTATTATTTTATTTGGACAAACAGAACAACAACAATCCCTTCACAAAATTTTTTTGTAGCGACTTTGCACATGGGCGGCTCTGCAGCTGGTCAGGTACTAAGATTAAGTTACCAAAATAATGTTTTATTTATGGGAACATAAGCCATGAAAGTTTAGTGGCTCAGAGAAATAAAACGACCGCTCTCGACCGCTGCGCATGAAACCGGGCGGCGCGGCGTTCGACACCGAGGCCGCTTTATTTATTGTAGAACGTTTCAAAGTTTTAAATTAAAAAAATATATATAATTAAAATAACAAACCACTATTCAATTGTTTCTAGTTTACAAAAAAATAAAATGAGTAGATAGGTAATCAATACAACTTAGTCTTATCGCGATTAGATCGGGCGAGCGTATGTCTGTTCGCTCACACCGCAGCATTTTTCTTACTTTTACCATTTTTACACCCGTCGTAACTTCTAAACGATACGTCCGATTCGAATAATATAAAGAGGAATTTACATGTACATAATCAACCTTGACTATAAAACTATTTAGTAGGATAAGGATTAATATTATGATACGAATGTCATCATCTTTCGATTCTACCCTTGTTTTGATTGACTAATTTGAACAAAAAGTGGTTATTGTGACTTAACCTATAATAGTTAGACTTAAAGCCTCCCGGACTTTTTTGTGAGTAATGATGAGTACTATCAAAATGTGGTACATTGTTTTCTTTATCATTAATAGTTTTTGCAGCGCACGCCAAATAATGACTTTAATCAGAAAATTTTTATACCTTGAATTACATCATAGAAATTTTCGTAGGAATCTCGGTTTACTAAATATGTTACATAAACTTATGTTATTCTGTGATAATGTAGTTGTATATTGGTGAAAGAATTTTCAAAATCGATTCAGTCGTTTTTGAGTTAAATCATTACAACCAAACATACAAAAAATCAGGTGGTGTCTCTAATAATCCCATATTCTTTATGAAAAGAAAAAGAAAGAAAGAAAGATTATTGCGGTGTTATCTTTTCTTTGACGGGTAGCAGTGTCTAAGGTAAAAGATGTCTAGTAACTGCTTAACGGCAAATTCTTCCGACATGGGAGGAGATTTTGTCTAGCAATGGACTATTCGCAGGCTGAGAAATGATCAGGATAATACGGAAAATATTGATTTATCTAGGATTTAAATCCAGAACTGACAATTTTGCGCTGGCTACCGACCCATGTGATCTTAGTAATATTTTTTGTGATTGGTTAAAGTGACGAAACGAGCAAAACCGTCACCTGATGATAAGTGCAACGTCTGCCCATAACAAATGCTGTGTCACCCAGAACATTTCTGTGTGACACCACACTGCGCCCGTCACCCTGAGACATGAGTTCTTTAGTCTCATTTGCCCAGTGATAACGCAAGCTCTCAGTGTCCTTCGAACCGAAACACAGTAACGTTTGAACACTGCTACTTAATTACTGAATAACTGGCCCCGGGGTGGTACCTACACCGATACCGGCATAGGTATCCTACCACCAGTTAGATAGAGTTTGACAGAATATTCTTCTACTTCTTTAACAGGCTGCAAAATACCAGAGAAAGTGACGATACGAGCAAAACGTTCATCTGATGGTAACTGCAACTCTGTGTAACGCTCCACATACCGCCCGTCCCTCTGAGACAAAAGTCCTTAAGTCTCATGTGTATAGTTATTACACTAGCTTCAGAGCCACCAATAAAAGCTTATCACAAAAATTATTAATTTTTAATCTTTTTTATATCTGTATTTCATGTACAATACTTATTTAAGTAACAAAGTTAATAAAAGACTTTACAATTATTACGCAGAAGTACGAAAACTAAAAAAAAGTGGTACATTTATATGCTCCACTTGGCCTTGGCCATACCAAAAAATACCACTTACGTAAGCTGTATATCCAAGTACGCTAAAATGTGTTAAATAAAAACTGTAGGAAGCCCGATTAACCATGATATGAGAACGTCTAACCTCCTAACATTTCTTTCGTCATTCAATACAATATTTATTTTATTTCTTGATTATTTATCATTTTTTTTCATATCTCGGCACATACATACAGTCACGCCTTTTTCCCATATAAGGGGTAGGCAGAGGCCACTCACGTAGCCCACTTTTCGCCCTCGCGGTAAACGAGACGTGACGGGTGGCGAACCACGACGCCGCCATTTTGTTCCAAGCCAAAAAATTCTTACTCCCCTTATTGTTTATTCTTACTCCCCTTATACCGAAACACAGTAATGTTTGCACACTACTGCCCTGCCGGAATAAATGGCCCTGGGGTGGTACTTGCCTAGACGGATTCCTGCACAAGAATTCTAGACTGTTTAACGTAGACCTCTCTTGAGTCGGCAGAAGTTGCCGTGATCGTCGCGTATATCGGGCGGATTGGTAATCGCTGTACCAGACACTGCGCACCTAAGATCGGTATGCATATTTTAGGTCTGGCATAGCAGAGATGGTGGCTCCGTCTGGTGGCGGCTTAAGAGAATCTTCCACCTCATCTTATCCCGTGGGTGTCGTAAAAGTCGACATTGCGAAAATGAAAACCATGGAGATGGGCGGCAGAATTTGTCTTTGACGTTTGAATAAATAAACTGCGGTTGCCAACCCGCTTGCCTAGGGTGGCAACTATGGCAAAATCCCCCCAAAATGAGATCTACAAACTTTTGTTGCAATCTATGGGGGAGGCCTATGTCCAGTAGTGGACTAGTGATAGGCCGAAATGATGATGCCGATGATCATAACAGACTTATACCGCCATCAATCAAAGGCTACGTCATTTTCCAGGCATTTCCCTTAATTGCGTCCCTTTTACGACACCCACAGGACGAAAAAGAATGGCAGATTCTTGATTCAGAGCGATGCTGGTGGGGCCCTCAAAACTAAGAAGGAATATTAAAAAAGATATCAACATAAACTTTTTTTTTATTGTATAAGGTGACGAAATGAGCAAAACGTTCACCTGATGGGAACTGCAACATCTGTCCATATACTGTGTCACCCAGAAAATTTCTGCGTGCCACCACAATGCTTCCGTCACCCTAAGACATCGGTTCTTAAGTCTCATATGCCCAGTGATTACGCTAAATCTCAGTGCCCTCCAAACCGAAACACAGTAATGTTTGCACACTACTGCTTCACGGCAGAATAACTGGCTTTGGGGTGGTACCTACCTAGACGGATTCCTGCATAGGAATCTTACCACCAGTTAGTTTACGCTTGTATTCCGACATAGTTCCATACTAGCCCACCCGACCCCGTTATATGTATGTGCAAGAGTTAACTAAATCTATGGGACCGACCGTTTTTTTTTCTTTAGAAATAAACGATGCTGATACTAGTATTTCTCCTTATCGCGAGTGCGTTTTTACAGGCATCAATTTCATACGCACAACACAATCAGAACCGAAAACCAAGGATTTTTGTTTTTCGCAAATGATGTTGGCCTCGGCTGGGATTCAAATCAAGGACCTTTATGTTGATGGGACGTTGATGGATGTTGGAAGTTCATGGGCGGCGGTGATCACTTAACATCAGGTGAGCCGCTCGCTCGTTTGCCCCCTCTTTAATTAAAAAAAAACCTGCGGTGTAGTAATAAGATATGCGCATACCTCAGTTAAGACTGCAGTGGTGATGCGTCAATCTTTTCAGAAATATGGTAACTACGAGTATAACGCGCAGGGTGCAGTGGAATATGACCGGAAGCCGCACGAACAATGGGGGCTTTTGCAGAATATTACGCCGCAGTTATTCGGTCCTGAGGAATAGACTCATATATTATTACTATAATAACGATCAAAGAATAATTGCGTTGTGAATGAACTGTAGATGTGAAATTAAGTAAAGTTCGTAATTGATAATTGTTGCTATAATAGTAACAGCCTATAAATGTCCCACTGCTGAGCACAGGCCTCCTCTCATTTCTGAGAGGGTTTCGAGCTGGGAATAGTCCGCCACGCTGCTCCAATGCGGGTTGGCGGACTTCACATGTCCTCGAAATATTTCTATTCCTCGGACATGCAGGTTTCCTCACGATGTTTTCCTTCGCCGCTAAGCACGTGGTAAATCAGCACTTAAAATTGTGGAACAATTATAGAGGTGCTGGCACCGGAGATCAAACCCAGGTTTTTGAAACGAAAAAATACATAGTGTCACTAACAACTTTACATGTCCTCGAAATATTTCTATTCCTCGGACATGCAGGTTTCCTCACGATGTTTTCCTTCGCCGCTAAGCACGTGGTAAATCAGCACTTAAAATTGTGGAACAATTATAGAGGTGCTGGTACCGGGGATCAAACCTAGGTTTTTGAAACGAAAAAAATACATAGTGTCACTAACAAATATTCTTTTATTTGAAAAACGTGTCGCGGGACACATGGCAGACGCAAAGCTTTTTAAACTACTTATACTCGTATTAAAAAAAATGTAACTTGAAAACGTGGTTTTCAGTGGCCATAACCCAGTGCTTAAACGTTTAATTATTTATGTTTTCAAATTTATCTAATTAAAAAAATATAGATCAACTTAAAGATTTTTAATTAACTAAATTTATATATAATTAAAAAAGTACAAGCAGCAACATTCATGCAGCAAATTATCTAGTAGTCCAACCAATGAAGCGTGTAGCAAGTAGTCCAAAAAAAAAAAAAAAAGCAACTTCCGTTCGTACTTCCATTTTTCCATTTTTGTATGAGTGAAAAAAATTCTTACACCCCATTGCGTTCCCACGAGCATTATAGTGACAGCATTGCATATTAGGGTGATATTCTGCACGAATAAGGGCTGTCCGTACAATACCGTATGGTAGCGGCTTAAGAGAATCTACCACCCCATTTCATCCCGTGGGTGTCGTAAAAGTCGACAGAAGGAAAATGAAAACCAGGAGATGGGCAGCAGCATCTTGCTGGAACATCTGAATAAATAAACTGCGGTTGCCAACCCGTCTGCCAAGCGTGGCAACTATGGCGAAATACCCCCAAAACGAGAGCTACAAACTTTTGTGGCAATCTATGGGGAGGCCTATGTTCAGCAGTTGACTATTGATAGGCTGAAACGACGACGACGAACGACGTACAATACCTTAGTCACCTCTTACGACACCTTGGTAGGAAAGAGGTAGGTGCTATTCTACTCCACCCGTCATCTATCGGCAAAAAATAAAGATAACAAAAAAATGATGATACTACGTTTAAATAAACATAGATTTTTTATTAAAATATAATTATTTATACCTTTTTACATACATACATAAGATCACGACTTTATCCCATAAGGGGTAGTCAGAGACTAGGCACTCACTGCAAAGACAGATGATTGCCACAATCCACGTTTCACCAAAACATTATAATGCACTCGGTGTGATAAGTGGTGAGCCCATCGCCACCATGTGCTGTTGGGTGCACAGTGCAACTTAATTCCATTACTCGCCTTTTACGAGATCCATTGGATGAGATGGAGTGGTAGTATTCTTTTAACGAGCCGCCACCACACGACTATTATGCACCTTTATGTATGCCTATTTTAGTAATTAGTCAATATTTTAGATCTGGGTTCGACTCCCAGTGTCGGCACCACCAAAATTTAATAATATGTGAAGTTGTACTGTAGCACTGTGAAGAATTATCACCCACAAAAATCTATTAAAATGAGACATCCGAGGCCGAGCAGAGGCTCGTTTATACACTTCAAATTATTCTTTAAACTTAAAAAATTAAAAATCGTTGAATTTATTCAATAGTATTTTTACCTCTGAGAAGTCATCTTCTTTTGTGTAAAAAAGATACAAATGTCACTGATTAATCTTTGAACGCTACTGGGAGTCCTGCACAAAAGAGATAGTGCATCTAAGCTCGCGCCGGTAATCCGAGATTAATGCAGCGCCTCCTACCAGCTACCGGTGTTGCTCTATGACTCTATTATTAGACTTGGTATTACGCGAAAGAGTAGCTCTTCACTTATTTATCACTCATTGAGAGATGTTTGGTGCGAGTCTTATCTATCTATTATCTTTGTGTTATAAAAGAGTTTATTCATATCCTGTATTTTTACTAAAATGACTAAAAAACTAAATAAAAAGATAATTTTTTACAGCCTTAACTACGCGCATGGTTTTTGTACGTAATTATTATTATCTATTGTGGTATTAATGCATAAAATTATGGTATGCCGTGGTAGCTCAGGGGTTAGGCACTCGCTTTAAACTTGATAGTACGCGAATGACCTGGGTTCGATTCCCGATGCCGGCATCACTAAAATTGTCAATTGCAATTTTAAGTGCTAATTTACCAAGTGCTCGGCGGTGAAGACAAGCATCGTGAGGAAATCTGCATGTCTGATTAAAAAATAATATTTTGAAGACGTGTGCAGTCCGCCAACCCGCATTGGAGGACCGTGGCAGATTCCTCACACCTCCAACACCCTCTCGGAAATGAGAGGAGGCCTGTGCTCAGCAGTGGGACATTTATAGGCTGTAACTTTACTTTTTTTAAGGTAAGCAGTCACGAGAAAAATATAATGATCTCTTCGAAACATTTTTATCTAAAAAATAGTATAGTTTTTAAATCTTTAAAAATAGTAAAAAGAACGTAGTAGAACGTATACGGCAAAATCATATCACAGCTTCTGCCTACTTCCTAGAATTTTTTTTCTTTCATATAAAATTATATTATAAGCCATGCTTAAAATATACTAAAACTTTCATAATCATCATCATTTCATCAGCCTATCACTAGTCCACTGTTGAACATGGCCTCCCCCATAGATTGCCACAAAAGTTGGTAGCTCTCATGGTGGGAGGACTTTGGCCAGCGGGTTGGCAACCGCAGGTAATTTATTCAGATGTTCCAGGAAGATGCTATTGCCCATGGTCGTTGCGAGTAACGACACGCGCTTAAGGCAGTTTTTACCAGGTTTAGTGTATAAGTGGCGGCGATTTAAGTCCGCCGTTTAAAAAATAGCTGTCTTACTAGTGCATTTTATTGGCGGTAGGATTACTATTCAGAAATCCGTTTACGTAAGTAATCCCGCACGTCCAGTTATTCTACCGTGAAGTAGTAGTGCGTAAACATTACTGTTTCGTTCTGTAGGTCACTGAGAGCTAGTAATTACTGGGCATATGAGACTCAAGAAATGATATCTCAGGGTGACGGGCGCAGTACGCCACACATTAATGTTCTGGGTGATACAGCATTTGTTATGGGCAGACGCTGCACTTAATATCAAGTGAACGTTTTGCTCGTCTCGTCACATTGCCTTATAATGCCTGGAAAGCCTTGTAGCATCCGAATGGTGGCGAAATTAAAAAAAATCCAAAAATATTCTGTGATATTTTTTGTTCGTGGTTTCACCATCATAAAATAAGTCGACCACGTGATTATATTATAAAAATATTGATGTTAATATATTCTGAACCCTGCAAGATATCGAATTTCTATAACGAAAATATTGCTTTTTTTTATTGGACTAAGTGATGAAACGAGCAAAACGTTCACCTGATGGCAATGGCAACATTTCTGTGTGTGTGACTCCACACTGCGCCCATCACCTTGAGGCATAAGTTCTTAAGTCTCATATGCCCAGTGATTACGCTAGCTCAGTGTCCTTCAAACCGAAACACAGCAATGCTTGCACACCACTGCTTCACGGCAGAATAACTGGCACTGGGGTGGTATCTACCTAGACGGATCAAAGACTAACTACCACGTATCATGAAGGTGTTGCCTCCCTATTAAGTGTTGGTGTGCGGTACATGAAGAGGTGGGCGTTCTCTTGAAACTTACTGATTTGGGCGGAAACTCAGTGTGGAGAGTAGTTCTGGACAATCAATTACGCCGGTTGGTATATTTATTAGGTAACAGATATCGCTTACAAGTCTTCTTTGTATGATAGGAATAAAATGATATCGCTTGCATCATTGTTCATAATCATCTGACCTTTATCGTGTTTCGAAGTCCAACATATAAGCGTTTTTTTTTTCAGAATTCAATGAGTGAGCCTTTCTGAATGTAGTTCAATGAACGGGTCAGTATTCTCCAGCCCTAGCTGGGGTAATAGCTCCTGTTCGAGTGTCAGTAACTACACCGTAACTCAAACTAGCAATCGTACTAATTGGTGTTTTAAGGCCGCATTTCCCGCACAGTTTTATGACCGCTCTAAATAAATAGCACGATCTGTTCTCAGAATTACACCTAGCACAATGGTGCGATTTTCAATTAAACGTGCACTCGAAATTACGATAGCAGGATTAATAATAAGGAGGAAGTGCCAGTAACCAATTTTTATAACGTGATTTAGGGTAAAGAAGTTATAACTACGACGTCTGCTACTACCGCTATATTCGCGTTAGCTTTGGGGTCGGGGTTCGCCTTAAAGTTCATAGTACGCGAGTGACCAGAGTTCGATCTCCGGTGCCGGCACCTCTATGATCGTTCTGCAATTTTCAGAGCTGATTTACCACGTGCTCATCATCATCATCATTTCAGCTTATCACTAGTCAACTGCTGAACATAGGCCGCCCCCATAGATTACTACATAAGTGTGTAGCTCTCATTTTGAGGGGAATTTTGCCATAGTTGCCACGCTTGGCAGGTGGGTTGGCAACCGCAGTTTATTTATTCAGATGTTCCAGGAAGATGCTGCTGCCCATCTTCTGGTGGGCTCAGAAGTGAAGAAAAATATCGTGAGGAAACATCCACGTCTGTGGTATAAAAATATTTCGACGACATGTGAGGTTCGCCAACCCGCATTGGAGCAGCGTGGCGGTTTCTTCCCGGCTACAAAATCCTGACGAAATCAAACAAGGCCCTTGCATAGTATGGTGACGTTAAAAGATTTTTTGGTAGTAACGAAAACAGGCTCGTCGGCAAATACAATGTAACGATGCGATACGTTTGGATATAGGATCAAATGCAGCGTTATATATAACAATATACCCTTTGAGACGGTGACTTCTAGTTATGATCAGAAGTTGGAGCTTTGATAAAAGATGCCTTCGCCTTGCAATAGAACGTGTAACGGCCTTCATCGTGGATTGCCCTGAAGCACTATCTTGCGTCCCTTGCATCCAACGACTTTTCAAAAAAGGTCGTCTTATTTACCTCAGGGTTGTCCTACATTTTGCCTCTCCAAAACATATTATTAGTTTTAGTTATTAGTTCTAGTTATTAGTTCTACTATATAGTCGGCTAATTAACCTTACTATTCCATAGAGGTATTTTCGTTACTTTACCTCTTTTAAATAGGAGAAAATGACGAGATGAGAAAAACGCTTACCCGATGCTAAGTGCAACGTCTGCCCATAACCAATTCAGTGTCACCCACGAACATTTCTGTGTGGCACCGCACTGGGCACGTTAACCAGAGACCAGTTCTCAAGTCTCATATGTTCAGTGATTACACTAGCTCTAAATTCACTTTAGACCGAAACACAGATAACACACATAATGTTTCCACACAACTTCTTCACGGCAGAATGGGTGGCCCTGGGATGGTACCTACATAGACGGATTCCCGCATAGGAATCCACCACCAGTAAACTTAACTACAGATATCCTTCTTTCTGATTCTATTGCGCACAGAAATTGCTATCGTCATCTCTATAGCACCCTAAGATATAATATGATTATAGCTTACGCGTTTTTAAACATATTGATAATGACGTTTCGCTCGCTCTAAGTAGCTCCAAAAAATAGAAAGAAAATAATAGCCTGTAATTGTCAAACTGCAGAGCACCTACTCACTTTTCTGAGAGAGCTTTCGAGTTGGGAAGATTCCGCCACGCTGCTGTAATGCGGGTTGGCGGACTTTACATGTCTTCGAAATATTTTTATTTTATATTTCATCAAACATTGTGACAATGTTTTCATTCACACACAGAACTTGGTAAATCAGCACTTAAAAGACCACCAACGTAGCCCACTTTTCACCACCGCGGAAAACGAGACACCGAAGGCAGTCCTTAGGGACCCCCGAGTCAGTTACTCTCACGCACAGGATGACGGTCCAAGCCGAAATCCCCTCTCGGAGGCCCTTGCGCTGGTCATAAAATTATAGGCGTCCTCTGCGCTCGGCTGCCATTCAATTCGGCGAAGCTGTATATATGTATGTATTAACCGGTTATACTTATTACAATAAATGTTAAACTAAAAATAAAACTAAACGTACGTTCAAACATATTAATATTTGCGGTTATTCTCTTGAATAATCTTAGTACTTAATAAAGTTAAATAAATGTAGAGAGTTTGTGTGTTTTCACGCGCTAATCTCAAGAAATACAAATTCGATTTGAAAATATATTATTGCATTAGATATAAAGCATAACATATATAATTGCATTTCATATAAAGAAAGGTTTTAAGCAAAAATACTTAAGCTGAAAACGGAAAATTTCCGAAAGAACCGAACTATGAATGGTCTGGTAAGCTATGTACCATTCTATACGGCGCAATCTTATAGTTGGCTTATTTTACACAGGCAAATCCGCGCGGAACAGCTAGTCTACGATAAAACGGTTTTTTTATCATTTTTAAAATAAAATGACATTCCACTGCCTGCTGGTCAGTTTATTATTGCGCGAGATAGTGGTGATGCGTTTAAATAAGACATAAAATTGATTTGTGTCTTTTAATGTCCTTAATTTCAAGTAGTACCTATTTGTCGACTTAAGATGGCTTCCTTGAATCGAGGTTGTTTACCGTACGAAAGTTTTGTTTCTGGCGAATGTTCAACAACGTAATAGAGGGACTTCAAAATTTTTATAATCAGAATTAAAAGAAGAATTTTTATAATTTTAAGAGTATGGAAAATAATCCCGGACTCCGTGGGATACAGGAACATAGTTCTTTTAAATGTCCAGATGATTTTGCAAAGGAAAGGGCTAGCTACACGCCAAATCGGGTGGTCTGATCTGGGGAGGACGTCTCTTCTTACTAGTAATATTTAGATGTTGTATAATATACATATGAAACTTTCATAGCGCGATTAAGGAATGTATGAGATATTTCTTGTGCTTCTCATGTGGCGTCATAGATGTCGCTACAGTCTAAAAGAATAAAGTACAGTTAGAAGAATACAGTCCAAAAAAATAGCAAGAGCTAGTTCTTCTTAGGACAGAGGCGTTTTTTGCGACGCAGTATAGTTTAAAAAAAAGGAGTTCAATGAGCATTATGTTACGTAATAATTTAGGTATATTGAACAAAAATAATAATATTCTATTCTAATAAAAAAAAGTTACGGGTGTATAGAAAGAAACAGAAAGAAAAAAAAATCTTCTTTTGCTGACTCAAACACACGCTTGAATTAAAATCACAAATTAAATAAATAAGAATAAAAGAAAAGTACATAAAAATATTTCGAAGACATGTGAAGTCCGCCAACCCGCATTGGAGCAGCGTGGCGGATTCTTCCTAGCTCCAAAACCCTCTCAGAAATGAGAGGAGGCCTGTGCTCAGTAGTGGGACATTTATAGGCTGAAACTTTTACATAAAAACGAAAGTAAAACAAAAATTCCGCAGACGTGTAGGTTTCCTCACGATAAAACTCGCATACATATCTCAATTAAAAAAATATAAAAGTTAAAACTCGAATTGTCAGAGTTCGTAGTTTACGTATTTGAATGTATCATTGATTTGTTAAGGTTTTCCCTGCAATTACGAAATAAAATCGCAAAAATATTACCGTGGGTGAGATTTAATCTATTTTTGTGCCTTGTTAAGAGTTTGGTTTATCGAAGTAACTAATTTATGAGAATCTTAAATTAGTTGAAATTGCTGTTTGTGGATGTAAAATGTATGCAGCGGTTGCATAATTACTTGTAAGTCATATGAATGTATTGAAAGTACGCAGAGCTCTTGGTGTAGTGCCGAAATAAACTTATAAAAGTGTCGGGAATTACTGGTGGTAGGTTTCGTCTAGGTAAGTATCACCGCAGTATCCGTTATTCTGCCATCATGCAGTAGTGTACAATCAGTACTGTGTTCGATCTGAATGACGCTGATATCTAGGGTAATTATGGCATATGAGACTAAAGAGCTGTCGTCTCGGGATGAGGGGCGCAGCGTGCCAAACAGAAATGTTCTGGGTGACACAGCCTTGGTATTGGCAGACGTAGCACTTACTATCGGGTGAACGATTTCGAGGTCTCGTCACTTTATTTAAAAAAAAGGAAAGACTGGAAATTCTGATACACAAAAATTAGTGAAGCCTTGTACCCAGGCGACATTTATAAGCCTACTAGCTGCGCCTTGTGGTTTCACCCTCGTATAATAAGTCGACCACATAACTGCGCCATACGTTCGCCTTAATTCTTCTCGACTATGTTCGGTTATCAGTGTGGGAGCCCCACGCTGATAACCGAACATTGTCGAAGAAATCTTAAGTTCGGACTTAAGAAGTTTTACAACCTATAACCTTCCTTATATTACATATTTTTTTAAACTGGATTAGTATTTTCTGCGATTAATAATTTGGTAATTTGGTAGTACGGTTTACGTTTGACGTCCGTAGTTTCTTCGAATCTTCGTACTTCTATTTTCATAGAACGGCTCCAGACGCATCGCACCTCAGACGCTGCTGCCCATCACAGGTCTGTGTTCTTTAGGTCTGTTTTTTTTTAGATGGTTGTTCCGTCACCTATCAGAAGCCACGAGATTATCTAATCTTTTATGTAAGCCTTCAAAAGAAAAATTAAACTGCATACATCACGTAATCACATAGGAGTTCACAATATACCACATTTTTAGTGCAGACTTGAGAGCTAATCCGATTTTCAGTTACGGAATCTGACAAGAAACTTCAAAGCACCTGACTCGAGAAAAGGTGACATAAATTTGACCATGTTCAAATGCTAGAGCTGGGGTACCACCGCAGGGCCAGTTATTCTGCCGTGAAGCAGTAGTGTACAAACATTACTGTGTTTCGGTTTGAAGGGCACTGAGAGCTAGCGTAATCACTGAGCATATTAAACTTAAGAACTGATGTCACAGGGTGACGGTCTCAGTGTGGTGTCATACAGAAATGTTTTGGGTGACACAGCATTTGTTATGGGCAAACGTTCCACATACCATCAGGTGAACGTTTTGCTCGTTCCATCACTTTTATAAATTTTGTAAAAGATCTGACCTAGGAACTTTTCTTGATAAATGATAGCCCGACAAGAAATCGTCGCCTCCTCAGACAGAATGGAAGCTCAGATTGGGTAGGAGATAGAAATATGAACCTAAGAGAATTAATTTACAAAGGGGATGAGTAGTAACATCCTATAAATATACAACTACTGAGCAGACGGTTTTGAAGCCGTTTGCAGACTTCACATGTCGTTGGAATATTTTAATTGCTCAGACATGCTGGTTTCCTCATGATGCTTTCCTTCACCGCTGAGCACGTGGTAATTCAGAACTTAAAATTCCAGAACAATTTCAAATTCAAATTCAAATTCAAATTCAAAATGATTTATTTGCCAGAGACATGGTACTTAAAAAAAGGTATTATAAAATTTTAACATTCCAGCATGCTCTTACTTGAATAAAAAGTGTGCAAATATAAAATAAATATAGAATCAATTGTTGATCATTTACATGTCCATTTATAATATAACATTCATAAATTATAATCAGGCATTTAGTTACATTCATAATTCATTAAACTCATAAATAATAATAATTAATTAATTACATATTATTGTCATTTAAAAATTCACCAATATCATAATAACATTTGCTTAAAAAAAATTTCTTTACGTCATTTTTGAATTGTCGATTTTTTTTATTCTTGAAAATATCAGGTAAACGGTTATAAATTTTAATGGCCATACAATAAACATTTTTCTGATAAACTGTCAATCTCTGATTTGGTACATGAAGGGTGTGTTTATATTGACTTCTAACATTTCTTACATTTTGAAATAAATTTAAATTATTTTGTACAAAAACACATATTTCAAACATATATAAACATGGAAGAGGAAAAATATTACTGGATATAAATTTAGATTTACAACTGTCCAAATAGCCCATGCCGTAGATTGCGCGTAAACACTTTTTTTGTGCCCTAAATGCTCTAATAGATTACAGGTACCGTCACCGGGGATCGAGCTCAAGTACCGAGTACTGTGAAATTTAAGGCAAGCTTCCGGTGTCTGAACTACCAGCTAGCTTGAGCTTCCTAAATCATCATCATCATCATCGTCATTTCAGCCTAAACCTAGTCCACTGTTGAACATAGGCCTCCTCCACAGATTGCCACAAAAATTTATAGATCTCATTTTGAGGGGAATTTTGCCATAGTTGCCACGCTTGACAGGCGGGCTGGCAACCGCAGTTTATTTAGTCTGATGTTCCAGGAACATGCTGCTGCCCATCTTCTGGTTTTAATTTCCCCTCTGTCGACTTTTACGACACCCACGGGATGTGATGGGATAATAGATTCACTTAAGCCGCTACCACCACTACTTCCTAAATTACCACGGCTTACAGAGCCAGAGTTATACGAAATTATATTATCATCTCATCAGGTATTCTGGAAACAGATGCACAGATAAATAAATCAACGGAAAGGTCAGTTGCGTCATTTCGCTTTAATAAATGATCCCGTTTTAAATGGAGCGGCTTTGATAGCAGCCCACACGAGAAAGCGTACCGAGCTATATCTCAGGATGCGCGTATGCCTTTTGTGCGAAATTACACGTGAACAAATGCATGTTTTCCAACGATTTATTTCTCTAGTCTGAGAAACATGCACTTGCAGAAATTAAGGAAAGGCGTATAAAACAGTGATTTATGTTGTTTTTATTACTTAGAGGTTGATCAACGGTTTATGATGATGTAATGAAGTAAGGCTTTTTTTACAAAGCTGTAGTTTCAGTACAAACATGATATAATAAAAGGATCGTGATAAGGTGTTTGCATATAAATGGATATGGCATTATGAAAAGATGCTGGTGTTTTATTAAAAATAACGTATATGGGAAATAAATGATTGTTTAAATAATGTCGGCTCGGTTGGCGTGGTTAACATTACCTACATCTTGATTCTACATTGAATAAAGTAGTCTACGGTAACCCATAGACTGCACCACATAAGTCAGACAACTTACTATCAGGTTTAGTGTATGCTATCCTTAACCTTTGATAACAACATACATACATAAGATCACGACTGTACCCCTTAAGGGGTAGTCAGAGACTGGGCACTCACTGCAAAAGCAGATGACTGCCACAATCCACGTTTCACCAAAACAATATAATGCACTTGGTGTGATAGGTGGTCAGCCCATCGCCACCATGCGCTGTTGGGTGCACAGTGCAGTTTAATTCCTTACTCGCCTTTTACGAGATCCATTGGATGTGATGGAGTGGTAGTATTCTTTTATCGAGCCGCCACCACACAATATTGTCTTATGATTATCCATAATTGTTTTTGATTCATAATTATTTTAAAAGCTGTGACATAAAGAACAATTATGCGTAAACAATAGACCTGTATATAAAATTGCCGTTAAAAGTTAAACTTTGAAACGTTCGCAAAACAGCCAAATGTGCGAGATCAGAATACTCACCCAATTGTTCTTACAAAATATCGTCGGGCGGACACGTTACTCGCCATTGAAATAAGGTTATTATCTCACATGGACCTGTAAGTGAATTTATTTGCTCATTCAGCAATAAAGTAATCGCATTTTTTCTTGTTTCGCACACTAAAATATTGCATGCAGTTTCGTAAATGTAGCGGTATGGATTTGTCGCCGACTGGATTGTGCTTGAAATATATAATTTCGGTGATGTAATTGCTGTTAGCCTTTTTGGCTTTTACAGCTTCACCGGATACTGTGGGCCAGGGTTTGGGTCAAACCAAACTTATATACTTAAATAAACTCCTACAAAAAACATCGAAATTCGGACTGTGTCGCGTTCGCTGCGTGCTTGCGCGATTTCGAATATCTCAAATGATTTTAAGTCGTCTAATGACCGTCCGAGGGAGGCTGCGGGCCTCTATTCGGACTGTCGACTTGTGTGTCGGTAACTCTGGGCGGTGAGAACCGCCCTGGAACACGGGTGTATCGTGTGTTGTGCTTGAAAGGTGCATGTCGTCAGAGTCGTCAGAGTACCTGACTTCTTTTGAGCCAACAATTGTGCTAAAACACAAATTGTTGGTTTTCGGGTCTGGTTGTGTTGTGTTTGTCCCCGTGTTTCTGACACTGCATCCTAGCCTACCTCCGATCTTATCGCATCAGCGTTACACCGGGCGCGGGTAGGTTGGGACGAGTGAGTGCCACTGTGTTTGCGCGTACACTTATGTTACTATAATATCTCCTGGGCAGTTGATGGCTCTCGACACTATTCGGAAGTTGTCGCCATGGTCGAAATCGGCTAGGCGAACATCATCATCATCACCATCATCAATATGTTTCGCTTTGTCTACAATGGATTGGTGGTCTCCGCGGTCGGTCCCGCCTAGTGGTCAGGGTACCTGACTATTACGCTGCGGGTCCTGGGTTCGAATCCCAGCTGAGGTCAACATTTGTGCAAAAACACAAATCGTTAGCTTTCAGGTGTGGTTGTGTCTTGATCTGGCACTGCATCCTAGCCTACTTCTAACATGGACGTTATAAGGCGCTGGTAAGTTAGGATAAGGAAGTGCCTCTATATCTATGCGTACACTTCTGGCAACATAATACCCACTGAGCAGTTGATTGGTTCAATATTACACACGAGAAGATTTCGAAATCTCGCTAGAAGGATATCGCCGCAATGGCTCATTTTAGCAGACATGCGATAAAACGCAGCTCAAACCATTTTTCTTTGCTATTCGCCAGGAAACTTCTAGCTCGCGGTCGTCGTTCGTCGTTTCAGCCTATCACACGTCCACCGCTGAATATTGATGATTTTGCCATAGTTGCCACGCTTGGCGGGCGGGTTGGCAACCGCAGTTTATTTATTAAGATGTTCCGGGAAGATACTGCTGCCCATCTCCTGGTTTTCATTTTTCCTCTGTCGACATTTACGACACCCATGGGATGAGATGGGGCGGTAGATTCTCTTAGGCCGCAACCACACGGTCCGGTCGCTACCGGTCGATTTTCGAAAAAGTCATCATTTGTCCAGGGCATATATAGTGACATTATTTGCGTAACAATAATATCTCACTTGTCTGTACCTTCCGATATCTAATGCCACGTTTATACACTAATCGGAGGTGACTATAACTCCAAATCCAAAAACCAATTATTTATCATCGTCATCATCATTTCAGTTTATCAATAGTTCACTGTTGAACATAGGCCTCCCCCAATGATTGCTAGTAAAGTTTGTAGCTCTATCTAGTACCACACTGCGCTCGTCATCCTGAGACAATCAGTTCTTATTTACATTACATTAGCTGTCAGCACCCTTAGAACCAAAACATTTATATTTGCATATTACTAATTAATAATGTAAAATGTTTCCATAATGCGGCAGAATAACTGCGTTGGTATCTATCTAGACGCATTCCTACAAAGAAATCCTCAATAATATACAACACAAAAAGTACTCAAAGTATCGACATTTTACCCCGGAGTTCTCGTCCAGTGACATTGTAATCCGCGTACCGCCGCTCTCCACGACGGGCGTGTGATCTCGTTCGGTCCGCAGTTCGGGCTCAACGTAATGCAACTGATGTCGATCATATTTACGACGCAGATGCGCGCGCACATCGAGTGCGCTGCGAATTAATGCATTCGTTGTTGCGGATAATTGGGCGCGGCGGTGGAATTGAGAAAACTAGGAGTAGAGTTTTTTTTGAACCGTACGGTGCTTGTATTTTAATGCAGTGCTCCACAATGTACTCTTTTTTATTTATGTGCTTTCAGATATGGACTTTTTTTTTAATTGGATAAAGTGACGAAACGAGCAAAATGTTCACCTGATGGTAAGTGCAACGTTTGTCCAAAACTAATGCTGCGTCACCCAGAACATTTGAACATTTCTGTATGACACCATACAGCGCCCGTCAACCTGAGACATCAGTTCTTAATGGGCCCAGAGATTACACTAACTCTCGGTGCCCTGCAAAAAGAAAATCTTTGCACACTACTGCTTCACGACTTAAAAACTGGTCCCGGGGTGGTACCTACATAGACGGATTCTTGCATAGAAGTCATACCACCAGGTAAAACACATTAATCAGATTTACTGGGGGTAGAATTCCTTAGCAGAAATTCGCGAAGGTAAATACCACCGCAGTGTCAGGTATTCTGCCGTCAAGAAGTGTGCAAACAACAATGTTCTGGTGTGAAAGGCTTAAGAGTATCTGAGACTTAAGAACCGATGTATAAAGTTGACGACATCAGTGTTCTGTTACATAGAACTATCCCGTGACATGGCCTCTGATAGAGCAGGCGTCAAAGCCACATTGACCCTTTCCTTCACTTCCAAGATATAATCTCTCGTAAGTTCTTTTCTTCCCGCTTACAGAGGCACCGTTGGTCTTGGGTTTGAAAGCCAGTCAACATTTGTTCAAAAACACAATTTGTTTATTTTCGGGACTGGTTTGTGAAACGCACCCACGATACAGGAGAAATACAAGTATGGGGAGTCGTTAAAAATCAGTCAAAGTACAGTATGTTGTCATAAATCTAATTAGTGAGTTGGACGTGTAAGGGAATTTAGGATTTCATCTCGTCGCAGAATAATCGTCTCAGATTTATATTGATACCTAAATTATTCATCATCATCGTTTCAGCCTAACACTAGTCGCCGTGTGGTAGCGGGCGCCGTGTGGTAGCGACCTAAGAGAATCTACCACCCCATGTGATCCCGTGGGTGTCGTAAAAGTCGACAGAGGGAAATTAAAACCAGGAGATGGGCAGCAGCATCTTCCTGGAACATCTAAATAAATAAACTGCGGTTGCCAACCCGCCTGCCAAGCGTGGAAACTATGGCAAAATCCCTCCAATATGAGAGCTACAAACTTTAGTGGCTTCCTATGGGGGAGGCCTATGTACAGCAGTGGACTTGTGATAGGCTGAAACGACGACGAAACGACGACTAGTCCACTGCTGAACATAGGCCTCCCCCATAGATTGCCACAAAACTTTGTAGCTCTCGTTTTGGGGGATTTCGCCATAGTTGCCACGGTCATAGTTTGGCCATAGTCGGTGCCATAGTTTGGCAGGCGGGTTGACAACCGCAATTTATTTATTCGGATATTCCAGGAAGATGCTTGAAATTATTAATTACGTTAAATTTGTGAAATAAATGTTAAACGTTACAAATATATATGTGTTAACGTAGAAATCATGAAATAAATAATGACGTTACGTTCACTTCAATTTGTTGGGATGATTCATTGATCGCAAGATATCGTATTGAGACCTCTTATTTATGGTTGACAAAAGAAAGCTTAACATATATCGTCTTTAATACGACAGTGAAATAGCATTCTAGCCCTTATAAAGATCGGTTCACTTTTTGTTGGAGATTTAAGGAATTACTGTCATACGTAAGCAACATTTTGGATAACTTTCTATTTTATCGTAAATTTTCATACTATCTATGCAGCTGTCCTTGAGAAAATTGAAAGGGGTAAAGAATTCAAAATGAACATTTCATTTTGCTAATGAATGACGTTTATTAGCCGTGTGGTGGCGGCATCTACTACCCCCTTAATTACCTTAATTTTCCCTCCGTCGAACTTTACGACACCCACGGGATGAGATAGGTCGGTAAATTCTCTTGAGCCGCCACCACACAGCATTGGGTTATTAAGACGTACTATATCCGGCTACATTAAATAAAATATTTACTTCTAACACTGCGACACAGTCACTAATTTTAATGTCATAGTATTACAAATTCAGGTCTGTGAACGATTCCAAAAGGCCACCATGCTATTCTAAAGTAAGACATATTATCATACGGCAGTCGAAATTCATTTCGAGCTAGCGGCACATTTTACGGTAAGCAGCTTATAGCAATGAAGATGCACACTGAAATTATGGCTTAGTTAGATTTTGCATTCTTAAACGTGGAAAATGAATTGTTGGATTACGTGCTGTGCTGGAAACTCAATACCTTTTGCATACATATTATTGATTGTCGATAAAACATAGTTATATAACTAGCCGATAAATGCGAGTGTTTTCGTTCCGAGCGGTCATCTATTGCATGGGCGACGATATAATTTTTTAATTGGATAAGGTGACGTATGCCCATAACAATGCTGTGTCACACGGAAAATTTCTGTGTGACACACACAATGAAGTTATTAAGTCTCATATGCCCAGTGATAACGCTAGCTCTCAGTGCCCTTCAAACCGAAACACAGTAATGTTTGCACACTACCGCTTCACGGCAGAATAACTGGCCCTGGGGTGGTACCTACCTAGACGGATCCCTGATTAGAAATCCTACCACCAGGTAGGAGCATTTGATTTCAAGTCCTTTCGTGTTAAGAACGACGCGTCACCACTTATATCAACATTGAAGTGATTATAGAAGCTTCTAATCTGATTAAAATTTAACCAAAAAATTTCATGCTCCTCGGTTGTTGTTATTACTCCTCCCCTGATTCTCGAGTTTATTTGGTAGTGATATTCTCCTGGCCGATTTCGACCACGGCGACAACTTTCGAATATTGTCGATAGCTATAAATTGCGCAGGAGATATTATAGTGCCACAAGTGTACGCGCAAACATAGAGGCACTCACTCGTCCCAACCTACCCGCGGCCGATGTAACGCTGATGCGATAAGATCGGAAGAAAGCAAGGATGCAGTGTCAGAAACATGGGGACAAACACAACACAACCAGACCCGAAAACCAACAATTTGTGTTTTAGCACAAATGTTGACTCCGGCTGGGAGACGAACCCGGGACCTGCGGCTTAGAAGTCAGGTACTCTGACCACTAGGCCACGCAGTCGACATTTGGTAGTATTAGATGTAAGAAAGAAAGCTTAGTAGTAGTTTTAATAAAGAAATAAAGAAAAACCTTATTCAATACTATAACACAACATACATTAAAAGTTCAAAAGATAAACAAACAATTAGATATGAGGTATTACAATTGCAAATGTACGTTGGGCTGTAGCAACGAAAAGGCTGTCGACTCAGCATAATGCTATGGCAGTGTTGCCACAGCGCTGTCATTCTGACGGTGCCTCAGGTTTACCGAGCAGTTACCGGATATATTATTAACGAAGAAGTATATTTTAAAAAAGAAACAAATATGTGTACATGTACATACAAACACACACCTATTTGTATTATATAAATAAGATAGAATATAATAAAAAATGCAAGCGCAATATTACAAAAAAAAAGATATGAGATACTTACCTCTACACAAAGTTATTAAATAATATAGACAAATGTAGTGTATACAGGTTACAATAAATAAAAAGAAAAAAAATTGACAAACACACAACATTAACGTCACGTTGATTCGGTAACCGTTCGCAGGTTAACTGGTATAAAGTGTAAGAGAATGAAAAATATTCTTAAAAGACTTAGAAGCATTTTTACCCTAGACTTAGAAGAAATACTCGAGGACAGACGACATGACAAGTCACAATAGTGTTCAGGGATGACAATGCTTGTACGTATTGATACTTCATCGAAAATGGATTAAAGTCTCTATAGTGGAGAAGGTGGAAACACAACAGTTACCATTAGGTCGACTGCGTGCTCATTTCTTACCTTTAGTTTCATAAAAAAATGTTCTTCTAACGAAATGTCTTTGCGTGTAGTAAAAGGCTAAAGAAAATATTATATTAAATCCAATGCATTTAACATTTAAAAGCACAGCTTTTACCTTCACTTTAATAATAAGCGCAACAGTCTTTGAACACTTACGTTAAGAAATGGTCAGATTCACTTTTTTTTGTCGGCTCGGTTGGTGCAGTGGCTAAGCCCGTGGCTGCTGCGCCGCGGGTCGCGGGTCGCGGGTCGATTCCCGCACGTAACAAATAATTGTATGGCCTACATGAAGTTGTTTCGGATCTGTGTGTTTGTGCATGTGGGATTTATGTCTGTAAAAACATACCCACGACACAGGTGAAATCTTACTGTGGGGCATCGTTTTTTTAATATAAAAAAATACATCATACGAGGATTAACTTCATACTGTAGTGAAACCAGGCAGTTTGTATGTCTGAATGCGCTAATCTCAGGAAATACTAATTCGATTTGAAAAAATATTCTTCCATTAGATAGATCGTTTATTGACAAAGATTTTAAGCTACTAATATTTGTGCTATGACCTTAAGTAGTCGTATCCTGAGAATCAAACATTACCAAATGTACTGTGACTGCTCAGGCTTGTCCGTACTGTACCGTGATCCAGGGCGGTTCTCACCGCCCAGAGTTACCGACATACAAGTCGACAGTCCGAACGGAGGTCCGCAGCCTCCCTCGGACGGTCATTAGATGACTTAAGATAATAATTTTATGGAGATATTCACAGTAGCGCAAGCACGCTAGCGAACGCAACGGTCCGGATTTAGATGTTTAGTAGGAGTTTATATTTATGTACTTATGTTTGGGTCAAACCAAACCTGGCAAACACAAACACAGCATCCGATGAAGCTGTAAAAGCCAAAAGGCTAACAGCGATTACTTCACCGAAATTATACTGTACCGTGCCGTACGGCGCAATCATGTGATCGGCGTATTTTACGTTGATTATATCGCAGGGCACAACTAGTACAAATAATTTGAAAGGTGGTAGGATTTCTAGATTTGTCTAGGTAGGTACCACCCCAGGTCAGTTTAAAACGTCTGCTTTGTTAGGTTGGTATCTTAGATATTTTTTAATTCATATAGGTTGCTGGTGGTAGGTGGCAGGCAGGTGGTATTCCTATGAAGGAATCCATCTAGATAGGTAACACCACAGGGTCAGATATTCTGCCGTGAAGTAGTAGTGTGCAAAACTACTGTGTTTAGATCTGAAGGGCCATGAGAGCTAGTTAATCACTGGGCATATGAGACTTAAGAACTAATGTCTCTGAGTGACGGGCGCAGTGTAGTGACACACAGATTTTTTTCTGGGTGACACCAGTTATTTGTAGACGTTGCGGTTAACACCAGGTCAACGTTTTGCTCGTCTCGTCACTTAATCCAATTAAAAAAGTACACTAAAATTTGTTATTATTTATCTATTAATAATTTTCATACAAGTACATCTCCTGTGAGCCGTGGTAGCTCAGGGGCTAGGCGCTCAACAATATAATGCACCTCGTGTGATAGGTGGTGAACCCATCGCCACCATGCGCTGTTGGGTGCACAGTGCAGTTTAATTCCTTACTCGCCTTTAACGAGATCCATTGGATGAGATGTTCATTGATTGATAATAATTTATAAGAATAATTAATTTCGATTATTTTGAAACTGGTTGATTGAGTGTATTAAAACTAAATATTCCACAGTATCATTTACAAAGAAGTAAATACGCCCAAAGATCCCTGAGGTACACCGAGCAATTTCGCTTGTTACTGTTCTTTAAAAAAGTTGACCGATTTATCAACGGCAGGGCCCATTTGGGGCGTAATGAAGTTCCAAGGCATCCAGATCGAGCGCTCATTAAAATTGATGAGCCAACATTAATCGAATAATATTCGGTATCTATCTGCGGAAGAAATTCATCTACAGTTCAGAAGTTCGTTATTAAAAATTAAATGAGGCAATTATTTTGAGCTACAATAAAATTAATTAATTCAGAGAAAACTACTGATATGGTCTCTGCCTACACCAATAAGAAAAAAGCGTATGTATTTTTTCCCCCACAGATATGTATTTATAAAATCGAAATGTGAAGTATATTTAAGAAAAGAAGAAGAAGTAGAAGAAGCGAAAGATGTGTGTCAGGATTGTAGGAAGTGGGAAATTGTGGTATCTGCCTACCCCAATAGGCAAAGACCACTTGGGAAGACAGACAGAGGGTAAAATAAAAACCAGGAGAAGGGCAGTAGCATCTTCCTGGAACATCTGAATAAATAAACTGCGGTTGCCAACCCGCCTGCCTAGCGTGGCACCTATGGCAAAATCCTCTCAAAATTAGAGCTACAAACTTTTGTGGCAATCTATGGGGGAGGCCTATGTTCAGCAGTGGACTAGTGATAGGCTGAAATGATGATGATAAACGGCTCAAGACTTAGGAGAAATTTAACAAATTCCATGCAGTGACATCTCTACCAAGGTTTTTGTCTTTTAATGCTATTGTAATTTTAATTATATTGTTATGTTACCAATCATTATTTACTGATTGAGTTAATCAAACATAACATTAACTTTTAAATCACTTTCATGTAGTCTGACAGTTCGTCAGGTGAAATAAGGTTTTATGGCCTCAGTAACTTCCTTTTCATAACTTATATCAGAAGCAATATATCAAGACGAGAGTTTTATTTATAGGTCAGGTTCATGCGGTGGAGCTATTTATGTAATTTTTGCAAAACGTTATTTATTAGCCTGTTGCTAATTATTGCCTGTCGTTCTTCATCGATTACGTTCAAGTGACCTTTGGACGAAATTTACCTTTTTTATGTCAAACTACGACCTTAACCTTAAGAGCGTGAAATAATTATAAGGTCACAATCTAATAGAGGTATGTTAATTGAAAATTTCACAGTTTGGGACACACGATTTAAAAAAAATCCTTCTTTGATACAAAATACTAATGTCAATAAGTTTTATTATAAAGTGGGACATAATTATATATCCCACCTTGCAACTAATGTTTTGAATGAACGTCAATGTATAAATTTTTGTTTTTACTTATTTACGAATTTATCGTTGGTTCACACCATTGCCAAATTAATGAAAAACTTTGAAACCGAAAACTAATCTGTAAAACATTAAGTGACTTGAACTTTTCCAGATGGGTTAAAATATATCCCACCTTACATAAAAAACCGATAAGAGCCGTGGTAGTTCAGGGGTCGGGCGATTGCCTTAAATTTCAATCGACCTGAATTTGATCCTCGGTTCCGGTCCATTAAAATGGATCTGCAATTTTACGTGCCGGTTTACCACCGGAGTTGAAAGAAATCATCGTGAGGAAACCTGTATGTCGGAGGAATAAAAATATTTCGAAGGCATGTGAAGTCCGTCTACCCGCATTGCAGCAGCGTGATGGGCTCCAAAACCCACTCAGAAATGAGAGGAGGCCTGTGCTCACCAGTGGGACATTTATAGGCTGTTACTCTACTTTTAAGGTCACCGGCAACCGACGAGCTTGTGTGAAAACACCAATGAAAGTAAAAACAGCGAAAGAGGTGTGACAGGATCGTAGCAAGTGGAAAGATGTGGTCTCTGCCTACCCCAATGGGATACAGTCGTGACTGTATGTACTCTACTTTTTTATATAAAAAGCTAAGCCAAATAAAGACAGCATTATACTTCAACTTACTGATGTAGGTTCGATTTCCGGTACTGGTAACTCTGAAATAATTCTTACAGTTATTTTCGTGCCTTTGGTAACGTGCTAGCCGGTGAAGGAAAACATCGTGAGAGAAATAATAAAATATTTTAAGGGAAATAATTAAACATTATATGTATTTTGATATCGTTTATGCCTCGGACTTTCTCACGATGTTTTTTCGTCGAACAATCGCACGCAAAAATAAAGATAAATAAAGATTTATCACAACTTTTATTTTGCGTCCAGATATTATTAGATTATCTGTAATTTTATCACATTTGAGTTTATGACGCTGTTTTATTGTGTTAAAATAAAATTAACTTTTTCAAATGTAAATTCATATTTTTCGAGAATCTTGTAAGGTAAGTAAAATAGAAATATAAAAATTCTTTAATGAATTAAATAAGCTTGCGCGGAATATTTTTCGTAGCTGTTAATAAATTCCCAAATTTCGAAAGGTATTCCGACAGCCCCTGTGGCCTAATGGATAAGGCATCGGCCTCCTAAGCCGGGGATTGTGGGTTCGAGTCCCACCAGGGGTAATTAACATTTTTGAACTAGCTACAGTAATATAATTTTTTGTTATTTTATTGATATAATTTAAGAACCGAGACTACATTTTCGATATTATAAAAATACAATTTACTCGTATTACCATTTTTACAATACTAGATTATATTTCCTTGTGAACTTTAGCAACGATAAAATTACAAATTAAATTAAAGATAAAAAGAAATTAGCTTAAATTAAACATTAATTCTGTTCACGTTAAAAAAATACAACTGTATTATAAATAAAAAAATTAACTGCATTTTGAACGGAATTAACAGTGTTACTTACTGTTTAATAACTGCTCAGTGTATTAATACCAATATTATAATATTAGAGCGCAAATGCTAACTTAACTCTCTCTATCCCTCTGTCCGTTTGTTACCTTAAACCACGGCTCAACCGTTGAACCGATCCTGACGAAATTCGGTACAGAGATAGCTTGTATCCTGGAGACGGACATAGGATATCCTTTATATTCCAGGAAATCAAAGGCACCCCCCTCCCGGTATTTTTCATCATCATTTAAGCCTATCACTAGTCCACTTCTGGACACAGGCCTCCCCCATAGGTTGCAACAACAGTCTGTAGCTCTCATTTTGGGTGAATTTGCCATAGTTGACACTATTGGCAGGCGGGTTGGCAACTGCAGTTTATTTATTCAGATGTTTCAGGAAGATGCTGCTGCCCATCTTCTGGTTTGAATTTTTCCCTCTGTCGACTTTTACGACACCCACGGGATGAGATGGGGTGGTAGATTCTCTTAAGCCGCCACTACTCGGCCGGTATTTTTAAAATACCTTAATCCACGCGGATGTAGCCGCGAGCTTCAGCTAGTAAACAATAATTAAATAATCCATAAATCTTAACTAAGATTAACAGAAACGTCGCACGAAATCGCCACAATCGAATTTTACCTCAAAATCGCGCCCAAATAAGTTTCACTTGAATAAGGATTCGAATATAGGTGAATTACAAATTATATTAAAGGTCGGCTAAAATTTATTATCTTAGACAATGAGAAAAGAATTAGAAAAGAAACTGCTCGATTTTGTCATCGTATTTTTTGACAAGTGCACAGGTATTTGTCAAAAAATTAAGTTATTCTTGAAATGTATATGTCTAGATTGATTTTAGAGCCGTGGAGATACCATTATAAGTGCTGATTTACCACGTAAAAGTAAAAAAAAGTAAAGTTTAAGCCTATAAATGTCCCACTACTGAGCACAGGCCTCCTTTCATTTCTGAGAGGGTTTTGGAGCTAGGAAGAATCCGCCACGCTGCTCCAATGCGGGTTGGCGGACTTCACATGTCCTCGAAATATTTCTATTCCTCGGACATGCAGGTTTCCTCACGATGTTTTCCTTCACCGCTAAGCACGTGGTAAATCAGCACTTAAAATTGTAGAACAATATTAGAGGTGCTGGTACCGGGGATCGAACCCAGGTTACTCGCTTACTATGAAATTAAAGGCGAGCACCAGGCCCCTGAGCTACCACGTGCTCAGCGGTAAAGGAAAACATCGTGAGGAAACTTGATGTCTGATATTTACAGGTACATAAGCGATACAATTTTTGACATGACGGCATCTGCTCATTAAGCTACGGCAATAGCCTAATGGTTTAGGGTACGGACTATGAAACATGACGTCGCAGAATCGAGCCCGCGTGAACCATCTCCTAGCACACGTTGATAAGCTTACTTAGGTTGGTTAACCGGAATATTAGTAACGTTAATAGCATTGTTTACTATTCTTTAAAAATAAAATAGATATCACTATTTCCTAAAGAGTGTCATCTACTGTGTTAAATCTTTTTATTTTTATTTGATAAAGTGACGAAACGAGCAAAACGTTCACCTGATGGTAAGTGCAACGTCTGCCCATAACAAATGCTATTTCACCCATTTCTGTGTGACACTACAATACGCCCGCCACCCTGAGATAACAGTTCCTCAGTCTCACATGCCCAGTGATTATGCTAGCTCTCAGCGCCCTTCAAACCAAAACACAGTAATATGTGCACACTACTGCTTCACGGCAGAATATCTGGCCCCGTTGTGTTACCTACCTAGATGGATTGCTTCATAGGAATCCTACCACCAGCAACATAAATTAATTAAAAAAATGTCTAAAGTACCAACCTAACAAAGCAGACGTTTTAAACTGGGCGTCCTGAAACGCGTTCGTGATATATCCTGGAACAAAGCGAACAAGGGCACATCAAAATTCTAATGCATGTGGGACCGTCAGAGATGTTATCTGCTTGAATTGATAAACATCGTGTTCCGATAGGTGCGCCAACCACCGGCAGAGATTTGTCGTCACATGTCAGCATGCCTGTCCATTGCAACCATGTGAACGGTCTGAACATGGAATGCCTGATATCGTTCAACCGTAGCGTTGGTTGCTGAATATAAGGCATACCAATAATAGACCGCTGCGGCAGTCCTCAGATTTGATAAGAGCCGTTTGTTCAATTATTAAAATGATGTTTTTGAAATTGGAACGTTTTTGTTTTTAAGTAATCTACATATTAGAAGCATTGAATAAGTCTTTAAGGCTTTAAGGTTATTTAATACTATATACAACTCTACCACTAGGCCACCCTGTCCTCAAGATTCCCGTTTAGGAATCCAACCACCATTAGATTGTACCACATTTAATTGTATTGTAATTGTACTTTTCCATACATTAAGGCACTCACTCCCACGCTACCTTCCCTACCATTCTGGCATATAGCGATAAAATCTGAGAAAAGATCGATGCAGTGTCTTCCTACCTTAAAACTGCTAGCCGTTATAGTGCCTGCTTACTACTCCAAGGGTCTTGGGTTTGAATCCCAGCCGAAGCTAACATTTGTCATAATTACAAACTGTACGTTTTCGAGTCTGGTTTTCTTTTTATAAAGCATACTAGCAATACCATTAACATTACTAATATTTCCCGATAGACACTCCAAGCTAGCTCAGGGGCTAGGCGCTCGCTTTAAATTTCATAGTAAGCGAGTGACCTGGGTTCGATTCCCTGTGCCGGCACCACTAAAATTGTTATAAGTGCTGATTTACGTTCACGTGCTCGGCGGTGAAGGAAAACATCGTCTGGAAACCTGCATGTCTGAGAAATAAAAAAAAAATCGAAGACATGTGCAGTCCGCCGACCCGTATTGGAGCAGCGTGACGGATTCTTCCTAGCTCCGAAACCCTCTCAGAAATGAGAGGAGGCCTGTGCTCAGCAGTGGGACATTTATGGGCTTTACTTTACTTTTTTTTACTCCAACTAAGTTTAAAAGCTTGCGGTTTACAATAACTTTTGAACGCCAGTTACGATTCTGCGAAATCACGTTTCGCAGCCTGCACCAAAACGTGCGGCTTAAGGTAATCTACCTCTCTCATCCCGTGGTTGTCGTTAAAGTCGACAGAAGGAAAATAAAAACCAGGAGATAAGCAGCAGCACCTTCCTTGAACATCTGATTAAATAAACTGCGGTTGTCGACCCGCTTGCATTAACTGGTGGTAGGATTCTTATGTAGGAATCCGTCTAGGTAGGTACCACCCCAGGGCCAGTTATTCTCCCATGAATCAGTAGTGTGCAAACATTACTGTGTTTCGGTCTGAAGGGCACTGAGAGCTAGCGTAATCACTGGGCCTATGAGACTTAAGAACTTATGTTTCAGAGTGACGGGCGCAGTTTGGTGGTACACAGAAATATTCTGAGTGACACAGCATCTGTTATGGGAAAACGTTGCACTTGCCATCAGATGAACATTTTGCTAGTCTCGACACATTATCAAATAAACAAAAAAAACAACTATGGCAAATCCCCTCAAAATGAGAGTAACAAGCTTTTCGCAATTTGTCGCAATCCACGGGGGAAATTTAGGTTCATCACTGTACTAGTGATAGGCTGAAATGATGATGATGATGACGCTGTAATAACGCTAGAAATATTCTGTCTTGATCCTTCTGACAATGCATTCAAACTATTCTTTTATTGTATTTCTCGAACTTTCGATCAGTAAAACTTAAGAACACTTTTGTCATTCAGCCGTAACTGATAGTAGAAATACGTAACGCAGTTGATATTTGGTGACGAGAATCAAAGGATATCATCGTGTTCTTATTTTAATTTTGTACAGGGTTTGGCCATCTACCGTGTGGTGGCGGCTTAAGAGAATCTACCACCCCATCTCATCCATTGGGTGTCGTCAAAGTCGACAGAGGGAAAATGAAAATTAGTAGATGGGCAGCAGCATCTTCCCGGCACACCTGAATAAATACACTGCAGTTGCCAACCAGCCTGTCACGCGTGGCAACTATGGCATAATCCCCCCAAGATGAGAGCTACAAACTTGTGTGCCAATCTATGGCCTATGTTATGGCACTAGTGGACTAGCTATAGTCTGAAATGATGATGATGATAATGATGGCCATCTTGATACTTGCGGTAGAAGTATAATGTTGCTATACTTTGTACAGTGAGTGAAGAGTACCACAGACTAATTAACTGGTGAAGGATTTTATAAAAGTCTTTACTCATACGTTATTTCACTACTCTACGTATCTCAATTCTTTATTCAAGACGAAAGTACCACTAATTACCACTTTAATTGTTATCACCTGGACTGTGCTTGTTGTAATTATGTTTAAATTGTTGCTGATGTGACAAAATTATCTGCCAGTATTGTCGTAAATGGGTGGAATAACTCGAGTGCGGAAAATGTTACTAAAAATGTCGTCTATTTAATATGGTAGGTCTGTAGCGACATCTATGTCGCCACATGAGAAGCTCAAGAAATATCTTATACATTCCATAATCGCGCTATGAAAGTTTCTGAATTGCCAGCTATATACAACATCTAAATATTACTAGTAGGGGGAGACGTCCTTTCCAGAATGGAACACTCTATCTGGCGAGTAGCTACCCCTTTCCTTGGCAATATCATCCGCCAAAGGTCTATATAGGAATCCGTCTAGGTAGATACCACGGCAGTGCCAGTAGTAATTTTGCAGTCAAGCAGTAGTATGCTAACATTACTGTGTTTCGGTCAAAAAGACGCTAGCAGCTAGTCTAATTACTGGGCATATGGGACTTAAGAGCTGATGACGGGCGCAGTGTGGTGCACGGAAATATTCTGGTGACACAGCATTTATCATTCGCAGACGTTCCACTTACCGCCATGTGAAATATTTGCTAGACTCCTCACTTTCTTCTATAAACAAAATGACGTAATAGCCTCCACAGATACTTCAGACTTTAAAACAATATTTACATCGGTATCAGGTGGACTGTTAGGGTTAAAATGAAAATGGCCGACGAAGGTTAAAGAAAGAAAGAAAAATTATTTATTTAAAGCACAACATGCAGTTCCTACAACGACTGAAAAAATATAGATTTTAAATATAATCAATAAAACATGTTAATAAAAAAAGTCCACTTATAACTAAAACATAGGCAACATAAGCAAAATATCATAAATTATACATAGAAAAAAAATTAGTACTGAGGTGATATTTTATCTGTGCTGCAGCATTGCGGCGAAAAGGTTTCCGCTAAGCCATGGCCGCGGCTGTATTATGATGATAATATTTTACTATCATTTTGAAAATCATAGTTTTATTGGCAACAATAGCTAAATGACTACGTGGTAGCGATCTTCCAAAATCGACACTAAAATCGATTCTCACGGTTGCCCTGTCAAAAGTAATGTTATTTATAACAGTTGCTGTATCGATTTGAGTTCAAACACAACGATATATTATGTTGCGGTCCCCATTTGGTTGATATTTGTACTACCGCCAGTTGGATCGTTATTACGCATTACTGTTAACTTATGGTGGAATGCGTGAATGTGAAATCCTCTAGACCGATGTATTGAGTCATTGTATTGAGCTACGCGATGATATCTATAGATATACGAATATTTGAGAAACATGTTTCTGGCTTCGGAGCTTAACAGTTTTGTTGGTACCTACCACCAAAACATTTATCAGCGCGGGTAAACAAGCCAGAAGAACATCATATATTTTTTGTTCTGATATGTTTTTCACTGGTAGTATGATTCGTATCCTTCAAGATAGGTACCACCGCAATGTCATTACTCACTCGATACTTTTATTGTATTTATTATTATTTAACAACTGAATAACTTATTATGCGTAGTATAATTCATTTTAATTTTCCGATACGGGTACTGACATCCATAAAGCCATGAGATTTTTCAAACGTTTACCATCCTCGACTATTATGACACCCACAGGATGATGGTGGTAGATTTTAAGCCAACACATGCAACGCTAAGACTTCATCAATTTCGTTTTACATTAATACTGTTTTCTTCTAAGCCCCATCAGCCAATCACCTCACAGCAGCCAGTTACCGTGATCGAAAATCGGCCAGAAGAACGGCATTGTTAACTAAAAAAAACAAAAAAAATATATTTAAAAATAGTCGATATGTTACCAGAAATGTATGAAAATCCGGCATTCTATAGAATATTCTATAGAATAGCCTAGGCATTATATATATAATGCCTAAAACAAACCGTCAAAGTACAGTTGCATCTTTCGGTTTGTTCGGGTGTGTCAAATTTTATTTAAATTTTTCAGTAAAAAATTTGTTTGTTACTGTGATGAAATACTCCATGAAAATGGAGGAGCAAGCTGTAGTGTTGGAGAAGGATTCATGGTCTATAGACATTAATCAACGATTAGGCGATGAACTGTTCAAAATTCGATTTAACCGGACCTAACCTAACCTATATCATTTATATTTCCCATTCCCGGCACCAAATTCTATCCACATCACCTTGATGGTTGGCATTCCACCGCTGTGCTCTTTTCGCGATATTTTCTGTCACGCACGACCACTCTGTGGAACTTGCTGCCGCCAGCGGTTTTTCCGGACCGATACAACTTAGGGAGCTTCAAGAAAAGAGCCTGTTCCTTTCTCAAAGACCGGCAACACACCTGCGATTCCCCGTGGTGTTGCAGGATGTTCATGGGCGCCGGAGATCACTTAACATCAGGTGAGCCGCTTGCTCGTTTGCCCCCTCTTCTATAAAAAAAGCCTTATCAGGGTCTTTTTACATACTTTTAAAGAACTTTTGTCATTCTATAGAATGCTTAGGTATTATATAAAGGACATTATCTAATAATTTTTATATTACATACATTGCTTATAAACGCCGGGCATTATATATACAATGCCTAGGCGTTCTATAGAATGCCAACTTTTCATACATTGCCGGTAACATATACATATACCGAATTTGAGTCATAATGTAATCCGACATTCCGTCTTTACTTCATTGATCGATGTCGTTGCGATTTACAACCTATTGTAGTCAAATTTTGTTTTCTGACCTCGTTTACTGACGTATTTCTTTTATTACTTATTTAAGAAAATTTAAGTAGATGTCTTATAAATAATACATTTTAACAAAATTTGTACATGCCTTGAATCAGCAACATGATCATCATAATTTCAGCCTGTCTCTCCTGAACTCCACTTCTGAACATAGACCTCCCCATGGATTGTCACAAAATATTGTAGGTGTCATTTTGAAGGATTTTTTCCATGGTTGCTACGCTTGGCAGGCGGCTTGGCAACCGCAGTTTATCTGTTCAGATGTTACAACAAACTAGTAAATATCTGCGACTTCAAAAATAGGTCCTGTTCGGGAAGCGAGGGAACTAGTCACAAGGACACTGATGAACTGGACATATGAAAAAGCAGAGGGTCTTATGAAAATTAATTAAATGAGGCTGCATACATTTATATATACATATACATCCAAAAAAAAAATCACATACACACATGTAGACAAGCATACGCGCGCGAGTGCGCACACTCTCACCCACTAACACACACATACACACACGCACACAAACTTACAATCTACCTAAATTAATTACAAATTTCTTTTTTAAATGTTATTTATATTTTTTTTTATTTCATTTATACTTTCAAAATGTTATTTACTTTTCTTTACTGTTTTTACACCGGCCTTAATGATTTTGAAATTGCTTACTTCCCCCAAAGGACAGGCTACGCTTAGTATGGGGGATAGAGATTAGATAGGCGTTAGCATATTGCAGATTTTTCCAATTTATTTTCTGAATAAATATCTATATCTATTTCTATGTTCCAGGGAGATGCTGGTGCCCATCTTCTGGTTTAATATTCACTCTGTCGACTTTTACGACACCCACGGGACGAGATGGGGTTGTGGTGGATTACTTTTAAGCCGTTTCAGCAAAAAAAGTAATGTTTCAAGCCTATAAATGTCTCACTGCTGAGCACAGGCCTCCTCTCATTTCTGAGAGGGTTTTGGAGCTAGGAAGAATCCGCCACGCTGCTCCAATGCGGGTTGGCGGACTTCACATGTCTTTCGAAATATTTTTTATTCCTCAGACATGCAGGTTCCCTCACGATGTTTTCCTTCACAGCCGAGCACGTGGTAAGTCAGCACTTAAAATTGCAATTAACAATTTTAGTGGCGCCGGCACCGGGAATCGAACGCAGGTCACTCGCGTAGTATGAAATTTAAAGCGCTTAGCCCCTGAGCTACCACGGCTCTTTTTTCTCAAGCCGCAACCAGACGGCAAATAGAACTATTGATTTAAAATTCCCAACACAATTTTAAAACACCCATGGTTACGGGATGTCGGAAGTTTAAGACATCCTTTGTCTGACATTTTAGACATCCTTATGATTCAGATTATAATTACTAATATTACTTCAATGCACGCAAAACGAATTAACTAATTAACTAAAGGTTTTTTTACTAAAGAAATTGACGAGACGAGTGCAACCTCAGCCCATAACAAATGCTGTGTGACTCAGAACATCTCTGTGTGGCACCGGACCGCGCTTGTCCTCCAAATATATCAGTTCTTAAGCCTCATATACCCCAGAAATTTCACTAGGTCTCATTGCGCCAGTCACCCCGAAGTATAAGTTCTTAAATCTCGTATGCCCAGTGATTACACTAGCTCACAGTGCCCTTCAGACCGAAACACAGTATTGTTTGCTCAACACTGCTTCACGGCAGAATAACTGGCACTGGGGTGGTACCTACCTAGACGGATTCCTGCATAGAAATCCTACTACCAGTAAAAATATTAGTCGCGAGTTACATTACCGCACAGAACAATTACTAATTAATTAACAATACTGCTTCACGGCAAAATAAGTGATCCTGCTGTGGTACCAAAAATGAAATTCCACGAATAAAAGTTATCAATGTATCCTAAATAGTTTACTTAGGATATCACAGCACATACTCCGGTGCTGCCAACTAAGTGCGTGCAAAGCGTGGCAACTATGGCAAAATTCCTCCAAAATGAGGGCTACAAAGTTAGGTTAGGCGAGGCGTAAGTTCAGCAGTGGGCTATGATAGGCTGAAATGATGATGATGACTTCGATTCGGCTTAGCATTCTTCATATATCGTTTCAAAGAAATGTTGATTTTCTGAAGACATTTCCTTAGCCGCTGAGCATGCTGTAAATAAATGCCTAAACTGGTTATTTATTATGCATTATATTGGTAAAAAAAAGCCAAAAGTCACGCCTTTAGCGTAATCACTGGGCATATGAGACTTAAGAACTGATGTCTCAGGGTGACGGGCGCAGTGTGGTGTCACACAGAAATGTTCTGTGTGACACAGCGTTTGTTATGGACAGACGTTGCACTTACTACCAGGTGAACGTTTGGCTCGTTCCGTCACTTTTATGACATAAAATACAAGGGCTGAGACCACACCCGCAGCCCGCTTTTCGCCCCCGCAGGAAACAAGACGGGACCGATGGCGTACAACGTCTTCGCCATTTTGGTACATGTCAAAAAATTCTTTTTCCTCATTAAGTTTCCACGAGCAGTTTGGTGACAGTATTGTATGTTATGATTTATCCTACACGAATAAAGCCTGTCCGTACAACACCTTAGTCTCCACGTACGACACCTGGGTAGGAAAGAGATAGTTCCTATTCTACTCTGCTACCTATCGGCTATGAGTATAATGCAAATATACCTTATTGAATAAAAAAAATATTCTATTCTATTATAAAGCTAGAATCATATGAACCATTAACATTGTTAAAAGTTCAATGTTTTTGCCTTTTTAAACGAGAACCAGTCAGGGTAACACCGACAATGCATTTTTAATTACAACTTTGTAAACTATCGACTTCATTTTGTTCACCATTATTTTATTAAGCCATGGTTATGCAATGCTGTTTTGTACAATTAAGACATCGTAGGTTATCCGAGGAACCGAAACAGAGTATGATACCGTTCTAATTATAGAATGGAGTAAGGCAGGGCGATGTTATATCCCCAGAACTCTAAACCGCTCTATTGGACTTTAAGCTACTGGACTGAAAAAGAGATACGGTAATATAGAATAGAATAATTTTTATTCAACATACATTATTTACATAATACTTATTAATAGTTTTTTCGTTTCTTTTTTTAACTACACTGGTTCGCAAAAAATGCCTCTGTCCTAGGAAGAGCCAGCAAGAAACCCAGCGGACAATAATTTTATCTTTAAGTCATTTTAAAAATAATGTACTCTTACAATTACAGTATTATAAAAATATAGAAATAGCTTGGCAGCTATCATCTCATTCCCAGGGGAATTATCAAAGTCATAGTCAAAGTCAATATTTCTTTATTCAATTTAGGCTTGTTAAAAGCTCTTATGAACGTTAAAATCTACACCGGTTCAAAAATGACCTTCTCAGCGAAGAACCGGTAAGAAACTCTGGGGTCTTTCTTTTTTCAATGTCATGTAAAAAAAAAAAGTAAAGTTTCAGCCTATAAATGTCCCACTACTGAGCACAGGCCTCCTCTCATTTCTGAGAGGGTTTTCTAGGAAGGAAGATGGGAGGTTCTAGGAAGAATCCGCCACGCTGCTCCGCGTTGCGGGTTGGCGGACTGCACATGTCTTCGAAATTTTATTTCTCAGACATGCAGTTTTCCTAACGATGTTTTCCTTCACCGCCAAGCAAGTGGTAAATCAGCACTTAAAATTGCAATTAAAAATTTTAGTGGTGCAGGCACCGGGAATCGAACCCAGGTCACCCGCGTACCATGATATTTAAAGCGAGCGCCTAGCCCCTGACATACATGACTACCACGGCTCCTTACATACTTACATAATGTCATTTATAAATTACAAAAAAAAAGTTATAAATTTAGTAGCCAGGGGGTTTGCTCGTCATCCATGTATTCTTCAATATTATGATAACACATTTTATGAAGTCTTTGTTTTATAAAAAAAATTAACTTTTTTATAGAAAGAAGTGTGTATTAACATCAATGGCGAATAATAGGCGACACGACATAGTCGTTATGGTAGAATTACTAGAGGACCTTAGCACTGTACTCAATGTATATATATCTAAATAAGTAAACTGCGGTTGACAATCCGCCTGCTAAGCGTGGCAACTATGGTAATATCTCTCCAAAATGAGAGCTACAAACTTTTGTGGCATCTATGGGGAGGCCTATGTTCAGCAGTGGACTAGTGATAGACTGAAACGACGAGGCCGTTACCGTGCACAGTAGTAAAATGCATGATCGTGACGTAAAATTTTTTTTAACGCGATAAAATATATCAGATTTAAAGTCGAAAGACTTATTTACTTTGTATTTTGTATTGTAATGTGGTATTTGCTTAAAAGTTATTTAAATTATTTATACTTTGATTGATTTGATACACGGCATTGTAATACATGTATATTATCAGAATATTTTGAGTAAAAAAATATGCTGTGGATTGAAACAGATTCGATCTTATACATGTTGACGTGTAATAGTCAGTAAATTTTAATCACATTGATAATACATTACAGTATATCATAAAAACAATCACTATAATTGGCTTTAACGAGGTGCGGATATTTCTGAAATAAATTATGGGTTACTATTAATATCGAGTATATCGGCCATAAATTTAATATGATTCCATATCGATTTGTGAAAAAGGTTTACATTTTATCAATATTTATGAACGATAATAATTTCCGGCTTGTCTTAAGAAAAATGAACCAGAAATTGAGAGTAACATAATGTTTAATAAAACCAAATTACCAGTATACCAGTTGCTATTTGGAACACTACGCTCGAAGTTTAACGGATTTCATCGCGTTTTATTTTAATTTGTATAACCAGAGTCTCACAGCACCCATGGTCACGGGTGGACTGTGGTATTCGAGTCTTGTCGTCAGTTAATCCGGGGTACCTTCAGCTTTTAATTATTAATTTTGGATCCGATCTACGCAAAATGAGCTTACAGTGTCTTGAAGTCTTGCAGTGGTTTGCTTGGTTTTTGATTTCAAGTTATTAATGATAGAATCCCAAGCCGGTGATAGTACTCAACCAACTTCTCTATTAGGGTGTTTTTTTTTTTAATTTAAATAACCCCGCGAAACACCTTAGGTAGGAATTATCCGGAATTTGACTCACAGCTGCAGATTTTTTAAAGCGTTGATACTTCACGTCAGACATATGTCTTTTACGCGGGTTTATGCGTCAGGTAATAAACGTTAAAATTGAAACGCTAATTAGATTAGAATTAAAAACTTTATTAAAACTTAATAATTTATATTTATACAAATCATTAAGTCATATCATATATATATACTTCAAATATAACCGGCATTTTTATTTCGGAACCGCGTTTCCGACTTTGCTGGCAGTGAGCTTATTTGACTACAACTCAAAGTGAATTCTAAAATCGGAGCTCCAGTCGCAGTTAAAATTAGTACGCCACAGAAATTCTTAATGTTCGGGTTCCCGTGTACAGTGATAGTCCCTGTATTTCTGACATCTTCCTGATCTTTCTTTCATTTTACCGCGGAAGATTACAGGAAGTTCAATCTTGTCTTTAATATGCCAACATTGTATTCTTCTTCCGTGCAAAGAATTCCCTCGCTGTGCACACAATGAACGATAAAAAAAAATTTAGGCATCCCGGGCATTTTCCAACATACGGATGGAATTCATCCGAGCATTTATGAAAACGCTCATGCACGTAGAAGAAGCGAAGGATACGTGTCAGAATCATAGCAAGTTGGACGATGGGGTTCTGCCTACCCCAATGGGAAAGAAGCGTGATTGTACTTACATAAATACAGTCATGCAGCGGCCACTAGCGTAGCCCACTTTTTGCCCTCGCGGCAACAAGACGTGACTGGTGGCGAACCACCAAGCGTGATTATATGTTAATATACATATAGGTATGTCTAGTAGTTCAAAGGCAAAAAAAGGATATATATGTGGTAGCTCAGGGGCTAGGCGCTCGCTTTAAATTTCTTAGTACGCGAGTGACCTGGGTTCGATTCCCGGTGCCGGCACCACTAAAATTGTTAATTGCAATTTTAAGTGCTGATTTACCACGTGCTCGGCGGTGAAGGAAAACATCGTGAGGAAACCTGCAATGTCTGAGGAATAAAAAATATATCGAAGACATGTGAAGTCCGCCAACCCGCATTGGAGCAGCGTGGCGGATTCTTCCTAGCTCCAAAACCCTCTCAGAAATGAGAGGAGGCCTGTGCTCAGTAGTGGGTACATTTATAGGCTGAAACTTTACTTTACTTTACTATGTTACAACAAAGAGTCTCTAAGCGAGGTAGGCGAATAGAAAAAAACGCGGATAGAAAGAAAATAGAAGCCTTCTTAAAGGAACAAACGCGCATACCTACCTGTTAAGGACTAAATGCTGCACCCGAGTTTGGGCTGTGTAGGCTGTCGAAGGTTTGTTTCTCCATGTGCACAATCTTCTGCAGAGTAAACTATTTTAATTCAAAAGCTATCATCATCTTTATTAACCTTTAAGCAATCCGCCGATGTGGTGGCGGCTTAAGATAATGTAGCACCCCATCTCATTCCGTGGGTATCTTAAAAGTCTACGAAGTGCAAACTAGAAGATCGGAAACACGATCTCCCTGGTACATATGAATAAATAAACTAAGGCTGCCGGCCCGCAACTATGGCAAAACCTCACCCTCCCCCAATGAGAGTTACAAACTTTAGTGGCAATCTATGGGGGAGGCCTATTTTCAACAGAGGACTAGTGATAGGCTGAAATTATGAATGATGATGATGAAGCAGTGCCATGTTGGATGTAAGCTGTCACACAGCACAACCAGACCCGAAATCTAACTATTTGTGTTTCTGCCCAAATTAGACCCCGATTGGGATATGTCGAAAAAAGGGACATGCCCTGGAGAAGACCTGGTGTTAGCATTCCTATGCAGGAATTTGTCTAGGTAGGTATCACCCCAGGGCCAGTTATTCTGCCGTGAAGCAGTAGTGTGCAAATATTACTGTGTTTACGGTTTGAACGGCACTGAGAGCTAGCGTAATCACTGGGCATATGAGACTTAAGAACCATGTCTCAGGGTGACGGCCGCAGTGTGGTGTCACACAGAAATTTTCTGGGACACAGCATTTGTTATGGACAGACTTACCATCAGCTTAACGTTTTGCTCGTTTCGTCACTTTATCAAATAAAAAAAAAGTTTCTCTGACGACAAGGTTACGCAGTCGTTTAGTTAGAATTACTGCAATAGGCGGATTACCAACAGCAGTATCAGATGCCTCGCACCTTAGACCTTACTGCTCGTCCTCGGTATAGGTGATCTAAGGCTGGCCTATTTTTTCGTCATTAGTCTCAGACTATGTGATTGTGTCATCCATTAGCCGATTTTTAGACTCGCCAGCCGATATGGCGTGGTTGGATTTCGTCGTCGTCGTCGTCGTTACAGCCTATCGAAAGTCCACTGCTGAACATAGGCCTCCCCCATAGATGGTCACAAAAGTTTGTAGCTCTCAAATTGGAGGGATTTTGCCATAGTTGCCACGCTTGGCAGGCGGGTTGGCAACCGCAGTTTATTTATTCAGATGTTCCTGGAAGATGCTGCTGCCCATCTCCTGGTTTTAATTTCCCTCTGTCGCCTTTTACGACACCCACGGGAATGGATGGGGTGGTAGATTCTCTTAGGCCGCTACCACACTTTCATTATGCCAATATCACACGACACCGTGAAATCTATAGCACATGCAAAGCTTTTCTTTACTGTCAAGCTGAACAATGGCTTGTAAGTTGCAATTAATAAAAAAAAAATATTGTGAGTAACAGGCTCGTTCCTCCTTTCTCAAAGGTCGGCAACGCACTCTCTCTCCAATTTCTCTAGGATAACGAATGTTCATGGATTCCGGATCACATACCATCAAATGAGACGATTGCTCTTTTGCCCCTCCTGTCTAGAGTAAATATAATTAAAATAACTTTGCTTGCGGACGCCGACTCTTTCCTACTGAGATGTAAGACACGACTAAGGCATTCTTGCATCATTAAGGCAAGGCATCATTAAGGCATCCTTATTCGTGCAGAATTACAACATAATATGTAATGCTATTTCTATACGGCTGGTGGGGAGCAATGGGGAGTAAGAATATTTTTTTTGATTCGCACGCGTACGAGGTTCGCGTCCTGTCACGTGCCTTTTTCCACGGGGGCGAAAAGTGGGCTAGATGTGAAGTCGTGACTGTATGTATGCAATAATACACTAGCCAATACAGGTATACAAATTCGTCTCAGTGCATTCTGGATATGGTTAGACGTGCAAAAATTAATTACTGTAAATAAAATTACAATTGTGATATATTTCAATTATAATCATTTAATATATTAATATTAAAATGTTTATAATAATTATTAAAATACAAGTAACTAAAGTTTAATGCTACATAAAACACGGTTCTCAATTAATGTTAATCTTCAAAGGCTTACAAAAACCTATTCTGAATTAATTATGACAGCATCATTTTAAAATACTCATTAATTAATTTAATGTCACTTAAATTAATTGTTATCAAATATATAGATATATATCGAAATTTTTATATACAATGTATTTTATCCATATACGAAACAATATTTTTTAAATATAGTAATAAAATAGACACAACCAAATACGTAACATGACACCAAATATATAAAGCAAATAAGCTGATCGATAACAAAAGCGAATTCTAACTTCGCCTTAGGAATTGTAATAGCCTAATATTTTCTTTGATAACCAATAAATGATTACTTATGACCGCCATTACGTTTCCAACAAGCCTTCTGTTCTGTACTGTTGCGAGGGAGTTCAGAAACACGGCTCCAACGTCGAAACAGTAAGCTTAATATTACGGTTAGCAGGCACAATCAAATATACCAAGCAGTACACGGAAGCGATGATGTTTAGCCGATATATTTATGAGGTGCATTCACACGTTTCTCTAAACTATGGTGTACTGTAAAGGCACGCCCATACTAACGTTATTTACAATTTATTTGTAATAAAAATATAAATGAAAGTAACATCCTGTAAATGACCACTGATGAGCATAGGCATTCTCTACTTTTTAAGAGCATTTTGAAGCCGAAAGAGGCCTCCACGTTGCTCTTATATGGGTTGGCGGACTTCACATGTCCTCGAAAATTTTTTATTCCTGGCATGCATGTTTCCTCAATTTTTTTCTTTAGAGAACAGAACTTCTTTTTTTTAATTTAATATAGTGACGATACGACGTCTGCCATCAAAAGCCGTGTAACTCACAACATTTATGGGCAGCATCACACTGCACTCGTCAACCTGGAACACCAGTTCTCAAGTGTCATATGCCCAGTAATTAAACTTGCTATAATTTCGCGCAGTAATTTATGCAAATTACTGCTTGATTGTAGACATACAATGCCTGCATTAGAATCCTACTACTTGTAAATTTATCTACATTTCTATCCATATTGCAGTCATCGCATTATTTTCAGAAAGCTATGCTAATATTATAAATGCGAAAGTAACTAGATCTGTCCCACTGTCTGTAACCTTTTCACAGTTAAATAGCTGAACCAGTCTTGACGAAATTTGTCACAGCGACAACTCGCATCCCGGGGACCGACATAGGATACTTTTTATTCCGGAAAATCAAATAGTTCCCACGGGATACTTATAAAACCTCACGCGGACGAAGTCGCGGGCATCAGCTAGTAGTATATAATTTCATATGTATTCAAATTAAATATACAGACAGACACGACAGTATAACACGTCCTTAAGGCGAGTATGAAGAAGCAACCAGGCACTCGAATAAGCTTCGCAATGGTTTGAAATATTCCCTTATTTACATGCATCGCGCCGGTCCCAGGTGGCGAGAGTTATGCATGTGACCCCGTGACTATATTTGCAAGTTTAGACGTTTCCAAGGAAATTCCGCAGTTTTTGAAACGAGGCCGTGGAAACGGTGTTCGGTTATTTGTTTTACTAATCCATTTCTTAACATTAAAATTCGCGTTGTTACATTTCTGCAATACACCGAAAATCGTAATGATTTGGCAGATATCCATACTAATATTATAAATGCGAAAGTAACTCTCTCTCTGTCCCACTGTCTGTTTGTTCGTTAGGGGGGTATTTTGCCAGAATTGCTACGCTTGGCAGGCGGATTAGAACGTAAATTATTTTCATAACACATATACCTTACCAAGTACAAGATATCAAAATGTTATTCGATAGCTGCGTGGCGTTAGCATAGTGGTCAGAGTACCTGACTTCGACGTAGCGGGTCCTGGGTTCGAATCCCAGCCGGAGGCAACATTTGTACAAAACACAAATCGTTAGTTCGGGTCTGGCTGTGCTTGTGAAACGTACCTTTGGAAAACGAACTCACGATACAGTAAAAATCGTAGTGTAACACATTCATCATCATCATCATCATTTCAGCCTACCATAGTCCACTGTTGAACATAGGCCTCCCCCATAGATTGCCACAAAACACGGTCCTGAGCCACCTGCATCCATCGACTTCCTGCAAAGCCGTGTAGGTCGTCGCTCCATCTAGTGGGGGGTCGCCCTACACTGCGTTTGCCGGTACGAGGTTGCCACTCGAGAACCTTTCTTCCCCAACGGTTATCGGTTCTCCGAGCTATATGGCCGGCCCATTGCCACTTCAGCTTGCTAATCCTTAGGGATATGTCGGTTACTCTAGTTCTGCTGCGGATAACATCGTTACGGATTTTATCTCGCAGAGAAACTCCGAGCATAGCCCTTTCCATAGCTCGCTGAGCGATTCTGAGCTTCCTCATGCGGCCTGCAGTGAAGGACCACGTCTCGGTTCCATATGTTATCACTGGCAACACGCACTGGTTGTACACTTTTGTTTTGAGGGATTGCGGTATACTCGACGAGAAGATGTGACGCAGTTTCCCGAACGCTGCCCAGCCGAGTTGGATCCGTCGATTGACCTCTTGGTCGAAGTTGGACCTACCTAGTCGGACAATCTGTCCTAGGTATACATATTCGTCAACAACTTCGATCGTAGTGTTCCCAACAATAACCGGTATAGGTGTGACATGGACGTTAGACATGATCTTCGTCTTGTCCATGTTCATCTTAAGACCTACCCGTTGGGAGACACTATTGAGGTCATTGAGCATAGCGCTAAGGTGCTCCAGCGATTCTGCCATTATGACTATGTCGTCGGCAAATCGAAGGTGAGTGATGTATTCGCCATTGATGTTGATACCGTATCCTTTCCAGTCCAGTAGCTTGAAAACATTTTCCAATGCAGCGGTGAAGAGTTTCGGGGATATTACATCACCCTATCTTACACCTTTCTGCAATTGGATCGGTTTCGTACTCTGGTTCTGTACTCGGATAGCCATCGTAGCATTGGTATACAAGCACTGCAACGCATCGATATACCGACAGTCAATTCGGCACCGCTGAAGCGACTCTAGCACCGCCCAAATTTCGACGGAATCGAAGGCTTTCTCATAGTCCACATACGCCAGACATAGCGGAAGATTGTACTCTTCGGTCTTTTGTACAATCTGGCGAAGGGTATGTATGTGGTCTATGGTACTATAGCCTTTTCGGAATCCGGCTTGTTCGGGAGGCTGGAAGTCATCAAGTCTGCTTGCGAGACGATTCGTTATGACTCTCGAAAACAGCACGTAGACGCGGCTTAGAAGCGATATCGGTCTATAGTTCTTCAAGAGGGCGTTATCGCCCTTCTTGAAGAACAGGACAACCACGCTTCTACTCCACGCTTCCGGCGTAGCGCCGCCCCGGATGACGGAATTAAAGAGCTTCTGAAGGACTACTAGTATCGGCTTTCCACCCGCTTTCAGAAGCTCTGCTGTGATTCCATCTTCACCCGGCGCTTTGCCATTCTTAAGCTGTTTGAGAGCCATACTAATCTCGCTCAGACTGACGTCCGGGATATCATCGGAATAGTGTCGGACGAGACTTGCTCTTGGGTCGTTACTCACACTAGTGTGTGGCTCCAACGACGATGTGTACAGCTGTCCATAAAATCTCTCGATCTCACTCAAAATCTCTGCTCCAGCGGAAATGACGCCACCGCTTTCGGTGGCGTCATTTCCGTGTAACACATTCCGTGTAACACATTGTTTTAAAAAAATTACAAATCTTACACAATAATAGAAATAGCTTGGCAGCAATCACTTCCTTCCTAGGGGTTATTTTCGTCGTCCCCGAGTCTCTGATACCGCATCCTAGCCTCCCTCTGATCTTTTCCCATGACCGTAATATCGGTCGCGGGTATTTTACGAGTGCTTCCGCGTACACATAAAAAAAAGTAAAGTTTCAGCCTATAAATGTCCCACTACTGAGCACAGGCCTGATGAGCCTGAGGCCAGGAAGAATCCGCCACGCTGCTCCAATGCGGGTTGGCGGACTTCACATGTCTTCGAAATATCTTTTATTCCTCAGACATGCAGGTTTCCTCACGATGTTTTCCTTCACCGCCGAGCACGTGGTAAATCAGCACTTAAATTGCAATTAACAATTTTAGTGGCGCCGGCACCGGGAATCGAAGCCAGGTCACTCGCGTACTATGAAATTTAAAGCGAGCGCCTAGCCCCTGAGCTACCACGGCACATGCGGCACTATAATATCTCCTGCGCAGTTGATGGATTCCGAAAGTAATTAAAAATGTCGAAAATCAGCCAGGAAGAATGCGTCATCGTCTTCATTATTATGAGGCACCAATATGGAAAAAAGTTTTTTGTACAATTTAAAAAATGTACGACTTCTCTTCACTGGTACTTGTAAGGGCAGTACCCCACAAAAATGCATTCCGTTGATGATTGATGTTTTAGCACCTTGTAAGAGAATAAGTATTTAATGGTATGAAATATCGAATACATTAATATTCATCATGACTCTGACCTAAATAACTAAAAGCTCAGAAATAAATTAAAAAGATGATTTTTTCTTTATGATAACGTTGCGTTTTGAACCCGCGGAAACTGCATTAGCCTTGATTGTTCACGTCATCAACAACGATTTTACTTTTTTTAGGGTTCAGTGGCATGATTTTAGTGGAATTAGGCGATTACAGTAGTAAGTAGCCGTGTGGTGGCGGCTCGTTAAAAGAATACTACCACTCCATCTCATCCAATGGATCTCGTAAAAGGCGAGTAACGGAATTAAACTGCACTGTGCACCCAACAGCGCATGGTACCGATGGGCTCACCACCTATCACACCGAGTGCATTATAATGTTTTGGTGAAACATGGATTGTGGCAATCATCTGTCTTTGCAGTGAGTGCCCAGTCTATGACTATAGCCATATGGGATAAAGTTGCGATCTTATGTATGTATGTATGTAATACCGTCTTTACAGAACAATTGTGCGGAAATTGCGGGGCGAGGAGGCGACCCGTACTGGACTCATTAGATTGGATTTCTTATACGGTTGTCGCGATGAGCTTGCCGTAAAGTCAATATCATCATCATCATCACCATAATTTCAGCCTATCAATAGTCCACTGCGGAACATAGGCCTCCCCCATAGATTACTGCAAAAGTGTGTAGCTCTCATTTTGAGGAGAATTTTCGCCATAAGTTGCCACGCTTGGCAGGCGGGCTGGCAACCGCAGTTTATTTATTCAGGTGTTCCAGGAAGATGCTGCTGCCCATCTTCTGGTTTCAATTTTCCCTCTGTCGACTTTTACGACACCCACGGGATGAGATGGAGTGGTAGATTCTCTTAAGCCGCCCCGGCCGAAAGTCAATATGTTCACCATTTATTTATTTAAGTACAAGGTCTTAGTGTCGATTCTTTTGTTCAGCAACTAAAGTAATTTTACATAATGTTTTCTTTTTATTTACGCGAATATTACACATTTAAATAAAACTACTTTTTTACGGATTTTATCGCGTTTAATTTTGAACTATTTTTACCCGACGTTTCGGACGCTTTACAGCACCCATGGTCACGGGGGGACTGAGGTGACAGTTGTCCCGATGTCATAGTTAATCCGGAGTACCTTCAGCTTTTAATTATTATTTGTAGTCCGATCTACGCAGAAAGAGCTTACTGTGTCTTGAAGCCTTGCAGTGGTATGCTTGGTTTTTGATTTAATTTTATTAATAATAGGATCCCAAGCCGGTGGTAATACCCAACCATCTTCCCTATTGAAATTAGGATGTTTTTTAATTTCAATAGCCTCGCGAATCATCCTTGGTAGGAATCGGTGTTCTTTTGCAAGGATTTGTGGTCTATCAAATCTGATGTAATGGTTGGGATGATCCAGAACATGGTCGCAGACTGCAGACTTCCTAGAGCGTCGATGCTTCACATCAGCTATATGTTCTTTAACGCGTAAGATCCATTAAAACCCGCGTTAAAGAACACATAGCTGATGTGAAGCATCTACGCTCTAGGAAGTCTGCAGTCTGCGACCATGTTCTGGATCATCCCAAGGTACTCCGGGTTAACTATGACATCGGGACAACTGTCACCTCAGTCCCCCCGTGACCATGGGTGCTGTAAAGCGTCCGAAATGTCGGGTAAAAATAGTTCAAAATTAAACGCGATAAAATCCGTAAAAAAGTAGTTTTATTTAAATAAAGTAATTTTTAAACGTTACTTTCTTTTATTAAAAATGAGTACAAGAAAGAGATGGCAATCATTTTGATTCCATCAAATTATTAATTTTACGTGATGCATATCTTCTGAGGTCACGTTTAATCCTCTTAAAATGTAGAAATATATGTCAGCTGCTCGTTTCTAAAATGTACTTTTTGATAAACGAGCGGCTGTTACGTGAAAATTTCACTCATCTACGTATATTTATCGTTATGAATGATTCAGCGAATAATTTTCATTTAAAATTAATTTAAACTTTTAACGTTTAGATTATTGTTAATTATTGTTTATTATAATAATGTTCATGGCGATGTTGATCTTAAATTAATAGATATTTTTTACTTGTGACAACCCTTGCGTATGGGTACGTATGCTGTCGCGACTATGTCTAGACGTTGTCGGTATTTACTGAGTGAAACAAATGCGTCCACCTACTGTGCCCAAAATATATCTAAAACTATAAACCTATTAACTCGGTAGAAGTCAGACTTTGTTAAATGTATAAATTTCGTTAAATTACTTTTTAAGTTTGATATAACAGTTGACAAGGAAATGTTCTCAAGTAGTAGCCTCATTCCGGCAAGTGAAGTGTGAGTTACTGGTGGTTATGCAAGAACTTATCTTGCTATTGTGACTATTTTCATAGTAAAAAAATCTGTTTATATTGAAATATTTATATATATTTGGTCTCTCCTTGACATATTATTAGATTTGACCGAATTAACTTTATATTCGGTCTTGATTCTTTTATAAACAATTTTAAAAATAGTGTTGGACGACTTTATTATATTTAATTAATTTTATTTATAATATGTCGTCAAGGTACGTGTGGTGGCGGCTCGATAAAAGAATACTACCACTCCATCTCATCCAATGGATCTCGTAAAAGGCGAGTAATGGAATTAAACTGCACTGTGCGCCCAACAGCGCCTGATGGCGATGGGGCTCACCACCAATCACACCGAGTGCATTATATTGTTTTGGTGAAACGTGGATTGTGGCAGTCATCTGTTTTTGCAGTGAGTGCCCAGTCTCTGACTAGCCCTTATGGGATAGAGTCGTGATCTTATGTAGTGGTGTCAGTTATTCAATTGTCAATCAGTAGTGTGCAAACATTACTGTGTTTCGGCCTTAAGGGGCCCTGATAGCTAGTGTGAATGCCATATAAATTTTGTACGGAATTCATCTAGTAATTACGATTCGCAGCTCACATAATTTTGAACTTAATTCCCTACCTTAACGGTTATTGCGCCCGAAAACGTAACGAGCGGGTAAAATATCGACCCGAACGTTCGTCTCGCATGATGTATGGAGCATATTAATATGGAGTGCAAAATGTTCTGGTCCGATTTCCCGCCAGTTCTCCGTAAATGTTAAGGATGTTAACGTGTCTTTATGGGACTTGTTTTTTTTTTTTATTAATACTAGCTATCGCCCGCGGATTCTTCGGTGCATGATTAAGCGAGGTTTTCACCATTCCGTAAGAATCTGATTGTTATTTACAGTGTTTTGTTTCTGTGTTACGTAATTTAATATTTTTTTTTATTTAAGCGGTCAGAATATTTTGAAATGATGTAACATTTCAAAATATTCTGTTCTCTTATCTTTGATGTGAAACTTATTCGGGAGCGAAGAGAGTAAAATTCGAATTCGTGTGTCCATGGAAAGAGAAACTGAGAGAAATCTGTTATGATATGTTGCTGGGTCCTATTGCAGAGCAAAAGCCTCCCTCCCTTCAATTTTTCCCGGTCCTTGGCAACAGTCCTCCAAATTGTCATGTGAGTATAAACTTCATCGCACCATCTTTTCTGGACCGGTTATTTTAGTCCATAGTTCATTCGGCATGCTATTCACGCTGTCCGGCCCAGACCCACTTTAGCATGGCGGCTTTCCGAGCTAAGTCCGTAATTTTGATCCTTTAAATACTGGCCCTAAAGCCTACAATACAATAGGTATTTTAGAGTATTTTACTCTCTCCCTGCCGTTTTACTTACTATAGTTAGCCGAAGAAGTCCCAATTCTGTCAAGTGTACGAAGGTAAAGGCGCTCTTTTTTTAGAAAAACGGTGCATCAGACTAGGAATATTGATGTAAAAAGTAAACTAATGTTAACATTCCTATGGAATGTCCCAATGCTGAAGTACAGGCCTACTCTCATTTTCCGAGAGGGATTTTGGAGCTGGGAAGAATCCGCCACGCTACTCAAATTCGGGTTGGCGGACTTCACATGTCGTCGAAATATTTTTTATTTCTCAGACATGCTGGTTTCCTCACAATGTTTTCCTTCACCCTAGATCACGAGGTAAATCAGCACTAAAAATTGCATAGAATTTCAGACAAGAAATACTATAGTAGTAGGTTCAAATATTTCTCCCGTGGATCGCGGACATTTGCCCAATGTCTAATTAAAAAAAAAGATAAGTTTTTACCAATCCGATTCACACGACACCGTAAACCTTGAAAAGTTTAATATCTTAATATCATCTATAACGTTTTTAATGATCACAGTTTTATTGATCCTGAGAAGCGATTTGGAAGGCATTATGTCCTTATTTGTAGAAACTTAATCTCAAAAAGTGATCGAATTTTAAGATTGACAATTTATTAGATCACGTTCTTAATGATCCGCCCACGTTTTAATTTGACTCGATATTAGTTGCGTTTCTACATTATTCCGAAACTATATAAGTGTCAATTATTTTTTTACTACAATCTTAACAACCACGAATAATTATTTGTAATTAGCATTTTTTTTATTGTACGAGTATAAAGTGATGAAACGAGCAAAACGTTCACCTGATGGTAAGTGCAACGTCTGCCCATAACAAACGCTATGTCACCCAGAACATTTCTGTGTGACACCTCACTGTGTGTAGGTTCACTGTGTGTTTTTTTGTGGTAGGATTACTATGCAGGAATCCGTCTAGGTAGGTGCCACCCCAGGGCCAGTTATTACTGCCGTGAAGCAGTAATGTGCAAACATTACTGTGTTTCGGTTTGAAGGGCACTGTGAGCTAGCGTAATGTCTCAGGGTGATGGGCACAGTGAGGTGTCACACAGAAATGTTCTGGGTGACACAGCATTTGTTATGGGCAGACGTTGCACTTACCATCAGGTGAACGTTTTGCTCGTTTCATCACTTTATTCCATAATAATCGCACCAAAATGGCGGCAATGTGGTTCGCTACGTCACGTCTTATTTCCCGTGGGAGCGAAAAGTGGACTACGTGTGTCGTGGGTACGTTTAACAGGAATACATTCCTCATTTAAGAACCCCTTGACCACCTAACATACAGTCATTAGGGTTGCGGAAATCTAACTAACCCAGAGCGACCGTGTGGCCTAGTGGTCACAGTACTCGACTTCTGCACCCGAGGTCCTAGGTTCGGATTCCATACGGAGACAACGTTTGTGCAAAAACAGTTATCAGGTCTGGTTGTGTTGTGCACGTAAAAATACATGTCATTAAATCGCACTTATGATACAGGAGAAATCCTAGAGAGGGGGCAATCATTTTTATAAATGAAAAAGAGCGTAAAATTTGTTAGCCAATGCCCCAAACGATCCGACAATATAATATGCCTATTATTTCTCATTGAAATGAAATGAAAATCCTTTATTTTTCGACGTAAGAAATATAAATTTCGTTTGGCGAAAGGCATTTACTATTTTTGGTAGGAACTTTATGCAGGAATCCGTCGAGGTAGGTACCACCCCAGTACCAGTTATTCTGCCGTGATGCAGTAGTCTGCAAACATTAATGTGTTTCAGTTTGAAGGGCACTGTGAGTTAGTGTAATCTCTCGGCATATGAGACTTAAGAACTGATGTCTCAGGGCGACGGGCGCAGAGTGGTGTGTGCACACAGATGTGTTCTGGGTGACACTACATTTTTTATGAGCAAACCTTGTATTTACCATCAGGTGAATGTTTTGCTCGTTTCGTCACTTAATCCAATAAAAAAATCCTTACCCCGCTAAATCCCTAATGCCGTTCGTCTGACGGAGAAGAAACAGGCGAAAGAAACTCCGTTTCCTCACTTTTTTATCTTAGTCAGAAATACATTATAAATAAATTTAAAAAGAATAGTCTAAAGAAAAACCATGGCGAGGTCCATGTTAAAAATGTTGACACGATTTATTTATTGCAAACTCGAGCAGACCGGCCTCACCGACCGTACCTGTTCACAAGTATGACGCTACCTAAATGAATTTAATCATATTAGTAAGTGTAAGTTTCTTTAACCCCTGAACTGTTTTGCTGGAGTGGTCTCCATGCCTCAGTATAATGCCTGACTGCGTATCATAAAATAATTTAAAGTCACCTCTATAAAATTCAATACACAACTTTTGATTGATTATCCTACGCAAACGTGTTTTCTTCGTTGCTAGTGATGTCCACGATACATATCGAGAGCGGAAACAAAGCATTATATGTGTAGCTATCGTTAGTCATCCTATCACTAGTCCACTGCTTGTGCACGTCCACTGCTTGTAGGTCTCATTTTGGAGGAATTATTGCCCTAGTTACCACGCTTTGCGGGTTGGCAACCGCAGTTTATATGTTAAGATGTTTCAGGAAGATGCTGCTGCCCATCTCTTGTTTTTTATTTACCCCCTGTCGACTTTTACGATACCCATGGGACGAGATGGGGCGCTAGATTATCTTAAGCCGCTACCACACGGCTATCGTTCACGAGCAAAATGTTCAAGTGCAACGTCAGAAGTTATGGATAGGGTCTTCAATGTTTTGGGTATTACAAATGCAGTGCAAGATTCCTATGCAGGAATTCGTCTAAGTAGGTACCACCTCAGGGCCAGTTATTCTGCCATGAAGCAGTGGTGTGTGAACATAAGGTACTGTGTTGCGGTTTAGGCACTGAGAGCTAGCGTAATTAATGGGCATATGAGATTTAACAACTGATGTGACAGGCGCAGTGTGGTGTCATACATATGCCCAGTTCATTACAATAGCTCTCAGTGCCCATTATACCGAAATACGAAGTACAGTAAAGTATACAACTACTTCTGCCCCTGCAGTGGTACTACCTAGATTTACCTAGGATTTCTGCATAAAAGTAGTATCGTTAGACAATATTGAACGCAACTTGCTTTTCTTCATTGACGTATTTTTATTAACATGATTTCTATTTTAAATAATATTTACTTTTATTATAAGTATTCCGAAATTTGCCATTTTGGCGGCCTAAGAGAATCTGCCACCCTATTTCATCCAGTGGGTGTCGTAAAAGTCGACAGAGGCCAAACTGAAATCAGGAGATGGACAGCAGCATTTTCCTGGAACATCTGAATAAACAAACTGCGGTTGCCAACCTGCCTGCCAAGCGTGGCAACTATGGCAAAATCCTTCAAAATGACAGGTACAAATTTTTGCGGCAATCTATGGGGGAGGCCTATGTTCAGCAGTGGACTAGTGACCGGCTGAAACGACGAAACGACGACGATGACAATTTTTGTAACCAAAAGCCGTTGCTCAGGGGCCGTGGACCGTCTTAAATTTCATAATACACGAGTGACCTGATTTCCATCTCCGATGAAGGCATCTCTAACATAGTTCTGTGTCGTGAGGAAAGAGGCATGTATGAGGAATTAAAAATATTTCGTGGACAAATGTCTGCCAACCCGCACTGTAGCAGCGTGGCAGTCTCCAAAACCCTACCATAAATGAGAGGAGGTTAATGTTCAGCAATGGGACATTTATAGACTATTAATTTATCTTTTTTTACAATTTTTGTATAAAAATTACTTTTATGCAAAAATTGTAATAGTCCAATAATGGGTTCCAAGAAGTCCAACTGAACTTAAGGCAAATTTATAACTACATTTTTATAGTGTTTTCCTACTACATAGAGTAACAAATGTAACGTTGCAGCCCAGGGATTAGGCCGTCATCATGCATCATTTCAGTCTATCTCAGTCCACTGTAGAACATAGGCCTCCCCAATAGATAGCTAAAACATTGTCCTGAGCCACTTGCATCTGTTAAGTTCCCGCAAAACCGTGCTCTGTCGTGGCGTGATGAGGGTGATGAGGCCTTGCCTTTATTTAATTGTATGCGTGTGATCTGGGTTCAAAAAATGTTTTGTTCGAGAGATGTTTAAAACAAAAAAAATCTCCGAGTTAAAAAAATGAGAGGGTAGACTTTTCCCAACCGTGAATCATTTTTAGTGTGTAAGTAAAACTGCATTATACATGTGGTAGCGGTTTAAGATAATCTACCACTCCCATCTCATCCCATTTGTGTCGTAAAAGTCGACACAGGAAAAATAAAAACCAGAAGATCGTCTGGGAACATCTGAATAAATAAAGTGCTTTGCAACCGTCTGCTGACTATAGCAAAATCCTCCCAAAATTAGAGCTACGAACTTTTGTGGTAATCTATGGGGGAGACTTATGTTCCGCAGTGGACAATATACAAAAATATTTTTTTTTTCAATGAGAGATTTAAATTAATTAGTATTTTCGACTACAGGTTCCTCAAAGACCAAGATTTGTAGCGGGTCAAGACTTAAATCACTACACTTTATCTACAGTTGCCCAACACTACCTACTTTGTTGCTCACCTCACAAACTGTATCGGTCATTTGCTTGATAATATACTGAGCGCATTCAATTTGCGCTGTTTTTGCGTTAATGCGGGCGTGCGACGTGATTACACTTCCCGTGTGAAGGGGACCTTATTTCACTTTTATTATATCGATTTAATTAACATTAGGTTTTGCAAGTAATTTATCACACAAATAGTAATTAATACTTGTATTAGTCATATATATGTATATGGCTAATACATGAATAAAGTAGAGAATTATACACCTTAATGCCGAAGCTTAATTATTTTTTTATTTAATAAATTGACGAAACGAGTGAAACGTTGACCTGATGTGAGTGTCACCCTGAAAATTTCTGTGTATCACTACGCTGTGCTCGTCACCCAGAGACATCAGTTCTTAAATCTCATATGCCCAGTGGTTACGCTAGCTCTCAGTGCCCTTCGAACCGAAACACAGTAATGTTTGCACACTACTGCTTCACGGCAGAATAACTGGCACTGGGGTGGTACCTACCTAGACGGATTCCTGCATAGAAATCCTACTACCAGTAAAAACATTAGTAGCGGGTTCCATTACCGCACAGAACAATTGTTTGTATGACAAATATGTAATTGTTTCGGGTCCGGGTTTTTTACCTTTAATTTGTGTATTACACATATTATGTATACAAGCAATTTTTTAAATCTTTATGTTTTAATCTGGATACGCATTTCTATAGACGCACCCACGACACAAGAGAAAGACCAGTATAGGACAACGATTATTCATCATCGTCATTTCAGCCTATCACTAGTCGACAATTGAACATAGTCCTCCATTACCGATTGTCACAAACACTATCCTGAGCCACCTGCATGCACCGACTTCCCGCAAAACCGCGCAGGTCGTCGCTCCAGCTCCGTCTACTGCGTTTGCTGGAACGAGGTTGCCACTCCAGAAACTTTCTTCCCCAACGGTTATCGGTGCTACGAGCTATATGGTCGTCTCGTTGCCATTGCAGCTTGCTATCCTTTAGGGCTATGTTGGTCCTGGCAACAGGCACATGTTGCAAACTTTGGCTTTGAGAAATTGAGCGACATGACGATTATTAAACCAAAAAGTGCACGACCGTGTGTTGCAGTAGTCAACGCAAATTATACGGCGTTTGTATAATAAATATTTTGACTTTAAGAGATTGTGGTATTAGGATAACAAAATGATTTGAAGAAATAGGTAATTGTTTAAAGTTTAAACAATTACCTATTCCTTCAAATTACCTATTCCTTAAAGTTATCAGATATCAGTACTAGATATAATATTTGCACACTACTGCCAAGGCGGTTTTCTGCATGGGAATTCTACCACCAGTGATTAATGTACTCGTATCTCTATCAGAATCTAAAAAGGCACGGCTGGCTGTACATGTGCAGTGTATGGTACAGTGTATGGTAGTGAATGCTGAGTCTGGCAGAAGAAGCATGAAAGTAAGATCAATACTGTGGAAATGAGAAGTTTGAGAAGTATAGCTGGAGTAACTTTGATCGACAAAGTGAGAAACAGGGTGATAAGGGAACGGTGCTGTGTGGTTGAAGATGTAGTGACAAAAAGAGAGAAAGGGATGCTTAGATGGATTGGACACGTAGAGTGGATGAATTGAAGATTGACGAAACATACCTTTGTAGCGAGTGTCAATGGGAAAGCGGGTAAGGTTCGACCTAGGCGTACGTATCACAATCAGATCGGAGAACTTTTGAGGAAACGTTACGTCACGTTAAAAGTACCCGCGACCGACGAGCGTGTATGTAAACGCTAATGAAAATAGAAAAATAGAAAGATGTGTGTCGGGATCTAAGCAAGTAGGAAAGATGTGGTCTCTGTCCTACCCCAATGGGAATGAGGAGTGACTGTATGTATGTATGTATCAGAATTCATAAAAAAGTTACGCAACTAATGAATCTATTTAATTGGTCCCACACTCATTAAGGCATACTCGCGGAAATTACTTGTATTCCACTGACCTTTGGATTTAATAGATTAGAAAATGAATTACTCTAGATTCACTGTTTCTAAGCCATATTTAGCTACGCAGAACATTCTACTGCTGAGATGCTGAGCTTATTTACATGGGTAAATGTGACTCATTAGCGGCAATTACAAGGATGTATTTTCACGCTATTAGCTCCATACTGGGTAGGTAAACCTGCACAGGCTATTTCAACAGTGATCAGATGGTGTTAAGAAAAAAATAATTAACTGAGACTCGTCGGTCGTTAAGCCGCGATCGTGTTGCGCACCTGAATCGCACGGATCCATATTCGATCGAAAGTTGAATAAATAAATACACGAAAGAGTACAGTGACAACTTATAAATCCCTCACCTTCCTTTTTTAAAATAAAATGTAATATTTTTTATTTGGTATAACAAATACTGGTGGTAGGATTCCTTTTACTGGTGGTAGGATTACTATGCAGGAATCCGTCTAGGTAGGTATCAACCCAGGGCCAGTTATTCTGCCGTGAAGCAGTAGTGTGCAAGCATTACTGTTTCGGTTTGAAGGGCACTGTAGCTAGCATAATCACTGGCATTTGAGACTTAAGAACTGATGTCTCAGGGTGACGGGAGCAGTGTGGTGTCACACATGAAATATTCAGGGTGACACAGCAATTGTTGTGGGCGGACGTCGCGCACTTACCATCAGGTGAACGTTTTGCTCGTTTCGTAAGTTTATACTATGAAAAAAAAACACTGGTTTCAAAGATTGATTGATTCTTCCCATATCTGAGACATTTCTCAGATATGGGAAGAATCAGCGAGAAATTCAATCAATTTTTTTTTAATTCGATTTATAATTTATAATAATAATAGTATAAAACCTTTTTAAAAGTTTTCGAGCCGGGAAGAGTCTGCCATGCTGTTTCAGTGCGTTTTGTTGAATTATACATATCCTGGAAATTAAAGTCCTAAGGACTAAGCTTAGTTGAGGCTAACATTTCTTTTTGTGATTTAGATTTGTAAAATGTGGGTTCTGGTAAATCTTATTCTGTCTTTTCTAATGAGAATGACTCATGGATTTTACTTTCATACTTTGGTTTTCATATCGACCTCCATTTTCAAGTCTCAATAAAGGCTTTTACACACAGTCACGACTTATTCCCATAAAGGGTAGGCAGACACCACACCCGCAGCCCACTTATCGTACTCGCGGAAAACGATACGTAACGGAGGCGAACTGCGGCTTCGACATTTTGGTACGAGTCAAGAAAGTGTTACTCCCCATTGCGTTCCCACGAACGGTATAGTTACACATTGCATATTATGGTATTATTCAGAACAAGTAAACGCTGTCCGTACAATCGGTAGGAAAGAGCCATACATCTATCGGCAATAAAGGTTTTAAATGTAAGTAAAATTTCACGTAATGGTCATACCAGAACTTTCGCTAAGTTTTTAAATCTTTTTTTAGAAGACAAGATAGAGCCAGCTTAGTGCTGCAAGTAAAATTTTTCCCGATTTCCATCGTAGCAACGATCAAAGTTGGCGGAGGTTATACATATATATACATATATGTGTAATAGTATATATAACAGTGCTGTACGCGTGTTCCCTTATTTTATCTGTACAGTTGCATAAGGCTTGTACCTTGCGGAAAAGGAGTTAGAAAATCTCGCACCACATTTCATTCCGTAACGGAAAAGTCCAGTAAAAGAAATACAAAGAAAACCCCTCAGTATCCGACCGAAGGCGGAAGAATCCGTCGTCGTCGCCGTTTCAGCCTATCAGAAGTCCACTGCTGAACATAGGCCTCCCCCATAGATTTCCACAAAAAATTGTAGTTCTCATTTTGGGGGGATTTTACCATAGTTGCCACGCTTGGCAGGCTTGTTGGCAACCGCAGTTTATATGTTCCAGGAAGACACTGCTGCCCATCTCCTGGTTTTAATTTCTCTCTGTTGACTTTTACGACACCCTTGGGATGGGATGGAGTGGTAGATTCCCTTAGGCAGCTACCACACGGCGAAGAATTATCGCAATAATACCTTAACTTAATTATCCAGACCGGTAACGGTAAGCAGCGTATAAGGTCTGTACTGGTAGCGTCTGGTACTGCGATAGCAATCGCCTGCCAAGCGTGGGGATTACGCAAAATCCTTCCAACTTGGGAGAGGCATATGTCTTGCAGTGGACTTCTAGGCTGTCGAAGAACAGAAGAACACAGAAGAAATAAGAACATATGTATACATTATTTATCACTGTAGTGGATGTACATTATTTATTACAGAAGTGTATTCGTACAAATACAATGTATTCGAAGGGTTTAAAAAAAATACCGGACAAGTGCGTGTCGGAGAACGCGCAGTGAAGGGTTCCGTAGTGGGGAATATTGCGTAAACAAAAATATCCCATATCTCATAAACTACGCGACATATAATATTGTAACCAATTTGTATTAAAACCTTTTTTTCTGAATTTTCAAACGCGTAGTTGAAAAGTTTGGGGGGAGGTGCATACTTTTTATGACTTTAGAAGCGCATATCCTCAGCAACTATTGGCTTAAACAGATTAGTTATTGTGATTTTGTTTTTATCATTTTTCAGGTCTTATGTAATGATACCTTAAACGCTTTTACTGGCGGTAGGATTCCTATGCCGTAATCCGTCCAGGAAGAACCCCAGACCACTTATTCTGCTGTGAAGCAGTAGTGTGAAAGAAAGAAAGAAAGAAAGAAAAACTTTATTCAATACTACAACACAACATACATTAAAAGTTCAATTAGATATGACGTATTACATTTACAAAAGTACGTTGGGATGTAGCAACGAAAAGGCTGTCGACTCAGCATAATGCTATGGCAGTGTTGCCACAGCGCTGTTATTCTGTCGGTGCCTCAGGTTTACCGAGCAGTTACCGGACAGATTATTAACGAAGAAGTATATTTTAAAAAAGAAACAAATATGCATACATGTACAAGGTTAGGTTCCAGATGAAAATCAGCGTCAGGTTTTATAGTCTGAATAGCAGCTGATCTGGAGACCTTTTGGTTCAGCCGTGAGACACGCACATGGCACATTAGTAATTTTACACTGTTTTCTTTTATTTTAATTTTCTTTTTATTTTTTTATTGTCCATGTTTGACACATGTTATTTTTATTTTCTTTTATTAGTATGTGTTTAAATTGTAACTATGTGTGTTGTCCTTTTGTGCTGTACCAATAAATGCTTTTTATTTCTTTCTTTCTTACATACAAATATTACTATGTTTTAGTCTGAAGGGCACTGAGATCTAGTGTCATCACTGGGCATATGAGACTTAAGAAATGATATCTAGGGTGATGGGTACGGTGCACTTACCATCAGGTGAACGTTTCGCTCGTCTGGACACTTTATCCAATAATACTTTTTTGCACTGACATTTTCGTTCTCAATACGGAACTTTAAAAATGGAACATATGAATACTTTTAACAACAACATAAAATATGTTAAGGCCGATTTGCAATTAAATTGCACTGCGGTATTAATTAATAAACTGAAACTCTGTACTTAAATTACGCCTCATTTGGTTACGCATCGGCTTTACATCTCTCGATTCCCGATAAATCGGATCGGAACGAATCGTTACCAAAACAGAAACCGGTGATCGATTCTGCGACGTGAATTGATAAAGGCTGTAAAATTTTATCGTTTTTACACGTGACGTCCAAATACTTTAATTGGTTTATGTTACTCACGCTTTCAATCGATTTTTACGGTGTCATCAAGCTGAAATATTTCTCTTTAGTCGATTTTATTAATCGATTTTGTACGATTATTGCAGTGTAATAAATTCCATTTAGCCTTCAATGTGTAACCTACGTCGGGATTTACATTCGGCGAAAGTTTTAACTGCCGTGTTGATTTTTTTTATACATAAACATTTTAATAAAATGTTTGCGTATACTTCATAGTGCCATCATGTGTGTATCACCGTTACTCTGTTCAAAGTGCCGTTCCGTTTCCGTGTGGTGGCGGCTTAAGAGAATCTATCACCCCATCTCATCCCGTGGGTGTCGTAAAGGTTGACAAAGGGAAAATAAAAATCAGGAGATTGGCAGCAGCATCTTCCTGGAACATCTTAATAAATAAACTGCGGTTGCCAACCCGCCTGTCAAGCGTAACAACTATGGCAAAATCCCCAAAAATGAAAGTAACAAAGTTTCGTGGCAATCCATGGGGCTATGTTTAGCAGTGGACTAATGATACGCTGAAATGATTAGTTTCATTGACTATACTACTAAACAAAATGAGTAATTTGCGCTTCATATGTCCTTATATAACATTATTAAAGTGAAAAATTGTACGTTTTGCATTCAATCCTGCTCAAACGGCTGGAGGGCTTTAAACGAAATTTGGCATATTTTTATATTTACACGAAAAATGTTATAGGATACTTTTTATTCCCGTGCTTTTGTTCCCCGTTTCTGCAGCGAATAGGCGATGTTTGCAGAGGCGCGCATAGACTGCTTCTATGCTACTATGCGTGAGCGACGCGTGTCCCTGATGCGCAGGGTACGGGCCAACCGCAAAAGCATCCTGCGGATGATAGCGGGCAGGGTGGAAAATCATATAGGGACACCTATATGATTTTGTGCCGGGTTTTTTCATTGGATAAAGTGATGAAACGAGCAAAACGTTCACCTGATGGTAAGTGCGACGTCTGCCCATAACAAATGCAATGTCACCCAGGAAATTTCTGTGTGACACCACACTGTGCCCATCACCCTGAGACATAAGGTCTTAAGTCGCATATGCAAGGTGTTTACGCTGGCTCACAGTGCCCTTCAAACCGAAACACAGTAATGTTTGCACACTACTGCTTCACGGCAGAATAACTGGCCCTGGGGTGGTACCTACCTAGACGGATTCCTGCATAGGAATTCTACCACCAGTAATTTATAGTTAGGTTATATATCCCCAACGGTGGTACATAAATGAACAATCATTTGTTCATTTATGTAATTTTGTCATTGTTATGAATGTTATCGCATACTGGCATAGCGATTAAGTTCTGTGTTGCTAACAAAATATGAGTCATCATCATCATCTCAGCCTATAACTAGTCCACTGCTGTATATAGGCCTCCCCCCTAGATTGCCACAAAAGTAAGAAGCTCCCTCCCTCCAAAATGAAATTTTGCTATAGTTTTCACGATTGGCAGGCGGCTTGGCAACCGCAGTTTATTTATTCTGATTTTCCAGGAAGATGTTGATGCCCATCTCCTGGTTTTTATCTGCCCTCTTTCGACTTATACGACACCCACGGGATGAGATAGGTTGGTAGATTCTCTTGAGCCGCTACCACACGGTTAGTACAGTCTTTGATACGTGACAATAAATGATTACAATTATTTAAAAAAAAAATCATCTCGAAAAATCAATCCTTTCCAAATTTTAATGTACACGGATCGAAGCCGACGGGGAACAGCTCGCAATGTATAAAATATCCATTCGAATGCTTAAGCTATTCTTATACTTAACTTTGTTTTGTAAATTGTATCTTTTTTTTAAATAAGAGGGAGCAAACGAGCAAGCGGCTCATCTGTTGGTAAGTGACCATCGCCGCCCATGAACATCTACAATGCCAGATAAATTGTGGGTGCGTTGCCGGCTTTTGAGAAATGAGTGGAGTCTTTCTTAAAGGTCTCTCAGTCGTATCGTTGTCGTCGTCGTCGTTTAAGCTTATCACTAGTCCACTGCTGAACATAGGCCTCCTCCATAGATTGCCACAAAAGTTTGTGGGGGGGATTTTGCCATAGTTGCCACGCTTGGCAGAGGGGTTGGCAACCGCAGTTTATTTATTCAGATGTTCCAGCAAGATGCTGCTGCCCATCTCCTGGTTTTCATTTTCCCTCTGACGACTTTTACGACACACCCACGGGATGAGATTGGGTGGTCCGGTACAACCTCTGGCTGCAGCAGATTCCATACAGACATTCCATACTCGTATCAACGTTCAATACCGAAAAAGTTTTTGCCGAGTCAGACTTATTGCTTTGGATGTATGCCTTGGCTGACGATTTGACGATTTTTACAAATGGTGATACTAAAATGTGATTGCAGAATCAATTTTTAATTAGATAGGTAGTTTTTATGCATTCGATTGAAATTTAAATGTTGCAATACTAGAATAATGAAAGAATATATGGAAATACTTCGTAGGGCATGACATAATTGACAGGGTATATCAAATACCTATACCCTGATTTACTTCATATATAGTATATATATATATATATATATATATATATATATATATATATATATATATATATATATATAATAAGATTTACTTTGTTATTCTATTTGTATATTTCATAACTCCTGGTGCACTGGACAACAATCTCTAATATCACGGATCCAAAACTTTTTTCATTTGACGTTGTCGCTGTCTAGTTGTAACATCCACAAAAAAGTGTATTTTTTAAAATTTATGTGTGCATTTTGTAATTTCTCTTTAGCATGCGAAATATAGAAATATAAAATTGTAAGATTTCGCAGTTGATATAGAAAAATGGCGCTTGATGGTACCAATTGCCAAAAACAGTGTGAAAGGCAAATAACAATTTTTAACGTAAATATTGTACTTGACACTGTAGGAAGTCCTAATTATACGTATCAATAGGTGTACTCAAAAGTAACTTCATTCGAGGTATACGCTATTACTGACTGCGAATTCATTTTAAGTTTTCTTTTTGTTTTTTAATGATATGGCAACGACAAGACGAGGCGTCATTTCTCGCTCAGCGAGATCATTTTGTACCCCATGTACGTAGCATCCGGACTAAACAAAAACCGCCCATATCGCCAACTGCGTCCCGCATTCCACCACATTCTATCAACACCCTTGGGCTTCATAATGACCAATTAAATGGTTTTTAATCAGCGAGAAGTATCCAGTTTGTGGTTAGTCAATGGGTATTGCGGTTATGACGCTGTTATAGCGACTGCAAAACGGAGATTTTATGGATGGAGATAATGTGTGTTACTAGATAAATTAAAAACATATATATATGTATTGGAGTAAAAACTTTGTAGGGTGTAAAAATCTTGATACTTTGGCGATTGTGCCAAAGGACAAAGGACAAACTATGCGGCAGTTTGAATGGTCTGACATGGGGAGAACGTCTCCTCCAACCATCAATATTTATATCTTGTATATAGTTAGCAGGCCAGGGAGTACTTAACCTAGTTTTGCCTTGTCCGGCAAATACGGTGGTACCCGGGTAAGCGACCCCGGCCTCTCGAGCTACTGCTGTCTCCCCCTGTTTCTTCCGAGATAGTAGTATCCTAAACCTTATCGTTCCTTTTCAAACTCCCGCATTCCCTACCCCAAGTCCATTTCCTACCTAATTCTTTTCCCTTCCACTCCGCCAAGCCAATGGTTGCCGTGCCGATGGCTGCGTGGCTAGGGGCGAGCCTAGTCGTTAGCGTGCCGACCTGCCCTGGGACCGGGCGATCCCAGAATAAGGCTAGCCTTACTCAAGCATGCGGGGCTCTGTTTGGGTGGACAGCATTTTCCCTAGCTGCTCGTGGGAACGCAATGGGTAGTAAGAATTTTGACTCATACCAGAATGGCGGCGATGTGGTTCGCCACCCGTCACGTCTCGTTTCCCATGGGGGCGAAAAGTGGGCTGCGAATAGCCACTTTGCTACGCTGAATGTTCGAGGAGGTATGAATGATAAAATTGAAGAAGTATACGAGATGATGAGCGAAAGACGGATTGATGTTCTTTGTGTGAATGAGACCAAGCGGAAAGGATGCGGCACCACTACGCATGGACCCTACACAGCCTATTGGTCGGGAGTTCCGGAAACCAGTAGAGGCTGTCAGGGAGTTGGTGTAGTGCTTTCTGCTAGAATGAATGAATGTGTGACTGACTATAAATGTGTTAGCCCAAGACTCCTCTGGGTGAGGTTGAAGGTTGGCCTTACTCGCATCTTTATATTGGCAGTTTATGCTCCACAAGATGCGAGTTGGAACCGCTCTTCAAAAGCCCAAATGGAGAGACAGGAGTTTTGGGATAGTGTGAAAGATCTTTTGAACAAATGCAACAAAAATGAAAGGATCATAATGCTAGGCGATTTTAATGGGTGGGTGGGAGTGAAGCGTGATGGATATGAGAGTGTGGTAGGAAGGTTCGGCGATGATAGAGTGAATGAAAATGGGGAAAGTCTGCTTGAAGTGTGTTTGGAGTGGAATCTTGTGGTAACAAACACAATGTTTGACCATAAAAAGATCCACTTGTATACTAGAGAAGAAGGGAACCTGAGAAGTATGATTGATTTTGTGATTGTGGATGAAAGACTGAGAAAGAAAGTGCTAGACACTCGGGCATGCCGCGGTGTCGGCATCAACACAGACTTCTTTCTGGTGTTAAGCCGACTAAGAGGGCTCTTTAAGCGATGGCGGCATCGTGCGCATGAACCTATTAGTGTACTAGAGCGCATAAAAGTTGAGAATTTGCAAGAGAAAGAGGTGAGAGAAGAATTTGTTAGTAAACTGACCAAGCAGTTTGATACTTTAAATGAGGAATGTGAGATTGAAAAAGTATGGAAGCCGTTTAAGCAAGGAATTGTGGAAGTTGCTATTGAAGTGTGTGGTGTAAGTAAAAGAAGAAAAGGGTGTAAGTTAAAGAATGTGTGTGTAGAGGTCCAAAAGGCAGTGTTCGAGAAGAAGAAAGCTTGGCTGGACTGGTTGGCTACAAGAGCCAATCAAAGAATGCAAAAAGCAACGAATGAGGACGTAAGCATGGCAAGGAGTGAGTATAACAGGTTAAAAGGTGTGGCAAAAGAGGTTGTGAGAAGAAAGAAAGAGAATGATAGAGATGAATTTGATACGAGGTTATCTGACGACTTTCAGAACAACATTAAGTTTTTCTGGAAGTCCATAAGAACAGCCAGAGGTCAAAATACGACCTCGCAACTGGACAAAATCAGAAACCAGGATGGAAGTATTGTGAGAGGTGAGGAAAGCATTCTAAAGACATGGAAGGAATATTTCGAAAGCTTATTTGAGAAAGAATATATACGAGCACAGGCCCCATCTGGGGACATGAATGAAGGTTGCGATGAAAGAGATATTAGTATGGAAGAGATTGTGGAAGCGATGAATAGTATGAATTTGGGAAAAGCTGCAGGGTATGATAGAATTACGATTGAGATGCTGAAAGCTGGACAGGGCGTGGTAGCTAGTCAGCTGTACCGCCTTTTTAACCTTTGCTGGAGGAGCGGCAACGTACCAGTAGACTGGTGTAAGGCCGTTATCGTACCGCTTTACAAAGGAAAAGGGTCGCAGCAAGACTGCAAAAACTACCGAGGCATTAGCTTGCTCAGTATCGTCGGCAAACTGTATGCAAAGGTTTTGATTAAGAGAGTGATGAATGAAACTGAAGAGAAGATATGGGACGTACAAGCGGGATTCAGGAGAGGAATGGGATGCATGGACCAAGTCTTTTCCTTACGAAGCATAGCCGAAAAATTCTTGACTCAAAGTCAAAAGGTCTATTGCGCATTCGTGGACTTGGAAAAGGCCTATGATAGGGTAGTGAGGACTGAATTGTGGTCGACATTGCATATGTATGGGGTGAACGGCAGCTTGATACGAGCACTGAAATCACTCTATAAGGATTCCAGTGCTTGTGTCAGGGTAAACGGGGCTTACACAGACTGGTTTAACATTGAAAAAGGTGTTAGACAGGGATGTGTGGCTTCGCCGTGGCTGTTTAACCTATTCATAGACAATTGCTTAAAAGATTTGAAAGAGAGTGTGTTTGGATTAAAAATGAATGATTTGACCGTCAAATGCCTCCTATACGCCGATGATCAGGTTATATTAGCATCATCGGAGGAGGAGTTGCAGGCGATGGTTAATATTATGCATGGTGCTCTACAGAGCAAAGGAATGAAAATTAATGTAGATAAGACGAAAGTAATGGTTTTTGAAAGAGAAGAAAGTATGTCGGATTGCAAAGTTCTGATTGAAGAGGAAAGAGTGGAACAAGTGAAAGAGTTTGTGTACCTGGGTTCTAAATTTACGAGAGACGGAAAGTATGACTGTGATATTGAGAGAAGAGTATTAGCAGGAAATCAAGTGAATGGGGCTCTGCATAACTTTATGTGTAGCCAGAACGTATCCAAAAAGGCACGTCTGGCTGTACATAGGGGAGTTCTGGTCCCCACACTTATGTATGGTAGTGAATGCTGGGTCTGGCAGAAGAAGCATGAAAGTAGGATTAACGCTGTGGAAATGAGAAGTTTGAGAAGTATAGCTGGAGTAACTCTGATTGACAAAGTGAGAAACAGCGTGATAAGGGAACGTTGCGGTGTGGTTGAAGATGTAGTGAAAAAGATAGAGAAAGGCATGCTTAGATGGTTTGGACACGTAGAGAGGATGAATGAAAGGAGATTGACGAAACAGATTTATGAGGCAAGTGTGAATGGAAAAGCCGGTAAGGGTCGACCTAGGCGTACGTATCACAATCAGATCGGTGAACTTTTGAGGAAAGGTCACGTTAAAAGTACCCGCAACCGACGAGCGTGTGTGAAAACGCTAATGAAAGTAGAAGAAGCTAAAGATGTGTGTCAGGATCGTAGCAAGTGGAAAGATGTGGTCTCTGCCTACCCCTATGGGAAAGAGGCGTGACTGTATGTATGTATGTATGTATGTTAGCATCAATGAAACTTCAATAGCGCGATGTAGAATACATGCATTATTTCTTGAGTTTCTCATGAGGTCATGATGTCGCTACAATAGTTACTTTCAAAAGCATTTTGGCGCGTTTTTTAAGTGTCGTTACAGTTTTACATTTTACATGGCATTTTTCGTTTACAAAATGTTGACTATTAACTTAAGGTTAAAAATATCTTTTTGGCATTTTAGAAGACGGAAAAGTTATATTAGTTTTAATATATTAACCTCTTAACGTGTACCGCTCGAGATAATTCGAGCGCGCTAAACAAGTCAAACTTCGCGCACTCGATAATTCGAGCGGCGTCGTATTTTATGGTAATTATATGTATTTAATATAATATTCACAATAAAATTAATGTCATTTTGTATTCTTTTTTATTGTTTGCCAAAACAAATGTGCTTTTTTGAATAAATAATGATTTTATGACCTTTTATTTATATAATTTAAAAACAATGCAGCAAATAAGGATTACACCCGTATCTCAAATTTTTTTAACAGATGTACATTTTACACGCTCGACACAATCAGACCTGAAAACCAAAGATTTATGTTTTTGAACCAATGTTGGAGCTGTGGTAGCTTTATTATTGGATAAAGTGGCGAGCAAAACGTTCACCTGATGCTAAGTGCAATGTCTGCCACAAATGCTGAGTCACTCAGAAAATTTCTGTGTGACACCACACCGCGCCCTGAAGACATCAGTTCTTAAGTCTCATATGCCCAGTGGTTATGCTAGCTCTCCGTGCCCTTCAAACCGAAACACAGTGATGATTGCGCACTACTGCTTCACGGCAGAATAACTGGCCTTGGAGTGGTACCTACCTAGACGGATTCCTGCATAGAGAACCTACCATCAGTTAAACAACTAAGGGGCAATTTCACAGTACGCGAGTGACACAAGTTCGATCCCCGGTGCCGGTACCTCTAAATTGTTCTGCAGTCTGAAGAAAAACCTCGTGAGGAAACCATGTCTGAGAATTAACAATATTTTCGAGAACATATGAAGCCCGCTAACCCGCATTGGAGCAGCGTGGCGAACTATTCCCAGCACCAAAAGTCTCTCAAATGTGAAAGGATGCTCAGTGGTCAGTACACTGGGATTTCTCGTGTATAGTGAATGGGTTTCATAGACATACATTTCACATGCACAACACAACCGTATCCGTAAATCAATAATTTGTGTTTTTGCACAAATGTTGTCTCCGGCTGGAATTTGAACCCAGAACGCTAACCACTACACGCTAGCCACGCGGTCGTTAAATATGACCGCCGATTGCTGGACCGTATTATTTAATACTAGCTGATGCCAGCGACTTCATCGGCGTGGATATAGGTTTTTTAAATATCACGAGAGAACTATTTACTTGTCATTGGATAAAAATCTCCCTCTCTTATGTCAATCTCCAGGATGCAAGCTATCTCTGTGCCAAATTTCGTCAGGATCGGTTCAGCGGTTGGACTGTGAAAAATTAACAAACCGACAGAAGGACAGATAGAGTTACTTTCGCATTTATAATATTAAGTATGGATGACCGCGTGGCCTAGTTCTAAACCTGACTCCTGAGTTGCTGTTCCTAGAGGTTAATACGGAAATACGAAGTTTCGGCTGACGGATCGCACGTTTCCTACCACGATAACACCCTTCACTGAACATTAATTCTAGATCCGATCTATCTCTATCCAAAATTCAACAAAATTGGTTCAGCGGCTTAGACGTGAAAACGTTACAAACAAACGAACAGACAGACAGACAGACGTACATCGTTACTTTCGCATTTATAATATCAGTTTCGAAGTTTGGATTTGCAGTAAAAATCTGTTTTTTTTTCCGTATCGGAATAAACGTATAAAATATTCTGCTATATTAAAATTGTCTTACACTCTAGCGTAGTCTAACCCCGATCTTATCGCAAGAGCGTTAAATTAGATGTAACTTCTATCCTACCTGCGTAAGGTTGCCTCCTTGAGTGCCTCTGTGTTTTCGCCTTTTCAACACTATTTTGTTTCTTGCGCAGTTGATAGCTTCCGACAGTATACGGAAATTGTTGTCGATTGATTGGCTATGATTCGGAAAGAAAGCTGTCCATAGAAGTTGCATCCGAAGTGATTTGGTAGTAGGATTTGTTAGACGTCAAAATTTCTCATGAATCGATCCGAAATTTCGTACTTGGTTGAAATGAAATGAAAATTCTTTATATTTTTCGTCGTAAGAAATATAAATTTCGTTTGTCAAACGTGATTTCTTTACAATCTACCTCCGTTTCGTAATGAGGTTCCTCTGACGGAGAAGAAACCGGTAAAAGAAATTCCGTAGCTGTTCTCTTTTTTCTAAATCCTTTTTCATCTCTCAGTCAAAAAAACATTATTATTAAATTTACAAAGGATAGCCTCGACGAAACCAAAGCACGCTCTATATACAAATCTTAGACAAGATTAACTCTATCAATATTTTACTTATAAATTGTAAGCTCGAGCAGACCAGCCTCCACCAACAGCACCTGTTCACAAGTATGACGCATGTTCGTAATAAACCCCCAAGGTCCGGAGACGTTTGTTCGTTCGTTACCATACGGAGCCGCCATTTGTGCAAAAAATCAAATTGTTGGTTTACGAGACTGGTTGTGTTGTACATGTTTATTTATTTATTTTTTGAAAGAATACTAGCAATGATATATTAACATTACTAATATTCCTGCTAACCACTCCAACTAAGCGTAAAAGCTTGTGCTGGGAGGTAGTTCACGACAATAGTTGAATGGCGGGCTCGATCCAGGTACGTCATGTTTCGCAATCTGTACCCTAATCCATTAGGCTATTGCCGCTTAATGAGAAATTCATGTCTGTAAAACACTCCCAAGATGCGGGAGAAATTAGAACAAGGCACTGTTTGATTGCAAGAAAGTGAAAATGAATAATTTAAAAAATCTGTGGTTCATTCATTTAGAACGTTTTTGATACTTTTGCGCACGTATGTTGGCGGAATTCAATTTATGTTTAAGTTCAATTATTCGGAGCAATTTTGATATGTGTATTTCCAGAATTGATTTCATGTATTTCTTTGTACTTACTTCTTTTTGAAATGAAGAAGTGAAACATAATGATCCCGGCGATTTATCTTGAAAATCCATTAGAGCGTAACGCTGCAAACATCAATTGAACGAAAAAGGTTAATGACGGAGGACCACCGAGGTGGAATTGTTATTTGAAGTTCAATTTTAAAGTAATGATTTTAAAAGAACGAAATAATTTATTATATTTTCTTTTGCAACTGGATAGAGCGATGAAATGAGCAAAACGTTCACCTGATGTAAAGTGCAACGTCTACCCATAACAAATGCTATGTCACCCAGAACATTTCTATGTGATACTACACTGCGCCCGTCACCCTGAAACATCAGTTCTTAAGTCTAAAATGCCTAGTGATTGCGCTAGCTTACAGTGCTCTTTGAACCGAAACACAGTAATGTTCATGGCAGAATAACTGGCCCTGGGGTCGTACCTACCTAGACGGATTTCTGCATAGGCATCCTACTACCACTAAAGTTTTTACTAAGTACTGTGTTTAGTGGTGTTTTTTCGTTTCATCGAGTTTTAAATGACAATGACTGTAAAGAAGTTTTTATTTTGAAAACGTTTGCGGTTGCAGCGCCATGTTGGAGGTGCGAGCGTCGCGGCCAGGCTGGGCGGCAGGGCTGGGCCGGCCGGCCGCGCACTGGAGCGGAAAAATAGATCAACAACAACATCACAAAACTAAACATTTAACAAAAGCGCCGACGTGTCGTTGCGCATTGGGCGAATGGATCTTACTCAGCGTTCCGGCACTTAGAGGCAGTTTACCTAAAACTCCCTCGAAAGGCGGCGGTTCGGTGGGATGTTACAGAAAGAGAAAAACTCGACGCACGAGTGATCTTTGACTGCACGTCGCGCGACCACACTTATTTGTCAAAAAGATAAGAGGGCACATTGTATTTTATAACACCAAAAAGTAGTGTTGCTAATTGATGGTCTCGGCGGTGCTTCATTTTTAATATATCACAGTTGTTGATGTACAGCGTAACGTGAGTGCGTAGCGGTATATTGAAACAGAATCAAAAACAGACCTAAATTTCGAGCCTCTGTCACGTGTTTAACTGGCCCGCCTCTTATAGATTGTAGATTGTAGATTGTAGATTGCAACGGGCCGGTCTCCGCAACTCCACGTCTAGCGCGTATTTTGCGTGTGGGCAGGAACGTTGTGCTACTCGAGCCATCCAAGCTCCTCCAGAAATCGCAGCAGGCCCTTGATGTTCCCCGCGACCTCAGGGAGCGGTCTCGGCGAGCCGAGATGCTTGACCCGGTATATGGCGACCGTAGGGCAGTCCAATAGGACATGGGCCGCCGTTTCGTCCGTCTCCATACAGGCTCTGCACAGAGGGCTGTCTGTAACACCTAAATTAAACAGATGTTTGTTAAATGATCCATGTCCAGTTATAGCACTACTGATCGTTCTGATTTGGGGTTTATTCAGACGAAGTAGCGCCTTGGAGATGCGACTGTTGATAACGGGCAAAGCTGTCTTTGCTTGTCTACACTCTGGGTGACTTGCCCAGATTTGTGCATGTTGGTTCCTAGTGCGTTTGCAGACTAGCGAGCGAACATACCTGAGGGGAAGTGGCAGTATAGGTTCTGGACCCACAGCACACTGGTTGGAGCCTCCTCGAGCAAGTTCGTCGGCCGCGTCGTTGCCTCTAGCTCCGCTGTGTCCCTTAATCCATTGTAGGGTTATTTCATTGAATTGACATACCTCATTTAATTTCTGGTAGCATTCGTAGATGAGCCCTGAATTCATAACATTGCTATTGAGGGCCAGTAGTACCGCCATGCTGTCGGAGAGTATTCGGATGGAATAGTCTTTTACCTTCCTTTCAGCTATAGCCGATGCTGCGTGAATAATGCCCATACACTCTGCCTGAAACACTGTATTGAGGGCACCGAGTGGTGTGCTTATTTGTATATTTAGGTCCTCTGAAAAAGTTCCAGAGCCTGTACCTGACCCGGTTTTGGAACCATCTGTGAAGATTCTGAGTTCCCTTGGGTTTAGTCCTTCAGAACGTTGGTCTTCGTGTAATTGTATTTTGTACTTCTTATCGAATACAAATTGCTTTGGGATCCTATCATACACAGCCTGTAGAACGGGCATTTCTGCAAACAGTTCTGTAAGTATATTGGTATGTGGGATCTTGTTATTACTCCAGAGATTCAGTGTTTTGAGCCTTATGGCTGCCAAAGCTGCTTCCTGTTGGATGTGTAGGTGCAGCGGTGGCAGGTCTAGCATGGCTTCTAGGGCCACTGTGGGAGTAGTCCTCATGCATCCTGTAGTATGTAGAATCTCTTGAAATCTAGTCTTAAATGCATTGTGTAGAAATGGTTTACATTTAGTTTTGTGATGAGGTCGTTGATGACTAGGTTCCACAGGAGCGGTGACAGCACACCACCCTGTGGACAACCTTTCGCTATCTTAACTAATTGACTCTCACCTGCGATGCGCACTATACGTTTGCTTAGTGCGTTTATAATCCAGTTCGTTAAGGTTGGCTCCACATCATGTTTGACGAGGGCATTACCTATGCTGGTGAAGTTGGTTTTGTCAAAGGCTCCTTCTATATCGATGAAGGTTCCTAGACAGATGTTTTTCTGGTTAAGGGCTAACTCGATCTGGGTGACTACCCGGTGGAGTGCCGATTCTGTTGATTTACCTGAGCTATAAGCATGCTGATTGCTATGCAAAGGTTTGTATAATAGTGCCCTTCCCCTCAGCTCCCTTTCACATACCTTTTCCAAGGCTTTCAGCATAAAGGATGTGAGGCTGATAGGTCTGAAGGATTTGGCATTAGTATAGTCACTTTTGCCCGGTTTGGGGATGAAGATTACTTTCACTTCCCTCCAGATTTTTGGGACGTATCTATGCGCTAGGCATGCTGTCATAATTACGGCAAGTACCTTTATAATCAGTGTCCCCCCCCACTGAAGGAGAGCAGGGAAGATACCATCAGGTCCTGCCGCTTTGTAAGGTTGGAAACTGCTTATGGCCCATTGTAGTTTTTCAACTGTAACCACATGTTGGGCGTATTTCCAGTCTTGGTCACTTGGAATTATGTTTTCCTCTTGCCAGTCTACTTCCTGAACCAATCTGCATCCTGGAAAGTGTGTCTCCAGCAGGATGCGTTGGGCTTCAGCTGGTGAGGAGGTGTATGTGTTGTCGGGTTTGCGAAGAGTGTCAGGTCCTGAGATTGTTTGTTGGGCCAGAACTTTCCTTACCCGATTTGCTTGTTCACAGGATTCTATGTTACTGCAGAATTTGCGCCATCCCACAGTTCGTCGATACCTGATGCATTTTTTGTACTCATACTTGGCCTCTTTGTAAGAGTCCCAGTCTTCGTCAGTCGATGTGTTCATTGCCCTATTTAGGGTTTTCCTGACTTTTTTCCGTTTACGTTCTAGCTCAATCCCCCACCAGGATTGCTTGCTAGATTTCTTTACGGCGTCAGTTTCTGGACATGCATTGTGGTAGCTTTCTATCAGAGTATCTGTTAGAGCCGTTACCTGTTCTTCTATTTTGTATGTATCCTCCAATCTGTCGATTTCAGTAAGCCCCGCAAGCTTGGGTGCTAGCGTTTGTATATATTTCGCCCGATCCGTCTTGCGGGGGTTACGTTTCGGAGGTATTGAGGAAATATTCACCTGTAACTCGAATCGAATCCATCTGTGGTCTGAGCATGAAGCCTCATCGGAAACGTGCCAGCCCTGGATGGATTTGGCCACGCCTTCGGAAGCGAGCGTAAGGTCAATAATTGTGCGACTTCGTCTCGTTACGAATGTTGGTTCACAACCTATATTTATAAGTGTTAGGTTAGTTGTAAATAAATATTCAACCAAGGTCTTACCTCTGTCATTGCTTGTTTCCATACCCCATAATGGGTGGTGTGCATTGGAGTCGGTACCGATGACAACCTCCAGTCCGGTCTTTTCACAATGGTGAACCAGCCTGGTTAGGTCGTGTGGAGGTGGTGTGTCTGCCTCCGGCATGTATGCCGAGGCGACGACCACATTCAGTCCCGCTGTGTTTAGGATCCTTAAAGCAACCAGGTCTCTGGAACAGAAATCTGTTAAAGGTTGTGCACTAATGTTATTTGTGATGTAGATACACGCTCTAGGGTTGTCGTGATCGTAAGAGCAGTATAACTTACCTCCTGAATTAGAGAGGCCCCGTATGCGGCCGGCCCTGATCCACGGCTCTTGAATCAGGGCTATGGCCGTTTGCTTTGCCTCCACCCACTTGCGCATTTGAGCCGTCGCAGTTTCGCTGTGGTGGAGGTTTGCCTGTATGGTGTTAATCGGGTACGAAGGGCACGCCATCGCATGATGTGTCCCCTTCCCCCCCACCTATGTTTAGCCCTGCCAAAAGGCCCTGAGTCTCCTCCTCCCCTACTGGGTCAGAGTTGAACAGCATACTGCAGTCCAACTCCTCCTCAGAGAGGCGATCTTCCGACTCAGGAACGGCAGGAGTCATCGCCCCGTCTGCGGGTGCCGTGCTCTCCTTGACCGTTTGGGCGCTTGTTGGTTTGTCCTCGGCGCCTAAGTCCGAGCTGCCCGCAGGGTCCTGATCCGGAGGGACTTCGACAAACTTGCCGCCTCGACCCTGAAACTTGACATAGACCGCACCGCATGCACAAGCAAGGCGGCGCTCTGCCTGCATCAGAGTCGGGATTTGGTCCTCCGGAATCGACACCACTACGAACCACCCGTCCTTTTGTTGTTCGGCGCCGAGTAGTAACCATTTAGGTACCGCGATCCACGGATTCTGGTAGGCCAACACACGTCCTATGTCGCGTGAGTCCTTCCAGATTCCCTGTTCGTTTGGTATGAGAATGCCACAGCGAATTCGCTTTGTCAACTCAGACTGCTTCTTAACCACCAGCTGGACACCGGGGACAAGGTTTGAGTCCGAGACATTCTCATGTAACCACTGGAGTGCACCTTGGTTTTCACACCAAAGTTTGACTGCACCCTCAGTGTAGGTAGGTTTACCTCTGAACACGGGCCCTGATGTGCCGGGCTCCTTGGTGTTCCAGGCCTCACTGATGATTTTAATTTGAATACCAGCGAGGACCTTGTCTGCGTCCTCTTTAGACAAGTGGCCCGTGCGTGCGCATGTTACTGCGACGCACAGCTCCGACTTGGCAGCTGAGGCGTAGCTGACCGAGGTTCGTTTGGAGTGCTCCAGTCTCACTTTTTTGTGATCGCCTCGCGGCGTTGTGGACTCATCGAGCACTCGATTGCTAGCCCTTTGGCTCTTACCAGGTCTTTTGGCAGCCTTCCCCTTCTTTGCCGCTGGACCTGTGCCGGTGCCAACCTGCGATCCTTCGGCTGGACGTTGGTTTGCACCACTTCCTGCTTTAGGACGCCAGTCGGCTCCCGCACCGGACCCCGACGCAGTAGACGGTGACTGGTTGGGAGACCTGGTCTTTGTTGTTGAAGCAGCCATTTCAGCTCTCATATAGGCTTTCATGCGCTGCTTCTTGTTTTTCCTTTTCGGCCTATTTTTGGCAGGAGTGGATACCCCAGAGGGCCCGACAGGCTGGCGCGGCGTCTTAATTGGCGCTTTGCCTTTGCCCTTACGGCTTACCACTTGCCAAGCGGCTGAGAAGGCGTCTACGGTGCGTAAAGGCTCCAGAGGATCCTTTGCAACCGAGGTGTGGGGACCAGTGCCGGTGTTACCCGTCACTGAACCACCATGTTTAGCGCTGGCTTTTTGGTCGCAACCTGCGGTTTTCACCGCTGGTGGACCTTCGGCACTGCGCGCTCCCTTCAATGGGTTTACGTCTCCGGTTTTACCCGAGGGACCACCAACGTTGGGAGTAGTTTTTGAAGTAGACGGGATTCCCAGCAAGCTGGTAAACACGTCTTTGTTTGTTTGGCATTTTTGGTTTACACCAGCGATGCCTGTGTGGGTTTTAGTATTTATGGGCCTTGAACCATCCATTGTTGTTTTGAGAATTCGTCCCCCCGGCTTCCCGCCCTCCATGGAGCCCGCACCTTTGGGAACGTCCTACTTTATAATTTCGGACGTTAGGACTACCGGGAGAATATAGGTGCGCAGGGCTGGCTTACAGCGCGACATCGGGTGCTCGATCCGGCTGGCAGATAGGTCTGAAAAATAGGCCCATCCCTACTGCCTACAAATAACCTTCACTTGCTCCGTCAGCATGGCCTTTGCCACCGCTCTGGTTACAATAGTAACCTAAGCGGACCCCACGCCCCTCACCTGTGGCCCTCTGACGGGACACGTGGCCATTTCCCCATCCGTGGTTAGCAGACAGGGCAACCGTTTCGCTTGAAATCGGGACCAAAGAGGGCGTGTTGCCTAGCGCCACTTATAACCCCATGTGACGATCGGCTCAAACCTCCAGGACTCCGTCATCCCCGCTTACGGCGCTCTACTGCGCAGGTCCTAGCGCAGGTGGGCGTTATAGTCCGCCGGATACGCCCACACTCTTCGGCGGAACAGTGGGGAAGGTGTGGTTAGGGGATAGGAATGAGGAGGGTAGAGGAGGGTGTGGGTAAAGGGTAGGGGACAGCCTGTGGGTCGTCTGAGTGTTTCAGTTTTATCTGTTTCCTAGTGAACCAGATCAATAACGGGCAGCAACCACGGGAAGGACAACTCCTCAAACTTGTTTTGGGGATCATCACGACCTGCGCTCTCCCCCAAAACCATTCGCCATACTGCTCTCCGGACAGGTGAGCAGCATAGGCGTTGATCTATCTTGAGGTGTTCAAATATAGCGAATAAGATAGACAAACGCCCGCCCTTATAGATATCTCGACACGTTGATTTGCAATTTTATGGATTTGTCTAGTCGCCCCGAGAATCATATATTTTCATTTACTTCCATTAAGTACCTGAGCATCCGATTCTGACCAAGCGGCAATGCTTTCTAGATCCTCATTCAATTTGACCACAGCCGACTGAGTTTCCTCTGATTTACATGGAATGTAAATCTGAACATCGTCTGCGTATATATGATATCTGCAATGTTTAATGTGATTTACTATATCGGCACAATATATAGCAAACAAAAAGGGTCCTAAAATGGAACCCTGTGGTACGCCTCGATTAACGCCTCGAAAATCTGAGATTAGGGGAGATCCACTCTGGTCAGAAATCTCTACTCGTTGTACGCGATGCTTGAAATAAGTTTCGAACTATCTAATTACAGAAACTTCGAAACCATAGTAGCGCAGTTTCGACAGAAGCATTGTTACATTCAGACAGGCAAATGTTCTAGAAAACTCCAGCATAGCCAATATAGTACAGTGTATAGTACCCCTACCATTGCCTTGGTCCGATAATATGTCATCCACTATCTTAATACTCGTAATAGCGGTTACCGTGCTATGATATTGTCTAAAACCCGATTGTAAACTTGGAAGTATATCATTCGACTCCAAATATTTCTCAATCTTTAATTAAAAAAGTTAGCGTAAATTAAACAAACATGAGGAACTAACAGGAATTTAAATACAACATCATTATAGGATTACTCGTTGCCATTCCACAACTGGTGCTTCTTTTTTTAGTCCCACTTCAATCCTTGTATTGCAAGATTTTATAGTAGGACTAAATAGAGAAAGGTTTTTTAAGCAAAGAATTCGTTTCGGTATGCCTGTTTATTCGTCGAGGTGAAAAATTGCGTTCGAACGTATTACATGTTTTTTTACAACACCAACATTGCCTTATATAGATTGTCAACATTAAAAAAACCTGTAAATACTTTAAAGGGGTATTTATGACAAGTGAGTCATAATAAACATTTGTTAATGTATTCAAGTACCATTTAAATGATAATGTTATTAATACGTGATGAGAAAAAATTTACTTTTAAAGCATATTGCGCGCAGGGAGGAGTGTGAAATTTGGCATAGGAGTAGTTAAAGTTTATGTTTGTTTGTGTGTTTGGTATTGTTTTATTGAATAAAGTGCCGAAACGAGCAAATCATTCACCTGATGGTAAGTGCAATTTCTGCTGACAACAAATGCTGTGTCACAAAAAATGTTTTGGGTGCACTGCGCCGTTCACCCTGAGACATTAGTTTTTAAGTCTCACATGCCCAGTGTTTACACTAGCTCACAGTGCTTATGTGCAGAAGGAGTAAAAATTTAATGGATTACGGTCGATGCATCCATGAAACCTGCATGTCTGGCAGGTTTCATCAAGATTTTTTAATTCACCGCTGAGCACGTGGTAAATCAGCATTTAAAATAATAACTTCAGAGGTGTCGGCACCGGGTATCGACTCGGGTCAATCGCGTACTATGAAAATTGAGCCGAGCGTCTAGCCAGACCAGCAATAAGAAAAGAGATATCTAAAATAATATTAAAAAAATGAATAAACAAAATTATCAACCATAAATTAAACTAGCTAATTTACTTGACCACAACATCATTGATATTTTCCGGTATTCATTAAACTTAACTATGAGTGGTCTACTGGTGGTAGGATTCCTATGCAGGAATCCGTCTAGGTAGGTACCACCCCAGGGCCAGTTATTCTGCCGTGAAGCAGTAGTGTGTAAGCATTACTGGGTTTCGGTTTGAAGGGCACTGTGAGCTAGCGTAATCACTGGGCATTTGAGACTTAATAACTGATGTCTCAGGGTGACGGGCGCAGTGTGGTGTCACACAGAAATATTCTGGGTGACACAGCATTTTTTGTGGGCGGACGTTGCACTTACCATCAGGTGAACGTTTTGCTCCTTTCGTCACTTTATAGTTTAAAAAAATAATTAACATTACAAATATTGAAAGGTCTGCTGTCTGGATATTGTCTGCTAGATACAATCCGTAAAGACGATGTCTACAGCAGGACTTTAGTTAAATGTATGTATATATATATATATATATATATATATATATATATATATATATATTTATATCTATGTCATTGTATATGCGTTTATTTATTTAATAATAATATATTCTTTTTAGTGATCGCCTTCGCTGTTTACTCACTGCCCTAAGGTTGACTGGCAGAGAATGCTTTTAGCATTAAGTCCGCCTCTTGTTCCTTTACTTATTATTAGGTAGTCGTAGTATTGTAAGGTAGAATAGTTACCGATATAGTTCTAAAGCGCAGCAAATTGTAGTAGCAGTTCAACCAATAACCGTTGAGGAAGAAAGGCTCTCGAGTGGCAACCTTGTGGTAGCAACTACAGTGTAGGGTGAACTCTATGCCAAAACCTATAACCTATGACCTATGTGACAAAAAAACAGATACGCCTTGCATTTATGTGCTTTTTATCATACTCGTAAATAGGATGCCGTATTACATTCAGATGTTTTAAATTTCACATTATGCTTATTTTATCATCATCATCATCATTTCAGCCTATTTTAGTCCACTGTTGAACATAGACCTCCCCCATAGATTGCCACAAAACACGCTCCTGAGCCACCTGCATCCATTGATCAGGTTGCCACTCGAGATCCTTTCTTCCCCAACGGTTATCGATTCTACGAGCTATATGGCCGGACCATTGCCACTTCAGCTTGCTAATCCTTAGGGCTATGTCGGTTACTTTAGTTCAGCTGCAGATGTTATCATTACGGACTTAATTACGCAGAGAAACTCCGAGCACCTCCCAACTTCCTCATGCAGCCCGCAGCGAAGAACCACGTTCTATTTCGTATGTAATCACTGCAACACTCACTGATTGTAAACTTTGGTTTTGAGACATGTTATGCTTATTTAATATTTATTTATTCCGACACTAGAGCTGAATTTTTATTTTCGTTTTAATTACAATATTAATGTATTTTGTATTTTTTAAGTACAATTACATAATTGTATAATTATGTTCTCGTAATTGTACTTATTATGTGAACCTGTGTGCATCACGGATGTCAAGCATGTAGCTTCCAGATGAAAACTAGCGTCAGTCTCTAGAGACTGATATTTAGCTGATCTAGAGTCATTTTTTTATTGGATAAAGCGACGAGTCGAGCAAAACGTTCACCCGATGGTAAGTGCAACGACTGCCCATAACAAATGCTGAGTCCCCCAGAACACTGCGCCAGTGATTACACTAGCGCACAGTGCCCTTCAGACCGAAACACAGTAATGTTTGCACACTACTGCTTCACGGCAGAATATCTGGCACTGGGGTGGTACCTACCTAGACGGATTCCGGCATAGGAATTCTATCACTACCAAAATGAGACATGCAGAATGTGTTATTTATGTTATTTTTACAAATAGCTCTAAGCCGCTTTTATCTTACTTTGTATTGTTTTTATTATTATGTTTGTAATATTATGTGTGTTGTCTCTTTGTGCTATGGTAATCTATATTCTTTCTTTCTTTCTTTCTTTCTAGACGGAGCGATAATCTCCACGGTTTTTGCAGAAGAAAGCGATAGCACGGCAGAAGTGGTACAGGACCGTGCTTTGCTGCAATATACGGGGGAAGCCTATGTTCAGTAGTGAACTAGTGGTGGACTGAATTGATGGTGGTGTAATAGGAATATATTATGTATTAGATAAGGACGTGTTTGTAATTTCATACTGTAATAATTTTTCCGGATTTCCGTAGTCGACACTACAAAATCAGCTTCTTCAAAAACACGGCACGACTCTTTAGAATTGACTATTTGCACAACATGGGACGGTACGGCAATTTAAAATCAACAACTATGTAGTTCAAGCACACATTCTTTCTCCTCAGCCGGTCGAAACGCTATCGTAAGGTCAACGTCCCCATCTTTCAACATGTACCAAATGCTACACTTAAAATTGAGATCAAATTACAAAGGCGTTACAATACACCAATTAAAACAGTTAGGAACGGTGATAAAGCAGAAACTGCTTTATAAAGGTATTCAGAATGCATGCTCCTTTATACGATATTTTTTATCGTGATTTGTTTTCATTTCATACTTTAGCGTTTTGTGACTTATCATTTTAGGGTCAAGATGACGAACGTCTACATAAGTATCTGAATCATTATAATCATAATGCATACAATAAATTTAAAGTAAACGTAAAGGGTTATAAGTAAGTTAACATAAATTAGAATCAATTGTAAATTTTACATTTATATCGTCATTTTAATAATGCGTCATCATTTCAGTCTACAGCTAGTCCACTGCTGAACATGGACCTCCTCCATAGATTGCCACACAAGTTTGTAGCTCTCATCTTGGGGGGACTTTACACAGTAATTAATAGAAATTTAACCCAGAAATATTCTGTGTGGCACCACACTGTGGCCGTCCCCCTAAAACATCTGTTCTTAAGTCATGTACCCAGTAATTTATTTTTTCTTTTTTTAAAAAAACGAAGCCCCACAGTAGAATTTTCTCCTGTATCGTGGGTGCGTTTTACAAACATACATTTCACATGCACATCACAACCAGACCCGAAAAGAAACAATTTGTGTTTTTGCACAAATGTTGCCTCCGGCTGGGAATCGAACCCAGGACCGGTGGTGCAGAAGTCAGGTACGCAAACGACTACGCCACGCGGTCGACAAGTAATACTTGCACACTACTGCTTCACGGAAGAATAATTGGTCCTGCGGTGCCTGCCTAGGTGGATCCTGCATAGGAATCCTACCACCAGCATTTTTTGTATGGCATTACAATATCTTCGGTCCAGCTCACAGCATCCTATAGTGTTCCGAAGTAGTTTCTGTCAGAATTATTGTTCTTATATTATTTTTTATTTTTTTCTCTTCTTATAGCTCATTTATTAATGGTTATTTTGTTAGGTGTTATAGCTAAGATGTAGATTAAAGTATAATATACATTCGATACCGCTCTGAATCTTTTACTAGCCACATAATGACAAAAAAAAGACAAGTGCACATAATATATAAAAATAAACATAGCTGTAGTGGTTTTCTTTTAATTTTATTATCTGTTTGTGTACCGACTTCCGCACTTATGAATATCATAAAACAACCCCATGCTAATTTTATTGCGTTAACTAAAATAAAGATTGAGGGTCCGATATGATTATGTTGAAATGAAGCTATAACACTTTCTCAAACTGAAATGGTCAATCCGATCTCGATGCAAAACATAAAATTTTATATTTTGCGTTACGGTGGCCAAAGTGAAGGCGCGAGCGGGTTTAATATTTTATCAGAATGATTTTAGTAGACTTAAGTGTAGTAAGATTAAAAGTATAAGACAATGTCGCGTACTTTTGAGCACAGACCTACTCTCATTTCTAAATAGGATTATTGGAGTCGGAAAGAATCCACCGAACGGCAAGTCCGTTTTTCAGAGTCTTACATCCAGTGGACTAGCAACAGGCAGACAACGACTGTACTATAAATTGACTTAGGCATGGTCATTTTCTGCTTATTCCACTGCTGGACATAGGCTTTTTCAAAGCTGGGAGGATTTGCCAGTAATTATCAATGGCAAGCGGATCGAACGCACTACCAGGCACAATTTACACGCTATTTGGTTTATTTTAGAAGTAAAGAGAGAGAATCTTTATTTGCTGCCTCAAACATACCCAGTCTCATTTCACATTCACAAAGTTGAAACGATGAAAAGGTTGCAGGAAAAATACTTACAATTAAATTTTAAAACATCAAAACAATAATTTCTATATCAATACTGAAATTGAAGCGTCTGTTTGTGATTTAGAAAAAAACATAGAAACATTAAGTGATCACGGATATTTATACGAATAGGCCTGAAATGGCTCAACGAATTTCAATGAAAATTTTAGGGATTAAAACAGGAATTTTAACTTAACTTTTCGTTATAGAAATTCGATATCTTGCAGGGTTCAGAATATATTACCATCAATATTTTTATAATATATGAATGATGTTCTCCTAGCCGACTTCGACCACGGCGACAATTTCCGACTACTGTCGAGAGCCATCAACTACGCAGGAGATATTCATAGTTACACAAGTGTACGCGCAAACACAGAGGCACTCACTCGTCCCAACCTACACTAAACCTAAACCCGCGGCTTAGAAGTCAGGTACTCTGACCACTAGACCAATATAATCACGTGGTCGACTTATTTTATGATGGTGAAACCGCGAACAAAATTATCATAGAATATTTTTTGATTTTTTTTTAAATGAGAATTTAGCCACCAATCGGATGCTACAAGGCTTTTCAGGCATTATAGGGCAATGTGACGAGACGAGCAAAACGTTCACTTGACAGTAAGTGCAGCGTCTGCCCATAACAAATGCTGTATCACCCAGAACATTAATGTGTGGCGTACTGCGCCCGTCACCCTGAGATATCATTTCTTGAGTCTCATATGCCCAGTAATTACTAGCTCTCAGTGACCTACAGACCGAAACAGTAATGTTTGCACACTACTACTTCACGGTAGAATAACTGGACGTGCCGGATTACCTACCTAAACGGATTTCGGAATAGTAATCCTACCGCCAATAAAATACACTAGTAAGACAGCCATTTTTTAAACGGCGGACGTAAATCGCCGCCACTTATACACTAAACCTGGTAAAGACTGCCTAAAGCGCGTGTCGTTACTCGCAATGCTACTATATATCGTGTTATGTTCAACCGAATTAAGTGTCATAAATGTTAACAACCATCATAATATTTAACGTGGACATTACCACATGGCCAAATAATCACCTCGATCCACCTGTTAAAGATTTTTTTTTTTTTTGGAAAACGACCAATTTCTTATTCCTACCCTTAATTTATTCTGTACAAGGTGAGGTTCGGCTTATTGTAGCCTATTATCTCGTCCGTTCAATATTACGAGCATCATATTTAAATGAACCATATTTTAATAACTAATGAGGTTTTAAATACATTAACGTTAAGTGAAAGGATTTGTGGGACTCTCAATACTGGTTGAATGAAATGATCGAACGAAATGCCTCTAAACCTTTGTTACCAACCAATTGAAATCAAATAAAGTTCTATTTCTCTTAAGTTCTCTTTTCTCACTGAGCAATGATTTGAATTCTCGTCGATGATATATTAGTGTAACTTATGTTTTTTTTAAATATAAATATTATTTTAAGAAAAAACAATTTATACTAAGGTCTTATTCTAGGCACTATATTAATAATCTAGACAATTTCGCTAGCTCCTAAGCTAAGCCTAGCCTGTATCTCAGAAGCTAGTTCCTTCCAATAACACAATTTATGCATACGTTAAAGATGAACACAGCTTGACATTAAACACACGTACACTTCAAATGAGCCCCTGGCAGCTCAAGGGCCGAGCGGTTGCCTTAAATTTCATAGTACGCGAGTGACCTGAGTTCGATCCCGGTGTTCTGGTTTACTACGTGCTGAGCGGTGAAGGAAAACATCGTGAGGAATACTGCATGTCTGAGGAATAAACATATTTTCGAAGAAATGTGAAGTCCGCCAACCCGCATTGGAGCAGCGTAGACCGACACCAAAACCCTCTTAGAAATAAAACGAGGCCTGTGTTCAACAGAGGGACATTTATAAGCTTATACTTCACTTTTTTTACATATTAAATTGGCTTACGTATCTTGTTTGTTTCGCCGTTACTTTAACACTTCCAATCATATCGCTACTTGCCATCAAATACTGGAAGGTAAGGACAAATTAGTGCCTACGTTTGCCTTTATTCTTATGGCACAATATACACTACGAAAATGCCGTAGTCGCTTGTCAAGCAACGCTTATGTCCTTTTACGGCGAAAACTTCCGAATACTGTCGGACGATATCGACTGTATTAGATAGATAGATAGAAAGATAGATAGATACTTTTTCATTACATCACAGCGAAGAATTACAATAAAAAGAAAAAAAATACAGTTATAACTAGAAAAATAGGAATATATCAAATTATACAAAAAAACAGATTAAAAAAAATGTCTTAACATACTAAAGTTGCAACCTATTTTTTTTTTTTTACATTAAGCCACAGTTTATGTACTACTTACAGTGTGACGCAACGAATAGGTCTGCGCTCAGTATGAGTTACGGATGCCCGCAACACTGATTTTCAGCACAGCCTTATTTTTATCCCAAGCCGGTAGTGCGCGCTATACTACAAGTTTATTATATATTTATACAATATCCTTAAAATTACCGTTAGATTAGTCTAAGCGAATTACAATAATAAAAGTACAGCTACACGACAATTAGCTCAAAGCAACATGCCGAGAGGAGAACAAAGGAAAGAAGTTGTCGCAAAGTGCTGGAACGATTATAGTGCGACAAATTAACGCGCTCGATATAACGCTTACGCTTTCTTTTTTCGTTTTTTTTTAATTGGATAAAGTGATGAAACGAGCAAAACGTTCACCTGATGCGAAGTGCAACGTCTGCCCACAACAAAGGCTGTATAACCCAGAAAATGTCTGTGTTACACCACACTGCGCCCATCGCCCTGAGACATAAGTTCTTAAGTCTCATATGCCCAGTGATTACGCTAGCTCACAGTGCTCGTCAAACCGAAATGCAGTAATGTTTGCACACTACCGCTTCACGGCAGAATAGCTGGCCATGGAGTGGTACCTACCTAGACGGATTCCTGCATAGAAATCCTACCACCAGTAGCTCTTCGCTTGCTCATGAGATCGGACGTGTGAATGAAGTGACGAATGAAGTGTCAGAGACACGAAGAAAAAAACAACACAACCAGACCCCAAATTTGGCTCCGGCAGGTATTCGAACGCAAGACCCATGGCCCGGTAGCCATATGCTTTGACCACTAGGCCACAAAAAAAAGTAAAGTTTCAGTCTATAAATGTCCCAGTACTGAGCATAAACCTCCTCTCATTTCTGAGAGAGTTTTGGAGGAAGGGATAAACCGTAACGCTGCTCCAATGCGGGTTGGCGGACTGCACATGTCTTCGAAATATTTTATTATTTCTCAGACATGCATAGTTTCCTCGCGACGTTTTCCTTCACCGCCGAGCACGTGGTAAATCAGCGCTTAAAATCGCAATTAACAATTTTAGTGGCGCCGGCACCGGGAATCTAACCCAGGTCACTCGCGTACTATGAAATTTAAAGCAAGCCCCTGAGCTACCACAGGCTTATACTAGGCCACGACGTCGTTAAATTAAATATTGCACATCATCATCATCATCATCATTTCAGTCCTATCTTAGTCCACTGTTGAACATAGGCCTACCCCATAGATTGCCACAAAGCACGGTCCTGAGCAATATATTATACATAGAACTGGATATAACAGACAACTTGGAATAACATGTTATCCTTCCTAACGCGTTGATAGCTGCGAACTGGGGGACCGTTGAAATCGTGTCGTGCCACCGATCACGGAGGTTCGTGACACAGTGCGGCGGTTGAGCGAATAAATCAGCGCGAGGAGGTCCGGACGACGGATCATAAGCGCGACGCGCGATATCGGCCGATTGGCGCGATATCTCCTAAACTGAGATGTGCCAGTTCACGAGCGGACTGTTTCTCACGGAGGCTGGTGGGAAGTAAGAAATAATGGAAGGAGGTATTTAATAGAGTTTTTGTTGGTGGAGCTACCACAGTAGGGACACTTACTATGCTGTAAAGACGTAGTGTGCAACATTACCACGTTTCTGGCACCGAGAGCTAGTGTAATTCCTTAAGAACTTATGCCTGAGGGGGACGGGCGCACGCAGTGTGATGCCACAATGTTCCAGAAATGTTCTGGGTGGCACAACATAAGTTATGGACAGCTTTGCACTTACCGTTAGATTAACGTTTTTCTCGTTTCCAATAAAAATAACTGCTAATGTTATTTCTTTAATAGAATTCCAATTAACAGTGATATTATACTGCCGTTCAGTAGTTATCCCCCACGGGATGAGATGCGGTGGTAGATTCTTTTAAGCCCACACCACACGGCACGATGACTTAGACGATGTATATTACAAACATATTAATTTTATTTGCATTAGTTAATAATTCATTCGCGGCAAACTATTTTCTAAGTTTGGATGGACTTTTTGCTCGTCACGTCACTTTCAACTATTAGAAAAAGGGGCAGGACTTCAATCTATACAAATAAATAAAATTGATGTGTCTGTTTGTAATAATATACATATAAGTATTCACTTCTATGTCACTCGGCGGTTGACAGTCGTAGAGTCAATATCACTTGATAATGCCTCGTTTTGAGGTGAAACACGTGTCGTGTTCTCGACTACAGTGGTGTGTATTGCCTAGTGGTAGTGTTGAAGTGGTGGAGGGTATCTGGTGGCGGTTCCCGGTGGCGGTATTGGTTTTCTGGTGCACGCTGTTGAGGGAGGGCAGGCGGTGCTCTTCAAAACTAGGTAATACACACCATTTTACATTTTGCATGCGGATCTTAGCAAATTAACTTTCTCTCCTTCAGAAAAAACGATTTTTAAAATTTTGGTATGTCTGTCTGTTTCTTCCGGCTAAACTCCGAAACGGCTGGGCCGATTTTGACGGGACTGTCACTGACAGATACCGTGTAACTTAGTCTACTATTTTTTTTTTTAAATAATTAGGGTTCCGCGCAAATAAATAAAACCATAAAATCCTATTCAAATAGGGAAGTATATATGTATATAATCGATCGGGTAACGGCTTTTTTACGCGGATGAAACTGCTGGGGCACAGTCCAGTTTCAATATAAGCTGACGAATCAATTGAATTTACGTATTAAAGATGTAATATTAATATTTAATAATTATTACATACTAAAATACACAAAAGTTTGCTTCTTACTCCTCGACCATACCGTTTGAATATCCATTTTAAAATGTTTCAGAGGTTAGAGTCAACAGCTCTATTTATCGTGGTTCTTTAGTAAATTTTATCCTTACCATTTCTGGATAAATGGGAAATCGTTAGATACTTCTTATTATGGTCTCTTAAGCTTTTATGCGGTTAAAGCATTTTGAATTTGTCTTTTTGCATTTTATTGGTTGTAAAATATCTATGCTGGGATCCGCCCAGATAGACAACACCGCAGTGCCGGCTATACTATAATAATAATAATTTAATTTCAGATATACTCCACATAAATTACTAGAAGATTAGTTTTAAAAACTTGTGACACTATTGAATGCTCTCTGCAGTACTTTACATAACCACATGGAGCCTAGATCGATGCCTTACAAATGAGCACTCAGGATGCATTGGAACTGTCAAGGGGTCTAAAGAGCATGGACGCCGCACGCTTACGCGTAGTGCCTAACATCCTTCCACTGCAGGCTCCGCGAACACGATTGAAGCGCTGCAGAATCGTGGCAACCCCAACGACGTCCTTGGTGCACTATTGGATTGCACACTCAAAGCATTGTTTTTTTTTATTGCATAAAGTGATGGAACGAGCAAAACGTTCACCTGATGGTAAGTGCAACGTCTGCCCATAACAAATGCTGGGCCACCCAGAAAATTTCTGTATGACACTACACTGTGCCCATCACCCTGAGACATAGGTTCTTAAGTCTCATATGCCCAGTGATTACTCTAGCTCTCAGTGCCCTTCAGACCGACACAGTAATGTTTGCACTGTGTTACTACTGCTTCACGGCAGAATAACTGGCCCTGGGGTGGTACCTACCTAGACGGACTCCTGCATAGGAATCCTACCACCAGTATCATAGGCCAGATATCCGATATCCGATATATGCATCTGCGTATCCAAAGGCTGCACGTGTGAAATGCTGTGTGCCCTACATACTACATCGGCCGCCAAAGCACCGCACTGGTCCAGTTGCTCCAGTTACAAACACAACTGTTACGGTAAAAAGGGCATATATAGCTAATCTAATTAGAAGGCATATGAAATTTAAGAACCGATTCCCAAGGTGCCGACCACCTGTTGAACGATTTGCTCATCTCATCCTACTACCATAAAACTGTAACCAGTCACAATACAAGGATCCAATTAATAATAATAATAATAAATCTTTATTAAACACAGAAACATTTTTAACATTTCGTTGTAAGTCCTGGCTTCTGAACAAGGAAACCCTGTATCAGTCAGAAGACAGTTCCCTCCCACTTTAAATGGCTTACTTGTTGTGCACAATACAGACCACATACAGAAAAAAAAAACAATGTGGTATACAGATTTTCTGTATTTATGTGTTTATGAGTGTATGCGTGTACGCGAGTTTGTGTGAATGTGAATGCGCGAGAGTGTGTAAGTGTTTGTGTTTGTGACTTGCAGGTGTGTATGTTTTCGTGTGTGTGATTGTTAGTTATTGTGCGAATGGCTGTCTGTTAAGTTGTATTTATTAAAGTTTCTTACACATGACTTAAGTTGCTTAATATTTCGCCGTTAAACTCTTATGATACGATTGAAGACACTAGCTTTAGTTCCGTTCAAACCGAAACACATTGCACACTGCTGCTTGATGGCAGAATAACTGGAACTGCAGTAAAAATTCTACCACCTGTAAAACTTTATTTTAGAACCGTGGTAGCTCAGAGGCCTTGTGCTCGCCTTACATTTTATATACGCGAGTGACCTGGGTAACACAGATCAGGTCACGCGGGTCACAGGCCGGGTTCGGATCCCGGTGTCGGTAACACAGAGGTTTTGTCCTATTTACTATATGATCGACAGAATGGAACACATCTTAAGGAAACCTGCTTGTCTGAGAGACTGATGATATTCTCCTGGCCAATTTTTGGAACACGGCTATAATTACCGAATTCTGACAGAAGTTATCAACTGCGCAGTAGATATTATAGTGCCACAAGTATACGCGAACACACGAGCTCTTCACTCGTCCCTACCTACCCGTGCCCGATGTAACGCTCATGCGATAAGATCGGAGATAGTTAGGTGTCATAGCAGTGTCAGAGACACAAGGACATACACAACACAACCAGACCTGAAAACCAACAATTTGTGTTTCTGCACAAATGTCGGCTCCGGCTGGGATTCGAAACCAGGATCCGCGGCATGATAGTTAGGTACTCTAACCATTAGGCCACGCGGTCGCAGCTGAGAAACTACACTGCACACACATGTGCACACCAACCCACACTGGAGCAGTCTAGCGGACTATTTCCGGCTATAAAAACCCTCTCAAGATTGAGAGGAGGCCTGTTCTCAGCTCATTCACAGCTCAGATTTTGAATTTTTTTTAAAAACAAGTAAACACTATCATCGCTTAAAATCTCATAGTAGTTTTAAATTTCATAGTACGCGAGTGACCTGGGTTTGATTCCCGGTGCCGGCACCACTAAAATTGTTAATTGCAATTTTAAGTGCTGATTTACCACGTGCTCGGCAGTGAAGGAAAACATCGTGAAGAAACCTGCATGTCTGAGAAATAAAAAAATGTTTCGAAGACATGTGCAGTCCGCCAACTCGCATTGGAGCAGCGTGGCGGATTCTTCCTAGCTCCAAAACCCCCTCAGAAATGAGAGAAGGGCTTTGGCTCAGCAGTGGGACATTAATAGGCTGAAACTTTACTTTTACTTTACTATCATAATCTATATTTTATTACATAGACTATGAATAGAATATTTATTGACGGAACCCAAATATGCTAATATGATTTTAGTAAGGTTTATTAAATCAATTAGTATTTCATGAACGTCACTTAAATTGCAAATGAATAAGGAAGACAGCGAGTAAGATAATTGTGGGAGCCGAATTAAATTATGCATATTGCCTGTCGTTCTACCAATTAAGCCCCGAAAGTAGTTTCCTTTTAATTAAATTGCGTTGTTTGTGGTGAAGGAAGTTAGGATGGAATAATACTGTTTTTAAATTGAATTCCGTGGGATGTTTCTCTTGAAGATATATGATTATTTGAGATGTATTGTATATCGTAGCCGTAAGTGTCCAGGGCAGAATAGCACCTACCCCTTTCCTACCGAGGTGTCGTTAGAGGCGACTAAGCTATTGTACGTACAGCCTTTATGCGTGCGAAATAACACCATAATAAGCAACACCCCATCCCATCCGTGGGTATCGTAAAAGTCGACCGAGGGAAAATTAAAACCAGAAGATGGGCAGCAGCATCTTCCTGAAACATCTAACTAAATAAACTGCGGTTGCCAACCCCCTGCCAAAATTACAAATAGTGCAAAAACACATTATTGGTTTTCGGGTCTGGTTGTATTGATACCCCTAATCCTATAGTTAATAGAATCAGGAGTTACTTCGCGGAAATCCATTATAATTACGGAAAGAAAGTTAATTTGCTAAAATGGTGTGTATTACCTAGTTTTAAAGCACCATAAGAGCACCGCCTGTCCTCCCTCAACAGAGTGCAAAAGCAAACCAATACCGCCACCGGGAGCCGCCACCAGACCCCTCTACCACTACAACGCTACCACTAGGCATTACACACCACTAAAATCGAAAACACGACCCTTGGTTCACCTCAAAACGAGGCATTATCAAGTGATGTTGACTCTACGACAGTCGGTCACTTGGCGGCTCCTCCCGGTCCACAGTCCCGGTTCTTTCCTCTACCTCTGATCTTATGGCACGAGCGTTAAATTTATTTTTATATATTTATATATTTTTGTATAGGATAAAGTGACGAGACGAGCTAAACGTTCACCTGATAGTGAGTGCAATGTCTGCCCATAATAAAGGCGGTGTCACACAAAACAATTCTGTGTGGCATCAAACTGCGTCTATCCCCCAAAGACAGTTCTTAAGTCTCATATGCCTGTACTGGCACTGGCTCTCAGTGACCTTCAGACTGAAACACAGTAACTGTTTGCACCATTTTGCTGCACAATAACTGGCCCAGCGGTGGTACCTACCTAAATGGATTCCTGCATAAGATTCCTACCGACCAGTAAAATAGTGTAAGGTAACAGCGTCAACTGTGTGAGGAGGTTGGTACTGGAATCACCAATCCGGCTGAAAAGTGTGGTGATTACGGTAAATCCATTCCTTTTGGAAGACATCTATGTCCAGCAGTGGACTACTAACAGGTCGATCATGAAGAAGAAGAGGAATTTTAGTTAAAAAATATATCCTTGTATTAGCTGGTGGTAGGTTTAGTGGTGGTAGTAGTTTTAATGCAGGGATCTGTCTAGGTGAGTACCACCGCAGTGTCAGTTTTCTGCCGTCAAGCAGTAGCGTTCAGACATTACTGCGTATCGGTCTGAAGACGTTTCTTAGACTAGAGACTTTTTCCTTTCCCATATAAGGGGTAGGCAGAGACCACACACGTATCGAACTTTTTTCCCCGCGGAAAACGAGACACGAGGGATGGCGATCCACGTCACCGCCACTTTTGTATGGGTCAATAAAAACTTACTCCCAATTGCGTTCCCACGAGCAGTACAGTGACAGCATTGTGTTATTCTTCACGATTAAAGGCTGTCCGTACAATACCTCAGTCGCCATTACGATACTTCGGTAGGAAAGAGGTAGATGTTATTCTACTCTGCCGGACACCTATCGGCTTTTAATAAATACATGTGTACTACACGTATTTAGTAATAGTATTTTTTGAAATGTTAAAAACACATCCGGCCTATAATCTCAATTCATATACTGTGGTAAACATATTTGTATTGCAATCAGTCTCTTAAATCTCAGTACTATCAAAAAAAAAAAAAACGCACAGTTGCTTAAATCCTGAGAAAAAAATCTTATTTAATTACAGATGCATAATACCGTCGCCGTATAAGATCTTGTAAGAAATTGTCGGAATCTGTTCAACGCCTACCACAAAAACTTGCTCTTTCCCTATTGGTAAGCGTAACAGTACGCCGATGGATTGCATGAATCTAATATTGATTGCATTCATATCATAAAATGCCAATAAATCATTGAGCATTTCAAGTAAGAGGCCTGTTAGGGCAAATGAAAACTTGTAGGTTATATTTTTATTTTATTTATTTATGGTTACTTATGGTACAATGAATACATTTCTTATAAATGCAATGTGACTCAAAGTTGTAACTAAGTAAATTGAACTACTAACTGCAACAATTATGGAAGGACACAGAATTTACAATAATAGAAAAAAGCTTGTATCAAATATTAAAAGTTTAACAATCAGTATTTTTTTTTAATATTATATAATGATTTCTTATATTTACGCGAATACTACATTTAAATAAAACTAAATTTATAAATAGTTATAATTAAACGCCATAAAATCCGTAACGATACTTTTATTTAAAAATATTATGTTATATATGCGAAAGTAGTACATAATTAAATTTAATAGTCGATAGATACAAAATCTAAATATGATCGAATAATAATAATTTAAATCTTTCTTACATGTCTAAGTCTAAGTATTTTTTGTAGTGTATTGATTTTTGACCAAGGTCTGTTCTCCTCCTCGTCATTTCGGCCTGACACTAATCCACAGCTGAACGTAGTCTCCCATTGATTGCCTTATAGCTCTCATATTGAGAGTATTTCGCCGTAATTGCCACTCTTCGCAGGCGGGTTGGCAACCGCAGTTAAGTTATTCAGATGTTCCAGAAAGTGCTGCTGCCTATCTCCTTATTTTCCCTCTGTCTATGAAATCTGGTGGTAGATTCTCTAGCACCACAGGTTTTTTTATTGAATAAAATGACGAAACGAGAAAATATAAGTTAAGCCTAATTCAATGTTACCTAATATTCTAGGTAGTGTTGCCATACCTATGGCAGCACTACGTAGAATATTCGATAGTCTATTAATTTCAGACTTCACTAAGAAAAAAATGTTTGTCAAACTACAAAGTCAAGGACAACATCGAAACAATGAACTTATAATACTTATTAGAAAATAAACAAAAGTAAAAATGGAATAAGAAGAATTCAGCATAATTAGTCAAAGAATTCACGGATATTAAAGATGGCGGATATAACCCGAGCGATGTCAAAACGTCACATTTCAATAGAAAATGTTCCCACTCAATGTGCTGTATAATTTGGTAGTATAAAAAATAAATAAGTAATTTGATAGTTTGAGTGCTTGTAAAGACTACTGTGATTGGTTTGCATAAAAATCCGCATACTGAGTGAAGTTAGTATTGTAGAAAACGTGTACCAGGACGTTACGCTGCCCACATCTTAATTGTTTCAAGTTTCGAGTTACACTTGAACATCTGACCTTCATCTGTTATATCCATAATATGAGATTTTTAAAACATCAATCGGAGGCCATGAGAATTCCTTTGAAATCTCCCAAAGTCAACTTTTACGAGACCTATGTGATAAAATGGGTGGATCTCTAACGCCGCAGATACTGGGCACAAAAATAATATTGATCTTGAATTCTGTCGCAGTCTGTATCGCTAAAGCAAGATTTCATATTCACTTCGTACCTTTTCCCCATAACAGATACTCTTTACTTTTACTGGTGGTAGGATTTCTATGCAGTAATCCGTCCACGTAGGTTCCACCGCAGGGCCACTTACCTCTGCCTTTTCTGCCGTGTTTCAGCAGTTATGATGTAGTGAGTAAACAAAACTATGTTTGGGTCTGCAGGGCTGGTGTAATTCTGGACATATGAGACTGGAGAACTGATATCTCAGTCTCTATAACAAAGATGACAACAAAATATATGAAATAAATGTTGGTGTAGTTAAAAAAAAGTTTGTACGTAGCCTTAGCCGCTGAGCAAGGGCCGAACGAGTTGCGAGTTGTGGTATGACATCCACGCGACAGCGCACGCGCACTGCACCTTACCTGCATTCTGTATCATAGATTAATGTGTTATTACATATTCATTTAATACGCTAAGATCAGAATATATTTTCCATTTTCATATACACTGCTGTTTTTATAACATCCACTCTGTTGTCAGTATCGTAATAAAAATCTTACTTTAGTAGTGTTAGTATAACTGACTACCACGCCGCGGGTACTCAGGGGCCTGGTGCTCGCCTTTAATGTCATCGTACGCGAGTAACCTACGTTCGATCCCCGGTGCCAGCTCCTTTAAAATTGGTCTACAATTTTTAGTGTCCGAGGAATAGAAATATTTTAAGGACATGTGAAGTCCGCCAAGCCGCATTGGAGCTGCGTGGCGGACTATTCCCAGCTCGTCGTGGCCAAAAATTGGCCAGAAGGACATAAATCATAATCACAATTCCACAAGTTAACGAACTCAGCCGTAAATTGCCACAAGTACGATCCTGGACCACTTACATTCAACGTTCCGCAAACTTAGGCAGAACGTTCCTCCATCTGGGGTTTAGACGATTGCGTCTGCCACTATGCAACGATGGTTGTCTGTTCTTCGATCTATGCCCGACTAATTGTTGCTTGATAAAAATTGTCAGAAAAAAAAGAAGTTAACTATATTATGTATTGATCTAGAATATATTACCACTCTAAATTCTTTACCATTAGCTGCAGGAAATGCGTTGAAAATTACATTAAGGTTTCTCTCCGAGAACGCATATCGCACTGGTTAGACGCTATACGGTCTGATCAAGTAGTACGAAAGATTAACGATATGTACACCGGAAGACGTTTGCCTGGGTGCAAGTGGCTATTAAATATTATTAACAGTTACATTCTTAGATGGAAAGACGATACTCTAAGCCGGCTGCCGACAACTTGCCAAGATCGAGCGATATCATAAATACGATCCGTTTGTGGTTGATAAGGACGCAGAAAGTATGGTATTACTAAACTATTAAGTACGTTTTGATGAACTTTGAATGCTTCAATCTAAGAGTAAGGAGTTTGTGCAGGAATCCGTCTAGGTAGGTACCATCGCAGTGTCAGTTATTGTACCGTAAAACAGTAGTGTGCAAACATTACTGTATTTAAGTTTGAAGATGATGATGAAGAGATGATAAGTATGAAAATTTTAACCTTAAAGCATTTATTATTTTGGTTTATTACATTTCTCTTCTTTTTATGAAGAAACTCATAGATGCTGGTAATAATAACGGAAGAATCTAAAATTATGGGTACTTTGACTTTAAAGCAGCTATAACTCTTTTGCCACGGTTGTGCAATGAGGCAAATTAGTGAAACTAATTATTTTTTCATAAGGGTCTTTTTTAAAAAAATAGCTCAGAACATTGATAAACACATACACGCCACATGTAAAGACTGCGTTATTTCGAAATTTTCATCGACACATTTAAATCGATTTTCGCTCAACACTTGATATTAACCTTAATGATCGTTGATAACCGTCCCACTGTACGTTGATCATTTCGATCTATTTCGCTTTGCACCATAGCTTGTGCCCAGTATTTTTTAAGTTTTTTCAGACGTGGAAGTTTTTGTATTTACATACATACATTAGATAACGACTTTATCCTATAAGGGGTAGTTAGAGACTGGGACCTCACTGCAAAAGCAGATGACTGCCACGATCCACGTTTCACCAAAACAATATAATGCACTTGGTGTGATAGGTGGTGAGCCCATCGCCACCATTATGTAATGAAAATGTTTAAATGTTTACAAAACAAATTAAACAAATACAAATGTATGTAATGAAATTGACTTTAGAAAGTAAAACAAGTGTTTTTGATACCATAATATGTTCCATTAATAAATAAAAAGAGTGGTCGCTTTATTTTTCTTTCGGATATAAAATAAATATTGAAGCTGGTGAAACAAACATGAAATCTGCAAATATTATAGATCTCTAGTACTTAACTATAGCGGCACCTATGTATGTCATCAAAACTCAAGAAATTGCTAACTTCCTTTCCTGTTTGCTAATGTCCTGCATCGTGCTATTGAAGTTTCATCAATGCTTACTATTTATACAAGACCTAAAGATTACTGATAGGAGGAGACGTCCTCCTCAAATAAAACCACCCGATACGGCGTGTAGTTACACTTCCCTTGGTACTTTATCTTCTTAATAATTATACTGTTTTGTAGCTTTTTTCTTATGGTGGTAGAATTCCTGTGCAAGAATCCGTCTAGGTAGGTACCACTCCAGGGCCAGTTATTCTGCCGTGAAGCAGTAGTGTGCAAACATTACTGTGTTTCGGTTTGAAGGGCACTGAGAGCCAGCGTAATCACTGGGCATATGAGATTTAAGAACTAATGTCTCAGGGTGACGGGCGCATTGTGGTGTCACACTGTTCTGGGTGACACAGCATTTGTTATGGGCAGACGTTCCACTTACCGTCAGGTGAACGTTTTGCTAGTTCCATCACTTTTATTAAATAAAAAAAAATTAGAGAAAGGGACGAGATTAGCAAAACGTACACCTGATGGTAAGTGCAACGTCCACCCACAACAAATGTTTTGTCACCCAGAACAGTGTCATAACTGACTCATGATTACTAATTATTTTTATCACAGAATAAATATAAACCTTTATGAATAAAATGGACGTGCTATGCAGAAGACACCGAAGGAACAAACCATTTTATTGCAATCGATTCAAAATTCGCCGCACCGTCGAGAAACTGTATCGATCATGTAATTCCCATGAAATTATGACGTGTTATTTAAATGCTTCGTTCAACGGTTTCACACTGAAGCTTATTATAATATTGGGGGTTACACGAGCAATTCTTACTTTCAATTAGGTATCTTGCATGAGGTCGGTTATAAAGTACCTACGAGCCTAACGTACAGTTCGATTTATTAGTATCATAAATATAGAGATAGCGCTTTGTCAAGCATAGTATGGACCACCGCCGGCAAGAATGATTAAAAACATGCGCACGATAAAATGTGTACAGCAACGTGATGCGTAGAAACGAAGATCAGGCTAAGTGGCACATATAAGGTGTGTTTGTAACTAACAGTCGTCTTTCGTAGGTCGGTGATAACGATGATATTCAATAAAAAAATGTATACATACATACATAAGATCACGACTGTATCCCATAAGGGGTAGTCAGAGACTGGGCACTCACTGCAAAAACAGATGACAGCCACAATCCACGTTTCACCAAAACAATATACGTTCACACGTGCGTACAACGTACGTACGTCTTTTACGAGATCCATTGGATGAGATGGAGTGGTAGTATTCTTTTAACGAGCAGTACATATATTACATGTACATATATTACATGTATACATACATGGAGTCATACCTCTTTTCCATTGGGGTAGGCAGAGACCACATCCACTTGCTGCGATCCTGGCACACATCTATCGCTTCTTCTACTTCATTAGCTTTTTAAAAAAAGTTCGTCGGTTGCGAGTAATTTTGCCATGGTACAACTACTTCGATCTGATCGTAATACGTTCGCCTACGTCGACCCTTACCGGCTTGCCTATTTACACTTGCCTTATAAATCTGTTTCGTCAATCTTCTTTCATACATCCTTTCTACGTTTCTCTACCATACATAAGTGTGGGAATCTGTATTCGTCTATGTCCGGCGAGTCATGCCTTTTTAGATATGTTCAGACTACACATAAAGTTATGCAGGGCCCCATATACTTGATTTCCTGCCAACACTCTTCGCTCTATATCACCATCGTACTTCCGTCTCTTGTAAACTTTGAACCCAAGCATACAAACTTTTTCACTTGTTCCACTTTCTCCTTCAATCAGAACTCTACAATCCGTCATACTTTCTTCTCTTTGCAAACTATTACTTTCGTAAAAAATATATATCGTAAACATGTCAGCGCCAATAGCCTAATGGTTAAAGGTACGGACTGCGAAACCTGAAGTTGCAGAATCGAGCCCGCCATTGGATTATTGCCGTGAACCTTCTCTTAGCACAAGTGTTTAAGCTTAGTTGAAGAAGTTAACATGAATATTAGTACAGCTAATAGCATTGCTAGTATAATTAAAAAAAAATAAGAGATACAGCTGAATGGACGCCGATAAACGTAAGGAAGTCGAGGGCTTTAAGAATATCACTATAGCTAGTGGTAAGTTTAGAGTATCACTATCTGTTATCATCTGTCACTATTTGACTAAATCTTAGTTAACGAATTACTTATCATTCAAAAGAATGAACGAAACAAAACGGACGAACAAAAGAGAGAAAGAGAAAACGTTACCCGCGACATAAAAGGGATTTATGAAATTTTTATTTTCTGTATCTAAAATTAGAAATCTGTCACTGTTTGTCTAATTTGCAACATGAACTCTTAGATCTTAGAAGATTTCAAAAAATGTCAAGGAAAAATCTTTCATAAGATTTTCTTAGTATAAAACATCCTGTATTTTGATTTTTTTAACATTCACGCTGATCGTAAGGTGTCGACGTCACGTTCTGAAATCGCATCAAAATTACAAAGGAGTTAAGTGAAATTCGCCGCGTTCCGATACCGTAATAGCGGATGCATTTAATGACAGCTGTCAGGGGGACAAGTGGCGGTGAATTTATGCGCGCGAAAAATTATATCGGGACCTAATTACGGACGAATTAAATAACAAAGCGCAACATACATAGTTTGATGTTGCTTTCGTAAAAGTTCATTTCGTAACAAATCAAAATGCGAGATGAAATTCGTGGTTCCAATTTAATATGGTAACCACATCCAGTACTGTTATAATTTGCTTTAATAATGAAGAATGACGACCTCTTTTTTTAATACTTACGAGTATATTAAGATATTGCCTGTAAGAAAGATTACGCATGAATATGCAATCAAATTATCTATCTGTTGAACAGTTATAGCTTTGTTTACACCTTAACCAAAGTCAATGTTTGCTCTTGAGGTAACGTGGTGGAATCTTCTAGTCTCCATAACTATTTTTGACAATGAAACGTAACCTGTTCCCAGTAACAGTGCTAATAGGCTCACTTTTCAGCATGCTCATCCGGATAGCTGTTACTCTTGCTTTTCCTCTCGATTGATCAGTCCGAGACCATCAGTCCGTCTATATCTTCATGAAGATACTGTCCACCAAATTCAAGAATTGTTATCGTCAAATATAGTAGATTCAAATGTCAGCTGAATTTAATTTTGATCATCCTCATCATCATCATTTTACCCTATCTCTAGTCCATTGCTGAACATAGTCCTTATTGCCACAAAAGTTTGTAGATCTAATTTTGGGGGGATTTTACGATAGTTGCCACGTCTGGCATACGGGTTGGCAACCGCAGTTTATTTATTCAGATGTTCCAGGAAGACACTGCTGTACATCTACTGATTTTAATTTTTCCTCTGTCGACTTTTACGCCGTCCACGGGATGAGATGGGATGGGAGATACACTTAAGCCTTAAAACACCACACGACAAACACGATACGGAGAACTATTATTTCAAGTACTATATAATCTATCTTCAATAGTAGACTCATATTTCAGCTGTGAGTCTCATTTCTTGAGCTCTGTATTGAGTTAGATGTCTGAATGTGTCGTGGCTGTCTCCCTTACACTGAAACTGAAGGTTTATGTTCTATGTTGTTGCATTTATTTTATTGCGTTACATCGGCTATATGGGAACAAGTAGTGGCCCCTGAATTTGTGGTATTATCTACGGTACTGCAATTTATATTTTTTTTAAGAAGAGGATGCAAACGAGCAAGCGGCTCACCTGGTGGTAAGTGATCACCACCGCCCATGAACATCCGCAATACCGGCGGACTTGCGGATGCGTTGAAGACCTTTGAGCAAGCAGTAGGCCCTTATATCTCCCGCGCATGATACCTTCAAGTTGTTAACGATAACAGATCGCCGTGATCTGTATTGTCTAAGATGACATATCATAACAAATAATTAAGCTTAACCTAGATTACGCCACGCTGCTCCTATATTTCCAAGACATGCAGGTTTCCTTGCTATCTTTTTGTGAACGTGAAGACGTGCATGTGGTAAATCGGCACTGAAACTTACTTAGTACCACTTAAGTACACTGTATCTATATCAGAAATCGAACCCAGGCCTAGCCAGTTAGCTTTATAACTTAAGCGAGCGAGCAAGACAAGACAAGCAAAACGTTCAAAACGTCCGCCCGTAGCAATATTATTTCTGTGTGGCAATACACTGCGCCCATCCTCGGAGACATCAGCTCTTAAGTCTCATATGCTCAGTGATTCAACATGCTCTCAGTGCCCTTCAGACCGAAACAGCAATGTCAGCACACGACTGCTTCACGGCAGAATAACTGGCCTTGCGGTGGTACCTACCTAGACGGATTCCTGTATAGGAATTCTACCACCAGTAAAACGCCCGCTTCTTTAAATTATAAATCACATTAGTATAATTAAGCCATTTATTCATCATTTCAATACATTTGTTATTTACATTTCTTATAAACTTAAGGGTGTTGCTACAATGCCATTATCAGTATCGAGAATCAATCGAGAATTATAAATTAGTGCCTCGCACATGCTCTTATCAAGCTAATTATCCTAATTGAGGATCTGTTTCGCCGAAGCACTATCTCAAATGTGAATGGCCGATAGTAAACTTTAGTCTACTTCGATGTCTGATTTGCACCCATATCACTAAGAACTGTTGCGTAGCACTGTTTAAGTGTAGATTCATGTAAGCGAGGCCTCTGTGAACTAGAGCGTGAATAGCGCTTGCTGGTCATCCGGTACAACATCCTGGCAAAAACCAATATTAGCGCTCGTTTTTCTTTGAGTAACATGGGCGACTGGAAAGACGTATCGTTGTTCGATTCGATGGACAGGTCATTGTAATTTATTCCATTTTTTTTTACTAAATATTTTTTTTATAATTTGTTATACTTAAAAAATAACGATTCCCGCAGTAGGATTCCTCCTGTGTCGTGGGTGCGTTTTACAGACATAAATTTCACATGCAAAAACACCCAGATCCGTAACAACTTTCTGTAGGCTATACCCGCGACCCGCGGTGCAAAAGTCAAGGGCTCAGTCACTGCGCCAACCAGCCGTCACGAGCAAACCGTTCACCTGATGGTAAGTGCAACATCAGCACATAACAAATACTGTGTCACCCAGAACATTTCTGTGTGATACCACACTGCGCCCATAACCCTGAGAGACTTTTTTTATTGGAGAAAGGGACGAGACGAGCAAAACGTTTACCTGATGGTAAGGGCAACGTCTGCCCATAACAAATGCTGTGTCACCAAAAATATTTCTGTGTGGCACCACACTGCGTCCATCTCCCTGAGTAGTCAGTTCTTAAGCCCATATGTCCAGTGATTACACCAGCTAACAGTGCCCTTCAAATCGAAACACGGTAATGTTTACACACTACTGCTTCACGGCAGAATAAATGGCGTAGGGTCATACCCACCCAATCGCATTCCCGCCAAATCCTTCCACCGATATGGAATATATCGACCATAAGCAGTTATTAACTTTCTCTGGAGGTAGGAATTCTATGCAGGAATACATCTAGTTGCATACCACCACAGTGCCAGTTATTCTGCCGCTAAACAGTAGTGCTTGTTTATGTACTGGGCATATGAGACTTAAGAATTGACGTCTGGGGTGGCGATCGCAGTGTTGTCACACAGAAATGCTCTGAGTGATAAACCATTTGTTATTGGCAAATGTTGCTCTCACCATTAGGTGAACGGTTTGCTCGTCTCGTTACCTTCTTCTATTAAAAAATCAGTCATGGCGTCATAGGATTTGCCATAATCAATTAGCTGACGGTTTTATAGAATCAACTGAACACAGTCGCCGCTACTTACGCCTTCACAGGTTCCCCCGTGACCATGGGTGCTGTAAAGTACTCGAAACGTCGGGTTATAAATAGTTTAAAAATTAAACGCGATAAAATCCGTAAAAGTAGTTTTATTAAAGGTCTGGGAATTTTTAGACTTTGCTAAAAAAAAAGTAAAGTTTGAGCCCAAAAATGCTGAGCACAGGCCTCCTCTCATTTCTGAGAGGTGTTTGGAGCTAGGAAGAATCCGCCACGCTGCTCCAATGCGGGTTGGCGGACTTCACATCTCTTCGAAATATTTTTTATTTCTCAAACATACAGGTTTCTTCGCGACGTTTTCCTTCACCGCCGAGCACGTGGTAAATCAGCACATGAAATTGCAATTAACAATTTTAGTGGTGCCGACACTGAGAATCGAACCCAGGTCACTCGCGTACTATGAAATTTAAAGCGAGCGCCTAGACCCTGTGCTACCACGAATTGGCACGTACGTAAAATGTTTGAGATAGTTTTGTTCGCCGATTATACCTCTTTATTTCAATTTAACAAAAATTACTTCGAGTATTGAATGAGTAAGAGGCGTTGGAGTTAGTCCATCCAAACTTAGCAAATACTTTGACGCGAATAAATTATTAATTAATGAAAATAAAATTGAAATGTTTGTAATTTACATCGTCTAAGTCATCGTGCCGTGTGGTGTCGGCTTAAGAGAATCTACCACCGCATCTCATCCCGAGGGTGTCGAATCTACGGTCGTGACTACTGAACGGCAGTATAATATCATTGTTAATTGGAATTATTTTAAAGAAATAACATTAGCAGTTATTTTTATTGGATAAAATGATGATACTAGAAAAACGTTTATCTGATGATAAGTGCAACGTCTGTCCATAACAAACCCAGAACATTTCTGTGTCACACTGCGCCCATCACCCTGAGACATCAGTTCTTAAGATTCATATGCCCAGTGATTACACTAACTCACAGTGCCTTTCACACCGAAGTACAGTAATGTTTGTACACTACTGCATCACGGCAGAATAACCGGCCCTGGGATGGTACCTACCTAGGCTCAAACACTGAAATTGTACTCTCTCTTATACAATGAAATTTTAGGTGAGCGCTCCTGTGAAATTGTGAATTCACATACACTTAATCAATAGTGAAGCTCGATTCTTAATGTTATATCCTACGATTCTGATCTCATTAACCACAGACAGCATAACTTTCCCGCATATAGGCTTAAGTTGACGATGGATGGGATATTAAATCACCTGTTTAACCTTTTAGGGCTAATGAAACAAAGCGTACATCGTATGACCTTTTTTATATGAAACAAAATAACTTACACTCAATGAGTATTATCGTGCACTCGATACGTATGTAAAAGCCAATAAATAATGAAAAACACAATTGAAATTTGCAAATACAGAGATTGCATTCAAAGAAAAAATACCCTTATAGCTATAGAATTAAAGACAACTTAAAATGAAATGGCAGCATATGAACTTGGTGATAAGAGTAGTCAAGATCGTTCATTTGTTGAATAAATATGTGCATCGATCCGTTACGTGTATCCGAATTTATTTGGAGAATCATGATCTTGAGATTTTAAGGACATTGTCGCGTATCGATAATGCAACTTTGTGGCCGACTTCGCGGAATAATATGAATAAGTTGGGAAAACTTTAGTTTGCAAACATCGAGACGGTCCTTCGTCCAATGAAAAGAAATAAGAACTCCGATTTTTATGAAGTTAATAATTATATTTCATACAATCCGCTTACTGTTTACTGGTGGTAGGATTCCTAAGTAGGAATCCGTCTAGGGGAGTACCACCCCAGGGCCAGTTGTTCTGCCGTGAAGCAGTAGTGTGCCAACATTACTGTGCTTCGGTTTGAAAGGCGATGTGAGCTAGAGTAATCACTGTCTCAGGGTGATGGCCGTAGTGTTGTATCACATACAAATATTCTGGGTGACACATCATTGTGTATTGGCAGAAGTTACACTTACCATCAGGTGAAGATTTTGATTCTTTCATCATTTTATCTAATAAAACAGAATAAGAGCCACAATGACCCCAATCTCATCGTAAAGGTGAAGCTTGAATTCTCCACCTCTTTGTTGTGAAGGAACGCGCGGGGTACAACGACATCTTATTACTTCTTACACTCCTGCAGAATCGACACCAGTGACCCTATCGGTTTGTCCTGCTCTTGAAGGTGAATCTGGAGTTCCGCACCCCTTCGTTATGAAGGGACATGCGCGCCACATTGACCTGTCAGAAAATTAACGCTCAATTTTTACTAAACAATCATACAAACATTCACGAGTATTCCCATATAAGGGGTAGGTAGAGGCTACACCCGCAGCCTACACTTCGTCCCCACGAAACAAGAGGAATGAAAAATCCTTTGTCCGTCTCCAGAATGCAAGCTATCTGTATGCCGTATAACTGTATTGAGTCGTGAAAAGGTAACAAAAAGACAAAGAGAGTTACTTTCGTATTAATAATATTAGTATGGATTTGTTTAAAAAAAAAGTAAAGTTTCAGCCTATAAATGTCCCACTACTGTCTCATTTCTGAGAGGGTTTTGGAGCTAGAAAGAATCCGCCACGCTGCTCCAATGCGGGTTGGCGGACTTCACATGTCTACGAAATATTTTTTATTTCTCAGATATGCAGCTTTCCTCACGATGTTTTCCTTCACCGCCGAGCACGTGGTAAGTCAGCACTTAAAATTGCAATTAACAATTTTAGTGGTGCCGGCACCGGGAATCGAACCCAGCTCACTCGCGTACTATGAAATTTAAAGCGAGCGCCTAGACCCTGTGCTACCACGGCTCTCGTAATAAATAAAATTAAAGACTTTACACTTTGTAAGATTTTGTTGTAAGAACGTATATTACATTATCCCATAAAAGATAATTTTCTGCCCCGCACAAGCACCTTATGGAATCTGCTGCCGCCAGCGGTTTTTCCGGACCGATACGACTTAGGGACCTTCAAGAAAAGAGCCTATTCCTTCCTCAAAGGCTGGCAAAGCATCTGCTATTCCTCTGGTATTGTAGATGTTCATAAGCGGCGGTGATCACTTACCATCAGGTGAGCCGCTTGCTCGTTTGCCACCTCTAACATTACTCAATCAGTGAAGTATCAAAAACTTGTACATGAATCGATACAAAATAAAGTCATCGTGTGATCATTACATTTATTGTGTTTTCGAGTTTCAATTGAATTCCAGAAACAACCGCAAGATTGCAATATAACGAGTCCAGTGGAAATGGCCCACATAACATTTGAATGTGCTAGCGGATCGCCCAATACAATTCCGAACACCATTAACACCTTTTGCGTCAATCACCAAGCGGCCGTGTGCCCGGGATCACCCACTTTTACGTCAATCTATACTCCACGCTATCTAGAAACTGAACACAGAGCGGATCTGAGATGTTATCGGCCCTTCAATAGAATTCCGCGCCTTAACGTATTCGCGTTTGCATCTTGATAGTTAAGGCATCGATTCAATCGAAGTTTAATATACTTCCTTTAATCTTCATTGAGAATATATCAAAGTCTATTCAAAATACCAGATGATGTGAAGCAAACTTTTTTAAGATGGTATGAAGTAGTTAGGACTACATTGGAAATAGAACTAAAATTTGTAAAGTTTAATCCTCTAGAATATGGCTTTACTAGATGCTATACCCAACACACGGAAAACTTTCTGATTGCTATGCAATAGATCGTGTGGTATAATGGGATTAGAACCTAGGCCACACCTAGGGAATCAAGTGGGCCACGAAGTCGTCAAAATAATATGTTTTCTGATTATATAAATGTTAGTTATAAAAATTATCAACTTCTAAATAGTCCACTGTAGAGAAGCTTCTTAGAAGAGAAGATTGATCTCTTTCGATTAGAAGGTTTATGCCGCAATCGCCGCGCTTCACATGCGAATTGACGATCACAGTACCGGACAGCTTACACCTGCAGAAGTTCCGGCTCGTTACCTCTTTTGAGGGTTGGTCATCTCAATATAGATTAATTTACTAGTGGAAGGATTCCTATTCAGGACCAGTTTTTCTGCAAATGTGCCATCATTACTCTGTTTCGGTCTGAAGGGCATTGACGCATATGAAACTAAAGAATTGATGTCTCAGGGCGAAGAGCTCAGTGTGTTCTCACACAGAAATGTGCTGGGTGACACAGCATTTGTTATGGGCAGACGTTGTACTTACCATCAGGTGAATGTTTTGCTCATTTTGTCGCTTTTTCTCTCAGTCAAATTTTACGATGCCCACGGTGGTTGTAGACTAGCTTACGTGAAATAAATGAAATTTTTCTATACAAAGAGTAACCACACAGAAAGTGTAGCCACACAGAAATGTACTGGGTGACACAGCATTTGTTATGCACAGGCGTTGCGCTTACCACCAGGTGAATGTTTCGCTCGTCTCGTCAATTTACCCAATAAAAAAAAGACTTGCATAGAAGTCCCACAGCTCGCTACATACAGAAGAACGTGAGCAATTCCGTATTGAGTTTTGAACTATTATACAGGAACATAAGCAATTCAAACTTGCGTTCGTGTCTTTGATTAGTATATAACTTTTTTAAAACCTTAACAAGGTCAATAAGAAGATAGTACAGTTAAAATATTTCTATACAAATGCATTCCATAGAATGATTTCTGTAAATGTGCAGTATATCAACCACCACTGGAGTAGCGTGGTGGGCTTCCGAGCTCAAAGACCCTTTTAAGAATGAGAGAAAGCATCGCTCTGTAGGCAGATAGAGCCTTTGAATGTCCCACCGCTGAGCATAATCGTGCTCGCATTTCTGAGAGATCTTTAAGAGCTGAGAAGAGTCCGCCACTCTACTCCAGTGCGGATCGGCGGATTTCAAATGTCCTCGAAATATATTAATTGTATGTTTTCCTTACCACATCACGCGGTAAAATCAGCACATGAAACTTGCAGAACAATTTAAGTGCCGGCATGGAACTAGTGTCTGTCGCATACTCTGAAAGTTAAGGCGAAGCGCCCGGCCCATGAGATATCAGGGCCCTTACTGTTCATTACTTTATTTTAATAGAAAGAAAGAAAGAAAAATTTTTTATTCAATACTACAACACAACATACATTACAATTTAAAAAAAATAAGTAAACAATAGAATACGACGTATTACATTTACAGACGTACGTTGCAACGAAAAGGCTGTCGACTCAGCATAATGCTATGGCAGAGTTGCCACAGCGCTGTTATTCTGTCGATGCCTAAGGTTTAACGAGCAGTTTTCGGACATGTTGTTAAACGACTTAGTTTAATTTAAAAGAGATAAATATGCGCACATGTACACGCATACACACACACACATATATACATATATATACATATACATATACACATATACATATATATACACACATACACATACATACACACACATATACACATACATGCACGCTTTGGTACTTCATTTAAGATTATCAATGATTGTATTGCTTAAAATTTTAACGCTGCATGGGAAGAAGAGGACGACAGTGTGTCGATAAAGTAGGATGGAGCCCCAGCCTTGTTATATGTTTCGTAACAGATATCTCATAATCCAAAAGATAATGACGTGATTAGAATTTCCTTTCACCGATTTGAATTAATAATCTATATAAATACAATGATAGGTGTCTGCAGTTGTGCGCGCATCTCGCGCAAAACTACGGGATAGATTTCGATATATTTGTATTAGTTTCAGTTTTTAGGCATTTGGTTCATAGCTAAAAAAAATATCACGATACCTTCATTTAATATAAAGTTATTAAAGTTTTAAGAAACTACGATTTTATACGAGAGTACTGCTGTTGTACGCGTCTCATGCAAAGATTACTGGACAGATATTTCAAAACCTATATCAACGCGGACGAAGTCGCGGACATCAGCTAGTGTCGATATAAAAAGGTCGCCAAAATTTATTGCATCTGTCTGTGCCTTAATAGATGAATCCTAGCGTACAATATAAGCTCGACGTGTGACCGAATGGGGTCCCGGCTAATTGTTCTAAAGGCAATAATTGCCTTTTCTAGCCGTAATGGGACTGCTAAAGTAACTCGGCGTGTCTCTCAGCGATCCTTTCATGGAAAACACAGGAAAACGACAGTGTCGTTTGATACACTCGACGTCAGGAACGCATTTATATAGTTTGTCGTGAATTAGTTCAGGACTGGTTGAATCAAAGTCGTGGTAGTTCAGGGGCCTGGTGCTCGCATTTAATTTCATGGTACGCGAGTAATCTGGGTTCGATCCCCGGTGCCAGCACCTTTAAATTTATTATACAATTTTAAGTGCTGATTTACCACGTGCTTGAAGGAAAACACCGTAGTGAAGCCTGCATGTCCGAGGAATAGAAATATTTCGAAGGATATGTGAAGTCCACCAACCCGCGGCTCCAAAACCCTCTCAGAAATGAGAAAGAAAGAAAGAAAGAAAGAAAGGGTTTATTGGTACCAGCAAAACAAAGAGAAATAAAATAAAAAATAAAATAAAAACAAAACACAAAACAACAATATTTAAACCAACGAAATGTAACATTAAACAATGTAAAATAAGGGAAATAAATAAAATATACTTTAAATTATAAATGGTACCAAAAGGCCTCCACTCAGCATACTGCCTTGGCCGATTTCAGCCTCGACGCTGGTCTTCCGTGGATGCCTATAAAGAGGTGCGCAACAATGAGCAAACATTATAGCATTATGAAACAAGAAAAAAAGGACATTTAAACTATTAACTAACTTTTCTTTTTTTTCTTAAAATGAATCTATTATGTAATTTTTGAGAGGAGGCCTGTGCTCAGCAGTGGGGCAGTTATAGGCTGTGACTTTACTTTTTTACTTTAGTTGAATCATATACACGTACGAGTAAGCGAAGTTTGTGATAAATACTACCGGGCTCACTCTTAACACAATCTGATTAAAATTTGAATAGTTTTTTGATGAAACCTTGACGTTATTTAGATATATTTTTATTCAATCATCGTTATTTAGTTTTTCAATCAAGCGTTACTTTGCGGAAACGCATTAGACTAAGAGGATAAAAATAAAGCTGATTTGCTACAATCCGCATGCGTAATTTTATTTAAATGATCTATATTGCCTAGGTTTTGCAAAACATCACCTAAGTCCTAAGTTGCAGGACATAACCGAACTCCCAGAGTGACGGGCGCAGTGTGGTGCCACACATAAATATTCTGGGTGACACAGCATTTGTTATGGGCAGACCATCAGGTGAACGATAAAACAATAAAAAAGTGTTTTGATCCACTATTTAAGCGGCAATAGCCTAATGGTTTAGGGTACGGACTGCGAAACATGACGTCGCAGGATCGAGCCCGCCATTCGACTATTGTCGTGAACCATCTCCTAGCACAAGCTTTTACGCTTAGTTGGAGTGGTTAACAGGAATATTAGTAATGTTAATACAGAATTGCTAGCATTCTTTTTTTACTATTAAACGAAGTGAACGCGGTGAATTATTTAAATGATAGGTTTAAGAATGTATTATAATTAATATTCGATTCTTATTTCGATTATTCGATTATTCGATTCTTAGTCCGCCAACCCGCATTGGAGCAGCGTGGCGGATTCTTTCTAGCTCTAAAACCCTCTCAGAAATGAGAGGAGGCCTGTGCTCAGTAGTGGGACATTTATAGGCTGAAACTTTACTTTTTTTTTCTTATTTCTTATTTAAGGGACGCATGATGGGCAGTAGCATCTTCCTGGAACAACTTGATAAATAAACTGCGGTTGCCAACCCGTCTGCCAAGCGTGGTAAATACGGCACAGTCCCCCCAAAATGAGAGCTACAAACTTTTGTAACAACCTATGGGGGAGGTCCAGCAGTGGACTAGTGATGGGCTGAAATGATGATGAATTTTTTTTATTGTATAAAGTGACGAAACGAGCAAAACGTCCACCTGATGGTAAGTGCAACGTCCGCCCACAACAAAACTGTGTCACCCAGAATATTTCTGTGTGACACCACACTGCGCCCGTCACCCCGAGACATAAGTTCTTAAGTCTCAAATGCCCAGTGATTACGCTAGCTCTCAGTGTCTTTCAAACCGAAACACAGTAATGCTTGCACACTGCTGCTTCACGGCAGAATAACTGGCCCTGGGTGCTACCTACCTAGACGGATTCCTACAAAGGAATCCTACCATCTGTAAAGTGATGTAGATGAAAGGACGTCTAAAAATATTTTAAAGTAAAATATAGTAAAGAAACAACTTCATGTCTCAGGGTGATGTCACACAGAAATTTTCTGGGTGATACAGCATTTGTTATGGGCAGACGTTGCACTTACCATCAGGTGAACGTTTTGCTCACCTTACTTATCTCTTTAGCCAATAAAAAAAGTGGGTCAGTGGTGCCGGCACCGTGGATTGAACAGTTTATTCGCGTATTGGTAATTTAAGGCGCCCGGCCCCTTTGCTACCTATGACTCGAAAGCATTTAAAGTTACATTAACAGTTATAGTATACCAGTAACACCATCATCATCATTTCAGCCCATCACCAGTCCACTGCTGAACATAGGCCTCCGTCATAAATTGCCACTAACGGTCTTCATTATCGTGAAACCTACATGTTCGGGAATTTAAAAATGTTTCGAGTATTTATGAGGTATACACCGGCTTGCCAAATCCTTAATACCTATAAAGGTATATTAAGATTAAATTATAAACATACAGACATACATTAAAACAGTAAAAGACAAAGTAATATCCTCAATCGAGCTGATGTCTTCGATCACGTACGTGAACCTTATAAATCGCCCATTGGCCCGCGTCTAGCACGCGTGTCGGTATGTCTGTATGGTCGGTTGTAACTCAGAAATGTCTTAACGAGGGCCAGCTATCAGTCTAAATCTGCCGCAGCACCGCTTTTAAATACGCAATGGGGAGAAAGAAAATAAGAAGGCATTTATTAGCACAGCACAAGAATATATCACATACACATATATACAGAATATCAAAAGACAATAAAAGCATTGAATAATTGACTTAAAATTATAAGTAGTTTAATTGAAAAAATTACATAAAAAATAATGTTACATTGCACAGTCTTGTGGCTGGCCAAAATGTGCAGGTCTCCTCCCAGTCCAGCAGTCTCTAAATCCTGACGCTGGTTTTCGTCTGGAACTTATGTGCATCAATAATGAACAACATTTAAATTTTTACTGGTGTTAGGATTACTGTGCAGGAATCCGTCTAGCCAGGTACCACCCCAGCCCAGTCATTCTGCCGTGAAGCAGTAGTGTGCAAACATTATTGTGTTTTCTCTCTGAAGGGCACTGAGAGCTAGTGTAAGGACAGGGCATATGAGACTTAAGAACTGTGAACTGTGTGGTGCCACACTGAATGTTCTGGGTGACGCAGCATTTGTAGTGGGGGGTCGTTTCGCTTTCAATCAGGTGAACATTGACTTTGCCGTTGTCTTGTTATCACCGGCGACTTCTCAGCGCTGTCCATGTCATCTTAAGGACCAGACTCTCACGTGAGTACCAGACTGCATAATGTGATAATTGGGCGTGCCCTTCATTCACGTCCCACTGTTATTACGGCAATAAATATTTTTTACCATGTTTTTGTCTTCGATTCATGTACAAATTCATAACATTTTACATATTCAAAACCACATATTATGTAATGTTTGCATGCCTTAACAGTAGAATGAAGGACGGTAAGTTACTTTGCTAAGATCCGCATGCAAAATATAAAAATGGTGTATATTACCTAGTTTTTGTGACTTGGCGGCCGTCTGTCGTAGAGTCTATGACGCTTGATAATGCCTCGTTTTGGAGCGAAACACGTGTCGTGTTCTCGACTTCAGTGGTCTATATTATCTAGTGGTAGTATTGTAGTGGTCGGTGGAGGGTACCTGGTGGCGGTTCCTGGTGGCGGTGTTAGTTTGCTTGTGCACGCTACTGAGGGAGGGCGGGCGGTGCTCTTCAAAAAACTAGGTAATATACACCATTTTTATATTTTGCATGCGGATCTTAGCAAAGTAACTTATCTTACTTCATTATAATGGAGTTCCGCAAAGTAACGCCTGATTCTATTAACTATAATAACAGTAGAATGGGCTGGATACTATGACAAAATAAAACATCTAGGTAAGTACTGCCGCAGTGACAGTTATGCGTGTAATGAAACAGCACAGTGAAAACATTACTGCGTTTTGGTCTTAAGGATAGTTCTGGATGACCCTACATTTGTTATGGGCAGTAAATGCACTTTCCCCAATATTCTTGAAAATAAAGATTGTGATGGTAACACTTGCGTCTATTTTCACGCTTAGGCTATTTTTGGTTTGACAAACTTGGGACGATTATTCTGCCAAGTAGCGGAGACCGCAATATTTTTCTGGTATTGCTTTTAGTCGAAATTAAAGCACCTATGGGAAGAATGGAACAAAAAGAAAAATAAATTGAAGAAGCTCTATAGCGCGCACTCGGATAAGATGACATTATAATTTACCACGTGCTCCGCGGTGAAGGAAAACATCGTGAGGAAACCTGCATGTCTGAGAAATAGAAAATTTTTCGGAGACATGTGCAGTCCGCCAATCCGCATTGGAGCAGCGTGGCGGATTATTCCTAGCTCCAAAACCCTCTCAGAAATGAGAGGAGGCCTGTGCTCAGCAACGGGACATTTATAGGCTGAAACTTTACTTTAAACTTTAGCACAATCTGTAGCACAATTATTGAGAAATCATTATCATCTAAATTTCAGTCTTCCCTCATAAGGGAATACTGAAATGATGATGAATGGCTCAGGACCGTGTTTTGTGGTAATTCATGAATTACAACAAAACACGGCCCTGAGCCACCTCGAAATCACTTCGAGCAAAACCGTTTAGTAGGTTGCCGAGGTTGCCACTCGGGAATCTTTCATTAACAATGGCTATCGGTTATGATCGGCTATATGACCGGCCTATTGCTACTGCAGCGTGATCATCTATAAAGATATGTATCTCTAGTTTTTAAGTATCCCGAGCAGGCTTTGATACTAGTTAAAGCGTTTCATGGTAGAATGTAGTAAATAATAATTATGTAATTAATTTACCAAACCAGTACTTTTTTTTAATTTACGTCCTTACTTTCTTATATTTTCATTTAATACCACGTTGTTTTATGCGAATTTAATAATATGCTCTCTTAAAAAATAATGCCACATCCAATTGGCAATGCCTTTACTAAATATCCGTCTGCCAATTGTTAGGAGCCCCGTTAACGATTTTATGGTCCGCCTGAGGTCCCTTAATGATATGATTGTTTTCATTATAATTGGGGGGACGACATCATAAAGTCTTACGAAATTATCGGTTCTTTTGGCCAACCTGATTTGTGTGGCTTTGTTTAATGAGTGCAGCAGGGATGGATTGAGCTACTGGTTTCAGCGTATGTTCAAAGTGATAAGCGTGTAAAAAAACGACTATCGTAATATTTCCAAGTGTGCCGATTTTTCTGGCCTTTCTTTCTGGTAAAAGTTAAAAATTTCTGGCTCAGGTACACTGAAAATTACTCTTGACTAGTGATCAAATCTATATATTTGTATCTATAAAGTTTGAACAGTGATGAATTTTTTCGACAAGAGTATTTTTATTTTATTGACATCTAGTTCATAGATTTATTTTTAAACGTTTCAACTATTAACAGCCACAATTTTTCAAAGTAATGATAAAACAAATAAAGTAGAATATTCTGTAATGTATAATGTTTTCTTGACGAATTCAATGATTTATTTATTGATAGGGCACGAGCCGAGAATTCGCATTAAATTTCATAATACGCAAAACACCCAGATTGCATCACCGGTGCCGATTTATTTACTTGGTGATTATGGAAAACCTGCATATTATGAAATAAAAAATATTTCGAGGATATATGGCTAGAAAATAAAGCCCCGTAATGGGACAATTATAAGCTGTTGCTTTACTTTTTTCATATGATGTCCTGCTAATCTTTAGTAATCGCAACATTCGACTTCCCGACTCGAAAACTGTTGAGACAGTTCTAATGTAATGTCAATAATATAAATAATAATGATAACGATCGGGACTTTCTGATTATTTTACAGTAATTACAGATGCACTCTTTTGTAGTCACCTTCCACTCGCAATAGAGGGTTTAAAATAAATAATATTAAAAAGAATTACAGCGACTACGACCGCAGTTAAAATATATCCAGAAATACGTAAGAATGTTGGCTTTAGCTGGAATAATTGTGATTTAAAAGTCTACCTCTTGCCGTGTGGTTGAGAGCGTAAAAGAATTTACGATCCTATCTCGTCGACCAGAATCAATAAATGTCGTCAGAGGAAACGTCTTGGAACCTCTTCTTTAAATAAACTGCGTTTGCCAAACCGCATTCCCCGTGTTGCAACTGAAAACAATAGTAATATCTCCCCATTAGAGGGATCTTCTTCTAATTCACCATCAGCTTGTAAAAGGGTAGTCAGTGACGGGAAGCAGCGTCTAAGGTGCAAGGCGACTAACACTGCGATCTGCACTCCACCTGTTAAGTGTAGTGATTACGGCCAATCCTTCCTACGCGAGCAAATACTCCTTGACTAGAAGTGGACTGACAGACTGATAAAGAAGATGTATATACAAGAGATACAAATGACAAAAATGGCATCCGATAAGAATATCTACAATAGGAAGAAAGAAAATAAGAAAATGTTATTATTAAAGCATGAAAAGACGTACCACACACACATACACATACAGACAGAATAGTAAAAAAAATCGCAGTATATATATGGAGTAATATATATGTTTTATAATGACGACTTTGAAACTCGCATTAGTTTTTCTTCATACCTCAATCCGCTCTGCGTAGCACTAAAATCTCCTACCTAGATCTCGTAGCCAACATCCATTGTCTTGATTGATTAAAGTATAACGTGGACAGCGTACTGCGTGAGTAAGTGAAATATGAAGTTTGGACGAGGGACAGTAAAGGAATGCATTTGTTTATATTCAGCTAACATAGCACACGATGATATCATCCTTGACGATTTTGAATGCATTGACACATCTATTTACAATTTGTACTGGATGTAGCTCACGATCGTACTTCACGTTTATGAGCTTGTCCACTGCTGGACGTAGGTGTCTTTCAAATTCGTAGGGTTTATCATAATCATCAGGCGTATCAAGTGTGTTGGCGAACGTATTATAGTAAACGACTCGTATCTTAAACGCGGATGGCCTGGATAGTTTAGGTCTGGTATATTTGAAATTCTGAGCACAGGCTGATTGGTGATTCCTGAGAAACCCACTCAGATATAAGAGGGTTTTGAAATGAGAGTTTTCAGAAATTAGAGGAATCCTATGCTAACAGTGGGACATTTAAAGGCTATTACTTTTTTTTCTATACTTGACATAGATAATTGGCCGTATGTCGTAGACAATGAGATTTTTCTTGCATTTTCCTTTGTCGACTCATATAAATTCAATAACCATTTCTAAAGGCTTTACTTTAGTTTCATAGTTGGGGACCGGAGATGGTAGGGACCGGGAGATATTGGTGCATTATCATATTAAACTCAAAGGTCACTGGATCTGTGGGTTTAATTAAACTATTATTAATTATTTAAATAAAAATAATTTTTACGGATTTTATCTAACAATTTCTAACGCGACGTTTCAAGTGCTATACTTGACAGATGGTATCGGACCAAAAATAATCATTAAAAGCTGAAGGTACCCCGGGTTAACTACGACATCAGGACATCTGTCATCTCAGTCCTCCCGTGACCATGGGTGTTGTAAAGCACTCGAAGCGTCGTGTTAGAAATAGTTCAAAATTAAACGCGATAAAATACGTAAAAATTAGTTTTATTTAAATGTGTAGTATTCGCATAAATATAAGAAATCATACATCATTATATTAGTAATTATTTCTAGGAGGTTTATATCTTGGTTGGCCATACCTGTCCTGACTGTAATGAAATTTGAGTCTTTATAATAACCATAAAAATAAAGGCAAACAGAAACATATTATTTAAAAACAAAGCAGAACATACAGAACTAAAGAATCGAACATACTTAAATAACCAAATTGATACAAGACTTATAAATACGAAATAACATGTTACACAACCTTGTGAATCCAAATAAATGCCAGTTGTAATTTATTCTTGACAGCTCTTGTCATTTGTCTAGACTTGACTTTGGTTCTGTTATACTTGGCGTTTATAAAGGTGATATTATTCCGTATTATTCAAAGGAGAGGCATCTCTTCGTAGTCTTTAATGGTTCCCCCAGCTAGAATGCCAATAAGAATAGAAAGTTCTCGGTGACAACTTATATTTATTGTTTTCGTTGAATACATTAGTAACGTACGCGATGGTTTTCAAACTGTGACTCAGCTATCCAATCAAATTATTTATAAGTAAGTAAAGTAACAGCTTATAATATATAAAGGTGCTAGAATTCCTATACAGGAATCCGTCTAGGCAGGTACCAGCCACCGGCCAGTTATTCTTCCGTAAAGCTGTAGTGTGCAAACATTAGTCTGAACGGCACTGAGCGCTAGTGTAATCACTGGGCATATGAGACTTAAGACCTGATGTCTCTGGGTGACGGACACAATGTAGTGCCACACAGTCATCTGTTATGGACAGGCGACGCATTTACCACCAGGTTATGATCGTCTCGTCGCTATCCAATACAAAAAAGGTCTGTTGGTCGGTCAAAAAAGTTGTAGTCACATTACGATAACGACTGTAGCACGTAAATATGTCGGCCCGATAGCGGAATTATCCATGATTGCACATAATATCAGCTCAAAGTCTGCTACTTTACGCTGGTACTTTACACTCGCATAGTGATGAGTGGAGGAAGCCTGATGTTCAGTGCCACGCCTGGCTATAGCAGTTCAAGTGTCATCAGCCTGACACATCAATTGTTAAGTGCCACATCCCCAGTAACGTCATCAGCCAGTTCTCTTCATAATGAAAAATAGTAATGCTTCCACACTTTACGTTGAAATAACTGGCACTGAGGTGATACCCACCTAGGCGGCCACCTGCATAGAAATCCTATCATCACTGAAGAGAATCAAATACCCAATTGTTGGCCAAAGAGACATTCCATCATTTACTTATTTATTATAAAGTTATATAATAATGATTAATAGAGATAGCTCCAATACACCAGTATGTTAAAATAATATTACATATAAACATCATAGAAATAATATCGAGTAAAAAAAACTAATAAATAGAATAAAAATTTAGTAAATCTTAGCACAAAAATAAAATTAGAATAAACAAGGAAATTGTGATTCAAAATATTGTATTCAACTATACGTATATCGGCGATAAGTGCAGTACACCATCTGCGTCGCTGGCCGCACAGGATGGCCGTGCGGCCTGCCGCATCCCTATCCCTATCACATCTGGACCCACTGAATTTATTTTGCTCCAAAACATCCTGATTTTCGACTTTATTGTGCCTTAGCATGTAGTAATGCATTTCCAGGAGCAGTTGTCGCCTTAGCGCCTCTTATCCAAATCCACCCAGTACATAAGTAATCTATCTTTTAGAAGTTTTAGTTGAGCCACTTTCTTTTTTGTTCATTTTGGTATATATTTCTCATTTTAATCATAAGTTGTTCTTTTCTGATGTTATGTGTTTTATTTATAAAATATATGTATTTCTTCAATTATAATTTAATCTTAATATTTTTCAGCATCGGGGATGTTGGTGTGTATGAGGCACAGAGACCACTTAACATTAGTGTGATTTCCAACCTAAGTGAAATTTATTTAAATGTTTGGCTAAATGCCTCCTTCCAATTATTTATAGGTTTATGCTCTGGGGAGTAAGAATTTTTTGATTCTTACCAAAATGGTAGCGACGCGGTTCGCAATCCGTCACGTCTCGTTTTCCGCGAGAGCGAAAAGTGGGCTACTTTAGTGGCCTCTGCCTACCCCTTATATGGGAAAAAGGTATGACTGTTTGTTATGCTCTGAGACGCTGTTCCGAAGTGTGTTAGTGAAAGTCTTCTGAATATGTTTTATTTCTTTATTTCCCGGAATGTGCTTAATCTGCGATCGGCGGCACCGGAGATCGATGTCAGGACAATAGAGCAGTATGAAGTTTAAGGCGAGCCAAATAGTATACTACTGTAAGTAGTATAAGCACTATTATTTTATCCCTATTTTTTCATCGTGTTATTATTCGTGTTATTAAGCTTTGACTATAAAGCATATAATATTAGATAACGCTGTGGCAGCTCTGTCACAAGAAGGAATGATGCATTGAGGAAGAACGTGCAAGGGAATGCGTTTTATTTTATATACAACGATGACGTCGCCTTGCTGACTTGTTTAAGTTGTCATTTACGCTAATTATTTCAGTGTAATAGGTATTGGTAGCTCAGGGGCGAGGCGCTCGCTTTTAATTTCATAGTACGCGAGTGACCCGGGTTCGATTCCCGGTGCCGGCACCACTAAAATTGTTAATTGCAACTTTAAGTGCTGACTTACCACGTGCTCGACGGTGAAGGAAAACATCGTGAGGAAACCTGCATGTCTGAGAAATTAAAAATATTTCGAAGACATGTGAAGTCCGCCAACCCGCATTGGAGCAGCGTGACGGATTCTTCCTAGCTCCAAAACCCTCTTAGAAATGAGGGGAGGCCTGTGCTCAGTAGTGGGACATTTATAGGCTGAAACTTTACTTTTTTTATAGGTATTAATGAAAACCGAAATGCACACGTCTTCATGTTCTCGTTTTAGATTTGACAATATTTATTTATGGAAATATGTAAGAGCTATAGAAGGCGATACATTCAGACTCGAAAACGAATAACATGTGATGGGCGACTACAGTGTTTGGTTAGGACTCGAACCCAAGTATTGAGTCACGGGGTCTGTCGATAGCTCCCTCTTTGAAACCATTTTATCATGATTCCTACAAGAACCATAAAACAGCATCGAGATCCTTTTAACCGTTACTTAAAAATTTAATTGTAGCTCATAAAATATAATCGTCGAAGCTCTTTATTGGTGGCAATTTTAAATTTAGAGTATCCAGTATCATTGAATTACAGGTTAAAAATTAAAAAAAAGACTTACTAGTACGAAATGAACGCATACGATGCAATCATTTTTTTGTAATTGGTTCAGACAGCGGCATCAATACGTTCATCCCGCGGTCCCATAATACGTTTCCGTGAAATTATGAAGCTCATATCGCTCGTAACTCATTCTTTCAAAATCAATTTTCTTGTTTATTCTGAAGACTAAAAGCAGGTACATGCTACCCATTACTTAGATCAGAGGCTTCATACCAGGGTTACTGCAGATTTGTATAAATATTTTTCTAACATAATAATTACAGTCTTTATTTCATATTTAAGTATATCACTCATCTATCAGGCGCTAATAGAAAGTGAAGAAGTGAGAAAGTGACATTCTCCGATTTTGCCGAGTTAGAAAGGTGATCAAAGACCGATAACCGTTGGTATGAACTCCCACTAGATGGAGCGACGAATTGCACGGTTTTGCAGGAAGTCGATGAATGCAGGTGGCTCTGGGCTATGTTCTATGGCAATCTGGGAGGTCTATGTTCAGCAATGGACTTGTGTCGGACTGAAATGATGATGACGAATATGGCAGTCTCACTTTTTTTTAAAAAATCATCACTTCTGTTCCACATCCATTTTTACTTAACTTATCTACACAGTTCCCTTCAAGTATTTTTTTTAATTCAATATAGGTTCATAAGAGAACGTCAAAATCTACACCGGTTTGAAAAATAAAAACTTCTCAGGGAAGAAACTCTGAAATATTCCTTTTTTTATGCCATATTACATAACGTCATTTATAAATTACAGTAAAATTATTAATACACCATATGACTAATTTTTGTCGTAGTTAAAAGCAAAATACAAACTAACTTTCAATTTATACAATTGTCAACCCTATCTCATTCGAGCTTTTCTACGAAAGCCTTTAAGAGAGATCTCGATAACTGAATTTTCAATTAAGTGTCATAACCATGGCACGGTAGGATTTACGCGAAATTTATTATTTTCGACTTACAATTTCGTACGTGCAGGCTTTTATTACACTAAGTGGAGTTTCGATACGAAACCCGTAAGGTTAATTGACCCTTTCGGAGTTGTAATGATCGTCCACTTGACGAGGTCCCTCCGCCTAGATATGAAGCCAAATCATGTTTTTTAAATATTTTCAGATATTTTCAGAAGGGGGAAGGGTACATACGTACCACCAAATTTGACCCTTCAAACTGAGATGTAATGGTGGTAGGATCCTGTATGCAGTAATCCGCCTAGTAAGGTACCACCACAGGGCAGTTATTCTGCCATGAAGCAGTAGTGTGCAAACATTAATGTGATTCGGTCTGAAGGGCACTGATAGCTAGTGCAATCACTGGGCATATGAGACTTACGCATTCATGTTTCAGGCTCTCAGGTTGACAGGCGCAATGTGGTGCCACACAGAAATGTTCTGGTTGACACAGCATTTGTTATTCTCGTCTCGTCGCTTTCTACTATTAAAAAAGGAAAGTGGGAATTCAAGAAAAGACTAGAATCATTTTAAAAGGTTAATTATAATTGTAAGAAATGATGCACAGAAAGTGCTTTCCGGTTAAATCGCAACTGTTATGTCCTGGCGTGACTTACCTTGACTGACGGTGAGAGTTACCATCAAGTGAATAACCTGCCCGTCTCGTGAAGAACTTCAATAAAAAAAACATAAAATGACTTCGATTAAAAAAAAATATAAATTGATTAGTTGATGTCAGAAATCTGTGCCGCATTATAAATAATTAGTGGTCACCCAATAGTCGAAATTCGACCGTAATTCATTATTTTTATTTAACTTACCAAATACAGGAATAAGCATAGAATAAACAAAAAAAAGTGTAAAAATATGTACAATAGGCGATCTTATTGCTCTAAAAGCCATTACTTCCAGACAACCATTGTAATCGGAATTGTTGAAATTATTACATAAAGAAGGGAGCAGAAGGGGGGAATACTTACATTAATATAAAGCTCAGGATGAAGGCATTCGCAGATTAAAGCACTAGACTAAAGTTTAGGAAAAAAAGAGAAGCATAAAATCATAGTTCCAAGTAATGAGTATGTTTAGGGACTTAGCTCGTCGAATGTGTACGGGTAAAAGAATTCCACAAGCGCACAGCTGTGACTGTAAAAGATTGAAAAAAGGATGAATGTGTAGGAGTTAGGAGGGAGAGATTGACAGAAGAACGAAGGAACCGTTAATGGGAGAGGGAAATGTACTGAAAGCGGTCTTGTAAGTATTTAGGAGTGCAGGGATTGAACAGGACGCAGTACTAAAGCAGAAAGATTATGAGTATTCATGCGAAGACGGATTGAGAGCTACCTGAGCTGTTTACGAAAAACGGAGGAACCAGTTTGTAATGGATTGAGGAGATTGAGAAACACAACAAGTTTAGAACTTAATTGCTTGTGGACGAGGCGGTTAAGAACTTATCATAGGAATGAAAGTAGAGAAATAGGCGGTAATAGGAAAAACTGGATTGATTTGTCTTTTTCGGAATAGGGATCACGTTGGCATTATTTCAAGCCGAAGGAAAAGAAACAGTTTTCAGTGAGTTGTTAAGAATGGAAGTAATTACAGAGGTAATACTAGAAATAAGTACAGGGATAGGGAGATCCATGAGTGGAATAACCACTATACGGCTAATACGATCACCACCGACAAAGTTCGATTGGATGGACAGTATGGCTCTCTTAACATCACGATTGTCAAATTGACTAAAATTAAAAGCGAGACTATTAAGAGTGGGGGTGTTTGACAGGGAATTGATAGTGTTAGCTTTTGCTTCATTATCAATGCAAGAAGAAGAACACACATTGTTGAAACAATTCCGTACTAACCTATATTTTTCTTTATTGATGTCTTCAGTTAACCACGGAGAAGTAGGATAACTAACGCGCGCTGGACGAACAGGAGGGATGAATGTCATACATGTGGAATAGGAGAGAATTAAATAAAGCTCCCTGTTCGTCAACTGTAGTTGCATCTTCGACCACTTTTCATTCAATAGTTGTTGTGTGCTGAAGAAGCTGCTTTTCATCCATACCACTAAAGTTACGCTGAAGTAAAATTCTTGACTTAGCTTTAGGAGGTAGCTTCAAGAAGATCGTGATAGGGAATCAGCGGTACATCGACCATGTTTTTCGACATGATCAAGCGAAGAAACAAACATTATATCGAGAAGAGAAGGGGCACAATTTGTATAGAAATGCGGAGTAATGGGAAAAGGTTTAAATTTTCTGCCTCAATTTAAGTTGGGTGGATCTTGAATTATTTTTTAACAAGCAAGTGTTAAAGTCACCCATAATTACAGAATGGCAATAAATATGCGTAACACTTTTTGAGAAGTTTTTTCAAGGAGGAGAAGTAATCAATTGTGAGAGAAGGGCTATAAAAGACTCCAAGAAGTAATTTTACGGTTTAGAGAAGAACTTCAATAAAAATAAATTCTGCTTCTCTTCCGGATTTTCCATTGCGATGCTGATGGTGCCTGAATTACTGAAAAAGATATATGAGATCTAAAGTAAAAAGCAAGGCGAAATACATGGCTTTAGCCATGATTCTGAAATAAGAATTGGATGAATGTTTTTGCTATCAATACTTGAAAATATGTCCGAGTTATGAGCAGGAATACTTTCGGCGTTTATGTGAACAATGTTAAAATTTTTAGGGATGTCTAAAAATATGAGTCTGAACAGAGCTTTCGAAACAAGCGTTGCTGCTCGATCCATCAGAAGCGGAGGCGAAATAAATGGAGTCTCTATTGTCTAATGCCATCATCTAAAGAATTCATGAAAAACAAATAGAAATAGTAGAACAAATAGAAATAAATTAGTTTCATTTAAATAGAAATAGTATATAAAAAAAGTGTTCATAAAACAATAACAATAAAAAAGTATCATCATTTAACTATGTGCCAGCAGTCAAAATAGAAGATATTTAAAATAACAATTATTTTCTCTTGAAATGGAACGTAATATATGTTGAAAAAGAATTATGCTGACAACACAATTTTAGTATTAAACAGTGTCAAAACTGTCAAAAAGAAACATTTTATTTTTAACATACTACCGTATAGTATCCAATTGAATACAGCACAAGTACTAAAGAGAATGTAAACACTACGTATTAACAAACACAATACACTAACAAACAGTGAGAATTTATAACATAACAGAAAATTACTATAAATTGCAGTAAAACGCAAAATAAAGTGTTAATTTAGAAAGTAATTATTAAAGTATACAAAACAATGTCGAATAAAAATAACTGTGAAGACAATAAGTAGAAAACATTTTTTTTTTATTTTTCTCTTATCACGCGCAGCACTTTTGTCATCGTTGGTTTTACTGGCCACTGCTGACTGAGGTGGCGATGCAGGAGTTGACACGCTTTTAATAGCATCAAGCTACGATAGACTTTGTAGCTGATGTCGTGTTCCATCCGGTGTGAAAATGTGGATACTGCCATCCCGGGTCCAAAATTTGGTGATGCCTTATCTACGTCTATCTTCCACAAATACAATATGGCAACTTCTAGTGAGGAACTCTGACGATTCCAGAACCTTTGAGTTTGGTTTTAGAGAACCAAACCTTATCAAGCATCGATGTTTCGCGGAACTTGACCACCACAGGCTTGGTTCTTTTATCAGAGGGACGCTCGAGGCGTCATAGCAGCGGATGAAAACTGCACCTGTAATGCCAGGCACTTGCATCTTTTTAGTAAGGAGTGTACTGACTACATCAGATGTGTCTTCCGCTTTATTTTCTGGGATATCATGAAAGAGGATCATCTTTCTACGATGGCTTATCTAATTCAGGTCCAGTCCCTCAGATTTAAATTTCTTAAAACTTCTGAATTCTGCTGCTAGGGAGATGTACTTGATCCAGCAGGATTGTCTTTGTTTAGTTCCCGCCGAAAGTCCTCCATTTGGGGTTGAAACTGCTCAAACATCTCCGTTAGTGATCCTTTCAGTGCTTTCATAATTAAAAATATTTGTATGATGCAGTAAAGTTTGAATTTATATGTGAAAATAAGTGCTGGTGGTAGTTTTAAATTCGTTGTAAATATTATTCATATAATAAAACTAACTATTTTTAAAAAACAAATCCATGAGTTAAAAATGTGTGTGTGTTTTAATACGCCTACCGTCATACATCTTTTACATAAATTTTAGCTTTCTGCACTCTTTCTCCATATAAACTTTAACTATGTATGTATGTCAAATCTCAGACTCCTCGTTGCACGCAATATGCTTAGAATGGAGTACAAAGTTTTCTTTTTACCTATTAATGTATAGATACTGGTTTAAAAAAAAAAACAAGGCACACTTTTTAAATTTCGAACGTATGTTACGGACTTTAGTACACGGTGAAACTTTTACAATTAATAGTTTTCGTACAGTTTCGTTAAATATTTAAAATACTACGTGGCGTCGTACAGCATTATCTCATATCAACACCTTGTTAACTTCCAATTTTCACCAATTCGCCTATAATTACAACAGAAAGCGGGGAACAAAAAGAGCATTTTGATTTACCGTCGTTTATAAAGAATTCTTGCTCATCTTGTAGTTAAATTAATGAGTTATTTATCACGTCTCGGCTGGTAACACCTTGTGCATTTTTCAAGATTTTTTTTTTTCAATTAAATTGTCAGTGAATTATTATGTTCTTGTGTAGGATGAAAACCAGATAAACAGCAGCATCTTCCTGGAACATCTGAATAATTAAACTGCGTGTAATTAAACGTGTTTTGTAACAATCTATGGGGAGGCCTATGTTCAGCAGTGGACAAGTGATAGGCTAAAATGATAATTGTGAGAGGGTGCCAAGCGCACTGTGGTGGCACACAGAAATGTTTATGTTTATATATTATATAATGCGTAAATTTAGTTTTATTAAATGTGCAGTATTCGCGTAAATATAAGAAATGGTTTAAAACAGGCCTCCTCTCATTTCTGAGAGGGTTATCGAAGACATGTGCAGTCCGCCAACCCGCATTGGAGCAGCGTGGCGTATTCTTCCTAGCTCCAAAACGGAATGAAAACAGAAATGAGAGGAGGCCTGTGCTCAGCAGTGGGACATTTATGGGTTGAAACTTTACTTTTTTTTTAACATGGAAAATTTCCCATTAAGACCAAAAACCAAACGTGCTTGCACGGTGATGATTATGATGATGATTGAATGTGAGAATCTCTGAAAGAAATATAGTATAAATAAAGATAAAATTTCGCTATACTCATACTTTCAAGCTCAATTCCTGAACAAATTCCTTGATATCAAAACGTTCCATAACGCGGGTTCGAAACCGTTAGAAATTTCCGTGCCAGCCAAACATTAACATTTGTCACGTGCAGGTCAACAATGACCGGTTAAGTTAACCGGTTAACTGTTTGCGCGTAAACTAAGTTTACCCATCTTCAAATAACTCTCACACGGTTCTATTCTGAGGACACATTTATAATCTTTATATATGTACGCGTATTAGGCCAGTTCAGCGACAAGAATGAATGAAGTAATTTATTTTTCTACTACATAAGATTGTTTTTAAAGCCGTGTGGTGGCGGCTCGTTAAAAGAATACTACCACTCCATCTCATCCAATGGATCTCGTAAAAGGCGAGTAAGGAATTAAACTGCACTGTGCACCCAACAGCGCATGGTGGCGATGGGCTCACCACCTATCACACTAAGTGCATTATATTGTTTAGGTGAATCGTGGATTGTGGCAGTCATCTGTTTTTGAAGTGAGTGCCCAGTCTCTGACTACCCCTTATGTGATACAGTCGTGATCTTATGTATGTATGTATAAGATTATTTTTTATTGGATAAAGTGACAAGACGTGCAGAACGCTTACCTGATGGTGAGTGCAACGTCTACCCATAACAAATGCTGCGTCATCCAGAACATTTCTATGTGGCACAGCGCCCGTCATCCAGAGACATCAGTTCTTAAGTCTCATATGCCCAGTGATTACAATAGCTCTCATTGCCCTTCAGACCGAAACACAGTAATGTATGTGTGTGTGAATTTCAGCGAGACAGTATGTAGTTATGTTTTATTTCCATGTTAACCAAGAGCTAGTAACAGTCGACAGTACCTCGGAAGGAATACTGCTCTCATCTCTGGGCGTGGGCACCCCAGTGCCAGTCTCCTTCTATTTGACCGAATCCAACTAAGTGCGGTTCGAATCATCAACGAGCGAGTTCTTTCCCATAAGCTCGATGCAATGGCTTTGTGAAGAGACATGGACATGGGAAGTGTTCCAAGGAGTGGTTCGGATTAATTCCTGCTGCTAAATTTCACAATCGCACATTGCAGCACAGCACTAAATTTTAACCGGCAGCAGCTGGATGACTGGCATTCCACCACCGTGCGCTTTACCAGAAATACCACGCACAACCACTTTGTGAAATCTGCTCCCGTCACCGGTTTTTCCAGACCGATACGACTTAGGAACCTTCAAGAAAAGAGCCAACTTCTTTCTCAAAAGTTGGCAACCGGAATTCCTCTAGTATTCCGAATGTTTATGGGCGGCAGTGATCCCTTACCATAAGAGCCGCTTGCTCGTTTTCCCCCTCCCTTATGAAAAAAAATCTCAACATCGAAATTATTTCAGAATACAAGGACAAACCGCTTTTTTTGGGGAAGAATGTGACGTCTGAACATAACAAATGTTGTGTCACTCAATATATTTCTGGGTAACACCGCACAGCGCTCGTCACCCTTAAACATTTGTTCTTAAGCTCCTAGTAATTAAATACATTAGTCATCAGTTCATTGCCCTTTAGATGAAAGCACAGTACTGTTTGAAAACTAGTGTTTGACGGCAGATTAACTGGGTGTAAACTGCGGTTCTATCTAGACGGATTCCCGCATTGTAATTATTCTATCAGTAAAGGTGCACCAAGGATGTGAAGTAAACTTAACCGAATCCTACATCTTACTCCCATACTTTATATAGTAAATCTCTGTCCCCCTGTCTATTTATTACCTTTTCACGTTATAACTGTTGAGCCGATGTTGACAAAATTCGGCTTGCTGTCTGGAGACGGAAATGAGATACTTTTTATTCCGCCAAAATACTCGTAGTTCCCACGGGATTGTTGAAAAACCTTAACCCAAGCAGAAGAAGTCGCGGACATTATAAAATAGCGGGCTAGTATAGAAGTAATTTTCAAATCTTTTCCCCCGGCCACCTCACCTTTTACATTCCGCTAGCTTTACTCAGACAGTTACAATAAAATATTATAATCGTCTTCCTTTTGCAAATCAGAAAAAAAAACTAGATATATCAAATGAGAAAAGGATCGCTTAATAAAAACAGTTTATTTAGGTCTCGTATATCTGTCTGTAAATTTATTCGTTCGTTCCCACTCTCACAAGAGGAGGTTAGTACAATAATTTTCAAAGATAGTAAGTGCTAACATGCACCGGCTGTGTAATAAATTGAAATCCGATATTGAAATAAATATACGGGTCCTGTACGTGACGACATGCGATGTCGCGGCCAATATAACGAGTGCACCCGGTTTTACTCGATGTTATATGTTAAAAATCCTTGCTTCATTTTAATTATGACTCTCTCTCGCCTTCTTGCAGCGTTATAGGCCCATTGATATAGAGGGATTAATTTCGAAATATCACAGTAAGATTGTTCTATGTAAAAATCGGCGCGGTCGGTGTTGTGGCGATGTGCTGCGTTGAGGGTCGTGGGTTCGGTACGCGCAACAGACAACTGTGTGATCTACAGATAGATGTTCCGGGTCTGGATATTTGTATTTATGTCTCTAACACTCACGATACGGGAGAAATGTTTTTATTTTTAAAGAATACTCTCAATGCTATTAACTTTCTTAACATTCCTGTTAACCAATCCAATTAAGCTTAAAAGCTGGTACAATGAGATGGTACACGACAATATGGCGGGCTGTGACGTCGTGTTTCACAGTCCGTATCCTAAACCATTAACGGCTTTTGTCGCTTAAGTCTCAGGGTGGGGTCTCGTTTTTTATTTAGTTTAGAAAGTTTGCTTCATTTCTAACTACGTACTGACCTATAACACGGAGCACTTGTTACAAGAATTGGACATTGGCCATAACTTTCTGGCGCTAAGTTAAGTGACACCACAACCTCTGGGGCAGCGATGGCGGTTATCTTAAGGTCAACGACTTGCTCGTCTCGTCTTACTTCGTTAAACATAGATACGTCTTTGTATGTTGAGCGAGTAGATCTGAGTAATCAGTTCATTATTTCAGCCTATCGGAATAGTGGACTTTCCACAGTTGAACGTAGGCTGGTGGTGGTAGGATTCCTATGCAGGAATCCGTCTAGGTAGGTACCACCCCAAGGCCAGTTATTCTGCCGTCAAGCAGTAGTGTGAAAACATTACTGTGTTTCGGTTTGAAGGGCACTGAGAGCTAGCGTAATCACTGGGCATATGAGACTTAAGAACTCGTGTCTCAGGGTGACGGGCGCGGTGTGGCATCACACAGAAATGTTCTGGGTGACACAGCATTTGCTATGGGCAGACAAAAATGAAAGTGAAAATTTAAAAAAAGGCCCATAGATTGCCACAGTCGCAAAATCGTGCAGTTCGTCGCTCCATCTAGTGGAGGGTTGCACTACATTGGGTTTGCCGGTACGAGGTTGCGACGCGAGAATATTTCTTCCCCTAAGGCTATGTGGCCAGCCCATTGCCACTTAAGCTTGCTTATCCTTAGGGCTATGTCGGTTACTCTACTTCTGCTGATTTTATCTCGCAGAGAAACTCCAAGCAAAGCTATTTCCATCGCTCGCGGAGCGACTCTGAGCTTCCTCATGCGGGCTGCAGTGAAGGAATCCGTATGTCATCACGTTCCGTGGGTGATCAGGTATAGCCAACAAAGTGTTTTATATATTTTTTGGGGGGTGATAACGCATTAAAATATTTTTTCTGCGCTGAGAATGGATATACTTACGTATGTGAAAGTGATCACTTACGATCATATGGGATGTGTTCGTTTCTCGCACTTACTTTCAACTATGTGAAAATCATTTCACTGGTGGTAGGAATCCATCTAGGGAGGCACCACCACCACTGCCAGCTGTTCTGTCGTAAAACAGTATTGCGGAAACGACTGTGCTTCGGTTCCAAGTGGGTGACGAGCGCAGTGTGGTGCCACACGGAAATGTTCTGTATTACACAGCATTTGTTATGGCCGACCGTTGCAATCACCATCAAGTGAACAGTTCGGTCGCCTAGTCACTTTCTTCCATAAAAAATGTCAAAAGCGAAAGCGTTTTCTACTCGCATAAATATTAATAGTATCCATTATATATTTATGGATACTTAAAATTTACTACATATACGATAATTAATAACTCTGTTAGAAGATTAAAACAGATAAGCCGAGAAAATAGGGGCTAGTGGCGCGCTAAAGATATTTGTGTAACATTAATTTAGTCATGACCGCGTGGGCTGGTGGTCAGTGTAACTGACTACCGCGCCGCGGGTTCTGGGTTTTGTTGGGGTTCATCATCATCATCATCATTGCAGCCTATCACTAATCAACTGTTGAACATAGGCCTCCCTCATAGATTGCCACAAAAGTTTGTAGCTCTCATTTGGGGGATTTTGCCATAGTTGCCACTCTTGACAGGCGGGTTGGCAGCCGCAGATTATTTATTCTGCCCAACTCCTGGTTTTAATTTGATCGGGAGGCGTATGAATCTTACATCAGTCTGTTCTCAGCAGGCAGTCTGTTCTCCGCCAAAAGGATCCCGTACAACTTGGCTCCTACTTTTCAAAATATATCTCTGGATACACCGACCGCCTTCAGTTATTAGGAGTCGAGATCACGTCGTACCTTAACTTTACATACATACACACAGTCTCGTCTTTTTCTCATATAAGGGGTAGGCAGAGGCCACGCACGTAGCCCATTTTCGCCCTCCTAGGAAACGAGACGTGACAGTTGGCGAACCTCGCCGCCGCCATTTTCGTATAAGTCAAAAAAATCTTACTTTCCGTTGTGTTCGCATAAGCAGTATAGTGACAGCATTGCATATAATGGTATTAATTCAAATATTATAATCTGTCGGCTCGGATGGCGCAGTGGCTAAGGTCTTGGCTTCTGCGTCGCGGGTCGCGGGTTCGATTCCCGCACGGGACAAATATTTGTATAGCCTACAGATAGTTGTTCCGGGTCTGGGTGGTTTGTGCATGTGGATTTATATCTGTAAAACGTACCCACGACACAGTAGAAATCCTACTGAGCTTCGTTTGTATAAAAAAAAAAAAAATTGCACGAATGAAGGTTGTCCGTACAATACCTTAGTCGCCTCTTACAGCAGTTCGGTAGGAAAGAGGTCTAGCAGAGTTGAATAGCATCTATTCGACTCTGCCGGACATCTATCGGTTGGTCACTGCCTTCTTCTTATATGGGAAAAGTCATACTGTATGTATGTGAAAGCTTATAAAATAGTTAAATAAAATAAAAAAAGATTATTTTTTTATTTTATTATTGTATTCTGTCTAAAGTTATGGCGAAAATTAGTTTCTATATTACTAATCATTGCAGACCGTCACAAGTCCACAGCTGAAGAACCCCCAAAAGGTTGCAATTTGAAAACATGGTCCTGAGCTACCTGCGTTCTTCAACTTCCCGCAAAACGTGCAAGCCGTCATTACGCTTCGCGGTACGAGGTTGTCACTTGAGAACCTTCCTTCCCCGGCGGTTTTTAATTCTACGAGCTATATGGCGGGCCCACTGGCAATGCCGGAAATAACTACGAAAGAATCTGAAATGTAATGTATGTTTTAAAACAAACCTACACATTGGATAATATCTGCTTCGATTAATTTGAATACTAAAAATATTAAATTTGTTATTCGTTAACGGCTGCCGCATTACGCGTATAGCTGAAGGAATTCACACAAAACACAACACTATTTGATAAAGCTCCGTCCATAATAGCAGTAGGCACTGCTTCCTCTATAAATTACACGACGGTGTGAGAAGTAACTTATCTTACAGTCATGCAACTAAGATTCGATGTAGGCAGTATGTGTCTCTCCGAGGACATAAATATGTTACTTTTTCGTGCTGTGTGGGCTAGTAACGATTAGTAACGTATACGCTAGTAACGTATACTTATCATCAGGCGAAGAATTTGCTTGCCTCGTTATTTTCCAATAAAAAATGTCAGATTAATAAAATTATGAATTTATATTCTTATTCAATGTGTACGCCACTCTGCAGATTTATTTATTCACAGAAAATAATTCCAAGTATTTTAGGCACAGCTAGCTAGTTTCAGTACAAACCATAAATATCATCTTGTTCTTTTTAAGCAGCCTGTAAAAGTCTACTGCTGGACATAAGCCTCTCCCAAGGTCCCGTTATCGCCACGTTTAGCAGGCGATTTAAAGATCACAGTGCCAGATGCTTTGCATCTTAGACGCCGCTGCTCGTCACTGTTCTACGATTAGATAGGTTGTGTCCTTGTTAATAATTGATAGTTAGGAGTTTGCGTATACGATTGCATTATATATATATATATATATATATAGACAGGCATCAGGCTCGTACATTATATATGTAAGGTTCGAACTTTATTTAGGCTTAAGTAATTATTTGTCGGGAACATTTTTAAAATTCTTTAGCGACAATATTTACTCTGTGCAACTGTTTGACTACAGACTATGTGTTTGAACTTATCAGTACGAACTTAGGTGACAGTCTATTATGTGATTGACAGCGTCAGTAACGACGTAAATAATAGTGTAACACATATTATTAATAAAATTTTAGCTTTCTCGCTTCTCTATACAGACTTTAATTATGGCAAATTTCACACTCCTTCGAAGGCTTATTGTGCTTAAAACGGGGTCCGAAGATTTCTCTTCACGTATTAATATAGAATGCTGTGCTCGCCTGTTATTGTAGTCGATGCAGTCGAACCTTATCTTAATTATGTATGTCATTTCTACAGTTTAACATTTTTTTTGTATCTACTCTGTTGTCATTTCTACAGTTAAAATATTTTGTGTTTCTACTCTGTTGGCGTGCCTTTCTAAATTAATAAATACAGTACGGTCACTCTGTCATTAATTAGCATATTAATGAAAAATTTTGAAAATATTTCACTGTCGCATCTGGTGACGACCTATTCTTTGCAACACTCCCGAGGCTATGTGTATACGCAAATCGGTTCGCGGTTTATTGATATTCTCATGGGAGGCGTCAATTCATTCGATTTTAATTGGACCCAAATAGCTTTTAGAGCCTAGATGGGATTATGTGCGAGTAGTTTGTCTTAATAACCGATCTTTGACCCTGCATTGCATTATAGCGCAATAACTTTCAAATTTCAAAACGCCTTATGAAACATTTGCCAGACGATTCTAGTTCAGATTATTACCCTGCGAAGTGTAATCTAAAATATTATTTATTGCATATGTATTTTAATTGTATAGAATATGCGTGAGGTCTATAATTATATCATTAATCTTAAGAAGTCTTATGTTCATGTCGAAAATTAAAAATATTTTCATTTACACCATAGATCAGTTAACAAATAATTCTTGTAGTGCAACCGGATTAGAATGCAGAATTATGCCTGGGTACGACCGCAGTGCCGGTTATTCTACCAAAAAGAAATGTGCAAACACCACTGTGTATTGGTTTGGAGGGCATTAAAGCGAGTACTCGTAATTACAGGGCAGACGAGACTTAAGAAATGACATCATAAAGTGACGGGTGACATTGCTACTGTTCAGAGCAGTCGTGGTACTTTCCATAGAAGAACGATTTGCTCGTCTTGTTGCTAAGGATACGTTGTAATTATAGCAGTTTTAGGTACGTACATACAGTCACGCTTTTTTCCCATATAAGTTGTAGGCAGAGGATATACACGTAGCCCACTTTTCACCCTCGCGGGAAACGAGACGTGACGGGTGGCGAACCACGTCGCCTCCATTTTGGTACGAGTGAAAAAAAATCTTACTCTTTCGTTGCGTTCCGACGAGCATAATATATACATTGCATAATATGGTATTATTCTGCAGTAATAAAGGCTGTCCATACAATACTTTAGTCGCCTCGCAGTTTTATTGTCTTCAAATTATTATGGCCATAATTATTAATAAATTTAGTTCTTTCCTTCCTAGGTGTCGTAAAAGGCGAAAAAAAAAAGTATTTCAGCTTTTATTCGTGCAGTATTATACCATAATATGCAATGTTGTCACTATACTGCTCGTGGGAATACAATGGGGAGTGGCTTCCCACCCGTCACATCTCGTTTCCCTCCCAAAAGTGGACTACGGGTGCGGTCTCTGCCTACCTCTTATATAATAAAAAGGCGTGACTGTGTGTTAATATGTATGCATCTGTGCAGTAGCATAATAACAGTCAATATAGGGGGGAAGTTCACTGTAACGGAAGAACGCGTTTTAGAAATACAACGCCGCTATACAAGTTTCGCTCCATTTTTTTTTAATGCAAAAAGTGATGAAACGAGCAAAACGTTCACCTGATGGTAAGTGCAACGTCTGCCCATAAAAAATGCTGTGCCACCCAGAAAATTTCTGTCTGACACTACACTGTGCCCATCACCCTGAGACATAGGTTCTTAAGTCTCATGTGCCCAGTGATTACGCTAGCTCACAGTGCCCTTCAAACCGAAACACAGTAATGTTTGCACACTACTGCTTCACGGTAGGATAACTGGCCCTGGGGTGGTACCTACCTAGACGGATTCCTGCATAGGAATCCTACCACCAGTAAATACGTTTACTTTCAACGCTTCAAAGGAAAACATGAAAATATTCCATGCCACTTTCAACAAAAACTCCACCCAGATAGTTGCGGGACAAACGATCGTTTAAAATCTGTTCGCAGCTTAGCGATAACAAATCGGAGAACAAAATGATGTATTCGCGTATAATTTTATGACAAAGTAAAAACATTTCACACCACTTTTTATTAGACAGACAAAGAAACGATGACACTTTAGTCTTACTAATCTACAATATTACCCTCTTTGTGGTACACTTAAAGTCATAAGATTATAGCGGTTTGTTTCGAGTTCAAACATTGGTCTTGTGGCGCCAATGGTGGTAGGATTTCTGTGCAGAAATCCGTCTAGGTATGTACCACCCCGGACCAATTATTCTTCCGTGAAGCAGTAGTCTGCAAACATTACTATGTTTCGGTTTGAAGGGCACTGAGAGCTAGTGTCATCACTAGGCATATGCTACTTAAGAACTGATGTCTCATGGTGACGGGCGCAGTGTTGTCCCACACAGAAATGTTCTGGGTGATACAGCATTCGTTAAGGGAAGACGTTGCACTTACCATCAGGTGAACGCCTTGTTTGTCTCGTCACTGTATCCTTTAGAAAAACGCCTCGTCATACCGTGGGTGTTGTAAAAGTCGACTAAGGAAAATTCAACAAAACTATCATGGGCTGCGATTGATGGCGGAACATTCATCACAATTATGTCAGACCTAAATTATCCAGAAAGGTAACGAGCTATAGTGTTTAAAGTATCTTATTTAGTAATATGTTTTTTTAAAAGTAGTCCTACCGCATTTAACGTGCGCCATAGAAGGGTAAACCAGTAATTCTCGTACTCGTTACAATGCAGAAATCTGCCTAGGTTGGAGTCACTGCAGTATTCTGTAACTTAGACCCAATTAACAATTAGAGATGAATGACATTCCATTCAAGCATGCGTTTTTCTCACATGCCTCCGTTTAAACAATGCATAGCTGCAAAAACCTATCCAATTTATAAGATATCTTGGCATTAAAAGATCTAAAGTCTATCAGTGATCGTTTAATTCGTATATCACGTACAGGCCAAGGCTCAGTTCTTCTAACAATTATGTGCTTTCTACAGGAATCGAAGTGCTTTATGAATGAAAACACTAACATTATAAGGAGGAAAGGCTTTTTTGCTTTAAAACTCAAAAATTACTCAAAAATTACTTATTTATTTCTGTAGGCTGTTCATAAATATTACAAAATTTTAGTAAGTCGTGTGAGGAACACGTCACGGGGCGGTTTAGTCAGATGTCTTTATTAAAAATAGACGGTTAACTTAAAAACACTTTGAACAACATGCTCTTTACCCAACATGTCAAGGTCAAGCGATAGGACTTCAAATCCCTCTATCACTATTATGTTGCACTTATATGCTAAATTGAATAGATTCATATCAAGAAAACACTTTAATTAATCAATTAAAATTATTTTGAAAAATCATCGAACATTGCTACTTTGAAAAAAAAAACAGTTTAAAAAAAATTGACGTGGGCGTCCGGATTTTTTTAGGGATGTGGTTACGATACCTCCTGAAAAATTGATGAATCGAAACCGAGTTTTTTTATCAAGTCCAGAATTTTATCTACTGGTTTCCTGTTTCATTGTTATTATTAAGAAAAATTATATTTTCTTATTGTTTTCATCTGAAATGGAAATGACTCAATGCGATTTTTTTTTTCTTAAGAGTTAAATGAGCGTCATGAGACGTGCACTTTTGGATTTTCCAAACTATTTAACTCTAACACTGACTACTGACAGACAACCCAGCCTAAACCAGGGAGTCTAGAAGCACGAACATTTGCAAAAGAGTTCCTTATATAACATAGTTGAGCACTCAGAAAGAAATTTGGAAAATGTTATCTAAATAGGGACTGACAATTTGTATGGTAAGTGCGTCAGTTTTTAAGCTATAAATTTGGAAATCGATGTTCAGGCTTCTGTTAATAAAATAAATTAAATTGAATTAGTGTTCTTAGAAATGCATACAATAAGGAGGTTAAATGAGGAACGAAAGTTTGTACTGAAACTGCGTCATTTTTAAAGTTATAAGTATGAAAATTGGTGTTTGGATTTCTATTTTTTAAATAAAAGTAATTTATGTCAACGTTGCAGCTCAGGATCTGGGCGGTGGCCTTAAATTTCATAGTTCGTGAGTGACCTGAGTTCGATACCCAGTACCGATATCCTTGTTGGTAATCGTTAAATAAATAAATATAATAAATAAATGAGTGCTAATTTACCACGTGCTCAACGGTGAAGCAAAACATACTGAGGAAACCTGAATGTCTGAGGAATAAAAATATTTTGAGCACATGTCAGTTCGCCAACCCTCATTGCAGCAACATGGCGTTCTCTTCCCAGCTCCAAAACCCTCTGCTCAGGGGTCACATTTATAGGCTGTTACTTTACATTACTTTTTATATCAGAGACTTTGGAAATTCATCCTCATAGGTTCATCTCCACACCAATCTGAGCTTCCATTCCGGCTGAGAAGGCGACAATTTCTTACCAGGCTATCATTTATCATGAAAAGTCTCAAGGTTAGATCTTTGACAAAATCGGACTTCATCTTCCAACTTTTTCGGACATGGTCATAATGTCGCCTTTTCACAAGTCAGGTAATTTAAAGTTTCTGTATCAGATTTCGATTAACTCCTAAGTCTGCACTCAGAATGTGGAATGTCATGGAATAAAATAGGGAACGAAGGAAAATCAGATGTTTTTTATAAATGAAATGTTGCCGATGGGAATTTTCGTCGGTTCGATCCAATAAATAAAGTTTGACGATAAGTAAGCCACGTACGATCGTGACTAAAAAACGAATAAAAACTTAATTATGCAATGAAAGAATTATTTCGGTATGTGCGTGTTATGTAAATAAAAAAAGCGTATGCATCTCCAGTACACGTGATAGAAGTGAAACTTCTCATATTTATATCCGACTTCACAGAGTCAGTAGCTCCTTCATGGGGCAATGTATACGTTTTTACAACAACATCCCAGAAAGTGCACAAAGTCTTTCAATCAAAAAGTTCAAACTATTTCTTAAGCAAAGACTTTTTAAGAAAGGTTATTATAATATTAAGGAATACATGGATGATGATAACCCCTGGGAATGAGGTGATCGATGCCAAGCTATTTCTACATCTTTATAAAACTGCTGTATTTGTATATTTAATATTACTGAAAAAAAAATCCCGCTGGGTTTCTCACTGGTTCTTCCCAGGACAGAAGCATTTCTTTACGAACCGGTGTAGCTTAAAAAAATTACGTTCAATGAGTATTATGTAAATGATCCATATTGAATAAAAAATATTCTATTCTATGAAATTTGATAAAAATAAAAATAAACAAAACATGAATTTACAAAAAATATTCATCATCATCATTTCAATCTATCCACTAGTCCACTGCTGAACAAAGGCCACTCCCATAGATTGCCACAAACGTTTGTATCTCTCATTTTGGGGGCATTATGCAATAGTTGCCACGCTTGGCAGGCGGGTAGGCAACCGTAGTTTATTTATTCAGATGTTCCAGGAAGATTCTGCGGCCTATCTCTTGGTTTTTATTTTCCCTCTGTCGACTTTTACGACACCCACGGCATGAAATGGGGTTGTAGATTCTCTTATGCCGCCACCACACGGCACCAAAAAATATATTACTCACTGTAAAATAACTGCTCAATATATATACAGTTTTAATTGATTAATTAATATTATTAAGAACAAAAACGAGCCTCGCTACGTCTACAGCATACTTCTCTTTTTTTCTATCTCTGTCCAATTTTCCGTCCTTTTAGCGCCAGAAATATTTAATTTTGAAACGTTTCATATAGAAACGTTGTATTCAGATTCGACCGTGAAATTTTACCTTCATAGCACCCAAAGAAGTTTTACTTCAAGCATTGAAAAATCTCTAATCATTAATGTACGTAATAACATATGTTAGATAAACGGTGACAAAAACATATACAGACCTGACCTGACGTTAAGTGGTAATTGTGGACGTTCTCCACCCAACGATACGATAACGATGAATCAATAAAAATCAAGACGTCACGATACAATATAATGATGAATCGACACGTCATCTTCTTCGAGAACTACGATTGAAAGCTTTATTGTCAATCATTACGCCAAAGGCTCTCATCACTCACCATACGTAACTTATTGCCATCTATTTCTAGTGCCATTCGAGAAAAACGGTTGACGAGGTGACGCATTCATTTCTAAAAAATTGTCGACTAGAGATTGTAGGTCCTCAAAAGATGGATGAATTATTATTAATAAAAATAACATAAATTATATATACACCTATATGGGTCTAGCAGTTATAATAGTGAGTAGGGCGTGGGTATAAATACCAATCTTGGCCGTCACTTAATCAAAAATTATTGGTTTTTGTATAGGAAACATTTTCTTTGACACCGTTACTTTGACGTTGCATTTGAGCCTTCCAGCTTATGTGTCAGATCAACGGTTAGATTTTTGTAGCTCGGGGTAAGGATAGAAATCCCTTGATTGCAAAATACAAAATCCAAAAGTGCAAATCCCAAGATGCTCATTTAACTCTTAAGAAAAACCACCCATTGAGGTTCAAATATATCATCAGTCATGTCCATTTCAGATGAAAACAATGAGAAAAAACCTATTTTTCTTAATAACTACAAGTGCTAGACTTTTGATATGAAAGAGGAAACGAGTAGATAAAGTTCTGGACACGATAAACGACGTCCATGTATATTTTGTTTTTAAACTGTTTTTTTTTTCAAATTAGCATATAGGTGCAATATAATTGTGATACAGGCATTTGAATACCGCCGAATCGCTTGACCTTGACATAAAGCAGTATCTCATGCTGCTTCGCGCCATGACACGTGCAATATCATTAGTTTTAAATGCCGAAATAGAAATAGTGGACAAAAATGAAGCTTTTCTCATCATCCTCATCACAAATCAACTGTTGAAGATTGGCCCGAAAAAAGACAAAACACGAAACTGAGGCACCTGCATGCATCGACTTCTCGCAAAAATCTTTCAGGTTGTTTCTCTACCTGGTAGTGGCCTGTTTTTTATATTTATTTTAATTTTATCGGATAAAATGACGAGCAAAACGTTCACCTGATGGCAAGTGCAACGCCTGCCTATCACATATGCTGTGTCACCTCAGAACATTTCTGCGTGGCACCTTCTGCGCTCGTCACCCTGACATCAGTCCTTAAGTCTCATATGTCCAGCGATTACACATTCTCTCAGTGTCGTTCAGACCGAAACACGCCGCTGCTTCACGGCAGAATAACTGGTCTGGGGTGATACCTACCTAGACGGATTCCCACATAGGAATCCTACCACGAGTAAATTTTGTTCGCGTATCGGCAAAAGTTGCTACTCGAGAATCTTTCTTTCCCAACGAATTGATAATTGTGTAATTTATTATAGAAAATGGTATTTTTGTTATTGAGCGCATGCACTCCAACTTGTGTTAGAAACTATCATGTTGCGGTGTCTCCTTTAGTAGTAGTATATAATAACTCAATGAATGCCGGGGAAAAAAAGTGTGCTTCAGCACGTAACGTAGATGTGCATGCTAATAACTGCGTCGTGCATTCGAATACTTTAAGTAACCCAAACTCAGATCAACAGAGCAAAGACTTTTAATTTACATAATAAAAAAATCAAAATGAATTATTATTATTGATGCCTTCATATATTCTCGTAATCTGACACGTCCGTTCAAAACATTGTTGAAATGACATACACGAGTACGTTCGAATCTACGGCCATAATTTTCCTATTGAAAGGCTAATGTGGTCAACGCGATAAATCTTACAGCACTGCACGCAATGCGGTAATATTTTAACTAAAATAAAACGAATGCATCGCATTTTTTACGATAATTTAATTGGTGTCATTAGCGAGCGATATTGATTACGATTTATGGTGCTCTAAGGTTTTCTGTTCAAAGATTTTAACCGTGTGTCGTACAGGATAGGTTTATTTTCAATATGTTTATCGCCTTGAGATATTACAGAGCATGTTCTATGTGAAATTAAATAATTAATAAAATAAATTATTTAATGTTCTTTTAATTCGTAGAAGTTTTGATATCTCAGTAATTTCTCAATGATACAAGGGAGCCGGGATCTTGTTATTCAATGTCATAGTATGAAAGTGCGGCGGCGGTGTCAGAGAATCTGCTACCCTTCGTTATTCAACAAAATTATTCGTACATATACATGTACATATATCATCACAATTATAGCAGACCTAAATTATCCAGAATGGTGACAGGCAGTGGTGTTTAAAATTTCTTATTTATTAAGTGCGTAATTTTCTTTACACATTTAATATTATAATTATTTATTTATTAAATCTTTATTGACCATATAAAAGTAAAGGTACAATAGATAGACTTAATGCTATATGCATAAAAATATATAGCAGAAAAATTCATCAGCGGTAGAAAAAGATGAAATAGAATGGAATAAACAGGTTAGTAAAAAATTAGAAACATTATACATATATCCACATGTATATATTTAAATACATAAAATCAATAAATACATACAAAAAACACGCCCACATACGTACATACACACATTTATATTGACATATAACAAATGCATAGCTATGCTCATACAATATTTTAAGAATGAGAGTTGGTATTATATATATAATTACGGGCCCTATGTTTAAAGGTACATTTACTTGAATGTCATCAGGAACTTCGTTTCAAAGTTAGCAGCTTGGACAGTAAAGGAGTTGGACATAATAGAGATATCAGCAGAACGAAGTTGTTGATCATGACACTCAAAGAAAAACTGGCATAGCTTTTAAAGTAGCGATTTGTTTGGCTAGGGTTTCGAATTTTGGTAATGGAATTAAATGAGAAGTTAATAATGTAATTGAGCTGAAGAAGATGATCGAGAACGAAGAGAAACATGTTTTGACTAATCCCATCAAAGAATTATATTTATTATTTTATTAGTGGTTCAGAGCCGTGGTAGCTCAGGGGTTAGGCGCTCGCTTTAAATTTCATAAAACGCGAGTGGCCTGGGTGCGATTCCCGGTGCCGGCACCACTAAAATTGTTAATTGCAAATTTAAGTGCTTAATTACCACATGTTCTGCGGTACGGAAAACATCGTGAGGAAACCTGCATGTCTGAGAATTAAAAAAATATATTGCGAAGACATGTGCAGTCCGACAATGCTGGTTGCATTGGAGCAGTGTGGCGGATTCTTCCTAGCTCCAAAACCCTCTCAGAAATGAGAGGAGGCCTGTGCTTTTTTGCACAAATATTGGCGCTGGCTAGGATTAGCAAAGTATTACTAGTATTAAAAACAAGAAACAAAATATGTGTGACTGTGGGTTATGTATATTACTGCAGTATAGACGAGAGGTGCATGCTATGGCAACTTACTTATTTTCGGTGATGTAATCGCTGTTAGCCTTTTGGCTTTTACAGCTTCATCGGATGCTGTGCTCGCGGGCCCGGGGCCCGCGTGCCAGGTTTGGTTTGACCCAAAAACATAGATACATAAATATAAACTCCTACTAAACTTCTAATTTCGGACCGTTGCGTTCGCTAGCGTGCTTGCGCTACAGTGAATATCTCCATAATTTTATTTATAAAGTCATCTAATGACCGTCCGAGGGAGACTGCGGGCCTCCGTTCGGACTGTCGACTTGTGTGTCGGAAACTCTGGGCGGTGAGAACCGCCCTGGAATACGGGTGTATCTGGTGTACGCGGTGTTAGTATCGATAGCTGCGCGCCGCTCTCTACGGCGGTCGCGCGACGTTGTGCGTGTGATGTTAAAACTATTAACTGTGTGTACAGTGTTGTTCGGATCGTGACTGACCGTATCGTGGTCAGGGAGTGCTGAGACGTCCGTGTCGTCTAGCACATTTCGCGGTCGACGTTTGCGTTCGGTCGCGTTTTTGTCGGATCGATAATTCGCTGCTTTAACCACCAGCGGGTTTGGATGGACCGCGGCTTTTTCGAAAAACCGCCGTGATACTTCTCTGAAGTGTTCAGAGAGTACGGGCATTTCACAGTCGCTGTGAAGGTCGACATTGCGTTGGTACCAGCCGGCTCCGGTGGCACTTCGCAAGAATCTGTTTTGCACCGCCTGCAATTTCTTTATATGATTGCCCGTCGCGTGTGCGAACGCGACGCATGCATAGGACATTACGGGTCTAATGCATGTCTTGTAGAGGCGAAGTTTGTGTCTTAAGCACATTTTGCTTGAAGAGCAAGTTAACGGGTAAAGACGGCTTGCGATAAAAGCCGCCCTGTTACGCACGTTCTTAATGTGAGCAGCGAACGACATCGCTGCGTCTAACGTGACCCCGAGGTATTTGACGCTCTTTTCCCAGGGAATAGGGCGTCCGAACAGGGTGATCGAGCCTAGCTGATTGTTGCCGATTGTGTGGTAACGTCTAGCTGGCTTGGGCGTGCCCCTCGAGAAGTATATTGCTACACTTTTCTCGGGGTTAACCTCTATTCTCCATTTCCGGAACCATTCGCCTAGGCGATCGGCTGCGGCTTGGAGCTGAATCGTTATGCGGCCCTTGTGCTTATCGGAATAATACAGGGCCGTGTCATCTGCGAAAAGCGCAAGATTGACTTTAGGGTCTTTAGGTATATCGCTAGTGTATAGCGAAAAAAGGAGTGGAGAGAGGCAGGAGCCCTGAGGGACACCCGCACGGAGAGGGCGGCTTGAGGAGCGCGTTCCCTCTACCCGGAAGCGAAATAGGCGATTGGACAAGAAGGCTCGTATGATGTTCACGAGTCTGTCCGGCACTTTTGTGTGATACAACTTGTAATACAAGCCGTCGTGCCAGACTTTGTCGAATGCCTTTGCAACATCGAAAAATAAGGCCCCTGTGCCTACTGGCTTAGGGCGGTCGTGAAAGTTTTCTAATATGTGCTCCGTTAGGCGGTGCACTTGATGGGTACACGAGTGTTCGGGGCGAAAGCCGAACTGCTCGTCTGGAAGGATGTTATTATTTAGGACGTAGTCTTTTAATCGACTAAGGATTATTCGCTCATAAATCTTGGCCATCGAGTTGAGGAGACTTATTGGGCGATAGTTGGACGGGATGTTCTTCGGCTTGTGAGGCTTCGGAATACCTATAACGTCCGCTTCCTTCCAGTCGTCCGGGAAGGAGCAGCTGGAGAGGAGCGCGTTGAAAATACTGACTAACAGACACAATAGCGGCGTAGTTAGACATTTGATCACCCTGTTGTTTATGCCATCGAGGCCGGGCGCGGATCGGTTTTTAAGATTTTTAACAATCTTCGTGACTTCGTCGAGAGTCACTGGAGTCAGTGGTTCGCCCACTGGTGGTATGGCAGCCCTGCGTTCGAGTTCCGCGGCCACCTGCTGCAGGTGGTCGGGATCCGCAGGCGCGAGAGACGGAGTGCATTGGCTCTCTAGACTGTCTGCAAGGCATTCGGCTTTTTCGCTGTCGTCGAAGGCGAGCGAGTTGTCGTTCGATCTAATAAGTGGCGGCATGGGTGAGACCGGCTCTGCTTTGAGAGATCGTGCCAACTGCCAGTAGGCAGTGTGCGACGGCTCGATTTCTCCAAGCATAGTGTCCCAGCTATCTTTAGTGTACTCAGATAAGCGCTCTTTAACATCCCTTTGTAGGAGGCGCAGTCTGAGTCTATTCGCGTCTGTTCTGTATCTGTCGTGCGCTTTGGCCGCACGGTTCTTTTCTCTAATCAGGCGTCGGAGGTCCGCCGGTAGATTGCAGCGTCGATCGCTCGACACCGTAACCGTCCGGGAGGATTCTCCGACGATTGTTTTGAGATGACCTGAGAATGATTTTATCGCTCGACAGGCTACCTCTGGCGAGTCGATAATATCTGGTATTTCATCCAAGTGCTGGGAGCTCGTAGCCTCGAGTTTGACCCCGAGGGTACGCCAGTCCACAATGGTTTTGGTCTGTGTGACCTCACCATTTGGCCGGCCCAGCTTAAAAATGACCGGACGGTGGTCCGACTCAAGTTCGTGAAGCGTAACTATAGAGTCTATTTCTAAGTTCACGTCCTTAATAATGGCTACATCGAGAGTGTCCGGCCGCTGATTTGACTGCGTCGGAACTCTGGTTGGTGTTTCGGGAGCTATAACGTTTACGTTATGGCTCTCCGCTAATCTGTACAGTATATTACCGTTTGTGTTATTTGCGTTGGAATTCCAACTGCCGGCTTGCTGTTCAAGTCTCCGGGAATACAGAACTAAGTAGGTTTAGGCTGATTCTAAAATTGTTGGATTGCGAGAGGTAGACTGATGCTATGCCGGTCATACCACACGCGGAGTTTTATAACTAAGTCGGTGTCATGAGCCGATACGCAAGACAGATCAGAGTGCCGCCCTTCGCGTCGCTCTGTCATACGGTGCATTTTTAAAATCTTGGACCCATACATAGGTTTAAAAGTCCTTGCACTAGCATAACGTCGATGTCGTGGTCACGAAGGAGCTATGGCAACTTAGAACATTCAGAAACCTACCTTCTTCATCAACGCCATCTAGACGCCAGGTATCCAAAACAAATATGAAAAAGTTTAAAACTTGCGTTGTCAATTTCATCGTTGCGCCTGTTATTTAGTATATTACCTTTTCAGGATACTTTACGAAAAATACAGTAGAGTAGCGGGTAAGCGTCCCCGGCCTCCTGAGCTTCTGCTGACTCCTTCCGAGATAGTAGTATCCTACAACTTATAGTTCTTTTGCAACTTCCCATTTCCTACCCCATGTCCATTTCCTAACTAATTATTTTCCATTCATCTTCGCCAAGCCAGTGGTCGCCATGCCGATGGCTGAATACTCGAAGGAACGCAAAAAAATGGCGGCGATATGAGTAGCCTCCCATCACGTCTCGTTCCCTGCGGGGGAGGGGGGGGGGGGGGCTACAGATGTGGTCTCTCCCTACCCCTTACATACATATGGGAAAAGGGCATCATCCGTTTTTCCCATATGTATTTATGTTATTTAATACATAATACATAGAGAAAGAAACTTCGCCCCAACTGACTGGCCCGTGATTCCTCTCATTTTGGTTTCTTAATATAAGAAATTTAGATACAATTAACCTTAAGAAATTAACGAGATGAGCTAATCGTTTACCTAATGATAGGTGCAATGTATGCCCATAATAGTTACGCTGTCACTCAGAAAATTCATTGACAGAGTTCAATGCGGCACTGCACTGTATTCTTCACGTTGAGAAATTCTAAGTTCTTAAATCACTTATGCTATGTAATTACACTAGCTTGATGTCCTCATGACCGATATTCGGCCACGACGACAACTACCGAACTGTCGGAAGTTATCAACTGCGCAGGAGATATTATTGTGTCATATGTGTACTCTCAAACACAGGGAAACTTATGCGTCCCAACTTACCCATGCCCGATGTAAAGATCGTGCGATAAGATCGGAGGTAGGCTAGGATTTTTTTTGATAAAGTGATGAATCGAGCAAGACGTTCACCTGATGGTAAGTGCAACGTCTGCCCATAACAAAAGCTGTCACCCAGAAAATTTCTGTGTGACACCACACTGTGTCCATCACTCTGAGACTAAAGAAGTTGATAAGTCTCATAATGCCCAGTGATTACGCTAGCTCACAGTGCCCTTCAAACCGAAACACAGTTACGTTTGCACACTACTGCTTCACGGCAGAATTTAAAAAATTACAACACAACCAGACCCGAAAACGAACAATTTGTGTTTTTGCACAAATGTTGGCTTCGGCTGTAATTCGTACCCAGGAACCGCGGCGTGGTACTCAGGTACTGTAACTACAGGGCCAAGCCGTAGTCAAACTAGCTTACATTGCCTTCATACCGAAACATGATGCTTACATATTACTACTATATGTAATAACTATATGACGTCAGAATAATCGGCACTACGATGAGATAGATGATAAGATGACATACCAACCTAGAAGGATTTCTGCATCCCAATCCTATCACCAGTTACAACTTACAGCAATAATGCTGGTCATATTTTCTTGGGAGAAAGCAATTCGTGGTTGTTGACCGGATGACAACGACGTGATCGAAATTGAAAAGTTGAAAAAAAAAACAAAGACGTTGCATATACTTTACTTATTTTATAAATGACCCAGACCTAACTATGCTTTAATATGTATTCCGTTATATAAATAGAACGCGAAAAGTAAAGCGCAATACATGTGTCTCGTTCCAGCCATGAATGTTAAAGTTGTCGAAGAATAATTCAAACACAACAGAATTGCTGTTTAAACTATCACATTTGTCTGTTAATATATCACTCAATGCCAGTAAATAAAGACTATGGACAGTTAAATTGCTCCCGCTTCCGTACTTACGGCGTACATTAAAAACTCCTATAGCCGCATTCATTTTACAACATGCTTTAAAATGAACGCTACACGATTCAAACTTCACTGTAATTTGTGTACAATAAAAATTTCTTTTCTATTTTAGCTTCAGTTCTATTTCCTGCTCTTAGGATAGAAATTTCATCGACTAGTTTTGCCATCCGTTGTTTATTTAATCGTTGGAAGTTGAACTTTATTGACAGTACCATTATGCTGGATTCAGATCAAATGAAACTTGAAGACAATTCTGCTACAATTATTTAGCGGCAACCCAAGATAACTAACGAGGTATCACAACGATCCAAACGGACCTTTGGAAATGTCGACTCTTTTAAAGCAACTCCTAAAGGGTGCACCGACAAATTGTTCCATTCAATGGTTTATGCAACGTCTAAATGGAGCCAGCAATTATTGGTCCGACTCCTTACTTAGGTATTCGTTTAATCAACATTGTCCTCTGCGTTTCCTTTAGTGTGGATACTCTGAATGGCTAAAGATAGTACCGAGACAAAGATTTGTTATTCTATGCTTTAGGATCCATTTTAATGAGGGGAAGGTACGATTAATAAAGTTCAAGAGGGGATACGTTTCAGTATTGAATTAATTTATACTTTATAATTCACTACTTGTTTTACAATGAAACAACCTATTGAAATTGGTATTGTGACCAATAGGACCAATAGTAAAATATAAATGAACAAATGTAAAGCTTACATACGAGAATTATGCTACTCGTATTTGAACACAAGTAATCTATTCAAGTCAATGCTGTTCCCCTAATCGATTTTCTACCATGGCTACAACTTCCGAGTATTGTCAGAAGATATTATTGTATAACAACATACATACATACATAAGATCACGACTGTATCTCATAAGGGGTAGTCAGAGACTGGGCACTCACTGCAAAAACAGATGACTGCCACAATCCACGTTTCACCAAAACAATGTTATGCACTTGGTGTGATAGGTGGTGAGCCCATCGCTCAGTGCAGTTTAATTCCTTACTCGCCTTTTACGAGATCCATTGGATGAGTTGGAGTGGTAGTATTCTTTTAACGAGCCGCCACCACACGGCAAGTGTTACAAGTGTTCAAGCAAACGTAGATTCACTCACTAGTCTTTACCTATCCGTGCCAGCGTTTATGCACAAAAGTTTGCTTCGACAAGGATTCGAAATCAATACTTGCGGCGTAGTAGATAGTTACTCTGTCAACTAAGCCACGAGAGTAACATTATATACAATGTAGATGGTATTGGGCATTTATGTACACACATTATCCCAATGGTGATTTCCCAAATAAACTTTCTTTCTTTCTCTCTTCTAGTAGTGCCGGTATCGGGAATCAAACACAGATTACTCCCGTACTATGAAATTTAAAGCGAGCGCCTAGACAGGGGCTTCCCACTACATAGCTACCACGGCTCTGTTAGACAGATTCTGGCAAGAATGGGTTCTTTGATAAAGTTTATGTCCAGCAGAGGGCGATTGACAGACTCGTGACTATTTTTAAGTTGCGGATGTGCTTTTCGTTTTACTTTCGTTAATTTACTAAGATCCGCATACAACATATATATAATGATGTAAAATCAGCACTCAAAATTGTAGAACAATTTTAGAGGTGCCGGCACCGGGGATCAGGTCACTCGCGTGCTATGAAATTTAAGTCGAGAGCGCGGCCCTTGAGTGTAGCTTAGGTCAGATATTTTTTATTTAAAGAAAGTGCTGAGACGAGCTAGGCGTAGTACTGATGGTGAGTGCAACGTCTGACTAAACAAATGTTGTGTCACCCATAACTGTTATGTGTTGCACCACACTGCGCCAGTTCTAAAGTCTCATATGCCCAATAGCTATCGGTGGCGTTCAGATGAAAAAACAGCACTCTTCTATTTTCATTACTCTATTTCAAACCTGCATGGCTGAAAAAAATATATACATCAAGGAGAAAATGTTCCGAGGAATTGTTCAGATTAATTCCAGCCGCTGATTTTCACCTATAGCACACTGCGGCAAAGCGCACCACCGTGATGGTTGGCATTCCAACACAGTGCATTTTTCGCCGAATTTTCTGCCACGCACAAGCATCTTTATAGGAATCTGCTGCCGCCAGCGGATTTTCCGGACCGATACGACTGAGGGACCTTCAAGTAAAGAGCCTGTTCCTTTCTCAAAGGCCGGCAACGCATCTGATATTTCTCTGGATATTGTAGATGTTCATGGGCGGTGGTGATCACTTAAGATCAGTGAGCCGCTTGCTCATTTGCCCTGACCCTGACCTCGCTCGAACTGTTTGGTCGAGCTCCTACCGGCTCAAAAACCCACTCTAAAATAAAATGAACTGTGCCAAAGAGAATGATAAATTCATATTTTTTTTGGGAAAAGCGCACACTCCTCTAAGTTACTTCCTGGAGTGGACTGGACTACAAATCAGTGCTGACTTTACCTGGGTTCCAAAAATAACTTTTTTTCATAGTTGAGTGGTTTTATTTAGTTTTTTTTTTATTTACTACTTTTTAAATATACTGTGTGTATATTGCAAATAAATATATTACTTAGTTACTATACTATTAATTATACTCAGTATTACGAATATCAAGTAACGTTAGGATAAGCCATCGACATTTTAAACATAAATACTAAACTCCTCAAACGATGTTATACACTCGGAACGTAATGATGGCAATTCGGAATCATGTCTAACAAGACGTTCCGTAATCATGACTACCAAAACGGTTTAATCGTTAACGAAATGTCAAAGAGGTAAAGTTTATGCTTTTGCTAAAGCGTTGCAATGTCCAACAAGATTTCACTTAATCAGAAGTGCGCAATTAAAACTGTGAGATAATGTAAATTGGAAACATTTTAAAATGATTTTATTATCAACGCGTTCGACGTTCGCGAAATTGAGTTTCACACCATAATGAGATCATTAGTACGCTTACAGCCTTTAATTGTGTCGTCATTACAAGGACAGCATAAATTGAAGAACTATATGATATTATCAGTGATATTATGAATATTTTACTGGTGGTAGGATTCCTGTGCAGAAATTCGTCCAGCTAAGTGCCACTGCAGAGCATGTAAATCTATCGTGAAGCAAGTAGTATGCAAATATTGCTGTGTTTTACTCTGAAGGGCATAGTTTTCAGTGCCCTTCAGACCACATTGCTGTGTCACAGAAGAATAACTGGTCGGTGGCTGGTCTAGGTACTAGGCGGATTTCGGCATAGGAATCCAGCCACCAGTATAATTCTTCGTAGATCGAATTAATTAGTCATTCTAGTCGTTACGGAAAGACGTCGACAAGCAAGTGCATTCATAAAAAGGTATCCAACAGTGACAGAAGATGATCCAATGGATTTCGATACATACGATGATGCTTGTTCGATTTTCAACTACGTCGACAACTACTGAATATTTTCGAAAGTACTCAACTGCGCAGGAGATACTATAGTGCTAGAAGTATAAGCTCTCACTTGTCCTAACCATCCCGCGCCCGATGTAACGCCCGATGGAACCAGGATCCACGGCGTGGTAGTCAGGTACTCTAACCACTTGGCCACACGGCGTTCATTAATAGACGCTTTTAAAATCTTCTGACTCCGAGTGTGTATGTAAACAGGAGTGAATAGAAAATTAAACAACACGCCGTGTTGTGGCGGTTTACAAGAATCTACCACCCCGTCTCAATCCGTGTGAAACGTAAAAGTCGACAGAGGGTAAATTAAAACCTGTGCAGGAATTCGTCTAGGTAGGTACCACCACCACCAGGGCCAGTTATTCTGCCGTTAAGCAGTAGTATGCAAGCATTACTGTGTTTCGGTTTGAAGGCCACTGAGAGCCAGCGTAATCGTCATTTTAACCAAAAAAAAAAACAGAAGATTGGCAGCAGGGAGAACTTGGAACATTTGAATAAACAAACTGCGGTTGCCAACCCACTGCCAAGCGTGGAAACTATGGCAAAATCTTCAGAGCTACAAGGTCACTTCAGCGCTGAGCTAGTGATAGGCTGAAGTGATGATGATGATGATGAATCAACAATTAAATCCAATTTGGAAACACGTACGAAATCGAGATGAGCGTAAAATAAAAACAGTATCACGAATATCGAGACAACCATAACATTTACGACTCTCGACTGTTCGTTTTACGATAATGAGCCGATTTACAAGTTTCACTGTAAAATTTATTTGCTCATGGCATTCGTTATTGTTATTGACTGTTTACGCCACAATTCTGATACTTCTGAATGGTTGAAACGATAACGCCTTATAGTTATGATTCCCTGAATATGCGGTAAGTTGACTTTGGTTTTTTTTTATAAATTATCCGAGCATTTTTGGCTCAATGTTATCGACATATCTCGGTAATTGCTTTCAGGAATTTTTATATTTGGTTGAACGGATTTTATTGTACAGTAGAAGATGTTTACATCTGATGTATTTTTTAACGGAAGAGCGAGTAAACGAGCATGCATTTCATTTTCAGAGATAAGTCCTGCCCATGAACATCCACAATAACAGAGAATTAATATGTGATAATATTCATGACGTATTTGTTCAATTATGTTTCATCATTCCAGCATACACCAGTCTACTGTTGAGCATAGGCCTCTCCCAATGATTGCCACGAAAACGGTCCCGAGCCACCTGCATCCATCGACTACCCGCAAAATCGTGCAGGTCGTCGCGTCATGGAATGGAGAATCGCCCTACACTACGTTAGTCGGTACGAGGCTGCCACTTGAGAACCTTTCTTCCTCAACGGTTATCAGTTCTGCGAGCTCAATGTCCGGCCCATTGCCACTTCAGAAATTCAGAAAGCTACGTCATCGATAGCATCGTTACGGATTTTATGTCGCAGAGAAACACCGAGCATCCATATTTCTACAGCTCGCTGAGTAACTTTGAGCTTCCTCTGCAGTAAAGGACCACATCTCGGCTCCGAAAGTCATGTCTGGCAATACGCACTCGTTGAATTTTCGATGTTTTGCGACATTGAGGTATACTCGACGAGAATATGCCAGACGCAGCTTCCCGAACACTGCCCAGCTGAGTTGGATGTGTCGATTGACCTCTTGGTCAAAGTTGGATATACCTAGTCAGACAACCTGTCTATACCTATTATACATATTCGTCGACAACTTCGAGCGTAGTGTTCGAAACAAGAACAGGTACAATTGACATGGACGTTAGACATGATTTTCGTTTAGTCCATGTTATATTATTTACTTAAAGACTATGTTGTCGGGAAATCGAATGTGAGTGATGCATTCGCCACTGATGTTAATCCTTTCCAGTCCTACTGGACTGTCTTCAAGCTACTGCTTGAAGTGACACCCACATTTCGAAGGAATCAAAGGCTTTCTCATAGTCCCCATACATATACATATCTATATTCGAATACATATGCCAGATTGTTGTCCAAAAGTAGCTTAGAATTTCTGTGTCGATATTGTAAGTGACATTTTTTTTAATTATTTATTTAATCTTTATTGTAACACCTTAATCTAAGGAATACAATGGGCGGTCTTAATGCCTAGAGGCATTCATTATTCTGTGGAAGTAAGCTCTCTGTTCTTGGAAGAAAATGACCAAACAAGCAAATCACGCATATGATGGTAACGTCTGCCCATAACAAATGCTGTGCCACCCAAAACATTTATATGTAGCATCACAATGCGTTCTCCCTGAGATAAGAGTTCGTAAGTTTCATATACCCAGTAAATCTACTAGCTATCAGTGTCATTTAAAACAAAACATAGTAATGCTACTGCTTGACTGTGGAATAACTGTCACGACTGCTTGACAGTTCAGTAAACTATCACGACAGTAGTACAGACCTAGACGAATTTCAGTTTATGACTCCTACCACCATTTTAAAAAACTTTGCTTAAGAACATCCGTTAAAATGTATTTAAGGCTTTTACAAATAAATTGGTGCGAAATGTTTTCATTTGCCTTAATGTTTGCAATTGCCGTTTATTTCATTTGGTGCCCTGCCCGAGGTTTTCCATGATTACTTCTCAAATCGTTATCATGAGTACTAACTAGAGTCCTTTCTGAGTCTGTCGTTCTGCCTGATGAAGAACAGGGTTCGACATATTTTTAGGTCAATTTTGTGATTTTTTTTCCTTTGATCCCTACAGAATAAAGTTTTAACGTATGTGTCGCATTAATAAAATTAAAATAAAATTTAGATGTTACTTATTAATATATCAAAGTATAACGTTTCGTATATAAACATTAAATCAACTCGTTATAGATAAACATAGTGTTTCTGAACATTTCTCCGTTTGTCCTAGATAACCTTTACCTAAAACGTTTTCCTAGATATCCAAACAAGAAGTCGGCATTTCGCCAAGCGACTTCGAGATTCATCATGTGCCGATAGCATCCAGACACGTCCCTTAAACGCTCCCCCATCTACCAAAACATAAACCTATCACTTTGTAGTCGGTCTGTCTTCCGTATCGCCCAATAGACGCGAGCATTCCGATCTATACCCAATGGGACACTGCATACGTTTGCTCGGGACATCGCCTATTGAAGATAAGTATCAGGCCGCCATAGGAATATAGTCACCGAGCACTTCGATGGTTAACTACATCGAAACATAGAATAAAAACCGACGCAATTGCAATCTTCAATAATTATATGTTTTACAACAATAAGTCATAGACTGTCGCAGTACCCTTATATGTAAGTCATCATACTGCATTTCCGTGCATGACATACATACTGGTCTCTGATGGTAAGATCGTATAAGACACAAGAGACATCAGCTCTTACGTCTCGTATGACCGGGCAATTGTTATGGACGGTTGTTGCACTTACCATCAGGTGAAGTTTTTGCACATTGTCTTTCCTTAAAACGATCTTAGATGTGACCGTGATACGTTCGCCTACATCGTCCGGTAAGCTTGTTCATTCATTTGACATCTATTGTATTAAATCTCTACACTTTTGTATGAGTAATTAATAAGCGATAGAGTCGTGACAGGCTGATGGCCACTAATTATAAATCAGACTACTAATAAATTGTCACTCAAAACACATAAATTAGATTTTTTTTCTTGGTGACAAAAGACTTGACCGGGTAGCAAAAAATCTGATATCACCGCAACTTAATTGATCTCATTAGAGTAAAAGTTTCAGCCTATAAATTTCCCACTGCTGAGCATAGGCCTCCTCTCATTTCTGAGAGGGTTTAGGAGCTGGGAAGAATCCGCCACGCTGCTCCAATGCGGATTGGCGGACTTCACATGTCCCTGAAATATTTCTATTCCTCGGACATGCAGGTTTCCTCACGATGTTTTCCTTCACCGCTAAGCACGTGGTAAATCAGCACTTAAAATTGTAAAACAATTTTAGATGTGCTGGTACCGGGGATCGAACCCATGTTACTCGCGTACTATGAAATTAAAGGCGTGCACCAGGCTATTAATGCTGAGCATAGACCTTCTCTCCTTTCTGAGAGGGATCCTCCCGAGTCCTCTCCTCAAAATCCTCTCAGAAGTCCAATCCAACCCAATCATTGCTTAGACATAGAGGTGTCTTAACTATATTTTCCTTCAACGTTGACCACGTAGTAAATCGGCACTTAGAATTGCAGAACAATTTTAGTGGTGCCAGTAACAGTGCTCGAACTCAGTTCACTCTATAAATCTTAAGGTGAGCACGGCTCCTGAGCTACCATGGATTTCACATCAATAATTTATTGACCGATTAAATAATTTATTATAAAACTGTAACTTATATGTTTTGTTAAAGGCGTGTAAACCAAATAAAAATTAACATATTCATTAATATGAGAAGTAATTAGTGTCAGATTAAAATATTTCATTAATAAATATTTGACAGTACATTTGATTATATCAGTATTTAATACTAATGTATGCGCGAGTAGTAAGTTTAAGCGAATGTTGAGTGACCATTCAATGGCCATAACAGATGCCCGGACCTTGACGTCGCATTCGACCGCGCATATAATAAGGTTTGATAAGTATAATACTGGTTTATGTTTTGACCTTATATTAGCATTATCTTGATGTTTCTTCCAATTATTACGCATTTTATAAGCATTATTTGGACTGGTTTCCACTGCATGTTTATTACTCTCTGGAATGTTGTTAGAAGATTGAAGTTGATTGTTTTTCTGTGGGTTACGAAAGGACAAATATATTAAGTTTAAAATTGTCATCATCACACTTTGGGATCAGCCTTTCCTAATTAAGATTAATTTACCATATTTGCTACGCTGGACAAGGGGATAAGCGTTCGCAGTAGCAGCCATCTCGCAACATCGATTCTGCTGCCCATCACCGCTCTGGCATATCAGAAATGGTTATTTCGCCGTCTTCCGAATTCCGTGAGACATTTCTGGCATGAAAATGCCTAAGTCGACTTTTACAACACGTACAGGTTGTAATTTTATAGTTGACTAACTGTGCCCTGCGGTTTCTGCGTAAAATAAGCCGGCATGGCTGTGTGGCATTCACAGTTCGATCCTTCTTCGTAATATTCGGTTCTCAGGGTGAGGCATCTTTAGACAGAAAGACAAGGTTTTTAGGATAAAGTGTTATTGCTTAAAACTTTTCTCAATCTATCGATATCAAATCGGATCAGCATTTCCTAAGATAAGCACTATCAAACATACAAACTCTCCAGTTTTATTATAGTAGTAGATAGAAATACTATATTCCTACAGCTCTATTACAAAAAGCAGTTTATTTTAACAGATTTGGACGGACAGTATTGTCCATTCATATCACTTAGTCTGATTACATAAAGGAACGGTTGGACCATGATTCGACTCCGGTGCTGGCGCTAATAAAATGTTTAATTGCAGTTTTGAGTGCTGGTTTATCATGAGGTGAAAGACAATATTGTGTATTATTATTTATTAACCAGTAATAAATCACGATCTACAAACTATTATAATTATGCACAATTACACAGCGGAGTAATGAATGGGCTCTAATTCGGAATAAATGTTGCAGAACCTACGACGTTGGTATTCCGCCACCTATGGACGCGCAAAACCCACATTTGGGGTCCATGTGGCTGATTATCTTTTTTTGTTGTTTTACTGGATAAAGTGACGACCCAGAACATTTTTGTGTGACACCGCACTGCGTCCGTCACTCTGAGACATCCGTTCCAAGGTCGCATTTGCCCAGTGATTACTCTAGCTCTCAGTGACATTAAAACCGAAACAAAGTAATGCTTGCACACTACTGCTTCACGGCAGAATGACTGGTACTGGGTCTATATCTACCTAGACCGATTCCTGCATAGGAACTCAACCACCAGTAAAGCACCAGTAGTTCAAGTTACTTTTTAAGTAATATTTATTTCAACAATGCCTCTAAGCTTCAACCAGTGCCTGTTCCAGTGATGTCATACGGTATTGACATTCGACACACATTCCATAAATTTTTGAAAAACCTAAATCCACGCGGTTATAGTCGAGGGAATTAGCTAGTATGACATGATAAGTTTTTATCTATCTAATACATTTATAATTAGTTATTACTTTTTCCGTTATTAAAACTAAAAATCAGTCGCAATGCATTAACAATTTCTATTTGCGATACTCCTTCAAAACATGCACCTGCTCTCACTTTAGAAACGATACGCCTTATGAGGACTGCAACACTGCAAAAGAGAGCTTTACTAAAAAGTGAACATTTTCCCTTTGTGTTTGATATGTAGCGTCCAGTAAGTTGTTTACGATCTAAAACAATTAATAAAACCATACCAGGCACGCCGGAACTCCTTCTGCCGCGCAGTGCTAAATGACCGATGGCATTAATCCTCCACGCAACTCATTCGAATTGAATCGACACTTTACATTGCTTAATTCAAACGGCACAAGGTGGCATTGATATGGAGAAGAAAATTTGTAATATCTGTTTGTTCCGTTTCGTTGTTAGAACGATAAAAATCAATGAGCTTACCTTTTTTTTATTGGATAAAGTGATGAAAGGAGCAAAACGTTCACCTGATGGTAAGTGCAACCTCTGCACATAACAAAAGCTGTGTCACCCGGAAAATTTCTGTGTGACACCACACTGTGCCCATCACCCTGAGACATAAGTACTTAAGTCTCATATGCCCAGTGATCACGCTAGCTCACAGTGCCCTTCTAACCGAAACATAGTAATGTTTGCACACTACTGCTTCACGGCAAATAACCATTTTTTAAATCTTAAATGCGTCCCACACATCTTAAATTTGATTTGTGCCGATGATCATGTTTTCTTAGATATAATTCTTCTAAATTAACAAAGTAAATTTGGTGTTTCATAAATTCTTTATTTAAACATTCTCTACAGTTAAAAAGAATCAAAATCATTAAGAGCCATAAATTACAAGAATATTTCACAGTCAGATTTTTTTTATTGGAGAAAGTGACAACAAGCAAAGTTTTCACCTGAGTAGTAGTAGCAGTAGTTAGTGCAATGTCTTCCCATAACAAATGCCTAGACATTTCCATCACCAAGTTCAAACCCGAACACTTCCATGTGGCAATGCAATGCGCTTTTCACCCTTAGATTTTAGTTCTTAAGTCTAATATGCCAAGTAAATACACAAGCTCTCAGTGCCCTTCAGACTGAAACACGGTAATGTTTGCACACTACTGCTTCACGGTAGAATAACTTGTACCGGGGTGGTATCTACCTACTCGTAGATGAATTCCTGCTCAGGAATCCTACCACCAATAAATTTAAAGGTTATGATATAAAAATAGTACATTAAAAACATTAAATTTATAAAATGTAGAGGCATATCCGCGCTACGTAGAGTATGGGTTATTTATAGTGCTCTTCAAACTCTAGAAGTGGATTTTACCTTAACGAGACTTGAAGATTAATTGTACGGTTGTGCTTGGACGCATTTCCTTCAGGACGAAGTGTGAAGTCAATACAAAATGCAATAGATTTAGTTTGTAAATGTAAAAGGCAGAACGCATCACAAAACATTAAAATACTAGGAACTATCTGATATTTCAGAGCATTTTTTAAACAATGCCACTATGATCCGTGGTGGCATAAGATAATTTACGACACCATCTGATTCCGTGGGTGTCGTAAAAGTCGACGGAGGGAAAGTAAAAACCAGGAAATTGACAGCAGGATCTTCCTGGAACATCTGATTAAATAAACTACGGTTGCCAACCCACCCAGACGGACTCCAGCATAGGAATACTACAATAATTTTTATCAAGCAAATGCATATTTTAAATTTACTATTAACATATTTGTTTAATGTATTAGATAAACTAAATAATCGCTTAAATCGGTATCACCTGGGATTGCAAGTAAAATTAATGTTAATAATATTATCAAATTTGGGCAGATTTGGTACAATCACAACGCAGTAAGCGGGCACAATGCAATTGTGACGAAAGATAATATATGTGGTGTCAGAAGGGTAGCAACATACATGTCACCTGAGAACCATAAATAGATTCTTATACGTCCTGCATCGCGATATTAAAGTTTCATCGATTCTGTTTATAACACACAAGATCTAGTATCTACAGTAGGAGGAGACGTCCTCCCCAGATCAGATAACCTGATCCGATGGGTTCCCTTGCCACTACATCTACCAACGATGTACCAAATTCTTAGTAAACATACGTTTTTTAGAGTCCTGTACCATGTACCGGGTTAATACTGTCTTTGTACACGAAAATACCAAGTTTCAGACTATTACTTACTAATGAATGAAAATATTTTTGCAGAAATTAGCGTAATTTTTAGTTATTTCAACTTATTTATTTAAAAAAAAGTATATACATACTAAATGCCTCTATTTAATTGATTTTTAACAATTTAATTAAAATTAATTTAACAAGAAATAAATAAATCAGTATTATTTATAATTAATTTACTTATATAATGCGTTATTCTAATAGTTTGGATTTACATGCCAAATTCATATAACTTTTTCTTATTTGAGATAGTGATAAAACGAGCAAAACGTTCACCTGATGGTAAGTGCAATGTCTGCCCATAACAAATGCTGTGTCACCCAGAACAATTCTATGTGACATTGTGCTTGTGTGTAACAGATTACTCTAGCGCTCTGTTTCTGACTGAATGTGCCATTCAAACCGAAACACAGTAATCTTTGCACACTACTGCTTCACAGCAGAATAACTGGTCCAGGGGTGATACCTATCTAGACGGATTCCTGCATAGGAATCCTATAAACAGCAATTATAATACGTACTATATTATAATACCCACCTAAATTAATGTTTAATATTTGTACAAAAGTGATGCATATCACTTTTTTTCTTTAAAGCTAGCTGAATCCCGCGACTATTTCCGCTTGTCTTTGATTTACCGGAAAAAAAGTATACTATGTCTGTCTCCAGGGTGCAAGCTAATACCGGCATAAACTTAAAATGAAAAAAACAGCCAGACACAAATGGCTCACGCTGGGATTGTAACCCAGGGTCAGCGGCGTAGATGCCAGATACCCTAACCCATAGATCACGCGGTCGACATCAATAAACAAACAGCCTCTATGAAGTCACGTAAAAGCATTCACTCTGCATCAGACAAAAATTGATCGACAGCGTTGGTCGGCGAAGTATGTATGTTCGCCCTATGAACATCATTCTGTCTCTTTCGTTCGGTGATTCGTAAATGTTACAAGAATTATATTTAAGTAATAATATGTATATATTTATCTCTAACATTTTAACTATTTACTCAATTGTATTATCCAAAAAACCAGCATGTTTTTTTTTAATTTTTATTTCGGGTAGTCAATCGGATGTTAACATTGGTAATCCAGTGTTTTAATGTAAAAGTTCGTTGAGAAGAAACAGCCCTTGGAGACATTCCAGTATTGTTAGTTTTGAGGTAAGTTGAAAATAATTTGAAGACTACTCGAAGCTTACGATATCTGAAACAAAGCACGCAATATAAACGCAATATTTCACTGGTGGTATGATTCCTATGCAATAATCCGTCTAGGTAGGTACCACCCCAGGGCCAGTTATTCTGCCGTGAAGCAGTAGTGTGCAAGCATTACTGTGTTTCGGTTTGAAGGGCACTGAGAGCTAGCATAATCACTGGGCATATGAGACTTAAGAACTGATGTCTCAGGGTGACGAGCGCAGTGTGGTGTCACACAGAAATGTCACATCTAGGTCACAGAGCATTTGTTTTGGGCAGACGTTGCACTTACCATCAGATGAATATTTTGCTCGTTCCGTCACTTTTATAAATATAAAAATAATATAAAAGCTTCTTCGTATGCTGCCGGATCAACAACTGCAAAGGCCGAAAACTGTCAAGTCCAAAAAGAGTATCTTTTAGATGAGGATAACCACGACACATGAGAAGCTCAAGAAATATTTCATACAATCAATAATCGCGCTATGAAAGTTTTCTGAGATTGCGAACTATATATACAATATCTAAATGTTAATAGTTGGAGGAGACCTCCCCAGATCAGACTAACCGATCTGGCGGGTACTTACCCTTTTCCTTGGTAATATCATTCGCCAAAATGGTGACCCCGATGTGATCATCCTGCAGCGAGCTTCTCCGAACCACAGCAACAACGTCATCGCCATCGCAGTCACAACACCAGACTACTGTCGGCACAACTCGTGCTTCCTAGTCTCGCAGCCACTGAGGATCATCGAGGGCGGGGGCCCCCCTCTGCTCAGGCTGACTCCTGCGGCATCAACACCTGTCTCCATACGTCTCACCGCAATGAAGACCTAGACACAGGTTCACCGCAATGCCAGACTGCACCTCATCGCCTGACGCCACAAGTTCTCCACGCTAACCTACGACTTTCAGTCTCAGCGGGGGAGTGATGTAGCGACATCTATGTCGCCACTCTTATAGGTATAGATACAAACACATCATCGTAATCTGTCTGCAGATGTCTACTGCTGGACGTAGAGCTATCCCAAGGCGCTCTGACTACACGCGCATATTGTCGTTGCTTCCTTATAAATAGCGCACTTAAAAGCAAAACTTTTATAGAGGAGGCTTCAAACATTACAATGGTTATGACTTCTGAGGACCACATATCATCATCATCATTTCAGCCTATCACTAGTCCACTGCTGAACATAGGCCTCCCCCATAGATTGCCACAAGTTTGTAGCTCTCATTTTGGGGAGACCGATATGAACATCACTGGAATAGATCGTAGATTTGAGCCAACCTACAGACGCTTTAGTTTTAATAGTCTGAAGGAACTGTCAGTTAAATTAGCTTTTAATACATAATAAAGGTTACTTGAAGAGATACAAATTATCGTGACATTGAAAATGAAGCTTCAGGATATACTTTCAATTTAAAAAAGTAATTTTCGATGTATTGATAAATAAAAGTTAAAAAATTGTTGCGTGTTCGTCTATACTTTATTTATTTAATTTATTTACTGTTTATGTATACATAAAAATCAAAGCAGAAATTACAAAGATAGTAAATTAGTACAAAGGCACTGCTTATTTCATGATGAAATTTCTTCCAGCAGGCCTGTTACTGGATATCCTTAAAGAGAAGCAAAGACTCGATGTGCACTTTTTATAAAACAAAGAGATAAAAAAAGAATATTTTAAAATCACTAAATATATAATTACATATTCACATACACTGTATATATATAATACATAATCACATATATATACATACATATACACATATACACTAAAGTGGCAAAAGGGAGAGGTAGTGCTGTTTAACTCGTTTTTTTAAATAATGACACTGTTTTAGCCTCACGAATTGTAAAGGGGAGCGAATTTCAGTCTTACTGCTTGTACAGAGAAGGAATGGGAGTAGAGGACGCTTCTATAGACAGGGAACTTTAACAGGGATTTCAGATGTTATCTGCAGATCGCATTAGGGGAATGGAAAAAGAGAATCGATCACGCAGATAAGGCGGGTGTGTGAGATTATGTATAATATTGAAAAGAAGGCAAAAAATTTCCGTATCACAGTATAGAACGAACGGATTTTTTATATTATTATTTTATGAAATCGCCGAAGATAATATTAGTTTTTTGGTACTCATAAATAATCAAGCAGTCGAGTATACCACAGAATGATTTAACCAAACAGTAGAAGCTACTTTGAAAAACGGTCACCTTTTATTTATAATATTAATAAGGTTCACATCTGAACGAAAAGAACGTAACAATAACTTTGCATTAAAAAGGCTCAGGTGAAAGTACGCTCATCCGCCCATGCTGATAACCTTTAACCATTCCTGTCGATGTTGTAGTATTGTAAATGACACACCTATTAGCAAACTACATCCTGCTTCATCATGAACATGCGTCCGTGTTTTGTTTTGCTTTTTTTATAAAGAAGTTCATAAATTTTTTCGTAATGTGTGTGTATCTTCCCAGCCAATTTCCTCTACGACGACTTCAACATATCCCGATTTTTGGCTCGATGGATTACCTTTTTATGTGTCACAGATGCAGTAGCCTAACTTATGAGAAAATGTGCGCAAACAGTGTCGACACTATTTTATAACTATAGGGGATGGCAACTGGTACTCTGATCGCATGCGCTTCGCCTTTAGCATCCAGATCGGCCTTTCACAGCTCTTCAAATTTGGTAACTTTTTGTTGAAGTATACGTCTCCGTTCTGCATGGCAGCTGGCTCAAGCGATCAATTTGCCGCTTCGCGTGTCTTTTCTAAACGTCCTCATAACGTAAAAACTGGCCGCCTCGCTTCCGCAAGCCATTCTAAAGTTCAGATAATAAGATCCAATGTTTATACGAAATTGGGCTAAATATTTTAATAATTAATATAGTGAAGGATGACAAACCGTCACACAATCCACTTGATGATAAGTGCACGTAGATATCTACATTGATACTGAATGAAGAATGAAGATCTGTCAGCGTTGTCTTTCCCCGGTCAAGCTATTCTTTCAATTTGCTACAGCCATTATTTAAGTTACCAAGGATTTACCACAATAAGCAAATATACTCTTTACTACTGGATTTTCACAGAAACGTTTGAGCAATGTTAATGTATTGAATAACAAAACGACAGGTTAAATAAACAAATACAAACGACTTTTTTCAGTTCTTTATTTTCATAAATGCATTTAAGGAAGGCCTACATCACGCACATCGAAAATTGAAAACTAAAATATAAAAAAGAATACACCGACACGTATAGATGCATGCTACTGTTACTGCACTACTGTGATTAAACGTTTTACCGAAAGTGATTTGTAAAATACTAAAAATGTAATGAAAACTTTTTTTTTTAAACGGAGCCCCACAATAGGATTTTCTCTGTATCGTGGGTGCGTTTTACGAACATACATTTCACATGCACAACACAACCAGACCCGAAAAGAAACAATTTGTGTTTTTGCAGAAATGTTGCCTCCGGCTGCGAGGAACGCTGCCAGGAACGGTGGCGCAGAAGTCAGGTACGCTAACCACTACGCCACGCGGTCGACAATTAAATAATGTTTATGCCAAATATGTGCTGTACGCGTGTTGTTATCTATAATTTAAACACTTTTTATACACATCCCACATACTGTTATTCAGAAATAAAATTAACGAAGAACGTGAGCCCTGTTATCATGAGTCCAGTCTCTAGGATCACTATCAATTATATAATTATTTTCAATAACTACTATCTACATATACATAGTTTCTTTACCTCAAGTGATTCGAAGATAACATACATAATTTTTACAATGCGTATAGACGATTATCGTTTCGTCGTCGTTTCAGCCTATCACAAGTCCACTGCTGAACATAGGCCTCCCCCATAGATACCCACAAAAGTTTGTAGCTCTCTTATTGGAGGGATTTTGCCATAGTTGCCACGCTTGGCAGGCGGGTTGGCAACCCAAGTTGAGACGATTATCATATTCTGGTAAACAGTTAATTAAGCAAAATGAAAGCACTTATGTTCGTCGTTGATATAAATCGGAAACACTCGCGTTCCAAAGCAGGAAAGCAACTTTGCAACACAATTGCCCGACATAGCATCACGATCGTGTGGTTCGTAAATATCGAATTTATTGTGCGCACTCCACGGCATCTGCACGTATCAGTCATAAGCCTCATTATCCTCCATTAATGAAAATATTTCTTTTAATCTCCTTTAAAGTAAACTATGAAGTGATCGCTTTATTTTTATTTATTTATTTACTCTTTATTACACACCAATGTACAAGAAAAATAATATTTAAAAAAACAAAAACATTCAACCAAATGGTATAGCAATCGGCGGTCTTATCGCTAAGAGCGATTTCTTCCAGACAACCGGTAAATGGACGTAACTGAAGGAACTGTTAAAGAGGGTGTGCCGGCGATTAATATATAGCAATATAAATATATTATGAAATAATAAATACAAATATATACCAAATATATATTTACGTACACACATACATTAAAATAAAATACATAAATATACACATACATAAGTACCGAAAAAGGGGTTTAAAATGAAAGCGACAGGTAGTGACTTTTGACGAGCCTTTTGAATTTTAGTTGATTCTATTGATAATATGGTCATTAAACTATAATACTGACAAATGAAGGTGGATATTTCGCAACACAGTATCATAACGCTACTCATTATACTGGTGGTAGAATTCCTATGGGGGAATCCTAGACGGTAGGTACCATCGCCGGAGACAGTCTGCCTTTGCCAGGTAGACATTGCACTTACCACCAGGTCAACGTTTTGCCCTCTACCCTACCCTATAAGAAAAAAATAATGAAGGATGACATTTGATGGTTTAACTTTTTAACGTACGTTTTTTATCGACCTATATTAACAAAGTATTTAAAGTCAAATCAACAGCTTATCGCACTGATAATTTATTCTCGAATAATTTAGTCCCTTTACAACAACTTCCGATCAGAATCTGCCATGAATTCCACTTGCACAAACACCCAGACCGTCGTTCCGGACTATTTGTAGGCCATACAAACATTTGTCCCGTGCGGGTATCGAACCCGCGTCCCGCGGCGCGCAGACGTCAAGGGCTTAACCACTGCGCCAACCGAGCCGTAATTATCATAAAGTGTTAGGGATTTTGCCGTAGTTGCCAAAAGACGCTGCTCCCCATCTCCTGATTTTAAATTTCCCTCCGTCGACTTTTACGACACCCACGAGACGATATTGGGTGGTAGGTTCTCTTTTTTAAATCAAAGATAACAAGAAGACGCGTTCAGCACATATTTGGCATAATCATTATTTAAGTTTAATTACATTTTTAGTATTTCACAAATCACTTTTCGGTAAAGCGCTCTATGAACATAAAATCACAGTAGTGCAGTAACAGTAGCATGCATCTACGAGTATATGCCTCGGTTTATTCTTATTATTTTTTTAGTTATCAATTCTCGATGTGCGTAAATATCTAGAACACACATGGAGAGGAAAAATTAAAGAATAGCGCTATCACACCGCGCCCGCTCGTTCACTAGAAATGTACTTGCGCGATTTCATACTGGAACATTTTGATTTCGTCGCGTAGGAGTTAATTGGCAAGAGGGGCAGGGTCAAGTCTGAGACGACTAGCTGTACCAGCTGCACAATACCAATTATCGGTCCCGCCACTAACATATCTCACTTTGTAGCTTCCGATTGAAGAACAAGTGAATCGATTATACGAGTACGTTCAGATGCAGTGTCGGAGACTCCTCGACAACCACAATACAAGTAATACTTTGCGTCTATTACAAACGATTTATGCCTTAGTGACTCTATGTACGCAAATAGAGTAGAATAGCACGTACGATTCGACTAAGGTTTTATATCGCGGCAACGTGGTTCGCCACCCGTAACGTCACGTTTCCCGCGGGGGCGATAAGTGAAATGTCCAAATCAAAACGCTTCAAATCAAAAAAACTAACTTCCAGTGCTAAAGTATAGAATTCAAATTATTATCACTTCATACAACCACAAGTCCATTGCTGAATACAAAACACGGCCCTGAGCCACCTGCATTCATAGACTCGTCGAACCGTGTCTTTGCCGGTACGAGGTTGCCACTTGCCACCTTGAAAGAATTAAAATATATATATTTTTTTGATTAAGTGACGAAACGAGAAAAACGTTCACCTGATGGTAAGTGCAACGTCTGCCCATAACAAATGCTGTGTCACCCAGAACATTTCCGTGTGACACCACACTGCGCCCGTCACGCTGAGACATCAGTTCTTAAGTCTCATATGCCCAGTGGTTACGCTAGCTCTCAGTGCCCTTCAGACCGAAACACAGTAATGTTTGCACACTACTGCTACATGGCAGAATAACTGGCCCTGGGGTGGTACCTACCTAGACGGATTCCTGCATAGGAATCTTACCACCAGTAGAGTCTTAGTTGTTTAACTTTTGAATGTGGTAATTGTTGATGTCATCATGATTATAAATATGTAATATTTTTTTTACGCTGCTAATACTAAAATAACCAGCAAGAATATTAGTAAATTATCATTAACGGTAATAGGATGAAACTCTTTGGCAGAAAATCATGTCATAATTAATGAGGACTAGTATTTATCGATTTCGTTAGTTAATTTGACATTTTTTTAAATAAAAAAACAAAATCACGTAAGATTCTAAGTGTTTTTTTTTATTTTTTCTTTTTTTCTCAACTCGCTGCAATAGGTAGTTTACATTGTCCAACGTACGTAGGGGTCAGTACCCCAATTATCAAGACAAAAATGCTTAACGTCCAATTACAAGCTTACAGAGCGCCTAAATTGAAACGACTCATAATTCGCGATCGCACTAACGCATCTTGGACTGTTTATAAAATATGTAACCTCCACGTGACTTGCAAAGAAATTAAGATTCGAGTCACAGATAAAAAAAAAGGGAAAACATTATCTATCACACAACAGGGTACACCTCGATGCGGGCGAAACGGTTAATTAACAAAATTCGCTTTGTCCAAGACACATAAAATTTTACGAGGATCAAGATTTCGGCACAGTGACTCGAGCCGCCCATGTGCCCATGATGTATTCATTATTGGAGGTGTCACTACTCTGAAATCGAGCACGCTTATTATATCAAGTGATAAATTCCAAAAAAATAATAAACTTCTGGCAGAGTAGAATAGCACCTACCTCTTTCCTACCGTGGTGTTGTAGGAGAAGACTAAGGTATTGTACGGGCTCTGTAGCTCCGTTTGGCGAGGGGTGCAGTAATTTTGTCATAGTTGCCACGCTTGGCAGGCGTGTTGGCAACCGCAGTTCATTTCTTCAGATGATTCAGGAAGATGCTGCTACCTATCTCCTGGTTTCAATTTTCACTCTGTCGACTTTTACGGCACCCATGGGATGTGATAGGGTAGGGGGAGCACTCAAGAATGTTAACATAATAACTACTTCTACTCATCCTTACCAACCGACCTTATCTTAGTTCTAAACTTTACCAAAGTCGATAGCTTGGTTAGCGCAGCGACCAGCAAATGGATTGGCTTGAAATTGTATGGCCACAGATAGTTATTACGGGTCTTGGTGTTTGAGCACGTGCAGTGTAAAAATCATTATTTGAGAATGCACCAACCCTACAGTAACTGACTTTTTAAAAACTGAATCAGTTTAGTAAACTAGTTCTGAAGCGACGTTCTGAAGAAGTAGAGAAATATATTTCATCGTAACCATTAATTCCCTTCCAGTGTCTTCATATATCGTATGCGACTTAAAAAAATGTTAAATAAAATATGCCGCTTCCAGCATATCCTACATTAATTCCGAGAATAAAACATACCGAAGCACACAAAAAAATTGGAGCAGGGCGAGTATGGAAAACACTCATAAAATTTAATAGGTTTTCCTTCAAAAACCACTTACGTGAGTTGCGTCCTGATAGGGCCATCTTGGGTTTTTTTTTTCTTCCAGTATACGCATGTTAATAAGCGAGCGGCATAAAACGGGCGGATTGTTTTCGGAAGCCGTTGTTGCCCGTTTTAAATCATGTCTGCGGTTCCGCGTTTCGATCCAATTGTTGTGGTCTTTGGGGTACGATGGTACTTGTGTTCGAGGGACTGTCATCATACATTATAAAATAGAAGTACCTTTTTTGTCTGTCTATCTGCGTATCTGTACGAATGCATTTATCTCTAGAAGCACTAAAGCTATTGACATGCATTTTACACAGGTTATACATATTAACTCTGTGACTAACTTGTGTGTTGTTTTATCGCGTTTGTTTGTTTTTTTTATCGGTTCCGAAGTTTTTTCATTCTTCCGATAATATTAACAGTCACCTACGGTATTGGATCATCACCTATATATATGTTTATATTTTACTAAGATTTTCTGTTTAAAAACCTATCGGTCAAATCCAACGGTTCACGTGAATGAAGTCGCGGCTACAGAAGTTCTTAATATTCATTGTGCCTTTAAAACCATTCTTATATTCTTCCATAGAATAGAATAAATTTTTATTCAATATAGATTATTTACTTAATACTTATTGAAAGTATTTTTGTTTTCTTTTTTTTAAATATACATTCATAGATACATGAGATCACGACTGTATCCCATAAGGGCACGCACTGCAAAAATAGATGACTGCCACAATCCACGTTTCACCAAAACACTATAATGCACTTGGTGTGATAGGTGGTGAGCCCATCGCCACCATGCGCTGTTGGGTGCACAGTGCAGTTTAATTCCTTACTTCCCGTTTACGAGATCCATTGGATGAGATGGAGTGGTAGTATTCTTTTAACGAGCCGATAATCAAGTTGTAAATAAAAATACTTATCTGATGTAACAATGAGGTTCTTAATATTGAATGTGCTTTTAAAACTTTTCTTATATTGTTCAAAAATAATTAGTAACATCACCGTCATCATCATCAGGCTTAACACTGCTGGACGAAGGCTTCTCTCTAATTGGGAATGAGCATTCTAATTAACGATTGCTATTGTAGAAATTAGTTAAGTTAGATTGATGATCACGTAGCATATTGGTGAGAGTATTTGACTACTTTAGCCGTGGGTCTTGGGTTCAAATTCCAGCCGGTGCCAACATTTGTGCAAAAACACAAATTGTTGGTTTTCGGATCTCGATGGGTAGATTCCGATTGTAAATCGAAGTTGTCGCCATGGCCCATAATCGATCCGAAGGAGTTCATTATCGTAAGGACGATAAACTAGGAGACAGTCTACCTGATCGTAAGTCGTCCCTGTGGTACAAAGTACCAACTTCCGTCTTTTTCTCTATGAAAGAAAGTGACGAGACGAGCAAATCGTTAACATCTGCTCATACATAACAAATGCAGTGCTAACCAAAACATTTCTGTATAGCTCCACTGTGATTATCCACACTGTGACTGTCACCCAGAGACATCAGTTCTTTAGTCTCATATGCCCAATGATCATACAAGCTACCAGTGCCCTTCAAACCGAATTTACGAAACACAGTAATGTTTGCACACTGCTGCTTTACGGTTTAATGGCTGGCCGTGCGGATTCCCGCATAGGAATCCTACAAACAAGAAACAATTTTTGAGATGCCGGCATCAGGGATCGAACTGGTGGTAGGATTCCTATGCAGGAATCCGTCTAGGTAGGTACCACCCCAGGACCAGTTATTCTGCCGTGAAGCAGTAGTGTGCAAGCATTACTGTGTTCCGGTTTGAAGGGCACTGTGAGCTAGCGTAATTACTGGGCATATGAGACTTAAGAACCCATGTCTCAGGGTGATAGGCACAGTGAGGTGTCACACAAAAATTTTCTGGGTGACACAGCATTTGTTATGGGCAGACGTTGCACTTACCATCAGGTGAACGATTTGCTCGTTTCATCACTCTATGCTATAAAAAAAAATATCTACTACGCATCCACATTGTCCGTGACCTACACTCCTAGGCGTCAGCTGAACATCAGCGCTACTTTAAATGTAGCTTTATGCTGAGCTGACTACCCCTTTTGGTCGTCGCATACACCGACATTGTATTACATCGTTATTATTATCTATGTTAATTTGTTATTGTTGGTTCTCTTACTATTTTGTCGTTTTTTTTTTTTTAAACGGTGTTTGCGTACGATTAATAAAGATTTTTCCGGTAAGGTGTCCGGCAGAATAGCATCTACCTCTTTTTTTTTTTTTTTTTTTTTTTTTTTTTTAATAAAAACGATGTCCCACGGTAGGATTTCTCCTGTGTCGTGGGTGCGTTTTACATTTCATCATTCGTCATTCCACTTGAACAAACACCCAGACCCGGAACAATCTGTAGGTTATACAAATACTTGTCCCGTGCGGGAATCGTACCCGCGACCCGCGGCGCAGAAGTCAACCACTTAACCACTGCGCCAACCGAGCCGACAAACTACCGACTTTCCTACCGAGGTGTCGTAATAGGCTACTAAGGTATTGTATGGACAGCCTTAATTCGTGCAGAATTACACAAAAAAAACTGCAAAGCTGTCATCGTTCCGCTCGGGAGAACGCAATGGGAAATTAAAAAAAAATGTCTCGTACCAAAATGGCGGCGACGCCTGCGACGTGGTTCGCCAACCGTAACGTCTCGTTTCTCGCGAGGGCGAAAAGTGGGTAACGCGAGTGGCTTCTGCGAACCCCTTATATGTGGAGAAAGCGTGACTGTATGTGTGCATGTTATTTAGCCATAATTCAGAGGCAGTAATTATCACCGTTAGTTATATTTATCATTAGTTGCGTTTCTCGTTGTTTCACGTCTCTTCCAATATGGATTTTAATGACGTTTTCACTGTTGGATAGCTTTCTTGCGTTTGTTGGGCTAGGTGTAATACAGTAAAATCGTAAAACCATCTAATTACGCAGAGACGGAGCCGCGGGAAAAAGATAGTAAATCATATACGATTTTCGAATAACTTTTTTTTGTTTTGTTTTTTTATTTAAGCTTCACTGAACCTTGATTGAAGTAATTGAACAAAAGGAGGCCGTGATTCTAAAAGCATTTTCTGCCATTCAACCTTAGGGCAGTGAGTAAAACGAGTTGCATTGTTATCGAATTAATGTGGTTTTTATAAACTCATTTATTGTTCCGGTATATTAAAAAGACGAATGAAAAAGTTTAAGCAGTGGTCTCTTACGCAACCGCGTACCTAAATTAGTACTTTCGAACGCATACCGATTGCTGCTGTGCGTAGGGCATCTTCAGTGAGCCATATTTGGAAACGAAAGACGATAATGAGATTAAAGGCTTCAATATATCTTTAGAAACATTATAAATACAAATTAATAATTTTTATTTTTTGTCGATGGTTTCGGGAATGAACTTAGATAAATATTAAAAACGTTTCTTAATGTTCATAACAAGGTTTGGCAGGATTCCTATGATGGAATCCGTCTAGGTACTCGTAGGTACCACCCCAGGGCCAGTTATTCTGCCGTGAAGCAGTAGTGTGCAAGCATTACTGTGTTTCGGTTTGAAGGGCACTGTAAAAGTAAAAAAAGTAAAGTTTCAGCCTATAAATGACCCACTGCTGAGCACAGGCCTCATCTCATTTCTGAGAGGGTTTTGGAGCTAAAGAGAATCCGCCACGCTGCTCCAATGCGGGTTGGCGGACTTCACATGTCTTCGAAATATTTTTTATTTCTCAGACATGCAGGTTTCCTCACGATGTTTTCCTTCACCGCCGAGCACGTGGTAAATCAGCACTTAAAATTGCAATGAACTATTTTAGTGGTGCCGGCACCGGGAATCGAACCCAGGTCACTCGCGTACTATGAAATTTAAAGCGAGCGCCTAGCCCCTGAGCTACCACGGGCACTGTGAGCTAGCGTAATCACTGGGCATTTGAGACTTAAGAACTGATATCTCAGGGTGACGAGCGCAGTGTGGTGTCACGCAGAAATATTCTGGGTGACACGGCATTTGTTGTGGGCGGACGTTGCACTTACCATCAGGTGAACGCTTTTGCTCGTTGCGTCACTTTATACAATAAAAAAAAGGAATCCGTCTAGGTAGGTGCCACTGCAGTGCCAGTTATTCTGCCGTGAAATAGTATGGCGGAAAATAATAAATAATACTGGGCATATGAGACTTAAGAATTGGTATCTCAAGGTGACAAGCGCAGAGCGGTGCCACACAGAAATGTTGTAGGTGACACAGCATTTGTTATGCATTGCTGGTAATCAACACCTACCATAAGGTAAACGGGTTGTTTTACTGTATTTGTTGTCTTTTGTAACATGTAGGCTATGAAATTCCGTACGATGAAGTAAATAAATTGTTTTTAATGAACATCAATAGAGACCCAGTGGTTAATAACATTTATTAAAAGTAATCTAATTTGGATTAGATTGGTAATTATCTTTAAATATATTTTTTAATTCTATTTTTTTTAAAAAACCGTGTCCTTCAGTAGGATTTCTCCTGTGTCGTGGGTACGTTTTACATAAATTCCGTTACAGTTACAGTTTAGATTCAGAATTGGACCCGGTAGGTGGCGCTGCGATAGAGTTCTAGGAAAATCAACAACAAACAACAAAAGTCACTCGGTATATAGTTCATCGATAATTCGAATATCGAAAAATCGTTTGCTGATTCCGTTAACAGCGGGCAGGATAACGTCTGTCGGGTCCGCTAGTTAATTATAAATATCGGTCTACCGTAATAGTGCCAGTTAATTATCTTAGATAATTTTATTAAAGTCTATGTAAAATAGAATGGTTGTTCAAGAGCCGGGTGCTCTTTCTAATTTTGCGCAGTGCCGGAATTAATCAATTCGATAATTTCAACTCTGACTGGCACACTTAAATACGTTTAATGTTTACGTAAACAACTTCTCAGTACTGATGTATAGACTACTGAATAGGGATAATAACATCTGGTAAATTCTGGAATATTTGATGGTGATTGGGGAGGACACGATTATCACACATCAGAGATAGTGGAGTTTCTGAAAACTAGCTCCGCATGGCATCGTAATTCCGTGTCAGCAAAAGCTAATACACCCTTCGCCTAAAACTATTATTCTGACCTTCGTAAGTAAACTTGTTCTTTGTATACTTTTTATGGCAAAATGTGTTTTTATTTATATTTAATAATATGTCGGAATTGTTATTACTTACATCTCAGTGCAGCTCTATGACTGTAAAGAAGTCTTTTCTGATACTTTTTTCCATATGACCGTCATTAAAAATTTATTTATAAATCTAGTGCTCGCATTTTCAAGCATAAATAAGCGTCTAGTAGAACTTATAATCAATAATGTATCTACGTATGAATACTTTGCTTGGTTTTACAAAAAAAGCACCGTCTTTCTTTAGGGTTTCTCTTGAATCGTGAATGTATTATAGAAATAAATTTCTCATGCACAATAAAACCAGACACTGTAATTATTTATTCAAAAACACTTCAACGCATCGGCTCCAAACAGACATTCAAGATTTTCTCATGGATCCCATCATCAAAACTTGACCAAAATGATATGGAACACCATTACCATACCCCTTTCTAATAAAAAAAATTATTTAAAATCGGTTCATAAACAAAGAAGTTATGTTCGAACATACATATGGAAATATAAACAGACGAATTTATGTATTTGTGCATGTGTGAATATGTATGTGTGTGTGAGTTTTATGTATGTATTTATTGGTTTTAAGTCATGTGGATATGTGTACTCGAAGCAAATGACACAGGTTAACCAGAAGATTTCAGTGTGGCACCACATTGCGGCCGACTCTTGAGACATCAGCTCCTAAGGCTCATATGTGATTACACTAGCTCTTAGTGCAGTTAAGACCGAAACACAGTGATTTTTGCACACTCCTAACTGGTCCTGCGGTAGTACCTACCTAGATACTCTACTATAGTATAGGAATCTTATCATCATCAGGCATTTAGATGCTTATTATGTCTATGAGCTGCATATTCTTTTATAATTCTGGCTTCTTAAATAGCCGACTTTTACGCTCATATATTTAAATATAAACTGAATACATTACTTCCAATGATTTTATAGATTCAAGTATTTAATCACTTGAATTATAATGACTAATACATTTATCATTAACGTCAATACTCAAAACATTTAAATTAAATAAAGTAAAGGTTAAGCTGAACTTACATTCGATTTAAGCAAATAACGGTTGATTTACCAAATATAGAATATAAGCTACTTGTTCTTAGATGTTCGAAGATATCTTGAGATATATCGAGGGACCTCAATTGCATGTGAGCGGAGGTCAATAAATCAATTGAGGGAGCGGTTCCTTTGGCCGATTTCGTCGATGGTGTAACTTTCGATGAAAGTTGATATACGTCAGTCTTCTTACCATAAAATAGTAGAGTTTTCGGAACAGTATTGAACTTAATTTCACGCAAATTGAAAGGAATATTTATAATTCTTAACTCGAACCGTAATGAATTTATAATTTTGTCAAATAAAATGTAAATATTAATGCTGTAGCTCTTTTTGTCTGTATACCCTAACGATTAGTGTAACGATTTACTAAATTGATTGAATTTTTGGTTGAACAATATTGGTTCTCTAATTTGTTTCAATATTTCAATGATGATGATGATGATGTTCTCCTAGTCGATTTCGACCACGGCGACAACTTGCGACCGAATACTGTCGAGAGCCATCAACTGCGCAGGAAACACAGAGGAACTCACTCGTCCCTACCTACCCGCGCCCGATGTAACGCTAATGCGATAAGATCGGAGGTAGGCTAGGATGCAGTGTCAGAAACACGGGGACATTCACAACACAACCAGACCCGAAGACCAACAATTTGTGTTTCAGCAGAAATGTTGGCTCCGGCTGGGATTCGAACCCAGGACCCGCGGCGTAGAAGTCAGGTACTCTGACCACCGGGCCACGCGGTCGTCAATTATTTCAATATACGGTACGGCATAATGTAAACGGCCTATTTGAAATAATAAGCCCTTTAATAAAACTGTGTTTACACCATTAGTGCGCAATGCGATGTTCCCGATATCAGATACTTAGCGCTGATAGAGTATTGCCGCAAGTCGAATTTGCAATGCAAATTTTTCGAGGGAACAAAAAGTCACAAATGTTAACCGCGGCAAGCTCGAGATGACCTTAAAGACTTTATCTTAATGTTAACACTTTATTTGAGCAAGTAACTCTGAACGTTAAAGTGTAACCAAGATGTAACCATGTGATCGGCTTAAGGTCTAATACTTGCAATGAAAATATCCGACGCAGATACGCAAATAACTTTTTTATAGTAGAAGGTGACATAACATATAGTCAAGCCTTTTTCTCATATAAGCATATACTCGTAACATATAGTCAAGCCTTTTTCTCATATAAGCGTTAGACAGAGACGCATACACATAGACCACTTTTCGAGAAACGAGACGTGATGGGTGGCGAACCACGTCGCCGCCATTTGGCGAAACACGTGCCCGTGTGGAAAAAAATTCTTCCTCCCCATTGCGTTCCCAATGGCAGTATATGACAGCATTGCATGTTATGGTATTATTCTGCACGAATAAAGGCTGTCCGTACAATACCTTAGGCGCCTCATACGACACCTCGGTAGGAAAGAGGTAGGTGTTATTCTACTCTGCCGGACAGCTATCGGCTGACGAGCGCTAGGTGACGGCGAGATGAGCAAATCGTTCGCCTTGTGATAACTTCAACGTCTGCCCATAACACATGCTGCTTTTCCGAGTGGTCAGCGGTGAAGAAAAATATCGCGTGGAAACCTACATAATGGGGAAAAATATTTTTAGGATATGTAAAGAGCTTAAGAGAATAGATGTCATAAAAGTCGACAGAGGGAAAAAGGAGATGGGCAACAGCATCTTCCTACGCGCCTGAATAAATATACTGAGGTTGATAACCCGCCTACCAAGCGTCGCAACTATGGCAAAATTCCCTCAAAATGACAGCTACTAACAGCCGCCAACCGCCAACCGCCAACCGCATAAGACCAGCAAAATGACATTTGTAGGATCATCATTTGTAGGACATCCAGATAAGTGTGTACATATTACTTAATTTTACTTTATAGATTTGCGACGGTTATTCCACCTTTCTTTTATAGTCATTATTGCAGACAATAAAAATATACATTTAAATACTAATAATATTTGTACCATATGTAGCCTTAACCACCATCTTGACGATAATCATGGGATTTTTAAGGTATTTCCGTTTATCGACTTTGACACCAATGGTATGGTAAAGAGTGGACTATAAATCATATGGAACATGTTTGTAAATAGTAACAAAAGAGGATAAGATCATCATCATCATTTTAGAATATCACTAGTTCTCTTCTGTAGATAGGTTGCCTCCCCCATAGATTGCCACAAAAGGGTGTAGCTTTAATTTTTGATGATTTTGCCACAGTTGCCAAGCTTACGACGGCAACCTTAGTTTATTTATTCAGATGTACCTGGAAAATGCTGCTGCCAAACTCCTGGTTTTCATTTTTCCTCTATCGACTTTTACGACTTCACGGGATACGGGATGATATGGGATGGTAGATTATCTTAACCCGCCACCATACGGACACGAGTATAAGATACAAATAATTAATAACGAAGTGACTATACCAAATGTCAATTTAGTTACAAAAGAAACATAGTCCGATATGGTAACTTCCACTTAACCAGACGTTTTATATATTAGTAGTAATGAGGATAAAATCTAGAATTGTATGCCTTTACGGCGGTAGCAATTATTGTCATCTTAACAAGAACTCAGTTGGAGCGATCTCGAAACGATATGAAAAAGTTATGGAAGCAATAAAACTTCGTGTCGACGATTTTGATAATCAAGCGTAAATACCAATGAGCTATACGATAAATAACCTTTGTGGAGCTCTTAAACTGCAGTTAGGTTTACAGCTGCTTCTTTTTTAAATATTTTATTGTAGTATTATGTGATGAATATTAAAGACGAGATTAAATACATTTTCATTTTGATCTCTTATTTTTAACATTTAGGTAATTGCATATTAAAGACTAATTCTTAAATATGCAATTTGTGATATAAATAAAACCAATTTTATTTATACTGTCGCGTTGTCATCGCGTTTTATCGCGTGGATATGGTCCTCCCGTGACCATGGGTGCTGTAAAGCGAAAAGTCTATATAGTTAAAAAATAAACGCAATTTAGTTTTATTAAATAGGAATGTTTTATAATAATAATTATTTGTTTTCAGATAAATATAAATTAACTTAAAATTAGTTGTGGTGGCGGCTTAAGAGAATCTAACTCCATCTCATCCCGTGGGTATCGTAAGAATCGACAGAGGGAAAATTAAAAGCAGGAGATAAGCAGCAGTATCTTCTTGGAACGTCTGAATAAATAAACTGTGGTTACTAATCCGCTTGTCAAGCGTGGAAACTATGAAACAATCCCTCTAAAATGAGAGCAACAAACTTTTGTGGCAATCTATGGGGGAGGCCTATGTTTAGCAATGGAATAGTGATAGGCTGAAAATATGAAGTTGTTACGTCATTTTCGTTGCTACCATTTCATGGCTTTGGTTTTCTTATTTAAACTTGGTGAGAGAACAATTTTTTTAAGAATCAAAGAATTCAGGATGTTTTGGACATTTTCTAAAGAAATTTGTTAGAAAAACTAGTTTACGTAAAACAGTTTGTATGTCGCGTGCTTCTTGAGAGCTGCGATTTTTTAATAAAACTGACAATTGACTCGTAATCAGGTTTGTAATTCGTGTGTCGTGTAATGACTTCTCCTAAATAATAGATTTTGGAGAAATATCTTCTTTCTGAAAAATTTCCTTTACATTGTGGAGAAATGTCTCTTTTCTTAAAGATTTCTAATAGATTTTAGGGAACGAAGATATTTCTCCAAATACTATTCGGTCATCTTTTCTTTTAGTTTCACTTCAATGTCTGTCTAAACAACGAAATTATATATATCTTCTTAAAATTATTTCAACGTAGGAATGGAGGTCGCTCTGCTAATCACTATAGTGTATGTTTGTAAATAAATAAAATCATTTTGATCTCATAGAGTTTTAAATGTTTAATTTTTATAAATTAATCACATCTAAGAATTATTTCACTATTTGTTGATACCCTTTAACTGAAACGTTAAGAAAAGGCGTACATTTATTGCCTTTGGCGGCCTTTCTCTGGTCGACAGACACAGTCATCATAATTACATTTTGCGTAAAAAAATATATAATTGTTTTGTGTTCAGAAAACTTTATTAACCCTTAAATCTGTAGTACAATATTTTATAGCACTCATAAGAGCAACAGATCCCGATAAGCGTGTACGTAAATATCGCGAGATATGATCACAATATGTGTTCTTGAATGCCAATGTCTATATCGTGAATCATAGAGCTACTTTCAATGTTCATATTGTAAGTGTTGTTAAAATAAATTGTTTGACTAGAAAAATAGTGCAAAATAAATAAAAATATTGCTAGTCTCTTATTTGGATAGGTAAACATTGTTAGAAATTTTCTAACAATAAAAAACAATAGGCTTCGCACGAGTGCAATTTACTGATAAAGAAAATGACAAGTTCGCTTAGCAAAAATGTTATGTACTGAAAACATGTGACTGGAAAACTGGCAAACTAAGTCAATTTTCTATTGAGTTTTTAATATAAAAACACCATTCAAATTTGAGAGTTCGAGTTATTTGAGAGCTACTTAGAGTTTTTCGGTGGATTGTCTTTCATTGAAATGTATAGAAAGTTAAATTGTTAAGAATCGCATGCTGCTATCAGTGTTAGAATTAGTACCAATGGACCAAACGATATTCTTTTTTATATCAATCCTCGGAAGGAGGTTCTCAATTCGTCCGTATATTTCTTTTTTTTTAAAGTATATATATTATGAACCGATTACTTTTTTAATGAATATTTTTTTATGAGAAAAAAGGTATCGTAGCAGTGGTCCTATATAAATATGGTCAAGTTCTGATGATAGAATCAATGAGAAAATCATGAAACTAAAACGAGCATAAGCATGTTTGGAGCTGCTGCTTCGACGTCGGTTTTTTGATTAAATAATCTATACAAATAAATAAAAATGAAGTACTTATCTGTTTGTAATAACAGCTTTTTACTCAATGTTTATAATAGTATATACGGTACATACATAAAAAAATTGTCTTTCTGTTTGTTCCGTCTAATCTCCGAAACGGCAGGAGCGCTTTTGACGGGACTTTCACTGATATTATAGCGGGTAACTAAGGCTTCTTTAATTTTAGAAAAATAAATAGGGTTCCGCGCAAAAAAATGTAAACCCCAAAATCCGATTCCAATATGGAAGTATATATGTATATCATCGATCAGGGTCGGCTTTTATATGCGGGTGAAACCGCAGGGCACAGCTCGTTATGTAATAAATTTTAGATTTGAGCACGCGAATAATTTTTTTTTAGAAACTACCAAAGAAAATAATTGCGGATGGTCCGAGTTGCGCCTAGTTCCAGCGCTCGATATCCAGACCTAATAGGCTATCCGGGAGAGATCAGTGCCGTCGAGCGAGTTCCACGCACCTCATTAATTAGCCGTTCCCATTAACATGATAATAAATAGGCTTTGTTCCAATATAGGGCTAACACTTTAGCTTGTTCTTTGTTTTAGTAAATTCTCAGCTACCGCTGTAGCAACATTTATCTGCGGTGATCAGCAACTCTGCTCAAAGGAATTTGCCGGACTTTAACACAATAGACCGTCTTGAATTTACTTTAGAAATAATGGTATGCGAGGAGAATCTTAGTAACACGTGTTATTTTTTTATATATTCATAGAGTCACGCCGTTTTCTATTATAAAGGTAAGGCAGTGGCCACACAAAGCCCACTTTTCGTGGCCCTGGGAAACGATACGTGACTGGTGGCGAACCACATCGCCGCCTTTTAGTATATTTTATACTTTGAACTAAATAATGCGAAAAAAATGTTTTTTTTTCACTTTTAGTGTAACTGGGAAGGTTTGTACTGATAGTACCTTTAATGGTGGTAGGATTCCTATGCAGGAATTCGACTGGGTAGATACCACCACAGCTATTCTGCCGTGAAGCAGTGTGTTTTGGTCTGAAAGGGACTGTGAACTAGTGTAATTACGGGACATATGAGACTTAAGAACTGACGTCTCAGAGGGACGGTCGCAGTGTGGTGCACAGAAATGTTCTGGGTGACACAGCATTTGTTGTGAGCAGACTTAGCACTTAGCACTTACCACCAAGAGAACATTTTCCTTGTCTCGTCACTTTCTCCGATAAAAAATTATATTCAATTAAATTTCTTGTGACGTAAATGGCATAAGGCTGATAAAAATAAAACAGATTAAAAACATTAGCAACTTGTGTATAAAATTGTAACATTATGGTGGCAGCTAACACTGATTTTTATATTTTTTTATTCGTTAAATGGCGAATTATAATGACTTTATGCCTAAAAACATACTCCGCCAGTCCCTCCCAGTCTAACCCATGTAGTGGTGAAACTCTGATGTAGGTGTAGCAATGCAAATAGAAAAAAATGTAATATGGCCTCGTGGGAAACAACAGTTCTTATAAATCGGGATCACTAATTGCTGTTTGTATAAAAAATTGTGAAGCTAACAAGTCAGACCCAGAGGATCGAATATATAGAAATACATTGTATTGTGTCCACAAATAGTTCTTCCTCATTCATACTAATATTACAAATGCGAAAGTAACTCTCTCTGTCTCTTTGTCTGTTTGTTACCTTTTGACGGTTCAACCGCCTAACCGATATTGACAAAATTCGGTACATGGGTAGCTTGCATCCTGAAGACGGGTATAGAATAACATTTATCCGGACTAAGTCGCAGGCATCAGCTAGTAACATATATATGAGATGCTGATTTTAAATATCCCGTGGGAACTTCTTTTTAATTGTATGTAGTGACGAAACGAGCAAAATTATGGTAAGTGCAACGTCCGCCCATAACAAATGCTGTGACACCCAGAACATTTAAGCGTGATACTACACTGCGCCCGTCACCCTGAGACATCAGTTCTTAAGTCTCATATGCCCAGTGATTACAGTAGGTCTCAGTGCCCTTCAAACCAAAACAAAGAAATGTTTGCACACTACTGCTTCACGGCAGAATAACTAGCCCTGGGGTGGTACCTACCTAGACGGATTCCTGCATAGTAATCCTACCACCAGTAACAGCAGAACTTGAATTTTGGGGATAAAAAGTATCCTATGTCCGTCTCCAAGATTCAAGCTTTCTATGTGCCAAACTTCGTCAAGATTGATTTAGCAGTTAAACCGTGAAAAGGTAACAAACAGACAGAGGGACAGAGAGAGAGAGAGAGTTACTTTAGTTACGCATTTATAATATTAGTATAGACTATGGATGTCTTAGTGAACTCGTCATACAAATTGATATCCATCTACATTGAAATCAAACGACGAAGAAGAGAAAGAAAAGACCATAAACAAAGTGTTTTTTTTAAATCCGCGTGCAAAATGAATAGTCGTTTAAAACTTTAGTGGTAAGGTTCAACAGTGGACTGAAATGATGACGATGGCCAAGTGATAGTGTTGGAGTGGTGAAGTTCATCTGGCGGCGTTTACCGATGGTTATATTTGTTTGCTTGTACACGCTATTGTGAGAGAGCAAGCGGTGTTCTCCTTAGGTTAGGTAATACATATCATTTTTCATTTTGCATGTGGATCTTACGGACTTAACGTTCTATCGTTTATTATAAGGAATTTCCGCTAAGTTACTCCTGATTCTAAAAAGTATCAAAAGTACTTCGTTGAATTTACTCTAGCGTCTCCAAATAAAGCAGTGGCTTATAATTAAATGCATTTTTAGTATGATTAGTTTGACAATTCGCACGTAGCAACGCAACGGAACGTTGCTTTCTATGGCTTCATGGACCCTTCAAAAGCCATAGGAGGCCGTTTATCGGCAGCGGAATCTAAAAAGGCTGTTACCTTTTTACTGTTTATATCTCTCCAATATTTGCATTACAATACAGACTCGGGTTTGTCAAGTTAAGATAAATATTGCATTTGAAAGTGAAACAGCCAACAATCTCGGCGACAAGATATTTACTTAACCTGAATAAGGGTTTGTGAAAGTGTTCCGAGGAGCGCAAGCAGCGTATGATGTAGTTTAAATATATTCATGGAATTGTTTCAATTAACACCTGTTTCGTCACCAAAACGAGGTTAATTGAGCAAGTAATCTGTGAGAAGAATTTTACGATCCCTAACTATACTCAGTAGGAGGTTCATGTGTTGAGCAATTTTGCATATGATCCTGGTCAATAATCTTAATTTACGTCGCGTCGATATGTGGAATATAGTTAGAATAAGACGACGGAATATTTTTTTTGACTACATTATAGTAGAAGTGAATTGGTGGCCAAAGATATTTTAGTTCTGTTATTAAAAAAATAATAGTATTTAGATATCTTCTATATTTAGTAATATAATGAAATCCGAAATTTAAAATGATGTTTCTCCATGCCCTGAATTGAATGGAAGAGAATGCCACAAGGCATTAAGTCAAACCTTTGTTATCCTTTTTAATAAGGTAAACATTAAAGGAAATATTATAAAATAAAATCAACGAATGAAGAGTCCCCTACGTAAAGATAGCTAAAGCATTCGCCATCACTTATCGTTTTGTGGATGTGCATGGCGGTGGACCACCAGGTGAGCCTCTTGCTCGTTGACATTTAATTCTTATGCACAATAAAATCAGACACGAAAACCACTTTACTGGTGGTAGGATTCCTATGCAAGAATCCGTCTAGGTAGGTACCACCCCAGGGTCAGTTATTCTGCCGTGAAGCAGTAGTGTGCAAACATTGCTGTGCATAGCGTAAGCACTGGGCATATGATACTTAAGAACCTATATCTCAGAGTACTATGGGCAGACGTTGCACTTACCATCAGGTGAACCTTTTGCTCGTTTTATGATGTCCAATAAAACAACAAAAAAAAAGGAATAACACCATAATATGCAATGCTGCCATTATACTCCTCGAGGGAACGCAATGGAGAGTAATATTTCTTTTTGTAGGAACCAAAGAGGCGAAATGTGTGCTACTTGTGCGGTCTCCACCCTCGTATCACGGGTAGCATAACTATTTTTTCTTGTAGTTTCGTGATCGATTTTATTTTGGTATATAATGCTCATTTTCAGAATTTCTATATTTCTATTTTGTTAGTAGTAGCTATTTTTAACTTAATATTTCGTTTTAGTATTCTTGTAATTATTGTATTACATCATCATCATCATTTCAGCCTTTCACAAGTCCACTACTAAACAAAGGCCTCCACCATAGATTGTCACAAAAGATTGAAGTTCTCATTTTAGGGGGATTTGCCACAGTTGTCACGCTTGGCTGACGGGGTGGCAACCGCTGATTACTTATTCAGATGTTTCAGGAAGATGCTGCTGCCCATCTCCTGGCTTTTATTTACCCTCTGTCGACTTTTACGACACTCACGGGATGAGATGGGGTGGTAGATTCTCTTAAGCCGCCACCACACGGCGGTTTTAGTTGTTTTACATAATAAATTATATTTAATACATTTTAGGTTTTGTGTATAAAGCGATAGTGTAGGTCGGTAGGTAGCCTCCTTGCCTGATATTAATTTTGAGTTCGATTTCATGAATTTCGAAAGATTCCTCCGTGGAAGGTGAATACGAGTGAGTGTTATTTACTTATTGTGTAACTGAAAAATACAGTCGTGCACGAAATCGGCCAGAGGAACATCATCATAAGTCAAACATCTTTGCATACAATGCTTCGGTCGCACGCAAGTCACTGATACCGAAAATTTCAAGAGAAAGTTCATAATAAGAAAGCGGAGCTCCGAGTGCTTTTGTTGATTTATTTCATATCGCAAATCAGTCGAAACAATCCGTCGAACAAAACTCAATTCGAAGTGAAAGTCAAAAATATTTATTTCAGTTTTGCTGAAAGTTGCGAAATTTCTAAAAATCTACACTAGTGGAAGTTTGGGGCTATTAGGTGTGTATATGCTATATTATGCATTCTTGAATGAACTTAAGCGCAATTCATTCAGCCATCATCATCATTACAGCATATCACTAGTCCAACAGAAAATATGCCTCTTCCATACAATGGCACAAAAGTTTTCATTTTGGGGTGATTTTGCTATAGTTGCGGCGCTTGACAACCGCTGTTTATTCAGATGTAACAGGCAGATGCTGCTGTCCATCTCCTGGTTTTCATTTCCTCTGTGTCGACTTTTGCGACACCCTCGTGATGGTATACGTATGTAATAGATAGTACATCCTCTTAAGCCGCCACCAAAGATTCAGTTTTGTGATGTCATTGTTGATGTATTTTCCTGTGTTTTATATATATTATTCGTTTGGAATTTATTGTAATGTTTGTGTCCGTGGCGTGTTATTGCAATAAATGTTTTCTTTCTTTCACACGGCAGTCAAATTCATTCAGTTGCTTATTTGTAATAATTGTACAGTCCCAGCCCCCAGCTAAACTTAATAACTGCGCAACAATTTGTTATCGGGCCCAGATATACATACAAATACTCTGTCATAAAAATTAACGCCTAAAGTGAACTGTAACTAACCTGAACTGATCTTCGTTTGTACTTGCACACTTATGGTATTATATACTTTATTACTGAAATGCCTTACGGTGTCTCAATATGCCAACTTGGATTTCGAAAATTTTCTTAACAAATATTTCTACTTTATATATTTTTTATATATATGTACTCGTATATATCATTCCCATAACCATACCGATATTATTAATGCGAAAGTAACTATCTCGGTCCCTCTATCTGGTTGTTACGTTTTCACAGCTAAACCATTCAACCGAAGTTAAGGAAATTTGCAAACAGATTTTTTTATTGGATAAGGCGACGAGTAAAGTAAGTCACCTGGTGGACAGTGCGACGTCTGCCCATAACAAATGCTGTGACACCCAGAATTACTGCGTGGTACTACACTGCGCCGGTCACCCAAAGACATCAGTTTCTTAAGATTCATATGCCCATTGATTACAATAGCCCTCAGTGCCCTTCAAACCGAAACACAGAAATATTTGCACGCTACTGCCTCAAGGAATAATTGTCATAGTGATACCTACCTTGACGAATTCCTGCGTAAGAATCCTACCAACAGTAAGCCAACTAAGTATTTATCCAGGAAAATCAAATAGTCTCCATTGGGATATTTATAAAAACCAGGCATCAGCTAATATCATATAAATCGAGGATATTCCAGCATTAAAAACATTAATGAAGACATCATTAACATCACTGTTACATATTTAACGACTGGCCTAGTGGTTAGAATACCTGACTACCACGTCGCTGGTCCTGGGTTCAACCCAATCCAAAAAAGTCGGAGACGATGTTTGTGCAAAAACACAAATTGTTGGTTAGGACTGGATGTGTTGTAATTGTCCTTGTGTCCCTGACACTGCATCCTAGTCTTGCTTTGATCTTATTGCACGATGAGCTCTCACCTGGCAAGAGTAGGTCGGGACCTATGAGTGCTTCCTGTGTTTTCGTGTACACTTGCCGCACTATTATATCTCCTGCGCATTTTATAACTTCGGACAGTATTCGGTAGTTGTCGCCGTGGACGAAAATCGGCCAGGAGAACATAATCTTTGTGAAAATAAAAAGAAAGCCGTTGGTGCAATATTCTAATTTTCATTCTGAAGTACATCTGAGGATTCCGCGAAGAGTTAATTTAAATTAAAAATCGTTTATGTATGTAAGTATATGTCTACTGTAGTTATATAGTATAGTGTTGTAGTTATGTTAGGTGAATTGTATTGATATCGAGACGATATATAGAATAGACGACTTATTTCTATTCTTTTTATATTGCTTTATGTAACGAAACGTGCAAAACGTTCACCCGATGGTAAGTGCACCGTCTGGCCATACCGAATGCTGTGTCACCCGGAACGTTTCTGTGTGACACAAAATTACATCTCAACATAGTTAGACATAATTTAGTATGTATAAATAACCTTCTGGTGACCGTAGAATGTTCTGTTCTCCATAACAAGAGGTGGAAAATGGTATAGATATGCTCATAATCTTAGACGACAGCCTAATCTCTAAGTAATAATCGTACACAAATGTTTTTCGCAAAAATAAAAAATAATAATTAAAAACCCGACTTCAACGCAACAGCTTCCAACATGATGAAGCTAATTTAAGAGTTTCATGATTTTCCGTAGGATTTCATAACCAGAAACCAGTCATAACCAGTCATAACCAGTTGACAAAAAATATATCGCACTTTCAAGCACAAAAAAAGAATCTACAATTGATTAAAATATTGGTGAACATAAATAAAAAATACATATAGAGAAACAAACAACCTTTTTTGAAGTCGGTTAAAAATATACAACATAACTTACTAAAATTATAATAATTATGTTTTAAAATTATATCGATGGCTGCTCTCTACTGACGTCACTAAATGCTGCCGTTACCAAGTAATCGCATTGTTTCTTTTTTACAAGAATCAAGTGCAGTGAATACGTTCGGATGATAAATTGTGGCAGACGGACGAAAGATTTGCGTATTAATTGATTCTCGAGATCAATGAACTGCAGATTAGTTTAAGAAGAAAGAATAGCCAGTAAATTGAATTGGATTACAATTAAACACTGCAAAATTAATATGTTAACAATTAATTAGTAATCTATCAAAAGACTGTTGATTAATATAGTTGAATTAGAGCGATGTACAATTAGTTTCGGAATTAATTACCTATGTACCTAATATTTTAATAATATAACTATCTTTAACATAATGGTAAACTGGTAAGACACATGTTGCGTAAATTATTTTATGAACTGCCGGAAACATACCGTGTGTATTTATCCCTCTGTCTGTTTGTTACCTTTTCCCGTCTCCACCGTTGAACCGATCTTGACGAAATTCCGCACAGAGATAGCCTGCGTCCTGGAGACGGACATAGGATACTTTTTAGTCCGGAAAAATATAGATTCCCACGGTATTTAAAATACCGTAAATCTCAATACACACCGACGTAGTCACGGGCTTCTGCTAGTTATTAATAAATTTAAAAAGATAAGTCTCGTAGACAACCTAGGCACGCTCAGTGACAAAGTTTCAGACAAGATGGATTCAATAATCTATGTATAAGTGAACTACAAGCTCACAGCAGCTTCCCCAAGAAGCATCTGTTCATGACGCACGTATCAGCCATCGCCCTCCTGAATCATATAAAGGGAAGTTGACGACATGCCACACAACGCCGCCGCAAAACAGAGACATAGAAGCGAGCACGACATACTCAAGTCTACTAAACGAAACTGAACATTACTAAGAATATTGTCATAATTGTTTCTGATATTTACTCGAATGCTACACACGGTTGAACGCTTTACAGCACCCATGGTCACGAGGGGACTGAGGTGACAGATGTCCTGATGTCATAGTTAACCTGGGGTACCTTCTGCTTTTAATTATTATTTTCCGATCTACGCAGAAAGAGCTTACTGTTTCTTGAAGCCTTGCAGTGGTATGCTTGGTTTTTGATTTTATTAATAATAGGATCCCCAGCCTGACCATGGGTGCTGTAAAGCGCATGAAACGTCGGGATATAAATAGTTTAAATTAAACGCGATGTAATCCGTAAAAACAGTTTTATTTAAAATAATATTGTCCTTTATTTTTAAATGACTTCAAAAAAAGTTGACGTTCTAAATTCATCTGTATACGTTTTATGTATTCGGGCATCCTCCACCATCCATCCACCTCTTTGTTTATGAATCGATTTTAATGATTCTTTTTTATTTGGAAGGGAATATAGTATGTTTGTTACCATATAATTTTGGTCAAGTGCCTGATAATGGGATCCATGGGACAATCATGAACCGATGTTTGAAGCTGCTGCATTGTAGACGGTTTTTTTGTTTAAACAAGTAAAGTAACGGCGTATAAATGTCCCACTGCTGAGCACAGGCCTCCTCTCTTTTCTGAGAGGATTTTGGAGCCGGGAAGAGTCCGCTACGCTGCTCAAATGCGGGTTGGCGGACTCGAAATATTTTCGAGGACATGTGAAGTCCGCTATTCCTCGGATATGCAGGTTTCCTCACGATGTTTTCCTTCACCGCTAAGCACGTGGTAAATCAGCACAATTGTAGAACAATTTTAGAGGTGCTCGCACCGGGGAACCCAAGTTACTCGCTTACTATGAAATTAAAATAAACACAAATAGTCAATACCTCCTATAGTTCTCCCTTTTCATATTAGTTATACTTTATTAAAATAGCTACAATATCCCCGCAAAACACTCTGCGTGCCGTTTTTGACATTTTTGTTTTTTTAACACTTAACGTAAGTAGACACAACCCACACAAAAACGTATTTGTTATATACACAGCTTTTAACAAAACAATAGTTACGTCATGCGTTACGTTACTTGATGTCCATACTTCCTTATCATTGCAATAACCACTTAAATTATAATAAGCTTTAGTGGCTAAGCCCTTGGATTCTGAACCACGGGCCGCATGTTCGATATCCGCACGGGACAAATTGTGTGGCCTACAGACAGTTGTTCCGGCTATGGGTAGTTGTGCATCTGGAATTAAAGAATGTAAAACGCACGTTTAAAAAATAATATACAACTTTTAAATTTAGTTTCTGTTCAATTCACTACATCGGCGGGAATTTTATTATAACTCCAAGTACATTGACATAATAGATTTTTACTATTTTAGTCTATAATATTTAGTCTATTACCGTGTGGTAATAGACTAAAAAAGTAGGCTTAAGAGAATCTATCACCCCATCTCATCTCTCTCTATTTTGCTGTAATTTCTTAACTTGAAATTATTTTTGTCACTATTCTATATATACTATGTAGTTAAACTGCACTGTGCACCCAACAGCGCATGGTGGCGATGGGCTCACCACCTATCACACCAAGTGCATTATATTGTTTTGGTGAAACGTGGATTGTGGCAGTCATCTGTTTTTGCAGTGAGTGCCCAGTCTCTGACTACCCCTTATGGGATACAGTCGTGATCTTATGTATGTATGTATGTACTATGTATAGTAGGCAATAGTGGTTTATATATACTATATAAATATAAACCACTATTGCCGAAGCAATAGTGGTTTATATTTACGGACATGCATGACGATTTCGTAAATGGACACAATAATGCACAAACCTCTAACCTCCTTCTCTTTCTCAAGCTCCACTTTTCTTTCTGTAATTATTCACTGGAGTGCATTGCAACACCTGCCTACATCAAAATCTCACCACAACATGGGTTGACTGTTAAAAAACGCCTATAGGCATAGATACTTTGTATCCTTTTTTTAAAGGGAAGCAATAAAGAGTAAATAATATATATAGGTCTACCTCTTTCCTACCGAGGTGTCGTCAAAAGGCGAATAAGGTATAGTACGGACAGTCTTTGTCGTGCTGAATAACACCATTATATGCGATGCTGTCACTATACTGCTCATGGGAACTCAATGGGGTTGAAAATGTTTTACTCGTACCAAAATGGCGGTGACGTGGTTCGACACCTGTCACGTCGAGTATCCCGCGTCGGCGAAAAGTTGGCTACGGGTGTGGTCACTGCCCACTTTTAAACCGGAATAATCATTATCAAACTAAGAAACCTTACCTTACTAATGTAAAATGTTATGTTATCTTTGTAAAAAGTAACTTCATCACTTATAATCTTTTTTTATATTCGTCTTAACTTTACCACTGCAGTATTCAAAAAGATTTGAACAAAAATCATGTTTTTGTTACAAGCTTTAATTTATGAGGGTTATGTCCAACAGTGGGCTTTCAATTAAATCAAACAAAGGGCTAAACAAGCTCAAATATCTTGCTTAGTTGAGGAGTTCTTATGACCAACTTCCGCCTCCATTATCATACCAGCTCTAAGGCACCATATTATTGCCTTGTCACCTAAGCTATATAGTATGAAATTAAGTTTAATCGGACATCGGAAAGTAGGTGAAATTTGGCTAGCAAGATTTGACATACATTTTTTTATTGGATATAGTGATGAAACGAGCAAAACGTTTACTTCACATTAGTAAGGCCAACGTCTGCCCATAACAAATGCTGTGTCACCCAAAACATTGCTGTGTGAAAACACACTGCGCCTGTCGTCCCGAGACATCATTTCTTAAGTCTCATATGCCTAGTGATTACACCAGCTCTCAGTGCCCTTCAAACCGTAACACAGTGTTTGCACACTACCGCTTTACTGCAGAATAACTGGCCCTGAGGTGGTAACTAACTAGACGGCTTCCTAAATTGGAATCCTACCACCAGTAAGATTACAAGACATACATCACAAGTCAAAAAAGCTTCAAAAGTAATCCCAATATAATACTCGCTTCTCGGTGGTCTGTCATCACGGCATTGTCCACAATAATGACAGACTTTATGAATTATTAATTGTAACAATATGTCACACTGTCTGTAGGAGATTAAAGGTATTAATTATTGACAATTAAAAAAGAAAATCGTGACCCCATTTGTATAAAATTGTCACACATATGCCAGTTGAATTCAGTTCTGACAGCGAAGAATTACACGCCGACGTACCGCCCAATTTGCCTAAATTTGTCTTTAATACCAAGGATGCGCCTTCATCGAACACACCTTTGTAAAAAAAAAAACCAAGCGTCGAACACGAATATGCGCATTTTGATGAAGCAAAATACTTAATGAGTTTTAATTTAAATTTACAATTTTCGTCGCAAAAAATTGAAATATTCTTTACTGGATAGCTGGCGACAGGTAGAGGATCGGGAAATGTTTTTTACTGAATTATTTACGTCCTTATGAAAAGGGCACACCATAGTAGGAGTAGTAAGCTCGTGGAACTGGAATACTAGACTGAATCGAAGATTTTTATTTATCATTCCGTTTTTCACATTTTATAAGATTAAAAGTGGACACGGATCATCTTATTTATTTATTTTATTTAAAACTTTATTGCTTCCTTTACGATAAAAGGATACAAAGGGCGGACTTAATGCCTTTAGGCATTTTCTCCCGGCCAACCCATGGAGTGGTGAGATTTTTTTTTATTGTATAAAGTGACGAAACGAGCAAAACGTTCACCTGATGGTAAGTGCAACGTCCGCCCACAACAAATGCTGTGTCACCCAGAATATTTCTGTGTGACACCTCAACGCGCCCGTCACCCTGAGACATCAGTTCTTAAGTCTCATATGCCCAGTGATTACGCTAGCTCACAGTGCCCTTCAAACCGAAACACAGTAACGCTTGCACACAACTGCTCCACGGCAGAATAAGTGGCCCTGGGGTGGCCTAAGGAAAACAGAGAAAGAAAGGAGGAAAGAGCAAAAACAAAACCGAAATAACTCATAAATAAGTATAATATAAATATAGTTACATATATAAATAAATATTTAACACATAAACATATACATATATACAGTATACATACATATTATACATAAATAAACGTAAAATAATAAATGTATAATATATAAATGTTAAAATGTTAAACATTATTATAAGTTTATCATTCAGTTTTTATTTCACATCCCATATGAAAATAATATAATACGGAATATTACGAACTTGTACATGACTAATATTAATTACTGGAGAAGGAAAAACAAGGTGACACATAAAGAATTTGCAGAAGTCCCTAAGGGTAATAAATAGCAGCACGCGGATCTTGTAGTTGTCTTAAATATAAACAAGAAATATCATTAAGTCGCAGTATATTATGTGTTATACCCACAATAGTTACAAAACTTGGAAAAAACCCGACATATTTTAAAAAAAAATATATTCCGAATCATGTCTGAACTGATATAACTTTAAAACTATTCAAGCTGTTGACATAAAATATGAGAAAATGACGAAAAAATTGTATATACTAGTTCTAGATTGTTCCACGTCGACATTTAGTCCATTGTTTTATTTCAATGTACTCGTATCTCTCTCATATCGTAAATATTTCAGAATATACAAACTCGGCAGACGAACAATGCTGCGGACAGTACTTTCTCAAAAACCGCACCCACTGTAGGAATTCTTCTGTCACTTACTTCTAGAAATTTAAATTTTATTTACACAAACCAGACCTAGAACAGTTATTTGTAAGTCATAGAGAAATTGTTGCGCGCGAGAATCGAAACTGCGATCCAGAGCGTAGTAGTCAATCTTTGCTACTGCGCCGAGCCATTACAATATAGCTTAACGGCCCATTAAAAATTAAAAATGTCTGTAAGCTCGTTTTCCGGAGTTATCTAATGTAGTTATTAATAACCTATCTTCCAGCTTATGAGAGAGTTAGTCGAACGAACGAAAAATGCACAAAATTGCTTAGGTAAAGAAACTTGTAAAGAGAGGCAGCTCTAATTTTTACAAAAATACAACAAACATCCACACAGTCACGCCTTTTCCCTATATAAGAGTCAGGTTAGACAGAGGTCACTCACGTAGCCCATTTTTTGCCCTAGTGTAGGTGTAGTGAAGCAGTAGTGTGCAAACATTACTGTTTTCATTTTGAAGGGCACTGTGAGCTAGCGTAATCACTGGGCATATGAGACTTAAGAACTTATATCTCAGGGTGATGGGCACAGTGTGCTGTCACACAGAATTTTACTGGGTGATACAGCATTTGTTATGGGCAGACGTTGCACTTACCATCAGGTGATTCATCACTTAAAAAAAATGCGTTCGAGTAGTAGCTCGTCGGCTGTGGGTACTTTTGTTATAAACTTCAATTAAAGCGACTTCGATCTGATCGTGATACGTTCGCCTACGTCGACTCTTACCGGCTTGCCCATTCATACTCGGCTCATAAATCTGTTTCGTCAATCATCTTTCATCCATCCTCTACGTGAACATACCATCTAACTATCTCTTTCTCTGTCCTTGTCACTAGATCTTCCACCACACCACAACACAAAACTTCACTTTATCCATCAAAGTGAAGTTTCATAGTTATAAAAATGATAACATCATGAAAGCGACTGCGTGATACAACTGTCAATAATTATTACATTAATATCAAAATTAGGCGGAAATAAATTAAGAGTTTCAGTATTTACAAAATTCGTTGCGAAAAATCCATCACCCTTCTTGGTCTCTAGGTGCCGTATGTTGATTTTAGGAAATACCAGTAAAATCAGATAGGCTTCGACAAAAGTTGGAATTACCATCACCCGCCAGATCTCTAAACACAAACAGACGACAAGTAGTATTTAAAATGCTAGGTATCCAGCACTTACTGGTGGTATGATTCCTTGCATTCCTATGGAAGGAATCATTCGGCCAGTTATTACGGCGCTGGGCAGTATTGTGCAAATGTTACTGTGATTCAGTCTGAAGGGCACAAAGAGCTAGAAATACTGGGCATACGAGTCTTACGAACCGATGTCTCAGAGTGACGATCTTAGTGTGTCACACAGGAATGTTCTGGATGACACGGCAATTATTATGGGCAGGCGTTGCACTTACTATTAGATGAACGTATTGCCCTTCTCGTTACTTCATCCAGTAAACAAACTGCGATCGGCAATTTGCCTGTTCAACTTGAGAGAAGCCTCTTTTCAGCAATGGACTGTTTAGAGGCTGAAGTGCTGCAGCTGATGATAAGAAAAACTGGCATAGGGTGGGATTCGAACCCTGGATCCACGGTCCAGCGGTGAGCTTCACTGGCCACTAAGCCACGCGAACGGAACTTTAAAACTGTGTTATCATCGTAAACCTACATAATATTTCCTCATTAAGAAACTCACTGTCACTTGTATACAATAACAGTATCTCCGTTCATCTGCCCATCAATTCGGCATCCGCGCTCTTAATTCTTACGATGTGGTTCACCCATCAATCCATATAAAGCCAAACGACGCTATAAACTGATTTTAATTTAGTCCCTATTTAGTATAATGAGCTGCCGTGTAAAGCCATGACATTCGCGTTTTACTTTTGACTGTATTATTACGTAATTACATTTTCGTTTTATTCGTAACCCATTTTTCGTTCATTGCACATCGCAAACGAAATGTTTCCATAATTAAACTATTTTCAGCTCACATGAATAGACTAAGCTATTAGCTCTAAAATTCCCGAGTGTTCATATATGCCGGCAAACAAAAAGTAGTGACACTAGGACTGAAATTCATGAGTAGACTAGACTAGAAATGCTGAATGTGTTTCATCAGTTTTATGGACGTTTCAGATTAAGAAAAAGAAGATTAAGATTCCTATGCAGGAATCCGTCTAGGTAGGTACCACCCCAGGGCCAGTTATTCTCCCGTGAAGCAGTAGTGTGCAAACATTACTGTGTTTCGGTTTGCACAGTGTGGTGTCACACAGAAATTTTCTGGGTGACACAGCATTTGTTATGTGCAGGCGTTGCACTTACCATCAGGAGAACGTTTTGCTCGTTTCATCACTTTATCAAATAAAAAAAAACTTATGAAGAGTTAATAAAAAAGACTTAAACGCAGGAAAAATATTCCTCTCGTTTCGTAGCCTCTAGAAGAATGACTAATATATTACAATGAAGGCCCTTAATGTGCGAAACCTCGTGTTTCTTTAAGCCTTTATTATTTAAATTAATTCACTAACTCAATCAAATAAAAGGTTATGACTTTAGACTTTCTATCGAGCTATATTTTAGTAAATCCAAAATGACAACGACTGGTTATGGGAACCAGCTTCACCAGTATGATGATATCGATGGGCTCACCTACCCGCCTGCCCAGAGTGTTGACACATCTTTTATGATATGAATGTTGAACAGGTTTGCGAATTCTTGGAACGGCCAATGCCCAGCGGTGGACTTGGAAAACCTGATGATGATGAAAGAAAACAGCATCGAACGAAAAATGTCATAAAGATAAGAGTATTAAGTTTTATTTATTTTATTTAGACTAACACCACCTATCACACCAAGTGCATTATATTATTTTGGTGAAACGTGGATTGTGGCAATCATCTGCTTTTGCAGTGAGTGCCCAGTCTCTGACTACCCCTTATGGGATACAGTCGTGATCTTGTGTATGTGTGTGTGTGTGTATTTAAACTAAAAATATTTTCATAAAATGCCTTTATTTTGCTGCTTTCGAGTGGAGATATACGCACAAAGCATAATACAAAGGCGGCGAATAGCCACCGGTTCTCGCCGAGCGGACGACATAAAGATCCCTCCGTGCACTGAATTTTTCATATTGCAGCCTTAGCACAAAGCGAACGAATGAACGTTCGTTCATATAGTGCGTATATATATACATAGATGTTGTTATTAACAAACTAAAAATGGTTTAAAAAAACAAAACAAAAATTATTGGTATTTTGAAATTAAGTGCTGATTTACCATGGCTTTTTATAGTAGAGATCGCAAACGAGAAGTGGTTCACCAGATGGTAAGTGATCACTGCTGCCCATGAACATCCGCAATACAAGAGGAATCGCGGGTGCGTTGCCGGTCCTTGAAAAAGGAGTAGGCTCTTTTCTTGAAGGTCCCTAAATCGTATCGATCCAGAGAAACCCAGAATCCAAAAAGCGGTTGTGCGTGGCTGATAAATCCACGAAAAACGCAGTGTTGGGGTATGCTAACCATCAAGGCGGTGACGATGGAATTTTGAGTTCTGCCACAATGTGCGGTGGTGAAAACCAGCGGTTGGAATTAATCCGAACAATTCCTCCGAACACAACCCGTAGTAGATGCTGTATAATATGCAAAGACATGCAAAATCTCAGCGGTGAAGGAAAACATCGTGAGGAAACCCGCATGTCTGAGGAATGAAATTTCAAGGAAATGTGAAGTCTGCCAACCCGCATTGGAGCAGCGTGACGGGACTCTTCGTAGCTCTAAAACCCACTCTGAAATGAGAGGAGGTATTTGCTCAGCAGTGGGACATTTATAGGCGGTTACTTGAATATACAAATACAAATGAAAACCTCTATCTATCTATCTATCTAAATCTCTGTTGCTGAGCACATTTTTTCTCTTATGTCTAAGGGGGTTTCGGAGCCGTGAAAAGTCCACCGTGAAAAGTGACCGTGCCACTATGCCTGTTGGCGGAAAGTCTAATTTAATGTTAAAACCACATTAATCACAATACATACTTACCCCAAAACGAAAAATTTACACCAAATCTAGCTTTGAATGGAATTCGATTGCAGGACCTAGCCGCAAACTTTGCTGGCCGCTATATTGCATAGAAGGTAAGATGAGTGAGTGTCCCTGTGTTCGCGCGTACACTTGTGGCACTATAATATCTCCCGCGGAGTTGATAACTTCCCACAGTATTCGGCAAGGCCAGGAGAACATCAACATGCTGGCCGCTGAAATACACGGTACAATTATCTTGATAAAAACGTTGTTGATTGTTTTTGAAGGATTTGTATGTTTGATTGTGGGATTACTATGCAGGAATCCGCCTAGATAGCCACCACCACAATGCTAGTTACTTTGCCGTCAAGCTGAAATATGCAAACATCACTGTGTTTCTGTTTTATTTACTAAAGCTAGTATAATTACAAGGCATAGTGGACCCAACAACCGATATCTCATGGTGATCAACGGAGTATGGTGTTAAAGAACTTGTCACTCAAGCTCGTGGTGATTCCACAACATATTATGGGCAAGGCACTTACCATTAAGTACAGGACTTGATCGTTTTGTCACCTAATTATATTTAAGTAAGTAACAGCCAATAAATGTCCCGCAGCTGAGCACAGGCCTCCTCTTGTTTCTGAAATGGTTTTTGGAGCCGGAAAAGTTCCGCCACGCCGTACGGGTTCACAGACTTCACATATTTTCGAAAAATTTTTTTATTGCCCATACATGCAGGTTTCCTCACGATGTTTTCCTGAGCACGTGGTAAATCAGCACATAAAATTGAAATTAACAATTTCAGCGTTACCGGGAGTCGAACCCAGGTCACGCGAACTATGAAATTTAAAACCTTCTTACTAAAAAATAATAATTACAATAAAAAAAGTTATTGCCGAGAATTGCTCGCAAAGTGTAAACGCCCCATAGCTCATTTTTATTCTTTTTACTAACTCGAGGTTTAATTTGTCTCCTATTTGCCGCCGTCGCCCGACTCCTCAGTGGCAGAAGCGAACCGCGATCGTGGGCTAGTCGACCACCCATTGCGAGGATTTAATGAAGTATACATTTTTTCTTATCTTGTAAATTAATTAGAGGAAGCGCTACATGACGTCACACTTTGTCCTGTTTTTCACAATCCTGTTAATATTTGAAATTCTTTATTAACTAAGTTATATCAACATTGTACATTTTATCTTATGTAAATAAATATTACATACATAGTTAATGTCACGCATATTCCTGTATAAGAGGTTGGCAGAGACCACATCCGTAGCCTACTTTTCGCCTCTGCAGGAAACAAGACGTGACGGGTTGCGAACCACGTCGCCGCCATTTTGGTTCGAGTAAAAATTCTTATTCTCCATTGCGTTCCCACGAGTAGTTAGCTATCGACACGGCAACCACTGGCTTGGCGGAGAGAAACGGAGGAAGGGATTACCTAGGAATTAGACTTTTGTTAGTAAGTCGGAAGTTGGGAAAGGAACTATAAGGAGTAGGATACTAATGCGTCAGAAGAAGCAGGAGGAGACCGCAGTAGCTCGGGAGACCGAGGTCGCTTACCCGGTACTCTACTGTATTTGCCAAATAAGACAACTAGGTCATCCCTGGCCTATTAAATATTACATAACCGCTCAGAAGTTCATTTAGTGGTGTCGTTTTATTTTAAACCTAACAATGGAATATAATTATTGCTTGGTATCCATGTCTAAGACCAGCAAGTGCTTTATTTTAAAGACTATTGCATATTGATAACCAATTATTATTTAATTATTGTTTAAATATTAGCCGATAGGTATCCGTCAGAGTAGAATAGCACCTACCTTTTTCTACCGAGGTGTCCTAAGAGGCAACTAAGGTCAGAATAATATTATGAGTAATTTTTTGACTCGTACCAAAATGGCTTCGACATGGTTTGTATGGGAAAAAGACGTGACTGTATGTAAGTTTGTAAGTTTTTATACGTTTCACAAAAGTAACATCACAAGGTTATATATTTTTTCTATAAACTTATTCTGTGATAGCGAAGTTCTCTTAATGGATGGCGGACTATTAAAATGTATATATTCTTTTTTTTTCTTTCGTTTTCATTTGATCGGCTCGCGGCGTCGTTTGCTAGGTCATTAATTAGGGAAATGTCCCTATGCGTCCCTCTGTACGTCTGTTTGTCTGTGCTCAGTTCAGAATTGTTTTGTGCAGAATAAAAAGTCGATGCTCAACCGCTTAAATGTAATTAGTTATCTGTGAGAAAATGTCTTTTATACCTAATTAATCGGTCTTTTAGCTATGATGTACGATTTCTTGGAAATACTATGGTCTTTATAGAATCTACATACTGTTTATCATTGTGCGATTTGTTGAGTAATAAATTGTAAATCATTCTAACAACTTTCGACTATGAACTGTGTAATTATTTGGATTAAGTACGTAAAGTGACAGCCTATAAATATCCCACTGCTGAGAATAGACCCCCCTCTCATTTCTGCCAGGGTTGTTAAAGTCGTGTTGAGTCCTCCAGGCAGCTCCAATGCGGAATAGCGGACCTCGCATGTCTTTGAAATACTTTTTATAGGTTTCTATACGATGTTTTTCTTCCCCGTTAAGCACGTGGTAAATCATCAATTAAAATTACAGAAAAAAATTACAGGTACCGGCACCGGCGACTGAACTCATGTTACTGGCATACTACGAACGCATACATTTAAGGCGAGCGCCTGACACTAAGCTAAATGATGACATCATACGAAATTTATAAAAATAAATAAATAAATTTATTAATTAACGTACAGTAATAGGGGCAAACTAATTTTTTTTTTTATATTATTGATATACTATTATAAGGCTGAAGAGTTTCTTTGGCTTAACTCGGTAATCTCAGTAACTACAGGTTCGAATTGAAAAATTATTTTGGTGTTGTATAGCCCATTTATCGAGGAAGGCTATAGGCGTATAACATCACGCTACGTTACTTTAAAATTAATCGGCGGGTGAAACCGCGGGCACAACTCGTTATTGATATAGCTTTAAACCTATATTATACTTTAACTGGTGGTAGGATTCCCATGCAGGAATCCGTCTAGGTAGGTGCCCACCCCAGGGCCAGTTATTCTGCCGTGAAGTTCTTGGTGACACGTTGCACTCAACATAAAGTGAACGTTTTGCTCGTCTCGTCTCTTTCTCTTTTAAAAAACATGTAGAATTTAGGTCGTACTATAAGAAACAGGGTACGGCCAGGAAACACCTTCATCAATTCACTTCACACATAATTGAACAGGAACTCACTTTTCAAGTGGGGGTTTCTCGGCATTGATCCCAAATGGCCGTGAATAAAAGCAGTGTATTAAGAGAATCTACCAACCCATCTCATCCCGTGGGTGTCGTAAAAGTGAAAACGAAAACCAGGATCTCATGGTATCTGCCCTGTTGGGCAACAGCTCTAGCTCCAGCAATCTTAAGGGAGGCCTATGTTCATCAGTGGACTAGTGATAGGCAGAAATGATGATGATGATGATGATGATGATGAAAAGGAGTGAAAAGCCACGTATCGGTTTAGTAGGTCTTCACAAGCAAGATTTTTTTTTTTTTTTTTATTGTACAAAGTGATGAAACGAGCAAAACGCTCACGTGATGGTAAGTGCAACGTCTGCCCATAACAAATGCTGTGTCACCCAGAAAATTTCTGTGTGACATCACACTGTGCCCATCACCCTGAGACATAGGTTCTTAAGTCTCATATGCCCAGTGATTACGCTAGCTCTCAGTGCCCTTCAAACCGAAACACAGTAATGTTTGCACACTACTGCTTCACGGCAGAATAACTGGCCCTGGGGTGGTATCTACCTAGACGGATTCCTGCATAGGAATCCTACCACCAGTAATTAAATTTTAAGATAAACTGGACTGGAGTCGGAGCCAACATTTGTGTTAAAACACAGATCGTTGGTGTTCGGGTCCGGTTGTGTTGCGGTTGACCCCGTGTTTCTGACACTCATCCAAGCCTACCTCCGATCTTATCACTTCAGCGTTTCATCGGGCGCGCATAGGTTGGGACGAGCAAATGCCTCTGTGTTTGCGCGTAGACTTGTCGCACTATAATATCTCCTGCGCAGTTCATAGCTCCCGATAACATTCGGTAGTTGTCGCGGTCGTCGAAATCGGCCAGGAGGATATCAAATAACGTAACAAAATTTCAAATACAAATAAAGATATAGATAAAGTACAGGAAATCATTATAAAATTTCACATTAGAACGTGAACATCGCGATTTGAGGAAAAAGAAGCAGCACACAATCGTAGTTGAGAATCTGATATGTTGATGATAGGTAGGTATGATATAAAACAACTCCCCGAACACGGGGTACCGCGAAACGCGGAAACCGCGCCCGCAACCTACATTCGCCGACTAAATCAAAGGAGCGTGTATCCAGCCCGCTCGCCGCGTGCCTACCGCGGTAAACGCTGTCTTACGTATGATTTGTAACGCTCCCGGGTTGTACGTGTTCACGTGATTAGGGCGAGGTTATAGTGATCGATAAAATAACAATGGTAATCACAGACATAAACTTAAGTGAGGTTATGAGGCATTTTTAAGAAATAGACGAATGGCGAGAATAGAATACAACCATCCCCATCTCATACCATGGGTGTCGTAAAAGTCGACAGAGAGAAAATGAAAACCAAGAGATGGGCAGCAACATTTTCCTGAAACTTCTGAATAAATAAACTGCGGTTGCCAACCCGCCCGCCAAGCGTGGCAACCATGGCAAAATCCCCCTATAACGAGAGCTTCAAACTTTTGTGGCAATCTATGGGGGTGGCCTATGTTCAGCAGCGGACTAGTGATAGGCTGGGTTGATTATTCAATGTAGATTATTTACATAATACTTATTGAAAGTCACCATTTTTAAACAAGAAACCCAGCGGGATTTCTTTAATAATAATGAACAATTACAGCAGTATTATAAAGATACAGAAATAGCTTGGCAGCGATCACCTTATTCCCAGGGGTTGTCATCACCCATGTATTCGTGTATATTATACTCGTATTAACCCTTCTCAAAAAGTCTTTGTAGGTTCGGTGTTTGGTGTGTTTGGTGTAGAAACAACTCTGTGTTTCGGTTCGGTCTGAATAACTGACACAACGGTGTCTACATAGACGGAACCAGCACAGGAACCCTGCCACCAGTGAATACTATATCAGGCAAGACTGATTATGTAAAAAAATATTAGTTGATATAATTAAAATTAATTTTATACTTTATTATTTTATACCCGACGTTATGGACTGATAGCCTTTTCGGTAGTCCAGTGCGTTTGACAGGAAAGCCTAGTTTAAAACTGGATGAAGTGTGTCCGAATTTTTTTATTTATTTTGTAACTTTATTGTAAACTTTAAAATAAAGGTAAGAATGGGCGGACTTAATGGCTATAGGCATTCTCTGCCAGTCAACTCATGGCGTGGTAAAAAGTGGTGACAGGTGTATTATTTAATAAAAACCAAAAAAGTTTAATGAATTAAATGTATAATATTAACACATATACATAAATAAATATATACATATAATCTTCCAAACATTTTTATATACAATTTTACATTTTTTTTTTCATTTCTCATGTTATTTTTTTTTTTCATGATTGTATTTTCTTTTTTAATTAGTATGTGTTTCTATTGTGTATGAGTTTTCTTGTTGCGCGTGAGCGTTGTCTTGTTGTGCTGTACTAATAAATGCTTTTTCTTTCTTTCTTTCATATACATTAATTCATGTAATGGTGGCAAGCAACGGTTTGATAATTCCTATAAAATAGGTTTATCCGCAGTCTTAAGAAAATGAATTATATTTTGTTGTTATAGTTAATTACGTAACTTAATTCCGCTACGCCTATCAAAATGGCCTCCGCCTTCACCCTGTCGGCTGATGTCTCCGCTCGGGTCGTGTACGCGGGTCTTCGGTTAGCCCGTTTTTGTTACTGCATTCAAAGCCGCTGACAGGTGTGTACTGGTGCCTACTATAATTCTATTCTGGCTGTAAATCTAAGGGAGTGTCGTTGCGATTGTGTTCGAGGTCAGGGAAATACATTCAGTATTTCTTAGAATGTTCTTTTAAGTTTTGTATAGTGGTTTAGAAAGTTCTGATATCTATTTTCGTCATCGTTTTACTCACATTCGTGACGCATCACGCGATGATTTTTGTTATTTTTTTTCTTATGTAGTCTCCTTTTTCAATGAATGTCGTAGAAATAATATTTAAATCCAAATAATCTGGCAGAAGCGTTTTCAATTCTGAATAGTTTACAGTGTGAAAAGAAAGAGATTACTTACTGCTTATCTAGTAGCAGAAGAAACTATTATGAGATCATTAAGATCATTCATTTTTAGCAAATGATTATCTCAAACAGGATTTTTAATTTTTGTTTAAATTTACAGCTTTTTGATTACGAAATTATCTAGTTAGGAGACATCTTCGGAAAAATATGTTAATATTCCATACATATTTATTCATTTTATTATTTTTTATAACAAATGTTTAAAAAAATCTTGTGCCGCCATTAAACGTCAGAAAGTAAGGTCATTTATAAAGGGCACAACATACAGCTCAGTGTTTAAAAAAAACATACAAAAAATAGAAATCTGAACTTTACATAATACATACATACACCTTTTTTCCATATAAGGGGTACGCAGAGATCACAAACGTAGCCCACGAGCAGTATAGTGACAGCATTGCATATTATGGTGTAATTCTGCGAATAAAGTCAGTCCGTACTATATATTAGTCGCCTCTTACGACGCCTTGGTAGGAAAGAGGTAGGTGCTATTCTACTCTGCCAGTCACCTATCGGTAAAACATAATAATAAAAAAAATACAGTTTTCAAAATAAATTAAAACTGTTTAACGTAAAACTTTCAAAGAAAACCGATACGGTACGTCATCGTCTTTTTTACTTTCTGTGTACGTAAAGTACAAATAAAATTTAGGACGAAATTCTATCTCCCAGTATAATTTAATAATTGTTTGATTTTATGTTTTTAAAACAAAATCCCAGGAAGTGCACAAAGTTAAGTTTCAACCAAAAAGTTCAAACTTTATAAAACAAAGACTTTATAAAAAGGGTTATTATAACATTAATGCATGGAATTAGGCGATCCCTGTCAAGCTATTTCTACTTCTTTATAATAGTGCTGCTATTTTTTTTTTGTATGTGACGAAACGAGCAAAATGTTCACCTAATGGCGAGTTTAACGTCTACCCATAACAAATGAGTGTCATCCAGATTATTTCTGTGTCACCACATTGCGCTCGTCACCCAGAGACATAAGATCTTAAGTCTCATTTGTCCAGTGATTACGCTAGCTCTCAGTGCCCTTCGAACCGAAACACAGCAATGTTTGCACTCTCCTGCTTCACGACAGAATAACTGGCACTGGGGTTGTGTACCTACCTAGACGGATTTTTAAAATTCCACGCTAGGTTCCTTGCTAGTTCTTCCCAGGTCGGAGACATTTTTCGCGAATCAGAGTAGTTTTAAAAAAATGACGTTACGTGTTATTAAAATAATCTTTATTTAAAAAATACGTAACGTCATTTTGTGGTAGCGGCTTAAGAGAATCTACCACCTCATCCCGTCCCGTGGGTGTCGTAAAAGTCGACAGAGGGAAAATTACAAATAGAAGATGGGCAACAGCATCTTCCTGGAACATCAAAATAAATAAACTGCGGTTGCCAACCCGCCTGCCAAGCGTGGCAACTATGGCAAAATTCCCCCCCAAATGAGAGCTACGAAACTTTTGTAGCAATCTATGGGGGAGGCCTACGTTCAGCAGTGGACTAGTGACAGGCTGTAATGATGATGATGATGATGAATAAAAATGATTCTATTCTATGGGATATCGAAAGTTTCAACTGATTTATTATACTTAGATGTATCACCTTTTTATATATGTATGTTACAAATGTCAGTTTGTGAATACATGAACGTGAAGCCACGTAAGGCAAAGTTACTAGGAATTTATTTAAAAAACAAAATGACGAACAAGAAACGGTCTATTTAATACGAAAAAACTTTTCGCAATTCCTTGAACAGACTTGCCGCTGCGCGTGCAGTCAATTAATATACTGTTTATGGTATAAATGACTGCAAGGGATAACTTCCTCTCGCTAATGAACGTAAAATAGAAAACAAACGAGAGATACGACCAAAGTTCCAGTAATTAAATGATAATATGTAAAATGTTTACGGTGAAATTATAACTTATTAATAAAAAATAGAAAACAATAGATATTTACCGGTGATAGGAGTAGGATAGTTAGTAGGATAGATAGGTTCCGGATGTATGCACGAATCCGTCTGCGTAGGTACCACCGCAGGGTCAGTTATTCTCCCGTGAAGCAGTATTGTGTAAACATTATTTTGTTTCGGTCTGAACGGCACTATGAGCTAGAGTAATTACTGGCCATATGAGGCTTAAGACCTGATGTCTTAAGGTGACAGGCGCAGTGTGATGTCAGACAGTAATTTTCTGGGTGTAACAGCATTTACTATGGGCAGACGTTGCACTTACTATAAATTTCGTCCCTTTTTTTTCTTAAAAAATTTAATTCTGAGCTTAAAGAAAGAAAACGCAACATATTTTTATAAATTATTTTTTAATGTGCAACTTCTCCTTTCATACATAAGAAATTGATTTGCTAATTGCAATATATTAAGGTTTCCTCAATTAATTTTAAAACTGGTCAAATAATCAGGTAAAATGTGAGAATATGCTGAAAAAAAAAACAATAAAAATATAATTAAATTTCAATTCCTCGACAAACATTCATTTAACGTAATTCCTGAGCGTTTTCTTCAAGAAACGTACAGTTATTTTTATTGTAAGAACTATACAGTTCATAAGATCTCAAAGGCTTTACAATAAATTTTCGATGCGCGACCGTAAGTTATTTAAGTGATGTTCTTATTTTAAAGCGCACGTTTTCGGGTTTGCGCGGGCGCATTGTGAAACATGGCTGATAGCGCGCATAAATTTGAACGATTTTTTTCTGGCTTAAAAATTTAAGCGCGGAATCGTTTTACGCAAAACGAAAAAGGGGCTTTGGTGAAAGCCGAATTTATTTCCCTTAGCGCGTTCGTAAAGAAAAGGGAACAAAACTGTTATTCGTATTATGGCAACACTAAATATTATTTCTTCTTAGACACCCACGTTGTTTCAGATGTGCCAAAACAATCATTTATTATTTCGAATGAAATTTTATGTCATAGAAGTAAAATAAAATAATTTAATGTGATCTTATTTCAGCACCATTTTAATTATATCCAGTTAGCTAATACGATCGCCAGGCTTAATTACCATCAAATTAGACTCTTGCTCTTTGTTATTCTTCATGCCATTACCTTAATAGAAAAGGTCACTAAGGGGGATCTTGTGCCTAAAGGCATTATATAATTAAAAAAAATCCTGTCACGTTTTACTGTTCTATTCTGTAATAGCTTCTTTTTTGTGGAACATTTATCGTAGGAAATTTATAGTAGTCGAGGAATATATATGAGAATAATAAAAGTAACGGCCTATAAACGTCCCACTGTTGAGCACTGGCCTCCTCTCATTTATTCAGAGGGTTTGGGAGCTAGGAAGCCTCCGCCACGCTGCTCCAATGCGGTTTGGCGGACCTCACATATCGTCGAAATATTTTTATGCCTCTGGCACGCAGGTTTTCCCACGATTTTTTTCTTCACCGCCGAGTAAGTGGTAAATAAATATTTTTAAATTGTAGAAGAATATAGAGTTGGCCCGGGGATAGAACTCAGATCCGTACCGTACTATGAAATTTAGGGAGAGTGCCCGGCCCTTCTGCTACCGCGGCTCTAATTCGTAAATGTCACGGTTAAATTGGAATAATAATATTTTATGAAATATGTTTTTTATTCGAACATGTACGTTTATCCACAATGTGTGACGAAATGTGCCTACTTCAATTACTCATTTTATTAAAATTAAATTGTAATGTGTTATTCATATTGTACTCAACAACTAATTTTCACAGAACTAGCCACGTCGAGTTAAAAAAAATGTGTCCTTTAATGGTTTGTTTTTTAAGTAAAAGTTAACAAATATTTTTATTTCATGATTAAAATACGTCAATTTGGAATTTTATAAATGTATTAATTATGTAAAATAGTAATACTCGTAAGTGATAAGTGACCACCCCAGGGCCAGTTATTCTGCCGTCAAGCAGTAGTGTGCAAACATTACTGTGTTTCGGCTTGAAGGGCACGGAGAGCTAGCGTAATCACTGGGCATATGAGACTCAAGAACTGATGTCTCAGGGTGACGGGTGCATTGTGGTGTCACACTGTTCTGGGTGACACAGCATTTGTTATGGGCCGACGTTGCACTTACCATCAGGTGAACGTCACTTTTATCAAATAATAACCACACCAAAAAAAAGAAAACACTTTTAGAGTTTCGGTTACCGATATCGTGTGTTCTAAGATTCATTTACCTATTTTCTCAATGATAATATTGACCTGCTGAAATTATGTCGGCGAAGTTGCCACCCCACCAATGTCTATCTTCAACCACTAATCGACAGCCGTTGTGTGTGGTCCGTTTTTAAGGAGCGAAAGAAACGCGTAGCGTCACCAGGGTGATGTGAGTCAACAAAGATTAAATTCCTACGTTGACAGAACGTAATGTTTGTATTAGTCTTTAGTGCATACTCCCAGAACTTCTTAAGTAGCTGTCTTCGGAAGGCGGTGACAGTTTGTTCTAGCTATTAACCGGCATTAATTCTATTTGTAGTGCGTAGGATTGGTCTCGTATTGATTCTTAAATGTTTCGTTCATTAGATGATCAGCGTCTGTCAACTGGTAAGTGTCCTAAACAAACAATTCGGTTCGAACTGTGCTGATGAATTTATAATTTTATTTGAAGTAATACTCAATGGTCTTTGGTATTTTTTTTTCCTCCCGATAGCACAATTAAATACATACTTAAACGCACAGGGAACCAGTCAAAGGCGAGGTAATAGGGAGGGCTTGTAAGCCCCTCTCGGGGGCCCTTGCGCTAGTTTCCCATTATAAAGTTTTCGGCTAGGCGCCTTTAGTGCCACCTTAAAATCTGAGCGAAGCTACAAAAGTTTTAGGGCTAAAAGTGAAGGCAAAAAAAGGTACTTTATTTTGTAAAAATTAACGAGACGAACATATCGCTGATCCGATGGCAAATTAAACGTCTACCCATACAGCATGCTGTTTCGCCCAGAATGTTTATGCGTGGCACCACACTGCGTAACTCGTAACTCTGAAACATCCGTTCTTAAGTATCTTATGCCCATTTGCTAGCTATCAGTGCCCTTCAAGCCGAAACATAGTAATGTTTGCACACTACTGTTTTTATGTCAGAACCACTGGCACTGCGGTATACCTCCCTAGATGGATTCCTGCGTAGTAATTCTACCACCAGTCTATTTCGTATGATTTCAGTTTGTATTTATATCAATATTTTTTTTTCTTTATGATAATTATTGATTTGTTGCCATACCTAACCTTTGGTTTTTCAGTTATTATTAATTTTATATGAAATTAGTATAATGATGTTCGCGTAATAGTCTGTATACATACATACAGTCACGCCTTCTTCCAATACAAGGAGTAGGCAGAGACAACACCCGTAGCCCACTGTCTGTATACATGAGCAATCATATTGATGCATTTATCATAATTTTCATTTTCGGCGCAGTGTGATGTCACACAGAAATGTTCTGGGTGTCACAGCATTTGTTATGGGCAGACGTTGCACTTACTATTAGGTGTACGTTTTGCACGTTTATCCAATAAAAAAAGTATTTATTCCCAATTTGCGTAGATGCAAATATTGTGAATTCAATGCATAAATAAGATTTCCAAATTATTGCATATTTTTGTCACATAAGCAACGTTGGAAAAAAATCGAAATCAATGCTTACGTCGTCTTAAGAACAATCTTGCCTTGTCAAACGATCTCTGCGAAAAAGGAATCGATTTTTCGTTAAAGTACAATTTTATTAAATATAGCCCGATTTTTAAGAATATTATACTTACAGCACCCTTTTAAAACTTGACTTTTTTTACTTTTAGAAAGTTTTGAATCACCTATTGCTAATAAAAACTGATATTTGAAGTCAATGTCTATAACACCCACAACTTCAGATTGAAAAAAAAAACAGTTAGAAATATTGAAAACCACATATACGAGTATGTGGTACCTACTAAAACTGGAACATAGAAGAAAGAGACGAGAATAATAAATTAAGAAACTGTAGATCACTATAATACTTTAGATGGTTTTTCTTTTATAGCCGGCTCTGTAAACAAAACATAGCTACAATAATTGCAATAAATAATATCATAATCATTAACAGCCAAGAACTTTTGAATTTTTACACGTATGATTGATAGTGGTTTGATACCGCCTGCACCAGGACCATTAAAACGCAATCGAGACGCCGTCACGGTGCTTAACCCGAATTTAAACTGATTTCGTGAGCAGGTTCTCGTCCAAAATGTCGATTAAAGGAGCAATAAAATTATAATCAACATATTACATGAAGTTAAAAGTAAATTACAATTATAGTTTAGGTACAAAAATAAACCAAATTACAATGATTGCGGTAAAATAAACGCATTAAAGTAAGTGCAACGTCTGCCCATAACAAATGCTGTGTCACCCAGAACATCTCTGTGTGACACCACATGTACCATCAGTTGAACGTTTTGCTCGTCTCGTCACTTTATCCAATAAAAAATCATACTGTTTTTTTTTATTGGATAAAGCTTGTTACGGGCAGACGTTGCACTTGCCTGATACTGAAGTCTCCGATGATGGGCGCTATGTGTTGCCACACATATGTGTTCTGAGTGACACAGCATTTGTTACGGGCAGACGTTGCACTTACCCTCAGGTGAATTTGTCCGTCTCTTCACTGTCTTACTTAAGAAAGGTGTCTATGTCGCACACTGACTATTTGCCATTAAGTAGACTGTGCGTTCGTTTTCTGCCAAACTGACAAAGAATTAAACATAGTAGTCCTCCCCATTGATAAGATATATTAAATTCAAATCCATTTTTAACACGTTTTTATTAGCTTGACCTGTACCGTCATCATCATCATCATCATTTCGGCCTATAAATAAATTCCTAGTAACTTTGCCTTACGTGGCTTCACGTTCATGTATTCACAAACTGACATTTGTAACATAAGTAAAATCATGTCCTATAAAAAGGTGATACATCTAAGTATAATAAATCAGTTGAAACTTTCGATATCCCATAGAATAGAATCATTTTTATTCATCATCATCATCATCATCATTACAGCCTGTCACTAGTCCACTGCTGAACATAGGCCTCGCCCATAGATTGCCACAAAAGTTCTCATTTTGGGGGATATCGCCGTAGTTGACACGCTTGGCAGGCGGTTTGGTAACCGCAGTTTATTTATTCAGATGTTCCAGGGAGATGCTGCTGCCCATCTTCAGGGTTTAATTTTCCCTCTGTCGACTTTGACGACACCCACGGGATGAGATGGATTGGCAAAATCTCTTAAGCCGCCAACCCACGGCTTAACCCGTGTGTGTGAATGTAATGAAATCTTCTATTTCTTATTTCACCTCATTTCAGATGTCCGAATAATTTGAACTGCACACGTATTAAACGTATTAAGGACCAAATAAAGTACAATAATTGCATGACTTTTACCTGGTATGCTCACAGGAATCATCAGCTACTTGCTGTTCAATTCTTTCATTTCATTATACGAAGCCACATCTCTAAAATAATGGGCGCGACGTCTGCGCGAACAAAATTCTGTGTATGCAGTTTGAGACTGTATTTCTAAGTGTCATGGCGTAGCAACTTGACTTTTTTGCCATTTGCTTAGTATAATTCGTGCTGTTGTTACCAATGACGACCATGAAATTATCATAAAAAATATTTTATCGCTTGTTATATTAATAAACATGGAATCTACAGGGGATCAAAATAGCAATAAATGAATTTATACGCTTTTTTATGAATTTTAGATCATTTTATCGTAATTAAAAAAAAATCAAGCTAGTAACGTAAACATAAACAAAAATGGCTACTTAATCCCAGTTTTGGTTGACAAGCGCTCAGTCACTTAGACCTTAACTTTTTTCTAGCTGAGTGTGAAACGTAGAAGATTGTTACCCATACACGCCCATTCCCAGCAATCTATGACTGCTAGAAATGGCAGCACCCAACTTTAAATAATTTTAATTTAATGTAAAAACTAACGAAGCTCCGAAGGCAACGTCCAACGAGAAGGTTTTTGTGTCAGTATGAAGTATTGTGATGACTCGTGTAGGTGCTCTTCCTTCAATTTTATTGCAATAGCCATACATGGGATACGGCATGGTGGCAACACGTGACAGGCTCTATGTCTGCATCAATTAATAATCAGAATAAATGACAACTTTTGTAGGAAGATGTCTCTCCGGTTGTGACAATTCGGCAAGACAATCCTTCTTTTTTAATCGACTTAGAAGACAATAAAGGTAAAAATCTAGTTTCGACTGCATTTTTATGTCTCTTTCATTAGTTGTAAACCGATTTCGAGAGTTCTTGTCTACCATCAAAAGGTTATATTTAGATTTGGCTCTCGCATAAATTTGTCAAAAACATAACTCGGAACTCGGTTATTCTATTACAAAATTATATTCAATAATTGTTGTAGCCAATGAATATTAACGAAGGCTATTTAGGTTTTCGATTCAGAATAATCCATACTATCCATACTAATCTATACTATACTAGCTGATGCCCGTGACTTCGTCCTCGTGGATTTAGGATTTCTTTAAATATCCCGTTGAAACTATTTGATTTTCCGGAATAGAAATCTCTGTGTCAAATTTCGTTAAGATTAATTCAGCGGTTAGGCGTGAAAATGTAACAAACAGAGAGAGGGACAGAGAGGGTTACCTTCGCATTTATAATATCAGTAAGGATTATAAATGCGAAAGTAACTCTGTCTGTCTCTCTGTTTGTATGTTACATTTTCAAAGCTCAATCGTTACACCGATCTTGACGAAATTCGGCAAACACAGCTTGCATCCTGGAAACGAACAAAGCATACCATTTTTTTTTATCACAGTCTCCACGGTATTATCAAAAATTCTAAATCAACGTGGACGTAGTCGTCTAGTATTCTATAAGATAGTTTTATACCTAAAAAGAGGAAAATTTTAGCCTGCTTTAAAAGTAACTTGAAATGTCTCGTGTATTACGATATCACCTCCTTCAACGACATTTTTGTATCCACAATAATAATTAGTTTCGAGCATACCCTCCTCTTCAGTTACGCATAATCGGGCACTTAACAACATTTTTTATGCGTTTCTCTGACAGAAATCGTATTGCGGGGAATCTTGTAATCTCGAATTAAAGTATTTTGATTATTACGGCGCGCACAACAGAAGACGCCTGTCGAGGCTCATTGCGAGTTTATTTTAGAAGACCGTCATATTTGTTAATCAAATCGGTAGTAACATTTGTTAGGAGTAAATTTTTAATATTCATTCTGCAATGACTAGGCTGGCTGATTGTAATTAAATATATATGTACACACATATATATATATATATATATATATATATATATATATATCTAAAAGCTAACCATCCCATTAACTTAATGAAATTCTTGTTAACCACTCCAACGTTATAGTTCACATTTATTATGAGATATGGCTCCAAATGAAAACTGTAAGTAAAGTAATCGATTACTTAAAATCGTAACACTTCTAGTGTTACGATTTTTAAACATTTATGAGGCTCGTAAATAATATATAATCATCTTATTTAATAATATCACGACTGTCGTGGGATAAGGGGTTGTCAGAGATTGGGCACTTACTGCAAAAACAGATGATGTTGTGAGAATCCACGTTTCACCAAAACAATATAATGCACTTGGTATGATAGGAGGTGAGCCCATCGCCACCATGCGCTGTACGGTGCCCAGTGCAGTTTAATTCCCTTACTCCCTAATATTTACTTTGTGGTAGGATTCCTATCTATCTGTCTAGATAAATACCACCGCAGGGTCTGTTATTATGCCGTGAAGCAGTAGTGTGCAAACATATCTGTGTTTCGGTTTGAAGGGCACTGAGATGTAGGGTAATCACAGGGCATATGAGACTTTATGAGAATTCATGTCTCAGGGTGAGGGCGCAGTGGGGTGTCATACAGAAATGTTCTGGGTGACTCAGCATTTGTTATGAGCAGATGTTGGATATACCATCTGGTTAACGTTTTACTCGTTTCGTCACTTCATCAAATAAAAATAAAAGTAAATACCACCGCAGGGCCAGGTTATTATGCCGTTAAGTAGAAGTGTGCAAACATTACTGTATTACTGTATTTCGGTGTGAAGGGCACTGAGAGCAGTGTAGTTACTGAGCATATTATATTTGAAAACTGATGTCTGAGGGTGACGAGCGCAGTGTGGTACTACGAAAAAAATTGAGTGACACAGCGTTTGTTATGGGCAGACGTTGCACTTACCATCACGTGAATGTTTTGCTTGTCCCGACTCCTTCCCTTATAAACAATAACACAAATCCAGAGACATCAAATCCTAAGTGTCTTATAGCTGTTGCGAAATTGCTTAATAAATAAGTTTATCACGTTATTTAGTGTTTGTATGCATATTGCCCCACTATTCTTTGTCCTGTTCGTACGTTTACAGACATAAATAGAACCACACAAACCAGGAAAAACCAGCTGTGTATAATTTTTTTGTTCTGCGCCGTAATGGATCCCGCGACAGAAGTATAATTGATGTAACAATAAAAGTTATCTTTCACACTCCTCTTGTATAGCAAGCAATTACAATTCACTTTCGTGTATGGATCGGCAACTATCAACTATTAAATCTTCGATCCTAGTCCATTGTTCATGCTAAATTAATTGCACCTTTATATTTATCTTAGTTTGCACAGCGATCTATTTTCCAATGAGCGTGAATAGATTTTTTCCTATTAATATGATACTCAGTCAAACCATCTAGAGCTATCCTCATTGGAATGCGAGACATGTCTAGGCTTTTTCCGACACCTGTATCTATGACTACGCGGACTGGTACGGTTTTTGTCTATTTTCAATCATGGATCATTTAATAGTAGTCTAGGCCCCATTGCCTAACTGATGAAATCTATATAAATTCATGACGGTATCATGTGTTATTCCGTCCGTGTTACATTCGGATCAATGCGCCTTAAATGGTTGGCGTGTTTGCTTTATTTGGTTAGACTGATTTATTGGCCGCATGCGATCTCGATGTGTGGAATAGATCTTATTTGTATGTTAGTTGGATTGGTGTATTCCGCTATGTGCCCCGTCAGAAACGCCATCTTCATTTTTTTTAGTAAAGTTGAAGTAGGAGTAGTAAAATGTTGACCTGATGGTAAATGCAACGTCTGCTCACAGGGCGGGCGTTGGTCTACCTATTCTACCGCTTATTCGCGGGGATGCTGGAGTCCTGGAGGGTAGAGTCGACCGACTCATGGGGAATAAGAGGCAACACGCCCTCTTGGGTCCCGATTTCAAGCGAAACGGTAGTGATTTCTTATATTTACGCGAACACTACACATTTAAATGAAACTTATTTTACGGATTTTATCGCGTTTAATTTTATTATTTATAACCCGACGTTTTGAGTGCTTTACAGCACCCATGGTCACGGGGGAGCTGAGGTGACAGATGTCCCGATGTCATAGTTAACCCGGAGTACCTTCAGCTTTTAATTACTATTTGAAGTCCGATCTACGCAGAAAGAGCTAACTGTGTCTTGAAGTCTTGCAGTGGTATGCTTGGTTTTTGACTTAATTTTATTAATAATAGGACCCCAAGCTGGTGGTAATACCCAACCATCTTCTCTATTGAAATTAGGATGCTTTTTAATTTTAATAGCCTCGCGAATCATCCTTGGTAGGAATCGGTGTTCTTTTGCAAAGATTTGTGGTTTATCAAATCTGATGTAATGGTTGGGATGATCCAGAACATGGTCACAGACTGCAGACTTCCTGGAGCGGCGATGCTTCACATCAGCTATATGTTCTTTTGCGAGAGGGTCACAGCCGAGGGGCGTGGGGTTCGTGGAGGTTATCTTCATAACTGGCAAAGTTCCTATAGGTGCGGGCTCCATGGAAAGCGGGAAGCCAGGGGAACGAATTTTTAAAAAAATAAATGAATGGCTCTAGGCTCAAAAAACCCAATACGTCGCGAGCGTCGCTGGTGCGAACTGGATGGGAAAATCAGCTTCCTGGATGTGTCGAAGTTTAACTAGCAGCTAAACCGCAGGTGATGACCAAAAAGCCAGCGCGACCCCTCAGTCCCTCTGGAGTATCCACTCCTACCAAAAGGCGCATGAAGGCTCACATGAGAGCTGAAATGGCTGCCTCTACAACAAACGCCAAGTCTGCCAACCAGACACCGTCGATTACGTCGAGTTCCGGTGCGGTTACTAGCGGGCGTCCTAAGGTAGGAAATGGTGCAAACCGACATCTATCGAAGGATCGCATGTTGGTGCCGGCACGAGTCTAGCGGCAAAGAAGCGGAAGGCTGCTAAACGACCTGGTGACAACCAAAGGGCCGCCAAACGAGTGTTGGAAGAGTCCACATCGCCGCGAGGCGAGCATAACTAAATCAGACTTGAGCACTCGAAATGGACCTCGATGGTCAGCTATTCCTCAGCTGCCATGTCGGAGCTATGCGTCGCTGTAACATGTACAAGCAAAGGCAACTTGTCAAAATAGGATCCTGAAAAAGTCCTCACTGGTATGGAAATAAAATTAATCAGTGAGGTCTGGAACACCAAGAAGCCCGGTATGTCACGGCTTGTGTTCAGAGGCAAATCTACGTCTACTCAACGTGTAATCAAACTCTGGTGTGAAGACCAAAGAGCACTTCAGTGGCTACAGAAAAATATTTGTCTTGGAGCCATCATTGACATTGAAGAAGCTTTCAACAAAACCAACTTCACCAGCATAGGCAATGCGATTGTCAAACATGATGTGGAACCAGCCGTAACGAACTGGATTATAAGCGCATTAAGCAAGCGCACAGTGCGAATCGCAGGTGAGAGTCAAACTGCCATAATAGTAAAAGGCAGTCCACGAAGTGGTATGTTGTCACCGCTCCTGTGGAACTTGGTAATCAACGACCTCATCACAAAACTAAATGCAAGCCACTTTTACAAAATAGCCTACGCGGATGTCCTAGCAATTTAATTACCATAAAATGTCTAAATAAAACTAATTCAACTTAATCGACCTGGTTCCAAGTGTAACATACCAATTTTTCTATTTAGCCAATACATTTTTCTAGAGTAGCAAATAAGTTACCCTTGTAAGGTGCAATGGACTACATTAATCCGTACCTTCGCCATAAGCTTATATGCAATAGAAACATGTATTTCGTCAGTACTAGATTTGTCTAATTTAAATACTCTGAATAGCTTATCGTAATTTCTTTTTGTAATTACAGAACAATTTTGTCTTTAAATGTAATTAAACGGATGTCCGATAGACTAGAATGGTAAATAATTGTTCTAGGGTCACTTAGATATATTTTATATGGTTCTAATCGTACTAAGCAATTTCTTTAAATAGCTTTATAGCAATAATTTATTTAAAAGTGCTTACAATCATAGTTTATAGAATGGTTGTTTCAAAACGGAAAAAATTAGTATTAAGGACTGAGAGCCGTCGTAGAACAGGTACCGGGCGCTCGCCTTAAATTTCGTAGTACGGGCCTCCTGAGATCCATCCCCGGTGCCGGTATCTTGTGTCGGTCAGAGTACCTGACTTCTAAGCCGCGGGTCCTGGGTTCGAATCCCAGCCGGAGCCAACATTTGTGCTAAAACATAAATTGTTGGTTTTCGGGTCTGGTTTTGTTGTGATTGTCCCCGTGTTTCTGACACTGCATCCTTGCCTACCTTCGATCTTATCGCATTAGCGTTACATCGGGCGCGGGTAGGTTGGGACGACTGAGTGCCTCTGTGTTTGCGCGTAAACTTGTGGCACTATAATATCTCCTGCGCAGTTGATGGCTCTCGACAGTAGTCGGCAGTTGTCGCCGTGGTCGAAATCGGCTAGGAGAACATTATAGTTTTAAAAAAATTTGTGAATCCAAATCATCATACCAATTTCCGCCTATCACTAGAGCCGCCATAGATATCCACAAAAGTTTGACGCTATCATTTTGGGTATTTGCCAAAGTTGCCACGCTTGGCTGGCGGGTTGGCAACGGCAGTTTATTTATTCAGATGTTACAGGAAGATGCTGCTGCCCATCTCCTGGTTTTTGTTTTTCTTCTGTCGACTTTCGACACCCATGGGATGAGATGGGGTGGTAGATTCTCTTGAGCCGTCATCACACGGTTAGGCCACCACACGGTGTCATCCAATATTGAAGTAAAATTATTAAAAAAAATTTATACATACACAAATAATACCGCATACCGACCAACGGACGCAAAATTAAACGTTGATTATTAATAAGACACGTATTTCTTTTTAATAAAACGTAATTACCTGAAATTTAAGATTTAATAAGGCACTTTGACAGACTTTTTTATGATCAACGAGATGAAGACGCGTTGCGAAAATTTGACTCAACCCACGGTTGTAAACATACGATGTTTTTCCTTAAGGCACCGCAACAGTTTTGTATTTCTTTTCTGTGGCTTTCTTGTTGTTGACATTTTACAATAAGCTACTAAAAAAGTTGAATTAATCGGCGATGTACAGATCAATTGTATGCATTCATTCACCTTTTTCATATCGAAAACGCAATTATAGAACTTTTATAAAACGGAAAATTAACAGATGCATACGAAGTATCTTACATAGAAATATTTTCCGAAAATTACTAAATTAGATTTTTTTTTTGGCCTTGGTATTTGTGTGCCTACATCCGACAACAATTTAAAGTCACTTTTTAGGCATATGTGTCGTAAGTGAACACGTTAACACATAATGGTAAAAGCAAAGTTTCAGCCTATAAATTTCCCACTGCTGAGCGCAGGCCTCCTCTCATTTCTGAGAGGGTTTTAGAGCTAGAAAGAATCCGCCACGCATGTCTTCGAATTTTTTTTTATTTCTCAGACATGCAGGTTTCCTCACGATGTTTTCCTTCACCGCCGAGCACGTGGTAAATCAGCACTTAAAGTTGCAATTAACAATTTAAGTGGTGCCGGCACCGGGAATCGATCCCAGGTCACTCGGGTTCTATGAAATTTAAAGCGAGCGCCTAGCCCCTGAGCTACCACGGCTCTCAGTCCCTAATAATATTTTTTTCCGTTTTGAAACAACCATTAACATAAACTATGATTGTAAGCACTTCACATACTGGTGCTAATCCAGGAATCCGTCTAGGTGCGTAAAACCGCAGTGCAACGCAATTATTGAACTTAAAATGAATAGAAGTAAATATCTTCTATAAAAATATTTTCCGAAAATTACTAAATTAGATTACTTTTGGCCTTGGTCTTTGTGTCACTTTTCTGGCGTACGTGACGTGATATATGTGACTTTAGTGATCGCGTTAACAAATACTGGTACTAATCCAGGAATCGGTGAGTAAAACTGCAGTGCCTGTTATTCTGCCGTGAAGCAGTAGTGTGCAAATTATTCTGTGTCGGAAGGGCATAGATAGCTATTATGATTAACAGAATATATTGGACAAGTGAATTCTCTTAATTTTTGCTGAGGCAAAAGGTGGGCGTTGTCGTGATTAAATACCACACCCTTTATATTGATCAATTCCGGCCGCTTTCTCTCAACTTCTTGCTTTATTCTAATCAATTGTTGGCAGTAGTACTTCAAAAATGGTTCGGTTTCATTACGTCTCAATAAAGAATCGCAAATGAGTACACGGTTCATTATGTTTCTTTCAGTGAGCTCGCGTGGAACCCAAATATCGAGCTTTTTGTCTACGAAACTTTTTTCAAATGGGTCAAAACTGTTTTGTGGTTAATTCCCAGTTCTTCAGATATGTCGTAACTACTGATATGCCGATTTTGCTCCACTTTTTCTAAAATGGCGTCCATTTTAACAGTGCGACCAGAGCGAGATGCATCTTTGACATCAAAATGTATGTATAAATATATACATAAATATATATATATATATATATATACCAAGCTGTACATTGGATATGAGAAGCAGCATCTAAAACTTTTTCGAGTAAGAATCCGTTTCTTATGTACTTATTAAATCGATCTCTCATTTGCAGATTAGGTGGTGGACAATACACTGGTGGTGGGATTCGTATGTAAGAATCCGTCTACGTGGGTGCCACGACAGGACCAGTTATTCTGCCGTGAGGCAGTAGTGTGCAAACGTACCTGTGTTTCGGTCTGCAGGACATAGAGCAAGTGTAATTACTGGGTTATGTCACTTAACCATTGATATCTCAGGGGGACGGACACAATGTGGTGTCACAGACGCGTACTAGCGAAGACGCGAAGAGTACTAATAAACACAACATTGTAGGTGTTCATGGGCGGCGGTGATCACTTACCATCACGTGAGCCACCTGCTCGTTTGCCTCCTATTCTATAAAAAAAAACATATTTGTTATGGACAGACGTTGCACTGTGCATCAGGTGGACGTTATGCTCGTCTCGTCGATTTGTCATTAAAAAATAACTACTATTTATATTTTTTTTATTTTCCATCAGCTGATAAAGTACACAATTTACCGACAGTAAGTGATCAATGTGGCCTTCATCAGGATGTAGGAACATTCATGTAGGTCTAAACCCCTGAGAACTTCGATCTTTGCCATCGACTCTCCGGTTGGATCTTCGGTTTTACTTGCCTCACAAAACATAGTAGCGTTAAGATTTACCATTTACCGCTGATATTCTGTGAAGATCTAGTACTCCCTCGGTCCCCATTTATATCCATTCATATTTTCCAGACAGTATATGGATATCGTTTTTATTTCGCAGGGTTTTATTTTTCAAATCGACGATTCTGTTTTTATCTCAGTTGGGTTACTTAATTAGCATTTTTTTTATTGTAAGAAGTGGCGATACAAGGCAATCGTTCACTTGATGGTAAGTGCAACGTCTGCCTATAACAAATTCTGTTTCACCCAGTACATCTCTGTGTGGCATCACACTGCGTTCGTCACACTGAGACATCAGTTCTTAAGTTAAGTTCATCAGTTCTTCTATGCTCAGTAATTATTTAACCTATTAGTGTTCTTCAGATCAAAACACAGTTCTGTTTGCACATTATTGCTGAACGGCAGAATAACTGACACTGCGGTGGTACAACTACTACTAGACGGATTCCTGTGTAGGAATTCTACCACCTGCATTATGTTTGTTTTCATATGAAACTGTTATAACTCAATGAATGTTGTTCAAAAAAGGTTTTTATATCAAAAACGTTAAAAGCTGTTTTTGTCTAGTACTATTTGCATATGTTTCGGTTTCGTTATATAGGTATCTGTCATCATTTTTTTAAAACACATTATGCTATCCCTTAATTAAATAAGTGGCATTTACAATGATACATCATAAACGTTTAGTTTTACATTGCCTTTATAATCTTATCTTTATTAACTCTCGTCCGTCGTAAAGTCGTCAGGATTATGTTTTAACGACTTTAACATTGTTTTGCGACGTTAACGCCGCCACCGACCGCACCTGTCATTTGTTTATGTTGTTTTCTTTTTGCATTGTTTTTATTCGGGATCGGTTGTTTTGGAGCATACAATCATGTCGTTTACGACACAGTCGTATGTCATTTTATGCGAATCGTGACGACGTCGTTAAGTAGTCGTTAAACATTTTAAGTGGCATGATGTGGTTAAAATCCCGGAATTTTAGACGTACCGTAATCATCATTGAAAGTCTATGCATATAGTCGTGCTTTAAGCAATACATGCCAGGGATAATTGACCTATTTGCCATGTTCGGCAAATACGGTAGAGTACCGAGTAAGGGACCCCAGCCTCCCGAGTTACTGCTGTCTCCTCCTACTCCTTCCGAGATACCTTATAGTCCCTTTCCCAAATTCCCATTCCCTACCCAATGTCTACTTCCTACCTAATCCTTTTCACTTCCTCTCCACCAAGCACCTGGTTACCGTGCCGATGGCTAACTTCTTTATTAACTCATACCAAAATGGTGGCGACGTGGTGCACCATTCGTCACGTCATATGCAATGTAGAACAGCAACTACCTCTTTCCCACCGAGGTGTCTTCACAGTATATTATAATAGTAATACTAAGGTATTGTACGGACCTGGTTCGCCTCCCGCCAGGTCTCGTTTCCCGCGGAAGCGAAAAGTATGCTGCGGTTGTGTTCCTTGCCTACCCTTTACGTGGGAAAAAAGTGCGATGGTATGTATGTGTATCTTAAAAAAGAAATAAATAAATAATTCTCATACACAATCGCAAAAAGTCATATTTTTTAATTACAAACAAACACTTCAACCTAGAAAGGTAGTGCTAGTTATTTTTTTACTAGTATTTTTATAGGAGCAGCTGACGAGTCGAGGGAAACGTTCACGTTATGTTAAGAGCAACGTCTGCGTATAACAAATGCTGTGTCACCCAATAAAATTTCTGTGTGACACCATACAGCGCCCGTTCCCCTGGGACATCAGTTCTTAAGTCTTATAGGCCCAGTAATTTCACGAGCTGTCCCCTGCAGACCAAAACAGTGGAGTTTACATATTGCTCGCGGTAGAATAAATGGCTCTACTGTAGAACGTACCTAAACTGCATATCTGCGGAGTGTAAAAACACCGCTGCGTTTCGATTTGAAAGGCTACTGAATGTAGTGTAATTACAGGTACTACTACCACACTGAACTATAATATATAAAGTTATGGGTTACGCCGCAACTTTTATGTGCAAACATGGCTCTTACCACCAGGTGAACATGAAATCGGTCTTATCAATTACTTTCTATAAATAATATGTGTATGCATATAGTAAAGTAAAGTTTCAGACTATAAATGTCCCTCTGCTGAGCACAGGCCTCCTCTAATTTCTGAGAGGGTTTTGGAGCTAGAAAGAATACGCTACGCTTCTTCAATGCGGGTTGGCGGACTTCACATGTCTTCGAAATAATTATTATTCAAATAATAATAATAATGTATTCTATTGATTATGCTGATGTTTGTTACCCAGACCTGAATCAAAATTTTCTGAACAAACTAGAGCGCCTCCTTAACAATTGTATTAGATTTGTTTTCGGTCTTCGTAAATATGACCATATCTCTCAATATCGTATTCGTCTTAAATGGCTTACTATCCAACAGAGGCGTCAGTCTATAATTTTATCTGTTCTTTTTTCTATTTTAAATTATGTATCTTCACCTTCTTATCTTCAGGATAAATTTCAGTTTCTTTCGCTATCTCATGATAGGGTTCTTCGTTCTTCATCTAATCTTAAGATAACTGTTCCATCACACCGCACCTGCTTTATCAGCAACTCTTTTACTGTTCAGGCAATACAACTCTGGAACTCCTTGCCTGGAGCTATCAGAAAGGTACGAAACAAGAACACTTTCAAGAAACTCGTTAAGGAACATTTTCAGAAAACAGCGGATAAACCTAGTTCATAGAAACTATCAAACCGTCACCATTATATTATGTATGTATATGTATGTTGTATGTAAAATTGTATTGATATATGTATAAATATATGTATGTGTATAGGTAAATATCTATTTATGTATATGTATTAATATTATTCATTTACTTAATTTACCTTTTTTCTTATTTATTAAATAATACACCTGCCACCGCTTTTTCACCACGTCATGGGTTGACTGGCAGAGAATGCCTATAGGCATTAAGTCCCCCCATTGTTACCTTTATTTTAGGGTTAACAATAAAGTTAATAAATAAATAATATAAATTAAAGAAATAATAATTTCACGCAGCGCGTGGTAAATCAGCACTTAAAATCGCAATTAACAATTTCAGTGGTGCCGGCACTTGGAATCGAACCCACGTCACTCGCGTACTATGAAATTTAAAGCGAGCGCCTAGCCCCTTTTAGAAATATTATTAATATTGTACCGAGAATAAAATAGATTTTCTTAAAATAAAGTTATTATTATTGTAAATCAGAAAGTAATAAATACGTAAATAATTGATGTTGTCACTGTTTCGTGCTATTCATACAGTTTCCCAGGGGTGTTGCATAAAGTTTCAGCCTATAAATGTCCAACTGCTGAGCACAGGCCTCCTCTCATTTCTGAGAGGGTTTTGGAGCTAGGAAGAATCCGCCACGCTGCTCCAATGCGGGTTGGCGGACTGCACATGTCTTCGAATTTTTTTTTCAGACGAGCAGGTTTCCTCACGATGTTTTCCTTCACCGCCGAGCACGTGGTAATTCAGCACTTAAAATTGCAGTTAACAATTTTAGTGGTGCCGGTACCGGGAATCGAACCCAGGCCACTCGCGTACTATGAAATTAAAAGCGAGCGCCTAGCCCCTGAACATGTTAAAACTCGGGGACTGCCTGTAGGCACGCTAACATTCAGTTATTTCACCCGGGAATTAATTGTTTGTGCTAGACCTTTATTTTGTGCATTAGAATCAGTTTAATTGTAATGTTGAAAAATGTTTATTGGACCTCTGCTAGGAGTTTAACAGACTGTTTAATTTATCGAACACGAGTTATGAAATAAAATAAAATAAAAATCGTTAATTTTTCGACATAAGAAATATAAATTTCGTTTGTACAACTTCTTTACAAACTACCGCGGTTCCGTCTCTATCAGAAACAGGCGAAAGAAACTTCGTAGATAGAGAGTAAAAAGTACATTATAAATGAATTTACAAAGAAGAGTCTCAAAGAAAATAAAACGACGCTCCATGTTAAAATTTTACACAAGATTTAACTCGAGCTGACCAGCCTCCACCAACATCACCTGTTCACAAGTATGACGCATGTGTAAGCCATCGCCCTCTTCAACCATTTCAAACGCACGGTCACACGACGCCGCCGAAAGCAAAGACATTAAAGCGATACTCAACTCTACCAAACAAATTAACATACTTGATGAACTTACTTGAAACTTACTTGATGTCTCGCTGGATAGATACTTTCCATGTGTCCTTATCATTGAAACTTTGGAGCACAGACATTTTTAACATAAGTTTTAAAATTTAGTTTCTGTTAGATTCACTGTATCTTCCGGAATTTTATTATAAATATTTAAAGATTTGTTTACTTTATTCAGATTGTATTTTGGAATATCTAGTTTATTATTATCTCTTAATTTTAAATTATGATAATCACTGTTCTTCGGAAATAGTGATTTTAATTTACGTATACGCACAGAACAGTTTCCTCGAATCATGAGAGCGCATATTATAGATTGCGCGAACTGCCCTTTCCTGCAAATTAAAGATTGTATACACGTCAGCCGCATGTTCCCATAATAAAATACCATAAGACATCAACCTGTGAAAAAAGCTAAAGTAAACTAATCTTGCAGTAGCTATATCCGTAATATGTCGGATCTTTCTCACAGCCGCAGCCGAACTGAGTTTATTAGCTAAGGTATCTAAGGATTTATTAGCTATGTGGACCTCAATGAAGCTCACAATCTAATGTGATCCCCAAAAATACAGTACTATCAACAAACACTAATTTATCATTTTGCAAAACGATATTATTTTGTACCGTCTTAACATTTGGTAATGCAAATTTAACGCATTTTGTTTTTTTTTGGCATTTAGAGCTAAATTGTTTGCATTGGGCCAATCTAAAACATTATTCAGAGCACTCTTAACTTCATTTGAGTTCTCAGTCATTCTGTTGACCATAAATATCAGTGATGTTATTGGTTATAGCTATTAGCTTATTGACTTTACCAGAAAATAGCTAAAACCAGAGAATAATACTCGTATGTTTCAAGATCATTGGAAGGTGCCAATTTTATACAGTCTAAATTTCCTATGTGCAAGTAGTACTTTTACATACGTGACGACCGCGTGGCCTAGTAGACAGAGTACCTGACTTCTAAGCCGCAGGTCCTGGGTTCGAATCCCAGCCGGAGCCAACATTTGTGCTCAAACACAAATTGTTGGTTTTCGGGTCTGGTTGTGTTGTGTTTGTCCCCGTGTTTCTGACACTGCATCCTTGCCTACCTCCGATCTTATCGCATTAGCGATACATCGGGCGCGGGTAGGTTGGGACGAGTGAGTGCTTCTGTGTTTGCGCGTACACTTGCGGCACTATAACATCTCCTGCGCAATTGATAGCTATCGACAATATTCGAAAGTTGTCGCCGTGGTCTAAATCGGCCAGAACATTATTATCATCATCACTTTTACATATATACACAGTCATGCCTTTTTCTCATATAAGGCGTAGGTAGAGACCACACGTAACCCCACGCAGGAGACGGGACGTGACGGGTGGCAAACCATTTCCACGCTGTTATGGTACGAGTAAAAAAACATCTTGCTCTCTATTGCGTTCGAGCAATATAGTGACAGCATTGAATATTACGGTGTTATTCTGCACTAATAAAGGCTGCCTGTAGAATACCTTATTCGCCTCTTACGTCACCTCGGTAGGAAAGAGGTAGGTGTTATTCTACTTTACCGGATAACGTCGTGATAACGCACGATGTCTCGAGTCAAATGATCTAGACGTAGATAGATAGATCCTAACGAGAATTAGCTAGGCTGGCGGTTTTAGAATCAGACGCGACGCACCGTGAAAACTGCTGCCTGTCAATGTGCTGTCAAATCCTTCATTTGGCATTTTTGGATATGTTTATCCCGCCATCTGCCGCCATTTTGGTGACCTCGAGATTTCCAGCGCATTTGTTGTAGTCGAATCTTACGATACCTACGAGTTGAGACAGATTTTTTTGAACATTTTATGCTTTGTCGGCTTCCCAACATCAATACATTAATAAAGTTAATATAATCATTATACAGTCTCGCGTTTCATGGAATAATTGGTCTTAATATTCTTTCGAATAAAAGTCATGTCCGCATTGGAGCGCCAACCCGCATTGGAGCAGCGTGGCGGATTCTTCCTAGCTCCAAATCCCTCTCAGAAATGAGAGGAGGCCTGTGCTCAGCAGTGGGACATTTATAGGCTGAAACTTTACTTTACTTTTATTGACCGTTCGAGGGACGTTCGGATCTTTTTCCGAGTTGTGGATTTGTTGTATCGGTAACTCCGGGCAGTGAAAACCGTCCTGGATCGCGGGTGTATGGTGTGCAGTAGTTATTGAATATAGTTTACGGATTGAGTTGCCACTCTTATGTGTTGGCGGACTCCATAAACTTTAACGTCCAGAAATGGACTTCAAAAAAACTGATGAAATAAAAATGCATCAGTGCATGGAAGATCAAGAGGAAACCGGTCTATTTTTACAGATTCCTTTAAAAGCATATATTCAAATTATATTTATTGGAATAGTGTAGGAACGATCATACGATCATACTACATAATATATTCTATAAAAAGTCATAGAAAAAATACATAAATCGCAATTGAAAGCGCGAAAGATCTCAATCTGAACATCAATTAAACGCGCGAGGCGCGTCTGCCTGCGGCGCCTGCGCAGCATCGTGACTACTGCCCCGATGTCTAATAGCAGCACGAACTCGTGGGAACGATTGCTGCTACTGTGACGGACGGACAAACTGACAATGTGGTTCTGTATGATAATTCTGAGAGAACAACTCCTTCGAAAGCAATTTTTTTAAAGTTAGAATTTTGACGAAGAACATTGATGAATATTTTCTTTAATATTAAAACACTAAGCTCCCGTTTCATAAAATCTATAATTTTTGAATGGTTACAAAATTATGACTATGATAATACAGAAAAGCTATTAAACAGAATTTACAACGCGTACATTTTAGACACACACACACACGCACGCACGCACGCACGCACGCACGCACGCACGCACGCACGCACGCACGCACGCACGCACGCACGCACGCACGCACGCACGCACGCACGCACGCACGCACGCACGCACGCACGCACACACACACACACACACACACACACACACACATAATCACTAGCTGCATTACCTATTTTAAATATAAACGGTTATTTTGAATAGTATTTAAGAAGCTATAATGTTCGGGAAGACACTACCTGCTGCATCACAGTGAAAACTAGAGCAGCAGGCAGGGATTCCATCACAATAATTGTTAGAGTTTGTATGTAAATAAAAAAAAATGTATTTTTTTACGACAACTTTGTTTTGTACGCTAACAAAAACTATTCAATTGTGCTGAGAATCAGACAATATTTTCTGTGATGGTTTTTCTATTACGTAACAATAGTGTACATTTCTTAATAAGCTTTTAACTTATAGAATAACAGACTAATTATAACATGTATATATACAGACTAAAAAAGGCGATCCCTCAAATTCATGGAAAGAAAATTCAAGGTTCCTTCTAAGTTATATGGTATACTAATATATAAAACAACGTGCCCCTTATATATTCAACGTGGTAGAGTCGCACTAGCAGTTAGCTCAAGGGTTAAAAGGGGGGAGGAGAGTCACACCAACAGTTAGCTCAAGCTACTACTGGAAATAGGATTTCTTTACAGGAATCCGTCTATGTCCACCACAAGGCCAGTTATTTTGCCGTAAAACATCAACAATGTGTGCAAACATTACCGTGTTTTGGGTTGAACGGCACTGAGAGCTAGTGTAATTACTAGGCACAGGAGACTTAAAAACTAATTTCTCGAGGCACGAGTGCAGTGTACAGAAATGTTCTGACCCAGGATTTGTTATGGGTAGACGTTGCAGGTGAACGTGTTGCCCGTCTTAGCACTTTCTCCAATAAAAAAAAATACGGACAGTAAAAGATTCTATGCTAGTCCACTGTGTGGACAATGCATCTACATTTTGATTCTTTATACATACAGTAACGCCTTTTTCCCATATAAGGGGTGGCAGAGGCCACTCACTTAGCCCACTTTTCGCACTCGCGGGAAACGAGACGTGACGGGTGGCGAGCCACGTCGGCACCATTTTGGTACGAGTCAAAAAATTCTTACACCCCATTGCATTTGAGCAGTATAGTGACAGCATTGCATATTATGGTGTTGTTTGCGCGAACAAAGGCTGCCCTTGCAATGCCTTAGTCGCTTCTTACGACATCTCGGTAGGGATGTGGTAGGTATATCGCATTTCTCATTCTTACCGAGATGTCTACTCTGCCGGACACCTATCGCCTGTGTGTATTTTGATTCTTTATTGACAATGGACATAGGTATCAATGGAAAAGAAGGACCTTCACAGAACAGTATAAGAATTGTTCTGTCGCGGTCGCTTACCATGTGGCGGACTGTGTACACGTTCATCATTATAACTTATATAAAAAAAAAATACTTGCAGAAATTTATTCGAAAGTTGATTGAAATTTGTAATAAAAGGAATCCCAGAATATAAAGACTATGTAGTCCAGACCATACGTAGAAAATACTGTAAACTCTGAAATACTTTGTTCTATATTTTGTTTACTAATTCAACAACAGCCTGCGGCAATCCGCTACTGGATACAGGCCGTCTCTCAGAAGCACATTATATTTTTTATAAAATTATTAAAGTGAGCACAAAAGTAAATCCGCTGACGACCGTGTCGCCTAGTGGCCCGTATATCCTACATCTATGCCGAAGGTATTCGGTCCAAATCCCAGCCGGAGCCAATGTTTATTTGAAAATCAGCACATTAGTGCTGCAGCAATTTGCGAAAATTAGAACTTATTAGACAAAATATTATTTTTTATGTATTTTGCTTCTTTTTATGGTAATTATTTTATTGCGTAATTTTTTTTTTATCAAATAAAAAACACGCAAGTGAAATTTATGTGTGGAAAAACTGACGAAACAGGATAAAACCATACGTGGGTAATCGTGTTAAAAAAAGATAGTAGAATCTGGCTTTACTTTTCGGAAATCCATTATAGTGTTCTCCGCCTTAGTGATTTGTACTGCCTAGTGGTGGCGTAGTGTCGTCGTCGTCGTTTCAGCCTATCACTAGTCCACTGCTGAACATAAGCCTCCGCCATAGATGGCCACAAAAGTTTGTAGTTCTCATTTTGGGGGCGATTTCGCCCTAGTCGTCACGCTTGGCAGGCGGGTTGGCAACCGCAGTTTAATTATTCTGATGTTCCAGGAAGATGCTGCTGCCCATCTTTTGGTTTTAATTTTCCCTCTGTCGACTTTTACGACACCCACGGGAATAGATGGGTTGGAGATTTTCTTAAACCGCTACCACACTCCGAATGGTGGCGATATAAATTTGCTATTGTGGCGCGGCGGGCAGTGCTTTTCAAAACTAGGTAACACTTCATTAATAACTCGGCCAGGGATACTTGACCTAGTTGCCTTGTCCGGCAAATACGGTCGAGTACCGGGGAGGTGACCCCGGCCTTCCGAGCTACTGCTGTCTCCTTTTTTTTTATTTGCTAAGAGTGACGGAACGAGCAAAACGTTCACCTGATGGTAAGTGCAACGTCTGCCCATAACAAATGCTGTGTCACCCAGAACATTTCTGTTTGATACCACAATGCGCCCGTCGCCCTGAGACATCAGCTCTTAAGTCTCATATGCCCAGTGATTACGCTAGCTCTCATTGCCCTTCAAACCGAAACACAGTAATGTTTGCACACTACTGCTTCACGGCAGAATAACTGGCCCCGGGGTGGTACCTACCTAGACGGATTCCTGCATAGGAATCCTACCACCAGTAAAAAGTCCTCCTGCTCCTTCCGAGACAGTGGTATCTCACACCGTATACTTCCTTTCCCAAATTCGCATTCCCTACCCCAAGTTCATTTCGTACCTTATCCATTTTACTTCTTCTCGCAATGGAGAGCATACAGAGACGTAGTTCGCCACCCGTGACGTCTCATTGCCTGCAGGAGCGAAAAGTGGGCTTCGGATGTGGTCTCTGCCTACCCCTTATATGCGAAGAACGCGCGATTTTATGTATTAATTTCGCATGCGGATCTTAACAAACGAACTTTGTTTCGATCCTTTACTAAAACAACAGAAAACATTTTATTTGACCATTGGAAACAATTAATTATAGAAACTCAAAACTATTCAAATTGAGTGTACGCTAACTAAAACAAATACAGAAGCGAATCTTAAATGGTTTATTTAAATTCCCCGTTCGCTGTCTAAATATGCGCATGCAATGTAGAGGTGTGAAGATATAATCAGTCTCCTGGCACGATTTATGAACACTCATAAGACGCTCCGTGACGATCTATAGGATTCTTATTATATTAAGGTCATCTCTAGGTTATTGAAATACAGAAATTATGGAAAACTTTATTCAGTTAGGTTTCATCACCTCATTATATGCTTAGTTGTGGTATCGATAATCTCAGAAAGTGTTACACAGTTGAAAGATTTCTATTAATAGCCCAGATGTTGCATTATAAACGCTGTTTTCAAATTTACATCTATTCACATTTCACGTAGTTCATATAGAACTGTTCGTGCAGTGTTCGAACATGCATGTGTATATTTATGTATATTTTTAACAGAAAGTTTAGTATTCTTCAATAAAAATAATCAATCACTTTATTAAAATAACATACATACATTCGCGCTTCTTTCCTATTGTATTTACAGAGACCATCCGTAGCCCACTATTCGTCCACTCGGGAAACGAGACGTGACGGGTGGCGAACCACGTCGCCGCATTTGCAACTCTGTAGAAACACAACCCCGTTAGAGCATACCAGTGTTTCGTAAACTTTTAAGTAGAACAAAGCTTTAAATATCACCAATGCACGAATCCGTCTGGGTAGGTACCACCCCAGGGCCAGTTATTCTGCTGTGAAGCAGTATTGTGCAAACATTATTATGTATCTGTATGAAAGGCACTGAGAGCTAGCGTAATCACTGGGCATATGAGGCTTTGATGTCTCTGGAAAACGGGTGTAGCGTCATACAGAAATGTTCTGGGTGACAGAGCATTTTTTTTCTTTTTAAAAACGAAGCCCCCAGTAGGATTTTCTCCTGTATCGTGGGTGCGTTTTACAAACATACATTTCACATGCACAACACAACCAGACCCGAAAAAATTTGTTATGGGCAGACGTTGCACTTACCATCAGGTGAACATTTTGCTCGTTTCGTCACTTTATCCAATAAAAAAATAAAGATAAAATGAAATAAATTACATTTTGTAGTAGTCTACACACGGCGACATAAAATAATTAAAGATGGCGATAAATCAGTCTTCCTTAATGTAATACTGTTCCAGCGTACAAACTAACTCCGTTTCTAAGTAGTTTTGTGCACCTACACTTTGCTGACTTATAATTTGTTTTGGTAGCTTATTAAATATTTTTACTGACATATAATAGATGCCGTTAATCAGCATTATTATTTCATCATTCATATACTTCCTTTTTTAATTCTAAGCAAGATGATATATTCTTGGCCGATTTTGAAATGGAAAGTTAACGCGGTATTAATCTAGTTTTATTCTTTACATTGTTCCACAGTGAGTTGTTTTTTGTTTTTTAAGTAGTTCCTTTACGGATCTGATATAAACCTTTATCCGTTTAATTATATCATTAAACTGCACTGTGCACCCAACAGCGCATGGTGGCGATGGGCTCACCACCTATCACACCAAGTGAATTATATTGTTTTGGTGAAACGTGGATTAAGGCAGTCATCTGTTTTTGCAGTGAGTGGCCCAGTCTCTGACTGCCCCTTATGGGATACAGTCGTGATCTTATGTATGTTATGTATGTTGAAATGGATATACTGATGGTAGGATTCCTATGAAGGAATTCGTAAGGTAGGTATTCGTCTAGGGTACCAACCCCAGGGCCAGTTATTCTGTCGTGAAGCAGTAGTGTGCAAACATTAGGTACTGTGTTTCGGTTTGAAGGGCACTGAGAGCTATCGTAATCACTGGACATATGAGACTTAAAAACTGATGTATCTGGGTGACGGGCGCATGGTGGTGTCACACCGAAATTTCCTGGGTGTCACAGCATTTGTTATGGGTAGACGTTATACTTAACATCAGGTGAACGTTTTGCTCGTTTCGTCGCCTTTATCAAATAAAATGAAAAAACAAGATCATCAAACATCTTCCTATTAACAATCAAATGATGTAATCTGTGTCGGATATAATATACCGTTAGTATTAGCACAAATACAAAGGAACTTTTTAGTCTTTACCTATATATTTAAGGTTTCCCACATGAGGTTTCGGCAGATGTAGAAATCAAGGAAAAGAGTAGCTACCCGCCAGATTGGGTGGTCTAATTTAGGAAGATGTCTCCTTCTAGCAGTACTCTTTAGGTTTTGTATATGCATATATTATTCACTAGCTGAGCCTCACGGTTTCAGCCCCGTTAAATAAGCCGACCATATGACCGTGCCGTACGGCATGGATCCGCGTGCAGAATGCGAATTAAAACCGCGCGTAACATGCAAAGCCTGTAATTTCCACAGTTTTTCAGATTTTACGCAGGATCCTTAAATATTTGCGAAATAAAAAGTAGCTTAGATTGCTCTCTGAAAAGTTCTCTCCCTACCAATGAAAGACGCATCAAAATCGATTCAACCGTTCCAAAGATTATCCCGGACAAACAGAGAGATAGACAAACAAAAAAAAGTATGGAACGAAAGTATGGATACCATAGTATAGAGACAATGACAAATAATTTGTGGATTCGACCTCAATACAGACTGGCATGCTAATTACTCAGTCATGTGGTATTGTGTCTGCAAATTGCATTACTGAACTCATATTAAAGGTTTTAGAAGAAGTTTTTCCTGGAACATCTGAATAAATAAACTGCGGTTGCCAATCCGCCTGCCAAGCGTGGCAACTATGGCTAAATCCATCCAATATGAGAGCTACAAACTTTTGTGGCTATCTATGGGGGAGGGCTATGTTCAGCAGTGGACTTGTGATAGGCTGAAAAGACGAAGAAGTTTTTTAACCATCGTGTTTTCGCATACATCGGCTTCACACCTCACCGACTTCAACTGACTATTGTAGTTGTTGAGATGAAAAAAGTTGTTGTCGTATATGTCTCGTCCTAAGCACAAAGCTTTACCAGTACCACCTGAATGACTAGCATTCCACCAACCGACTTCAACACCATTGTTGTTGAGATGAATAAAGGTGTTGTCGTATATGTTTCGTCCTAAGCACAATTTCCTTAGTACCATCTGAATGACTAGCATTCAACCAACCGACATCATCACTATTGTTGTTGTTGAGATGACTAAAGGTGTTATCGTATATGTTTCGTCCAAAGCACAAAGCTTCACCAGTACCACCTGGATGACTAGCATTCCACCAACCGACTTCAACACCATTGTTGTTGAGATGAATAAAGGCGTTGTCGTATATGTTTCGTCCTAAGCACAATTTCCTTAGTACCATCTCAATGACTAGCATTCAACCAACCGACATCATCACTATTGTTGTTGTTGAGATGAATAAAGGTGTTGTCGTATATGTTTTGTCCAAAGCACAAAGCTTCACCAGTACCACCTGAATGACTAGCATTACACCAACCGACTTCAACACCATTGTTGTTGAGATGAATAAAGGTGTTGTCGTATATGTTTCGTCCTAAGCACAATTTCCTTAGTACCATCTGAATGACTAGCATTCCACCAACCGACTTCAACACAATTGTTGTTGAGATGAATAAAGGCCTTGTCGTATATGTTTCGTCCTAAGCACAATTTCCTTAGTACCATCTCAATGACTAGCATTCAACCAACCGACTTCATCACTATTGTTGTTGTTGAGATGAATAAAGGTGTTGTCGTATATGTTTCGTCCAAAGCACAAAGCTTCACCAGTACCACCTGGATGACTAGCATTCCACCACTGTTCGCTTTGGCAGAAATTTCCTGCCACGCACAACCACATTGCGGAATCCGCTGCCGCCAGTGATTGTTCCGGACGATCACGATTTACAGTCCTTCAAGAAAAGAGGCTATTTCTTTTTTAAATGATGGCAACGCTCCTGGAATTCCTCTGGTATTGCGGATGTTCAAGGGCGGCGGTGATCAGTTAACATCAGGCGACCCGCTTGGTCGTAAAAAAGTTTGAGACGACCATATACCAATAGAGCCGTGGTAGCTCAGGGGCTAGGCGCTCGCTTTTAATTTCATAGTACGCGAGTGACCTGGGTTCGATTCCCGGTGCCGGCACCACTAAAATTGTTAATTGCAATTTTAAGTGCTGACTTACCACATGCTCGGCGGTGAAGGAAAACATCGTGAGGAAACCTGCATGTCTGAGAAATTAAAAATATTTCGAAGACATGTGAAGTCCGCCAACCCACATTGGAGCAGCGTGGCGGATTCTTCCTAGCTCCATAACCCTCTCAGAAATGAGAGGAGGCCTGTGCTCAGTAGTGGGACATTTATAGGCTGAAACTTTACTTTTTTTTATATACCAATCTCCTTTCCACTTTTCGAAATTCAGTACTCTGGCTAAAACTAAAATTAAAATTTTCGTCTAATTACATTTTACACTCAGTTTCAGGTGACTAATTAACCCTATACAAATAAAGCAATAAAAATATTACCATACTTTAATGTAATGGAAATAAACACCCTAACTAAAATATCGTAAATTATTAAAACGAGATATTAGCGATCGATTTTATCAGAAACGATTTTAAAAATACAAACAGTAAACTCGACAGAAATGCAGTTGCCGCAAACATAATCGAACATCTCCAATATCAGACTGGTTGTTACGACGACGTTGACGATAAATACGCTTTGATTTTGCCAATGCATATCAAAATACTTGATACTCGTATCTTCGCAAAAACTCCTCGAAGGTAAAGGCTAGGTACGCATGAACGATTTTCCGATCGGGCAATTACACAATCGGTTTGCCACGTCCACAGTGTTAAATAGAAGACTGAGCATGAGCTACTTTTATTGGTCGTCAATTAAATCTGTAAAAGTTTCAGCCTATAAATGTCCCACTACTGAGCACAGGCCTCCTCTCATTTTTAAGAGGGTTTTGGAGCTAGGAAGAATCCGTCACGCTGCTCCAATGCGGGTTGGCGGACTTCGCATGTCTTCGAAAATATTTTTTAATTTCTCAGACATGCAGGTTTCCTCACGATGTTTTCCTTCACCGTCGAGCACGTGGTAAGTCAGCACTTAAAATTGCAATTAACAATTTCGGTGGTGCCGGCACCGGGAATCGAACCCAGGTCACTCGCGTACTATGAAATTAAAAGCGAGCGCCTCGCCCCTGAGCTATCTGCTAATAATCTGTAGCCAGAAATAAAATTATCAGCCAAGTTGGTCTTTGCTATTGGTTAGTATTTGTGGCCATGTTTTTATACCTTTTAGCAAAGAGCACAAACCCTTTAGATTAAATCAAGTAAGCAATTGTCCGACTCGTTTTACGTGATAACTTCTCTATTGTCCAAATAAAAAAGTCGTTCATGCACGCCTAGCCTAAGCAATACTGAATTGAAACCAAATCGCAACGGTCCGAATGCAAATTCTACGGACGAAAATTAAATGTATATTTATTGCTCAATTCTCCTTCGAGAACAATGTCGCGAATTTTCCTCGTGTAGGCAGTGGAGCGAAGTATCCGAAGTATGAAAGCGCTGTTCTTCCGTGGGAGCACTGGCCAGGTTAATTACAGAGTCCATTTTTTTCCACGCGGACCGGCGGTGCCTTGCGTTCGTATGCGAGCGCGTTTGTTATTTACGAGTTGTACTTTTTCGGTTGACACCATATAGGCCGGCATGATACTTTGCCATTATCGTATATTCAATTTTTTTACGCCTCTGTACATGTTAAGAACTTTGCCTTACCAGTCCGGATATTCTGGGATATTTTACTAGGTGATCTTCATTTTTAATTATAGGTTATGAATGGGGCTAAGTGTCATTATAATCAAGTTGATTATCGTTATTAAGTTATTCTACCAAAGAATCTGACATTCGAGCATTAAAAATGTAGTTACAAGTCTGCACTATTTAAAGTCAATCAATTATCATTCTTATGAACTGCTGAGGAAGTAAATTTAATCACTGAAGTTCAATCGAAATTAAAGATATTAAAAGAGGTGAACATACTTCAAAGCGATTAAATAATTTAAAGAAAAAAATGTGATTTACTGTAGATATCTTAATTATGAGCAATTGTAATAATTGATATAGTAAATAATTATTGCAAGTAGCATTGTTTCGTCGTAAATAATGATGCGAGTACATTATTTATACACATTTTCTATAACCATATATGACTGCCACATTTTTCAGTGTTTAATAGTGATTTTCTCTAATTATTAAGTAAGTAAGAGCATTACTTACTTAATAATTAGAAACTGTTGTAATATAATTTAAAAACAGTACTGATGGTAGGACACATGACTAAGTCTTTCTAGCATGCCAGTCATTCATCCGTAAGCATTATGCGATACGCACAGAAAGCATGAAGATTAAAGTCCAAAAGGAAATTAAAAAAAAAACATGATGAATTCACTCATTTTGTATCAGAATTTTCAAACGGAAGAACTAAATAATTTCATATTGGCAAAATTCTTTTAAGAGCAGCCACTTAACAAAGATGAAGATCTAACTACTTTCAGTGTCTTATCAGAAGGTAAGAAAATATTGTAGTGCAGTAAGCTTCAATCACAGAGGGACCCTCATGATCTCACCGTTACTTGCGTATTTTAACTGGCGGTAGGTTTCCTATGCAGGAATCCGTCTAGGTAGATGCAACCGCAAGGCCAGTCACTCATTCACGAAGCAGGAGTGTGCAAAATTACTGTTTTTCGGTCTCAAGGACACTGATACCTAGTATAATTACAGGGCATATAAGGCTTAAAAAACGACGTCCCGTATTGACATAGATCTTCCTCGGTGATACCGCAACAGTTATGGGCAGGCGTTGCAGTTACCATGAGGTGAACGACTAGCTTGTCTTTTTACTTCACATAAGTGAAGTTTTTATTGTTAGAAGAATCAGCAGAGTAGAACAGCACCTATCTATTTCCTACCGAGGTGTCATAAAAGGCGACTATGGTATTGAACAGACAGTCTTTATTCGTGGAAAATAACACCATAATATGCAATGTTGTTACTATACTGTTCGCGTGTGAAGGAATAAAAAAGGGAGAAAGAATTTTTTGAATCGTACCGAAATGGCGGCGACGTGGTACGCCACCTGTCATGTCTCATTTCCCGCGGGGGCGAAAGGTGGGCTACGGTTGTGGTCTTTGCCTACGCCTTTTATGGGAAAATGATGTGACTTTATTTATGTATGTAGAAGAGGAAGAAGTTAGATATTTCGGTGTGCTTTTTTCCCTAAGACATTAGTTTTTTAGTCTCATATGCCCAGTAATTACACTTGCCTTTCAGACCGTAACAGAGTAACGCTTGCACACTACTGCTTCACGTTAGAATAACTTGCCTTGGAGTGGTACCTACATAGACGGGTTCGTGCATAGTGCGGTAATAGTACTCATCGCATGCATGATGATGATGACGTTGTACCTCTGGCGATTTGGACCACGGCGACATGTTCCCATTCGCAGTCACTCGGCCTGACCTTCCCATATCCGATATAATGCTCGAAAATAAAAATGGATCCAGAGTCAGAAACACTTCGTCAATTACAATACATGTATACCCAAAAAAAAAAATACTTAGTGTAAAACCATGACATCGAACCAAGACCCAGACACAGAATGAAATCATCGTCCCACGACTCAGCAGTACGTTACGTTGACTACTAAACTATATAAACGACTCGCAGTAGTCTTTATAAAAACGTCACAATGCACCTCTGGTTTCCAACTGTCACAACAAGAATTTCTTAATTCCTCATTGTTAAAGCAATAAAACTTTTATGCGATGCCTTCATTCGGTTTAATTGAAAGGTACAGTTACACAAGTAGTTCTATATTTCACCCTACCTGCTTCAATATAGTCATTTCTTTCATTCGAATGTCGTTGGAACTTTTTTTTATAGGAGAGGGAGCAAACGAGCAAGCGGCTCACCTGACGGTAAGTGATCACCGCCGCCCATGAACATCCGCAATACCAGGGGAACTCCGAATCCGTTGCCGGCCTTTGAGGAAGGAGTAGTTGTTGTTCTCGTGCTGTTCATCGTTTTGTTGAACAGCACGAGAACCTTCCCCCAAAAGTATTGTTTAGGCCGATATGAAATGGTGTTGACGATAGAAAGCTTCTGTGTCCGCTAATACACAATTTTATCTACGTGGTCGCTCGGTCGAGAGGACATTAGTTCTTTGATAAATAAAATACAGCCTGTTGGTCTCGATAACGCACATTCGATCCCTCTCTTATAATTGATACATATTATGATTTTATTACACTTTCATATTATGTACCTCTTCTGTTAACTTATGACTACAATTTTAAATAAATATACAAGACTTTATGTGAAATCCGTTTATAAATAAAAACAATTATTTATAATAAAATGTTTAACTCTCATAGTAAGGGTATACCGGTCACGAACAATCCCCAGTACTTTCAATTTCCATACTTTTTATTTTAGGTATTCATTGTATTTTAGTTTCTTTTTTTTAATATTTTTGTACTTTAATTTTTTATTATGAATTACTTTTGTGTACGTCTGTTTCTTGTAAATAAATGTTTTTTCTTTCTTTCTTTAAGTCTGAAGTATCGAGTATCGATTTTCAGTAATTTATGGCGTCTAGTGCTATTCACACATCAGAAAAGATCGGTTTTTGCGATCGGCTTCTCTGTTGGGAAGTTCACCTGACTATCTACCTAAATTACCAAACTTAATATTATTGCATGTATATATTTCACAATTATTATTTTATTACAATATTCAAACTGTTAGTCTGGGATTCGCATAAGCGGTATAAATCATTCTTAAGAAGCGCTGGATTGAGCATGTGATGCGGAAACCAAGCAACGAGATATTACTGATGTGTGTACATTCGTATAATGTTATAATTTTACTGACACCGTCACATTTCGTGATTGGCGTAAGAGCCAACTAAAGGAAATATCTGGGAAATCTCATGAATTCCGACGAGTAGCGGCATAAACCATGTCAAAACATTCCAGACCGAAAACACACAGATCGGTGACGGCGACTCCATCTTGGACACAGTGTATCTGAATCTAAAGGTACCTCAACACCAATTTTGTTGACGAAGCACCTTGTCAAATTCTGATCGTTATAATATTGCGACATTCCCTATCTATAGCTTCGTGTTTTCCTAAATTATCGCATTAAAAAAGTTAACAATTTTCAAGCCATCTTCGCCATGTAGTTCTCATTTTAATTTTTCATTTCAATCTTGGACGCTGATCGCTTGACCACAAAAAATCTGTACCACTAATAATGCCGTCGGACATTATTAATAACGTTAATTTCATTTTACAGTTATAACGAACATCAATAAATAAGGAAGCGACGCACAACCTTTCAATGTAACGCAAATATATTATTCAAGCAAAAAGGAGTTTCCAAAAGGCTTTAAACAAAAAACGCCGAACGACATTCTTCTTTACAGCTCTCTATAGACATTCGCGTGTGCACTGACATGAAACTTATAGATATGACATAAAATTAACAGATGTGAGAAATAATGTAGAGAAGCTACCTGCTCCGGTGTGCAATTTTTACTGATATACTTAATATGTTTTGTGCTAATATTTCTCTATTAATTCTTTTTGACGCATCTTTATTTTCTCCCAAAACTTTGTCCAGATGCTATTGAATTTACTACATTTTAGATTAATACATCCTACAAATTGGTTGCTCTTGAGGTTAATTTCTTTCACTATCATATAATGGTGCCCATTTATATTTTTTTTATAGTAACTTGAAGATATCATCAATTGAATTATTTCAATAGACATAATCAAGTACTGTGTACAATAGTTCAATATTTCAATAGAGAATTATATTTAAATCTTTATTTTGATGAACAAATAAATCATTAGCTTAAACATCGAAAAATTAATATTTGCACACTGTAGAATTACTGGTCTGGTGCTCTAGATGACTTCCTGAATAGTAATTCTGCCACCAGTAAAAGTCTATTGTAAGCCATTGCCCATTTCCGAGTTAGAAAGAATCGCTATTATCATAACGCATTGGTGATCGTAGTACGAACGAAATGAAATCCACTAAGGCGTCGCTGGTCGTCATCGTCGATATTGGTGTTTGGTTATATAATTAAATCCGTAAAAGTGGTTTTATTGAATCTAGAATATTTTGTTACATTATTCCACTATATGTAGAAAGTCGCAAGATTATTCTAACATTTTCCTTTCTTCACATTAACAACCTCCTTAAGAAGAGATAGAGTGAAGAAGTATTTTTCGCCATTACCTTTGCGACATTTGTTGGTCGAGCATTATTTCAAATTACATAATTACAAGCCGTCATTTCTAGCAGTATAATCCATCTATATATTTCATACGTTCGTATGTAACCGTCGCATCGGCAATCGAACAGTACGTTTTATCGAGTAAACTGAACTCGCCAGCATCGAATGATTTATTGTTGTGACACGTGTTTTTTGTACTGTCTCGTACGCTCACGGAAACAATTTCGAATCATTTATACCGACCGCCTGTTCAGCCGCCAAATATGGAAGCGATGAACCGGCGCGTCTCCGGTTTTCGGGTTTTTCACTTTAATTTTTGAGAGAAATGGAAGTCGATTGTTTTTGCGTTTTAATCGGCGACATGAAATCGAAATTGATGAAATTTTATATAGCACGTTTAGTTCAAAATAAAATGAAATAGAGTTAATGGAATTGAGAAAAATTACTTATTTTCGTATAATTTAATTTATTTATTTTTATCAAAGCACCGTAGTAAACTACGTAGCCGAATTAGGATTTAAGATAGGAGATAATAATACACTTTATTAACTGAATAATATCTAACGAGAGAAACATAAAAAGTCTTGTAACAAATCTCAATCCATTTACTTTAGATATAGCGGGCAATATTATCCCTGATTTCAATTATAGCCGGACAAATTGCGTACAAAAATTCCAAAAAGACGCAGACACCGACAGAGGGCTTCTGACGAAATACTTATTAATTTTCATGAGCGGACTGTATGCGCATGCTCCAATTTTTTTTGCGGCGGAGCGGACGTCGGCCCGCGCAGCGACGGGTTCGATCCTCATAAAGTTTTATAGCACCTGTCAGGCGAAAAACCTTTGGCTAGCGAAATTGCGTTACAACTATATATTATTTAAGAACTAATTTAAGGTATAAAATATGATCAATGATGTATGGTTGATACAATTTTAGTTTAAAGAACGTTATTGCGTGATTTTATATCAAACGAGATTTTGATTTTTGTGCATGTTTGCTGAATTGCAATAGATCCGGTTGTTAAGTCAATTGAACCCACGTTTTTTATTTTCGATATAGAGATTGTTATAGTTGGTTAGCCGATAGGCCGGTAGAGTAGAATAGAATCTACCTCTTTCTTAATGAGGTGTCGAAAGAGGTGACTGAGGCTTTGAACGGACAGCCTACATTCGTGTAGGATATCACTATACTATGCAATGCTGTCACTATACTGCTCGTGGGAACGCAATGAGGAATAAGAGCTTTTTTGACTCGTACCAAAATGGCGGCGACGTGGTTCGCCAACCGTTATGTCTAGTTTCCCGCGAAGGCGAAAACTAGGCTACGTGAGTGGCCTCTGCCTACTGAAGTTTTGAAAATAAACTAACATTTTTATTAAATAAATATCATATCAGAACACAAGCACGTTACGTACTCCACGTACTGTTAACTGATCAGTAAAAATGTGGATTAATATTTTGTTTTTATTTTCAATTTCCGTAAACATATGATTGCACAAACTACTTCTACAAGATGTTGATACTTATATTTATATATTAGATATTTATACATTGGTACTTACGCGATCCGCGGAAAATCAAATTGGGATGAGAATGCAATGGCGCACCAGTGATTGCCATAACTTTGATCAACGCAGAAGTTTCTCGTATTGGTATTGCCAGTCCGTTTGTATTTATGTACGTTGCAATAAAACAATTTAACTGCATTTGGTTACGCCTCGAGAAATTCGATGCGCAATTAATACTAAACTGGATTTTGTCGATGACAACGCTTGTCGTGTTTCGTTTCACAACTGTGTTCAAAATGGATTTTCGTGACATCCATACGTAATGAGGTTACGTTTTAATGAATCATGAATTTAACACGTAATTGTAGAGTTCATGCTATAAGTAACTGATGATACATGACCAAGGGACTGACATGTTAGGACTGGGACTGTATGTGATTGAATCTAAAACAACATTTTATGAAGTAGGCATTTTTTTATGTTCGTATTTGATATCGTATCCAAACCTTCCTCGTACTGTACAGCGAGAACTAATACTACTGTTAGTGTGAATATTGTGTAGCGACATCTATGTCGCCACACGAGAAGCTCAAGAAATATTCGCATACGTCCATAATCGCGCTATGAAAGTTTTCTGAGATGCGAACTATATATACAACATCTAAATATTACTAGTTGGAGGAGACGTCCTCCCCAGATCAGACCATTCGATCTGGCGGGCAGCAACCCTTTTCCTTGGCACCATCTTTCGCCAAAATGGTGACCCCTGTATGAACATCCCGCAGCCAGCTTCTCCGAACCCACAGCAATAACGTCATTGGCAGCCATCGCAGTCACAGCAACCAGACTACTGTCGGCACAACGCGTGCTTCCTAGTCTCTCAGCCACTAAGGATCATCAAGGATGGGGGCCCCCTTCTCCTCAGGCTGACTCCTGCGGCACCAACACTTGTCTCCATACGTCTCGATGCACTGAAGACCTGGACACAGGTTCACCGCAACGCCAGATTGCACCTCATCGCCTGACGTCCCAAGTTCTCCACGCTAAACTACGACTTCCAGTCTCAGCGGGGGAGTGATGTAGCGACATTTATGTCGCCACATGAGAAGCTCAAGAAATATTCGCATACGTCCATAATCGCGCTATGAAAGTTTTATGCGAACTATATATACAACATCTAAATATTACTAGTTGGAGGAGACGTCCACCCCAGATCAGACCAACCGATCTGGCGGGTACCTACCATTTTCATCGGCAATATAATTCGCCAAAATTGTAAGCGGCAGTGATGACAAAGTTTTTATGAGAACTCAGTTTTACCCTCCATTTCCCCAAATTCCCGACAATTTACGATAACGCAGCTCTGGAAATTAACTGCAAAAGTTTGCACCAATTATTACCGTAGAAGTATTGATCGCAACATAAAAACTTTCGTATCGGAATTTTGTTTCTCTAATATTTTTTCTATAACTAAGGAATAGTAAAAAATAGAATAAAATATTTGGGTATGTATTGTTAACGCTACTTCGGTCTTTTATATTTTTATCAGTCTTTGGTACACTATCCATAGTTGGCATAGTAAGTCATATAACGAGATTTCAGAGGCGCTAAAATGTATAATTGTACAATAAGCTAACTAAATAAAAAATATTTGGATCTTATGAAATGTTTTGAATATTTTTTTCATTAAATCAATAAATGAAAATATATCAAAAACAAAAATAAAGAAAAATAATTAATAAACAAATCCAAAAAAATATCAAAAATAAAAATCTAACCATAAAACAATCACACTGTCATTGGGGTTCGAAAAATTGTATTTCATAGTATATTATTATTAGGACGGGGAAAAATTCTTTTCGCATTGAGTATGCACATAAACTTATTATAAAACCTCTTTGGCTTTACTATTTGTAATTGGCTGGTTTTGATGACATTAAAATGGTTACGTTTCAAAAAAAGAAAAAAAATAAGTAAAATGTTGTTTCCAGCTATTTTTCATGTGTTTTTCATTCTGTCAATATGAGTGAATCTAATGAAGAAATTCGATACATTTTAAAATTTTATTACAAAAAGGGAAAAAATCCAACGCGAGCGAAATTAGCGAAAAAAAATTGTGATATTTATGGGCCTAATTTGAGGCCAGTTTGAGTAGCACAAAGTAGGTTTAAGCGATTTCAATCCGGGAATTTTGATGTGAATTATGCACCCCGCTCTGGTCGCCCTGTTGCGAATAAAATGGACGCCATTTTTGAAAAAGTGGTGCAAGATCGGCATATCAGATATTTGGGTGCCATACGAGCTCACTGAAAGAAACCTAATGAAGCGTGTAGGTACTCATTGTTATTCTTTATTGAGACGTAATGAAACCGAACCGTTTTTGAAGAGATTGATAACTGGTGATGAAAAGTGGATCACGTAGAACAAGAACTTGCAAAAAAATGTCGTGATCGAAGACAGGCTTCACAGACTGTGCCAAAACCCAGGTAACTCGCAGTAAGATGTTGCTGTGTGTGTGTGGTGGGATTGGAAGAGCGTTGTTCATTATGAGCTTTTACGGCCGGGCGGTACCATCGATTCGGAGCTCTGCTGCCAACAACTGATGATAATAAAGCAAGAAGTAGAGAGAAAGCGGCCGGAATAGATCAATAGAAAGGGTGTGGTCTTACATCACGACAACGCTAGACCACACACATCTTTAGCCACTCTTGCCAGTTAATGCATCCGCCATGTAGCTCTGACCTTGCACCTTCAGATTTTCACTAGTTTCGGCCTCTTCAGAATTCTTTAGGTAGTGTCAGGTTAACATTAAGAGAGGACTGCCAAAACTACTGGTCGCGTTTTTTTGCTCAGAAGTCCCAAAATTTCTACAGCAACGGTGTCATGTCACTACCTTCTAGATGGCAAAAAGTCATCGAACAAAATAGCACATATATACTGTAATGTCTTTAGTTTTCATATGAAATGCGAATAAATTTTTACCCTAACCTATTACAATGTTAAGGAAAATGGAAAAAAAAGTATTTTTATATAAACGTTTCAATTATCGTTTTCGTGAAGGTTTGCTTAAAAATTCAACAAATGAGTAATAAATATGTATTAGTCACTATTAAGTACACTAAATTAAAAGCAATGAACTCTAGTTCATTCAAAAAAAAAAAAATTATTTGCTATAAATATTTATTTACTAGTGGTAGGGATCTGTCTAGGTAGATATCGCCGCAGGGCCATTTATTATGCCGTGAAGCAGCAGTATGCAAAGAAGATAATAGAGTGTTTTCTTACGTAGCGATTTTGGCGTGAACGCGTCCAGGTAATTATAGATCAACCGAGCAGCGCCTGTGAGTGATCATTGTCGCAGTAAACATCTTTAATGATCAAAAATCCTACTGCGGTGCGGAATTGCCTAAATTGACTAATTAGAAACAATTTTTTCAATAAAAAATATGGCTCCGTCTTTTTACGAAGTACATTATGTATCATGTTCAAACGAAATTTCGTATTGATACGTGTAGATTACGAAGTAAAGTTGGAATAAAGGCCTTTTTGACAGCTTAAAATATTCCAAAATAAATATATCTTTTTATCAAGTGAAATAATCTAATTCATATTTCGGGACAACTCTTCGTCTAGGTAACATGATCAGAATTCTCGTTTTGAGTAACGTTCCTGCCTATTGTTGTATCAAATTTCCTTAAATTTACAATATTTTACTACTCGAGCGGCCTTAAATAGATATATTAATATCAAATTAATCATAGGCGTGGGCAGCAAAATCTTCCTGAAACATCTAAATAAATAAACTGCGGATGCCAACTCGCATGCCGAGCATTGCAACTATGATAAAATAACCACAAAATAAAAGCTACTAACTTTTGTGGCAGTCCATGGGGGAGGCCTATGTTCAGCAGTGGATTAGTGATAGGCTAAATAATGATAATGATGATAATTAAAATTTTACAAATGTTGTTTTTGTAAACAAATAGATAGATATGCATTATGAAATCATTATGTTGCCGTTGTAAAAATAGGCTAACCTACTACTTAACCGGTATAAAACCTTTTAAAAAATTATAGAGCATTTCTAACAAAAAAAAAACCGGCCAAGTGCGTGTCGGGTCACGCACAGTGGAGGGTTTCGTAGTAGGGGATAGCGTATAACCGTAAATATCCCGTATCCTTAAAAGTACACGATATATCTTATTCAAGCTAATTAATTTTGAAAATTTTTTTTTTCGTATTAATTATCAACTATTGGATTAAATAAAACAGTTACTTTGAAACTTCGAGGTTTCAAGGCCAAATCGTTTACAAACGAACTTCAATTTTGATTATTTTTTTCAGTTGTATGGCTTGCAACCACATTTGATTTGTAATTTCATTACAGCGTTGTATAGAGGTTCTTAATAATCCTTTCACCAAAATTTTATATGTAGGTAGTGCCAGGAGTCTTCAAGTAATATGGCAGTGACCAAAGCAAAGCTTTTTTACTTATATTGATTAGATTCCTAGATTTCAGTTTTAATGTATTGACTGTCTAAGCTCTGTGATCCACCATTTTGTTTCAGACGCTTGTTTTTTTTTTCTAAAATATAATCTCTTCTACTTGTCAATCCCTTCATTTAATACCCATTTTGAGACGATTGAAAAATCAGTAATTCGCTGTTTTGTGGTTGCGACCATTTTGATTTGTATTTCTATCATAGTGTACTGTGATGTGATGTGATGTTCTCCTAGCCGATTTCGACCACGGCGACAACTTCCGAATACTGTCGAGAGCCATCAACTGCGCAGGAGATATTATAGTGCCACAAGTGTACGCGCAAACACAGATGCACTCACTCGTCCCAACCTACCCGCGCCCGATGTAACGCTGATGCGATAAGATCGGAGGTAGGCTAGGAGATGCAGTGTCAGAAACACGGGGACAATCACAACACAACCAGACCCGAAAACCAACAATTTGTGTTTTAGCACAAATGTTGGCTCCGGCTGGAAATCGAACCCAGGACCCGCGGCGTAGAATTCAAGTACTCTGACCACTAGGCCACGCGATATTCTACTAATTAAGCCCTTTCATTTTTATATCCATATTGAGGGGGTTGAATAAAAAATGTAAACCGCCATTTTGTGGCGGCGGCCATCTTGAATTTACAATATCGAATATAAATAATCGTCTTGTCATCAGAACTAAATATGTGTACCAAATTTCAGGCTAATCGGTCAAAATGTAGGGGGTAAAATTACAATTACTATATTTGGCCAACATAAGAGCGACAAAGCAAGCTAAATAAAACCGTTTAAAATTATTATGGTGATTAGAAAAGCAGCACAACCAAGTTAATTTGCTAAGATCCACGTGAAAATTCCAAATTATTTGAATTATGGGTCAAATATCAGGGTGCAAATGCAAACTTATACCGCCAAGGGGTTCTCCTTTACACCTACAGGCTTGGCGGCTGTCGCCGTAGTCTCTGTATCACATGATAACGCAGCGTTGTGTTTTTTTTTATTGCATAAAGTGATGAAACGAGCAAAACGTTCACCTGATGGTAAGTGCAACGTCTGCCCATAACAAATGCTGTGTCACCCAGAACATTTCTGTGTGACACCTCATTGTGCCCATCACCCTGAGACATCAGTTCTTAAGTCTCATATGCCCAGTGATTACGCTAGCTCACAGTGCCCTTCAAACCGAAACACAGTAATGTTTGCACACTACTGCTTCACGGCAGAATAACTGGCCCTGGGGTGGTACCTACCTAGACGGTGTCAAGTAGTAGTATTGTAGTAGTATTGTAGAAGTGCAGAAAGTCTGGTGGCGGTTTCCAGTGGCAGTTCCCTTTGGCGGTATTAGTTTTCTTGTCTACGCTATTATGGATGGCGGGCAGGACATTTTTAATTTTGATGCGGATATTATTAGTGTAACTTTTTGTCCCTCCTTTACTTTAATATATTCTCGCAAAGTAACATCCGATTCTGTTAACGGTTACGGATTCATTACAAGTTTCGAAAAATTCTTCGTATCCTTGCATTGCATGCTTTATCGAAATAAAAATATTGGGAGTAAACGAAATAATAAGTGCATTAAAGTCTCATCATGCAAGTTTTTATCTTGATTTGCTACAAATTATCTACCGCTATTGCTCCGAAATTGTTGTACAAAAACGGAGATGATGCCAAAATCTGCTCAGTCTGTCACCCAACAAAAAACTCGCTCTGACCGGACGCAATGTCGCCACAGAGTGTACAATTAATTAAACAATTAATCAGCTAATTGCCAGATGATTTGTTTTTTACTTCGAGTTTCGCCGTTCGCATTTAAGACAATTTGTTCGCGAATCTGGATCTTGAAACTGGTCCATGCTCTTTATAAGAATAATTTGATCGTGTCTAAATGCAGGGACAGATCTTACCGAAACATTACTGTATTTAATTTAATTTTTCTTAAGAAATTTATGAAGTTGGTCATACCGTAGCTTATTTTCGAAAACATTTTGTTCTTCACATATAATATTATATCTTCTTCAGTGTTTTTTTAATCTTCCAAAATAATTGTTTAAAAATTCCTCATCGTAAAAAATTTTTTTTCTAAAATATCTATAATTCGATTTATATCCAAACTTGAACGGAACGTTGCACAGTGAATTATGAAAATCAATTGATTTGTTAATGTTTAATTTAGCCTAAGTTTCTTTTCATATCTTTTGTCTATTCTAAATATCATTATAAGTTTTGTCGTTTACTGACCGTCGCGTGTTTTCCGCTAGCGTGGCATAGCGTTAATTTGCGCTCACCTTAGTGCAGCGAGGTCGCTGCCTCCAATGCATTGCTTATTACGTTGGCACGTAATGGTGGGGACATTTCACTGGAACTTATCTCTTAAAAATAGACTATAAAAATTTTCAACTGTTTACATTATTTTAATGCTAACTATTGAGTAGATTTAAAATATGTATTTGTATTTCAATGACATTTTGGGTCGACAAATAATACGCATTGACATTTCGTACCTAAGGATGCCACACTAGGATTTGTATCGTATAGTGAGTGCATTTCACGGAAATGTCACAAACAATTTTAATCCAAAACAAAAACAATTTTTGTTTTTTCACAAATCTTGGTGCGGCTGCGATTCGAAACCAGGACCCCCAGCGTAGAAGTCAAGTACTCTAACTACTAGACCACTAAGCTGAAGTTAAAAAATTTCGCCCGTCCTACTCGTTCCACCCGTTGAACGCACCCAAAATATGCAGTAGTTCTGTACACGCCAGTGCCTCGTACCCTTGAGGAGTGATCAGGCATATCGCACGTTCCGATCTGCTACTGCTTGTTAGTGGTATCAGATGACTGCAGGTCATCAATTTCGCTTGATTTGCAAAGAAAAAATGACAAAGGAGATAAGTGTAGTGCGGACCGCTGACGAACGCGCCCCGGTCGACTTTTGAATTTAAATTTCCATAGTGATCTTTTGACTCGGCGAGATCCTTTTCGAGTGAGCAGCATTTTGGTGCAATTCTCGTGTAATGATCACGATACGGATCTAAATTTGCTGGGTCTATGTTTATTAGGGATAATGTGTAATCCGTTATGTTGTCTAAGTTGGTAAAGTTTTATTTTCTTTGTCGCTCAGCAGTGGGGCATTTAGAGGCTGATATGTTACTTTTTTTATACCACCTCATAAAATAATTGTTATTTGAATTAAAAATAGATAGATACTCATTCTTTCAGTTGATACTTGCACGCTTCCCGTTATAGATTATGTTTTACTGGTAGTGGGATTCTTATGCGGGAAATTATTTAGGTAGGTAACACTGCAGGGCTAGTTATTCTGCCTTCAAACATTAGTGTGAAAGAAAACGTTACTGTGTTCCGGTTTGAAGGACATTCTTAACTAGTGTAATTACTGAGTATATGATACTTAAGAACGGACGTCCCAGGGTAACGAGCGCAATGTAGTGTCACACTGAAACATTCTGAGCGACATAGCATTTTATAGGCCGACGTTGCACTTACCGCCGAGCACATGATGCACTTTTTTATAAAAAAACGATACTCCACGCTAGCATTTCTCCTTCATTATGGGTGTGTTTTACATAAATTCACATGCAAAACACAACCAGACCCTAAACAGCAATTTTTATTTTTGCACGTAAATATGCTGGCTTCGGCTGGGTTACAAACTACAAACCCGCGGCGTAAAATTTAGACCAACCGAGTCTTATCAAAAATAAATTATAAGTAATGTTAAATTATTATTAATTTAAAAGACATACGAAATTAATGTATCTCAAGATTCGAGTATTCTGAATTTATCATACTACAGATGTCGGGTGGACAACAGGAAGTCACTGATTGAAATATATATTTATTCGAGTAAGTGACATGACAAGTAGACATCACGATAATATGTACACATATAGTTATTTTTGTCGAGAATGACGAGAAGATCAAAACGTTCACCTGATAGTAAGTACCAAGTCAGCCCATAACAAATGTTGTATCACACATAATATTACTGTGTGTTACCACACTGCGCCCGTCACACTGAGATATCAGTTCTTAAGTATCATATGCCCAGTAAATATACAAGCTATCAGTGCCATTCGGATCGAAACAGTAATTTTTGCACACTATTACCTCACGGCATAACAACTGGCATAGAGGTAATACCTAGATGGATGCAGGAATTAGGAATCGTACCTGTAAAATAACGTAGGTTGCAGTCATAGAGACAAGTCGACAATCACAACTAAACCAGAGTTATTTGAGCACGAGAGTCAAGTCCGGGATCGGAGACGTTGTAGTCAGATAGTATAAAAAACTTACAACGCATAATACGAATGACACAAAGCAAGTATGATACGAGTACGTAGATATTGTCGAAGAACGGAACAAGGAAAATTCAAGTAGTAATGCCTTTGCTTACATATCGATACTTACATGCGTAATGTTACACAATGCAAATGAAAGCTTGAGCCCATTCATAGATGCATAGATCGGGTATAGCTGTTCAAACTAATTTGTTTTCACGCGGAACTTCAAAGCGCAGTCATCAGTCAATGAGAGGTAATGAAGTCATAACAGTGACGACAGTATTGTAATTAGGTGCCTTTATTGAGTATTGACTAGCCATGATTGGGTGACCAAAGATTAAAAACTGGTAACTTCATTGAACCATTTTCTACCTACGCGTGTTTATCTCTGAAGTGTTCAGTATTTCACAAAACCTTAAAAAATATATAACGAGTTGATATTATTATCATTTAATCTTTTTTTAAATTATTCGTCAATTGTCATGTGCAATTTATACATATTTAATAACACAGAATCACTTATTTTTAATAGTTTATTTTAACTAATTTTAATCTATTTTAACTATTCTTTGCGTGTTATGTTCGGGATTACACTTAATTCAAATTCCTTATAAATTAAGTGCGATCCCGAATGCGTGTGATTTTCTCTTTCTATTTTTTTTCTTTCTATTCTCTTAATTAATCCTCTTTTTTGTTACTTACAATTTCTGCTTCAGCTCTCTCTGTTTCTCTCTCTATCTATCTTTGTCTCTCTCTATTACACTAAATTCTTTTACAAATTAATCTTCCATAGTGCACTGTTTGCACATTAAAAGTTAGATTTTCGTCATTTATTAGATTCAGGTCGTCAGCTATTGATCTTGAACTTTAAAATATTGTTGTAATGCCAAAATGTATACTCTAGTTTACTACTCTACAAAACGTACAATTAATCGTACTGCCACGGTTTCACACTTCCGCGATTTAAAACGGGTTCTATTCCAAGAACTGAAATCAGTGAAGCGATTGATCTATTATAAATGTGTTGCGAATAACATTTGTATGAGTTAATGAAATACAAAATTGTAAGATTTATACGCCGTTTTATCTTATTCGATAATTGTAGCATGTTTATGAATGATTTTTTTAAGAGATTACTGCTAACATAATAAAAATTTGAAGAATTGTTTTCATACTAAGAACATTTTTATTTAGATAATTAGTAATGCTTAAGAACTTTCAAAAATCATATTTGAAATATGTACAAGCCATAGAAATTGAGATTGCCACGTCAGTTAATCAGACTTCTGCGTCGGTTTCCCGGTTCCCTTTACTTAGATATTGGTTTAGCCGGGAATTTTTTTTTATCACTCTAACAAACTTTTTTAGATTAGCTCTTGTCACTGTCATCACCATCATTTAACAAAGAGTCTATATCTAAATGGTCTGCTCCACGTAAGAAAAATTTGACTAATCGCACCTTCTGCAACTACTGCATGTTATGAGACCGAGTATTTCATATCTTACATATCACATGTAGTTATTCTGCCATATAGACAGGTATTTTCTATTAGAGAAAGAGACGAGATGAGCACATTTACCTGATGCTAAGTGCAACGTCCGCCTCAAAGCAATGCTCTGTGTGGCACCACACTGCGCCCATCCTCCTGACATATCAGTTCTTAAGTCTAATATGCCCAGTGATTTGTGTGACATGTGATACTTGCTCTCAGTCTCCTTCAGACTGGAAGTTGACACAGTAACGTTTGTACACTATTGTATCCCGGTTGAATAACTGGCCCTGCGGATGCTACGTAGGCGAATTCCTGCATACGAATTCTATCACCAGTAAAAAAAATCTCGCAGTACGATTGGTGACATTTTTGAGAAAACGTTGGACTTCACTGGTGTTTGTGTTGTAAAGTCATAAATTCGAGATTTATAGCCCAACCCAAAAACCAATAATTTGTGGTCTTGCGCAAATGTTGACTCCAACTGCGATTCGCAGCTGCAGCTAAAGGCACCCTTCATTTGAGAGAAACTATTCAGCAGGTGAGTTTCTCTCTCACTCACACACACTTACACACACACACTCACGCCCGCGCACACACTCACACACCATAGTATAGACACATCACATTAAATCATCTCATAATTAAATTTTTAGCTTAGCTTTATTTTTCTAACCATATCAGTTAAAATAGTAAACCTGATCCTTAGTCCGTGGGGTGAGGACCTGGTGATCTGTAATACAGGTATACTTGCTTACCTCAGACACCAGCTCCTCACATAGACTAGACTGTAACAATATTTTACTGATAAGTTATATTTTAATTTTTGTAATATTTTTTCAATAAATTATTTTTGAATAATTAGGTAATATATCTTCATCTTCATCCACATAGAAGTGTGAGATTTGGCATAGTTAAAGTTTGTCTGGAGTAGAAGCGACAAAGCTAAAATTTGTGAATGTAATTATGTGTTGTTATAAATGCATTAAATTGAATAAAATAAAACATTCATTATTTACGTTCATGTATATATACAATATATATGTTGTATGGCCAATGTCAAACACATAGTAGTCTGTGGTCAAATAGTCGTACAGAGAGATTGTAGTCATAGAATTTTAAAATGTTGCCAACAAATAATTACTCAAATCTCAATAACGTTCAAACTTTAAAAAAATATGAATTTAGGTCGAATTTAGACCACCGATGGGCATCTAGAATAATTTTAAGCGGTATAGTCAAACAGGATGTTGTATGCGAAACTTAAGGTTAAAAAATAGATTAACGGTTCGTGTGGCGCAGTGGCCAAGTCTTGGCACTACGCCAAATGCGTTACCGATAGCATTAACAATTCCCATTCGGAACAAATATTGTATGATATACGGATAGTTGTGCCGGGTTTGGGTTTTTGAGAAAAAACTACACTGGGATTTAGCATACGCGTAGCTAGACGACATAGGCTTAATCCCAGAATCGTTTTTTTTTTTAAATGTAATTGTCGTCTTGTACCATCCCCTATCTCAAGCATTTAAGCTTATTTCTAGCGGGTAACACACATGGGTAATATTGATAGTATTCTAGTTAATAAGTAGTTATTAAATAAATATCGAGACCTTTTTAATCAATAATGCATTAAACAAAGTCCATTTACGATCGATGGATGTTTAAACAACACAAAACCATCTCCCTTTTACCGTCTAACAAACGAGGCACAAATAGCGAGCAAATCTAGGCTTAAAAGGCTTCATAGCGATAAAATAAAGCTCCCAACGCCATTACACACTGGCAATACCAAAATTAGTAGTGGCCAACCATCGATGCGTGCGCCGAATAAATCTTTACCCGATAAGTCGCGCCCTCTAGGTGGCGCTAGGATCGCGATAGTACGTTTGCCGAGACTATCTCGTCGTTCGAGATCTTCAAGGTTTGTTAAGCCAAGAAAGTGGCTTGGAAATTCAATCTTTGTAACAACAACACATATATGGCTGTTATACTCTTAATAGAAATTCAAGCTGCGATTTATCAAATTTCGTTTCGGATGTTCTTGTGGAAGGGAACCAGACGAGTACGTTTACTTTATAGAATGTCACTAGTTATTCTAGGTCTATTGGAAAATCAAAACTAGATCGGCCTGAATTTTTATTATATATATTATGTATATATATACATTCATACAATAAAGCCTTTTTTCTATATAAGGGGTGGGCAGAGACCACACCCATAGCACATTTATCCCCCGCAGGAAACGAGACTTCGCAACGAGGTCGATTCAGCGGTTGGACCGTGAAAAGGTATCATAGAGACAGACGGACAGAGAGAGTTAGTTGGTTTCGCATTTACAATATTAGCCCTTCGCACTCGAGGCCCTTTCCGCACGGACTAATGTGGTGAGCGAGGCTCACCTCTCGAGTGCAAAGCGTTAGTGTGGATGAGCCTTGGCGCGGTAGCAAATAGGCCCGGCCTATTGCCTTAATTTTTTTTAGGTACTACCGAGACACTTAGGTTCAATACCTGCTGCTAGGCAAAATATTGCTAATTTGCTGCCTTACAACCTGCGTCACAGCGATACCCTCGATACATTCATGTATTATTTGTCAAATATATTATATATTTAAATAATGTTTATTTTTTTATAATGACTATTAGTTGTTTTAATTATGTTTATTTTAATCAGGAGCTCAGGGGTCTCTTTTAATTCCATGGTACGTGAGTGAACTGGGTTCTGTTCCTGGTGCTGGCACCACTAATATTGTTAATTGCAATTTTAAGTTAAAACATAGTAAGGAAACCTGCATGACTGATAAATAAAAACTATTTCGAGGACATGTGAAATCACTCAACAACCCTCTCTAAAATAAGAGGAGACCTGTGCTCAGCGGCGGGACATTATTACGCTGTTACTTTACTAACTTTAAAATTCCTCATTCAAGTTTCAAACAATTAAATTTGTCTACGCTCCACGCTCTACTACAGTGTTTTGTTAAAGTAATAATTTAATATTGATAATACTGTAATTTATGGCCTTAATGCGATATAAATTCATTATTTTCTGCAACGCCCACAACCTCAGACGCGAATCAAAATACTACATTATTTATTTGGAAGATTATTTAGACCAGTTATCAGGGTTACGCATTATTTAACTTCGAATTTGGGTGATTCAATGTGTGATTTATCAAATTTAAAAAGTTGCTGTCTTTATTTAGGATGGCCCTGTGTTGTTTTTTAATTATTTGTTGGCAACATTTTAAAATTTCGTTGCGACTATGTCTACTTTGTGTTACTCTTTGACCACAGACAATTATGTGTTTGACATTGGCTATATGAACGTAAACAAATGGCAGACTATTATGTGATTGACATTGTCAGTATATTTTATTGAATTGAATATATTTGGAACACATATTATATGTAAATTTTAACTTCCTCGCTTCTTCTTTAGCTATGATAAATCGCACACCCCTCCGTGCGCGCAGTATGCTTAAAAAGGTATACAAAGTTTTCTCTTCACTTTTTAATATATAGAAGATATAAATGATAGATTAAATGTTATAATAGAAATGAAATAACCTTTCCCTTTTTCATATTTCCTACTAAATTTAATTTCGCGACATAAATCAATTTAACCACATTTTTTTTTCATACATATTAGTAATAATTGAGTTCGATCCTCATTGCCGGCTGCTCTAAAATTGTTCTTCAATTACGTGCTGATTTACCACATGCTCAGCGGTGAAGGAAAACTATGCAAGGAAACCTGCATGTTTTTTTATTTGATAAAGTGATGAAACGAGCATACGTTCACCTGATGGTAAGTGCAACGTCTGCCCATTACAAATGCTGTGTCGCCCAGAAAATTTCTGTGTGACACCACACTGTGTCCATCACCCTGAGACATAAGTTCTTAAGTCTCATATGCCCAGTGATTACGCTAGCTCACAGTGCCCTTCAAACCGAAACACAATAATGTTTGCACACTACTGCTTCATAGCAGAATAACTGACCCTGGGGTGGTACCTAACTGGTGGTTCAGGGACTAAATCTTTACAGTGATAATAATGAACCGCCAACCAACATCCGCACTATTACCAGCAAGGCTTACTTCAAACGCTTGCTTTGGAACCACTACCTTACACTGCAGGAATAGTTTGTAATACCACAAATTACTTCTGTTTTCCACAATTTTCTTTGAAATCGGAAACTGGCCATTACATGTGTATCTATCTATGTATCCATGTACCTATATATATATTGTTGTATATTAACTATTAGTGTATATGTATGTCTATATATGTGTAATTTAAAGCTTTTATATTTTATAATTATTGGTAATATAGTTATTATTTTTACCATTATTTATTTTTTCCTTTATTCCTTTTTTAGTGTTTAGAAGTTTTTTTTTGTAAATTTCTGACCTATTTTTTATTTATTTTTTATTTGTTACCCGCTACAGCCTTGTAGCATTAAGCCCGCCTCTTTGTACATATTTTTATGTGTGTGCAAATAAAGATTAAATAAATAAATAATAGAAGCTTTTGATGGTCCAGCGCCCGGTAAGACAATATCCTGTTTTCATTTAATTTAAATAAATTCTACTTTTTATTTGCTTCAACTCGTATATTTTTTCTACTAAACGACCCAGGCTAAATCTCGGCCAGTGTAAACTCCCAAATAAGTCGGTGACAAATTACGCGTTGCCCTATCTTATGCGAGATCAGATCGCTCAATTTCGATATCCGTTATAGCGTTCGATGATTCATGCGAGATACTTGTACGATTCCAAAAAAAAAAACTTAAGTCGCTTATAGTACTGATGTCACCAAATATGGTTTTTGTTTTGTAATATTATACAGCTATTAATACCATCACTTGACTAAACTATCTCAGTGGCTGGTTGCTTCGAATTTCAACGTACACGTGAGACTTTGGATTTGATATTCCTCGTTCCAGTACCACTAATATCCACCTAAATACTAATTTTCGTTTACCACCCGTCACGTCTCGTTTCCCGCAAGGCGAAAAGTGGGCCACGGGAGTGGCCTTCGTCTACCCCTTATATGGGACAAACGTGTGACTGCGTGTATGTAAATACTGAATTAAAATGTGCTCGGCCGCCATCCAAAATATCGTCAGGAAGCCAGCACGTCTTAGAAATATATAGGAATATATTTTTTAATATGTGTAATTTTTAAAATGTCGGTAATCTCTCAAAAAGTCTTGTAGTGGAGTCCAACGGATCTTCGGGCTCTCTGACCTCAAAAATGGGAGAATTTCTGTCCAGAATCGAAATATTTACTGGCTCTTAATTTTAGGGAATAAAATGGCTTATTTCGACGTGAACTGTTTTTGTTGCCATTTTGTTGATATTTTCACAATTTATTAGTAACACAGACGACGTATGTGCCATTAGTAATTAGCTTTTCCACCTTCCACTGACATCGGGAGGGCCGCGAGAACGCTCACGCAAACTTTCGCTGTACCACCAGCGCCGCGCCCTTTCTTGGAAGAAGATATCTCCTCCCTCTCCATGGTATCATTCCCGCCATATGGCGAGTTTCCATTTTTGTTTCCAATTCTGTTACAGTCAAGGAGAAAAACGAATAAAATTTGCAAAGATTCGCATATAAAATGACATCTGGTGGTGGTACTACGTGTTGTGCACGCTGTTGTGGTCCGAAAATTGATTATTCAGAACATATTGTCTCAAAACAATATGTAACAAACACTTGGCCACGCACGGAATCCAGGCAGATTCTTGCACCTATGATGAGGTATAATTTTTCGTATATACTGACATACACTGAAACCTAGACAAGTAATACTCCCCAATGCCAGTGGTATGCACAAATTACTGTGCTTCTTTCGAAAGGGCTCTGACAGATTGTGTAATTACAGGGTTTACGAGACCTTAGGAGTGATGCTTCAGAGTCACGAGCGCCTTGTAGTGCCACACAGAAGTCCTCTGGGTGACACATCATTTGTTACTTGCAGACGTGTTGTACTTGCCATCAGTTAAACGAAGTGAAATAAAGCTGGTCTTGTCACTTACTCCAATAAACACAGATTGTACTATAAAAAACTGATTATTGAACTGGTCACATGGAATCTCCAGATATTCTTAATTCAAATGTTATCGAAATTATAATAAAAAATAAAAAAATACGGAATGACTTTAAATTAGTCAATTCTTAATCATTTAGTGCTCGTATATTGTACACAATTTGAATTCAATATTTATAAACAAAACCAACGATTATCATTTCTGTATCAGCGGCAATTTAGTTAGAAAATAAAATATTTATAACTTCAAATTGCCTATTTATATCATTCTCCTCTAATCGATTGATAATTCTGTGGTGCTTTTACTGTGAAAAGCCGAACCTGCGTCTCGGCGTCGTGTCGCTTTAAATCTATAATTGCCAATTGACTTACGGCTTTATGATTCTTAAAATATCATAATTATTGTTATGACCTTTCGGTAATACGCCAGTAATGTGCTATCGTATTATTCCGATCAGAATTATAATTTTTACGATTGACACAATTTGGCGATTCGACGGTATAAATTTTATTGTCGCGTTTTGTATCGAATTGGAAACCGATTAAAACGACCCCCTGGAGCCATGTTCGATAAAATGTGACGTTTTGATAAATTTACGATTAAATTATGTATATCGGTAATTTGCCCATTTGGTATAATTATAAAGGTTTTGATTTTTTTCAAGACGGCAATGTTCTTTTGAATATATTATATTAAAAAAAAAAAATGTCTTTATATATTAATGTGAACACAATGGTTTAAATTTATTACATTTTAAAAAATAAATGTGAGAAAGCATGTTTGAGTTGATATAAACAGTTTTATTTAATTTATAACAAAAAATTTTTCTCGGTATTGGAATTCTTCTGTGTTGTCGTTACAGACATAAATTGCCGTGGTAGCTCAGGGGCTAGGCGCTCGCTTTAAATTTCATAGTACGCGAGTGACCTGGGTTCGATTCCCGGTGCCGGCACCACTAAAATGTGTGAAGTCCGCCAACCCGCATTGAAGCAGCGTGGCGGATTCTTCCTAGCTCCAAAACCCTCTCAGAAATGAGAGGAGGCCTGTGCTCAGTAGTGGGACATTTATAGGCTGCAACTTTACTATTTTTTTATATAAATTGCATTTATGCAGAATCATCCAAACCACTCATTGCAGAATAAACAATAGTTGGTTACCATGTGGATCGAGCTCGCAACCCGTAGCGTAGAAGCCCTTAGCCACTGCGCTAATCAAGTGGCAAAGTTTTAAACATCAGTAATATATATAATATTACAGTATAGTATAGTGTTTAGTATAATTATATCTTATTGTATCTAATTTATTTTATCATATCTATACATTTATATATCTATGTTTAGCAATGGACAAGTAAAGCCTGAAATGATTATGACGATGATTAAGCTAAATTAAAATATAGGTTTTATCAATAAAAATATTGTTATTCTAGTCTATGTAAGGAACTGGTGTCGGAATAAGGCATGTATACCTGTGTTACAGGTCACCAGGTCCCCACCCTACGAATTACGGATCAGGTTACCTACTTAAACGATATAATTTAATGTAATGTCTATACCATATGGTGTGAAAGTGTGTGCGTGCTCTGCGTGCGTGCGTGTGTCGGTGAGAGAGAGAGTGAGTATGTGTATTGTATATGAGTGATTGTGTGTGAGAAGCTGTGGTTTTCTGAAATCGAGCTTGAACTACTAGCTAGCTTAGTTCATTTTTGACCTAGTCCGGCCATAAGTTCTGTTACAAATGAAAATGCATTTTTTTAATGAAGTAATGTAATACTATTAAAATTTATACCTACATATTTATTAGTCTCAGCAAAAATAAAAAAAAAAATATTCTATTCGAAATGGCCACCTTTGGCTTTTATACAGGCCTTTAATCTGTTTGGCCACGACTCCTTGGATTTACGCCCTGTTTCCAAGGGAAATTTTGCCACTGCTTGCTACAAAGATTTTTTAAGACTCAATGTCGCCGTGTCGTTTAGAGCAGGCCATGTCCTCTAAAACTGACCATAATTTGAAGTCTAAAGGGTTGAGGTCTGGGCTAGATGAGGGCCAGTCTTCAGCTCTTATAAAGTCCGGAACGTTGGTTTCAAGACAGGCTTGGGTAGTTCGTGCCTTGTGACCAGGTGCAGAGTCCTGCTGGAAAGTCCACGGTATATTTTTAAAAAGTGTATTGCTGAGAGGTTTCACAACATGATCCAAGACTATATCTTGATACACTTTGGCTGAAGTTTTCACTCCTTTTTCACAAAAATGTAGTTTTGTGACTCTTTGATAAGACACGCCCCACCAAACCATCACTGACGCAGGATGATGACCACGTTGTACCTTTCTGACCACTTGAGCAGCTTCTTTAGAACTGTGAGCGTACACTTTATCATTTTGCTTATTGTAGTGTTCTTCAATCGTGAAAATTTTTTCATCGGTAAAGAAGATATTTCTGTGCCTTTCACCTGCGTATCGCGACAGAAGGCGTTTTGATCGATCTCACTTTAATTGTAAAGATTGATTTAGGGCATGTCCTGTATACCGACGATAAGCACCGAGCTTCAGGTCTTGTTTTATAATACGCAGAGTCCTAGCGAGAATCTTCATTTCTCGCGATAAGATTTTTGCTTCCTAATGGGGTTTCGACGAATTCTGGTTTTAACAGTATTAACAGCCTCTGTAGTTCTAACAGCACGCGGCCGCCCCGATTTTTTCAGGTCTTCGACAGAGGAAGTGTTGTGTTGATAGTACGATATACGAACATACGGCTGATACCAAGCTTTTGAAGTGTCTGGAATATGACCGACGGCTCTATACCCACTTTGTGCTAGGCGATCACTGCAATCCTATTTTCTTTAACACCCTATTCCATATTGTAATTTGATAATGAACACGAAAAAAATATGTGAAATGGCGCAAAATCTAAAGAAGTTTTTAAAATAATATACGTGTTCCAAATTCAAAATAATTAAAAAGTTGAAAAAAGAAAAGTTTTTATGTAACAGTATTTATGGCCAGACTAGTTATAATCTAATTCTTGTAATAGTATATAATCGAATTCTTCTGAATGATCCCGTTAAGTTTAAGAAACATGAGAAAGAACAAGATATTATTTAAAGTAAAAGAAAATGTAAATTACTACAAATACAAACATTCATCGGCGAGTCATTGTTAAAATATGTTCCTATAAAATCTATTAATTGATAGTGATTAAAAAAGGTCAAATCAAACTATTCGTTCTTGTTTATCTAAGACAGCAATTTGCTTGCTAATTTCTGCCACACAGACTTATGACGTGAATATATTACCGTCGATAAATAAAAAATTAGGTGTCGTCTGGTTTTAAAGCACTTTAAAATGCGATACGAATATCTATAAGTGTTGGTCTTAGCGTTGTATTATTAATAATATTCGAATTACGGTTTCTCCTATCAATTTGATATATTTATAATCATTTTTGGAACACACGATGATGGCGATGATCTCTTCGACAATTTCGTTCAAATTCAGATTTTGTTGGAATTCTAATTCGACCACAAAAATCACAACTCACAAAGATAGTGCGGCAATGCGCTGCGTTTGTTACCACACTAGCTTCAGTGCCCTTCAAACCGGTGTTTGCAGATCACTGCTTGACTCTGATGGCACTTACCTAAGCGGATACGTTCGTGGGAACCCTGCCATTATTATTTATAAGACCTAATATAATATGATATAATGCAAGATTAGACGTGACAAATGTTCTGAAAAGATTTTTGATTCGAGATTGAAAGAAATATTTATTACTTTAAAATATCAAAAACCGCTTATTGTCAGGTAACAAAACTGGTATATATTTTTTTATATATTGGATAAAATGAGGAGACGAGCAAAACGTTCACCTGATGGTAAGTGCAACGACTGCTAATACCAAATAAAACCAAAATTATTTAACATAAAATATATTTTTTTTATTATTTATCACCTTTACTCTTTTATTGAATGCAACAGCGTTCGCGACTAACTTTTAAGATTTTGACACCGCTTTCAGTTTTATAAACCCAGCACTTTGTAAAAAACACAAAAAAGATAAGATTTTATCAAGAAGTTATCTAGAAATACCGAGTTTCGAATCTGATAGCGCGCACCGCAGCACTTGAAGCTTTGATTTTTCTGATATTCGCTGTTCTGTCTAAGTATTATGAGCTGTTATAATAGATTCATTGAGTTTTAATTATGATAATAGGATTTATTTACCCGTCTAGCCGATGACACACCCACCTACTTAGTTATGTCTCCAAATGGCTTTTTTGTTAATAAAGTAAGATCAGAGTTTCACCTCGCATAAATAACTATTGCAAAATTGTGAGCATAATTCCAGAATGTTTATTTCAAAAGTGGTCTACATGGATCCACTGAGGTCGATTGAGATGTAGCGTAGAGGATATGTTAGTGATAAAAATAAGGAAATCATGTAATTCTATACTGGGCATTCAGCAGGAAATTTATGAAAAACAAAAAATAATCTGTCTGAAAAATTTGGGAAACTCGGATCTGTAAAACTATAATACAGAATACTTTACTATTTTGTTACAACTTATATTATTGAGGTAATCAGACAAACTGACGGTTAGTGTCTAATGACTAAACTGAAGATCGAAAGTTTACGTGGCTACTATACTGGAAATGAAAAGTTATTCTGATACCTAACATATTCATAGAACTACTATACCACCATATTTAAGTCTGTGATACTAAGACTTAAACATCCTACACTATTCAACAGATTCTGGACATTAAACTGAGTGGAATTATAATGGCGTTAAAACCGATGTGTGCAATTCTTAATAAGGATATATTTATCATCTAAGACTTCACGGAATAAACGCGGAGCAGAGGCGTCGCGGTCTTATTCTGTAAGAGAAGTGATAGCCTTAAAATTTTGTACCTGTATTCTATTGAATCAGAAATGATCCATATTGCTTCTGAGTCTTGTCTACGATGTTTTTTGAGATAACAATTTATCTTGCTCACATAATTGAATCGCAATCCATACTTGGTCGCTTTCCAAAAAGGCTTCAGTGTCATAAATCATATTACTTGCCCTTGAGCCGGTTACGATCATATCTAACGTCTATAAACCTACCGGCTGTAGTTGGGAACGATTGAATTTGTCTACAAGTACGTATTCTTAATTGTACAAATACGTCCCAATTTGAGCCAGAGGTTCACCGACGAATCCTACACGGCTGGGCAGCGTTCGGGAAACTTCCTCGAAAATCTGAATATTATATTTTTTAATCGAGAATGGACTCCCATTGATAGAAGGAAGATATTTTCTTCTTCACTTCTAGGCACATGAGGAAGCTCAATGAAGTTAAAAAATCTTACCTAGTAATAGAATCGCTGCGTGATAGAATCCATAAGGGGGGAGATAGAATCCAGAGAATTGAAGTTTTTTTTATGGTAGAAAGTGACGAGACCGGCAAAACGTTTACTTTGTGGTAAATGCAACTCCTGCCCACAACGAATGCTGTGTCACCCAGAACATTTCTGTGTGGCACCACTCTGCGCCCGTCATCATGAGACATATATCTCTTAAGCCCAGTAATTACACTAGCTCTCAGTGCTCTTCAGATTGAAACACAGTTGACGTTTGCACACTACTGCTTTACTGCAGAATGACTGATCTACCTAGACGGATTCCTGCTTAGAAATCCTACCACCAGTAACATACTCGTAGTAATATAAGCTCAAAGGTCAAAAAGCTTCAGCCGCTATGGGTCGTTTATATAATTCGTATTACCCCAAGGTTATCGACCTTGGGTTAATTTCTCGTGTAACAGCCTCTAATCGACAGACTAGTGTGGCACGACCTGTGCATGTGTGTGATACCTGTTCAATTTTGCAAGAGTTATGGATTTTGGTAGCTCCGAACCGTAATTTGTGTTAATTTAAGGATGAGGCCCATGTAGCTCTGGAAATGCGGATAGCTGTAATGACTGTTGATAAATAAAAATCATGTGGTTTTGTTTTCATATAGCGAGACATACGTTATAAAATTAAATGGAAAAATTCTCAATTATGATTTGTAAGACACTGGTCGCCTGTATATAAAATAATTTAATTTTATATAAGTGACCAAGTTTTTTTTTATTGGATAGAATGACGAAACGAGCAAAACGTTCACCTGACGTAAAGAGCAACGTCAACCCATAACAAACGCTATGTCACCCAGAAGCATTTCTGTGTAACACTACCACTACTACAGGCGCAGTGGCCTGTCATCCTGAGACATCAGTTCTTATGTCTCAAGTGTCTGTGATGTCTCAGTTATTACGCTAGCTCACAGTGCCCCTCAAACCGAAACACAGTAATGTTTGCACACTACTGCTTCCCAGCACAATAACTGACCCTGAGGTGGTACCTACCTAGACGGATTCCTGCATAGGAAAATGAAAAATGAAATAACAAAATTTCTGATCACTGAACTGTAAATTAAAAACTACACTAAAGTGAAATTCGCAGAAAATTCGTGGGACCGCAATGGGGATTACGAATTTTGGTCTCGTACCAAAATGGTGGCGATTTGGACGGGTCAAGACTCGTTTCCCGTGGTATTAAAAAGTTCTACGGATGTGGTGTCTGCCTACCCCTTATATGAGAAAAAGGCGTGACTGTATGAATTAAAGTTATGTTACTGATGACGATGATGGTTTATTAAAAAAAACCAGGAAGAATATTGACGTTTAATTATTTATTTATTATACTTTAATTAAAACGGTTGAAACCAATTACATTAATAAAAGACAACTTACTCGTATCATTATTTACTATATGTTGTGATAAGCTTAACCTTTGATTGAAAAACAAAATAAATAATTCAACCATGCAGCCAGTATAACATAGAGATGTGACATATCCAAGAAAGGTGATAAAAAATATTGATAAAATTTTAAACCAATCAAAAACACAACATTATATACAACAAAGCGCCAAATCGAAATCTTTCGTGTAGTCTTTCACGCATTTTATACGACGTTTACTGCCCACTGTGACAAACCAGTAATTATTTTGAACGAAAATATTAAATATTCGCCGACTTAAAATTGCTGCCGCGGTGAACAAAAACTGTCACTGCGCCTCGTAATTTTAGTTTCGATACTCTTTTCGGTATTAACTGAAATTAAATAAGCTTCTTATTATTGTTTCTTCGACTTCTTGAACGTGTTGTGAAATTCTATTTTGATATTTTACTGTGTAGGTTATGGAGCCTTTTCAATATTTTACATATTGTACAAAAACAAACTCTGGCAGATGAAAGTGCAGTCAGTCACGAATTTTAGTATATTCAGAACAATTCTCTTAATTTTTTAGACTTCAAAATCGTACATGTAAACAGTCAGGATTTTTATTTTGGCGCCACCTTTCCTAATTTCCTAGAGGAGCTTCAATATAGAGCAAAATGTGTAGATCGTGCGCACACACCTTCCTTATTCGAGTTTCACTGTAAGATGATTACAAGTTTGATTCATTGTATTTTAATGGTTTACAGCTTAAAAGTTTTGTGAAAAATATGATTTCTTATATTTACGTGAATACTATATATTTAAATAAAACTAAATTTTACGGATTTTACCGCGTTTATTTTACTCTTTATAACCCGACGTTTTGAGCGCTTTACAGCACCCATGGTCACCAGACGACTGAGGTGACAGATATCTTGATGTAATAGTTAGGCGCGAAACCCGAACCTAGTTGTCGTGCGACTTGCTTGACAAGCTAAAGCTCGGTGGCCAGGTGTTTACTGTCACAGGGCACTCTTACATAGGACAAACCAAAAGATCAATACAAATCCCGAGTTAAACAACATACAGCTGCTGTAAAGCTTCGACTCTGTAAGAAGTCTTTAGTCTGTGACCATGTTCTGGATCATCCTAACGAACACCGATTCCTACGAAGGATGATTCGCGAGGCTATTGAAATTTAAGATAAAAATCCTTATTTCAATAAGGAAGATGGTTGGGTACTTTCACCGGCTTGGGCTCCCATTATTAATAATACTCAATCAAAAACCAGGCACTCCACTGCAAGAATTCAAGGCACAGTAAGACACATTTTGAGTAAATCAGACTAAAAAAAATTAAAACCTGAAGGTACCGCGGGTTAACTATGACATCAAGACATTGGTCATCTCAGTCCTCCCGTGACAAAAAATGCTGTAAAGCGCTCGAGACGTTGTTTTATAAATAGTAAATTAAACGCTATAATATCCGTAAAATCTAGTTTTATTGAAATGTGTGGTATTCGCGTAAATATAAGAAATCATAATTTATATGTATGTGAAACAGCAACATTTCTAAATTTAAATGAAAACATTGGTGGATTAACATTATTTATAAATAATTAACATTTTGCGTTAGAATTAGAACTGAGAGCTAGCTAATATTTTAAAGACGAAAACTTTCACAAATATTATTATCTAAAGTCTTTCTTGAATTTGAATATAAGTAGGAGCCCGGGAGCCAGGCGCTTTCCTTAAATTTAATAGTACGCGAGGAACTTGAGTTCGATGCCAAATGCCGGCACCTCCAAAATTGTTCTGCAGTGTTAAGTGATGATTTACCACGTGTTCTTCGGTGAAGGAAAACATCGTAAAGAAACCTGCATATCTGAGGAATTAAAATGTTTCGAAGACGTGTGAAGTCCGCCAACCCGCATTCGAGCAGCTTGGCGAACTGTTACCGACTCCAAAACCCCCTCAGAAATGAAAGGAGGACGTGCTCGGTAGTGGGACATTTACGAGTTTTATTACGTATTTTATGCTGGTGGTAGGATTCCTATGCAGGAATCAGTTTAGGTTGGTACCACCCCTGGGCCAGTTTTTCTGCCTTGAAGCAGTGCTGTGTTTCGGTTTGAAGGGCACTGAGAGCTAGCGTAATCTCTGGGCATATAAGAAGACGGGCGCAGTGTGGTGTCACACAGAAATGTCCTGGGTGAAACAGCATTTGTTATGGGTAGACGTTGCACTTACCATGCTTACATTTGTTTGTATTGTAAAAACTTGGGATTGTGGTTATTTTTTGTCTTTGAAAAAAAAATGTAATGCAGAGAAGTAATTGCAGACTAGCCCACTTTCGAGCTCATCATTATATTATATCGGTTAGGTAAGTACGTGTGAGGTCGGATAGGTCGAATTGGTCAGAAGGACATTATTATATCATCAATCTTAATGATGATGATGATCATGTTCTCCTAGCCGGTTTAGACCACGGCGATAACTTCCGACTAATGTCGAGAGCCATCAACTGCGCAGGAGATATTATAGTGCCACAAGTGTATGCGCAAACACAGAGGCACTCACTCGTCACAACCGATGTAACGCTGATGCGATAAGATCGGAGGTAGGCTAGGATGCAGTGTCAATATTAATATTTCACTACTTGCTAGTTGTAGTGATGGCTCCGATAACAGGAGTTTGTTTTTAAATCACATAACGCGTGTGCAACTCAAGCTCTATCTCTATTCTGGCAGCACTTAAATGCCTAATCTATGCACTGGTGGTAGGATTCTTATGCTGGAATCCGTCAAGGTAGGTACCACCCCAAGGCCAGTTATTCTGCCGTGAAGTAGTAGTGTGAAAACATGACTGTGTTTCGGTCTGAAGGGCACTATGAGCTAGTGTCATCACTGGGCATACGAGATTTAAGAACTGACATCTCGGGGTGACGGCCGCTATGTGGTATCACACATAAATGTTCTGGGTAACACAGCATTTTTTATCGGTAGACGTTGAAGGTTTTGCTCGTTTCGTCACTTTATTCAATAAATAAAGACCTTACTGTAGTTCATGGAAAGTACAAAATATAAGTTTACGTATTCTCGGCGTGCTCATTGTACCTCGTTCTGTACATCACCTTCTACTTGGAAAAATTACATCGAAAAATGCTCAGTCGTCGTTCTCGCTGCTCCACTTTCAAGCTGTCTATTCAGCAGATGTCTTAATAAATCAGCGCCATCTTTGGCTATAACGACATGATTTTTTGGACTCCAACAGAACGAGGTGTAATCTCAATTAGGGCGATATATTTCCTCGTTAAAATCGGACTCGAGAACTGGACCTTTTCGGTGAAGCAGTCGCGCGAAAAAGCTTTGAGAAAACTTTGTGTATTTTCAAACCCGCTTAATAACCAGCTTTAAATAGTAAAACATAAAATTGAACTCTATGTACGTGTGTTAATTTAAAATGAATTGGACCACTTTGACACCAAAGTGACTTTTTTTACAATCGTGTAACGGTCTAGGTTGTGTATTGTTGTTATTTTAAATCGCGATAGGACAAAATAAATTCCTATATTTTATGGAAATATTGAGATCTATGTCTTGATTTGCAGATAAAAGTATTATATTATATAATATCACTTTAAATCAATAAATATGTACACATTTTTACTGTATGATGTATAGTTACAATGATTTTATTTTTAATGCCTAAAAATTTAATTTATAAAAATACACTTCTTCGCGCAAGCGTACCTCGCTCAATAATGCAAAGCTCCCATTATCCGCGCTAACGAGCAACATTTCTTTTCGCCCGCGTAAACAGCCCGACTATATCGGGGAATGACTGACTGCCGGCTGTTTCGAAAAAATGATGATTTGTTACCTCGTGCTGCTGCATGACTTCGCATGAATTGAGTGACAAAAATCTCGTCAAAGCCACTTTCATTGCGTCTTGAGAATCATATTCTCGCCTTATCTAATAATACTTAAGGCCGGTTTTAAATTTTGACGAGCGAAAATTGCTAGGTGTCGGATCAGGAACGGAAAGACTTAATAATATCAATTAAATCAGTTAAGGTTTTATTGTGCGCGAGCCTTATTAGGATAAGCGGACAGTTACGAGTTTACAAATGAGTGCATTATATTTTTCGGCATTTTGGTTGCTCTGATTACGTGGTAATATAAACAACGTAACGTTAAATAATCACTGCGCACTATATGTCATAATTAATATAACTTGATTAACCTTTAAAATGTAATGTGCGATAAAAAGTCATATTATTCTTGTAATGAAAATTTCTTCATTGTAAACAACGTATTTATTAAGATATTGCGTGGCAATTATTTTCTCAGAAAATATTTTTTATTAGGTCCGTAAATATAATTTCTTAAATATGAATGCGCTCTACTTTTCTTTGTAACAAAAACTCCAAGTTATATTTAATTATATTTTGCATAATTACAGTAAAATTTTACAAAAAAAAGTTTAAAGAGAAAGAAAATTGTAATTACACGTCAAAGTTTTTGAATTTTAATTTTTAGCAATTAGCAGGCTGATGATGAGCCAGCCTGCAGCAGTTCACTCCTAACATAGTTTTCATGCATCCAGTTACTACTAGCTGCCTTGCGGAAACCTCTTATAATGACCTCTTTAGAAGTCAAGAACAGAATTTTCTCTTCTAGTGGTAAATCGATAATATTAACCACTGCAGAATTTTTTGTTTTTTTTTTGTGAAGTGTTGTTGTTTTGTGAGTGTTTTCTTTGAATTTTTTGTGAAGTGACGAGACGAGTAAGTCGTTCACCTGATGGTAAGTACAACAAATGCTGTGTCATCAAGTTTTTGGGTGGCACCTGCAAAACATTGCCGTTATAGAAAATACTGCTAAGTGTGAGTGGCCTACGTCTTGCATTGCAGTAAACTACTTAGAGGTCGATTAAAAACCTCCAAAAGGGAGTGTATACCTGCTCTGTCGGCCTATATTGCATTTGCTGGTACGAGGTTGCCACACACCACAATACCTTCACCAACGGTTATCGGTTCTACGAGCTACGAGTATGTGGCCGGCCCAACGACTCCAACTTGGTAATCCTTAGGTCTACTAGGACTACTATGATTCTTCTTTTAGGTAATTTTATTTTATTTGTTGGTGTAAGAAGAAATATACAAACCTTTTCTGTTTATGCCAACTTCACCTGCATGTGGCGCACTCGGCTTGCAGACGGACGATACTCTGGCCACCGATTGATGATAAATATTTACGAATATGCCAAATCCAAATTCTACAGACGCATGATCGATAGCAGTAACACAGACGCAAGAGCGTCACTGCGCTCATCAGTCCCACCTTCCCAACATTGAGTATATACAATGTCTTTAAACATCTACATCCACCAGTGGATCTGTTAAGGCTAAAAATAATTATGATATTATGATTGAATTAATATTTTTGATATGCTCTCATACTCTCAATTCAAATCATCTTCAACGAGAATTACTCTAAAAATATATTTTTTTATTTATTTATACTCTTTAAGATACATTCAAATGTTAAATATATTTTTACAATACGTGGCCTTACTAATAAAAGCGACCTCTTCCAGCTAAACCTTCTGTTAAAGCTACTAATATAGTCGAGTTATAGACAATCAAAACGAACTTTGCTGTCCATTCAGTTATTTAATATTATTATTTTGAATATCTTGCGGAAATTGTTACCGCTCCATGACAATTCAAGGTAGCTCATTTAAATTATGTGTGCATTAGCAAGAATAGAGGACCGTTCAGAATTATATTATTTATTATTCACCTAATGATTTTTATTAACCATGATATGTTGTATGTAAATGAACTATTACAAGGATTTATAAGGAAATTAAAAAATAACTTTAAATGAAAGTGTACTTACGTCGTATTTATAAAAAGTTATTCTTATGAGGATATTATTGAAAAACATTATTCATTAAAAAAAACGTTCTATAAGTATTCAGTAACGACCTTCTGTAACATAAGTTACAGAAGGATATATCCTACTATAAACCTTTAATAAAGACATCATGGTCGACTTTTAATTGATATTTGCGGTCAAATATATAGAAATAGTAGATTAAATTTAACAGAATTATAATTTAATCGAGTAATATTTTTAAGTATAAATAAAACAACGTAATTTATAAAGGCATTCACGTTTATTTATCATTGAAATATATTAAGATTTATTTTATAAACGTAAAAAAAACACAATAAAAATATCGATATCACACTGATAACAATAACAACCAATTATTACATTAACTTAGCACAGGAATGTTACGAAATGTATTTATTGAATAATATATTCGATAATAGTTCTCACATTTTTTTTACTATTGAGCGAAGTATGTAACAAAACAAATAATTACCCAAAAAACTTTAAATATTGTTATTGCAATTTGATGTTTATGGCCGTCTATTTTTTAAATTAAAAAACCTCTATTTTCTTTATTCCTAAACATTTTTAAACAATCGCAAACTTTTCCGAAAAGGTGTATTAATAAAATGTCTACAATATAGTTAAAAAAGACATATCTCGAATTAAACAAAATTATTTGGTAACAATTTCAAAAAGGTATGAAGTACTGTTCTGTAACCTCACCTCAGTTTTATTGGGTATACATTGAACTGTTTGTAATCTTCAGTAATTGTCATAAGTAAATTATTTTTGTTTCCAAATTACATGTGTTCATTGAGATCTACACATAATGTATTTCAAGCCTTATTTTAAAACTGATTTTAAACATGATCGACATATTATGACATATAGATTGATATTGACCTTTTTGGTAACCATTTAACAGAGATGATACATTAAAACAGCGATGTCCTAGTCTTAGACGACCACGGGGCCTGGTTTTCAGAGTACTTAACTTCTACGCCGCAGGTTCTGGATACGAATCCCGGCCTGGGCCGAAATTTGTGCAAAAACACATACTGTTTTTGGTTCTCGGGTCCGATTGTGTTATATATTTGAAATGTACGTGGGTAAAACGCATCCACGGTGCTGGAAAAACCTTATGGGGGCATCGTTTTTTAAAAAACAAAAGAAAATATATACTTTACTTATGATAAATACAAATAGGCTTCAATCAAATATGTGAATGAATCAATAAATACAAAGTAATATTACGTTAAAACATACATATCATGAAATGACATAAGCATTGTTTAAGGAATGTATAAAAGTATCAAAAATCTCCAACAAGTGAAACAAATAACGATATGTATAGTAACATGCGAGACAAAATCAAACAAACGGACTAATAAGTTTTTTTTTTTACAAAATACGAATAATTCTAGATATTACCTTATTTGATAAAATGACTCAGTAAACTGGCCTAAATACTAAAATAAATACTTAGATAACTTCTGTGAAATCCGATAATCTAATATCATACAATTTGTCTTAACTTTATTTGTACATTTTTAATTTTGAGCTTCGCATTCGACTGGCCATTAATCCCATAAAACATTAAACTAGAACTGGTAATAACATTAACACTGGCATTCTACGAGTATATAAACTGGCACTTTTGGCACTGGCACATAAAACATGACACTATCCAAACATACCTACAATAAACCTAAATCTATTTACAAACGGTTGATCTTAAATGTGTATACAAACTCACTACTTATGGAACGTTTAGTGTAAATTCTCTTCTATGAGTTTTATTCTGTACATGACATGACTTGAGAGATACTTTTTACAAACAATATTTCATACTACAGGGATTTTTTTTTTCTATCTATATTTTTTAACATTCGTAACTTCTTCATGCGACTATCTAAACATAAAGTACTTTATTAAGGTAGCAAGATCAGTTAAACTAGAAGAAAGGAATGTACATATCACTTAAATACTGTATGGCAGAGTATTTTTAATGTTAAAAAAAAATAAGATTATCTAATTAGGAATAAAAATCAAAATAAATTTACGTATAAATAGGGAAACAAGCACACCGATATGATTTATAAATTACGTAATAATCATATTACTGTCTCATCCAGTCATGGGAACTTCTTCGGTCCGTTTCGGGACAAGGCTTAAATCGAGAGGATTTTTCATAATTTCCTTCCCATTATCTTCGCTTAAATCAATGCTCAGTTCAGGCTCTGAGTCACTAATTTCGTCTCTTTTAGGGCTCCTAAATAAAACAGCGGTCGATTTTAGTGACAGGTCTATTGGTTGATCTTGTTCTACAGCGACTCCGGCAACAGCTGGTGAATGCAGTAGCAAATCACCACCATTTCGATTTTGCCATGTCGTAAAGCCAGTCGGCATAGATCTAAAATTCTGAATTGCAGTTGGTAGAAAAGGATTTCCTCTTGGAGGATAACTTGGTGTGGCTGTTGCTGCACTATATGGAGTGGAAGGCAGTGTTGAAGACTTTTTTCTCCGTATATCTTTAGTTTGATTTCTAAGTGCTTGCAACCGAACATCTTTTTCACTGCACGGAGATGACGCTGGTCGAAAAATGCTTAAACCGCTAGTACTTCTAGAGCTATTATCATCTTCTGGATCTGCGGATGAAGCTCCAGAGTCTGACGGAGAAATGCTTTGTCTTGTAACGTCTTCGCCGAAAGGAATCTTTTCAGAGCTCTTGTAATATTCAGCTAAGGTAGCAGCAGGCAATAAATTTGTTGGCAGGAATGATGGGTTCATGGGAGAATTAAATGTAGGAGGCGATTTACTAGTCTGCATTTGATGCATATGCTGTTGTTGTTGTTCTTGTAAGAGACAGTGAATTTTGAACCAATTTGATCTCCTTCCATATCTTGAGCCAGATTTTGACATACCAACAAGTAAGCACTTCCGTAATCGACATGCTTTGCAGGCGGTCCGATTTTTCTTGTTTATAACGCACTCTCCATTATTCTTACATTCCGATATTGATGATAGATTGTTGTACGTGCGCCCGAAAAAAGACTGCAACAAGAGAAAATTTCAATGTTAATATATGGAAATTAAGAAAGATACGATTGTGGCAAAATAAAATGATATTATCGATTTATTATATTCGTTTGCATTTATTTAGCTTAAAATATCGACAGACTTCCGTTGGTCTCGCATAAGAAAGATCAATTTATAAACGTTACAGTTAAGGAGAGTCTCATATAGGTACATTCAATTTGGTCCGTCCCTGTTCAGAATTAAAAATTTTAACTACAATTTTAAAAAGTCATCATAAAGAGCGTTGCTCTTCGATCCAAATCTGGGTCATCGCGAATAAGGTCGTATCTCACACTTAAAACTGCAGAAGTACTCTTGCATCCTGTTGCGTCTTTGACGTAAGTAATGGGAGTGTTCTGAGGATTTTTTAAATAAATTTGGAAGTTATCCCGCTGTGAGCGGCCTCGGCTCTTTTCTTGGCCAATTAAACTCGTACAAAAGCGTAAAATATGTGATTGTGTTACAGTTTCACTGAGTCTTACCGTGGTCGGTATGCTTTTAGTGCTAAATTATGATCTGTCGCATTATTTGGGATTATGACAATATTTTTTATTGCTTATTGCATTTGAACGAACCTTTTTTGTCTTATGTAAGGTAGCATTTAAATTAGCATTTTTGTTTAATCTAATATAATCTGCAAATTGAGGAATTATAAGTCGAATCAAAAAATAAAAACTTTTATTTTTTTATTCGAAGCATGTCACTAGTAGCTATATGTTTATTAACACTTATTTTTAGTATAGTTTAGATGTAACTTTTATATTCATATGACTTTGTCATTAAAAACGTCAAAGACAAAATGTGTAAGCATACATACATACATACAGTTACGCCTCTTTCCCTTTGGGATAGGCAGACACCACATCTTTCCACTTGCTACGATCCTAAAACACACTTTCGCTTTTTCTCTTTTCATTAGCGTTTTCATACAAGCTCGTCGGTTGCAAGTACTTTTAAAGTGGCCTTTCCTCAAAAGGTCTCCGATCTGATCGTGATACGTACGCCTAGACCCTCACTGGATTACTCTTTTACACTCGCCTCACAAATCTGTTTCGGTATCTTCTTTCATTCATTCTTTCTTCGTGTCCAAATCATGTAAGCATCGCTTTCTCTATCTTTGTCAGTACATCTTTAACCACACTAAATGCTGTATAACTCATTTCACTTCTGACTAGCACCACACTGCGCCCGTCACCTTGAGACATCAGTTCTTAAGTTTCATATGCCCCGTGATTACACTAGCTCTCAGTGCCCTTCAGACCAAAACACTGCTGCTTCACTTCAGAATAACTGGCTTTGGGGTGGAACCTACCTAGAAGGATTTGCGTAGGAATCCTACCACTAGTATTATGAATGTTGGTCTAAAAAGCAAAGGGATGAAAGTGAATGTAAGTAAGACGAAAGTAATGGGTTTTGAAATAGAAGAAAGTATGACGGATTGCATAGGTCTGATTGAAGGAGATAAAGTGACTAAAGTGAAAGAGTTTGTGTGTTGGGGTTCAAAGTATGACTTTGATAGAGAGCGAAAAGTATTGTCAGGAAATCAAGCGAATGGGACCCTGAATAACTTTATGAGAATGTGTAAAAATTGGTATAAAACATTATAGAAAAAAAAAGTATTTTTCATTTACAAAATAACATTTATTGGTTGATCTTGCGGGTCCAACAGATAACATAAAACGGGAAAATATTGAAGTTACGTGTAACCAAATCTGTGAAGTGATTTACATAAACGAATTGCGTGGGCACGAAGAGCTATACAAACAATTTAGCACAATACGATAGAACGGTCATCTCTCAAACCAAGATACGCTAATTTGACAGATTATATTACAAATATAGACGTCAACGTAACAGTACGAAGACATTTTCAACACCCACAGATAATATTTATAGCGCACTTAAAACCTGTATCCATCTTAAAGATAACCTTTACAACTGGACCAAATTCTGTTTTCCAACAATATGAATACTCTAATCTGCGCTGTTTCGGCTATCCGTGAAAGTTTAATAGTGTTCGACACGGAACGACACGGTCCATTTGCGTGTCCTATGAGCGTGGTAAGTAAATTGAGGTAATTTCGCGAACGCATATATGTGAGTCACTAGATTAGAAATTTCAGATAAGCCTCTCTTCCTTATGGGTGCGGATCGCGCGTAACAGATACGACCCTCTAATTGAGCGGCGCTGGCCCTCGTTGCGTACTGTACGTGACTTGATTCAGTTTCGTTATTACGAGAAATATTACCGCGATAATTGTCTCTGGATATATATTTTATGATGATGCTAACGTTGCTTTATTTCTGATATATATCTTTAAACTGAAAACATTTTTTACGTCATTATCATACGTAACCAGTTAATCGGCAAAGTGAGAAGCCTCAGTGTTTGTATTATTGTTCACAGTACTGTAATGTTTTATCTAGCGCATTTAATGACTTCTGATTGTTGACCTGAAGACGTCGTCGTAGATTATAGGTTAGATTATTTAGTTAGATAACAAATTGAATAAACTATTAGTTTTGCAAAAACTTATAATAAACTCTAGGGTTACGAAAAGTTATGATACTTTAAGTAAATACCAGTGGACGAGTGCTAGTGTGGTCGAGATTCGACCATAATTCATAAATTTATTAAGTTTTAGCGATATTGAAGTTTGAGTAATTCATCATCATCATCATCATCAGCCTACCACTTACTTGTCCACTGCTGAACATAACCTTTGTCACAGATTGCCAAAAAATTAAAGCCCTCATTTGGGAGGATTTTTCCGTAGTTGCCTCGCTTGGCAGGCCATATTCCGGGTTCTCCCATCTTCTGGTTTTAATTTTCCCTCTGTCGATTTTTACGACACCCACGGGATGAGATGGAATTATCTTAAACCGCCACAACACTATGGTGCTACTCTTTTTGCAGATCCTACTGTGTATTCATTTAGAAGAAACTGGCGAAACGAGCAAAACGTTCACGTGATGAAAAGTAGAACGTCTGCCCACAACAAATGCTATGTCACCCAGAAAATTTCTGCGTGGCCCTACACTGCGCCTATCACCTTGTGAAATCAGTTCTTAAGTCTCACATGTTCAGTGATTACACTAGCTCTCACTGCCCTTCAGACCGAAACAGTAACATTTGCGCATACTGCTTCACGGAAGAATAACTGGCCTTGTGTTACCTACCTAGATGGATTCCTGGATAGAAATCCTATCACCATCCACGTAAATGTGTGACATCAGCTATATGAACGTAAACAAACGACAGACTATTACATGATTGACATTGTCAGTACGAACGTAAATAATGAATTTAATGTTTTTGTCACACATATCCATACTAATATTATAAATGCGAAAGTAACTCTCTCTCTGCCCCTCTGTCTGTTTGTTACCTATTCACAGCTGAACCATTGAACCGAGCTCAACGAAATTTGGCACAGAGATAGCGTGCATATTGGAGACGGATAGAGGATACGTTTCATCCCGCAGAATTATATAGTTCCCACGGGATATTTAAAAATCTGTGTCCGCCCGGACAAAGTCGCGGGCATCAGCTAGTTATGTATAAATTTGAGCTTCCTCGCTTCTTTTCCATACATACTTGCACTATGCCAAATCTCACGCTTTTTTGTGTGCGTATTGCGAAAGCTTAAAATGTTTTCTATTCACGGTAGGTAGTGTCAGAGACAGAATAACAAGAAAAGAGCCTACTCCTTTCTATCGAACGAAGGCCGGCAATTCCTGTGGTGTCGCGAATGTTCATGCCTGATGGTTATCATCCATACTAATATTCTCATTCAAAATCTCTCTCTGTCCCTCTGTCTGTTTGTTACCTTTTCACGGTTCAACCGTTGAATTGATCTTAATGAAATTGTATCCCGGAAAATCAAATATTTTCAACTTTCCTATCGAGGTGTCGTAGGAGGTAATGTATTGTACGGACACCCTATGATCGTGTAGAATTATACCAGAATATGCAATGCTGTTATTATACTGCTCGTGGGAACGCAATAGGGAGTAAGAATTTTAGCTACGGGTGTGGTCTCTGCCTACTCCATATATAGAAATAAGTCATGACTGTATGTATGTATGTATGATGTATTGACTAGCAATAATACAACGGATCTTCATTTTCTCAATACTATTTGTGTTAATTATTTCAGTTTTCTACAGAAGGAAATTTGGTCTTCGTCAGACTCCAATAGTAATGATAAATGTTCTAAGAATTCGTTACTTCGCACTGCGTAGGCGGGGCGAAGATTCTCACGGCCTTTTGTATAATGAAATGCTTTTTCTTCCGTAACAACGTGTTTATGTATACTTTCGTCTTTGGTCACAATTTATGGCTTTAAGCTGGTTGAAAATTTGGAGCTAATTTGTTGGTATGTCCCTCAGCACGATGTATGGTATTTTTTTATTTTAGAAAGTGACGAAACGAGCAAAACGATTACCTGGTGGTAAGTGCAACGTCCGCTCACAACAAATGCTGTGTCACCCAGAATATTTCTGTGTGACACCACACTGGGCCCGTCGCCCTGAGACATCAGTTCTTAAGTCACAAATGCCCAGTGATTACGCTAGCTCACAGTGCCCTTCAAACCGAAACACATCAATGCTTGCACGCTACTGCTTCACGGCAGAATAACAGACCCGGGGGTGGTACTTACCTAGACGGATTCCTGCATAGGAATCCTACCACCAGTAAATGTGTGTGTATTCCAAGTATTTGCATATGTGTGTATTCATCTGCAAACACACAAATCGTCATCATCATTGTATCTGTATTCGATACAAAATCACACACACACACACACACACACTTAATTGCATTCGTAAGAATGAGACGTCGGTTCTTATGTCCCACATGAAAATATTCTAGCTTTAGTGCTCGTCTAACTCAAACACAGGGACGTTTGCATATCTTTCTTTCACGGCAGACTAACTGGCGCTGCGGTGGTATTTACCCAAATGTATTCATGTATAAGAATCCTACGTTCAGATTAAAACTTCAAAGCTTTTTAATATTTTAATGCTATTTTTCCAGTACTTCTAGTCTTTTTACATTTAATGCTTATTCAATATCCGACTCGAAGGACCATTAAATGTAACAACCCAATTACTGATATTTGGTCAATGTTTGACGACCATATCGACAACTTCCTCATACTGTCAGAAGCTATTAACTGCACGAGAGTTATTACTGTGCCAAAAGTGCGAATATACTTTTGGCAGAGGCACACACTTGTCCCCATCTACTCGCGTCCGAAGAATGCTGAAACGGGAAAAGATCAGTGGCAGACTAGTATGCAGTGTCAGCTATACGAGCACGATCACAACGCAACACCCGGAAACCAACATTTAGTGTTTTTGCAGAAATATTAGTTCCGGCCCATTCGATCCCAGGACCCGCGCCGCAGTAGTCAGGTACTCTAACCATTAAGCCACGCGGTCTTCTGAAGATATATAGCGTATGTTTACTAAAGACCTCACGGTAAATCATACGGGACATTACTTTTTTTATATCTGTGAGCGAGACAGGCCCGCGTATATTTACGTATATACAAATAGCAGTGTTCCCTACTGAGGATATTACGACTCTTATAGGCACGTAAGCGCAATAATAACTGTTTAAATAAAGTGTGTGATTTATATTCACTTATTTTCTCAACCTTCGGAAGTTACATACATGACACATTGTTAGTGATGCCACCATACTTGTTAATTTAAAGCAGAATCGAGAAATCGCGTCGCATTTCCGAACCAAAGGCGCCAGACTCAAAATCGAATGCAAAATAATTTAAGTTGGATTTTTGTTTATTGCTAATTTATTCATTTTGTCAGTTGCAACCGCAGATGGTCGTTTTTCATTATAACGATACTCTTATGTTTTGTGTGATCTTTGATTGAAATGTTTGCGATCTGCAAGATTACAGATGAATATTAAAATTCGCATTCATTGGTTGAAACTACTTCCCCACTAGTGGCAGGATTCTTATGCGGGAATCCGTCTAGGTAGGTACAACCGCAGTGCCATTTATTCTGCCGTGAAGCAGTAGTGTGCAAACATTAACTGTGTAATTACTGCGCATATGGGACTTAAGATCTGATGGCCCTCGGTGACGAGTGTATTGTGGTGCCCCACAGAAATGTTTAGGGTACAGCATTTGTTGTGGGTAGACGTTGCACTTACCACCACGACGGAGAACGATTTACTCGTCCCGTTACATTATTCCATGAAAAGGTATTTACACTCAAGACATTTTTTTTCAAAGTTTATTTACATTTAATTACAGTATATATGTGCCAATTTGTTCGTTGACTTTTTTCCATCAAGAAGGTAGTGACATGATCCCGTTGCAATAGAAATTTTGGGAATTCTGAGCAGAAAAGCGTGACAAGTAGTTTCGGCAATCCTCTCCTGGTGTTAACATGACACTACCTAAAAAAATCTCAAGAGGCCGAAACAACTTGAAACCTGATGGTGCAAGGTCAGGGCTATATAGCGGATGCATCAACACCTTCCAGCCAAACTCTCTTAATTTTTGGAGAGTGGCTAAAAATATTTGTGGTCTTGCGTTATCATAATGAAAATGTCTATTCATCAATTCCGGCCGGTTTTTCTCAATTTCTTGCTTTATTCTCATCAGTTGTTCGCAGTAGAGATTCGAATCGATGGTACTGCCCGGCGGTAAAAGCTTATAATGAACGCCCTTCCAATCCCACCATACACACATCATCTAATTATTGCGAGTTACCCGGGGTTTGGCACAGTCTGTGAAGCCTGACCGACCTTTGAACACGGCCTTTTTCATTCGTTCTTGTCTTAAGTGATCCATTTTTCATCACCAGTTATCAATCTCTTCAAAAACAGTTCGGTTTCATTACGTCTCAATTAAGAAACGGATTACGGTTCATTAGGTTTAGGGTTAAATCAACTTTGTACTACTCTTGCTGAAACTGGATTAGGTCCATAAACGTCACAATTTTGTTTCGATGCTTGCGTTGCATTTATTCCTTGTAATAACATTTTAAAATGTATCGAATTTCTTTATTAGATTCACTCATTTTGACAGGAAGAAAAACAAATTAAAAATAGCTGCAAACTACATTTTACAAATTTGTTTCTTTTTGTAACCTTTTTAATGTCATCAAAACCAGCCAGATACAATTAGTACAGCCAAATAGATTTTATTACAAGTTTATACATACATATATGCGAAAAAACTTATTCCCCGACCTAGTAAATATAAATAAATATATATATATATATATATATATATATATATATAATTTTCTTCAAATATCATTGCAAAGATTTTACGGAGTCAGAATTCAACACAATCCTTAATCGTCCGATTTGCAAAAACATAACATTAACATTAACACAGGGTTAATCAGCAACGGTCGAGCAATCAGAACTGGTATCTTCAATTACGCAATACATAATTTCGACCCGCGGGTTAGCTAACGATGTTGTTAACTGGGGACATATGTTTTATATGCTCGCAACTATTTCGCAATTATTTAACGTACCTCACTTTATCGATGAAAACTAGGTATAAAAGTATGTTTCACTGCTGAACTGTTCTGAAAGCGAGAAGAACGCAACGCTTCTAACCTACCTCACCTTATACCTCATTATGAAGCTATGGTAAATTGTAAAAAAAGTATATCAACAACCTAAACTCGGATATTCGGAAGTACATCCACTCTGAACAGAAGACACGGAAAAGTGACAATACATCGTTCTATTAATAGAACGGAAAAGGCCACAATACTTCCAACAGATATCCTATAAAATTACGCCCCTGCATCCAATCTGAACTGAACACAAGGAAAACTGTCAATACTACGTTCCGTTAACAAAAAGGAAATGGCCACGAGTCCCACCGACAGCTGACCTATACACTATATAAAATTACACACAAATTAACATAACCTACATTTTTAGATGCCCATGAAGGCTGTAATAACGAACCGTAACGATCAAGCCATAGAAAAACCTTGTCTAAGTATAATCTACTGTTACTCGTATTTTATGAGAGTAACGCGGGTAGCATAAGCAACGTTAAGCGGACTGATTGATGCGATTACGTCTATTTAATATTTATCTAAGCCATGAGCCACATAATTTCTAGAAGATTGCTTTGTTTAATGAAACAAAATTTGCGAATTTTATCGCGTTTAAAAGTAAAGTAGAACCTATGTTGGTGGCTCAGAGTTGAATAAAAACGATTGCTATGTGTCGGTAATGACCGTTGGATTGCCAAGTGTTCATGGTCGGTGGTTGTTTCTTACGCAAAGTATGCAGATTTATTTATATTTCGTACTAGGACCTTACAGCCGTGTGGCCTTGCGATCAGATTGTCTGACTACTACGCTGCTGTACATTTTTTCATTGGATAAAGTGAGATGAGCAAAACGCTCCTCTGATGGTAAATGAAACGTTTACCTATAACAAACGCAGTGCTCCCCAGAACATGACGGAGTGACAGTACATTGCGCTCGTTAAGCGGGGACATCAATTCTTAAGTCTCATATGCCTAGTGCTTACACTACTGCCATTCAGACCGAAACCCAGTAATGTTTGCACACTACAGATTCACGGCAGACTATACGGCCCTAGGGTGGTAGCTACCTAAATGAATTCCTGCATAGGAATCCTCCCACCAGTTACCACCTAAGACCTTAGAATTCAAATTTCAGAAAATAGAAATGCGTATCTTCTATAGATGATTCATACTGATCTATTATTTATGATATCCAATTAGTATTGACGCGGCGTTTGTATATGTCAGAATTTCGCTTAGAAATAGATGATTTGTATTCCAAAGAACAGATAAATAATTTGAAAAGATTTCAACTTAAATTGCAACAATTAAGTGACTGATTGAATAATAAATTTTAAAAGATTCTTAATTTCCTAATTTTTATTTTGTATATATTCGCAAGGCATTCGCTTGTAAAAGATAAAAATGAAAGAGAAAAGACAAACAAAGTAACATAACTAAAACGCAAAAGTAAGGAACGGGGTAAGAAGATAAGGCTTGATCCATATATCCTCATCATGTCTTTATATACGGGTATAATTAATAACAATATGTGGTTATACATAGTCTTCTATGAGACTATTCCTTGTATATTTATATATATACATATACAATGATTTATGACTAAGTTTAAAAAATGACGTTTGATAAACGATATTTCTGCCGTTGAAAAATAAATAATTTTATTTCTAATTAAGGGTTTTGTAATAAAATCTGACAAAAAATAAACCTAATGCAAATGAGTAAAAATAAATGAAATTCTCGTTAAATTCTTGTCAATTTGTTTGCAGTTTAAATAATAAACTTATGGGCCCAATGGACATTTAGGTATCTTAATTATTTGGCCGCAGAATTACAAATTAGTTTTGATAAACACAGAAATAAAACCAATAAATTGTAGCCTCCAATTAGCTGAATTTGATTAAGTTATAAAGTTTTAAAACGATTGTATCTTATTTCAAAATGGCGAAGCAGTGCCGAGGTCACATTTATAGACATGCTTTTATTCACGACGACAAGGCTTACTTTTGTTGACGTATTGGTAGCACTCGACTGTTAGTGAAAGCAAAACAAGATATTGGTCAAATTACGCAAACCTACTCGGCTCGTTGATATATGGGCTTCGATTTTATTACTGTATAATTATTACATCACGTACAAGTAAAGTAAAGTAAAGTTTCAGCCTATAAATGTCCCACTACTGAGCACAGGCCTCCTCTCATTTCTGAGAGGGTTTTGGAGCTAGGAAGAATCCGCCACGCTGCTCCAATGCGGGTTGGCGGACTTCACATGTCTTCGAAATATTTTTAATTTCTCAGACACGCAGGTTTCCTCACGATGTTTTCCTTCACCGCTGAGCACGTGGTAAGTCAGCACTTAAAATTGCAATTAACAATTTTAGTGGTGCCGGCACCGGGAATCGAACCCAGGTCACTCGCGTACTATGAAAATTAAAAGCGAGCGCCTAGCCCCTGAGCTACCACGGCTCACGTACAAATAAAAACATAAAACGCAATTATAAAGGCGGTGACAATAGCCTGACTCCTGTCGGCGTCTTAAAGAAATCTCGAGACCCAAATGTAACATTCCGAAAAAGGATACCATCGGATAATGTGAAGGAGCAGAAAGATTTTGGTGATCTGTCATGTGAGATTCGCAAACTGCGTGACGAAATGTCGACTCTCAAAGATCAGCTTAGCAATGCGGTCTCTCTTATATTGAGGTATGAAACTAAGTTCGAGGGCTATGCGGTCCAGGTGGAGAAGCTTCACAGAAAATTAAATCTATTTGAAGTTCCTATCAAAGCAGTGGCCACTGCCACGCCATGCGATCCCCTAACCAAAGTGTCCTCGCCTGAACCGACTCCGCTGGCGGCGGCCCCTGGTGTAAAGCAACGTCCACAGAAGGGACGGACGGCCATGAAAAATACTCCAACCAACTTACTGCCACAGATAACCACACAAGCAGTTGCAAGACACCCTAAACCCAAGCCAAACTCCTCAAATGTAAAATCTGATGCTAAAGCTGTTGATGAAATTAGAATGCCATCTACCCCTTGTGAAGCTGACTCAGATGCTCATTCGCAACAGTGGACCGAAGTGAGGAAGAGAAGTCGTCGCCCACCTTCACTATGCGGTACCGCAGGACCAACTGTAACGTCGCTAAAAGCCGTCGAGGCTCGGAAACACATACACCTTTGGAACATGGAGTCTAGTGCTGAGGAAATCCGAGATTATCTGCGCCAACTCTGCCCAAGCGGCTCATGCACGGTAGAGGAACTTAATCCAAAGGGGAACTACAAATCTTATAAGATAGGCGTACCTGTCGCTTATTTTGATACTTGCTTGTCTATTGACATCTGGCCGGTTAATGCAAGATTAAAAACTTGGATAACCTACAGGAAGCGTGCTATTCACCCTCGGTCCTTTCGAGATCCAGCAACCGCGCAAAGCAACTAACAGCATCGCTGCCCAGCGACGACGCATTGAGGTTAGCAACATATATGTCTTCTACCAGAATGTCCGTGGCTTAAAAACCAAATTAAGATCATGGCGTAGTAACATAGTTGCACTTGAGCATAATTTAATTGCCGCAACTGAAACTTTTCTTGAGGAGTCGATAGAAGATTCAGAATTGATTTGCGGGGATTGGAACATTCTCCGTCGTGATAGGCCAACAGCTTGTGGTGGAGTTCTTCTTGCTGCACGTCCGCCCATCGCACTAAGACGACGGCGTGATCTCGAAACAAGCAACGGAGAAGATCTGTGGGCGAGTTTTTCTTGGCACGGTCGCCCTATTTTTGTTTGTGTTATATATATCAAACCTAGTGCCACTGATAGTGATTACATGAACTGGTTCAACAAAGTTGAAAATTTTATACATGTTTTGAATGGTCAATTTGTAATTCTAGGTGACTTAAATCTTAAAAGTGCGTCCGTAAATATTAATCATTATTATTGTTATTTTTTGTCTTTTTGTAGTTTGTGTGAGAAGAATGTAGTGATTAATTCGCATGGAGGTATGTTAGATGTGGTTTTGGTCCAGGATAGCGACATCATATCTCAGGTCACGGTCGCAGCCTCGATGGGGTTAGTCCCTCCAGACTCATATCACCCACCTTTGGATATTGAGGTAAGAATTGACACGGCGCGTTACTCTGATATTATCGAACCAAGTAATATTGATTCAGTAAAAGACTGGAATTTTAAGAAATGTGACTATCAACTTATGAATCACTTACTCTCAGAGCTGTCATGGGACGATGTTTTCGAAGCCCAAAATGTATATTGCGCTAGTCAACGTTTCTATAACTCTATTTATAATATTTTTAATTTATGTATGCCAAAGAAACGACGGAAATCCACTGCAAGCAGAAGATACCCCGTCTGGTTTACAAGTGAAATTATCCAGGATACGAAACGTAAGAGAAAATTACATGCTGCCTTCAAACGTACTAACTCTAAAGAAGCTTATCGCCAATTTTCAGATCTCAGAGCCGACCTTAAATCTCGCATTAACTTAGCCTATAGTAAGTACATGGAACAAATAGAGACTGACATAAAAGTAAATCCATGTAAATTTTGGCAACACATTTCTAGTTTGCGGTCAAAAGGTGGTTTTAAGTCCAATATTGTCTACCAAAATACAACGTTCTCCGGGTCAGGAGCAGCAGAGGCGTTTGCGAACTATTTCTCCAGCGTTTTCCTACTTGACGCTCCTGAATTAAACGTAGCTGAAGTAAATGTAAACATCCTGGATCATGATAAGAACAGTAATAACGTCAATTTGATGGAGATTACTCCTGCAGACGTTATTACTGCAATAAAAAAGTTGAAGCCGAATAGTGCTATTGGCCCTGATAACTTACCACCTTACATAATTAGAAGTGCTAAGAAGATATTGTGTGGTCCTCTGTGTCATATATTCAGCTTGGCATTAAAAGTTGGAGTTTATCCTCCACAATGGAAGCTCTCGAGGGTAACACCAATACCAAAATGCCCAAACGCAGTGGCAGTTGAAGAATATCGGCCTGTAGCAATTTTATCATCACCGGCAAAAGTTTTTGAAAACATTTTGCATAGATATTTGTACGCGCAAGTGGACAAATATTTATGCAACGAGCAACACGGTTTCAGACAAAAAAGGTCTGTGGATACTAATCTTTTATCTCTTGTAGAGTACATTTCCGCACGCCTTGACAAAGGGTACCAGGTCGATGTACTTTATTTCGATTTTCGGAGGGCGTTTGATAGGGTTAATAACGATATGCTTCTTGCTAAACTCGCAGCCATTGGCATCGCCCCAGGTCTTCTTAGGCTACTCGCAGACTACCTTCGTGATCGCCAGCAGTATGTTAGGCTCGGTTTATACGAGTCGCGACCCTATCATACGCGTTCCGGAGTAAGCCAGGGATCGATTCTTGGCCCTCTGCTGTTCTTGCTCATGATTAATGACCTCCCAACGGTCGTTGCACACTCTAAATGTTTACTTTACGCGGACGACTTAAAACTTTTTACAGAAATAAAGACAGAAGCAGATTGTGTGGCACTGCAGACTGATGTGGATGCTATTTTCCAGTGGAGTATTGTGAATAAAATGGAGTTTAACCTGGAAAAGTGTTATACAATGTCCTTCGGTCGAATGTTTCACCCCATCGGTTACAATTACAAAATCAACAATCACGTCATGACTCGTACTAACACCATAAAGGACCTTGGGGTAACATTTGACCAAAGACTTACATTTCATATTCACATAAGCGCGTTGGCTAAGGAATCATTCAGGCGCTTAGGATTTGTTCTTAGGAATTCTGGGGACTTTCGCAATGATACCGTAATTCGCTTAATATTTAATGCACTGGTACGTTCGAAACTTGAAGCTAGTTCTTGTGTATGGAATCCATATGAAAGTACATACAAGCTCCTTTTGGAAAAGGTACAAAAAGTTTTCTTAAGATACCTTTACAAGCGCATTCATGGATATTATCCATATTTATATCCCACCAAATTTCTCCTTGGCTCCCTCAGTTACAATTCATTGGAAACTCGACGAGCATATCAGCAAATCATAATGGCGTGTAAAATAATTCGTGGGAGGATTGACGCTCCAGATCTGAGTGCCGCGCTATGTCAATTATTCGTGCCAAATAATTACGCTCGTAGTCGCAAACACAAACTGTTTGCCGTGCCGCGGGCGCGCACCGTCGCGCGTGCTAACTCACCCGTTCCTCGCGTCCTCACCGCACTCAACGCTCTCCTGGACACAAGACCGGAGTGTGACCTGTTTGCGGATGAATGGCCAATAATATTGTCAGAATGTATGAAGTTCTGTGAGCGAGAAGAATGAATAGGTTGTCTTTAATTAATGTAATTGGTTCCAACCGTGTTAATTAAAGTAAAATAAATAAATAAATAAATAAAATAAATATACGTTTTTCGATGTCAAGTGCCTCAAGTGTCGAGATAGCCATGCTACTCGTATGAAAGCTAAATAATACGTAGGCAAGTGCTGAATACAAATGCTTCAGATTTCTTGGTGTAGAAGAGTATTAAACACGATTTAATTAACAAGACGAATGTAGCTTTTGCTTAATATATCTCCAAATATACCTTTTAATACTAGCAATGCAAAAGTGAGGGCCTGCAATCCGTACTTGATGGTAGGATTCATGTGCAGGAATCCACCTAGGTACCACCGGCGAGTCAGTAATGCTGCAGTAGTGTGCAAACATTACTGTGTATTGTTTTGAAGGGTACTGATTGCTAGTGTTATTACTGGTCATGTGAGACTCAGAACAAATGGCTGCTACATAGTCTCGCCCCGTTGTACAATTTTTTTTTTAATTTGGGTAATATTTAACGGACAAAGCGGTATTATGTACACATGAAAGTCAAAATAGTGGTATTTTTATTTGTAAATGTTAAACTTTTAATCGCTTGTAACAAAAATTTTATGAGGCCCTTGAAAGTTATGTTTTGGCGGTCACTTCGACTGCCTTCTGTTATTGAGAAAATGTCGAGAGATATATTGGAGACCAAAATAAAATTTAGTAGTATTTTGTACATTAGATTCATAAAGCGTTGTTACGCTTTATACTGCGAAAGTGTACAGAAAAACTTCACGTACGCTTATTTGCATAGATCACGAGGTCGAACGCGTAGGCGCAGTTCGCCAGGTCGCGTAAGAGCCGCGTCGGAATTTCTTTTGATACAGATTTTTGAAATGATTGCTTGAAAGTTTGTGTCTTGATTTATAACGTACTATTAGAATTTTAAATAAATTAAACTTTTTACTTAAGACCTGACAAGTAGTTCAAAGTAATTTGAACCAATAAGTATAAGTTAAACCAATAAGTAATAAGTTATCTAACTTGATTCTAATTCGTTTTTTTTTTTGTTGAGAATCAGTCCAGGTCTGGCTACAAGTACAATTTTATGTATATCATATTAACGATAGTATGGATTTCCCGTAGGAAATGTAATCTTATATTCATCGCTAACATCATTGCGGCACATTATGAGACCAATTCTGAAAACGAGCTTTCCAATATAGATTGGAACCAAGCACGGCCACGGTGAGCCACATACATTCAATGACTTTCTGTTAACTTTATAATGTCGTACGCTAAAAGTAAAAGTAAAGTTTCAGCCTATAAATGTCCCACTGCTGAGCACAGGCCTCGTCTCATTTCTGAGAGGGTTTTGGAGCTAGGAAGAATCCGCCACGCTGCTCCAATCCGGGTTGGCGGACTTAACATGTCTTCGAAATATTTTTTATTTCTCAGACATGCAAGTTTCCTCACGATGTTTTCCTTCACCGCCGAGCACGTGGTAAATCAGCACTTAAAATTGCAATTAACAATTTGAGTGGTGCCGGCACCGGGAATCGAAGTCGATCGGGGATCGAACTCGCCTACTAAGAAATTTAAAGCGAGCACCTAGCCCCTGAGCTACCACGGCTCTCACGCTAATGGGTGTGTTATCCTAAACTGAGCTGGTCGATAAGATTCGCCTTCGATAAACCTTCCGCACTAGCTCATTGCTACTTAAAATTATAACAGCGTCAATTCATTAAGCAGCGATTCCCGATTTTAGTGGTTACTTCACAGAGTTTTGCACGAGTGTTATGAAATTTGTTATGCACCGTACCTAAGCAACACTATACATGAATGTTATTTGTTTTTCCAGAACTTTATACATAACGATAATCCTGTCACTTGAAGAGTTTTAGATATAATGTCAGAGACAAGTACACGTGGTAGGTACACGTTTACTGGTGGTAGGATTCCTATGCAGGAATCAGTCTAGGTAGGTACCACCCCATGGCCAGTTATTCTGCCGTGCCATCAGGTGAACGTTTTGCTCGTTTCGTCACTTTATACAATAAAAAAAAACGAAGTAAAGTATACAAATATTGATTCCAATTGTTATTTAAATATTATTACCCTTATATTCCACTCAACATACTGGACAATGTATTATATAAGAAGGGCATTTATTATAAAATAAAAAAAATATAATAAATAAATAAAAAATCAGCCCTGTATTAAATAAAAAAAAATCAGTAAATATTGTAAACCGCAATGTTCCATAGAAATAAAAATCAAGTACAAGGAAACATTCATTCATCAATTGGCGCGCGATTCCACATTTCTTTTCCTTATTCCTCGTGATACCTTGAACGGTGATGTCATACAAATGACGAGTTGTTCCTTGAATGCGCAACGTAATGTGTAACAATTTATGTATGATACGTGTGATAAATATCTATTAGAAATTTGATAAGTGGGGCCATATTAATACCATAACCATACGCAATGAAGTGTTGGGAAAAACCTTATTATACTTTATTCAGGTAGCACTTTTATTTCAATTTATATTTAGGGCCAGCTTTTAACTGCCAATAAGATGGGAAGTAGCGCTGCAATCCAGGAATGCTCACGCTAGTATTAGAGAAGTGCTAGGCTTCAAGAAGTGCATTCGTGACTTGAAGGGCCCAATACCATACGTACAAGTAAATGAGTCTACTGGATCAAGTGTGAGATCCAGTGCAATCAAACAGACGATGAGATACAGACCCTCTACAGACTAGCTTAACGATTCTTAGTCTTGAATCTCAGTTACAACTTGATACGAGTGTCCATATTTACCATTTAGCATACAAAGTGTTAAACAGTTAACATTAAAATTAAATATTTATTTACAATTTTACGGGAGTAGCTGTTATTCGACTTTGGTCACGGTAAATAAATCATCAAATAGGCTAAGCATTTTTAGATAATTCGTTTTATTTTATTGCAATATATGGAAAAAGATGCAATATATGGTGGCGGCTTAAGAGAATCCACCACCCCATCTCCTCCCGTGGGTTTCGTAAAAGTCGACAGAGGGAAAATTAAAATCAGGAGATGGGCAGCACCATCTTCCTGGAACATCTGAAAAAATAAACTGCGTGGATCCGCCTGCCGAACGTGGCAACTATAGCAAAATCCGACCAAAATGATAGATACTCGTACAAACTTTTGTGACAATATATGGGAGAGGCCTATGTTCAGCAGTGGACTTGTGATACGATGATGATGACTTAATGCCCACGTACATTCTCATTCAGACAATGGAAGTATTTTGTGAAGTGTACAGCAATTAACATATTGTTCTGCATGGTTCCGATTCAAATTTTGATCAAGCGCAAGAACCGTGGTTGCCGGCACTTGCTTTAAATTTCATAGTACGAGAGTGAATGACTCGGGTCCGATTCCCGGTGTCGGCACCACTAAAATTATGAAAATTGTGTGTTAAGTGCTGATGTGCCACAAGCTCTGAAGAATAAATTTGTGAGAAAACCTGGGTGTCTGAGAAATAAAAAATATTTCATCGAAACGTTAAGTCCGGCTAGCCGCTTTGAATCCGAGAGTAATCCAATTCGCCTGATAAGCATGGTTATTAGGCGAATTGGTGATTGCACTAAGAGAGCTGCTGCCTGTCACCGGTTTATGTATTTTGAGACTGGCCTTTTTCGACATCTGTCGGACAATATAAGATTTCTCAAGCACTTCCCAAAGTTGACTCTTAAGACACCCACGGGATTAGATAGTGTGGCGGATTCTCTTATCCGATACGACGTTTTGACATATTTCGAGCTCGCTTATATTCATTACCAATAATAGATATTTAGATGCATAATATACAATACATAATATGAGAAATTTCATCAAAATCGTTGGAGACGTTTCCGACAAATCAATTATGGATATATCTATATATTTTATTAGATAAGGTGACGAAACAAGCAAAACGTTCACCAGATGGTAAGTGCAACGTCTGCCCATAACAATGCTGTGTCACCCAGAAAATTTCTGTGTGACACCACAATGCGCCGGGCACCCTGAGACATCAGTTCTTAAGTCTCATATGCCCAGTGAGTACGCTAGCTCTCTGTCCCTTCAAACCGTAAGTAATTTTTGCATACTACTGCTTCACGGCAGAACAACTGGTCCTGGGTGGTACCCTGCCCTAGACGGATTCCTGCATAGAAATCCTACCACCAGTAAAAACAATACAAGTGTTGTTCGTTTTAAAGTATTTTGGATGTTTGAACCGTTTAGTAAAGCTACCTGCTGTCACTTTAACAGTGTCATGTAGTGCCATGTGTTGTTGAGTAGCAAATATCTATATAAATATGTAAGTTATATATTAGGTAGATAGGAATTGTACGGACTGCCTCTATTCGTGCAGAATAACTGCTCGTGGGAATGCTATGGGGAGTAAGTATTTTTTGATTCTTACCAATATGGCGGAGACGTGGTTCGCCACCCGTCGCATCTCTTTTTCCGCAGGGGCCAAAAGCTACGTGAGTGACCTCTGTCTACCCCTTTTATGGGAAAAAGGCGTGACTGTATGTACGTATTATTATTATGTATTAAAAATCTTAGAAATTAAAACATTATGCAAATATAATTTTCATCCAATTTGTAAAAGCCATTTAAGAGTAGCCAATTATGTATATACATGTATTTATTACAGATATAAGAATTAGTTAAAAGATATAACAGTAGATTTCGACAATCTTGAATACTTTCATTACAAACTCATTTAATATTTCTTCATTATAATATTATTCCTAGCAAGTGACTCAGACATTGTTTATTTACCGAGGAATCGATGATTCTCGAAACACGAACATGAGACAAGTATTCCAAGGTTACTTATAGGTTTATTTTGGAATTAAATTTTCCATGAATCACTTTAGAGAAGCAACGCACGATTTAAGCAACTTAAAGGGAAAGTAAAGAAAATTTACTTAGGAGAACTATTAATAATTAAGTATACATAAAATGCAAATAATTGGTCGTGTGGTATCGGCCTAAGAGAATCTACCACCCCATCTCATCCCGTGGGTGTCGTAAAAGTCGACAGAGGGAAAATGAAAACCAGGAGATGGACAGCAGTATCTTGCTGGAATATCTGAATAAATAAACTGCGGTTGCCAACCCGTCTGCCAAGCGTGGCAACTATGGCGAAATCCCCCCAAAACGAGAGCTACAAACTTTTGTGGCAATCTATGGAGGAGGCCTATGTTCAACAGTGGACTATTGATAGGCTGAAACGACCACGACGAAAATGCCATATTCATTAATAATTTTAACCGAATGAAACCAGTCGATTAGGTCGAATGCAAGAATTTCACGAAATTCAAGAATTCAGATTCAGATTGATGGAATGTTTGTTCCTTGAATCTTTGTTACAAAAATATCTTAAACGACTAAATTGAATTTGATGAAACTTCTTTTCTTCTTGCTTCGCTTAAGTGGTTTCATTCAATTAAAATTATTAATGAATATGACATTGTATGTACCATTAATTACGAGTATTAATTGTCTTCTTAAGTAAAAACTCTTCACTTTCCCTTTAAGTTGATTACATCGTGTGTTGTTTTTCTAAAGTGGTGGTTGTTTAGGGGATGGTTAATTAGGCATCAAAAACCGTTCAATAATATTTTTATTATTAAAAGCGTATTTAGGCTGCACAATAAATGAAATACTCTTCCATAGTAATTTTTTTTTATCGTATATAGTAACGAAACGAGCAACACGTTCACCTGATGGTGAGTGCAACATCCGCCCACAACAAATGCTGTGTCACCGAGAATATTTCTGTGTGACACCACACTGCGCCCTCCCTCCCTTGAGACATCTGTTCTTAAGTCTCAAATGCCCAGTAATTACGTGGTAGCTCAGGGGCCGGGTGCTCGCCTTTATTTTCATAGTACGCGAGTAACCAGGGTTCGATCCCGGGTGCCAGCACCATTATAATTGTTCCACAATTTTAAGTGCTGATTTACGGTGTTTAGCGGTGAAGGAAAACATCGTGAGGAAACCTGCATATCCGAGCTATTCTACTCTGCCGGACATCTAAAGACATGTTTTGTTACATGTTTCACAATTTCAAGTCCTATGATACCCCTTCTCTCTGAACGTAAGTACTATGACAAAAAGCAAAGACAATCATCAGAATACGTAACAGATAAGAACTACAGAAGGCTTGGATGTAGTGTAATCAAACCAGGATCAATGATCTAGGTTAAGTAGGAGGAGGAGGATAGGAACAACGTTCGTGAGGGACTTTACAATTACGAATTCGCAAAAGACTGAAACTGCAAGTAAGGCAACAAGCGAGATAGTACCTGCATTAGAATAAAATAAGCTGACTTCATACATCATCATCATCATCATTTCAGCCAATCACCACCACTACTAAACGTAGGCCTCCCCCATAGATTGCCACAAAAGTTTTTAGATATTATTTTGGTAGGTTTTTGCCATAGTTGCCACGCTTTACAAGCGGGTGGCAACCGCAGTTTATTTATTCTGATGTTCCAGGAAGGTGCTGCTGCCCATTTTTTGGTTTTAATTTTCCCCCAGTCGACTTCTACGAGGATGAGATGAGGTGGTCGATTCTCTTAAGCCACCACACGGCGATGCCTGCCCATGACAAAAGCAACGTCAATGGGTTACCACACTGTGTTCGTCAACTTGAGACTTTAGTTTTAAAATATCCTATGCCTTTTTCACCACCAGTGAAAAATTACCAAAATTAGTTTTATCTAAAGCAATAAAAACTCTTTTAGCTATATAATGAGCTAACAAAATTCGTGGCAATTCATAATTATATTAGCAAGCACTTTTTACATTCCAAAACCCGTTTATCGCATCAAAATGGTCTCTTTTAAAATGCCCTTTTTTCTCGGCGATCGTGTAAACAAGGCTATTAAAAGCAAAATATAGGATTGATGATAATTCTTCAACTTAATAAACCGTTAAACTGCACCGGACATGAACACTTAACGTTTAATCGTAGTGTGACATAAAAAAGCTATAAATATCTCAGTTGCTTACCATGATGAGCTTTAGGGCGGATTTCACCGTTGAAACTAAACGCGATCAGTTCAAGCTGAACGAAGTTTAAGCGTTTAACTGAGTTCAATGCTACTGTTTGCATTTTACCAACATCAACTGAACGAGATTAAAGCGCGTTTAGCGGTTCAAATTCTGAACGCCCAATTTTCGACGTTCAGCTCTTTAAACGCGTTTAGAGAGCTGTCATTGTCAATTGCACAACTATGTTAACACAATAAATATTTTTAATACGTTTTGTTTATTGTTTGCATACCTATGTGTCTTATGCATAAAAACAGGCTGTTTGATGTCGCAAAATAATAAATATATCGAGTTTTTGTTTTAGATTGTGACGATATTTCACGTAAACTTCGTTTTTCTGAACGCGATCAAAGTGGAGCCGGTGAAATCGGTTAGACGAAAACCGAGTTCAAATGATACATTTGAACTAAGTTCAGTAAAACGTGGTTTTGTTAAACTTGGTTTCCAATGCGATCGGTGAAATCGGGTCTTAGATGCGGTATCTGGACCTATCCAGTTTTTATGTAAAACGTTTTTGCATACCAACTTTCCTGAATTGGAACTATTGACAAGATTATATGAGGACATAAAAAAAATTCTAATACCGAACTCACTAAACACTAAGCCCTTTTTTCTCATATGTGGAGCAGGCAATATCTATCGCAGTTTATTCTATCACCTAGCAAAGTAAGCAAGTCATTTATAGAACTTAGACCTCTCCAAAAGTACCTGCATTCTTCACTTCTTGTTTCCGCAGAAATAAAGAGGACAATGCCCCATATTTTGTTGGTTCATACACTACTTTATTCGATTCAAAATTGCTAATTCAAGAACATTTTCTTTTCAACAGTTATTGATTCTTAAATTATGTAGACGGCCTATTACATACGGAACTCACCACTTATAAACAATATTAAAAAAGAAATAAAAAACATTGCAAATTCCTGAATTATAATTAACCTAATAAAGGTTACAAACGGGCACACAAGTAACATTGTTAAATGTTTATTGCGGCCCATATGCACTCGCTTTAAATTTCATAGTACGCGAGCGACCTGGGTTCGATTCCCGGTGCCCACCACCACTAAAATTGTTATTTGCAATTTTAAGTGGTGATTTACCACGTGCTAGGCGGTGAAGAAAAACATCAAGTGAAGGAAACCTAAATATCAGAGAAATAAAAAAAATATTTCGAGACATGTGCAGTCCGCCAACCCGCATTGGAGCAGCGTGGCGGATTCTTCCTAGCTCCAAAACCCTCTCAGAAATGAGGCCTGTGCTCAGCAGTGGGACATTTGTAGGCTGAAACTTTTTTTTAATACTTTTACTTTTTTTAAGTTCCTGGTCCAGATGAAGTGATTAATTTTCAGTAATTGGTTCTCCCGTCCTCGTTTTTATTTCGTTCTTTGCACTGGTATTGCTGTGGCTTATTCTGGTTGAGCCCATTTATATGCTCTAGGGAAATACAAGAAACGTTACTGTACCATTTACAAGTACATACAATCTTTAACGCAATCAGTAGTTGTAACGAAAGTTTTTAAAAAACCAACGGTGCCCCACGCTAGCATATGGTTACGGTGAGTGCCTTTTACAGACACGAAAACCAACCATTTGTGTTTTTGCAGAAACGCTGTCTCCGACTTGGATTCGAACCGACCAGCGGCGTAGAAGTTAGGTACTCCGACTATTATGTCACTGTCGTAAAATAAATATTAATGTCACAGAACTGAACTTAATCATAGAGAAATTAAAACCCATACCACTATTTATTTAAAGTGCTTAAACTCTTTGACATCCAAAAAAATATTAATATATTTAACAACAACACCATAAAATATGAATTTTTCATACGAGAGCCCGCCACGACGAGAACTCGCAAGTTTTATGATATGTCGAACAATATAAATAGTCATAAACGTTATGAATGCGCGGCGCAAGCAACCGATTTGACAATAGACGCGTGGGCGAGGACCGCATTATGCAATATGCAATATATTTTCCAACTGAAATTCGTTAATTGAATATGACCTTTGATAAATCAAAATTAATCTCAGCGCAATAGCATTGAATTAGTAGATGTAATTTATTTTTATTGATCCTAAAGTGCATGGAATTTCACCTATGTCATTATTTATTTAGAAACATTTGATTTACGTAATATTTTATAGACACTAAACACATCATAATTGTGATATCTTATGATTGGAAACCTCTCGTGCGTTGGAAACTGGATTCTTTCAAAGCCGTAGGTTACTGATTACTTCTAATTTGTTGAACTGTATATTTTTTCCAGTTAAATCCGAAATAAATACATTAAATAAAAAAACGAATTTAAATCTGCTGTTGCTATTAGACGAAAAAAAAAACTACAAAAGCGAACTGATTTAAAAGTTTTGTGACGGGCATTTTCTCATAGTTACATCTGTAATAAATGCTGCTTCTCTTTTACATAAAATTCTCCGTAGACATTAAAAGAATTTGTCGTATGTCAGTGAAATTTCCCGTTCGCGGTCAACATCAAAATTCTGTTAATTAATTCAGCTCCTTCATGCCTCTCGCTTTTATATTTATTCACGTTTTATCTGTGTCGGGCACGAGTCGATAAAATACCAGCTGCGGTATGGTACAAATTAAAACAGTTTAGTTAACGAAGTTAAAAAAAAAATGTTTACTTTCTTCATTTGAATATTTTCTTTCTCTAAATTCAATTTGCATAAATATTAGTGTTGTAACATTTGATAAATACCGATTCTGTAATTGTTTCTGATTTGCTATATTAGTATTAACCATGTCATAAAATATTCTCGTTGAAAGCTTCTTATCATTAGATTAGACATTCTTCTTATTGAAACTGTTTAAGAGTAGGTACTTTGCCCAACAGTGGAAGTGTAACGGGATAAAACGATGAAGAATATTTAATGACATATGACGACTGTTGATTTGATGTAATTAAATTTGTATAAAAATTGGTACTGAATATATTGAAAAAAATATATTTACGGATTTTAAATCGTTTAATTTCGCTAGACCGGATCAAAATTAATATTTAATAATTGAAGCTAGGCCCGGATTAACTATGATAAGAGAACGTCTAATGCCTCAGTTCTCTCGTGAACATTGGTGCTGAAATGCACTCGAAACATTGAGAATTTTAAATTAATCATCATCATCATCATCATTTCAGCCGATCACTAGCACCGCTGAACATAGACCTCCCCCGATAGATTGCCACAAAAGTTTGTAGCTCTCATTTTGGGGGGAAAATCTCCCCATAGTCGCCACGCTTGACATAGCCATAGTTGCCACGCTTGACATAGCCATAGTTGCCACGCTTGGCAGGTGGGTTGGCGACCGCAGTTTATTTATTCGGATGTTCCAGGAAAATGCTGCTGCCCATCTCCTGGTTAACATTTTCCCTCTGTCGACTTTTTCGACATCGACGGACGGATTTTTAATTTAACGTGTTGAAATATAAAAAAATTTTAATAAATAGAATCTAATTCATCAAACGAAATGTCTATTTTTTTAATAAAATGTGAAAAACGAGAACGCGGTTGGCCTGGTATTAATTGATTATTGTAGCCCGTAGAAACCTAAATCTAGCCTCGAAGAAAAATTATGATGAAGATGCGTTGTCACTATGAGACTTAAGAGCTGATGTCGCTGGGTGACGGGCGCAGTGTGGTGCTACTCAGAAATATTCTGGTTGACACAGCACTGCTATGGGCAGACGTTGCGCTTACCATCAGGTGAACGATTTGCTAATCTCGTCCCTTATTCCAATAAAAAACGGTGTTATATCTATATTTTTTAATAAAATATAATGTCTTTGTTCAAAGAGGTAATTTACTTTAAAGCTTAAATGTTATTGAATAAATAAGTATATAAAACTGTTAGTTAAAATCTACGGTCGCTATCAGCGTATAACTTATACAATAACGTTTGTTTCGTAAGCGGACCTTATGGGGACCATTTTTTATTGTTAGGGTCATCGGACACAGGCGATGTCACATTGTACTTTTTTTATAGATTGTCGAGATTTAGTGCCCTCAGCGTAAGGTGCGGTGATAAATTTATAGACTCTTATCACGTGGTAATGGAAGGCATGGCGGGACTAGCTTTTTAGTCTTTTTTGGGAGTGTTTTGGTCCGGTCATTGACGCTTTTTCCATTTTATACATTAGCTCTTCAACTTAACAGTATTTTATAGGCATTGCAAATATTTTTGTTTGGATAAAGTTTATGACGTCATTAACGATCACTGTCTGGTGGCTTAAGAGAATCTACCGCATCATCTCATCACGTGGTTGTCATAAAAGTCGACAGACGGAAAATGAAAACCAGGAGATAGGCAGCAGCATCTTCCTGGAACATCTAAATAAATAAACTGCAGTAGCCAACCCACCTGCCAAGCGTGGCAACTATGGCAAAATCACCCCAAAATGAGAGCTACAAACTTTTGTGGCAATCTGTGGGGGAGGCCTATGTTCAGCAGTGGACTAGTGATAGGCTTCTATGATAAAGATCAGCAACTGTATTCGACACAGGTATAGTGTGGTGTAAGTATTCGCGTAAGCAGATTTTAAAAGAAAAAAAAACAGCAGTTTCTGATGATAATAGCTATCGTTAAACAAATTATACCATATTTTTTTTATTGTATAAAGTGACGAAACGAGCATAACGTTCACCTGATGGTAAGTGCAACATCTGCCCATAACAAATGCTGTGTCACCCAGAACATTTCTGTGTGATACCACACTTCGCCCGTCATCCTGAGACATCAGTTCTTAAGTCTCATATGCCCAGTGATTACGGTAGCTCTCAGCGCCCTTCAAACCAAAACACACTAATGTTTGCACACAACTGCTTCACGGCCGGATAACTGGTCCTGGGGTGATACCTACCTAGACGGATTCCTGCATAGAATTCCTACCACCAGTACCACCTATCTCAGCGAAATAGTAAAAAAGAAGAATTAGTGTAATTTTAATTTGTTAGATTTTGTATTACCTGTGAGGGTTATTACTGGTGGTATGATTGCTACGCAGAGTCGTCTAAGTGGGTACCACAGCAGGGCCTGTTATTCTGCCATGAAGCAGCAGTGTACTGGGCCTACGGGACTTAAGAAATGATGATCAGGATGTCAAGCGCAGTGAGGTGCGAAACAGAAACGCTCTAGATGGCTCAGTATTTTTATGGGTAGACGTTAGGTAAAGAAATAGGATCAAAAACGAGCTCAGTTCAGTCCACCTGATTGGATGTCATCAGTGTTCGACCACACAATGACCTCCATCATGATTTAACCAAATACTTTTGACCCCTGACGACCGTAATTTTTTCGACCACGGCCACGTATACTGTCGGAAACTATCAAATACACTGGAGATACCATTAGTGTTTGCGCTAACACAAAGGCACTCACTCGCCCTGACCTGTCCACGCCCGATGTAACAATAACACCGAAGGTAGCTTACGACGCAGTGTCAGATACACGGAGACAACCTCAACATAACCTGATCTGAAAATCTAGAATTGGTGTATTAGCACAAATATTGGCTCCGACTGGGATTGAATCTAGTACTGGCGGGGATGAAGTCAGTTACTCTGCCCATTAGGCCACGCGGCCGTCAAAAATAAATCATCATCATTTCAGCCTATCACTAGTCCACTGCTGAACATAGGACTCTTTCATAGATTGTCACAAAAGTTCAAGCTCTCATTTTGGGGGATTATTCCATAGTTGCCCCGTTTGGCAGGCGGGTTGGCCATTTTCTAGTTTTAATTCACCTCTATCGACTTTTACGACAAGATGAGACGGGGTGGTAAATTCACCGCCGTGTTGTGGCGGCTTAAGAGATATTAAAATAAAGTACTAATGTGATATTCTAAGAGTGTGCCTACCCTAATGGGAAAGTGGCGTGACAGTATATACGAGTATATATGTATGTAGGTAGTTTTAAGAAACAAAATGATTAGAAACTGTCCGAAAATAGACAATGTAAAAATAATAACAAGGAAATGGAAATTGACAGGGCACATCATTAGAGGTATGGAAAAATGGAACAATAATATTATATTCAGGCACCAGAAACACAAAAAGAAAACGGGGACGGCTTTTGAGACGGTAGAGTGATATTTAGGCAACATCAGAGAAACATGGACTGGGACAGTGCTAAATAGAACAGAATGGAAAGAAATGGAGAGCATCTTTACTTTCATCAAAAGCGTAGCACTAACATTTATTGTAAATTCTAACTGAATTTTGTTTTAGTTTTTAGTTTTATATTGTCATATTAATTACATTTAAGAAGTTAAATTGGAGTCTATGGCTTTGACTTTCCCTCCGCTATTCACATTTCTTTATTTTTACCTCTGACCTTAGAGACTGTCTCTTCAAATAGTCGATTCTCATCGGCGGTTAAAGTGTAATCAGCACTTGCTTGTTATATTTTTAATTAGATAGCGAAGAGCTTCATCAAGTTTAATAAAAAGTTAGATCTTTGTACATACGAGTATATTCACAATTTCTTATGAATTTGAGTGTGTAGGGCGAACGTGCGTTTAGACTCCAAAAAATCTAGTTTGAATAAAGAATATATTTTTGGTATTTAGTTTTACGAGTAGCTTCTGTTCAGATATTAAGTTGGAATAAGGACTATGATAATTTCTGAGTTACGATTTACAATCTGTTCAATTTCAATACATCTTTTTGTAAAGTTTATTGGTTTTTGAATAATATCGACTTGGATACAGAGAGTGACGGAAAAAAATCTATTGTATTTATTTTTGTAGTTTTATGTTAGTAAACTTAAATGCCTTTAGCCTTAGATTTATGCCTATGTTTAGATAGAGCTGCGATTACGTAGTATCGTTGGTTCGAATCCTCTATTCAACTGTTTTCTTAAACATTCTCCTAATACAATCATTTCGGTATATTAGTGTGGTTAACAAGGATTCTGATACTGTTTAAGATTTCTTGTAATATTTTTAAATTTAATAATTCATTGTTAATGGATTACGAATTATATATTAAATAATTTTCTTAACGAGTAATTGGTAATTACAACAATTTTCAACGGTGAAGGTCATTTTATAATACGCTAGAAATACGAAATCAATCACACATATGTGGAATTTCGTGAAGTTCACGGGATTCGACGCAAGTTATAAGCGACAGCGTTTAAAATAAATAAGAACCCCAAACCACCCTTTATGTTAACGAGAAGCTTACGAATCTGTATAATTAATTTTCCTAATAACTAAACTAAAATCCTAACAGAAATGATATTAGTTAAGAACCTATGTCTCAGGGTGACGGGCGCAGTGTGGTGTCACACAGTAGTTTTCTGGGTGACACAGCATTTGTTATGGACAGACGTTGCACGTACCATCAGGTGAACGTTTTGCTCGTTTCATCACTTCATCCAATAAAAAAAAAAAACATATTTTAACCTTGTCATAAATTTTCTACGTCACAATAAACCACAATTTCACAATACAATTTTAGTTGTACCGGCACCGTTGACTCCAGGTCACCTACGAACTGCGAAAGGCTAGGCTCGGCTCGGCGGAGATAACACAATAAATATGGTAAATTCATCATCACCATAATTTTAGCCTATTTTAGTTCACTGTTGAACATAGGCCTCCTCCAGAGATTGCCATAAAACACGACCCAGAGCCACCTGCATCCATCGACTTTCCGCAAAACCGTGCGGATCGTCGTTCCATCCAGTGAGAGTTCGCCCTACGTTGCGTTTGCTGGTACGAGATCGCCACTCGAGAATCTTTCTTCTCCAATGGTTATCAGTTCTACGGGCTGTATGGGCGGCCCATTACCACTTCAGCTTATCTCATGCGGCCTGCAGTGAAGAACCGCACATTACACAACATAAATTATTTAGATCGTGGTAATAATGATCCTTCCAACTCAGACCACTTGCCGCAGTGGTCTATTTAAAAATCGTTTACGACGAACGACCCGCTATTGCTTATAGATTGTTCCATTAATTGTTACATAAGTAATTGTTTCCGCCGCATATAAAATATGAAACATTTATTATAATTTTTCGGCTTGTCAGTCAATCTATAGAAATTCGAACGTATCTTATCGATAATTGGATATCATCTCACGGGATTGTCGGCTGCCGAATCGGCTTAAGTAGCAAGTGTAGGTAAGTCAATTTATCATAGATGTAGTTTTTTTTTATATTAGCGTATCTAGGTTTTTAATTAATGATGATTCCACGGCCCTAGTGACGCAGTCAGACGAAACCGGTCGGTTCGGTAAATTGATAATTTGTGGAACTGTGGAACGAGAGTACAAGTGTAATTTTTACAATGATAATGATGCAGGTTTATTAAATGATAACATTTTCAGGTCATTTTATGTAAGTTTTATTTTTATTGGATAAAGTGATAATTCGAGCAAAACGTTAACCTGATGGTAATTGTAATGTCTGCCCACAACAGTGGCTGTGTCACCTAGAAAATTCCCGTGTGGCACCACACTGTGTCCATCACTCTGAGACATTCTTAAGTCTTTAAATCTCATATGCCCAGTGATTAAGCTAGCTCGCAGTGCCCTTCAAACCGAAACACAGTAATGTTTGCACACTACTGCTTCAGCAGTATAACTGATCCTGGGGTGGTACCTACCTAGACGGGTTCCTGCATAGGAATCCTACCACCAGTTATTTTAGAGACGCTTTTTTAATATAATAAAACCAAGCATAATATTAGAATTGCTCCTGTGTCGTGGGTGGTTTTACAGACACAGATTGTACATGAATCAACACCCAGATCCGAAACAACTATTTGACTGGACACAACACGGAGTCCTAATCGTATTTCATCAAGTGATTAACGAAAAAGCTTCTCCATTTAGTACGTTAAAAATATAATGTTACATTATTTTAATGAACATGGACACCTCATTACAAAGCATCATTGGCGTGCCGTCGCTATCGGCAGATAAAACTCTTCCCATGGCCAAAAAAAAAAAAGAAAACAGTGCCGAAGGCGCCAACAATCATATCGGTAGCAGCTACCTCATGTAATTATAGAAATACTTAGATCGGAATCTTAGAGATATAGATATGATAAATTACTCATCGCTATCTATAGCTCAGCGATATTCGGGTCGTACCATTCATTCGTACGTACAATGACAGCCCCTCATTCCAAACTGGCCCATAATTGTCTTCGTCGTGTTAATAATTTTTTTGATGATAGGTAATTAAATTGTTTTTAGTGACGTTGTTTTTTGTGGGAATGTTTGATTAGAAATTGTTTTAGGATAATAAATCCATCTATATGGAATAAATTTTAAATAATGACGGCGCTTCTGTTAAGTTACCGTTATGGATCCAATCCGTTCTATATTTCTAGGATAAATAATAATTATATCACTTAGGGTGCATTCTTTGCAAATAGGTTTTTGTAGGTACAATTGCACATACTACGCAAGTAACTAACCCAGTCTACGGAGCCACCACTAGAAGACGACTTTCACGGTTGTGCGGGTTAATAGATGCTTTGGCTGTGGATTTGTGATACGATGATTTTGATTTGATTTGAAATTATTTTGATGATGATGATAAAAAAACTATTAATTATTTGCCCAGAAATTCTCGCACCCATGGGATGAAATTCTTATGATATTTCCATTACGCTGCATATACTCAGACACATTATACACAGTACATTAACAAATAGTCAAAACTAACTTTTTTCTTTGTTCTTCATAGCAGAGAATATATTACGCGAGTACATAAATTTCATAGTACGCGAGTGATTTGGGTTCGATTCCCGGTACCGGCACCACTAAAATTGTTAATTGCAATTTTAAGTGCTGATTTACCACGTGCTCGGCGGTGAAGGAAAACATCGTGAGGGAACCTGCATGTCTGAGAAATAAAAAACATTTCGAAGACATGTGAAGTCCGCCAACCCACATTGGAGCAGCGCGGCGTATTCTTCCTAGCTACAAAAACCTTCTCAGAATGAGAGGAGGCCTGTGCTCAGTGGTGGGACATTTATAGGCTGAAACTTTACTTTTTTTTTACTGTATGAATAATAATGTTCTCTGAACAGTTACGCAATTAACCACGTTAATTACAATCATGAAAGCACAAAATATTTACTGTGGAATTTGTAATGTGTTCATAATAAACAGCGATGCTCAAAGAACTCGATCTCACGTATCCATTCAGATATTTGGATCCGGAAATACATAAAAAAAAACTTTCAATTGATTAGACTGAACCATATACACCGGTGAAAGATTCCCATGTCGATCATCTTTCATCTCGAAGACGGCTCTATTAGTCAGGTATTAACTAAATTATAATCTTACACATTAATGATGGTGTATAGTGCAATTACAAAATGTGCCGGTGTCGTGTAACCAGTAATTACATCGGCCCACTATTAAACGCAACGGACACACTAAGTTATTGCAGTGATCGATGTGATAGAAGTGAACTGATTTTTTTATATAAGGCCGTAGTAGCACAGGGGCCTGGTGCTCGCCTTTAATTTCGTAGTATGCGAGTAACCAGGGTTCGATCCCCGGTGCCAGCACCTCTTAAATTGTTCTACAATTTTAAGCGCTGATTTACCACGTGCTTAGCGGTGAAGGAAAACATCGTGAAGAAACCTGCAAGTCCGAGGAATAGAAATATTTCGAAGACATGTGAAGTCCGCCAACCCGCATTGGAGCAGCGTGGTGGACTATTCTCAGCTCCAAAACCCTCTCAGAAATGAGAGGAGGCCTGTGTTCAGCAGTGGGACATTTATAGGCTGTTACTTGACTAAGTACCGGTACATATGTGTAACAAAGTGAATGCTAATTTAGACTTGAAAGCTATGAAGTGAATTGGTGTTGAGATTAAATTGAGCGACTATCCTTTCCGCAGAATGCCGGTTCATGTTGTCCCTCTTAAACGTCTGCATGTATAATATTCTTTCTATCTAAGAAATCGCAGATGAAACGATGGGGGTAGTAGAGAATTAGAACTTCGGTATCAGTGGCCGGCGCGAAACCAGGAAAGATTACATACTCTTAGGCGCCCCAAATTTCTCCTATTTTTGAATTGGGTCATTAAGTCAAATTTAAAAACTTTTTCATACTTTAAAAACCACTATATTTTTTACGGAAAAATAAAATAATATAATATATTTTATTTTTTAATTCGCGAAATAAAAACAACAAATCTCATCGTCTCTGTAAACTATCTAATTCCGCAGTGTCCCTAAAAACTGCCAAAAATCGCTCGGCAGTTAATGTGTTATTGCGTAGTGCTTCGTCCCAGGCTCTGTCCGTAAAAGCCAGGGAAACAACGTATCTATATATGTTTTTTTAAATAGGCTCTCTTCTTAATGGGCTGCCTAAAAATCATTGAATAAAATTGCTTAAAATTGTAATAAATTACAGTAGATACTAAATGTAAATTATTGAAATGTGGTAAACATTTCATTAATGAACCATGATACAAGATGTAATGAGTGGGCATTTAATTTTACAAGCACTATAAAATTAGCCACGGTCACAAATTTGTAATAAAAGCGCTTCCGATAAAGAGATCAAATTTGAAAAAAAATCTGGTTACTTTAAGCTCTCTAATTGGTTTCCTTCCAATTTATTCGTTTTTATACAACTGTAATTGACGGGAATATATTTCCATGATATTTGAAAAATAAGTCAAACGGATGTTTATGGTTTTTTTTTTTGGATGAAGTGATGAAACGAGCAAAACGTTCACCTGATGGTAAGTGCAACGTCTGCCCATAACAAATGCTGTGTCACCCAGAAAAATTCTGTGTGACATCACCCTGAGACATAAGTTCTTAAGTCTCATATGCCCACTGATTCCGCTAGCTCACAGTGCCCTTCAAACCGAAACACAGTAATGTTTGCACACTACTGCTTTACGGCAGAATAACTGGCCCTGGGTTGGTACCAACCTAGACGGATTCCTGCATAGGAATCCTTCCACCGAAATGTACTTACTAGTGTTGAAATTAAGTGAAAGTCAATTTTTTTTATTAACTTCAGGGTTGTATAGAAGCTCTTTCGAATGTGAAAAACAACACACATAATTTATAGACACTCACATTATTCACTGGTTCCAGGCACGGTTTCACCGAGGTTGGTGCCACGGCAGTGTCAGTTATTCTGTTATAATTTGAACACAGACAGGAGTCGCAATTTCCCGTCACTAGCTTGTTTCATTATTTACTTCCACAGTATGAACAGTACAGTATGAAATTAAATGATAATTATTAATTCAACATAAGAAATATAAATTTCGTTTGTCAAACGTAATTTTTTTTACAAGTTCCACCACCGTTCATCATTACGAAATGAGGTTCTCTTGATCGAGAAAAAACAGGTGAAATAAACTCTGTAGGTATCTTCTTTTTAGTTGTCTTCCGCTGACTCGGATGCCTTTCCGTTTCGGCAATTTAATGTTAATCCCCATGTGTTTAATATTAAATTATGAGGCCTTTGTTCAACAGTGGACTAGTGTGATGAGCTGAAAGATGATGATGATACCGTAAGAACTGGTCCTTTCCTAAGAAGCGGGCCCACATATCTGGCAAAGCTACAATCTAGCTGCAGCAAAGCACTTTCTTTCTTATATTTATAAGAAGTGAGCAAAAAGTCTGAAGTTGTTACAATCCAGTTTGGCAATAAAGAATGTAGAAATGAATTTGTTAATTAATAGTGAAAGTTTAGAAGCTCATCATTATTATAACAGAGCTTTATGAGTATTTCACGTAATTAATTTCACTAAGTTTCATTATAGAAAGATAAGAAAGAAAGAAAAGCTATATATTTAAAAGAAATAGATCTACACAAAAGTTATTTATAATAAATAATAAAAAAAAAACTAATATTATCTAAAATAAAAAAGTAAGTATGATGCCCTCAGGGGCTAGGCGCTCGCTTTAAATTTCATTGTACGCGAGTGACCTGGGTTCGATTCCCGGTGCCGGCACCACTAAAATTGTTAATTGCAATCTTAATGAGAGTAGGCCTTTGCTCAGCAGTGGGACATTAATAGGCTGAAACTTTACTTTTTTTTTAAGTACGAAATTTGTGCGCCGGATTCCCAGCAGACATGGTTGACAACTCAGCATAACTCTGCACCGGAATTCAATTCCGACATAGTACTGTAGAAATAATATACGTGTAGAAACGACTTTTTAAATCAGAATTAAGGAAAGGGTAAACTTTATCAAACGCCTATTATAGAACTTAACACTTTTTTTACAGGAGGAAATGACGAGAAGAGCTAAACGTTTACCTGCTGTGTCACCTAGAATATTTCTGTGTGGTCCAGATCTTAAGTCTCATATACCCAGTCAGTGCTCTTCAATCCGAAACACTGTAATGTTTGCACACACGGTGGTACCTACTTAGACGGATTCCCGCATAGGATTTATACCACCAGTAATAAAGTTATTATAAGTAACCAAATGATATAGATTTCGAAGACTTATTATTTAATATAAAGTCGGTTCGAAGTTTTTTGATTCTCCTATAATACGAGACAAAGTTTCAAATAAATCACACACAAAAGAGTCAGTAGCCATCGTATTTAAATAAGTAACAGAATTGATAACGCAACAGCTTTATCATTCTAGTCTAAATTTTATGCCTTGTTTCTATCGCTAAATCATCACTACTCCCCGCAGAAGTGTGAGCGTACGGTAAAGCGTACACACACAAACACTTTAACTTCACGCGGTGACCTACGCACACAGTCAGAGGTTCACCTGTAGCAAAGATCTCGTGCCCACTGTCACATGAACGGGTGCGGCCTCAGTATTTTTTTAATGCTCTTCATTTTATATAATTTTCTTCATTAACTTATAAAAAAATCTCATTTCGGTTCAGCAGATTATAGTTCAATGTTAAATAAATGGCATAGTTTTTCATTTGATCAAATAACAATGTCTTACTACATTTGTATTACTATTATTTCATTGTATACTCGTATTTATAAACGTATTTCAGTCGCGTTCAAATCTGCAGTATGCCTGTATGTATATAATTGTATTAAATGATAGCCCTACTTTGCAGTATCAGTTGAAAATCGACAGTAAAAGAATTCCTTCCATGAACTGCTCAGACTATTTAAAGTTTTACTAATCTCCAAAAATGAATAATCTCTAATTATGATTGTAATTAGGAAGCTACGAAAAAAATATTGTACACAAAATCCCCCGCGGTCCACTGTATCTTCAATCTTAGAAGGTAAACTCTGACATTTCACACATACATACAAATCTGAGGTAGAGCATCGCAACACGTCACCTGTCGACTCTGCCGCGACCTCCCTACATGTTATATATACACTGTTGGTCAGCACACACACACCACAACACGTTAAGCAAATCGAATTAAATCTTCAAGCAAACATACAAAACTCAAGTTGGAAAATATCGAATCCAATCCATTCAATTCTATTACCTATCCGCACACAGTGATCACGAGGTGTAACTGTGCATGTGTGGACGAGACATCGCTTTTGAATGGATATAGATTTTGCTGGAACTATTCTAGTTTGTGTTACATTTGATATAGAATCGTTTTTTGCCTGAACTAGGAAGTAAAATTGGATAGAGCACAGCGAAATGTAGCTTTGAGGTCGTGGGAAGCCGAGTCGATCGACGATTCGGTTAGTTATATTATTTTCAGCGTTATAACGGTAATGATTTTTGATAAGACTCAATACGGTTGACGGCTTTGTGGCAGCCATTGTTGCTATCTTTTAAGGTAATTGGTCCTGTTCGGTGTTTAACATTTAAAAAATCTATTAAACGTTTATTTAACTTTAATTATTGTTCATTGTTATCTTTTGGCGTTAAATGTAAGTCATCATCGTCGTAAACATCATCATTATCATTATCATCATCACTAGTCTAAACTCCACAGATAGATGTAAGTCTATCCCACTAATCGGCCACTGAAAGACGGGATAGAGATCGCTGTCCTACTAGCCTATAATGTCCCATTGCTAAGCACAGGCCTCCTATCATTAACATACTCTTAGAAGGTTTTAAGTTTTGAATCCGTCCCGGGCCCAAATGCAAGTTGGCGGACTTCACTCTAAATACTTTTTATTATTCAGATATGCAGATTTCCTTACGATATTTTCCTTCACCACTGAGCACGTGATTTTAGATGTGCCGGTTCCGGGGATCGAACTTAGATCACTTGCTTACTGTGAAATCAAAGCAAGTGCCAGGCCCCAGAGCTACCACGGCCCCAGTGCCCTCTGCCACGGTCTTGATCTAGACAGCTCATCAGTAATCTCAGTAGCTTAGTCTGGTATATCCCCTATTTATCGGAGACCCTGAAACTTTTCTGGCATTTTATATTCGTTTTTACGACACATAGACGAGTGGTAAGTTCTTGTACGATGCCACCACATGAAGAAAAGAAGAAACCGCGGTAAGATTCCTACGCAGGAATCCGTCGACGTAAGTACCACCGCAGGGTCAGTTAATTTGCCGTAAGCAGTAGTATACTGTAACACAGAAATGTCTTCATTTCTGTGTTTTGGTTTGAATGCCACTGACAGCTACTGTAATGACTGTTCATATGAAACTTAATAACAGATGTCTCAGAGTGACAATCGAAGTGCTGTGCCACACAGAAATGATCTGGAACATTTTTTTATGTGCAGACGTTGCACTTCCTATCAGGTGATCGACCTCTACGCTTCGTCACTTTTGGCCATTAAAAAAAAATCTACCACCAGTGGATAGTGCTAAAGTGAAAAGTAAAGCTACTGCAATAAGGTGTAAAAAAATAACCAATATAATTTACACGCGCGCTTACCATCAATTAGCATTACTTGACACGTATCAAGATATACCAACTCCCGAACTGAACCGGATCCCTCAACTAGATTCACTTGTTTGCTGACACGCGAGTTCGCGGAAAAACAACAGATGACTACACTGTTAATCATCCCGACGTAAAAGCGTGGGCTGAGTTTTAATTACCGGTTTTCTCCGTTGCGAACAGTATGGTTATCGGTAAAAAGTTTAACGAATTACCTAATGGGCTTGTTGTAATAACCTTCTTAGTAGAGCCGCATTAAAGTATAAATAACACAATTAGTTGATAATCTTTAATGGTATAATAGCTGGTTTTATGTATCTCGATCCAAACGTTCCTATTTCAACATCGATCCAGTTCGTTTGATACACCGCCGCCGACTTCTACCTAATTAGAAAATAAAAATTTAATTATTAATTTTTCTTCCATTAATATGGTAATAGATATAATTGATATACAGTTAGATGATAGAACACGCGAAATTATTTAATTTGTGGTATCAATAACTTTTGATTAAGTAATTATATCAATAATCTATTGCTTCTTGTTATTTTAGGTTGATGAGAGATTTTTTCGTATACATGATGTTGTATTTTAATAAATTCCTCTAACTGTCTCGAGTATTCAGATTACAGTATTTAGATTCATATGATGTTGGTTTTTTGTTAAAAAATACTGGCTAAAGCCCGCGACTATGTGCGAGAGAATTTATGTTTTTTTAAAAATACCGTGGATAATTATTTGTGTTTCTGGAATATAAATAAATAAAATAAAATCGTATGCCCATCTCCACCATGCAATCTATGTCTGTGCCGAAATTTGTCTAGATCGGTTCAACGGCTAAGCCTTGAAAAGGTAACAAACAGACAGAAGGACAGAGAGAGTTACTTTCACATTTCTAATATTAGTATGGAAGATGGATGGCAACCTTGTAGGAATCCTTTACAATGGTTTCTGAACATAGCGACGCGGGTTATTTTCCCGCACGGAACAAATACATTTTATAGCCCTCATATAGTTGTATCGGATGTGGGCGTTTATGTATGTGCAATTTATGTCTAAAAACGCACCAACGATCTAGAAGGCTGGATCTAGTTTTGAATATTTTTATGATCCTTACGCAAAGTAACAATTATTTTTCGTAAGGATAAGGATGATCAATATAAATGAATCTATTAATTATCGTATTAGTTTCACTTGAATGTGGTAACAATGTAATAGAGATAATTACTTAATCATTAAACCTTGTTGGTATACTATACTAATTAACTTTGTATTCGATCTTGTTCGCTCGTTGTGTTACTTTTGGTACTTTCGTGTTACTTTTAATAGTTCCGTGTTACTTTTGGTTTGCCGTTCCAGCGCTTATTTTACTTTTACTAGAATCAATTCTGATTGATAATTTATTATACGATCGTTGCATGGAGGGAGGCTTGTGCATACCGTATCGAAGATTAATCTCCTCTCATTCGAAACCCTACTTTTAACTTTAAAAAATATTACATTCGTAAATCATCTTACACGACAAGAGAGCAAAATTTTAATTTGAACCGGACGTTGAGTTATTACATAACGTATGCGAGCGAAAAGTTCGCAGCTTTGGGCCCTGTTTGCCTTGGTTTTTCTTCCAGATAAATATCTTCAAGTTATTTCAAGTACGATCGCTCTCGAAAGCGGTCAAAATCGGACGATTCGAGGAAAGTGTTTCGCAACGGAAATTATATTTGTATAATTGACGTGAAGTTTATCCGATTTATCCTTCAGCATCATCTTTACAACCACATCATAATATATCCACTAACACATAACGCTGTTTAAATGTAGCGTTCCGAGTTTTAATGTTTTATGTGTGTATGTGCATTTATATATCAGTGTATATGTGTGTATATAAACATGTGTGAGTGTGAATATATTAATATATAAGTCTCCGTTAAAAAAAACCTTGCCTGTACTAGTGGTCTCTTGTACCGTAAGTGCGATGTACAGTCGTAAACTGTATCAAACACCCAAGCTATCAAGCATGCGACCCGTAGACTATTAGCCACTTGATATATGCATTCATATATATTTTTTTTATATGCATTCATAAATTCGAATGTAGCTGGCCGGTTTTTGGGCCTCTGCGTACGTAGTAAATTTCATATGCAGGTATCCGTAGGTGGGTGCACCCAGTTATTCAGCAGTCAAGTAGTGGTGTGCAAACATGACTGTGTTTCGGTCAATAGGGCACTGTTACCTAGTGTAATTGCTGGGCATGGTGTTGTCACACATATGTCCCGGTTACACAGCACTTGTTATGGACAGCCGTTGCACTAAGCATCAGGTGATCGTTTTGCTCTCCTCGTTATTTTAATTTTTTTTTATTTACGGTAATACTACACATTTAAATAAAACCAATGGTCACGGGTGCTGTAAAGCACTCGAAACATCGGGTTATAAATAGTTAAAATAAAACGCGATAAAATCCGTAAAAAATTAGTTTTATTTAAACATTTTTTTTCTTCATTTTTTATTAAAAAGTAAAAAAAGCAAAGTGCCAAATACACCTAGTGTGAAACGATCACATTGACCCCCGATGAAGAATCACGGTGAGGGTGCGTTTTAACCGCAGACTATTATGATTTGTTTCATGTGCCGTGTGGTGGCGGCTCCTTAAAAGAATACTACCACTCCATCTCATCAAATGGATCTCGTAAAAGGCGAGTAAGGAATTAAACTGCACTGTGCACCCAACAGCGCATGGTGGCGGTGGGCTCACCACCTACTCGTATCACACCAAGTGCATTATATTGTTTTAGTGAAACGTGGATTGTGGCAGTCATCTGTTTTTGCAGTGAGTGCCCAGTCTCTGACTACCCCTTATAGGATACAGTCGTGATCTTATGTATGTTTGTATGTACTATTATGAAGGAATGATTTTTTTACTCACAACACAAAGCGCAGCAGTGTCGGTACTTTACGCGGGAGTTTTGTGATAACCTATTAATCCGGTCGAGTCGTATCAGACATGTAATAGTAAGTTAATTATTTACATACATACATACATAAGATCACGACTGTATTTTATTTATTATTTAAGACTTAATAAATATACATTTCTTCTGAAGGAGAAGAACCAGCAAAAGAAACTCCGAAGGAAACCTCTTTTTTTGTCTTTATTAAATACGTTAAAAACATATTTACAAAGAATAGTCTCATAGACAATCGAAACACGCTCCACGACATCACTTTTATTTCATATGTATATATAAAGTTTGAACATAATAATGAAAACAAATCATTTAGGAAAGATTTCTGTAAGCAGCAGATGTGGGTCATTAACCTTAACGATATAGATCTGAGCCAAGCGTAATGCGTTTAGAATAAACGTCTTCTTTTAATAGTATAACGGATAACTTAAGTGGTCAGCCAAGGTGCAAACACGGGCATGTGTAGTAAATTGTTTGCATAACCATACGTTTGTTTGGTTTACTAATGAGCGCCGAGCTTTCTGAGTGTTGGTAATCTTCAATATAGTTGCTTGTCATTAGGGCCTGTCGGCGTAGCGTGTTTTTTTTCCGAATTTATCTTTTTCTTTTGCCGCGCCAGTAGACAGGCTTTGGAAACTGAATTTAAAGGGGCAACTACACCTTGAATGAGGTTAAGGTTTAAGTTAAAATACTTCAAGGATACATAAACAATTTGAGTGTAATTTGTATGACTTTCTGTGTTTGGAAAACAAACTTCATAATATATCATATTCATCATCATTTCAGCCTATCACTAGTCCATTGCTGAACATAGGTCTCCCTCATAAATTGTTACAAAAGGTTGTAGCTCTCATTTTAGGGGATTTTGCCATAGTTGCCACGCTTAGCGGACGGGTAGGCAGCAGCAGTTTATCTATTCAGACGTTCCAGAAAGATGCTTCTGCCTTTCTCTTGGTTTTAATTATCTCTCTGTCGACTTTTACGATAGATATATTGAATAGGCATTACTTGTGACAGATTGACTTGAATTCGGTAACGGCCTGGAACAGCGGTTTTTTTTTCACTAGATAGTGACGAGACCAACAAATTGTTCATCTGAAGGTAAGTGAAACGTCCGCCCATAACAAAACTGTGTCATCCAGAACATTTCTCGTGCGCTCATCACCTTGAGACATCAGTTGTCAATTCCCTTATGCCCGGTAATTACACTAGCTCTCAGTGCCACTCAGACTGAAAGATAGTAATGTTTGCACACTACTGCTTGACGGCAGAATAACTGACACTGCAGTGGTGCGTACCTAGATAGGTTTCTGCATGGAAATCCTACCACCAGTAAATGTTTAATCAGCACTTAAATGTTTAATTCTTAAAAGCAGTTGCCAGTTACCGACCTATGTATTTTCGGTTTGGCATTTTTGAAGATAGTTATTGTGCCATTTATCGAAAGCCATAAGATTTTTACAGCATTTCACATAGCCGACTCTTACGACACCCACGAGATAAAATGGCGTGGCTTATTTTCTTACGCCGCCATCACATAGCTGTTAGACGATTTTTTTAAAATAAAAACGTACTAGTCTGTTAACTAATTAATCATTTCAATCCTGAAGTGAAAGTAGACGAGAAAGTTTTATTTCTAGTAGAACAGAAAAGTAATATCATAATCAATTTAGATGCTTTTTTAAAATAAAGAAGAATTCCTTTCTGTTTTTTTTTAATGGCTACATTAATTATTATATTTTTTTTTTAATAATTACAGTGACGCTGCTGTATTGCTTATAGCTTTACTATCTACTATAATTACGTAGAAATCGTGGTACTACGAGGGCTGGGCGCTCCCTTTGAATTTCATAGTACGCAAATGACCTGAGTTCGATCCAGGAATCAACATTGTTAGAAAACATATGAAGTCCGCCAACACGCACTGGAGCAGCGTGGCGGTCCTTTCCCGGCTCCTCAGAAATTAGAGGCTAAATTTGGACTTGTCAGTAGTTGGATATTGACAGACTGTAACTTTATATCACATAAGTATATAATATGCTCGGACTGATGTAAAAAAAAAAACAAAAGTGACTTAATTTTTGTAGCTGAAAGCCAGGTTCATCATCATCCACTGCTGAACATAGGCCTCTACCATAGACAGCTACAAATACTTGTAGCTCTCATTTTGGGGGGATTTTGCCATAGTTGTCACGCTTGGCAGGCGGGTTGGCAACCGCAGTTTATTTATTAGGACGTTCCAAGAAGTTGCTGCTGCCCATCCTCTGGTTATAATTTTCCCTCTGTCGACTTTTACGACACCCACGGCAACTCTTCGTGTGCTGGTTCCACAGAAAAAAATACAGAAATTACGCTTACGCTGATCCTATTAGAGCGTGGTACTCCCCGGTCGAACAGTTAAATTATAGGTTAGTTTTATAAAAAATGAAATAAGAATGAAAAAGTATGCTTCCATTTTCTATATCATCGATTTGAAAATAAATTTGAGTTCGTTTTGCCTCATCTATTTTCATTTATGTTTTTTCTTTCCTTCTATTCTCTACCGTATAATAACGACATCTGGCAAATTCTATAATTTAGAGGTGATCGGGGAGCCCTCAATTACCACAATCCACGCATAACATCTCAGAGAGACTGAAGTGCCTGAAAATCAGCGCTGCATGGGATTAGTCTCGTGTCAGCAAATGCTGAGTTACCTCCCTTTGCTTAAAGTTCATTTTTTTTAATTTTTTATTGCATAATGTGATGAAACGAGCAAAACGTTCACCTGATGGTAAGTGCAACGTCTGCCCATAACAAATGCTGTGCCACCCAGAAAATTTCTGTGTGACACTACACTGTGCCCATCACCCTGAGACATAGGTTCTTAAGTCTCATATGCCCAGTGATTACGCTAGCTCACAGAGGCCTTCAGATCGAAACACAGTAATGTTGGCACACTACTGCTTCACGGCAGAATAACTGGCCCTGACCAGTCATTAAGGATTATTTCATGTAAAGGTTTATTTTTGTGTTTTCTTTGTGCTTATAAGCTGATATTTATTTATTATTTATTTATTTATTATCATATTAAATTTAATCTGTTTGTACTTTTGTGAATAAGAACGAGGCTGCGGGTTGCGCCTACGCGTTGTTGTAAATACATCTTCATGAAATTCTAAAAAATAAAATAGGTTATTATACGTATTTTGGAAGAATTCCTATGCAGGAATCCGTCTAGGTAGGTACCACCCAAGGGCCAGTTATTCTGCCGTGAAGCAGTAGTGTGCAAACATTATGTTTCGGTTTGAAGGGCACTGAGAGCTAGCGTAACAAATCCTTAATTAAAGATCCAGATCTTTAATTAAGGATTTGTTACTTTTAGGAGTTCATATACTATAATTATACAAAGGCGAACGCAAAAATAAATCAAAGTGCGTGGCTACCGTATACCGATTCTTTTAAGATCAAGGTTGATAAAATTGTAATAAAATTCAAAAATAGAGAAATATGTGTTAATACGACAGACAAACCATTTAGTTAAAATGATAAATTGGTACTGAATCTTAAAACACGTTTTCCCTAATCTTGTTAGTAATTAATATTGGACTTTTTTTCTCATACGGGCATTTGTGGACGCTAGGAAATTATGCGGTTCAATATATTAAAATAAAATAATAATTAATCTATTTATAACATAGAAGAAGTGTCTCGTGATTAATGATATCTAAAATAAAACCGATTTTAAATCAAAAACGAAAAAATGCAACTTTAAAAACTAACATTTTCATTTAAAAATACCTAATCCTTTCCAACTGGTGGCTAATGATAATGTTCGTAGATTTAGTTTAGTCTTTTATGTTAATGTCAACGTAATAAAACATCGTTAATATATTTTAATAAAACTGTTTTTGCGGATTTTATCGCGTTTAATTTTGAACTATTTATAACCCGACGTTTCGAGCGCTTTACAGCTCTCATGGTCACGGGAGGACTGAAGTGGCTGATGTCCTGATGTTACAGTTAACCCGGAGTACCTTCAGCTTTTAATTTTTATTTTTGGTCTGATCTACGCCGAAAGAGCTAACTGTGTCTTGGAGCCTTGCAGTGGTATGCTTGGTTTTTGATTTAATTTTATAAATTATAGGATCCCAAGCTGGTGGTAGTACCCAACCATCTTCTCTATTGAAATGAGGATGTTTTTTTATTAGCCTCGCGAAACATCCTTGGTAGGAATCGGTGTTCTTTTGTGAGGATTTGTGGTTTATCGAACCTGATGTTGACCTGAGTTTGATTGTTGAACCTGAGGTTGGGATGATCCAGAACATGGTAACAGACTGCAGACTTCCTAGAGCGACGAGAGAGAGGCGTTTATAAATAGTCAAAATTAAACGAGAGAAAATCCGTAAAAAATAGTTTTATTTAAATGTATAGTAGGTATTCGCGTAAATATAAGAAATAATCTTTAATATATTTTAAAATAACAATTATACTTTAGTAATATCGCCACCTTGTCATATTATGATAACGATGATGATGATATGATATTCTCCTGGCCGATTTCGACCACGGCGACAACTTTCGAATATTGTCGATAGCTATCAATTACGCAGGAGATATTATTGTGCCACAAGTGTACGCGCAAACACAGAGGCACTCACTCGTCCCAACCGGCCGATGTAACGCTGATGCGATAAGATCGGAATGAGGCAGGGATGTAGTGTCAGAAACACGGGGACAAACACAACACAACCAGACCCGAAAACCAACAATTTGTGTTTTAGCACAAATGTTGGCTCCGGCTGGGATTCGAACCCAGGACTTGCGGCTTAGAAATCAGGTACTCTGACCACTAGGCCACGCGGTTGTCATATTATAAACGAATTACAAATAAAATGTTATAATTATATTTAATAATTATATTTCAATTTTTCAGTTTCAGTATTTTGTAACCACTGAATCTGTATACGATAGGAGAATGCTTCGAATGCATTCTCAGCACCACTTGCAGTATTTCGAAAAATAATATGATAATTTTCAGTAGACAGTTGGAGATATTTCATACTAATCATAAATAATACTTACTGGTTGTAGGATTTCTATGTAGGAAAGTAACGAGTTATTCTACCGTCAAGCAGTAGTGTGCAAACGAGCAAAATATTCACCCGAAGGTAAGTGCTACGTCTGCCCATAACAGGTGCTGTGACACCCCGAATATTTCTTTGTTCACCACACTGCGCCCGTCACCCTGAGACATCAGTTCTTAAGTCTCATATGCCCAGTGATTAGACTAACTCTCAGTGCCTTTTAGACCAAAACACAGTAATGTTTGCACATTACTGCTTTACCCGAGATTAACTGGCCGTGGGTTGGTACCTACTTAGACGAATTCTTGCATAGGAATTTCATAGTGTTTGCACGGCGCATAGAATGACTAAAAATAAAAATATAAACCATTTTTCATTATTAAAATCCGCGATTTTATCTGTATTTTAATTGGACATTAATATTTTCTATCAAATAACGGAAACACAACATTATTGTTAATCTAGCTGTGTTCGCGACTACGTCCTCGTGGATTTAGGTGTTTCAAATGTACCGTGGAAGCTCTTTGTTTTTCAGAATAAAAAGTATCTCACGTCCATCTCTAGGATGCAAGCTGTGTGCCAAATTCGTCAAGATCGAATTATCGGTTAAACGTAACGAACAGACAGAGGGACAGAGAGAGTTAGTTTCGAATTTATAATAATAGCGTAGATGATAGCATGTGCGTCATTTTTGTCGTCTTCTGTCAAGTCCATTCATAATGGTCAAAATACAGCATTTTTTTAAAAATTCGTGCGATAGAATCACAATTTTTTTTTATATACCGTACGTTACTACTCCCAAAATGGATCCATCCCCTTTGTTTGGTGCACAAAGCCAATTAAAAAAAAATGATCAACAGTATAACTTTACAAATAAATAAATCCTCTGGTATTGTAGGTGTTCATGGGCGGCGGTGATCACTTACCATCACGTGAGCCACCTGCTCGTGTGCCCCCTGTTTTATAAAAAAAAATATGTTTTTGAAAAAGTAACCTTACCTAACTATAGTAAGGCCAGTATAAAAATATCTTCAATTTTAAAACATATGCTGCTAAGAAAATAGGCTTGAATTCTTCCGAGTATGTGGCTACAAAGCTGTAACCAATCGTTTCAACATTACCCGAGATTATGCCAATGTTTACGATACATTCTGACCTTTTTTTATCACCTCACGAAGACGAACGGGCGTTGTAATAATTTGTATTTAAAAGCGACATAAATCTACGCTTTGTTGCTTCTGGATCGGAAATTTATTAACGTGTAAGAGATTAAAATTATTCTAGTTTAAAGTTCAACCGTTACAATATTTACGACGTTTGAGGTTAGACGTGTAACGGGGTGAGACCTTTTACTGGTCAAGCTATGTTATTTTAGTATCTTATAGATAACTGACAAATGTAATAGAAATGTACTTCCCTTGTAGAGAGTTGCACATGTCCAGCTACCTACTGGTGGTAGGATTCCTACGAAGGAATCCGTGTAGGTAGGTACCACTCCGGGGCCAGTTATTCTGTCGTGAATAAGTTGTGTGCAAACATTACTGTGTTTCGGTTTGAAGGGCACTGAGAGCTAGTGTAATCATGGAGCATATACGACTTAAGAACTGATGTCTCACGGTGACGGGCGCAGTGTGGCATCACACAGAAATCCAGAAATGTTGTGGGTGATACATCATTTGTTATGAATTCAATAAATCTTATTTAAATATTCTTATTAAAAAAGACAATATTTAAATATTGTATTTTTTAATAATAAAAATAATTCTTGTGATCTGTGTAATCCTAAGGAAAGTTTGAAGAAAGAAAGAAAAAAGAAAAATGTGTACAAATCTTTTTGATTTGGCTTCTTAAAGTAACAATTAAAGCTTAATTTCGGTATACATATACGGACTAAATTACCTCATAACACCAGGTGGGATCTTAGTCAAACGTTGGCCTTTTCAGAGGAAAAGTTATAGCAGCTAATAGTTCAGTATTAATAAGCAGTTAAAGTAACAGCGTAGAAATTTCCCACTGCTGAGTACGGCCTTCTCTCATTTCTGAAAGGCTCTCATTGCCGCGTGGTGGCTTGGGTGTCGAAAAAGTCGATAGAGCGACAATAAAAACCAGAAGATGGGCAGCAGCGACTCGCCTGCCAAGCGCGGCAGCTATGGCAAAACCCCCCCAAAACGAGAGCTACAGACTTGTGGCAATCTATGGGGGAGGCCTATGTTTAGCAGTGGACTAGTAATGGGCTGATGATGATGATGGATGGAAGCAGTTATGTAAAGTTCTTATTACTAAACAGTTGGGACTATATTGCACTGTTTCGAGGTCTGGAGTGTACTACAAATGGTTGTTTGTTGATTCCTCGCGCGGGGTGTATTAAAATACAATGGCGGTTGCGAATAGGTGAATATGTGACGTCGGTAAACTTGAAAGCACTTGAGTGGCAATTTATCCTTCACTTTGTAGGACACGAGCGTTAGCGCGCGATTTCAAATCTGCTACTATAACAAATAAGGATAAGTTATTGTAAGGGATAGCTTATTTAGAAAGATAATATTATCGTTTTATTGAGTCGCCGTGTGGTGGCGACTTGAGAGAATCTACTTGGTACTTTACTGGTGGTAGGATTCCTATGCAGGAATCCGTCTAGGTAGGTACCAGCCCAGGGCCAGTTATTCTGCCGTGAAGCAGTAGTGTGCAAGCGTTACTGTGTTTCGGTCTGAAGGGCACTGAGAGCTAGCGTAATCACTGGGCATTTGAGACTTAAGAACTGATGCCTCAGGGTGACGGGTGCAGTGTGGTGTCATACAGAAATATTCTGGGTGACACAGCACTTGTTGTGGGCGGACGATGCACTTACCATCAGGTGAACGATTTGCTCGTTTCGTCACTTTATACAATAAAAAAAAACACTTCATCTCATCCCGTTCAAAGTCGACAGAGGGAATATTTAAACCAGAAGACGGGCAGCAGCACCTTGGGAAGATCTGAATAAATAAACTGCGGTTGTCAACCCGCCTGCCAAGCGTGGCAACTATGGCAAAATTCCCCCAAAATGATAGCTACAGACTTTTCTGGCAATCTATGGAGGAGCCCTATGTTCAGCAATGGACAAGTGATAGGCTGAAACGACGCCGATTCAGTATATATAATGTTTACAATAATAGTTATTCATAATAAGCTAAAAATTATTACGGTAAAATTTAATACAGATGAGGTAAAAAAATAATAACAATACATAGGCTTCAAATCAAATCAGTGTTAGAAGTCTCCGTCAAGAGCTACAATTTTTAAATGCTTCAGTTTATATATTAAGATGTTCGAAGAATATGCTGCTGCCCATCTTCTGGTTTAAAGTTTCCCTCTGTCGACTTTTACGACACCCATAGGATGAAATGGGGTTGGTATATTCTTAATATTAAATAAAAATTATTTAGTTCCAATAACAAATTAATGTTTTCTATTTACCACATATAATAGTGTGCTGACAGCCCTATCTCGGCGCGTGTCTATTTACAAGTAATTTGTAAGCGGCACTCGCACGGCTACCCGAGGCGAGCAAATAAGGATCAAGACTCCTTGCGCTTATCTAAATAGACATGTGTCAAAACGCTCACAGCAGTGTTGCGGTTAACAAACTATTATAACCCTTATTTATAAACGCTTGATATTATTAACGACGCCGTATACGATCGATTTTCTCTAAAATTAGATCAAGTGTATCACTATTGTAGCAATAGTGTTTTCTAATTTTAGCTTAAAACTGTATGACTTTTTATCGATGCTTATTGTATTTTAAAAATGCTCTTACTAGTTAATATTCTAAAGTATACCGTAACATTTATTTGCAACCAAGGTATTCTACCATAGTCCACAAGGTGTTTCTCACCAATGTAGGTAAACCTCGATTCTTTGTGAAGAATGAATGTCACCTCGGCCTTAGCAATATAAATAAACTTTACCTTTACGATCACGATTTATAGATTATAGCTGCCCTTCAATTTATATTCCTTGATGTTGATTATAATATTTAAGACATCACAGTTTGGCTTTCCTATTCAGAAAGTCAAGGAATTATCTTCAGGTGTATTGAACCGTGTGGTAGCGGCTTATGAGAATCCATCACCCCATTTCGTCCCGTGGGTGTCGTAAAAGTCGACAGAGGGAAAATCGAAACCAGAATATGGGCAGCATCTTCCTGAAACATCTGAATAAATAAACTGCGGCTGCCTACCCGCCTGCCCAGCGTGGCAACTATGGCAAAATCCCTCCAAAATTAGAGCTGCAAACTGTGGCAATCATTGGTGGAGGCTTATGTTCAGCAGTGGACTAAATGAAATGGTGGCGGTGGTGATATTTGAACCATGGAGGGTCGATGAACTAAGGATTAGTTGTTGTCATCTTAAACCACTTTTTCAATTTCTCTTATAAACATACAAAATAAATGTTAATGTATGATGCTGGCTTTAATGAAATATTTATAGTAAATATATAATATGTATGTAGATATTATGTTAATATGATTTAAGTGAATATATTTTCATATGAAAGTATAACGCGATCTCTAGGTAGTCACAGAAATTCCATACGTCATTGACTTACAAAGTTGCAAATTGATTTCAAATGTATGTCTCGTTTCGCACAGTCGAACGAGCCGATTACAAGTTGGATCACATAGTCTATTGTTTATTCGATAACGCCGTCATTTGATATTTATTGGCGTTAAATTACTTTAATCATATCAATGAAGCATAACTGGAATATACTAAGTTGTAGACTCGATTATCAAAGCATAATATGTTGAATAAAAATAACCAGAATTATGATCATAAATAACGTTTCGTTATATGCTGCTAAAATAAATAACGATTTTAAAATTTGGTCCTTTTAGATGAAATTCTGCGCCGCGGGTCGCGGGTTCGATTCCCGCACGGGACAAATATTAGTATGACCTACAGATAGTTGTTCCGGGTCTGGGTGTTTGTGCATGTGGAATTTATGTATGTAGAACGCACCCACGACACAGGAGAAATCCTACTGTGGGGCATCGTTTTAAAAAAAAATATAATAAAAATATAAAGAGTGTAATAAAAATTAAGACAACTATGATCATTCTACTACGTTTGGTTAACAGCTGTTAAAATAAATATTTCTTTTAAATAAAACTACTTTTTTACGGATTTTATCGCGTTTAATTTTGAACTATTTTTACCCGACGTTTCGGACGCTTTACAGCACCCATGGTCACGGGGTACGTCGTACCCATGGTTACGTCGGGTAAAAAAAAAAAAAAAAAAAATAGTTCAAAATTAAACGCGATAAAATCCGTAAAAAAGTAGTTTTATTTAAATGTGTAATATTCGCGTAAATAAAAGAAAACATTATAAATATTTCTTATCTCCCGGAATTTTATTAATAAATAGTAAATACCCCATACAACGCCAGCCAACCATTTTCCCATGTAAAGGGTAAGCAGAGAACACACCCGTAGCCCACTTTTCGTCTCCGCTGGAAATGAGAGGTGACGGGTGGCGAACCACAGATTTTGCCATAGTTGCCACGCCTGGCAGGCCGGTTGGCAACCGCAGTATATTTATTCGGATATTCCAGAAAGATGCTGCTGCCCATTTTATGGTTTTAATTGTCCCTCTGTCGACTTTTACGACACCCACGGGATGAAATGGGGTGGTAGATGCCCTTAACCCGCTACCACACGGCACTATAATAAAAACTTAGAGATAATTGCTAATTTTAGAATATTACAGTTTCTTGATGAAACTAAAAAATACAATCGATTTTCCATTTTCTCGTTAGACAATATGAACTTTTGTTATATTAATGAACACGTACCAGTTTTAGAAATAATGCATTTTTATAGTATTTTGGATCTCTGTAACGTTATGTCTTGCATCAACAAACAATTGTTAACATTAAAACAAAAGGTCGTCGAAAAGCGAAATTTGTTTATTAAAACTAATTCGCATTCGTACCGTGTTGTATCGACACTTTGCTCGATACTCGACACCCGTTTAACTAACATTGTTGTGGACGAGTTTATAAGCTCGCCGCGTGCATTGCACATTGGGGATTCAAAACACAGGTCCATGTAAATGACATTATTTCAAATAGTGATGCTCTGATTCGGTCTTGATGATTTTCAAGATCTTCATATTTGTGTTATTTCATTTAGTCGTTTCATTCGTGAATATTGTGTCTTCGCTACTGGTCGTTGACGATGGTAACAAGAGGGCTGGTTCTGGTTTTTAACCGACTTTAAAGAAGACCGACATCTTAATTCGTCTATATTTTTTATTTATATTCGGGCGTAACTTCTTTGTTTATGAACCGATTTTAATGATTCTTTTTATTAGAATATCCCATATATCATGAAGTATTCATTCAAGGTTAATTTTGGTCAAGTTCTGGTGACGAGATTTATGAGAAAATCTTGAAACTCTGTTTGGAGCTACTGCGTAGAAGTAGGAATAGTTTAAAAGCTAAATTCAGTCAGCTTCTTGACAGTATTTTTCAAAAAATCCCTCCTAGAATTTATTGATAAGGTTAACATCTTGTTGTATATTTTAACATATTCGAAATGTTCCATTTTTCGATCAGGATTTTTTTTTAATTGTTTAGATTATGATTATTAATAATCATTTCCTCCGGACCGATTTCAACAATGTCATAATCATTCCATACATATGAGCACACATACAGAGGCACTCACTTTCTTCTTGTTCTCGTTGCAACACAGGCGATCGTCCATTTATTTTATTTTATCTTTGGGTAATATTTTATTAATATAATGCATATTCTCTAAAGTGTATTTAATTTTTTTGTCGATTCATGTTTTATTCATGATTTCGTAAGCGACGAGACGAGAATATCGTTCACTTAATGGTAAGTGCAACGTCTGCTCATAACAAATGCTGTCGCATCTAGAACATTTTTGTATAGCCCCATAATGCACTTGTTACCTTGAAATATAAGTTCTTAAGTCGCATATGCTCAGTAATTCTACTAGCCACTAGTGCCCTGACATCAGAATCAGAATGAGAAACAGTAATATCTGCACACTACTGCTTCATGGCAGAATAACTGGGACTGCGATGGTACATACCATTAGTATTAGCAGCACAGGAATCCATGCTGGAATCCGTCAATGTACATACCACCAGTATTGCTCGCTTAAATGCTTCTGCTTGTGGCGGCGTCGTGAGGTTGGTCGTCCACTTCCCTTGAATATGGTCGAGGAGGGCGATGGCTGCCACATGCGTCATACTTGTGAACAGGTGCTGTTGGTGGGGGCTGGTCTGCTCGAGTTTGCAATGCGTTTATTCATTTGTTATTGAATCTTGTATAATATTTTGTTATGGAGCGTGCTTTGCTTTTCTATGAGACAGTTCTTTGTAAATTTATTTATAATGTGCTTTTGACATAGATAAAAAAATAACTAAATAGTGGATACCTACGGAGTTTCTTTCGCCTGTTACTTCTCCAACAGAGGAATCTCATTACGAAACGGTGGTAGGTTGTAAAAAATGACGTTTGACAAACGAAATTTATAGTTCTCAACGTTGAAGAATAAATAATTTTTCTTGCATTTCATTTTCATCTCATTTCATATCATTTAATGCATTCCATTATGATTTACTAATTAATAATTATTAATCTAGTAATATTTTATTTAAAAGGTCACTCATAAACAATTTCATAAAGACTATATATCAAAGTAGTTTGCCCTACACTAATTTAATTTGACATGCTACCATCAAATCACAAATACTGTGTTTCGAAATTGAAGCAACTAATTTGTAAGTGTATTCTAAGGACTCATAGTTCAAATTCAATTGATGTAATGAAACAAGTGACAATTAGAACCAATGATGACACTATACAATATGTCAGTGAATAAAACGCCACTTGTTATTCCCAATGCAGTTGCGTTATGTAAGCTAAAGTAGATTAATGGGTCAATGTACTTGCTATTCGGTGGGTTTTTTTTTTTTATCGGAGGTCTGTAATCGGATTAACTTTGTAATACGATCACGGTATCTGTGCAGTGTTTTAAGTCGTGTTCATGTAGTGAATCTGCATGATGTTTCTATTTATTTACCAATATTATTATAATCATCATCATCATTTCAGCCCATCACTAGTCCACTGCTGAACATAGGCCTCTCCCATAAATTACCACAAAAGTTTGTGGCTCTCATTTTGGAGGATTTCGCCATAGTTGCCACGCTTGGCAGGCGGGTTGGCAATCGCAGTTTATCTATATAGTTCCAGGAGGATGCTGCTGCCATCTTCTGGTTTTAATTTTCGCTCTGTCGACCTTCACGACACCAACGGGATGAGATGGGATGGTAGATTATCTTATGCGGCCACCACACGGGACTTATTTTGTACACCTATGTTGAAATTTAGCAGTTTTATCGCGGATTTGCTTCACACATGTATAGTTTATTTTGATAACTGTGACATTTTTTTATTCATTTCGCGGTCCTCCACGTAATATTATTAAAGTAGTTTGATTTCTATCCGAACAAAGTATTTGTGTTAAATAAAATTATTAGTCAAATAATATGCAAAATTTTACGATATAGTGGTCGCTGACACTGCTTGAATGAAATATTGAATTTTATATTGTAGGGGTTTAGTCTACAATATAAGTAGCAATATAAGTACTTCGAGAAAAGTTTGAGCAAAATATTGTGTCCGCTCTGTTTGTGTAGTGGCTGAGCAAAGTTCGATTCCGTCGTGGAAAAATTATATGCATGGCTTACATATATTGTTTCCGGATCTGTATCTGCCCATGGTACTGAAGAAAGAAAGAAATCAATGTGTTCACACACACTTATAGATGTATAATTAATTTTGTGTAGAACAGCTTTTGATCAGTTTCGAAATCCGCTTGAGGCAAAACATAATAAATCTTTATTGCTTTGTTGGCAGTTTTTTGGCATTCGTAAAGAAGCTCTCTGCGAAATGTAAAAAAAATCCCAAACAACAACTCTATAACAAGGAAACATATCAATAGACATGTTTTGATATCCATAAATTATCATTGACATTTGAGGTTTAATAAGTAAGCCTTTGGAAACCAACCGCGCTGCATGTAAAATGACGTCCACCTCATCAGACTTTTATTTACGACATTTAAACTGATACGGGACAATAAAGCCACGGATAAAGTCCGTTAAGGTCGACACGTCCGTTGCTAGTGGAAAAATCATCACACGTTACTTACAAATAGATTTTCAAACGTATTACCGCTTAGAGGCGCCCAACCGTGAATCGATATCAACAAATCGATTCCACCAAGCACATTTATAGATAAAATGTATCGAATGATTGCTGTAATGACAATTTATGCTCGAGTCCATTGGGATATGTAAACGAGGCTTAGACAAGTAAGGCAGTGTTCTCTTGTTTAATGGGGACCACCCGCGTGAAGCAATTTTTTTGATATTGATTCGATCAACAATATCGGTTTTTGGTATTTTAGTGACGCTTTCGTGCTTTAAAATTTTGATCACCTGTTGATGGTTATTTTATGGAAAATTTATCGGTGTTGTCGTCACTACACCTAATGAGAACATTTTTTTAGATAAGCCTCGTTGCATTATGTTGTTTTAGTTCTATTCGGTATGCGAACATATGTCTGCGTTAGTTTAGAGCGGTTGATAATATTAATTTGCTAGTGCACGATATTGTAAGAGGGCGGGCAGCGCTTTTCAAAAGTTAGGTAATGCACACCAATTTAAAATTTGGATGCGGATCTTAGCAAATTAACTTTCTTTCTTTTACAATAACCATTTCGTAAATGTTATGATTTGGGGTTTATATGTACATACATGGATAATGAAACTCTTTTATTATGATTTATCCGATACTAACATTTGAAAGCGCAATCACACTGATAATGAAGTTTTAAAGTAATTTGAAATAAGTTTACAACTCAAGCATTGCTTTTTAAAAATCAATATAATTTTTTTTAATGTACGTAAAATCATTAAACTTAAAAGAGTACGTAACTAAATAGATCCCAATTATGTACCTAACATAATTGGGATCTATTTAGTTCGGGTATCGGAATAAAAAAAGATCTTCGCGCTTAATTGGCAACAAATTATGTACAAAATCAAAACTTTTATTAACGAAGTGGCCAATGCAAAAAATCTAATTTACCCAACACAAGCATAACAAATGCTATCTCATTAATCAACACTCGTATTTAATAAATCATTTATGAATTTCATTTTTATTTTGACTCTCGATTTCAATTCTGTTTGGGTCATAAAAAACAAAACACGTCATACATTTTTCTTACCTTCTTTCTCAATTCTTTCTCCGACACCACGAGACGAAATGTGGTAGAAAGCTGGATCATCTCATACTGTCACCATCACGTATATGTGCAGCAATGATTGTAAAATCGTTTCTTTTACGGAACAACCCAACGGGACGAGAAAATCGTTCACCTGGTGGTAGTACGTCAGCCGATAACAAATGCTGTGTCATCCACAACTGTGGCACCACACTGCGCTCCTTAACATCCTGAGACATCAGCAGGGCTATTGCGTATCCAAAGTGATGATCACTTATAAAAGTGATGATCACTTATAAAAGTGTTAACGAATATCTGCCAAAGAATTGTCAGCATACTGGTTGTGATTAACAAAAAAGACGTCATATACAAAATCATCGTCATTTTCGTTAACCATAACCAGTATGAAAACAATAATTTGACAGATATTCGTTTAACACTTTTATAAGTGATCTTCACTTTGGATACGTAATAGACCCGCAGTTCTTAAGTCTCATACGTTCAGTTACTACATTAGCTAACATTGCTCTTCAGACCGTAACAGTAATGTTTTGGCATTTCTTGACGGCAGTGTAACATCTCCTGCGGTGCTACCTAGACGAATTCTTACAAAGGTATCCTACCACCAGTCGTTTTTAAATCAGAACAAACCAAAGCAGAGAAGGTAATAGTTGTTAATTAAAATTGATTCAATAAACCCGATTCATATATTAGTGTTAGTATAAACATTGTCACGCGCGATCGAGCGTGAAATGGTTCCACACGCGCATCCGATCGCGTTACGCGCAGTTGCTGCTCAACTCGTTTGAAATTCGAGCAGTGCGCCTGTCACGCGATCGCGATAACGATCACGGTTATGGGATTAGTTTATTAGAAAATATAATTCAATTTACAGTTTAACACTTGGATTATAATAATAATAATAATAAATAACACTACTTTCGTTAGAAATAACTGCAGCTATGTTAATATTATTTTGGTAAATTAGCAGTTGCGGTATTAATCAAAGTTATGTTACGACTTGCATAGCTCAGGTGGTGGTGCAGGTCAATACTGGCGAAATGGTGGTAGTAAATATCTTCGAGGATAACTTCTTTATTTATGAACCGATTTAATTATTGATTATTTTTTGCGTTGACTTTAGTCTGCCTCCAAGGTTCATTGGTATTGGACTCAGGGAATTCCTCAAAACTAAATTAGAAATTTATAGTTATAGAGGTATTGTTAGGTGTATGACCATTCCATAAAAAGATAGGAATTTAACTATGATCAAGGACGTGGTGGACTTGACTGGAGTTGGACTACGAAGGCACACATTGGAACTCCTTAATGACAGCCACACAAGAAACTTGTCACCGGTATCAATTTTTTTTATTTGAGAACGTGACGAAACGAGCAAAACGTTGACCCGATGGTAAGTGCAACGTCTGCCCATAAAAATCCTGTGTCACCCAGAACATTTCTGTGTCACAACACACTGCGCCCGTCACCCTGAGTTATCAGTTCTTAACTCTCTATCTATTCTTAAGTATCTAAGTCTCAAGTCTAATATCCCAGTGATTACGCTAGCTCTCAGTGCCCTTTAAACCGAAACACAGTAATGTTTGTACACTACTGCTTCACGGCAGAATAACTGGTCCTGGAGTGGTACCTACCTAGACCGATTCCTGCATAGGAATCCTACCACCTATAAGAATCCTTCCACCTCTTATAAAACAATTAATAACTACATTATAAATAATAATTGATAGATTAAATTAAACGGAACGACAGGTGAGTATTAAATTGAAAAAAAAAAATGTATTTTTTGCTTTTAGTTACCTTATGATACTTTTGTGTTTTTTTTTTGAAGTCGGTTAATTACTAAATATAAACTTACTGTGTTTCGGTTTGAAGGGCACTGTGAGCTAGCGTAATCATTGGGCATATGAGACTTAAGACCTTATGTCTCAGGGTGATGGGCACAGTGTGGTGTTACACAGAAATTTCCTGGGTAATATTGCATTTGTTATGGGCAGACGTTGCACTTACCATCAGGTGAACGTTTTGCTCGTTTCATCACTTTATCCAATAAGAAAAAAAAAGGTCACATTTATTCGTCTTCGTATTTATCTACTTTGTGTACATAGCCGAATACGTGTAAATATTGTTAACGTATTTCCTAATTCTCTGACAAAATTAGAATTTAATTAATCAAAATTCACAGTTGAACTTTATCAAGAATTACGTTTTAAATTAAAAATAAACAGAACGTTTGTAACTGATATTACAGACTATATTGCCCAACATAAAATTGCTGTTATCATAGTGCAATCAGTCTGTAAAAACTTTACCTTTTTTTTTTCTTTTTTGATGGTGAACTGTTGGCCGATTTTCGATGTGTAGTTCTTGCGATGACATCGGAGGCAGGCTAGGTTCCAGTGTCAGAGGCACAGGGACAATCACAAAACATATATACCCGAAAACAAACTGTACGTGTTTTTGCACAAATGTTGGCTTTGGCTGAGGGGATTCAAACCCAGAACCCGTGGCGTAGAAATCAATTACTCTGACCAAAAGGCCACGCGGTCGTCAAAAGAATACTGGCAATGCAATTAACATTATTAACATTCCCGTTGACCTGGAGTGGCTATGCTTAAAAGCTAGTGTTATATGATCCACGACTATAGTCGAATGTGGTACTTTGGTGGTAGGATTCATATACAGTAAGTCTAGGTAAGTACCACCCCAGGCCGGTTATTCTGCCGTGACGCAGTAGTGTGCAAACATTGCTGTGTTTCGGTCTGAAGGGCACTGAGAGCTAGTGTAATCACTAGGCATACGAGACTGAAGAACTAATGTCTCACACAAGAGTTCTCTCAACAAGAACTAATGTTACACAGCATTTGTAATGGGCAGACGCAATCAGGCGAACGTTTGCTCGTCTCGTCACTTAATCCTATAAAAAAAATCTGCTGTCGTTTATTTTGCAGTCCGTTCCTTAAGACTTTAGATTATTGGCGCTTGTTTAACTTTCATAAATTTTGTTGCATAAATATAAATGTTGTAAACATAGTCCATCTTTCATTAAACTAATTATCGTTTTTGAAAACAATTAGTTTTACAAAAACATTTCGGTTGCCATATCAAAAAATATAAAAGTACCGCATAAATTTCTCGAGGTATGCGAGGTATTTTCGATTTACGCACCTCGCGCGTTCAACAACAACATCCAATTCATAAAGACGATAGCTCGAGCTAAAGTGAAGCTTACGGTTCCCAGACATTAAATATCAAGCGGTACATCTACGGTAGTTTATTGGTTGCGATGGTAAGCGCGAACGCATTGGGATGTCAGAGCCAAGTTTATTTATACCTATGAGCAGTTCGCGCCATGTGGTATAGGCGTCATATTAATAGGTGCCGGGAGTGAAGAAGTTAACAACAGCTAAGTAACGTTTTCACTGGACTTATTTTTAAAAAGATTACATAATTGTACAAATGTATCGTTACACTTTACTGGTGGTAGGATTCCTATGCAGGAATACGTCTAGGTAGGTACCACCCCAGGGCCAGTTATTCTATTTAATGTATTACTGTGTTTCGGTTTGAAGGGCACTGTGAGCTAGCGTAATCACTGAGCATATGAAACTTAAGAACTGATGTCTCAGGGTGACGGACGCGAAATGTTCTAGGTGTCATAGCATTCGTTATGGGTAGATGTTGCACTTTACATCAGGTGAACGTTTTGCTCGTTACGTCACTCGTTCCAATTAATTTTTTTTTTAGTATTGCACGTATTTCTGACATTTAATTTAAAGTTTAAATTATTTAATACAAATAAAGTAGTTATGACTTTTTACTTTATGTAAAAAATAATATTCTTTTTCGTGATGATAAAAATTATAGCTATGTCTACTTAACATTTTTATCAACCAACATCTAAAGTAATTTCGGTGTGTACATATGAATATTTTTGATTTCTCCCATGACTTCTTTTCGTTTTGCTTTGCTTAACGCTATTATTGGTGCATACTTGGCTGTGGCTGATCGCCACCCACTCGGCGATTCTATTTCGTCAAATTAATTTCGTCATATTCCGGTTTACACATTTTTTTTTAGAGTACTTAGTTAGTAATGTGTCTTTAAATCGAGAAGTTAAAAGTAAAACCCTCAGTAATTTGAGTCGTATCTCGTGTCTGCTTGGACATAATCATAATTTGATTGAGTTGTGTATCATTACGAGATTTGAAACGTTAAATGAAAGCGTTGTTATTAAAAAAATCTTTATACTTCCTGGGGCTGTACAACAAATACTGCAGGAGCGTTCGTAACGTTATTTAAAAAAAAAATGTTGTGGATTGTTGACTGCACGGCGTACGAACGCCGCAGGCGCGGTCGCAAAGTGTCCGCACCGCGAGTGGCGATCCCGTCACCCGCTGAGCGGCAACTATAAATTCCGTCGCCTGTGCCGCGAAGCACGTTGCGACACCGCGCCTCGCTCGCGTGTCGTTGGAATTCTAATGAGATAGCCAGTGCTTTACTCGAGTTTAAGCTATTGGGATTCGAAAATTATGTACGTTTAGTGTACGCTAAGCAACAGTTACCATCAACTGGTGATGAGATTCCCATTCAGGAATCTGCCTAGGTTGTATCAGCTATTCTGCCGTCATTCAGCGGTGTGCAAACACCACTGTGTTTCGATTTGAAGGACGCTGATGCTAGTGTAATTTACTTTATAGAATCGGTTGCGGATTTTTTTTTATTTATTACAATAAAAGATTACAAAAATATTACAAATTTCTTCCTCGCCAAACTATAATCATAGTTTGTAGGCGTTACGCTCCTCTTCTTACTTTCCTAACGTAACATTTTTTTAACATCGATAATCTAAATACTTTTAATTTAAAGTAATATAAGTATTTAACAAGTTATAAATACACACATATATATCCATAATCCATTGCAATGTTAATGAAAGTTAATTTGCTAAGATCCGCATGCAAAATTTAGAATGATACCTAGTTCACAGCCGCTTTCTATCGTAGAGTCACTAACACTTGATAATGCCTTGTTTTGAGGTGAAACACGTGTCGTGTTCTTCATTTCAGTGGAGTGTAACACAGTGCTTAGTGTTAGTGTTGTAGTGGTGGAGAGTATTTGGTGTAGTTGGTTAGGGCGGGCGGTGCTCTTCAAATCTAGATACACACCATTTGTAATTTTGCATGCGGATTTTAGTAAATTAGCTAGTTTAGTTACAGGGGATATGAGACTTTAATGTTGATAAGCGCAATGCTATGCCACGCGGAACTTTCTAGCGTAAAGTTATGACGCCATAACTGTTATGGGCTGTAAAAGTAAATATTTCACCAAGTAAAGCGACTATTATTGCATAGATATTAAAGTACCAGCCTATAAAAGTCCCACTGATGAGCACAGACCTCACATTTCTGAGAAGGTTTTAAAGCCAGGACGAGTACGCCAAGTTGCTCCAATTCGGGTTGGCGGACTTCTCATTTCGTCAAAACATTTTGATGATTCACGATGTTTTCCTTCACCGCTGAGCACGTGGTAAATCAGCACTTAAAATTGCAGGAGAATTTTGGAGGTACCGGGGATCGAACTCAGGTCACTCGCGTACTATGAAATTTAAGGCGAGCCCGGTCCCTGTGCTACCACGGCCCATATTGCGTAGGTTACTAGAGTATTTTCCTACTGAATAAGGAGTCCTGGTCCAGAACTTCAAAATCTATGTATAATTTTATGGTTTTTTGTCTGATGAAATGTTTAGCAAATCTATTCATCGTAGTTTTATTTTCCTATCAATATGATGCTGTAAAATTTATAAATTCCAAATTCCTACTCATCTCATCCCGTAAAAGTCGACAGAGGGAAAATCAAAACCAGGAGATGGGCAGCAGCATCTTGCTGGAACATTTGAATAAATAGACTGCGGTTGCCAACCCGTCTGCCAAGCGTTGCAACTACGGCAAAAGCCCCCATAACGAGCGCTACAAACTTTTGTGGCAATCTATGGGGGAGGCCTATGTTCAGCAGTGGACTATTGATAGGCTGAAACGACGATATAGTATAGTGAGAGCTACTAACTTTTGTGACACTGTATGGAGGAGGCCTATGTTCAGCAGGGGACTATTAGGCTGAGACGACGATTGTTATTTTGCTATGTGTTTCGAATACTTAGTCTTGTGTAATATCACATCGCATAGATTCATTAACGCAAAACGTATGTGATATATAAAAGAGCAGTTGTTGCGCTGGTGCTGGGAGCTAGCTTTCAATTTCATAAAAGGCTAAGTTCTAATACGGAACCACTATAATGACACTAACATATTTTTATATTTGGAAGACACGTGAATTTCGCCAACACAATTAGGAGCAGCGTGTCGAGCTCTTTCCGGCTCCAAAACTCACTCAGAAATTAGAGGCCTGTGTTCAAAAGAGGGTCTTGTATAGGTTGTTGATGCTTAATATAAAAATTTATTTACATACAGCCAAAATTGCTTTTATATGTTAATAAAAGTAATCAATATTAAATAATGTCTTAACAAACATGTAGTTACGCCTTTTTTCCATATAAGGGACAGGCAGAAGCTACACATGCAGCCCACTATTTGCCGCCAGTAACGTCGGATTATATCTTAACAACATAGCTTATAATATTTTTTTTAAAATCATAAACGTAACACTAAAAATGTTATTGTAATAATTAATATTACAAAACGAAGCAAGCATTTTTTACTCACAAGTTAGTAAAAACAAATTTTAAACAAGCAATTTGTAATAATTATCTTTTTTCGTCGAAAAATACATTCGTAACTGGATTGCACTTCCAGTTCGTCTACAACCAAATTTATTTGCCAAATTAAGGGAATCACGTATCGGCTGATAATGACAACACGGTGGAACGAATTCCGATTGCGGGTGATTGCGCACAATTTGATACAATTGCTTCGTTGTTACTGATTCCCCTATCATTTTCTGAGAAGAGGTGATAAACATGCCAAAGGTTGAGAATTAAGATCAATTTGAGAACGCATTTATATTGTTGGCGGTTACGTGATATATTTCCGGAACGCTGATTATATTTTTATGTAAGTGTGACAAACGGGCACTCGGTCCGCCTGTTCGTAAGTTATTATTGTTGTCGATAGACACAACTGTCTATTAAAAAATTCTGGCCAAGTGCGCGTCGTACCACTTACAGTAAAGGGTTCCCTAGTGGTGAATGGCGCGTAACCGAAAATATGTAATATCTCAAAAACTACGGACTTGTTCAAACCAATATTAATTTTATTGATAACGCTTTCTAGGTCTAGAACCTAATTTTTGATTTTGATTAATTTTTATTAAATCTAAATTTTGAAAGATTTTTAAGTAAAATGGCTCTCACATACGGACAGATGGACAAGACGAAATTATAAGGGTAACGTTTTTCCTACGAAACTCTAAAAAGAGCCCGTGCTGCTCAGTACACGTGACAGAATTGACACTAGCTTATATTTATTAGAAATTTGATAAAATTAGATAAACCTGAATAAACAAAAATATTACTCACTCTTAATAACTGCACAGTATATAAACAATTATTAATAATTCCATAAATATTTTCTAAGAACAAAAACAAGCCCATAGACGTACATAGGAAAGTTCTGTATTTTTCTCTCTCATTTTATGTACCTATGAGTATTTATCTCAGTTAATACACCTATTTACTGTCGTTTTAGGGTCAGAAAAAACTTTACATATAAATTTCATACAAATTTCTTCATACTTTTGTAGCAATCTATGGGGGAGGCCAATGTTCAGCAGTGGACTAGTGACAGGCTAAAATGATAATGATTGGCAACATTGAAATGAAATATTGAGATATATTTCCAAAAACACAGTACAATATTTTGTAATAGTACTTTTATTAGTTTATTTTGATGTCTGTAGTCTATAACACTACAAAACAATGGTCCAACAGTCACTCGTGTAACCTTGCCTTGAACCCCCCTCGGACGGTTAAACCCCGTAGATTTATTCAATTTATTAAAGTAAAGTAATGTTTCAGCCTATAAATGTCCCACCGCTGAGCACAGGCCTCCTCTCATTCTGTGAGGGTTTTTGCAGCTAGGAAGAATCCGCCACGCTGCTCTAATGCGGGTTAGCGGACCGCACATGTCTTAGAAATATTTTTTATTTCTCAGACATGCAGATTTCCTCGCGATGTTTTCCTTCACCGCCGAGCACGTGGTAAATCAGCACTTAAAATTGCAATTAACAATTTTAGTGGTGCCGGCACCGGGAATCCAACCCGGGTCGCTCGCGTACTATGAATTTTAAAGCGAGCGCCTAGCCCCTGTATAGGAATAAAATTCGTAAAATATAGTTTAAACTATATTTTACGCATTCCACAAAGATCAACTTAAAGAAACAAAATTCAACAAGTTCGTTATCCGAAAAACTGTTAAATGCATAGCTCGATTAGATTGGTACAAAAAAAAAACACAAAATTATTCTTAACATTTTTAATGGCGTGTACTATGTGTAGTCGTTAAAACTTATTGTCAAATGTATAAAAACTTTACTTAACAAATAAAAGTCCATGTCAATAACCAAAAAAAATGGTATTTGCTATTTCTAAAAGCAAGAGCACAGAGTAACTCAGTTTGCTTGTCAAATGTTCAACAAACCAAATTTTCTTTTTAACATTATGAATAAGCTTCGCACCTTTTCAATACCTTCAACAAGTGGTTAACACAATATTAATTCGCAATAAAGTGATGTCGTACGTCTCGTAACTGTCCATAGTTATTGCGATTCGTGGAGATCCTGTCATCCCACTTTCGCTTCAATTCAAACACCCACAGTATAATCGGTTCACACAATAATAATCGATTCAATGCTGCACACATTCGCAACGTCCGTTTCGCGTGATCTTTTTAATGAGCACTCTATTTGAACACCCAAAATCCAACAATAGAACTAATCAGCGTTAGAAAATCACAAATCACTACCGTTAGTGCTATAATTCGTATCCTATTTAATCATCTCTCGATTCAATATCGATTCAATGATCGACATAGTGAGACGCCCCGTCCACTGGCCAGAGACAGTCACAAAGGAAAAGAAAGTGTTGAGTCCGTTAACGACGTTGGAATTTGGTATCGTTGTGTTCGAATCACACCCGAAATTACACGACATTATTTGACGCAGCGAAATAGGTACAATACCTTCAAGTGACAAAATCTATTTTATAACTTTCACTTTGAATGTCGCCATCAATGCATTTCCAAATTTTAAAATTACATGATTAATCATATGATACCATGTAATGTCCGCAGCAGAACTAAAGTAACCGAAATAGCCCGAAGGATTAGCAAGCTGAAGTGGCAATGGCTCGTATAGCTCGTAGAACCGATAACCTTGCTTGCTTGATAACGATTTACTGGTGGTAGGATTCCTATGCAGGAATCCGTCTAGGTAGGTACCACCCCAAGGCCAGTTATACAGCCGTGAAGCAGTAGTGTGGAAACATAACTGTGTTTCGGTCTGAAGGGTATCAGGACGGGTCTAGCGTAATCACTGGGCATATGAGACTAAAGAACTTATGTCTCAGGGTGGCGGGCGCAGTGTGGTACTACACAGAAATATTCTGAGTAACACAGCATCTGTTATGGGCCAACGTTGCACTAACCATGAGGTGAACATTTTGCTCGTCTCGACACTTTATCAAATAAAAAAAAACCATTAGGGAAGAAAGGTTAGGTTAGGTTTTTGAGTGGCAACCTCGTACCGGCAAGCGCAGTGTAGGGTGCCCCTCCCCCCTTCCATTAGATGGAGCGACGAACTGCACGGTTCCGCGAGAAGTCAATGGATGCAGGTGGCTCAGGACCGTGTTGTGTGGCAATCTATGGGAGAGGCCTATGTTCAACAGTGGACTAAAATAGGCTGAAATGATGATGATGATGACTAAGTTATTTTTCAATATACTTCGTACGTTATGTTTTATTCGACTACGACTTTGAAATATTAAAACTTTTTGTGTGAAAAACTTTAATGAGGCGTAGTAACATTCGATAGATTATCAATAAATAAAATATCACTCGAAATTATTTTTACACTTTTAAGCTTTTAAAAGTAAAAAGAAAAATAAAAGCATTTTGCAGCCACTTTGTGTTGGGACGTAATTAGAGCAGTCTCCCGACACTTTATTAACCTTATAAAGCAAGTTTTAAGGTCGTTAAGCCCAAATGCCCCTTACTCGTGGAAACACTTGACTTTAATGTTGGGTAATGTGCAGTTCAGCGTGATTTGGTTCACAACAGACTAATTGTAAGTGTTATAGCTACAAATATATGGTTCTCTTTCATGTCTTACTGACTTTAAGAAGTATGTCCGTTTTTCATTACAATTCAAATGCTTGTGTTTGTATGTAAAGGATTTTGCATAGTTCGGAAAAGTTTAGAAAAGGAACGAATTGCAAAATGAAAGCACGTTTTATTTCTAATCAGATGACGGTAAAAGAAAACAATGTCATATTGCGTGTTTTATAAGTAGGTTATTCTGCCGTGAAGCAGGAGTGTGCAAACATAACTATGTTTCGGTTAGAAGGGCACTGAGAGCTAGTGTTATCACTGGGCATACGACACTTCTCGTAAAAACTGATGTCTTAGGGTGACGGACGCAGTGTCAACGAAAGTTGCGATTACCATCAGGTGAACATTTTACTCGTCTCGTCATTTTGTCCTATAAAAAACTTTCCTAGACGTTCAATTCCGTTAAAATTTAAAAATTCGTAAAACTGACCTTTAAAAATTTAGGTATACAAAATAAATGCCTCGCCGAAACATGTAAAAGCTGACAAGCAACTTAAAGTGTGAGGGAACCAAAAAGTAAGCGGCACCACCCCTTTTATTAAAAAAAAAATCTTACATACTCTTAACGGTACTTTATTTCAAAATATACCGATGCGCAATCACAGACTCCAAAAACTCCGCACATAAATTATTCATACCGCGTCCCCACATTAAACTTCATTATAATATCGAATGCGCCTGCGCCGTCCCGATCTTTAATTTCAATATTCTTACGTAATTTTTTTGATACATTTTCAACGTACGAAAATAAGTTAAAATGTACTGAAATTACTTGAGTACAATTTTATGGAGATAAGGTTCGCTTGTGGGTGTGAATTTTGTAACGCTAATGTTACACTTTCACAGTCGACTACTCTGTTATTAGTTTCATTTCAGTCGCACTTACCCTTCAAAATAGGTTTTTTATTTTAACCAACGCGTAACTGTAACCTGTAACTCAGTTGAAGTTACAGGTTACAGTGTTACAGTTACGGGGGGACTCCCGTGACCATGGATGCTGTAAAGCGTCCGAAACGTCGGGTAAAAATAGTTCAAAAATTAAACGCGATAAAATCCGTAAAAAAAGTAGTTTTATTTAAATTTATGTTTTGGCACAAATGTTGGCCCCGGCTGGGATTCGAACCCAGGACCCGCGGCTTAGAAGTCAGGTACTCTGACCACTGAGCCACGCGGTCGTCATATCATTATGAAATAAAGTGATGAGACGAGCAAACCGTTCGCTGATGGTAAGTGCAACGTCTGTCCATAACAAATGCTTTGTCACCCAGAACATTTCTGTGTGATACCACGCGGCGCTCGTCACCCAGAGACATCAGTTTTAAGTCTGATTACGCTAGCTCACAGTGCTCTTAAAACCGAAACACAGTAATGTTTCCAAACTACTGCTTTACGGCAGAATAACTGACCTGCCGTAAAGCAGAACAACTGACTGGATGGTGACCTACCTAGACGGATTCCTGCATAGAAATCCTACCACCAGTATCACCAGTGTCACCCAGAACACATCTGTTTGGCACCGCACCGTGTTAATCACCCTGAGATATAGTTTCTTAAGAACACTGTTAGACATTCGGACACAGTAATGTTTGCATACTACCGCTTCACGGCAGAATAACTGACACCGTGATCGTACCTACAACCAGTAAAACTTATATTGCGACTATATGGTACTGCATCTAACAGCGTAACAACCGATACGAATATACTGTAGGTTTTTTTTTGTAGAAAAAAGTGAACAGACGTACAAAACGTTCACCAGATGGTAACTGCAACGTCCACTCATGACCCCACACTGTGCTCGTCACCCTGAGACATCAGTTATTTTTTTTTTTTTTTTTTTAATTTATTTGAAAACCAAAAAACAAGTATGTAATACAGCTTAAGAATATACTAAAACTAACATTATCTTAATCATTACAAACTCAACATTAATGGTCACCTATAGAAATATACAAAATAATTAAATTTTAGTGAAACCCATTTCATTTTATTTTTTCAGCGTGTAACGTTTACACTTAATCATACGTATATATATATATATATATATATATATATATACCTATACATTCATACATATACATATACGAGAAAGGACAAATTAAATAAAACTTAAATAAATATTACTTATAGTATAAAAAAAAAAGTTCTTTTCAATCAATCTGCTATATCTTACATATATATGTGTGTGTATGTGCACAAAATAAAACAGTTATGTATTTTTATATAATCAGAATGGGCTATAACTAATATGTATGTGTGTGTGTGTGTGTGTGTATTTTCTTGTGCGAATATGGATGTTAAATTTATCAGGTTTGGTTTTCCGATAATATACTAATAATTTGTTTTTTGTATGAGCCAGTGCTACATGCAAAGATATCGAGCGTGTGGAATGTTTTATTATATGTCTCAAGCATTCGAAGCAGTGGAGACCGAGTTCCTGTAAAAGTACGAGTGAATTATAGGTGTCATATTCCCAGTAATTACGGTAGCTCTCTAGTGTCTTCAGTCAGAAACACAGTAATGTATGCACACTGCTGCTTCACGGCAGAATACCAGTTGTTTGTTTATTTTGTTTCCTTGACATAAGTCATTTTTATGAAATGTGTATGGGAGTAATAAGGAAATATGTTGGACATTATTAAATTAAGAGCCTGCAATGTCATATTTTATAAAATTTATAATAATTGTATTTATTAATATTATAGCAAAGTTGTGGCGGCGCAAGATCGATGCTTGAATTCTGTATCAATGCTTAATTATCGTGATTTTAGTAATATTTTGTATCTGTTTATTGTTTGTCTGTAACTAATTTGAATGCCATGATTGGCCATTGACGAACTAAAAATGTAATGTTTTTAAATAAAAAAGTAAATAATTATTTATTTACTATTGTTATTTAAAAAAAAAAACTATTTCCTAGGAGTAGCTCCAATCATGATTGTGTGAATTTAAGAGCTTGATGATTTTGTCATGGATCATCAGAACATGACCTAATTTCTATGGGACTACCCCTCAGAATCGTCGAAATCGGTCCACGTAGTAAATAATTTTCGCCATACATACTTAAAAAAAATACAGTCTTATTTCCTACTCTTTCCATCTCCTCCTTTTTTTAAGTAGCTTCCTGAAAAATCTCTAGGTTTACGACATACGGCGATGTAACCATTTCCAAAAATTACAGAACGAAAATACACAGACCAGTGACGGGCAGAAGCTTATAAGTGCTAGGTGTCTGATACCGCGATCGCCAATCCGCCATTCAAGCGTGGTGATTACAGCGAACCCTTCCTTCTTTGGAGAGGTCTCTCTCCAGCAGAGGCCTTTCAACTGTCTGATGAATATTATGACCATAAGCGACATTTGATTTAGCGAAAATAACAGTTTATTCACATAAATGTTTAGTTGAATCGTCATCGTGTTCGAAGTCGGTCAGGTCGGTACTACATACATACATACAATAACGCCTCTTTCTTTTTGCAGTAGGCAGAGACCACATCTTTCCACTTGCTACAATCCTGACACACAAGCTTCTTCATCGCGGTACCTTCAATCGGTATTGTCAACACTATTAAATGTATTCCTTGTAACAGAATGAAACAATTTTTTTAGATTGCCGATGGTCAGTTTTACCTCGTTTATTCTAAATGACGTTAAAATATGTAGGAATTACAGCCATCATAAGAATATGCAGGGAATATAACTGAATAGAAAGCAAATTCCGCGACTTTGTCGTCTTCCAGAATTTTCACAATGAATTGAAACGTAAGATCACGAAATTGTTCCTAGCGTCTGTAGCGTTTTATGTATTTGGTTTTTATTGACGGTTTTTTAGAAAAAGTTTTATTTTTGTATAACTTCTTATTAATTTCGCTTTAATTAATTGTTATATTATTGTAAGGTAACAAGTATTTGTCGAAAGTGATATGTTCCTCTGTAATTGGTACGCACATCAGACATTATTTAGTAATTTACAAAAAAAAGAGTAAAGTAAGGGCCTATAAATGTCCCACTGCTGAGCACAGGGCTCCTCACATTTCTAGTACTGATTGTGGGGTGCAATAAGACTCTTAAATTTGCATAAGCATGTTTAGAGCTGCTGCGTTGTAGTCGGTTTTAGATTTATTTCGTTGGATATTTGATTTATTTGGTTATAATTTTTACTTTCATCATCATCATCATCATTTCAGCCTATCACTGGCTCACTGCTGAGCACAGGGCTCCCCAATAGGTTGCCCCAAAAGTTTTTAGCTCTCATTTTGTGGGGATTTTGCATGTTTATTTATTCAGATGTCCCAGGAAGATGCTGCTGCCCATCTCCTGGTTTTCATTTTCTCTGTGTCGACTTTTACGACACCCGCGGCATGAGATGGGGTGGTAGAGTCTCCTAATTCGCCACCGCACGACAATTTTCACTTTAGCTGTTTAGTAAAGTAAAGATTAATATCATCTGTCGAATATAACGTATTTCACCGAATCTTTCGATATCTACAAATATCAGTGAAAGTTAACATTCAAATGCCACGCACACCGGCGAAGTGAAACGGTGTCACAATGATTTCAATATTATAAATTAATAGATTGACATTGGTCGATTTAAAAAAAAAACACAGTAGCCATTAGTACATGTTGAACACAGCAGCTGGCAACGTTCGGGGTCCTAAGGTTAATTGACCATATTCGATTTTGCAATAAGATCGACGAACAGACGTTAAAAAAGGCCATTCGCGTTTGTGTCGGAATAAACATTTAAGCGAGCAATGTTATGTTTATTCAGTAAATGCTGGTTTACGAGTCCATTGGGTCAAAGGTTCGTGTTATATTCGCCCTGAGGCTTCTTAATTATTAAGTGCTGATTGAAGAAAATTTATGCTAGATTGCTTGTTGTAAAGTATGTAATATCGATTCTCGATAATTTAGTAATGAAATTGTAATTGCCGCTGTATTCGCTACTACTACGACTACGTCCGAGTGCATTTAGGTTTTTTTTTTAATACCGTGGAAACTCTTTGACTTTCCGGAAAAAAAAGTATGTACCTGTGTCCGTCTCCAGGATGCGAAGCCATCTCCATTTCGTCAAGATCACTTCAACGGTTGAGCCGTGAAAATGTAACACGCACAGAGGGACAGAGATAATATAAGTATGGTAATATATAAGGATATGTCTAAGGCACTAAGTCGAGTCCATTTCGACTTCACAATACATCGTCACTTAAGTCTCCAATGTTTTATAGATTTTTATATTTATTTTATAGTGGGATTCCTATGCAGGAATCCGTCTAGGTAGGTATCACCCCAGGGCCAGTTATTCTGCCGTGAAGCAGTAGTGTGCAAACATTATTGTGTTTCGGTTTGAAAGGCACTGTGAGCTAGTGTAATCACTGGGAATACGAGTATGATACTTAAGAACTAATTTCTCAGGGCGATGGGCGCAGTGTGGTGTCACACAGAAATTTTCTGGGTGACACAGCATTTGTTATGGGCAGACGTTGCACTTACCATCAGGTGAACGTTTGGCACGTTTCATCACTTTATCCAATAAAAAGATTTGGGTGGTCTTTCGAGATGACCACCTAATGTATATATTAAAGATTATCACAAATTAGAGTTCAGCAATCAACCGAGTTTCCTATAACTGCCGAAATTTGTAACTGTATCGTTAAAAAAACAATCATGGGACACCTTCAACGAAAAATACGCTGTTAATTACGAACAAACAAACAGAATAATGAGTCTTAGACTATTGTAATAAGAGCGTTATCATCTATACGGTACATACGCCCCACCTACGCATTGTTTCACAGGTATGTTTGTTTTAAACGAATTTGAATAAAAACTTAATTATGTTATGCATCTAATCAGCGTTTTGTAGATATCTGTAATAAATTTTAAAATGAACCGTACCGCTGTCCAGTTTTAAACGTAAATAATGCGTTAAGAGAGAAATGTACGTAAATGATAGATAATGGATAATGAATGCGATGCGGTTTACATTACCAAACTACATGGCGATGGTTATATTATGTGGCGTGTTCACTGTCTAAATAAAAAAATAAACATGAATTAATCAAAATAAATTTCGCCTTAGAATACAATGATTGAAAAGAATGTTGACTGGGTTATGTGCTGTAGGTCGCAGGTTTGATTCCCACGAAGATTACAGATTGTTGGTCCGGATGTGAATGTGCATGTGTAAATGAGAAAAAATGTGTAAAATCTATTATAATCAATACAGGAGAAATCGTAAATAATCATTAAAAATATTCTTTCCTTTTCTGTGAAGGATTTATTTCAAAAAGCAAAGAATACAATTTACCATTGTTACATTTGCTTAAATCTTATATAGTCTAAAGCAGTCATTTCATGAAAAGTGTTCCTGAATTTTATATTTATAATCTACTATCCACTTTGTTAATATTTGCGATAATAGGATAAAACATGTTAAATTTATGGTATATATAATAATACACACATAAGATCACGACTGTATCCCATAAGGGGTAGTCAGAGACTGGGCACTCCTTGCAAAAACAGATGAATGCCACAATCCACGTTTCACCAAAACAATATAATGCACTTGGTGTGATAGGTGGTGAGCCCATCGCCACCATGCGCTGTTGGGTGCACAGTGCAGTTTAATGCCTTACTCGCCTTTTACGAGATCCATTGGATGAGATGGAGTGGTAGTATTCTTTTATCAAGCCGCCACCACACGGCTATGGAATTTGTCTAGGTAAATACCGCTCCAGGAAGCTAGTTATTCTGCCGTGAGGCAGTAGAGTGCAAACATTACTGTTTCGATCCGAAAGGCACTGTGAGCGTGTGTGTAATGTGTGTAATGTGTGTGTGTAATCACTGGGCATACGAGATTAAAGAACTGATATGTCGGGGTGACGGGCGCAATGTGGTGCCACACAGAAATGTTCTATGTGACACAGAATTTGTTATAGGCAGCCGTTGCATTTACCATTAAGCGAGTGATTACTAAAGATACGATGTTCTCCTAGCCGATTTCGACCACGGTGACAACTGCCGACTACTGTCGAGAGCCATTAACTGCGCAGGAGATATTATAGTGCCACAAGTGTACGCGCAAATACAGAGGCACTCACTCGTCCCAACCTACCCGCGCCCGATGTAACACTGATGCGATAAGATCGGAGGTAGGCTAGGATGCAGTGTCAGAAACACGGGGACAATCACAAAACAACCAGATCCGAAAACCAACAATTTATGTTTTAGCACAAATGTTGGCTCCGGCTGGGATTCGAACCCAGGACCCGCGGCTTAGAAGTCAGGTACTCTGACCACTAGGCCACGCGGTCGTCAACTATAGATACATGATTATTACAGATAGATTTCTCGCCACTTTCTTCTATAAAAAAAGACATGACGATGATGTCCTCTTGGTTGACAACGGCGACAACTTCCAAATATTTTCGTGAGCTATAAACAGCACAGAAGATATTATAGTGCCAAAAGTGTAGGCGCAAACACAGAGGCACTCACTAGTCCCAACCTACCCACACCCGGTGTAACGCTGATGCGATAACATCGAATGTAGACTAGTATGCAGATTCACAAACACGGGGACAACTGCAACACAATCAGACCCGAAAACCAACAATTTGTGATTTGTAAAACAACACAAATGTTGGCTTCGATTGGGTTTCAACCCAGGACTCGCGAAGTCAGGTACAGATTCTATGCCACCCGGCCGTCAATATATATACTACAGGCACCTTAAGTACAAGAAGATCATAATTATGTAAAAGTGGCAAATCTTCTTCACTTCATTAAGCAGTATCTTTAAAATTCAATAATATCTGATTAAAAATAATTTTAGACTTTAGTACTTACTTAAACTTATTCATTCGTGATTCTAAATTTTTCTCAATATATACTATAACACAAAGCAACAATTAATTCATATATAATTTATGAAAGTGACTCGATAATCACAATTTATTATCCGGCTCTAAGCCACGACGTGATCTACCAGTTTGTAAAAACTTTTTACCTATTTTTGAATGCCTCGACATTTTTCTTGGTCATAGTTAAATTTATGGCCATCTCTTAACTATAAATAATTGGCCAATTAGTATCCAGTTACATTATTGTTCGGAATTTCGTGTATTAAGGAATGGAGCAGATGTCATAATAAATAGTTGTTAGTGTTAATAGATTAGTTATTTGCTAGTTACAAGCCGTGGTAGCTCAGGGGCTAGGCGCTCGCTTTAAATTTCATAGTACGCGAGTGACCTGGGTTCGATCCACTAAAATTACTAATTACCAAGAAACCACTAAAATACCACTAGAACCACTAAAATTGTTAATTGCAATTTTAAGTGCTGATTTACCACGTGCTCGGCGGTGAAGGAAAACATCGTGAGGAAACCTGCATGTCTGAGGAATAAAAAATATTTCGAAGACATGTGAAGTCCGCCAACCCGCATTGGAGCAGCGTGGCGGATTCTTCCTAGCTCCAAAACCCTCTCAGAAATGAGAGGAGGCCTGTGCTCAGTAGTGGGACATTTATAGGCTGAAACTTTTTTTTTAGTTACAATTTGTTATCATGGAAAAAAGTGATGAGGCGCGGATATTGTTCAGTGATGGTAAGTGCCCATAACATATGCTGTGTTATCCAGAACATTTCCTGTTCCTGCTCTTAAGTTCTATGGGCCTGTAAATACATTTTTTTTTATTAATTTCATTCAGTAACCTTGCCATTTACTGCTTCGCGATAGAACTGGCACTGTGGTACCTATCTAGACGGATTCCTGCACCGGAATATCAACCTCCAGCTTAAAAATGTATTAATCCACGTAACTTTTGTTTATAAAACTTTTATTAAAGAATATATCTATGGAGCTCTCTGATACATAAGGATATGCTGTATGAGAATTATTGAGAGATGCATAGGTTTAAGTAAGCTTTTCTGATTACAATCGGAAGGTGACTTCAGAAAACTCTTAACAATCCATTGTAGAACATACTCGTATCATATAGTGGATTTACCTTAAGATGACCACATTGATGACAGTAGTGTCAGAAATCTCGCACCTTAGACGCTGCTGCCTGTCATCGGTCTTGCATTTATGAAATGATAATTCCGCTGTCTGTCGTCTAACTAGCGGCCTCTGCTCGTAATTCGCTTCCGACAATACTGTTCGTGTACCCGACAAAACCGGGCTCATAGCGAACTATACACACAACTAAAAAAAAAAATTCGTAGCATATATTTTTCCAGTACCGGTCTTATGGTGAGCTTGTCAACTTTTATAATGCCCATGGGAAGACAAGGGTTGGTAGATTTTCTTACGCCACTACCACACGACCTTAAATGTTTATTTTACGTCATAGTACTGTAAACGATAAAAACGTAACCATAAAATGAAAAAAAGTTTCATTATTTATTGTCTAACTTCGTATAAATGGCGGTAAATATTGTTTTAGTTTTTTAAGTCATTTTTAATCTAAATAACTTAAACAAATTCTTTGCAAGAGTGTGTATTTTTATTTTTACTTTTTGGCGGTCTATAACACAAATAGTAATAGCGGCAAAAGGTATAGTGCCGCTATTAACTCAATAAAAAAAAAACGATGTCTCATGATTTCGAGTGCCCTCGTAAAAATACAATAGATTGCCGACACGTTCAGATTACAGTCATTGACAAAACTTTTCCTAAGGCTCAGCGCCGTAATTCCATTGGACCTTCAAAGCGGGTTTGTATCGAATGCGGAATTATTCCGGCTCGGTGCCATCGTCGCATCCAGTTCTCGGGTCCGTTATCGCAAAACAACTGCACTGGGAGGCACGTTCAACGCACTTAACAGAAAATTGAATCGGCCGACATTATCGTGCGACAAAAAGCTGGCAAATTGATTCGGGGTAGCAAATTGCTTGCGGTGCGTCGCGCGACGACAATTCGCTATCTGGTCGCCGCTCCTTTGACTTATTACGTGTCGCGTCTCGTTATGCGTGAAGGCAATTTTAATAATAATAATAATAATTTATTTCCCTTTGCCCCTAACCCTCGGCCGTTTTGTCACCCCTGCCGAGGGCTCCCGTCTGGTTGGGATTTTATTTATATATTTTATTGTATTGTATAGTATATGTCTTATAGTATCTTATTTGTTTTATATATTTATCTATATATTCATATATCCCAACCGGACGAGAAAACTATAGAAATACCCCATAAAAATAATAAATTATTTTGAACTTATTCCCGTGGTCGTATCTGCGAACGGGTTAATGCCAGTCTTTTGGGACATCCGGGACGACTGAAAACCAGTGCCCAACTCCTCAGTACATTAAAATGATTAAAAATGTGTGTGTGTGTGTGTGTGTGTGTGTGTGTGTGTGTGTGTGTGTGTGTGTGTGTGTGTGTGTGTGTGTGTGTGCGTGTGTGTGTGTGGGCGTGTGCGTGTGTGTGTGTGTGCGTGTGTGTGTGTGTGTGTGTGTGTGCGCGCGCATGAGTGATGCAGTGATGCTAGGAACATATGTGCTAGGAACAATTCGTCGGACTTCTGGTAATCTAATTTAGATAACCAGTTTGTGACTAAAGTTTTACATTCTTTTACAGTAAGTGGATAAAGATTTAATAATTTTCAATACAGCAATATTATTTTAATTCAGAAGTGAGATGAGTGAGTTGAGTTTAATTCAGAGTTTCAGAAGTGATTATGGATACTAATGCAATTTGACACTGCCAACTGTATACCTGCCGTTATATTTATATTTCAACTGGGATATTTAAAAAAATATCAACTTTAGCAATGAAACGGTTTAGATATTTTTATTTATTTATATAGTTTTGATATAATCTTCGCCATTATTAATATTATTTAGGCGTAATTATTATTATTATTTTATTTCAATACACCTGACAGAAATTAAACATATATTTCAGAATTTTGATAAAAATAAATAAATATGAGTCTTAAATGTTCAGTATAAACAATAATTTAAATAATTTAACAATTATTTAATTCATAAATACGAATTAAGAATGAAAACGTTGCACGAAAACGTTGCACTCAATTCCGACCTCGAAATTTATATTATTATTTATTATATTTTCATTTCAAAAATCCTTAGAAAACTTATGCAAGTGTCTTTATACTTTATTAAAAGGCATGAGAAGTAAGCCATGCCGTGGCTCTCGTAAAAGTCGACAGAGGGAAAATCAAACCAGGAGATGGGCAGCAGCCGTGGTAGCTCAGGGGCTAGGCGCTCGCTTTAAATTTCATAGTACGCGAGTGACCTGGGTTCGATTCCCGGTGCCGGCACCACTAAAATTGTTAATTGCAATTTTAAGTGCTGATTTACCACGTGCTCGGCGGTGAAGGAAAACATCGTGAGGAAACCTGCATGTCTGAGGAATAAAAATATTTCGAAGACATGTGAAGTCTGCCAACCCGCACGCTGCTCCAATGAGCAGCGTGGCGGATTCTTCCTAGCTCCAAAACCCTCTCAGAAATGAGAGGAGGCCTGTGCTCAGTAGTGGGACATTTATAGGCTGAAACTTTACTTTTTTTTATATTCCTGGAACATCTGAATAAATAACCTGCGGTTGCGAACCCGCCCTCCAAGCGTGATAACTATGGCAAAATCCCCCCAAAATGAGAGCTACAAATGTTAGTGGCAATCTGTGGTGGAGGCCTATGTTCAGCAGTGGACTAGTGATAGGCCGTAATGATGATGATGATGAATTCAATAGCAACTCATAGTTTCTATCAAAATACGTAATAATACTTCTACACAGAGATGCATATCATCAATCACGCGACATTACATGTGACCGATATAAATAATTATGAATTTGATAATAATTTACAGAGCTAGTTATTGCTTTTCACTATTTGCTGTTCTCTGTCAAATGTCGAAGTACTGGTCATGTCTGTGACGTAGTTTAGTACTAAGTGAATACGACATTTTACATGTTTTTAAAGTTCCTAACTAGTTAGTGGTCAGCCTTTGCGACAACAGAGTTTGTGTAGTTTAGAAGACAGTAGAGTGTATTTATACGAGTAGTGGGGTATACATTTTAAATAGATCTTTTAAATATATTTTTTATAGAAGTGACATGCGAAATGCTAACCGTTTACCTGATGGTAAGTCCAACATCTGCCCATAAATGCTGTGCCACCAAGAATATTCCTGTGTACCACAATGACATCAGTGGTCATCATGAGACATCAGTTCTTTAGTCTAATATATTAATTAGCCCAGTAATTAGCTAGCTATCAGTCTAGCGGTCCTTCAGATCGAAACAAACTAATGTTTTTAAACCCTACCACCAGTAAAATTATAAACATTTTATGGGAAAATATTAGTGAGTATGACAGTAGTGCCAAAAGTAGTATTTTTATGTTATTCTTTTTACAATCCATAATAATAAAAATCGTTGTTAGCACCTACACTGTATAATTTATCCTCACCATTATATCAGTTAGTTGCGCAATTATTGTGCCATCTCGAAATGTACAGATCAAAAGAGATCGTTCCTTTTTCAAAGTATTTCTTTTTGAGAAATTATGACTTTTAGGTATTTTCAAACTTCAAGGTATGTTAAATACTGTATTTAATTTGTATAAAAATATAAGAAATGAAATCGTTTTAATTTAGTACAGTAAGAGAGTAATTGATTAAATGATTTGGGAATAATTTTCTAGTTATATTTAATTGTTTAAAGATATTCTATTACCTTTTGTCCGTTTAAATAAAAGTATTTTAGGAATTTTATCGCGATTAATTAAAACTATTTATAACCCACGTCGGGTTATAAATAGTTTCAATTAAACGCGATAATTTGAGCGCTTTACAGCACCCATGTTCACGGGGGGGACTGAGGTGACAGATGTCCTGATGTCATAGTTGACCCGAGGTACCTTCAGTTTTTAATTATTATTTTAGTCCGATCTACGCAGAAAGAGCTTACTGTGTCTTGAAACCTTGTGGTATGCTTGGTTTTTGATTTAATTTTATGAATAATAGGATCCCAAGCCGATGGTAGTACACAACCATTTTCCCCATTTAAATTAGGATGTTTTTGTAATTTCAATAGCCCTGCGAATCATCCTTGGTAGGAATCGGTGTTATTTTGCATGGATTTGTGGTCTATAGAATCTGACATAATGACTGGGGTGATCCAGACCATGGTCACAGACCTTTCGTCCATTTTTTTATTACATTGAAGTTTAAGCATGATGTTCTGACTGTCTGTATCCTTCAAACCGAAACACAGTAATATTTACAAACTACTGCTTCACGGCGGTAGTGCGCAAATATTGACAGAATTGCTGGCCCATGGGTTGTTCCTACCTAGACTGATTACTGATTTAATGAAATATGCATGAAATAAGAATTAAAAAAGTAAGCTAAAGTTTTAACCTTTTAAGAGTTTCAGCAACACGCTTTTTTTATTTCATAAAAGTGACGGAACGAGCAAAACGCTCACCAGATGGTAAGTGTATCGTCTGCCCATAACAAATGCTGTGTCACCCAGAAAATTACTGTGTGACACCACACTGCGCCCGTCGCCCTGAGACATCAGTTCATAAGTCTCATATGCCCAGTGATTACGCTAGCTCACAGTGCCCTTCAAACCGAAACACAGTAATGTTTGCACACTACTGCTTCACGGCAGAATAACTGGCCCTGGGGTGGTACCTACCTAGACGGATTCCTGCATAGGAATCCTACCACCAGTTAAACCTCTACTACTACCGCTGCTCGTAGAAATGTCATGGGTATTAACAAATCTAAATATTCCAAGCCACTTCAGCAATCAGACTTGATTTATTTCGTACGAAGCGCGTCGTACCCCTGCTTTCATATTGCCATTCAATTGTCAATCCACTCTGTTCTAAATGGTTATGTATAAATCGTCACACTTGGCCGCTGCAAATTTTAAACGCCGGGCACTGTGTTGGCGTAAAATAGATTGCGGTGACACATGCCACTTCAGACAGTCAATCGAGTAAGTTCAGAACAATTTGTAGTAATAAAATTAAAAGAGATCGATGTTTGCGAAGAGAGTGTTAAATTATGAAGATAATAAGTAGGGTTCCTCCTATAAAGTCAGTAATATTGTTTCAGTAAGGATAAAACCATACATAATGTATTTTGCCGTGGTAGCTCAGGGGCCGGGAACTTACCCCCTACGCGAGTGAGTTCGATCCCCGGCGCCTAGAGTCTAACTTTGACTCTGCATCGAAATCTTTTTTTTTTATATGAAACTGAAGGTGACACATGACACCAGTTAGAGCCATAGACCTTTACATCTCTTAGAATGTCCCCTAACGTAATTGGGTCTCCGATTCTCGTAACTTACCAAACGAAACGCTTCTGGCGTCGCAATGTGACATTAAAATTGCGGATTGGCAAATATGGAAATATTTCGATGACATCCTATATCAGTCAGAATATTTTTATTCCTCATACATGCAGGTTTCACCGCTGAGCACGTGTTAAATCAATCCAATCCGGTATAGGGATTCGAATGCCGGTTACTCGCGTACGTTTAAGCCGTGCGCCCGGCGTCTGAGCTACCACGGCTCCAATTTATTATTCAAAACGATTTTTTATTTATCACTTACGTAACTACCATGAAATGTAATTTCAATAAATAATGAATTCATTGACGTCAATAAATATAATTCGAAATAATGCTGGAGATTATTTTTGTGCTATTAAATGTGTCAATTGGAAGCAATATAACATATTACTACATATTACATAATATAACATATTACCCAACTTAATCGATTAATAGACACTAATTCAAATGGAATACTAGATTTTATTTAAACTTTACTAATTTGGTATTCTCAATAATTTATTATGACTGAATATTAAAAGTTACGATAATTTTTATAAATGGTTTTTCCGTTCAATGTATCTCTAATACATTAAAGGCCGATTCTAATGTCCAATATATCTGTTATTCACTGTAAGTTCTAGGAGTTATTGTATCAGCCTATCACAAGTCCACTGCTGAACATAGGCCTCCGCCATGGAATGATACAAAAGTTTGAAGCTCTCATTTTAGGGGGTTCTTGCCATAGTTGACACGCTTGGCAGGCGGGTTGGCAACCGCAGTTTATTTATTCAGATATTCCAGGAAGATGCTGCTGCCCATCTCGCTTCCATTTTCCCTCTGTCGACTTTTACGACACCCACGTGATGAGATAGGTAGTAGATTCTCTTCTAGGAGTGATTGTTATAATTTATGATGTTCTTGGCTATTCAACGCAACTACCAAATACTGTCGGAAGCTAACAACTGGGCAGGAGATATTATAGTGCAACAAGTGTTTGCGTAAACACAGATGCACTCTCTCGTCCTGACTCGATGTAACGTTATGATATAAGAAGATAGGCTATAATGCAGTGTAAAGACTCGGGGCAATCACGACACAAGCAGATCCGAATCAACACTTTGTGCTTTTGCGCAAATGCAGGCCGAGACTTCAGTGTGTATTGCCTAGTGGTAGTGTTTTAGTGGTGGAGGGTATCTGGTGGCGGCACCCGGTAGCGATTTTGGATTGCTTGTGCACGCTGTTGAAGGAGGGCGGGCGGTGCTATTCAAAAACTAGATAATAAACACCATTTTAAATTTTGCATGCGGATCTTACCATTTTTTTTACTTTATTATAATGGCTTTCCGCAAAGTAACGCCTGGTTCTTTTAACTATATAATTAAAGTTTGTATGGAGAAGAAGCGAGTAAGCTAAAATTTATATATAATATGTGTAACAAATACATAGTCGTCGTCGTCGTCGTCGTTTCAGCCTATCACAAGTCCACTGCTGAACATAGGCCTCCCGCATAGATAGCCACAAGCTTGTAGCTCTCATATTGGAGGGACTTTGCCATAGCTGCCACGCCTGGCAGGCGGGTTGGCAACCGCAGCCTATTCATTCAGACGTTCCAGGAAGATGCTGCTGCCCATCTCCTTGTTTGAATTTCCCTCTGTCGACTTTCACGACACCCACGGGATGGGATGGGGTGGTAGATTCTCTTAGGCCGCTACCACACGGCACATAGTAGTGGGCTGTATTAAGGCTGAAGGAAGGTAAGTTACTTTGCTAAGATCCGCATGCAAAATATAAAAATGGTGTATATTACCTAGTTTTTACGACGTTTTTACGACAGACGGCCGCCGAGTGAGCTCGTCGGCCGTCTGTCGTAGAGTATAAGACGCTTGATAATGCCTCGTTTTGGGGCGAAACACGTGTCGTGTTCTCGACTTCAGTGGTGTTTATTATCTAGTGGTGGTATTGTAGTGGTGGTGGTGGCGGTGTTAGTTTGCTTGTGCACGCTACTGAGGGAGAGCGGGCGGTGCTCTTCAAAAAACTAGGTAATATACACCATTTTTATATTTTGCATGCGGATCTTAGCAAAGTAACTTACCTTCATTCAATATAATGGATTTCCGCAAAGTAACGCCTGATTTTATTAACTGTATTAAGGCTGACATTGAACATGCTGTTATACCCCTTACGTGTTTGCTACATTACTGCATACATACGCATACATACGCATACAGCGTCAACAGATTCGAACCAAACAGTAACAAGACCCCGAGAGGCTAGTTTGTAGAGCCCTCTGAATCTTCAAACGCTTTGGCTGCCTAGCAATAGCACTATTTTTTATTAATTAAATTACAAGATTTCATTCCATTTCCAATAAATCATTTGTATTCAAATAAAATCATTTTTATAAACCCAATTATGCGAGACCGTATCAGTGCGCGCAATGAATCTATGTCTGACATAGAACATCAGAAGGTATTCTCTGTTTCTATCTGCAGCAAAACAATTAAGTTTGATTGTTTTGCAAGTATATTTTTACTAAAGATACTGTAAAGTGGGTTTGAAACAGCGTTTAATACGAGCTTAGATACCCTTTGATTGATATATTTTTAATAACTTATAAATTTTATTATTTACCTTACAGCCCTCGCAAGTGAACGCGCCAAAGTGAAAACCGGCCGCGGGCTCGCCGCACACTTTACATTGCTGGTTCATCTGAAACAAAAGAAATAACACTGATTTAACAAATATTACTTTTTTATTGGATAAGGTGACGAAACGAGCAAAACGTTAACTTGATGGTAAGTGCAACGTCTGCCCATAACAATGCAGAAAATTTCTGCGTGACATCACAACGCACCCATCACTTTGCGACATCAGTTATTAAGTCTCATATGCCCAGTGATTACGCTAGCTCTCAGTGCCCTTCAAACCGAAACACAGTAATGTTTGCACACTACTGTTTCAAGGCAGAATAACTGGCTCTGAGGTGGTGCCTTACTAGACGGATTCCTGCATAGAAATCCTACCACCGGTAAACGTTCACACTAAATTCTTCTTGAATTTATTCATATTTGATCAAGGCCTACGTTGAAATAAATAAGTCAATTATAAACACCTACCATAGATACTCTACCATAGATTATCACTATGGCTATAGTTATTGTTATAGTTGTAATGTTTACCAAGCCTGGGATAACAACATGAGTAACAAATTTTCCTCATGTTTTTAGAAAAGAAACGATGCCCTACACTAATATTTCTTCTTCGTGAGTGCGTTTTACAGACATAAGTTAGAAATACTCAAGCACCCAGACCCGGAACACCCTTACAAATATGTGAATTTTTGAATCGTTAACACGAGCCATTGCGCGGATGCGACCGTTTGCCGCTACGTCAACGAAGCCGACAATTATCTATCGCAGTATTTTTAAGATTTACGGCAATTGTGGACAAACATACAGTATGTAAATATACAAAATAGTGCCACATTTTTCGTGGAAAAATCTCCATTGTTAATAAGTGGATTACTTAAACTATTTTGCTAGATATAAAAGTAAAAGTTTCAGCCTATAAATGTCCCACTGCTGAGCACAGGCCTCCTCTCATTTCTGAGAGGGTTTTTGGAGCTAGGAAGAATCCGCCACGCTGCTCCAATGCGGATAGGCGGACTTCACATGTCTTCGAAATATTTTTGATTTCTGAGACATGCAGGTTTCCTCACGATGTTTTCCTTCACCGCTGAGCACGTGGTAAATCAGCACTTAAAATTGCAATTAACAATTTTAGTGGTGCCGGCACCGGGAATCGAACCCAGGTCACTCGCGTACTATGAAATTTAAAGCGAGCGCCTAGCCCCTGAGCTACCACGGCTCTGCTAGCACGGCTTTGCTAGATATTGCTAAACTTAATGTAAACTGATCGAACAGAGGTCATGCGTCGATTTTATAAGTTTTTTGTATATCAAATGAATGTTAACACATAACGAATTGAGTAAATATGTATCATGCGATGCTGTGTTTCGGTTTGAAGGGCACTGTGAGCTAGCGTAATCACTGGGCAGATGAGACTTAAGAACTGATGTCTTAGGGTGACGGGCGCAGTCTGGTGTCACACAGAAATATTCTGGGTGACACGCCATTTGTTGTGGGCAAACGTTGCAGTTACCATCAGGTGAACGTTTTGCTCGTTTCGTCACGCTTTACAGTAAAAAAAAAATATATATAATCAAAATTGTTCAAGAAAATAAGTCACGGATTTTCCTTTTCCTTTTCCTACTTAGGTTCTCTAATAAATACGCCACGCAATTTTCAACAATATTGAAGTATACACAATATTTTCAATAGAGAATGTATTTGTTTTTTAACTTCTCATCATCATCAACATCATTTCAGCCTATCACTAGTCCACTGCTGAACATAGGCTTGCTACAAATCTTTGTAGCTCTCATTTTGGGGGGAATTTTGCCATAGTTGCCACGTTTGGCAGGCAGATTGGCAACCGCAGTTTATTTATTCTGATGTTCCAGGAAGATGCTGCTGCCCATCTTCTGGTTTTAATTTTCCCTCCGTTAAGTTTTACGACAATCACGTGATAGGGATAGGGTGGTAGATTCTCTTAAGCCGCTACCACACGAACGATGCAATATCTATAGATATTTAAATATTTAAAGACTTCATCAGGCGACTGTTAGTAAGAACACATAGGTTTCCTATCTACTATTCTTGCAGCTCTAAGTTATAAGATATGCATCTAGGTCCCCGTGGATATGATGTCCTAGTGTTTTGGTTCTCCTACCATTGTTTTACTTTCTGGTTCCCCATGTTGTGTTGGCAATTTTTTCTTTTATTTTCTTTCCCCTATCATCACTTCAGCCCATTACAAGTCCACTGCTGAACTTATTCTTCCTCCAAAGATTTCCACAACGGTTATCATTTATACGAGGTATTTCGTGGGCCCATTGCCACTTCAGCTTACCGATCCTTAGGGCTATGTCGGTTACATTTGTTTTCTCATGAATATTATCGTTACGGATTTCATCTCACAGAAAAACACCGAACATAGCTCGTTGAGTGACTTAGAACTTCCTCTTGCGGCCTATCCGATGAAGCTGTAACATCCGATGAAGCTGTAAAATCCGACGAATCTGTAACATCCGATGAAGCTGTAAAATCCGATGAAGCTATAAAAGCCAAAAAGGCTAACAGCAATTACATAACCGAAATTATATACCGTGCGGCCCGCGAAGGCCTCCGTATTTCACCACTGGCAATAAGCACTGGTTGGCACTGAAGACTTGTTGTTAGAATAGAATAGTATAATTTTATTCAATAAAGATTATATAGATAATACTTACTGAACGACATTTTTTTATTAAGATTGTAAATAGCTATTTTGCAAAAAGAAAATTATTTCTAGGTCAGTCGCATTTCCTCATAGCAAAGACATTATGCTATGAAAATAACTAAAATAAACTTTTTCAATGGTATTACATCGACATACAACATAGAAGGTGGATAAAAAACATACCATAATGTAGCATGTAGCCCAATGTAGCACACGGATCCGGAACAACTATCTGTGGGCCATATAAATATTTGTCCCGTGTTGGAATCGAACCCGCAACCTATACCACCCATGCCATAGTGCAAAAGCATATTCTTTATCCACTGCGCCCACCGCGTCGTCGAAGCTTTGTAGAAACGCAGATACGTTAACTAAATACGGGTGGAATATGTCCTTTATAAAAAGTTAAATAATAGCTCTTGGCATCTGATTCGCTCACGATTTTATAACACCTCTGTACATAAACCTTTTAATGCAAAACTCATTTACAAAAAAGAAGAAGTGCTTCGAGTGTTATGATCACCGAAAGTCAAGAGTCGAAAATTGGGCTCTGTGTACTCCAAAAAAATGTTAAACAAACATGGGAGTCACGAATGTAAAAATAAGCTCAAGAATATGATAATTCAAGGTTACGTCAGTTCACTCAAGATCACAAATACGAGTACGTATATCATACTATAAAACTTCCAATTGGAGCATTTGTGTTATAGATTTTTATGGAAATTTTTATTCATTTAAATTAAAGTAATGTTATGGATTTTGTCGCCATTAATTTTACTATTTATAACCCGACGTTTCGAGTGCTTTACAGCACCCATGGTCACGGGAGGACTGAGGTTACAGATGTCCTGATGTCATAGTTAACGCGGGTTACCTTCAGCTTTTAATTATTATTTTTGGTCCGATCTACGCAGAAAGAGCTAACTGTATCTTGAAGTCTTTCAGTGGTATGCTTGGCTTTTGATTCAATTTTATTAATTGTAGGATCCCAAGCTGGTGGAAATACCCAACCATCTTCTCTAATTAAATTAGGATGTTTTTTAAATTAAAATAGCCTCGCAAATCATCCTTGGTAGGAATCGGTGTTCTTTTACGAAGATTTGTGGTTTATCAAATCTGATGTAATGGTTGGCATGATCCAGAACATGGTCACGTTCATTAATGTTACGGACATTTTATTTTCAATTATTTATTTATTCCTTATTGTTGATACCTTAAGCTAAGGGCTACAATGGGCAGACTTAATGCCTTGTTGCATTCTCTGCAAGTCAACCCCGGTTGATGGTGAAAAAAATATGGCAGGTGCTATCTATTTAAAAGTAAGATGCCTAACTTATGATAATATATAAATATAATCAATATATAAATTATATAAATAGAAAGCTACTAAAATAATCACAAATATATACAAATAAAATAAATAACATACACCAACAGATAAAAGTGAAAGAAACAAATATGACAAATGTGATCCTTCTTGAGATAATATTCTCGAAGTAATCTTTGAAATTTGTTCTTATTAGAAGCTTTCTTGACGTCATCGGGGAGGGCGTTCCAGAGTAGTATAGACTGTACAGTAAAGAAAGAACTAAAGAATACAGAAGTACGCTGCAGTATAGTGATCTTATAATTGTTTAAGAAACGAAGTACTCGGTCACGAGTAGAATAAAAAGGGGCGAAGTTATTTTTCAAATATGAAGATTTTGGATCATTTAAGATAGAATACAAAAGAAACAAGATTCTGGAGCAGCGTCTTTGTCGGATAGAAAGCCATTTAAGCTTGGAACGGTAACAGGAAACGTGGTCACGTTCACGTAAACCGAAAATAAACCGAATGCAGTTGTTGAGAAGGCGCTCCAATTTGTTAAGATGATTGCTTTCGTTTCCTTTTTCGATGCGTCTCCGGTGTATTTGCAGATGCGAGGGTAGAAAACTTTTATGCTATGATACGTTAAAGGTTTTTTTTTTGTCGACTGTGAGATTGGGTAGCATCACAAAATAGAGAGAGAGAGAGTCGTCTTTGGAATAATTATCGACCTGCACAATATTACAAGTGATACTCTTCAAAACCGATATAATATATGCGAAGCAGAAAACCAAATTTTTCTCACCCAATGTTTTTTTTTAGTTACAGTCTTTTCAAAGGCAAATGAAAATTGTTTTTTTTTATGTGTTTGTGAATTTTAAGAAATCCGATCAACATACGGGTATCTTAATAACACAAACCATCGAAATATAAAAAATAAGTCTCTTATATGAGATATGAAGTTTAAGTAACCGATCAATCATGTCATTAAAGATTTACTCATTAATAACTGACATGTTTATCAATGAGAGCACATTCAATAAGGTTAAAATATAATTCGTTATAAAAGTAAATATTATTTATACGCGATCATGTTTTTTGTATTATACTGTATTTATTACATACACGTTTATTTCCCATATAGGGGTAGGCAGAAGGCATTCCGGCATACGTAGCCCACTTTTAGCCTTCGCGGGAAACGAGACTTGATGGGTGGCGAAACACGTCGCCACCATTTTGCTACGAGTCAAAAAAATCTTAAATACGAGCAGTACAGTGACAGCATTGCATATTGAGGTTATTCTGGACGAATAGAGGCTGTCCGTTCAACACCCTAATCGCCTCTTAAGACACCTCGGTAGGAGAGAGGTAGGTGCTATTCTACTCCGCCGGGCATCTATCGGCTGACCAGTTTATTACGTTATAAATGTACTTCAAGTATACAATTAGAAAAACTTGTTGATATTCTGAGAAAGGTATGAGTATGACTTGAATGGAGGAAGTTTCATATATAAGACAGAACTGAAGTAAATCTTGTGTAAATTACACATTATTAAAGTCAGTGACCATTTAGTGCAACTAAGGGCGACTAAGGTATTGTACGGACAGACTTTATACGTGCAGAATAATAGAAATGTCACTATACTGCTCGCGGGAAATCAACTAGGAGTAAGAATTTTTTGACTCGTACCAAAACGGCGGCGACTTGGTTTGCCACACGTCCCGCGGAGGCGAAAAGTCGGCTATGGGTGTGGTCTTTGCCTGTCCCTTATAAGGCGTGACTGTATGTTACATACATACAGTCACGCCTTATGTTATTTATTTATTTAATTGACGACCGCGTGTCCTAGTGGTCAGAATACCTAACTTCTACGCCGCGGGTCCTGGGTTCGAATCCCAGCCGGAGCCAACATTTGTGTTAAAACACAAATTGTTGGTTGTGTTGTGTTTATCCCCGTGTTTCTGACACTGCATCCTAGCCTACCTTCGATCTTATCGCATCAGCGTTACATCTGGCGCGGGTTGGTTGGGACGAGTAAGTGCCTCTGTGTTTGAGCGTACACTTGTGGCACTATAATATCTCCTGCGCAGTTGATGGCTCCCGACATTCGAATTCGGAAGTTGTCGCCGTGGTCGAAATCGGCTAGGAGAACATCATCATCATTTATTTAATACCAACCTAAAAACAGTCATTGATAACAAACTGCTCGTCTCATCAATTACTCCTATAAAAATATGCCACACAGAAATAAACCGGGTGACACAGCCTTTCTTATTGGCAGACCTTTGACTTATCATCAGCTAAACATTATTCTCATCTCGTCACTTACTTCTATAAAAAATATATAAATAATTTAAAAGAAAAATAACTTACGTTGTACCAGCCAGTTCGTACCTTTTTTATTTGGTTAAAGTGATGAAATGAGCAAAACGTTCACCTGATGGTAAATGCAACGTCTGCCCATAACAAATGATGTGTCACCCAGAAAATTTCTGTGTGACACCACAATGTAATGACCACACCACAAAAAAAATTTGCTCATCACCTTAGACGCTATTGCCCAGCACCGATCACATCTCGGACAGAATCTACCAATAATCTTGTCATTTATACATACATAGAGTCATATCTCTTTCCCGTTGAGGTAGGCAGAGACCATATCTTTCCACTTGCTACGATCCTGAACTTTCGCTTCATCTACTTTCATTAACGTTTTCAAACAAGCTCCATAAAATACATTAGAAGATTAATAACTGAACTCGTATGTTGATGGTTTAAAAAAATAGTAGATTCAAGAATGAACGAACTGTTTATTTTTAAAACGTAACACATGTCAAAGCGATTCAACAGTTACGTTGTTACGTAAATCAAATAAAATGACTTGCGATTACTACATTGATGGCTATGTTAGGCTAGTGTAAGACTATTTTTTGTTAAATAATTGTAGACGTTACATGTCATGGTATTAATAATTTGTATGGTTTAACTTATTTTTTTTATTTATAGTCTGTGTCGTGCCTGCCACCAGAGCCGTGTCGTCTTGGGTCATAATATATAGCATGTCCTATATAACCATTATAACGAAATCGGGAAGGTGAGCGAATGGCTCAGTGTTTAAATATCTAAATAACGGGTAAGCCGTGGTTGAAACCATCCAAGAGGACACCATTGTTACCAACATCATCGCCATTATCGCCATCATCATCATCAATTTTATGATGTGTCCGTTCAATCCTCAGAGCTAATTTAATAATTAGTGGGCATATGAGACTTAAGCACTGATGATGGGGGACGGGCGCACTGCAATCATACACAGAATTGTTCTGGGTGACTGAATATGTTTAAGGGCACACGCTGCACTTAGCATCAGGTGAACGTAAAAAAAACTGTTCATTATATAAAATTCCGTATTGAGTATATTTCCCTTACCACGTTCGGGTTCTCCGTTCTACAGACAATATATCTCTCCGGCCTCTTTACATTATTCTTCTTTAGAAAACTATTTACAGTTATGGTTGTATGTTTATGAATGTAACCTATCCCGTAAAATCGGTATAATAAGTTCTTTCTTTACACAGAACCCAATCTTAAGTACTTGCAACTTGTGACTATAATTGTTTTTTTTATAGGAGTGGGGGCAAACGAGCAAGTGGCTCACCTGATGGCAAGTGATCACCACCGCCCATGAACAACCGCAACACCAGAGGAATCGCGGGTGCATTGCCGGCCTTTGAGGAAGGAATACGCTCTTTTCTTGAAGGTCCCTAAGTCGTATCGGTCCGAAAAAACCGCCGGCGGCAGCCGATTCCTTAAAGTGGTCGTGCGTGGCAGAAAATTCCGCAAAAAACGCACTGTGAAGGAATGCCAACCATCCAGGTGGTGACGATGGAATTTTGTGTTCTGCCGCAAAGTGCGATGGTGAAAACCAGCGGCTGGAATTATTCCGAACAATTCCTCGGAACACTCCCCGTTGTAAATCCTGTAAGAAATGCAAAGAGATACAACATCTCTTCGCAAGGCCAGTACATCAAGCCGATCGGAAAGAACCTGGTCGTCGACGATTCGAGTCGCTCTTCGTTGAATACGGTCAAAAGGAAGAAGCTGGCACTGGGGTGCCCCCGCCCAAAGATGGGAACAGTACTCCTTGTGTGTCCGAACATGCGCCTTGTAAAGTTGCAAGCGGTGCACGGCCATGAAGTACTGTCCCGCTCTACTGAGCATGATGAAAATAAAATAAGTAAGCGATAAGTAGACTGTTGAGAGTGTGATGAAGATGATGACGGAGTTGCTGCTGTTGCCGACATGTCGATAATGGCTAAACAGTTAAATGCTTAGAAATATTGAATATATTTTCTATAACGATAAACCACTCAGGCGATATAAACAGTCAAGACGCGAGTGCATTCCAAGTCTTATGATGCCAAAACATCGCGTGCCAACAATGTGTATTTTACTAAACCGATTTCCTCGTCCAGTTAAAAAACAAGTTCACATATTTTCTTTAAAAAATTAAATAAATGCTCTATAATAACACGTTGCGGCTCAAGGGTTAACTGGATGGCGTGACTGCGCACTGTTAACATTTAACAGTTTAAAATTTTCATTTTATTTTATTCCGATGTGCTAACTCGCGCCTGCGACTCCGTTCTGATTTAATTATCACTCATGTCTGCTGATACTATAAGATCATATTTCTATTAGACGCCTTGAATAGCTCGTTATCGTTTAAGATTAAAAGCTTAATTTAAAATTAAATGCGACACGTTATGCGATTTATGTTACGTGTTAACTGTGTCTGTTTGGATTAAGATATAAGGCGGAAAGTTTATTTTTAATAGGAGAAAGTGACGACATGAGCAAATCGTTCACCTGATGGTTAGTGCAACGTCTGCCTATACTATATACGTCGCTTTAAGAGGGTAGTTATGTCGGAATCCATGGGGCTTTTCAGGTATTTTACTTAGTCGACTATTACAATACCGCGGAATGAGTTGGGGCGACAGATTTTTCACACTTTTATGGTTCATTATAATAATACTGATACTGTAATGTGGACAAAAGTGTCCATCAATAATTGAGATAATTAGTGATGGATACTTCCATGAGTAATATGCATAGGGTACAGTGCATAAAGATGCAATAAATGTAACTTACCGAGTGGTTTTACTGAGTTGATTACTTGATTTTGGAAACATCTGATGCATCCTAGTGACAGCTAATCTCAGCAATTCAGTCAGCCTATTGGTCAATCCTATCACGAAGAAGAAAATAACAAAACGGAAGAGATTAGAAAGGTTGTTACCTTTCTACAACAACAGACAAGACACAGACAGAGGGACAGAGAGAATTACTTTCGCATTTATAACGACCATAATGCAAATTACAGCGCGTACTACGTCTGTCTGTATAGCCCCTAATTTCTACAGTTTTTCAGATTTTACACAGGAACCCTAAGTATATACGGAACAAAAAGTAGCTTAGAGTGCTCCCTCAGATGTTCTCTACCTTCTTATGAAAGTCCCGCAAAAATCGATCCATCATTGGAGATTATCTTAGACAAAAAAGAGACAGACAGACAGACAAAAATTTAAAAAACGCGTGTTTGAGTTTATGTCCTACGAATTATCATCCAAGATTTAAAAAAAAAATTCTTATTCCAAAATCACAGACAGACAAACACTCTAATTTTATTTATTTGTATAGATTGGCAGTACTATCAATATGTATTCCTTAAACTCTGTATACTTAAGTAACACTGCAAGAAATGTTAACACTATTTATTAACAAACACCTCGTAATAATTTAGAAAACAAACATACATACATTTCGTAAATAAACAATAATGTACTCGAAACGGACAACGATGACGGATTGAGTGCACCTCACTGAATACATGAGGACGCGTAAACACGACAGCCCGTGGGCTTTTAATGGAGCTCCTTTTCGAATAACACGAGTCTTATTTGCTGAAATGTGGTACCGTATTAATTAGTTTTGTGGCTGTTTATACCTTTGATAAACTGATACGAATTGAAATGTATACAATACAGTAAAAGGTAAAAGTAAAGTTTCAGCCTATAAATCTCCCACTGCTGAGCAAAAGCCTCCTCTCATTTCAGAGAGGGTTTTTGGACTAGGAACAATCCGCCACGCTGCTCCAATGCGGGTTGGCGGACTTCACATGTCTTCGAAATATTTTTAATTTCTCACAGATACAGGTTTCCTCACGATGTTTTCCTCCACCGCCGAGCACGTGGTAAACCAGCACTTAAAATTGCAATTAACAATTTTAGTGGTGCCGGCAGCGGGAATCGAACCCAGGTCACTCGCGTACCATGAAATTTAAAGCGAGCGCCTAGCCCCTGAGCTACCACGGCTGTACGATACAGTATTTATGCTGTATTTTTTTAAACTTCATAGACTTTAAGTTAGAAGGTTATAAAACCATTTTGTAGGACTCTGATTTTACTAATGCTGCATACTCATAGACATCCCTCCACGAAGCTTCATCAATTGACAAAACTTCGCAAATATTATTTTAGGTAATTTTTCTAGATAATCATGGCTCAAAGATCTAATAAACAATGAGTGGTAGCGGCTTAAGAGAAACCACCCCATCTCATCCCGTGGGTGTCGCAAATGTCGACAGAGGGAGAATAAAAATCAGGAGAAGGACAGCAGCATCTTCCTGGAACATCTGAAAAAATTAACTGCAACACATGGCAACTATGGCAAAGTCCTACAAAAGAGCTACAAACTTTTGTGGCAATCTATGGACAGGCCTATGTTCAACAGTGGAATAGTGATAGGCTGACTTGATCAATCTTTTTCTTGTAAAAAATTGGGCATCAGAGGTAAAACATTAAAGACACGCAATAAAAAAGTATTAATATTTTAAACTAGCTGATGCCCGCGACTTTGTCCGCGTGGATATAGTTTTTTCTGTTCTCTATAATATCTGATGTTTTTTTTTTATTTTCCTGTATTAAAAGTATCCTACATCCATCTTCAGGATGCAAGCTATCTCTGTGCCAAATTTCGTTCGCGGTTGAACCGCGAAAATGTGGAGTGTGGATAATACAAATGTAACGTTATATCACCCTATTTAGGACCACTGCTGGACACGGGCCTTCTCCAAATACTCCACCACCGTTTCGTAACGGGGTTCCTCTGACGGAGAGGAAACGGGCGAAAGAAACTCCGTAGGTATCTTAGTCAAAATTACATAATAAATAAATTTACAAAGAACAGTGTCATAGAAAAACCAAAGCACACTCGATGACAAAATTTTAGACAAGATTCAATAACAAATGTGTCAATAAATTGCAAACTCGAGCAGACCAGCCTCCACCAAAAGCACCTATGAATGGTCAGGATCGTTTAATCGGCGTACTTGTAACAAGCAAGCGAATAGGCACACTAATTTTGTTTATTTTTCAGTGTCATAGTCTAATAAATCGACGCAAAACAAAATTTACTTTAATAATTAATAATTTACGGGCATACTTTTTCTGAATCCAATTATTTGTAAAGCATACACTTAATATGTTCAAGCATCGATTCGCTCTTTCAAAGGCGCGTTTATAAATCGATCCGATCTTATCATGACGGTCAGCGGATTGAACGAACGAACGAATGCATGAATGATATATCAAAGTCCAAAATTTGGGTTGCAATCTTAATAATTTTATCAGATTATTCCGTTTCGAATGGTGTCGTTGTTTAATTAAGTAATTTCTGATGTATAGTATGAGATTACAAGTTGTCGATTGTATCAAAGAGGATCCTTCGGAAGGTATAAAGAGATATTTTTTTTAATAACGTCCACTATGCCCTCCGCAACAAAATCTTTACCATGAAATTCGTTATCAAATTTTCTTCAAATCAAGCACGAAACACTAGTTAATTTCTGTTAATGATGTTTAGAAATCACTCAAATTTGCAAAAAATTGTATGTGTGTTTATTATGTATAATTTACTTATTATATATCGAAATTTTAAATTACACATAAAATAAACATAAATTTATTTTCCTCCTATTATTTTTTTTATTCTTTGGTTAGCACCTGCCTTCTACTTTTCACCATAACAAGAGTTGACTGGTAGAGAATGCCATTTGGTATTAAGTCCGCCCATTGTAGCCCTTAGCTTAAGGTGTTAGCAATAAAAAATAAATAAGTAAATAAATGGTAAATCACATGTTTAGTACGACTGCCTGACAAGGAATCTAAAAAATAATACTTGACATAGTAATTTAAATATTTGTTATTCAATAATATGTGACCATGAAAGTTGAACAAAAACTGACCAAAATAATTTAAAATTGTTCATAAACAACCCACTCAGTTGAATGAATTGTCATAGAATTAGTTGTATGAAATCCATATTATTAATATTATAAATGCGAAAGTAACTCTCTCTGTCCCTCTGTTCAACCCTTGGTTCAACCGCTGAACCGATCTTGACGAAATTTGGGGGAAAAATAGCTTCCGTCCTGGAGACGGACATAGAGTACTTTTTAACCCGCAAAATCAAACAGCTCGTACGGGATGTTTAAAAAACCTATATCCACGCGGAACATCGGCTAGTTAAGTATAAAAAAAATAGATTTCAGTATATATCTTTTGCATTTTTTGCATGCTAAGACAGATTCAATACTACCTTTTTGTGGATTGTTTTTTTTTATATGTATGACTTATATTGCTTTATATAGAAAAAAAACTCTAATTTGATTCTATCTATTTATAAGTGATATTTACCGACCGACAGTTTAAATAACACAAGCCTTTCACACTAGAATTTACGAGGGCGACAAAACGGCGACTAGAGTCTAAACACCGTCGCAAGAAAAGGAACAGATGTTCATAAAAGGAGTCCATGACTAAACTTGGACAGAGTAGCGGTGACGTCCTATTTTGCATGTCCCGACTTGACTCACAATTGATCTGAGTCAAAAATGGTAAGGAAAATTGTCTCACGTTGCGACATGTAGAGTGACGGTCGGCTCTCTATGGTCATTTCGTTTCGAATTTGTTCAGACGTTGCACTACACTGTATTGTTGTTTTAAATTCCTTCAACATTTTTATTTATTCATGAATTCCAAATTATATGATATTTTAATTTGAATTATATTTTATTATAGGAATAGCGCAAAATCGGTTTAAAATATACATTTATTCCCAAAAATTTCTTAAGTGCATAAAATTTAACTGCTGCTACGGGGTAAGAATTTTGTAATATCTGACGTTCTTTTGCAACTTCAATGTGGGCAGGCCAAAACCGAGGCGGCCTGTGCTCCGCAGTGGGACATTTATAGGCTGTTGCAACTATATAGACAACTCGAAAATATCCTATTTTCGTAATGATTTCTTATTTTTACGGGAATTTTATACATTTTATAAAATTAACTCACGATTTTAATTGCGTTTAATTTTTATCTATTTATAACTTCAGTTCTCTCGTGACCATGTTACCACCAGGTTATGTAGTTCCTTTTTTTTCGTATAAAGTCTATTTTTTAAGCTAATTGTGAGAAATGATAAAATTAAAAATTTAATTTAAGAACTATTAAAATATTCAATGAAATAGTTATATATACACAGTCTATATATACAAAGGTGAAATTAAAATGCTTTAAGGTAAAAAAAATCCATAATTTAATTTAGCAAAAACATATGTAAAAAATACCAAAATGTACATACGCAATTTCATTGCATAAATACTATACTAATATTATAAATGCGAAAGTAACTCTCTCTGTCCCTCTGTCTATTTGTTACCTTTTCATCGTTCAACCGCTGAACTGATCTTGACGAAATTTGGAACAACGATAGCTTGTACCTCGGACGGATATAAGATACTTTTTATTCCGAAAAATCAAATAGTTTCCACGGGATATTTAAAAAAACCTATATCAAACGGATGAAGTCACGGGCATCAGCTAGTGTATAATAAAATAGGAACACTTACCACCTGTCACAAAAGCGACCCAGTCACAGCTCGAGCACGAAAACAACAATAAATTTTAAGTGGGCGTTTATTCGATCAGTCGATATGGAGCTACCAAACCCAATTCTGTCGAAAGGTGTGTGAAAAAGTCATTAAAGGATTAAATGGCGGCTTACGATAGCGCAGAACAAGTTTAGTTTGTAAAAGACGTTACGCGGAAATTGTACTCTGTACAGTGAAATCGTATCAACGTCCGCTTGGCCAAATTTTTTGCACAAATGCGTGGTCCGTATAAACAAAAATATGTAACGAAAATTATGCGATTCCGAATTAATGATAAATAAATTCGTTAACGATTTGTCAAGCCTTCCTAAAATTTGAATAGGTGGAGAACAAAGGTTTTAGAATGTTTTTCTTATATATATATATATATATATATATATATATACACGTATATATATATATATATATATATATATATACATATACATATACATATATATACGGTACGTGTAATGATTGTTAATGTAGTTGGATTATAAATCTAAAAGTTATATATTACAATAGTCCACTGAGTATTGTACGAAAATGACAGTTAAGTTGTAGTTATTTACATAATATGTAATAAAAAGACATCAACGCACTTCGTCCTTTTGTCGGTTAAACAACAATGTAACTTTGGCTTGATGCAATCAAATATTTGGAGACGACACAAAAAAAGTAGAAAATACTTCAAGGAAATTATGAAGAAGCAACTTCATCACGTTCCACACCGGCTCCCTGACGTCTCAATCAACGATTCCCCAAATAGTCGACCAATTAAACCAATTTACGCGGCGAAGTCGTTAAGCTTTTATCATATAATGTCGCTTTTTAAAATTTAAATCGACTTTTAAGAAATCCAATTTCTTAGCTTTGAGTATGGTAATTTCTCAATTAAATTTCGATTTTGCGTTGTAATAACGATAGCTATCTGTAATTGAGCGGTCTTCATTGATGAAGACATTAACAGTCCATAAAATTTTAATTATGAACTAAGAAAAATATAAGTATTTATAGTTTGACTTCAATTATATCTATCATAAACGAATGGTTTATGTTAATGTAATGCATGATGCTTAAAAATCAATTAAACGTGATCGATGTCCATCATATTTTATTGAAAATAGTTTCTATTGCTAATAATTAACAATAGAAGTTGTTCTTTAGGGAAAATAAAAAATAATGAACTTCATCATGATGATGAATGGAGATGTACAGCTAACAAAGTTTTAATTAAAAAAAATCATACGGTGCTCGGGTATGATATTTATTATACATTCATATGTGTATAGATGTGCGTGCAGGTGTGCGCACGCGCTTTAGTATGTTTGGATGTGTGAGAGGGAGGAGGGAGAGATTATTTAAAATTACCAACTAAATTATAAACATTACAGCAGTTCAATGATATTTTTAATACAATAACGGCTTTTTCTATGCTTGCTGCTAATGTTCCTAATGTTTTTTGATATTTTTATGTACATTTTAGTATTTATTTAACGCGTAAAAAAACGACATGTCTTCCAAAAAAATTACGGAGGAAGATGCTCAAGATCCGGCAAAATGTAGAAGATTATGCAGAAAAGCTGACCCTGGCTATAGCCCCGATAACAGCTTAGAAGAAGAAGAATGATAATATTTATTACAAGTATATTTGAATACGACATCTTTTTGATTTTCATTACATTATATTAATATATAACGGCAATTGTCTATCAAATTGACTTTGATGGACAAACTGAGAAACAACGTGATAAGAGAACGTTGCGGTGTAGTAGAAGATGTAGTGACAAAGATGATAAAGGGATGCTTAGATGGTTTGGACACGTAGTGAGGATGGATTAAAGAAGATTGACGAAACAGATTTATGAGGCGAGTGTGAATGGGCAAGTCGGTAAGAGTCGACGTAGGCGAACTTATTACGATCAGATCGAAATCATTTTAAGGAAAGGCCACGTCAAAAGTACCCGCAACCGACGAGCTTGTATGAAAACACTAATGAAATTAGAGGTGGCTAAAGATGTGTGTCAGGATCGTAGTAAGTGGAAAGATGTGGTCTCTGCCTACCCCTATGGGAAAGAGGCTTGACTCTTTGTATATAATGGCAGTTTCGGTTTGCACAATTTCAAAATTTGTTGACTACACATAGCCGAAACATTAATTTGTTTTTGTCCACTTTGTAATACAATTTAATCAAAGGTTAATACACCAAGTTTTTGCGGCAGACAACGAGTCGATAACAACAAAAGTTAAGCTCACCCTAAATAACTAGAAGCAATTTAAATTGACATTTAAGCGTAAATATTTTCGGTGGCTTAAAATTTTTCATTGAACGTTACTACTTTTTTAACGTAAAAAAAAGTTGCGAACGTAAAACAATTACAAACAGAGAAGGGCTTATCCAACTTAATGCACGAATGCCTCACGCCACTTTGGAGTTACGAGGGAAAGTGCTGACAGCTAAATGTTGCCACGCCTTCTCTCGGAGGCCTATCAAATCGTAATTACATACTGTATTACAAGAGAATAAAAGCCTTTAAAAATTTGTACGAAATCAATGAAGGCTATACGTCGGGATCCTTGTTACGGTATTGAGAACTGTATCTGGATTTATTTAATTTTCTTACCTTTCCTTTTCCCCTGTCAGGTTCTTGAGCTTGCTCGCGGTTCAGACAGTTCTGATTGGATGATACCTTTTTTTGATGGTCGTCGAGGCGTCGCATATTGTTTTGCAATACTTTGAATTATGATATTTTGGGACTTGTCTTTATCTTACATGATACGATTAATATAAAAATAATGTTCACAATTATTAACAAATTAATTATTAACAAAAATAATTATTTACCTTGAACTTGCATATTTCCTATTCACATTTCATTCTTATTAAAAATAAATGCCCAACATTATCAGTATATTATAGTGAAATAGGGTTTTTGTTGGCAATTGATTCGTACTAAAAATTTAACATGTTGCGTTGGCCTGGAGATATTAGGATTGATTATTAGTTGTAATTAGAATTTAATTTTAACAGCATTCCTAGGATTATTGATTACATAATCTACAACAATAATCTAATTATATTTAGTATGAATTTTGAAGTCAAAATTCGTTTTTCTACTAAACCGAGAAAAACACTAAAATAAATGTTTTATGTTTGAATTCAAATAAATTTCAAACATACAGTAACTAGTTTGCTTTACTTTTCACGGTCACGTAAACTACGCAGTAAGATGGTTCATTTCACGCTTTACGCTCCAAATCTGACTTTGCCCGTCACAGGTGGTAAAAATGCCATTGTCGAAATATTACTAAAACGTAAAGACAAAACACTAATTAGAATTTTACGTCTAAACAAAAACGAACCGTTCAAATTTTAAGGGGTCGACGTACAATACTGAGCGCCAATTTTTATGCACCAGTTTGGTGGATAATTATGGTACTTCACAGCGGATTACAGCCTCTAAAACATTGTTATAAGAGTTACAATTTGTGTACCGAGTTGGAAATAATACACGTTCAAAAATTTAATTTTCGCCGACATACTGGATTTTAAAATGTTTGAAAATCCAATCGGAATTTTATTATTTCAAATAAGAACGAACAAACGAGAACCGGAAATAACTTGCCTTTTGATTACGCAACGATAGACTTTTATAAGATTTCGTCTACTTTTTTTGAAGTAAAAGGAAATTATTGTATTTCATAAAATAAGAAATATTCTGTTGTACTTAGCTATCTCGGCACGTAGTTTTGTCTTTGTAAATAAAATATACTTAATAAAACTTGAATAGTGACTGACTGACAGACGACAGACAGCCTAAATTGAAATTGTGCGCAAAGGCTCCTCATATAACGTAGGTGAGCACAAAGAAAGGATTTTTGTAAATTCATATCCTAATGAGGATAAATGGGGAATGCCTTCTCAAGTTTAAGTAACTTATAAGTAACATAATTTGTGTATTGATTTAAACATTATCGGGCCACTTTTACAGAAATTTCACTTGGCTTCTGCGGTTCGATTCCCGCACGGGACAAATATTTGTATGGCCTACAGATAGTTGTTCCGGGTCTGGGTGGTTTGTGCATGTGGAATTTATGTCTGTAAAACGTACCCACAACACAGGAGAAATCCTACTGTGGGGCATTGTTTTTCAAAAACAAAAAAAAAAATACTATGTAGTCAGAATAACATAAAGCAAAAAAATAATGGAAAAACATGGTATTATCTATCTAAAACATGGTATTATCTATCTAAAAGCCTAATCTATCTAAAATTAATTATTGAAAACATAAATTTGTGTTCCTTATCGTTCGCTTCCTTACAACCCAGTTATCTAATTATAATAAATATTCAAATATGCATATTAAATATATATAAATGTATTATATAGTTATATTGTTTAGTAGTATATCATACTCCTTGCCTAATGATTCCTAAATTTACGCGAATATTATACACTAGCCGTGCCCTGTGGTTTCACCCGCGTGAAATACCGACCACGTGATTAAATGACAAACATTTATATTCACATCTTCTGAAACCTTTGAGATATTGAAACGTAACATACACGAAAATTCAAGTTATAAATCCTATTTTAATCTCTAAAAAGTTCATTGAAATCCGTGAAGCCGCTTCGGAGCCTTTACGAGACAAAATTTCAGACAGACAGACACGTATTCTAAAAAAGGTAATTTATGATTAGGCATTGTATAAATAGCAGGTTTTAAATCACGGACAGACTCTTCAACTATATTATTGATGCAGATTTAATTAAAATAATTTTACGTATTTTATAACGCTTACGTGTATCACCATACGATAAATTATTCCACTTTTATAATCTTACTAGTTTAAAAAAAAATTACTAGACTGACTCTAGTAGTTTCTTTTTAAATATTAAAATAATTACTTTGAAAATATGTTTAACAAAATTAACCCATTAATGTACCGAGGGCGGTTCACTGGTTATGATTTTTTTTTAAAGAATACTGTTATTAATATTACTAATATTCCTGTTAAGAACTACAACTAAGCTTGAAGGTAAGAGATATTCACAATAATAGACGAAGGACAGGCTCGACCCGTCTACTAACAAACGGACTGAATCTTTCCTCACGCGAATTAACGGGATTTCATACTTTTATAGAAATATTGGGAGAAATCAATCGGGGACCAGGAAGTAATATTTACCGTCCTTTTCCCTCTATATAAGGGCAGGATGAGACATTACACTGACTTGAAAAAATGTTCACAAAAAAATATGTGAAAGTATTCAATCACCGCTAATTACCCCTGCCCGAAAAAAAGGGTTCAACCGCCTTCCGAGTAAAGAAAAAAGAAGATAACTCGTCATTTTTTTTGAATACGAAAATTCATTAATCAAAATCTGGCTTCGTTACACCGCCCGAGGGTGCCCGAAGACGTCCGATCTCGCACGGCGGAAAGCGATTGGTCACGAGCGCCGGGGGAATTAATAAGCGAAAGTCAACGGTTTTATTTATTTGGTATTTTAATTTTTATTAATAAATTCTGAGTTATGACTTTTAACGACTAGTTCTTTTTATACAGGCGAACTACTTTCAGATTAGTCATATGTGATCTATTAAAACGTTCACAGAAGTTATAAGGCTGCCTTAGTTTGAACAGCTTTCTATAATAAATAGGAAGAATTATTGTCATGATTAAAATAAGGTTTCTCATAAAGGGTAGGCAGAGATCACATCCGCAGCCTACTATAAAATTTATTTACTAGAAATCGATACTTCGTCTGAACAAGTAATAACGTGTAAACAATATCATTATTTTAACGGAAGTTGTTAAATTTTTTTACTGTCTTCCGGTAGAAGACCGTCAAGTAATTTTAACACCTTTATCTACAAAAACATTTTATTAAAATTATAAACGCAAAAGTCTCTTGTCCCTCTGTCCGTTTGTTGCCTTTTAACAGTTCAACCGCTGAACTGATCTTGACAAAATTTGGCATAATGATAGCTCGAATCCTGAAGACGGATATAGGATACTTCTTATCCCGGAAAATCAAATATTTACCACGGAATATTTAAAACACCTATACCCACGAGGACATCAGCTAGTTCTTAATATCCGTATGTTCATTAGTATATAAGTACAGTATTTTATCTAAAGTCATTTGATATTCTTAAACTAGAAATGATATAAATGATTGATGAATACGTTAAATTTACTATTCTGAAATATTAGTTGCAATATCGAAAATTCTTAGTTGCGATATAAACACTACCATAAAACCAACTTTAAAAAACTCTACCGTTGCCTCTATAATTGCTTTAATTGGACTTTAGCTCTTGCAATCAACTCTTTATGTTACAGTAGCGAAACCTCATTGAGCGAACTCTATTTGCCTCTACCAAATTATAAACGGATTATCGTCAGGTGCCTATTAGTGTACAATGCACGGGATTTATGTAAGCGATTTGATATTTGCAAGTATTATCTCGCGACCTCTATACACACGAATCATTATAATTAATTAAAATATCTGACTATTAATTAACTTCTAAATACGATCTAACTAGAAATAGTTTTCGCTCTAGGTCATTTGATATTTCGAAGTCAAATTGACTTTAGGTCAAAGAGATAATTAAAATTCTAAGGTTAAATGTAAGGTTTGGAGTTTAATGAAGTTCATCATCATCATCATCTCAGCTTATCGCTAGTCCACTGCTGAACATAGGCCCCATAGATAGCCACAAAAGTTTGTAGCTCACATTTTGGGAATTTTGCCATTTTAATGACATTAATAATAATAAAGTCAAAATTCCTTTATTTAATTGAGCCTTAAGCCCGCGGCTACGTCCGCGTGGACTTAAGTTTTTTAAATATTCCGTGGAAACTCTTTGATTTTTCGGAATAAGAAGTATCCTTTGTCCGTCTTCAGGATGCCTATCTCTGTGCCGAATTTCGTAAAGATGAGTTCGACAGCCGTGAAAAAGTAATAAACAGAGAGAGAGGGACAGAGAGAGTTACCTTCGCAATCATAATATTATAAATATGGAATTATGAATTAAACTTATTCACCATTAGCTTGGCCGCGTGGTAGCGGCTTAAGAGAATCTACCAACCCATCTCATCCATTCCGTGGGTGTCGTAAAAGTCGACAGAGGGAACTAAAAATGCAATGGTGATGGGCAACTGCATCTCCCCGGAACATCTGAATAAGTAAACTGCGGTTGCAGAGTCGCCTGCAAAACGTGGCAGCTACGGCAAAATTTTGGGGGATTTTGCCGTAGGGGACTTTTGTGGCTATCTATGGGGGAGGCATATGTTCAGCAGGGGACTAGTGATAGGCTGAAGTGACCAGTAGCTTTGATCTACTCTATCAGACAGCTCTACATAACCGACACGTTCGTGTTTGCATTACTTTCGGAGTTCTAAATTAAATGGAAGCTGGTTTTGTTATGTGTCAACACGGAGATTGAAGAACGGCAATGAGCAATGTATGTTCAAGCGCGTTCATTATTCAAATGCGCTTGGTGTAAACTAGCGGTTTAGTATAGAACTTTAATAACAAAATTTTAAAAATGTCTAATTCTAAATTATCTTCGACTTTTTATAACACTTAGAAAGATAAAGAAATTCTATAAAGTCATAGGCTAGTAATTTCTTTTTTACCTAAATGTTACTCCCGATAGGTGACCGGCAGAGTAGAATAGAACCTATTTCTTTCCTACCGAGGTGTGAAGATGCAACTGAGGTTCTGTACGGACAGTCTTTATTCGTACAGAATATTACCATAATCTGCAATGCAATGGGGTTAAGAATTTATGGACATCATGAATTTCCAACTTCGGTTTTTTTAAGAATTCGTCATATTTGCCACACAAGGCAAACCGAATAGCGATCGTATGAGCAGATCTTTCATCAATAATGCGGTAGCCTATGACCGGGCAGGATAATATAGTTTGGGCATATTTCTGATTCACACTTTTTATACACCCAGAGGATGAGATGAGATGGTTAATTTAAATTTGTAAATTTTCCTAGCTGCAGGATTCCTTATGCAGGAATCCGTCTAGGGTCAGTTATTCCTCCGTGAAGCGGCAGCGTGACAACATTACTGTCTTTCGATTGGAAGGGCACTGAGAGCTAGCGTAATCACTGGGTATATGAGACTGAAGAACTTATGTCTCAGGGTGATGGGCACAGTGTGGTGTCACACGGAAATTTCTGGGTGCCACGGCATTTGTTATGGGCACACGTTGCACTTACCTTTAGGTGAACGTCTTGCTCGTTTCATCACTATATCCAATAAATAAAAGGCATATAGTAGATTAGAGTTGAGTGACAGAGAATGCTATATGGCATTAAGCTTTATTAGATGTCAATAAAATGTAATAAATACTGCGACACCTGCGTGCCCTAGCGGTCAGAGTATCTGACTTCTACTCTGCAGATCCTGCCAGCCAGTACAATCTAGCCGGAGCCAATAGTTGAGAAAAATCCTTATAAGAAAAAAAAAATCTTATTGCAATAATATAAAACTCTCAACAATCTAGAAAATCAATTTTTTGAAGAATAAGATTAATTGGAATAGAATTCTATTATACGCATTTACATACAATTGTATATTAAAATTGCTAAAACGCTGCGTTCCAACCGCCGGTTTGTGTAAGCTCAAAGCTCTAGCCGCATAATATCGCGACCGCGAGGCTGTGTGAAAAGCCAACAATTCCAACATTATAACAGCCAAATGGACCAACAGACCGTCCGTCTGTTGGTCCATTTGGCCGTTATAATGTTCGACTCTGTAAATTTGCCGATACGCAATTTGCACTCTCCAAACACTGCTTTTAGTGCACGACGACAGTGTTGCGAAGGGGAAACTTTGGCGTGCATTTCTACATGACTTCATTATTTACACGCTTCACTGATACACTTGTGTTGCCTGTCAAGCGAAGATCGCTCAAGTGTTTTTATCGACACAAAAATCATGTAATATAATTTGGCAAAATGAAAGTTACAGTAAATGTATACAGGACGGGTTCAGTATTGTTTTCAGATTCGGTCATAAAAAAAATATTCATACTCATAATGATTTCTTATATTTACGCGAACACTACACATTTAAATGAAACTAATTTTTACGGATTTTACCGCGTTTAATTTTATTATTTACGAGTATAACCCGACGTTTCGAGTGCTTTACAGCACCCATGGTCACGGGTCGAAATTAAACGCGATAAAATCCGTAAAAATTAGTTTTTTTAAATTCATACTCATATTATAAATTCGAAAGTAACTCCCTCTGTCTGTTTGTTACCTTTTTAAGGTAAAACCGCTGAACAGGTCTTGACGAAATTTTGCGCAGAAACAGATTTTTTTTCGGTGACGGAAATTGGATACTTTTTGCCTCGGAAAAGCAAACAGTTCCCATTTGAAAAAACATATAGACGCCGGCGAAGTCGCATCAGCTAGTATAAAGTAAATAAATTAAAATTCCTTTTTTTTGTACAAAAGTGGGGACAAACGAGCAATTCGCTGCCATTACGAAGTTACTTTTTTGTAAATCTCGCTTAATTCTTTCATCTAATCTTTTAACTAACCATTTCCTCAAAGCATTCCGAGTTTCATTGTAATCTCTCTATCATAATGATTCTTATGCCGTTATGTAGTCGCAATCACCAAACAAATAAAAAGTTTCCTATACAAATCAGAAGACAGACCGACAACTATATAAATATATTATTCTCGGGTCGGCTCGGATGGCGCGGTGGCTAAGCTGTTGGCTTCTGCGTCGCGGGTCGCAGGTTCGATTCCCGCAAGGGACGAATATTAGTATGGCCTACAGATAGTTGTTCCGTGTCTGGGTGGTTTGTGCATGTGGAATTTATGTCTGTGAAACGTACCCAAGACACAGGAAATATCCTACTGTGGGGCATCGTTTTCTTAAAATAATATAATAATATAATATAATAATTCTTAAATGAATACAGATATTTTTTTTTATTATTGGATGTTGAGTATTTGTGCAGTTTATATCCTTACAACGCAACAAAAGAAATATCTTATTAAGGAACAAACTTTAAAAAGCGCTACTGTAGTTTTTTTAATGGTTTGCTTTTCCCAGAGGTCTATCTCCATTACTTTAACTGGTTAATCAGTAATTTTTTTTTGACCTGCGTCACCCAGAACATTCCTGTGTGGCACCACACTGCGCTCGTTTCTCTGAGACATCAGTTCTTAATTCTCGCATGGCCTGTAATTACACGAGTTCTCAGTGCCCTTCAAACCGAAACTCAGTAATGTTTAGACACTACTGCTTCACGGCATGGCAGAATAACTGGCCCTGGGGTGTTACCTACCTAGACGGATTCCTGCATAGGAATCCTGCCTCTAGAAAAAATTACAATCAACCTTAAATTAACCATCTCATCTCCGTCTTGGTAGATACCACTGCAAGGTTCTGCTGGTACATCCACAGGAATCATACCATCAGTGAAAAAATAAAAAAAGGTTTAATAAGCTTACATGCGTAGTGTTTCATTTTAATATTAAATATTTAACGAAATGAACACAGCATGACTGAAAATGATAGGTATTAAAATTAGATCCAAAATCAGCAACATCATCGACCGAAATTCGATAAATCCAGTTCGATATAATAAAGCATAATGTATGCCGCAATCTGTCAAACGGCATCGAAACGAAATCATCGATTCATCGCGAATCGATTCATTTAAGAAACCCTCCGACCACCTGCGTTTTGCAAGTAACGGACCCATATCTCGTTACATCGACACCTCGGACGATATTACACACAATTACTCGTGGGATCGATGCGGGAAATCGATTTTAATATCTTTGATATTTTGATAAATGTTTGAAGTAGCACCGTTACTCCGACAACGCCTGTTGTTCATATCTATTATATAAGCTTTTGATGACGTTTCATATTTTTTAGTAGTCAGTACATACGCGGTTTTACATATGTTTATTAGATGTGTAAGAATAAAGCATTATTATTTTGATTATCAAGCGGCATTTCGAAAAATATAAAAAGATCAACACATTTTACGACGTTTTTATTAATTCGCTTTCGTTTATGTCTGCTCGAGTCTTTAGTAATTGATTTTAAACTAACTTGCCGAGGAGCTAGAGACTTAAAACTTTAAACATAGCTTAGAGCTACATGCCAATCATTATTAACTCGTTTTCTCGTCTGTCTGTTTGTTTGTCTGTTAGGTACAAATTTTGCAATTGATAACGAACTTTTTACTTTCAGTCCGTTTTAGGTACCTGACATATAAAAGTTTTTTACGATACTTGTTTTTATTGCCACTTGATATTGTATGATTTTGAAACACCAGGTATGACATTTTCATACCATGCCAAGTTATCGACCGCAACACTCGTAGATATCCCTGCATATATTTTTCTTCTTAAACTTTTATGTTATATTTTGTACCCGTGTGTTAGCGGCCTAAGAGAATCTACCACCCCATCCCATCCCGTGGTTGTCGTAAAAGTCGACAGTGGGAAATTAAAACCAGGAGATGGGCAGCAGCATCTTCCTAGAACATCTGAATGAATAAACTGCAGTTGCCAACCCGCTTGCCAAGCGTGGTAACTATGGCAAAATCCCTCCAATATGAGAGCTACTAAATTTTGTAGCTATCTATGGGGAAGGCCTATGTTCCGCAGTGGGCTAGTGATAGGCTGAAACGACGACGAATGTTTATGGAAATAATGTAGTCGCTCAGTTTAATTAAAAGTAGTAGTAGTAGTAGTAGTAGTAGTTGACCTAGAGTCCGTGACATGGCCTAGTAGTTAGTGTCTGACTTGTACGCCGTGGGTCCTGGGTTCGAATCCCAGCTCGACCCAATATTTGTGCAAGAGCACAATTCATTGGTTTTCGGGTCTGATTTTGTTATTCGAGTGAAAAATGTGTCCGAAACGCGCTCACGATAGCGAGGAGGATTTCTTAACCTTTTTTGTGAAAAAAAGTTTGTTAAATACAGACAAATAATCGGAAGTGAGTTTAAGGTTAGTAAGTATTGTAAGTCATGTAGTTTTTGAGATATGGTATATTTTCGGTTAAAAGCTTTTACTCACTACGGAACCCTCCACTGTGCGTGGTCCGACACGCACTTGGCCGGTTTTATTTTCAGTTGGCTTTATTTTCAAAAATTCTTAACTTCTTAACTGTTTAATTATGGTGCATACAAACGCGAGAAAACCAACTAGTGTTATTTTCGAATTACATTTTACATAAGTTTTAAGTAATTAGTCTGTTTCCTGGCCATCGTACGATGTTCGATCCTATAAAAACTATTAACGTTTTCGTTGTCCTTGATATCATGTCCGTCCAGCGGTTGTCTGGTAGTCTGATGATGTCTGTCTTGTAGCGGAAGATATTGCTGTCAGCAATAAGACCACCCATTGCTCACTCTTAGTGTATTTTTTTTATTTCCAGTTTACTTTTTTGTCATTAATTTTAAAGTTTGCAATAAAGAATATATAAATCAATAAATGTATATTGAATTTCTACGAAGCAAATTCTGGTACGTAACGTATTATATTTCGATTAAAAATGTCGGAACACCACAATTCTACGTCAGGAACGGCGCGACACACCCCCGCATTAATAAAACCGATTCAGATACAGATATTCGTACCTTAAACGTGTCTTGGTAATTTTTCTTATAACACCAATACATGGACACAATTACCGGTCATTTATCACGGCCGGTCCGATCGGCCGCACGGTTGCTCTGTCTGTTTTAAACACGGCACGTTTTAGTGTTCAACGAATTATTTTGAAAGTATCACACTCCGTGGAAAATAAAGCAATACAATTTCATAAACGAACGGAAGAGGTAAACGGACTACGTATTTAATATTGTTGACATAAGGAGATGAAGTGAGATCAAGATTGTACTCCAACATCGCTGTCGTCATGTGAAGGCGCTGAATCCGTTCGCTAATTGATTTTTACGTTTACGAGTCGTGGTGGCTCGGGGCTGGACGTTTGCTTTAAGTTATATAATAAGCGAATGACCTAGGTTTAAGCCTTGGCACCACTAACATTGTAAATTACTATTTAAAGTTCTAATTTACATATTCAACGTCATCGTCATCATTTCAGCCTATTACTAGTCCACTGCTGAACATAGGTCTCCCCAATAAATAGCCACAAAAGTTTGTAGCTCACATTTTGGACGATTTTGCCATAGTTGCAACGCTTGGCTATGAAATGCTACTGCCCATCTCGTTTTTTTTCCTCTAACGACTCTTACGACAAACACGGTAAGAGATGGGCTGGTAGATTCTCCGCCGCTCGTTAAAAGAATACTTCCACTCCATCTCATCCAATGGATCTCGTAAAAGGCGAGTAAGGAATTAAACTGCACTGTGCACTCAACAGCGCATGGTGGCGATGGGATCACCACCTAACACACCAAGTGCATTATATTGTTTTGGTGAAACGTGGATTGTGGCAGTCATCTGTTTTTGCAGTGAGTGCCCAGTCTCTGACTACCCCTTATGGGATACCTACAGTCGTGATCTTAGGTATGTATGTATCTCCATAAAAGTAAAAGTTCGTTAACATGATGATAATATGATAATCTTTCAATCTGCATCGAATCAATGTGCCAGAATTTCAGCTCAAATCTAAATCTCAAATATCAGAAATCTGGAGGATTACGCCTAAAAATAGGACGTTCGCTATCTATTATTTTATTTATTTAAACTTTATTTTTTACCCTAAAAGGTTACACGTAATGCCAGTTGGCATTCTCTGCCAGTCAAAGCAGGGCGTAGTGAAATATTGTGACGGGTGTAAAATCGAAACAAACAAATCAACGGTACCTTAAAAGCTATTAATAAATATAAAATACAATTACAAAAAATACTCGAAATACATTTGAAATAAATACATAGCAATATATAATTATCATTAATATACAATGATACACAAATATACACACAGATATAAACTAACATATATACATACAGAAATACAAGCTATGGTTCGATATAATTATATTTGTAAAAAAAACCGCAAACAATTTTATTCGCAATCTTTAAAATAACGCTCCCGTACTTTTTTCTATTGCCATCGGGCATAAGTTCCAGAGCCTTATTTTACTACTATTTTAACTTTCATTTTTACACACATTTTAAAACAAAAGTTGTTTAGTTTTTTTTTGCCAAACACCTCGCGTTATATGTATTTGAAAAGTGAAGACATTTACACAGAGCACACTCAGAGCTGGTGACATTTCAACGCATGTTTTCCTCTATCTGTTAGGCATGCTTCTATTGAGGAGAAAGGTATGACTTTCATAAGAGCACTCCAATAACGCATTCCAGTCCATAAGTGGTTGATGTCAATAAGGATGTAACTATGAGTAATGAAAGACATATTTTTTTTCTATTTGTATGTTAGTCTAACGCTTTCTATTAATAATTTACCATTAACTGTAGATACATGACGCAGGAACGAGCTACTACGACGAGGACTAGCTTAAAATTTCGAAGTGCGCGAGTTATATGGGTTCGATCACCGGTTGAATTGTTGATTACTGTATAAAAGGAATAAAATATAAAAGGAAGGAAAACTGCAAAGGAATCCTACTGGTGGTAGGATTCTTTTGCAGAAATTCGTCTAGGTAGGTACCACCCCAGGGCCAGTTATTCTGCCGTGAAGTAGTAGTGTGCGCAAATTACTGTGTTTCGGTTTGAAGGGCACTGTGAGCTAGCGTAATCACTGGGCATATGAGACTTAAGAACTTATGTCTCAGGGTGATGGGCGCAGTTTGGTGTCACACAGAAATTTTCTGGGTGACACAGCATTTGTTATGGGCAGACGTTGCACTTACCATCAGGTGAATGTTTTGCTCGTTTCATCACTTTATCGAATAAAAAAAAAGTGAGGTTGTATCTGTGAGAATTAACAAATATTTCACATCCGCATCCAACCTTAAAACGGCGTTGTTAAGGGAGTGGGACGGGACCTCTCAACTCTCAAACGTATGCGAAAAAGTTAATCATGAACATGCAAGCTGTTATTAAAGCTAGCGGTGAGAGGTAACGCCAATTATATTTATTTCTTCTGTTAAATTCTTGTGGTATTTTCATGGTAATGATATCATTGGAAAGCTTAAATATCGAGCTTTAAGAATTAGTCGTAGTACGTATGTCAATTTAACTACGATACAGGATAAATCCTTCTATGGGGTATCGTTTTTCTAAAAAAGAAAGAAAAAAGAAAAGATCGGTACATTCGCATGCAGCTAAATCGACTAAACCCCTAAACCCTCTAAACTAAACCTTACACAACACAACCAGTACCGAAAACCAACAATTTGGGTTTTGCTTAAATGTTTGCTCCGGTTGGGTTTTGAACCCAGGACCCATGGCGTAGAAGTCAGGTACGCTAACCACTAGGCTGTCTATTAACTGCGCGTGTTTATACCACTGCACCAATTTATATTGTTGATATGCCTTAAAAGTAAGCGAAGGTAATTTCCGTTACATTTAACACTAAACGCTCGACAAAATGTTACGATAAATTAATACATTATTACACATAATGTAACAACTTTATAACCCAGTTTCCAGCTCATAAGCGGTACCCATCATTGCGATTACGGATTCGCGTCTCAATTCCTATGCGAATACGAAAGATGATATTATTCCTATTGGTCGTAACCACCCACGGAATCGTATGGTACAAGTTAAAAGAGACGCAGAATTTTTTTTACTGGTAGTATGATTCCTATGCAGGAATCCATCTAACTAGGTAACCACCGCAGTGCCAGTTATTCTGCCGTGAAGCGTGTGAAAATTTTACTGTGTTTCGGTCTGAAAGGCACTGAGGGCTAGTGTAATCACTAGGCATATGAGACTTAAAAACTGATGTCTCAGGGTGACGGACTCAGTGTGGTATAACACAGAAATATTGTCGGCGACACAGCGTTTGTTTTGAGCAGACGTTGCATTTACCATCAGGTGAACGTTTTGCTCGTCTCGTCACGTTATCCATTAAAAAAAAACTCTCCAGTCCAAGTTTATTGTTCGAAAGCTTATCGCTAAACCAAACGCAAAAGCTTGTAACATACAATAAGCTCTTAAATTGGTCGCCGACAGTTATCTGAAGTAAACATTCGCACCTATTTGTAGACAAGCGTAAAATGCTAAGGTTTCAGTGCTCGAATAAAGTAACAGGCGGATTGTGGTGGCTAATGCAGTTTAATTAATATGCCATTTGCTAAATAATTTAAAACGCTTTTGTGTCTAGGGAAGAAAAGATTTGTTTTATACCAGCGATATTCGTTATCTTGACGACTGCGTGGCCTAGTGGTAGAGTGGCAACCACGCCGCTGGTCCTAGATTCGAATCGCAGCCGGAGCCCAGCGTTTTGCAAAAACATTTTGTTGTTTTTCAGATCTAGTTGAGTCCTTGTGTCTGTGACACTGCATTCTAATACACCTCGGATCTTATCGCATGGGCGTTTGGCACGGGTAGGTAAGGACGAGTGAGTGCCTCTATGTTTGTGTACACATGTTATACCCTGCAACATTACTCAGAACCTATGCTTAGAGACCTCGTAATCACAAGAACTTAACCATCCAGCCGTTCAAATCGGAATTTGTTTAGCTTTGTTAAAAAGACAATGGATTTACACCCACGGATGAAAGGGACGATGCACGTAAAGCGGACCCTACTACGTCAGTGTTGTAGGGTCCCCTTTACGTCTTCTTCTAGCCGGGACAAACGTAAAAATAAATAAAAAACATGAGTTGCGACATTATATTTAATTACAATATCTAAAATCATACAAAACTGAAACTTTTAATTTGTAACCCTGTCCATCCAAAGGTTGTTTGGAAGACATTTGCTGTTAGGAATAGAACCGCCCATTGTAAAAGTAACAACCTATATATGTCCGACTGCGGAGCACAGGCCACCTCCCATTTCTGAGCTCACGTGACTTCACGTGTCCTTGAAATATTTTTATTCCTCTGATATGAAGATTTCTTTACGATGTTTTCTTTCCCCGCTGAGAACGTGGCAAGAACTTGAAATTGCAGAAAAATTTTAGAGCTGCCGACATCGGGGATCGACCTGAAGTCACTCGCGTTCTACGAAATTCGAAGCGAGCTCCCGGCCCCCGAGTTAATTCGTCCGCCCGTTGTCCTATGTTAATACTTAAATTCTCCTTACTATATTTTATGTCTAATAATCTTTACAGAAGCTATATTACGGAGCTACATTACAGAGCTATTTTAAAAGACGTTTAATTTTTAATTTTTAATTTTATTTGATAAAGTAAGAGAAGAGCAAAACGTTCACCTGATGGTAAGTGCAACGTCTGCCGATAACAGATGCTGTGTTACTCAGAATATTTCTGTGTAGCACCACACTGCGCCCGTCACCTGACGACATTAGTTTTTAAGTCTCATAGGCCCAGTGACTACACTAGCTCTTGGTACCCTTCAGACCGAAACACAGTTATGTTTGAACACTACTGCTTCACGGCAGAATAACTGGCCCTGGGGTGGTACCTACCTAGACGGATTCCTGCATAGGTTCTTTTGTTAGATTGAATACAGATGTGCAAAGTAGACTTATTTGGCTTATGAGAGCTATATTTACAACGTATACGGTCACTACTTTTGATCTAGATTCTGACTATTTTAGTTTTATGGTTAATGGCTAATGAATGCGTGGAAGCATTCTCGGTTAAACGTCGAGAAATACCTCGAGGCCTACATTTTTAAGTCAGCGGTACTTGCCTACAATATGCGAGAAAGTTCGTTGACACCGGCTCAGTCTTTATTATAGTAGTAATATTTATATTCTAAATCTGTTTATTAGACAGTTGTTGGAATTGAAAAGGGTAAGATTTTTGAAAATTACTAAGTCAATAAGAGTTGATAGATTTTTTTTTTTGATAGAGCAACGAAACGAGCAAAACGTTCACCTGATGTAAAGTGACACGTCTACCCATAACAAATGCTATGTCACCGAGAACATTTCTGTGACACTACACTGCGCCCGTCACCCTGTGACATCAGTTCTTAAGTCTCATATGCCCAGTGACTACGCTAGCACACAGTGCCCTTCAAACCGAAACACAGTAATGTTTGCACACCACCGCTTCACGGCAGAATGACTGGCCCTGGGGTGGCACCTACCTAGACGGCTTCCTTCATAGGATTCCTAACATCAGTAAAAGTAGGATCAAAATCTATTTAATCATCAACGTAAAAGTTAGAATATAGCAAAAGAGCGTACAACTATTAAATAAGCTTAAAATTAATATTAAATATACCGATTATTTAAAAAGATAATTCTTATCAAAGTAATACAAAAAATTCAGCAAACAATTAAGTGAAATTGTCTATATGAAATATACAAGAAAGTCAATGAGACTTTGAGTCAAAACGTTGTTTGAAAATCGGAAATTTAAAAATAACTGGATTCTTTAAATAAATTATCAATCTGTAAGTAACGTGAACATAGAACTCGCGATTACATTGACATAGACACCTTCTCATTTTCTCCTATTGTGATCTATAAATCATTACATTAAGTAACAGTGCTATGTTCCGGTACATTTAATTTAATTAACTGTTTGATTTACTCATAGGCAGTTTGACGTTCGAAAAAAGGTTTGTGTTCTAAGATAGTTCATAAACTCGAAACGTGATATGCAGATAATTTATAATATTATAATATATAAAGTGCCTGAGCCGTCGTGGCTCAGGGGCCTGACTGACCTGCATGTCTGAGGAATAAAAAATATTTCGAAGACATGTAAAGTCCGCCAACCCGCATTGGAGCAGCGTGGCGGATTCTTCCTAGCTCCAAAACCCTCTCAGAAATTAGAGGAGGCCTGTGCTCAGTAGTGGGACATTTATAGGCTGAAACTTTTTACTTCCGCCGTGGGTACCGTAAAGGTTCATAAAGGGAAAAAAAATCTCGAACAGTTACGACTACGACTTGGGTAAGGTATATGTCCAGGAGTCTACTGATGTGATAAAGGTTGAAGAAGACGTACAAATTTCTAAAGTGTTATGGGTATTATTATATACAATAGAATATGTATGTAAGTATATATATATATATATATATATTGTATTACATAAATTTTAAAGAATTTGATTTGTAATTTTAAAAACATTCAACGCAATGTTTTCATATAGTGCAAGCTAATATTATAAAAACTTAGTACGTTGATGAGCTAATATCCTAAGTATATTAGGACAGACCGCAAAATACACAAAAAAACGAACAAACGAAACCGCGAGCGGATATGAACATGTCCCAAATTTAATCAGCGGCGTTCCCAAGCTCTCGCGATACGCGTGGAGAATCGGATCATTTATCAAAGTTAGCTTCTGGACTATTGCCACACGCAGTTTGGAATTTTGTTTGTATTATAAGCGTTTTTTCGTTTTCTTTTATGACTACGTGCTGTGTGCGAGATTTTAGAGAGTCATTATAAATATTTTTTATGAAATAATAAAGGGAAAGTAACTCTTTCTGCGCCTCTGTCTTTTTGTTACCTTATTACGGTTCCACCGCTGAATAAATCTTGACTAAATTTGGCACTGAGATAGCTTGTATCCTGGAGACAGTCACAGGAATTTTTTTATCGTAGAAAATCAACTAGTTCTCACGGGATATATAAATAACCTATATCCACGCGGACGAAGTCGCGGGAACCAACTAGTATAATAATGGTTTAGCTTCGTCCACAATACCAACGTACTACTTACTACATTCTCAAAACCATCAGAGCATAGTAGGCGTATGACGCTGCTGTATTTTATAGTTAGTGAAGAGATGCGGAGATCCGATTACTGGCAAAGACTTATCATAATAGTGCTCGAGCGTGACAACAATTCTTCATCGGGGAAAGAATTGGGTATCTATGAACCTGTATAATCACGAGTTTAAAGCTACTGTCATACTTGAAAATATATGAATGCAATTTTTTTTATGAAACTCATAACACTTCTGAAACAAAAAAATATATATTCACAAGCACACGCATACACGCACACACATCCATATCAAACATGTGTGCTATCTAGCAATACATCGCCATTACACACCCTATTTACATTATTGTAAAACAAATTTGAATACAGCATCTCACAACAGGTCGTATGCGCCGCTTCTAAAAATAAATTTCAACGACGAAGCAACAGTTCTACTGAATAACGTCACTACAGACCACCTAGCTGTGACCTAAAAGAATCGATTCAATATAAAACGTAGCGGATTAGATGCTCGTAAAATATGTTCAGCCCTGTTACAGCGCTCTTTGATACAGCGGGTTAAGATACCAGCATCAACATCTCAGACCGAAACGTAACGTACTTCGGTAATAGAAATTGAAAATCAGAAATCTAGCAAAATAATGTCACCTTGATTTTTTTTTAACTGTATAAAGTGATGAAACGTTCACCCGATGGCATGTGCAAAGTCTGCCCATAACGAATGCTGTGCCATCCAGAAATTTCTGTGTGACACTACACCGTACCCATCACCCTGAGACATAGGTTCTTCATTTATAACGGGCAGACGTTGCACTTATCCTCATAAAAAAACTAGGCGAAATATTCAAAAATCTCTGGAACTCGAAGTTAAATAATCATTTAAATTTGTCAGACAGATATAACCGAAGTATTTGGTGTTCCGACCACCAGTTCGCTTGTTCCAGCAGTGGAAGCTTTTGAGTGAAGACCACATGCCCCTGTGGTTAGAGTGCACACGCAAGTTCTGAGTTCGAATCCCAGCCAAGGCTAATATTTGTGCAAAAGCACAAATTGTTTCTAATCAAATCTAACATTGTCGAAAATCGGCGATGGGAACATCAGCTAAAGTTTTTTTTTATTTCATATAAGTGACGGAACGAGCAAAACATTCACCTGATGGAAAGTGTAACGTCTGCCCATAACAAATCCTGTATCACCCAGAAAATTACTGTGTGGAAACACACTGCGCCCGTCACCCTGAGACATCAGTTCTTAAGTATCATATGCCCAGTGATTACGCTAGCACACAGTGCCCTTTAAACCGAAATACAGTAATGTTTGCACACTACTGCTTCACGGTAGAAAAACTGGCCCTGGGGTGGTACCTACCTAGACAGACTCCTGCATAGGAATCCTACCACCAGTGAATGGTAGTCGGTTAATATCCGTAGTATGTTTCACTTAGTTTTACTGTAATACTCTTATCAGGAACATATCTAAATAGTATAAGTTTATTTTAATTGTTAATTATTTATTTTTATTTTTAGTAATTGTTCGAAATAATCTTTTACCTATTTGAATCGAGTATTATACAGTCACGCCTTTTTCCCATATAAGGGGTAGACGGAAATCACCCACTTTTTTCCGGGAAACTAGACGTGACGGGTGGCGAACCAAGTTCCTGCCATTTTGCTAACAGTCAAAAAACTCTTACTCCCCATTGCGTTCCCATGAGCAGTATAGTGACAGCATTGCGTATTGGTGTTATTCTGCACGAATGAAGGCTGTCCGTACAATACCTAAGTCGCCTCTTACGACACCTCGGTAGGAAAGAGGTAGGTGCTATTCTACTCCGCCGGACACGTATGGGTTAACAAATATAACATCTAACTTAATTCAACTTCATAACGTATTCGTTTGTTGAATCTTGTAAAATGACAGGCCGAAGCTACATGTAATTTTGAGCATTATACTCGTAATTGTCAATAAGACATGCGATCAAATGACCTTTGAGCAAAGATGCGCATTACGACATGTGCTTGTTGACAGATGATTTACGTAAAGGTTGAAACACATCGCATGTATATACATATGTATATTGAAGTAGTTTATTAGGGTCAGTGTTGTTAAGTAATAAATACGAGTATAAGTATGATCATTAAAACATTTTTTATTTTGTTATTTGAAAGTGTGTTACGAATTTTATTTAAAAAAGCTGTGTTAATAATCACCTTGATCGTAGAAATTAAGTGGTGAATCATTATTGGTGGTTTCTTGAGTAGGAATCCGTTTAGGTAGGTACCAACCCAGGGACAGTTATTCTGCCATAAAGCAGTAGTGTGCAAACATTACTGTGTTTTAATTTGGAGGACACTGAGAGCTAGTGTAATCACTGGGCATATGTGACTTAAGAACTGATGTCTCAGGGTGACGGGCGCAGTGTGGTGTCACACAGCAATGTTATGGGTGAGACAGCATTTATAACGGGCAGACGTTGCACTTATCATCATAAAAAAACTAGACGAAATATTCAAAAATCTCTGGAACTCGGAGTTAAATAATCATTTAAATTTGTCAGATAGATATAACCGAAGTATTTGGTGTTCCGACCACCAGTTCGCTTGTTCCAGCAGTGGAAGCTTTTGAGTGGAGACCACATGCCCCTGTGGTTAGAGTGCACACGCAAGTTCTGAGTTCGAATCCCAGCCAAGGCTAATATTTGTGCAAAAGCACAAATTGTTTCTAATCAAATCTAACATTGTCGAAAATCGGCCATGGGAACATCAGCTAAAGTTTTTTTTTATTTCATAATAGTGGCGGAACGAGCAAAACGTTCACCTGATGGTAAGTGTAACGTCTGCCCATAACAAATCCTGTATCACCCAGAAAATTACTGTGTGACAACACACTGCGCCCGTCACCCTGAGACATCAGTTCTTAAGTCTCATATGCCCAGTGATTACGCTAGCTCTCAGAGCCCTTCAAACCGAAACACAGTAATGTTTGCACACTACTGCTTCACGGTAGAAAAACTGGCCCTGTGGTGGGACATACCTAGACGGATTCCTGCATAGGAATCCAACCACCAGTACAGTTATAATAGAGTTGGTGATTTTGTGACTTTTGTTCAACAGTGCACTATTGATGAGCTGATTATGACACATCCATACATATAGTTGCGCTTTTATCCCATATAAGGGGTAGGCAGAGACCACACCCGTAACACACGGGACGTGACGGATTGCGAACAATGTTGCCGCCGTTTGGGTACGAGTCAAAAATTCTTTTTTGTCTTCTTTCTGCTCATTCCCATGAGCAGTATAGTATCAACATTGCATATTCTGGTATTAGTCTCCATGAATAAAGGTACAGTACAGTACCTTAGTCACTTCTTACGACACCTCGGTAGGAAAAAGGTAGATGCTGTTCTACTCTGCCGAACGCCTATCGCCTATTATACAAATATAGACAGTGATTTTCCATATAAAGATACGTCGCATTTATCTTTTGAAGGTACCCAATACATTTTTTCGTAGCAAAATCTTACACGACGGTGTAACAATCGTCCGGGCTTAAAATGACCGAGCAATAAAACCAAAATTTACATACGCGATATCAGACATTTGTAATCGGAATTGGAGCAGCGTTTTATTATGTGCCGTTTTAGTTTATTGCCTGTTGTTTTATTTTAAATAATAATTAGAGGCCGTGTAAGATGGTGTCGTTAAATAAATTAGTTCGACTGTAAATGTCACTGTCGTTAGTTTTGTATTTTTAATTTTAATGTAAGTTATCCCACCTGCTGATAATAGAATTATGCCTAAATAATTTTGTGTTTTTTTTTTTTTTTGGTATCACACTCAGAATACTGGCAACCATCGAAAGGTATTTTTATGTGTATCTTCTATCACCTCTTACGAATATATAATATATATAATAACACGACAAAATTTATAAATTATTGTGAAGTGACAGTGTCCTTAGTTCATCGTTTTTTTTTTAAATAGAGTCGCTACGCTACTATAGTGGAAATGCAAACAATCTCTTATGTGACAGTCAAGGTAGAAGAAAGACGAATTTAATTTATGTATTAACCTATAATTAGTTAAAATGTTAATTTTAGGACAATCTTTAACAGAGATAATATAAATTTATGTTTGTAAAGTACCACCCTGGTCAACCATGATGATATTTTCATACCATTATAACTTCTAACTCGTCAACGTCGTAACTGATCATGGGATCTGATACATGGGAAAATATTTAGTCATTATTAAAACTAAATCACATTAATACACACAAATTCAAGATAAGATCGAACAAATCTCATGCATAATGATATCAAAGGCAGACATATTTTGTTTATAAATTACTGTATTTAAGTAGCGATATTTATTTTTATTTAGTCGTGAAGCAGTAGTGTGCAAACATTTCTGTTTTTCGGTATTAAGGGCACTGAGAGCTAGTGTAATCACTGAGACCTAGTGTAATCACTGGGCATATGAGAATTAAGAAGTGATGTCTCAGGGAACAGGCGAAGAGTGAGGGGGCTTAACGCATACATTTTTTACATGCAAAACAGAACAAAATACGAAAAACAAGATTTTTTTGCAGAAATGTTGGCTTCAGCTGGGATTCCAACCCAACAAACTGAACTCGAGGCGCAGAAGACAAGTATTATAGACTAGCCTCAATGCAAATTTTTAAAAGCTTTTAAATGTGACAGCGATTCATTTAACTATACCACCAAGAAATAATCTTTGAACGTATGTTAATGTTAAAAAACATGCTTTTAATTTAAAAATAAACATTAAGTTCCATATTCGAGAATCGAGTTCTCTCAAGAATTGAATATCGAGTCAGTAATGAACTAATCTATTTTAAACTTAAATATGTTAAAATTGTTAATGAATTTCTGAACTTCCATTCTTAATTTAAATTAGTTTAATGTGGGTAATCGATGGTGTGGTTATTGAGACGTTGCGTAGGTAGCCTTGGATTTTTAACGAGTTTACTTCGTTACCGTTAAATGTAGAATATTCTTAGACAATGTATTAATGCGACGGAGTAAAATCGAAATACGGATCGTTCAATTGTAGAAAGGTTTTGGTGTTTGATATTTTCTCTACAATTAAGTCAAAAGCGTACTTCCTACGATACGTATCCGTACGATTCCTCCCAAGGATGATTCCCGAGGCTTTTGAAATTAAAAAAACACATATTTCCATAGAGAAGATGATCGGGTACTACCGTCAACTTAGGATCCTATAATTAAAAAATATCAAAAACTGAAAGACTTCAAAACACTGTAAGCTCATTCTGTGTGACACCACAATGTGCCCATCACCCTGAGACATAAGTGAGACATAAGTTCTTAAGTCTCACATACCCAGTGATTACGCTAGCTCACAGTGCCCTTCAAACCGAAACACAGTAATGTTTGCACACTACTACTTCACGGCAGAATAACTGGCCCTGGGGTGGTACCTACCTAGACGGATTCCTGCATAGGAATCCTAACACCAATTAAAAATAAACGGAATAAAATCCGTAAAATTTGTTTTAAAAACATTTAAACATATATAACTCAGAACTTAATAAATATCAGAACGTATTAAAAATAGGAGATGAAAAATACCAATTGCGATAACGTTTAATTTACAATATAATACGTATATCAAATGCGTATGTTGCATCTTGGGATACGTATGAATTAGGATATCCTTATAAAAAATCCTTTTTCACTTCGGAACATTACCAATAGCAAGAAATACGCATACCGATAAATTTTAACTTACTAATAACCTAATGTTTTAATTAATGTTACATATTAATGTGTGCATATATGCATATATAATCATCAGTGTGGTGAATACTATCTTATATTCTTATGGGAAGTTTTTTATATACTGGTTTATTTATTTTGATTACGTTTTGTAATCTTTTCTAATTATTTTTGTATAATTAATTATTGTCTTAAAATTTCTTTGCATCGTAGAAATTATTTCATTTGATTTACGTGTTGCAGTTTGTGGTCAGTAAATTTTTTTATTATAACTTTATATCCTTTAATGAGTTATTTAAATTAAAACAATAAACTTTATGTATTAAAGGCCCAATAAACAATAAAAAAAATTAACGCAATAATTTAAGTAAGAACAAATACATAATTCCTTTACCACTTCAGAATCTGCAAACTGCAGTTCATATCTCATACTTATCAAGTGCACATAATATAAAAGACAAGCTATAACGTTAAGTATCTACGCTCAACCGGCCTAGTTACCACGCCACAGGATTTAGTGCACCCGGTTCTAAGTTCACATTCAAACTTGTATTTATTGGTGCACTCTCTCGACCTGTGAGCAGACGCGACTAACGAACTAGCAAGCGGCGTGGCTAAAGGGCAATCGATTGGAAATAATAAATAGATGATGGAAATAATGACACTGTTTTTTTTTATTCATACCAAAATTAGCAATTTATCTAATTTAACTTTATGACGAATGTGCTGAAACACGGCTGAAGCTGAAAAAAGAATACTCGACAGGAAGTAAACATCATCCAGTTCTGTACTTGTCAAACGAAGAATATTAATGTAACAAGCTCTTTGGGAATTGCTCCCTTTAATTCCAATTTTATTTTATATAAACAGTACTAACAATATAGAAATATATCAAACTGTTACCCCCCCCCCCCCTAAAAATTAATAAAATATATATCTATACATAAATAATAAATTAGAAAACTATTATAAAAACCTTTGCCAAACACAACCTGTTAACCGGGTATACACCTATAACATATACTATGCTTTGGAATAGCATTCCTGAGTAATACATGATTTGAAGCAAAATAATTTTACTGCTTGAAATTTATTTGCAATTGCTGGCATAAAGCATTTAAAAAATATAAAAGCAAATACAATGACAGTTGGAATAACAAAGACTGTCGTTATGTCATTAAACAGATGCTCAGTTTAAAAAGCGTTAAGTGTAACAAAACAAGTCTCCCTACTGAAAAAAATGCATGAATATTTGATCCCAAACCAGAATCATTAGTCAACTTTTTTACGAAAATAGTCTAGCAAAATATATTCAGCTGACGAATCTTACAGTAGTCAATTTTCAACCTTATTGCTTACTGATAAGGTATTAGGGAAATCATTTTAATATATTTCATCCGCAATTTGTATATGGGATTGTTGTTAAAGACTTGCATTATAGTGACAATTGTCCTGCTTCCTTCGTTCTTCGGTGATAGTTCACGAGCTACATCATTAATCACACAGAACACATGTGGATCGTCTATTCTTTTGATTCGATCACACAAAACTTACTTTTGATTGTAAACCTTAATACCATCCTATCTACTGACACTTACTTCCTTTTAAAGTAATGTCACCCTTATAGTAACGACCTCAAGCCCTAAAACTGTTGAATCAATAAAGTCATTAATTATAAGTTCTGATCCTATATTTATCCTTGGATTTTCACCTCCTTATGTGGGAATGTACAATTTGTTTGCGTCAACTGTTTTTGTTCAATTGACGTTTAAATACTTAAAATGACTAATGACTAGAATTTTTTACAAAAGACGAATAAATCCCCTGATTTTTGGACGTTTTTAATTATATCAATTCCTTTTGGGGCAGTAATAGGCAGGTGTTCGATTTAACTCAAAAATAGTAATCAAGATAACGATAATAAACGAAGAATGCAATTTCTTAAATAAATAAATCTATACAATTGTGGTATAAATATATAAATAATAAATATGGGAAGTGAACAAATCTAATGGTTACAACAAAATTTAAATGTAGTAAAAATTATACTCTCCTAGTATTGAAATTATATAAAGCAAAATTATTAAAAAGTACTAAGAAAACCCATAAACAATATAGTTTAAAAATATTCTAAAATACTTCACTTAAAACAGTTATGCTTAAAACTTTTAAACACAATTTTTTTTAATTTCGTAAACGAAATCGTGTTAAAAGTATTAAGTTTGGAAACTACGTTATTCAATAAAGTAATGATTTCATTCTAAAAACCAATGGTATGGATCAAATCAAATCGGATACAAGAACTTCTTTCCCTATGACATATAACTCAATCGGTTCTGTTTCAAAAAGTATCATTTTCACTATAAGATTGAATCGAGACTAATTTATATTTATTTATTATTATTGCTCTACGCATTTCGTAAAATTTCCACGATGGTAGGTCGGATATATTCGATCGGATTACGGTTGATCGCTTATTTTATTACTTATGATTACTTGTCTATGCTTCTCTCTCCCTCGCTCACTTAATTAATTTTAATCCCTTCAAATGATTGCTTTTCTTTCGATATTAGGTTATTGCTAATTGGAAGATTAGAATTGATAAATATTTTCAATACTTAAATCTGAATATTTCATTAATTAAATAATTACTAGTTCTAAATCTCATTGGATTTATACGCATATACATATATATTAGTATAAAAATAGGTAAATTGCATCCAAGATGAATTCAGATGCTAGTTTTTCGACTATTAACTATCTAGTTTATGTTCGTTGGGTTGTTAGATAGTTAATAAAATTAGCACATCAAGCAACGCCAAGAATAATTTGTTTACGGCAGTGCCTTGCCAAAATAATTTAGGGAATTACTTCTTTTTCTGCATGTACTATAGCGGTTATACTTAAATGAAATTCTGGTTTTTTCAGGTCAGAACAAGAGAAAGACGTTACAAACGTTGCGATATTTTAATGGAAACACTTTGAGAGCAATAACATATTTACGATAACCGTACTTTATTTAGCGATACTCGTACAGCGTACAAGTCCAATATATTTTTCCTTTAACAAAAGATATCTCGGCCATTCAGACTTTATCACAAAACCCACTTATAAATGAAAAGGGAGCAAGAGTCCCCGTACTTATAAAATTAATCACGCGTCACATTGTCGAGCTGTTTGTTGGTAAACTTCTGTTACGGCACAATGGTATTATACTTCCATTGTTGTTCGGTATAAAAAGATACATATCGTAGTTGTCGCGGTGTTTTCCAAAATATATTCAGGCTTCCGTAACCCAAAGGATTAATGATTACATCTTCTTTAATGTTGCTGTCGGTTTTTTTTTCTGCAATTGTTCAATGTCGGTTAACCATAACAGTTTCGTAACGGGTCATTTTTCATTAGAATATTTTAAAAATAATTTATAAGCAAATATTTAAATATCCAATGTTCTGTAGAAAATCAATTTATTGAAAATTATAAATTATGTTTTGTTATGCTTACTAAATAATTTAGACTAGTGGTCGCCTTATAAACGAAATTCGACCGCAATTCATAAAATGTCTATTGTTGAACGTTATTGAGGTTTGAGTAATTATTCGTTAACATGTTTTTTAAAATCTATGACAACAATCTCTACTCTGCGCGACTGTTTGACTACAGACTATTATGTGTTTGACGTCGGCAGTGTGAACGTAAGCAAACAGCAGACTATTTTGTGATTGCCATTGTCTGTATCAACGTAAATAAGTAATGTATTATATTATTCAATTCAATGTATTTGTGACACATATTATATAAAAATGTTAGCTTTCTCGCTTCTTCTCCATACAAATTTTAACTATGTCAAATATCACACTCCTCCGTGCGTGCAATATGCTTAAAACTGGGTACAAAGTTTTCAGTCTTCACTTTTTAATACACAGAAGAATATTTTGTAGTACGAGTAACAAGTGCAATGAAGTCAGAAGATGCTTCTGGAAAGTAAAATGGAGCTTTCTCGTTTCTTCTCCATCTTCTTCCAAACTTTAACTACGCCAAATCTTACACACTTAAAAGTACAATGTTTTATTAATTGATGTTCTCCGTCGATTTCGACCACGGCGACAACTTCTGAATACTGTCGAGAGCCATCAACTGCGCAGGAGATATGTATTATAGTGCCACAAGTGTATGCGCAAACACAGAGGCACTCAATCGTCCCAACCTACCCGCGCCCGATATAACGCTGATGCGATAAGATCGGAGGTGGGCTAGGGTGCAATGTCAGAAACACGGGGACATTCACAACACAACCAGACCCGAAAACTAACAATTTGTGTTTTAGCACAAATGTTGGCTCCGGCTGGGACCGGCTCCGATTCGAACCCAGAACCCGCGGCGTAGAAGTCAGGTACTCTGACCACTAGGCCACGCGGTCGTCAATATACGAGTATATAGCGGTTTATTGATATACATAGAAGATAGTTTATTTTTATAATGTATAGCAAAAGTTATTTTCAATTATGCGCTATCTGTTTGATGTAATCATGTCCGACAGCATTTCTTTTTTTTTTTTTCATATAAATCATTGTAAAAAAATTCGAATGCTTGCGCTAAAAAAAAAATATCGTGCAGTAACGCAATAGTGCACATTAACAAAGTATAACGCTATGATTATAGCGATCTGTCCAAAACACTTTAAACTCATTAAGGGGCCATCATCACACGCCGTTCACTATTATAATGCCATTACAGATCGGAACCGAGATCGGTGTATTTCACTTGCAACTTCTTGAATAACCCCAGTGTTTTAAAATTTCAATATTCACTTGCTGTTCCTTCCGTAATGACTTTAAATAATAAATGATGCAGAAATCCTTCTAGCCTTTTACCGCACCGCCAGTTGTTCTGAAGTCAAGCAGTAGTGTGCAAACATTACTGCTTAGTTTGAAGGGCACTAGCAATTACTCGACGTATGCGACTTAAGAACTGATGTCTCAGGATAATGAGTGCAGTGTGTAACAACACAGAAATGTCCTAGATGGCTCAGCATTTATTATGGGCAGTCGTTAACACTTACCATCAGGTGATATGCTCGTCTTTTTTTTTATAGAAGAGGGGGCAAACGAGCAAGCGGCTCACCTAATGTTAAGTGATCGCCGCCACCCATAAACATCCGCAACACCAGGAGAGTCGCGGGTGTGTTGCCGGCCTATGAGAAAGGAATAGGCTCTTTTCTTGAAGGTCCCTAAGTCATATCGGTTCGGAAAAACCGCTGGTGGCAGCAAGTTCCACAAAGTGGTCGTGCGTGGAAGGAAATTCCTCGAAAAGCGCACAGTGATGGAATGCCACCCATCGAGGTGATATGGATGGAATTTGGTGCTTTGCCGCGTTGTACGATGGTAAATTTAGCAGCTGGTATGATTCCGAACAATTCCTCGGAACACTCCCCAAAGTATATGCGATGAAAAACGCAAAAAGACGCAACGTCTCTTCGCAAGGCCAGTGGATCAAGGAGATCGGAAAGAACCTGGTCGTCGACGATTCGAGCCGCTCTTTGCTGGATGCGGTCAAATGGAAGGAGCTGGTACTGGGGTGCCCCCGCCCAGAGATGAGAACAGTATTCCATGTGTGTCTGAACTTGCGCCTTGTAAAGTTGCAAGCAGTGGGCCGGTATGAAATACTGTCCCGCTCTACTGAGCACGCCAAGCTTTTTTGAAGCCAATTTGGCCTTTCCTTCTAAATGACTACAGAACTGAACGTCACTCGATATGTCAACGCCAACGATTCCGATACTAGCTGAGGCAACAAGGGGAGTGCTCTCAAAATGAAGAGACACGACGAAGGGTTTCTTTTTAGCGGAAAACGCGCAAACTTGTGTCTTCTTGGGGTTAAAATGGACTAAGATTAGTCTGCCTGGGTCCGAGATTTTGTCTAGCAAAATCTCGACTTCAGACACAAATTTGTTCCGGTACTCGTCGAATTGTTCCTGAGAAATATTGCCACGGCCAGCGTACAAGGTATCACAAGTGCTGTCTGCATAGCACAGAATGTTACTAATTTGCATATCATTGATTTGCAGAAGAAACAGAGTTAGGAAAAAACGCATCCTTGTGGAACACCAGCATTCACAGGTTTTGAGTCCGAGCATGCACCGTCGACTAATACCTTCTCAGGAGGCTGATAGGAAGGAAGCTTCGAGAGAAGCGCTTTATGCCTTCTATGCTTTATGTCTTGTCACTTTCTTCCATAAAAAAGGTAAGTCATTGTTTACGTAATACTTACTGCATACGTTAAAGACTTGCGGCAGTCTTAATGAAAATAACTATTTAGTTATGTAATTTATTAAAAATACGGTGTTAGAATATCACTTTAACCTAATAAAAAAATGGGGCGGAAGGTAAGGGAACTTACAGAATGGACCTCTTGCACGTAAATTGACTACTCACCACGCTAATACTCCATAATAACATTTTTATACGTGGGAAATACCGAAGCAACTAGAGCAGGCTTAAGACACTAATTTTATAGTGCCTAGTAATGTTTTAACAAATTCACTTTCTAAAATCAGGTATGTTTACATTTTTGCTAAGACATTCAAACGCAGACGCAAAGTGTGCTTGCAAGCGTCCACATATTTCGCATAAAACTGATTGTTACGATAAAAATCTTTGTATGTTTTAAATGCATTCTTAAGAAACAAATACTACTGAAACAGAACTCCTCCTCGTGTTTTGCGAAGTATTTTCGAATCCTAAAGAGTCCACCAAGCAAATCTAGTATGTTGGACTTCACAAAACGCCAAAATATTTTTTAATTATCAGACGAGCAGGTTTGCTAAAAGTTAAATAACTTAAAATTGCAGTTAACAATTTCGATGATACCGGGACCGGGGATCCAATCCAGGTGAGTAGAGTACTCTTTTATTTAAGACGACCACCTGGCTCTTGAGCTACCGTGGCTAAATGATGAATATGCGTGGACCTGGTATTTATCATCTACTAATTTATCTATAAGAAAATCAAATGTTGTTATTAGAGTAAAGTAGTAGTTACAAGAGTAATTTGACATCGACGCTGCTATGCCATTATCTGTTAATTAACATCAACCTTTAAATAATTTACCGATGGATATAAACCTTCCAAATGGAGAAGATTTTCAGTAATTGTAGTAGTGATGGAATTCCTATGCAGTAATCACTGGGCATATAAGACTTAAGAACTGATATCACAGGGCGACGAGCACAATGTGGTGCCAAACAGAAGTGGACTCTGTGACACAGCATTTATTATGAGCAGACGTTGCACTTACCATCAGGTGATCGATTTGCTCGGCACTCTAATCCATAAAAAACTAATCGTTGTCTAGGTTTTCAGACAGATTGCTCCTTTGACACAGTTTTAGCCAAAGGTCTGAGAATTTTAAAAAGGCTGTAGTTAATTCGGTACATGTCAGAGAATACTAGCTTTTCTATGAAACGTTTCCCTTGATTGACTTTTACTCCACCCACGGAACAAAATCAGGTTACTGATTCGCTTACGTCATTACCATTTATCGTGTGACCACCATCCTCATAGTACCGTAATATTGTACTTATTAATATGACAAATGTTGCAACAACTTTTGCTTAAGGCAATGTCAAATAGGTTTTTTGTAAAGCCGTTACAAAATTATGTCAAACGCTTATCAAAAACGTCACTGTGGTACAATAACCCGAGTTATTCTACGAAAAAATAATAATGACAAAAGGTTGAGACACCGTGACACGATGTATAGATGATAATCTCCAGTATTTAGGTATGGTTGTATCGATCTCTGCGTTTTTTTAAAATAATATTTTATGGTAACGTTCGTTTTTATAAATGTAGCATTAATACCGCACGTAAAAGTAGCTACCGTGGCTCAGGGTCTGGATGCCTCCTTTAAATGTCATAGTATGCTAGTGACCTGGATTTAATTAACAGTGCCAGCATTACTAAAATTATGCATATCAATTTAAGTGCTGTTTTATCACGTGCTTGGCAGTGAAGGAAACTTGGGGAAACATGAATGTCTGAGAAATTCGAAATATTTTGAAGACATGAAGTCCGCCAACCGGCATTGGAACAGAGTGGCCGATTAGTCCAGACTCTAGAAACCCTTTGAGAAACGAAAGATCGCCTATGCTTGGCATTGGGATATTTATATGGTGTTATTTACCGTACTTTAAAGTTCGGGTAAAACGTTTGTACTTTACAAGTATATTTCGCCACATCATATTCCATATATCTGACAAGGCGGAAAAATTAAGAATAATCATCGCGTTTGCCGCTTAGGGATCGACTTATTATCGCACCTATTACTATACATTATATATAATTTATATCTTACTTATAATAATCGAGACATTTTGATTTAAGATGATTCAATTTTTGTATTATACTAACCGGATCAAAAGCAATACAAAAAATACTTCCGATTTAAATAATTGTATCCTGCAATGACATAAAACGTATTATTCATAAGGACAACCCTTGTTCAATGAAACCGGTCCAAACAAAGCCCCTATAGGGAACCATTAATTTAGTACACTCTAGGGTTAAGTGCTCTCTTTACATTGAGTCTATTATTTAAATATTACGCTACTTAGACCAACAATAAACTACAAACCAGAAGTCAATTTGGAGTGCTGTTTTTGTATATCAAAATAAATTATTTACATGTAGACAATGAATTTGATGTATGACACGTTTATTGTGGAGTGTACTTGTTTATGAGAACACTGTTTCACGAAAGTTGACTTAAATAAAAAAAATGATCGTAATTTTTTTACATTACATTTTTGTCCTTCGTAAACTTTAAATCACGAACGGTCATGAAATCCTCTATCGAAAGAACGACTAACACGAGTTAAGACAAAATCAAATAATTTAAAACAAGACAACAATCAACCTAACAAACAGGTTTTTGAAATTAATGTATTGTTATCTGAATAATTGTTCTAGAAACATAAACTACCTATGTTTAACTGCAAAAATGAGCACCTGTTAGTATTTTTTTTATTATTACATCCTCATTTTGTATTAGTTTGATCTCAAAAGTATTGGCTTAGATTGGCCACGTAGATTTTATTTCACGATAAATGGCCGCTCCTAACGTCATAGGTCAAATATCGATCGTAAAAGCTCGTTCATTTCCCCAATGTGACACTGTCACGTAAACTCATATGCATAGTAAGCGCAGACGGCCTTATAAATATCTGGACCATAAATAGTAATAAAATTAACATGGAATTACAATTTACAAAAGTGTAACTGAGTTCGACAGTCATGCCTGCGACAAACATATCACGGGCCGGAATTTGAACTACCTAAAAATATCTCATTTGGGTCATCTTCAAATTCATTTAGTTTACTTTGTTTCATGTGGGAGTTACATGACATAACACTTATTAACATTTTATCACCAATCTAACCACGTCGTTCATTAAGCAGATTTTTAATAGAATGGAATAAAAGTTAATTAAGTTAAAGGTATGTCATTTAAAAATTCAATAGAATGTCGCTATCTTTCTACTTTCTTCTAATGGCGACTCTCGAAGCTTCTATAAGAAGTCTATAAGAAGAAAACAGATAAATCTTTAAATTTACTGCTCTGTACCTTCATATTTGAATAAAGCTGATTATAAGATCTATCTGCATATTGAAGTTATTTTTTACATCCTTAATCGAAAGATTTGCGAAAATACACGTCAATTTCTCCGCAAGTGTGTGCCTGATCTAGAAAACGATGACTCACCCATGAATACGAGTGATGATGCGATTGAAAGTTTAAATTCAAATTACGAACTGGTATGCCTTTAATCGGATTTATTGGAATCGCGACAAATCGGAATTGACTTATTTTTAGAACATGCAATTTTCACCTTTGGTGAGTTGATTTAAGACGCGTTTGATCTTTCATGAACGCACTGATATTGGTAATTTAATTCTTAGGCATTAATAACGATTTAAATAGGCATCTTTCACACACGAAACTATGAATTTGAATCGAATCAAAGCACCTACCGCTGAGCGTAGGTTGAGTAACAACTATTTGTAACGAATAAGACTGAGATTTATTCACAACATGCTATACCCGCGACTTGGTTTGCGTGTAGATCTTTGATATTAACTCCCGGAACATTATCTGTAATCTTTAAAATCTTAATTATTCCATTTTATTTTATTTATGATTTGGTTTTTATTGGACATTTCTTCGAGTCTTTGAAAACGTGGAAGAGAAATGACTCGTCGTTATTTACGCTTCTTTACAGAACTCGTGCATAAACAAGTTATACCAAACGACATTCTTTTGTAATTCTGGGATACGTGTTGAGTTTCGCAGGCCGTGTCTTGTATCATTAGCTTATTTAACAGTTTTTGAAGTATTTTATGTACCGCTGGTGTAAGTATTATTAAATAACAATAATGTATTATTTTGTTTGCTGTGGTTGTGCATGGCAGGTCGATTAGTACCATGCAACACGTATAACAAAGATACATGCATCAAAGGCGTACCCGCCAAAAGAGCTCGCAGAAATGAAAAAAGGCATGGGCTTAGCAGTAAGACATGTATAAGCAGTTAATTTACTTTACTTACTCTATAACAAACATCTGATACAGGAACGTGAAGATGTTGATTGATAAACCATATACAATACATGTGGGCCATAATTTTTTGGCATGAGTAGAGTACTGACCTCCTAGCTAGGTTACCGATTAAACTGTATTTATAAGATACAGTCCTATGCTCCCTTTAAGTGTAAAAGAAATTCAACTTTAACAATGCATCATCTCCCATTAAAAAAAAAATGCAAACAACAACATTTTCTTTTATTTCAATGTTGTGTTTGAAACGCTCTTGGATTAAGAACAACATGTCAATTCTTATTTAACAGTTTTAGAAACTAAGCAAAAAAACAAAATCCATACCGTATAGAAGGAGTTAACACCACCTATCTCCATAGTAAGCGGAGTAGAAGAATTTTGTTATTAAAAAAACACATTCAAAGTGAACACCGTTAAGCATAATCTTATTTATTGTTTAATCCCCGTGTCGGCTGTCAACTGCGAAGTTTCGTCTACTCAAAAAAAAAACCGAGTAATAAATTGCGTCAAAGCGGTCAACGCGTCGCTTCACAGACATCAAATCTGTACAAGCTGCCATCGAATGCGCATCTTACTCCAGTGCGAGAGCGCGTCCAATTAAACCATGACTTGAGAATGAAGAATGAGAGATTTCTTTAACAAGCAAGGTTTCGTTTTGAATTATGCAATACAATGTTACTACTGAATGAAACTAATGTCAAACAAATACCAGTACGCTGTTAAGTTCGTTCAGGTATTTTTAGAGGGTCACAAAAACGGTGAAAAACGAAAATAATGACCATCGGTAAAATGTTCACGTGACCTATAAATATCTATGCTCGGTAAGGTAACATGTGGGTATGATGTCACCCCTGAAGTCCATTATTATTGCTTTTGTTTATTATCGGATAAAGCAATGAGCAAGCAAGGCCTTGAGGTGGTACCTACCTAAACGAAAAGAATCTATTAAAAATTGGCGAAAGAACTGATTTTTTTAAACTATCTTTTTATATTATTATAACCTAATATACATAATAAGAATACAGGAAATATTGTATTACTCATATTGTACTGTGATGGTTCCAGTTCAATATTATTTAGTAACGCAATTCGTGAAGTTCTGCGAAAGTTCCACGGCGAATTTTGATTAACCAAAAAACAAAAAAATCGTTGGGTATACCGTCACACTCGCATATCCCGAAATCGCAGAGGCATTCACTCTTCTTTCCCTTTATATTGTCTGTCGGGGAAAGAGAAAGAGGTAATTTCACGAAAATCATAATACATCTAAATCCGAAAACCAATATCACTGGTGGTAGGATTTCTATACACGAATTAATATAGGATACCGCTGCAGTGAGCAGCTATTCTGCCGTGAGTCAGTAGTGTGCAAACGTTACTGTGTTTCAATTTGAAGAGCACTAATAGCTAGCATAATAACTGGACATATGAGACTTAAGAACTGATGTCTCACAAACACAATCACAAACAATACAAAACATGCTGCCACAAATATGCTGGATGACACAGCATTTGTTATAGGCAGGCGTTATACTTACCATTAGGTGAACGATTTGGTCGCCCCGTCTCTTTCTTCCGTTAAAATATAATTAATTTGATGCAATGTTCGACTCAAAATCTTGCAGACATGCTCGTTATCCGCTGAGAGTTTTATTTCGTAGATACGAAGTAGCGTTAACTATTAACCCGTTACCTCTACGCTGAATTACTTCAAAATATCTAATACATTTGTTAAAACTATTTATTAAAAAAAATGTAAATAAATAAGTGAAATGTATCTAAGCGTTATTTTTAGAAACACGATAAGGAATTCTTAAAGCTAGTACCACGCGCGCCACTAGGTCGCAGGTCGACCGGCATGCTAGTCTGTTGTCACACCATTAAGGGGATGCACTCACACCATATTTACAATGTTAATAACTGGTCTTATGTCATTCACGTGACAATGGTTTTGTTATATATATAGTGAGCCTATATCGCAAATGTATAAATATTTTTTTTTGTATCTCTAAACATAATTTAATGTACTAGACTTTTTTTTAATTATTTTTATTTTAATAACTTTCATAAAACCCCTCCAACACGCACACTTCACACACACACACACATACACAAAAAATGCGCGCACGCGCGCGCGCTTTCGTCCACTCTCTTTCTCTCTTTTACACATACGCATTTATAGTCAATAAATTGTATTTTAGTTCTTATACCTATCAAATTTTATCCATTTATTTGATTGACTTTCCTTGTGTTACCACGACCTGAATGGACGATGACTACTTGATACAGGATCTGCTTACATACTAGGTCATGCCACCACAATTATTGAACACAAGTGGTTTGTTAACAAACAAAATATTTATACCACAGCGCGCAGACTGTCATCAATTTTTAAAAGATAATTGATGTTGGGAAATTAATTTAATAATGTCAAATACAACACTGTGCCTCACGTTTACCTACATTTGATAAGTGGTCCAGGCTAGTCCTGGTACGCACTTTAGTAAATTTCACAATATAACGTGTGCCTCTTAAAATATTGATATTAATTATAAACGTTACAGCGATTAAAATAAAAAGTGAAAAGCTTCGCCTTAACAGGTTAGAAAGTACAGAGTGACCGAGGTCGGGTGGATCTTCATTAGGGCCGGGTACACTGGCTGCGCAGCATTATAGTAATTAGCAACAGGTTTTTACGAAACCTTACCGTTGGAGTTATCGGAGAATTAACTGTTAAAGCATGGCAACAACATGTAGCGTAAGAGGCATTAGAGTAATCTTAATAAATCCTAGATAAAGATTCTTAAGGAACGGCCACGTCGAAAATACCCGCAACCGACGAGCTTGAAAACGCTAATGAAAGAAGCAAGTGGAATATGTGGTCTCTGCCTACCCCAATGGGAAAGAGGCGTGACTGAATGTATGTGTGTAAATATTTTTTGTTGTAGTGTTTTTTTTTTATTGGATAAAGTGATGAAACGAGCAAAACGTTCACCTGATGGTAAGTGCAACGGTCTGCCCATAACAAATGCTGTGTCACCCAGAAAATTTCTGTGTGACACCACACTGTGCCTTAAGTCTCATATGCCCAGTGATTACGCTAGCTCTCAGTGCCCTTCAAACCAAAACACAATAAGGTTTGCACCCTACTGCTTTACGGCAGAATAACTGGATCTGGGGCGGTACCTACCCAGACGGATTCCTGCATAGGAATCCTTCCTCCAGTAATGAAATGGCGATGTAAGAAAATGTACCTTCATCTCATCCCGAGGGCATCGTAACAGTCGTCTGATGGAAATGCATGACATGTCCACTCCGGTGGCGGAATAACATTATACGTAAATGGAGTAACGCCTCTTTCTCATTAGGGTAAAAATCTAGCAAAATACCAGACCGAAAATACACTGATCGGTGACGGGCTGACTCTAAGGAACCAAGCGAATGGTACTGCGGTCACCAATTCGCCTGGCAAGCGTGGTGATAGCAGTGGACTATTAAATCAAATTATATTTTACGGCTAAATCACGATAAGAACTGTTTTTTTATATAGAAGAGGGGGCAAACGAGCAAGCGGCTCACCTGATGTTAAGTGATCGCCGCCGCCCATGAACATCCGCAACACCAGAAGAGTCGCGGGTGCGTTGTCGGCCTTTGAGAAAGGAATAGGCTCTTTTCCTGAAGGTCCCTAAGTCATATTGGTCCGGAAAAACCGCTGGTGGCAGCAAGTTCCACAAAGTGGTCATATAAAAAAAAAGTAAAGTAAAGTTTCAGCCTATAAATGTCCCACTGCTGAGGACAGGCCTCATTTCTGAGAGGGTTTTGGAGCTAGGAAGAATCCGCCACGCTGCTCCAATGCGGGTTGGCGGATTTCACATGTCCTCAAGATATTTCTATTCCTCGGACATGCAGGTTTCCTCACGATGTTTTCCTTCACCTCCGAGCACGTGGTAAATCAGCACTTAAAATTGTAGAACAATATTAGAGGTGCTGGCACCGGGGATGGAACCCAGGTAACTCGCTTACTATAAAATCAAAAGCGAGCACCAGGCCCCTGAGCTACCACGGCTTATAAGTGGTCATGCGTGGTCACGCAAGTGGTCATGCGTGGAAGAAAATTCCTCGAAAAGCGCACAGTGGTGGAATGCCACCCCTCGAGGTGATATCTTTAGCATCGCGTTAAACCCAGTATAACTTTCCACTTCAAACATTCGAACGCGTAAGCAAACTTAAAGCTTCTCTAAAGTATGTGTACATGGATACAAGATAATTACATAATTTACGATAGTACATTAGAAGTGAGACAGTAAATTAATGCAGGGTCTTGTGACTGACCATCCGTGAAGTTCTTGAATATTTTAATACCAGTATAACAGCATTGCTAATTCCGACCCTCGTTAGGGTAAGTTGCTATTAAGTAAACAGCATAATGGGATAGTCTTGTTAACGGCAAAGACTTCACAGATCTGATGTTTCGAGAATCTCTGATAATAGTTTTTAGCTAGAAACAAACGAGTTTAATATTTATTGCAACTATCTCATTGATTTCGTCAGGGACGCCTGACGTCACGCATATTATTTATATTGTAATCCATAATTCAGTTTGTATAGTCAACAATGAAATTAGTTTACCACCCTTAGGTTGAATGTCGTTTGCACATCACAAAACTGCAAGGTCTGTTTTCGCTTAAAATATTAATGCGTTTTACCGCGCAATATATCATTACATAGTTTTGCGATTAAAGACTTTGGTTGTAGAAAAATAAAGAGGAGCGCGCTGCCAACATTAATAATTGTGTTATTTTCTATTTTCCCAAACCAATTTCTGAAATGGTAACTTAAGAAATCGTTAATGGAGATGCGGACGCTGTTTCCCGTGGCCCATGAGTGCAATTGCAGCCCATTAAACCCTTAGACTCCGCTGAACAGTTCAGAAACTAATTAAGAGCTGCTTAATTGTTTTTAACAAAGAGAGGTTAGTCTGTGATGCGAAACTGCGGTGGGTTGAAATGTGGTGCAAGTCACGACCGATTACTATGTTTCCTATTCTATTATAAAAGGCGTAAGGCAATTATTTGTCAGTGCTGACTTGAGTCTTGATAGTTTTTGAAATTAAAAAATGGACAGCTTATAAAGATCCCACTACTGGGTGCAGGCTCTTTTCTGAGCGGGTAATGGACCTTTATAATGCGGTTTGGCGAACTTCATATGTCTCAAAAATATTTTTTTTATTACTTAGACATACCGGTACATACATACATACATGCCGTGTGGTAGCGGTGGCCGTGTGGTAGCGGCCTAAGAGAATCTACCACCCCATCTCATCCCGTGGGTGTCGTAAAAGTCGACAGAGGGAAAATGAAAACCAGGAGATGGGCAGCAGCATCTTGCTGGAACATCTGAATAAATAAACTGCGGTTGCCAACCCGTCTGCCAAGCGTGGCAACTATGGCAAAATCCCCCCAAAACGAGAGCTACAAACGTTTGTGGCAATCTATGAGGGAGGTCTATGTTCAGCAGTGGACTTTTGATAGGCTGAAACGACGACGACGACGACGACCGGTACCTGACGATGTTTTATTTACGGTTGTACATCGGGACAAATAATAATTAATAATTCGAGTGCTACCGACTGGAACCTGGACTTATTATAAAATAAAAGGCAAACGCCTTGCCATAAAAATACCACTCGAGAGTTAATAATTATAAAAAGAAATAAAATTTTAAATTTACTGTGTTTTTATACGGGATATAATCTTGGTATTATAGAGGAAGAGTTAATTAAAAATATCCAAAGCTCTCTTTCGTTTCTAAACTATTAAAAGCTTAAGTGAATGAAATAATTAACTACCAGGGAATGCTTGACCTAGTTGCTTTGTCCGGCAAATACGAGTACGGTACGGTACCACGTAAGCGACTCTGGCCTCCCAAGCTACTACTGTATCCTCCTGCTGCTTCCGAGATAGTGGTCTCCTACGCTTTATAGTTCCTTTCCCACCTTCCAATTCCCTACCCCATGTCATTTCCCTTCCTCTCCGCCAAGTCAGCGGTTGCCATGCCGATAGCCTATCTACTCGCTACTCTATGTATGCAATAATACAACAATCTTAAAATTTCTAAGTCTTACATCTCATGTGGTACATATCGATATTTCCGTAACTTGGGCCACATACGTGTCCATAAAGTACTGGCATATGACCGATAGGTCAAATCGGTTCGTTTCCCTTACGTCGTTCTTGCCTTTGATTAAAGTTTAATCTACCGTTTTATGTTTTTAAGGCGTAAGTGGATAAATAAGATTGTTTACATTACTCCTTTAAACATGTTGATGGATGCGCGTTGATTGTGAATATTAATGACGCTGGATTTATTGATGTATATCTCTGTATTTATATGCGCGTCCGCTTAGTTTTGTAATTTCAAAATATAAACAGTATTAGAGTTTAAGTTAAAAATAAAGCTGCTTGTTTGCTGCGGTGATTTTTTAAAAAAAAACTGTCACTGTCTTGTTAATGACATCGTCTTTGTGAAATATGGCTTCCTGTAGATTGCAGAACAACTGTCTTAGTCTCAAATATGCAAACCGTTGAGCTGTGGTAAGGCGATCGCCAGTCTGACTTGGCAGTCAGTAGGAATTTACCGGTGGTAGGATTCCTATGCAGGAATCCGTCTAGGTGGGTACCATCGCAGAGCCAGTTATTCTGCCGTGACGCAGTAGTGTGCAAACGTCAATTTATTTCGGTTTGAATGGCACTGATAGCTAGTGTAATAACTGGGCATATGAGACTTAGGAACTGATGTCTAAGGGCGACGGGCACAGTGTGGCGTCACACAGAAATATTCTGGGTGACACTGCATATTTTATGGACAGACGTTGACCTTACCATCAGATGAATAATAAAAATCGCCTATACTTGGGGAATACATTTTTTTTGATTGCATGATGAAACGAGCAAAACGTTCACTTGATGGTAAGTGCAACGTCTGCCCATAACAAATGCTGTGTCACTCAGAAAATTTCTGTGTGACACTACACTGTGCCTATCACACTGAGACATAGGTTCTTAAGTCTCATATGCCCAGTGATTACGCTAGCTCACAATGCCCTTCAAACCGAAACACAGTAATGTTTGCACACTACTGCTTCACGGCAGAATAACTGGCCCTGGGGTGGTACCTACCTAGACGGACTATTGCTTAGGAATCCTACTACCAGTAAGAATATATTACAGAAAACTTTAGAGTAAATAAATTATTTCGAAATAATCCGACTAAAACAATTCTAAAGCTTGGGGCCAGAAGTCATACTTATTGCTAATATAAATAACTTGATGACAGTACCATTGATGTATATTCTGTGAAATGAAAGACGTAGCTAAACGGGTCTTTCCAATCTCTGGTGGTCTCTAAGCGATTATTAACTATATTTATAACCGAATAACCGCGGGCAGTCACTTCTGTGGAAGTTACTTAAGTGTGTCAGACTGAAATCGAGAAATAAATCACATTGACTGCGGCTTGGGTGAGGAACACACAAGATCTGATACTTATTATTTTATATTAAATTGCATACCTTACATAAACTGCAGATATATATATAGTTCTATTTATATTTAAATTATACTTTATCAAGTTCTATATTTTACTGGTGGTAATATTCCTATGCAGGAGTTTATATAGGTTGGGTACCTATAGGTACAGTAGTACCGGTCGTCATCGAGCAGTAGTGTGCAAACATTACTGAGTCGGTCTGAAGGACAATGTAAGCTAGTCGAATTACAGGGGACATGAGGCTTAATAAGTGACATCTCAGGGTGACGAGCGCAGTGTAGTAGCGTAGTAGTTTTAACGATGATAATAATACTCGTAGTTAATAAGGAAGAGGAAACGCTGGTTGAGATTTGATGTGCAAATAATATAATATTTCAGTTCTGATGCTATTCATATAAAATAGAAATAACAAAGCGACATAGTAAACTTAATAACAATTAAGAATTATTTTAATAACATTTGCGTTATACGGAGATGACGCCTTTTATATATTTGTTGTGTTTGTTATGATAGCGGCTTAAGGGATCCTACCACCCCATCTCATCCCGTGGGTGTCGTGAAAGTCGACAGAGGAAAAACTAAAACCAGAAGATGGGCAGCAGCATCTTCCTGGAACATCAGAATAAATAAACTGCGGTTGCCATCCCGCCTGCCAAGTGTGGCAACTATGGCAAAACTCCCACCAAAATGAGAGCTACAAACTTTTGTAGCAATCTATGGGGGAGGCCTATGTTCAGCAGTGATGATGATGATGATGATATATTTGTTAACTCAAAGCCATCATAAGATTATGAACACACTGCTGGACATCCGCCTCTCCTGAGAAGGAGCGATTTGCCGTAATTGCTTGGCAAGCGGATAGATAATCACAGTACCGAACTTTCGCTCTTTAAACGCTGCCCGGCAAATTTAAATTTGGTCGCTCTTTTTTTCAGGACGGTTAATTTCGGAATTACGCGTGATCGTTTTTTACGATACTCCCGTGACGAAATGGGAGTTTCTTTACGCCTCAACCACGTTTTTGTATTTACCACTAGCAAGATCTTACTTAGTGTGACATCCGCACTAATACTCGTATTATAAACGCGAAAGTAACTCCCTCTGTCCCTCTTATTTTTTTTTAGTATTGTCTATTGAAAAACGTTGCTCCACAGTAGGATTTCTCCTGTGTCGTGGGTGAGTTTTACAGATATAAATTCTGCATGCACAAACACCCAGACCCGGAACAACTATCTGTAGGCGATACAAATATTTGTCACATGCGGGAATCGAACCCGCGACCCGCGGCGCAGAAGTCATGGGCTTAACCACTGCGCCGAACGAGCCTCTGTCTGTTTGCTACCTTTTACGGTCAAACCGACAGAGCTAGCTTAGCAACATAGATTCGGCATAGATCGGACGCAAGCTATCCCTGTGCCGAATTCCATCAAGATCGGTTCAACGGTTCAGCCGTGAAAATGTAACAAACAGACAGTAGGACAGAGAGAGTTACTTTCGCATTTACAATATTAAAGTGTGGATAACTGAATAAGTGTAGCTAATAGATTTTTTACTGCTAATTGTTTTATCTGTTACGTTACGAAGCAGAATATGAGACGAGTAGGTCTGGAAAGTTCTCCATTCCAGTTTCATTACCCAGCAATATCAAATATTAATGTGTTCACCGTCCGGGATATTAGCTTTATCCGGTACTGTATTGGTAATTATTCGCTACTGTCTTTTAGTTATTGTTAACTACCCGCAACCGATGAGCTTGTAAAACGCCAATAAAAGTAGAAGCGAAAGATGTGTGTCAGGATCATAGCATATGGGAAGATGTGGTCTCTGCCTACCCCAATGGGAAAGAGGCGTATGTATGTAAAATGTAATTTGTTGCTAGATTTAGTTGAAATGACAACAACTTCCTAATGCAAAGTTCTGGGTGACTTCGGGAATATATAGGCAGGCATTGCAGGTGAACGACTTGCTATCGTCTTCACTGACTTCCATTAAAAAAAAGGTAAAACTTTTTTTCGCATAGACTTACCGCTAACGCTACCGCTTACATAATCTGAGCACGGAACAAACCTTGTCACTGTGGTGAGTTGTTCGCTCAAACAGGCAGAGGTCGTCATAGACGAATACCTGAGTTCGCAGCTTTACGAGCTTTCGAGGAAAGTAACGCAACGGTTTTGTATAGAAACAACTTTACGACTATTCCTATTGCATTGTCGAGTTTCCCCGGCTTGTGCGAATTGCGGTGTTGTAAAACTCTTTGTGTTGCGTTAGTTTGTTTGAGTGTTCAAAGGTGGGATGCCTCGAAGGCATAAAGTGAAACCGTGGAAGAAAAACATAAGTTCGTCGACAAATTACTCGTTTGGTTTAACTTTGACCAGCAAATATCTTTAAGACTTGTTCTTGCATCAAAATTACCGCAAATTTACCGTGAGCGCAATTAGATAAATGTTTTATTTAATTAAATTTAGAATTATCGGTTATCGACAAACAGTGGTGGGATTCCTATACAGGAATCCGTCTAGGTAGGTACCACCCCAGGGCCAGTTATTCTGCCGTGAAGCAGTAGTGTGCAAATATTACTGTGTTTCGGTTTGAAGGGCACTAAGAGCTAGCGTAATCACTGGGCATATGAGACTTAAGAACTGATGTCTCAGGGCGACGGGCGCAGTGTGGTGTCACACAGTAATTTTCTGGGTGACACAGCATTTGTTATGGGCAGACGTTACACTTACCATCAGGTGAATGTATTGCTCGTACCGTCACGTTCATGAAAAAAAAAAGTTGTGTGGTCGATTTGCTAAGAATCACAAAGGAATTTACAATATCTTATGGTTGTGGATTCTATGTTTATGTTATTATTGTTTGGCAGATGATATTGCCAAGGGAAAGGTTAGGTAACCCGCCAGATCGGGCAGACTGACCTGGGGAGGACGTCTTCTCCAACCAGTAATCTTTAGATGCTGTATATATAGTTCGCATCTCAGATACTTTAATAGCGCGATGTTAGACGTTTGTGATATTTCTTGAGCCTATCGAGTGGCGACATAGATGTCGCTGCAGTTGCTGTTGCAATTTCTGGTTTTATTTCAATATTTTTATCGCAAATCTTAAATAAACAATTTTAGCGTGTATTTTTTAATCAAGTCAATCAGTATTCAGTTGAATTTGAACAATACACCGGGAACATATTATACAATCAGTATACAGTAATATTATAAATGCGAAAGTAACTTTCTCTGTTTCTCTGTCTATTTGTTACGTTTTTGTTACCTTTTCGCGGTGTAACCGCTCAACCGATCTTGAGGAAATTTAGCACAGAGATAGCTTGCATCCTGGGTACCGACATAGAAGAAGAACTTTTTATCACTGTAAATCAAATAGCTCCCACGGGAAAAAAAACAATATATCGCGGGAACCCCCTATATATAATACATATATATATACACTATATATATAAATAAATAAATAAATAAATATATATATATATATATATATATATATATATATATATATATAAACTTAATTTGTACATTTGATGATGAAATTAATTAAAACCATTTAATTTTATAATAAGGACGCCTAAATATATAGTCACAATTAATCAAATCAAATATATTGAGACTACACTGACAGCTAGCGTAATCATTGGGCATATGAGACTTAAGAACTGACGTCTCGGGGGACGCGTGCAGTGTGGTGCCACACAGAAATATTCTGGATGACACAGCATTTGTTATGGGCAGACGTTGCATTTAACATCAGGTGAACGTTTTGCTCTTCTCGTCCCTTTCTCCAATAAAAAAAACTTCTTCTGTAACTTTATATTATTCATTTAACGGTCACACTTCACTTTCATGCTTCACTTTAATGCACACATTTCTAAATAATATCTTCAAGCTCGTGCTTAAAAATAATCTTGAACAAATCAAAGTCAAATTTAATGAAGTGACCATGGCTGCAAACGCAAAGTTAATTACAAAACTTTTTATGAAACAAGTAATTTTAACTGCTCTAAAAAAACTAATTAAATTTAGGACGGTACAAACTAGCGACTGACGTTTGTAGTGAATTTTTTTATCAACAAAAAATGCTTCTTCTTTAAGTTAGAAAACAATTATAACCCTTTTTTTATTAATAATATATATAAATGATTTACAATTGTTTATATATATTTTCAATTATGAAAATGACTGACGATCGCGTGACCTAGTGGTTAGAGTACCTGACTTCTACGCCGCGGGTCCTGGGTTCGAATCCCACCCGGAGCCAACAGTTGTGCAAAAGCACATGTTGTTGGTTATCGGGTCTGGTTGTGTTGTACATGTGAAATTTATGTCTTATGCCTGTAAAATGCACCCACGATACAGGAGAAATCCTACTGTGGTGATTCGTTTTTTTAAAAGAAAAGTAAAATTGCTTACAGAATCTTCAAAAGGACAATCGAAATTCTATTTATTACACTTAAGCAATTACCTTGAATATGTAGATATACGAGTATAGATAAGTATTCGTGGCAATCTTGGTAGCGGCCTATGTTTATCAGTGGACTTGTGTGGATTTGTATTTTTATTCAAGAAAGTGACGAGGTCATTTAGACATTCAGCTTTATCAGATCTTAAGTCTCATATGTCCAGTAATTACACTAGCTCTCAGTGCCCTACAAATCGAAACACAGTAATCTTGCACAGTACTGTTTCACGGTCAAATAACTGGCGCTACTGCTACCTAGACGGATTCCTATACGAGAATCCTACCATTAGTTAAGGACTTAACGAAGAAGGACGAAGAATTAAAAGACGAATTACTGGCAATAGGCATTCTATCGTCATCATTAGTTGGACTATGAGCCTATTTTTTATGCTGAACTTATAGAAAGTTTTCAATAACATACATTTTATTTTATAGTTAAGTATTTAACTGTGTTAAAGGTCTTTTAAATTTGATTCTGATAATGTTAATTATTATTGCATTTCTAAGGTTCTTTTTGTCATTTTCTGTTATTTTGGTTGTTGTTAAGAAGTTTGTATTAAGAGTTAAACTTTCGAAGAAATACATGAATTCAATACAAGTTCGCCAGCACTTTTACAAATAATGAACGATGATGTATTTTTTTTTTTTGCTAATGATATATTTTTAAAATATGCAAACATTTCAAAGATTTAAAAGTCGGACGTCGGCGCTACAGGTGATAAAGTCGCTTCATTTAATCGCAAGTGTATGTACGTTGCTCTCGCGATCGCGTTCATGTCAAGCGATGATCCGGGTCGTGAATACGTCACGATATCTGTCGACCTCTGACGGATCACGTCAGTGTCTCAACACGTCATGTCGTGCGTCCGTGTGAACGTTTTTGAAGCGAGAGCTTTTGTGGCGCGCATGCATTTTGCTCGAAATTGGAGCAAAATTTATGGATACGCTCTAAATAAAATATAAATGAAAGGAACTTTTTTGAATGTGAACTGTTTGGAAAAAAATAAAGTGAAGATGATGAAATATTTAGATTAGAGTACTCAATAGTGAGTCAACTGCGTAACGTAACATAAAACTGTAACAAGAAATAACAAAAATTATGAACTTGTTATTATCTATTAAGGTCATTGTAGGACAGAATTAGGCACTAAAAGTATTTAATGTCTAACAATATCTTAGTTATTATTATGTGACTTATGCTTCATCATCATCATCATTATTTCAGCCTATTGCTAGTTTTTGTTTGAAGGGCACTTGAGAGCTACCGTAATCACTGGGCATATGAGACTTAGAACATATGTCTCAGGGTGACGGGCGCAGTGTGGTGTCACACAGAAATGTTCTGGGTGACACAGCATTTGTTATAGGCAGACGTTGCAGTTATCATCAGGTGAACGTTTTGCAGGTTTCGTCACTTTATCCAGTTTATTTATCATAGTTATATTATATAAGATGTTCTAGAAAGATGCTGCTGCCCATCTCCTGGTTTTCGTTTTTCCTCTATCGACTGTTACGACACCTACGGGATGAGATGGGGTGGTAGATTCTCTTAATTCGCCACCACACGGTGTCTTATGCTACCTTAATCTTTATTTAACTTACACCTAATTTATTTAAATAGGTATTCGTAACAAGACGAACACCTTTGCATCATAGTTGCGATGACGTAAGTGTAGAGAACACATTTGACAGAATAAATCTCAATGTACATTTAAATTGAAAAAAAAAACAAATATTAGCTAATACATTCTAAAATTCTCACACCAGCATGACTCAATATTGAACAGTAACACTTGCAAAATTAGATCACCTTCTTAGAAAAATGTCACAAGAATTTTAATGCGTACTACAGACTGCAAATATTTCGTCTCTTTTTTTTTGCGTCAACTTATTTGTTAAAAAGCATTCTTTGTTTAAATCTTAGAATAATTGTAAGCCAATTTCTTTCTACTAAAACACAAAGTTATTATTCATACACTAAGGTAATTGTTACCAAATAAATAATATCGTTAATTATTATTCCCAATTAATAATAGTAACACCAACAAGCGTTGTATTAAGATTACAGAATGAATAGAATTACATTAATGCTTACATTGGTGAACATTTTAATCTATCTATTTCATATAACTATATATTTTACTGGTGGTAGGATTCCTGTGCAGGAATCCGTCTAGGTAGGTACCACCCCCGGACCAGTTATTCTGCCGTGAAGCAGTAGTGTGCAATCATTACTTTGTTTCGGTTTGAAGGGCACTGTGAGCTAGCGTAATCACTGGGCATATGAGACTTAAGAACTTATGTCTCGGGGTGATGGGCACAGTATGGTGTCACACAGAAATTTTCTGGATGACACAGCATTTGTTATGGGCAGACGTTGCACTTACCATCAGGTGAACGTTTTGCTCGTTTTATCACTTTATCCAATAAAAAAAATATACGTCGACGACCATGTCTTATCTGATCAGCTTGATCCACTGGTTTTGCGAAGAGATGTTGAATAATTTGCATTTTTTATAGGATAGGGTAGGGTACCACGGGTAGTGTTCCGAGCAATGTTTTCGGATTAATTCCAACCGCTGATTTTCAACATCGCACATTGCGGCATTTTTACAGCTGTTTCAGGAAGATGCTGCTGCCTATCTCCTGGTTTTTATTTTGCCTCTGTCGACTTCAGGGACCGACTCTCGGGATGAGATGGATTGATAGATTTTCTTAAGCCAGCCTTAATTTAAACAGTGTATAAAGCAGATTTCGAAACTTTTGGTCCAAGTATCAAATAACCGATGACACGATATTAAAACGGGATGTAAAAGGGATTCAACGTTTGTCTCTGTCTTTAATCGGTTTACGCAGATTATATCTAATCCCGATGATTATCGGCGTAGATCAGCTCTTAAGACTTTATTAGTTTTATTTTATTAGAAAATAGTTTTCTGTTATATTTATATTGTTTCTGTATATAACGTAAAGATAAATTTTAATTAGTTAGTATATGTAATATAATATTTTGGGTATGTGTATATTTCTAAACCGCCTTCGCTGTTTATTCACTGCCCTAAGGTTGACTGGCAGACAATGCTTTTAGCATTACATTCCTTTGCTGTTTGTAAGGTCAAAAAGCTTTGATGAGAGCTTTCTGTAGATAAAGTTATAGACTACGTTATCTGTATTCTCGTATCGTTAATGTTATGTACACTTTTACACATTATTTGATACTTAAGAATATTTTTGTCTTATTATTTTTATTACGACGACCACTTGGCCTGGTGGTTAGAGTATCTGACTTCTTCACAACGGGTCCATGATTCCACAATTGAGTCGTGTAATTGTAAATTAATTTAATTTAATTCGGAAGAGGCGTGACTCTATCCATGTATGAATGTAATTCGAACCCAGAACCGTGTCGTGTGGATGCAGTCACGATTCTTGTCATATGTAAGTCAGCGACGTGGTTCAGAGTTCCCTTTCATATTTTTAAGTTATGGTTTAAGTAAAAATAACATTTCCTATGTTCCGTTACAAACTATTGTATTACCGTCGATTTCGGTCAAACTTAGTGAACGATCATTGTAAAAGAAATATTAAAAAATATAGTCCTAAAAGAAAGACATTAGTAAATGGATAGTTACTGGAAGGAAGTGAGATAACATGAGCTGTGCTCAATGTTGGCCCGCTCTGAAAGTCTTTTAAAGAAAACACTTTTTTCCCCACCCAAAATTCTTTTGTTTATTGAACCCAAAATTACATTTCTTGAATTAACCGCGAATGGTGTATGCACAGAATATGGATTGAAACTGCACCGCATCGATTAACTTAACAACAACTCTTTTATACAAAATATTATAATCGAGTCAGCGCTTTTTAATTACTAGGAATGGGACATAACGTTAATTCCAACTTATAATTATTCTTATTATAATTATTAATTATTATATTTAATTTCAAAAATTGTATATTTATCACATGAAAAAGACATCAACGCGTTACGCGCCGGTGTTGTAAGATGAATTAATTCATTTCGTCACTAATCAACGCATACTACAAATACATAAAATAATTTAACTTAACTAATCATCTATTCCAGCTATAACTGTTGCTTCTAAACGATTTTGCGGTATGTCCACAAACTAGTCCAGAATATGCAAGCGGTTCCTCTTAATAGAGAAGGCGCCAGTCGACAGGTATGTGCGAAATGGAGTCCATCAAGTCCCTTCTGCGCGACATTGTAACGTGGCGTGTACACTGGCGGTTGCATCCTCGTTTTAATTTTCTATTAACAGACTCATTAAACTATTTAGTAATTAGCTTAGAACCAATTAACTGTAATTGTCTAGGTCGTATTTAAACAAACTTTCTACTTAACACTGACGTCAAAAATACTAAATGGGCAAGTAGTACTTACTGGCATTAAGTACTACAATTTAAAAAATGAAATCAATTCATTGCTTACGCCTTAATGTAAGGGCTACAATGGACGCCCCCCCAATGGGTTCTCGCCTTGTCGTGGCGGGGGGGCTTAGTAGCCGTGGCTTGATCACCCACGGTGAAGCTAAGAGGGGCCCACATGGTCGGCTTGCGGCGTCAGGCTGGCCCGAGGAGGTCGCTCCGAGTGGGATACGCAAGCTCACTATGCTAACAGGTGGACTGCTAGGGGGAGCAGTACAGTACGCTGCTCTCCGCAGCCGAGGTGGATTCGCCAAGAGAAGAGGGTGTTGCGTTGCCTGTCTACCTGTCCCCGCAACTTTGACGGGGCCGCACCGTAGATGCGGCAGTGGTGGGGTCGCAGGGGAAGAGGAGTGTTGGTGTATCGTTGCCTCTCTCCGTATCCTCCGCGGCCGTAATGTGGTTGGCGGCGCATCCACAGACCAGATCCGCCGCTGGGGCCGGGAAACCTGGTGCTTTCGAGTGCAAGTTTCCTGACCCGCGTGGCGTACTCGCGGGAGTCCGTTGCGCACACCAAAAGGAGTCCGTGTTGGAAGGCGCATCGCGTGTTCCGGTGCGCCTTACTAAGAAGGAGTTGTCCTCTCCAAAGGTGGGGCCGGCGATGATAGGCGGCCGGCGACGGCGGGGTTGCGGATTTGTGCGCGAGCGTTCCCGTGGCCCTGCCAACATGCGGCGAAGGCGAAACACCTTGGGGATTTAGTCGGTGCAAGTCCAACATAAACCTGTCCTTCCCCTCGTGAAGGCGAGTATGCGTTAGGCATTTCTCCATGTCAAAAAATGGACAATGGGCGGATTTAATGCCTAGTTACATTCTCCACCAGTCAACCCATGTTATGGTGAAAGTAGATGGCAGGTGGTGAAAAGAACTCATAAATTAGTATTTATATGTAATATACAATTTAAATATAAACTATAGATTATACATATAGAAACACGTATACAATTAAATACTTAAAACATAACATACATAAGTAGGTATATATATATATATATAACCGAAATGTAATATCCTAATACGTACTCGTATAAACAATGTTGGCGGCAGCGAACATAGCCTACGTTTGCGCAGCTTTTTTCGTAGTTGCTTCGTTCACTCTGGATTTAAGGAATACTAATTCTAACCTTCTCGTAATATAATGAACAGACAGATGAAGCCTAGTTGTCAGAATACTTAACTTTTACGCCGCGGGTTCTGGGTACGAATCCAGCTGGAGTCAACATTTGTGCAAAAACTCAAATTATTGGTTTTCGGGTCTCGTCACGTGTATGTGAAATGTACGTTCTTAAAACTCACCCACAATACAGAGGAAATCCTACTGTATGGCATCGTTTTCATTTAAAGTAAAAGAAAGAAAAGAAAGTGTTTTTGAATAAATGTTAGCTCCAGCTGAGACTCGAACCCAAGACCCGGCCTAGAAGTCGGGTACACTGACCAGTAGGCTTAACCGGTGGAAGTAGTCGCGGTTTTAATCATCATGATTTGGAGAAATCCATCACAGTAAAGGAGAAACTATTTTTTTACAGAACGATACCGTAGTAGGATTTTCAATTTCAAATGCACAACACAAGCAGACTCGAAAAGCAACAGTTTGTTTGCAATAATGTTAACTTCTTATTTTTTTTTATTTGATAACGACGACACGAGCAAACCGTTCACCTGATGGTAATTGCTACGTCTGCCCATTACAGATGCTGTGTCACCCACAACACACTACTGCTTCACGGCAGAATAATAATTATTCCTGCGGTTGACTCCGGCTGCTTATCGAACCTACTATCCTCGGCTCAGAAGCCAAGAACGCTAACCACTACGCCACGCGGTCGTGATAATATACATGTCTGCTGTAGAACCCATTTTATTTGGCAATGCCTCGTTCTGAGGTGAAACACATGTCGTGGTATTTGGTGATGTGTATTGTGTAGGTGCAGGATTATAGTTGTAGTGGGTATATTTTGGTAGCGGTATTCGTTCGTGTATGGTACTGCTGCAGCGAAGGGCGGGCGTTGCTCAACAAGCAAACCGTTCACCTGATGGCAAGTAAGACGTCCGCTCATAAAAAATGCTGTATCACACAGAACATATCTATTTGGCACCGCACCGATCGTCACCTTGAGACACACTTAAGTCTCGTATTCTTAGTAATTACCTACACCAGCAAACTATCAGTGGCTTTCATATCGAAAAGTGTTTGAACGCTGCTACTTAACAGTGGAATAAGTGAAAACGCGGCGATTGAGTCACTCGCGGGAATTTTACCCGACTTCAAAAAAAAAGTTAAGTAAAAAATATTTTCGCCGATTGTGAACTGATTGCAGTGATTCTTTTTTTAGTTGAATTAGTCTCGACGAGTTTGACTCGAGGTCGGTCGCAAATTTGGGCAAGCCGTGATGATGGAATTCATGAGAAAATCATGAAACGTTTAAATTCGCATCAGCATGTTTGGAGCTCGCGGGAACGCAATCACCGTCACGTCTCGTTTCCCGCGACTGCGAACAAAAGTTGGCTACGCTAGTGGCCGCTGCCTACCCATTATATGGGAAAAAGGCCTGACTGTAAGTGTTTGAAGTCGGTTTTTTGATTAAATAATAATTATTTTTGCGTATTAGAAAATAATAATCATTAATTTGTCTTTTGTCTCTCTTTTTCCTCTATTTTATCGTCTTTACGACTGGTGCCGACCAGTCGTAAAGCATCGAGTATGCAATATAATTATATATATATTATTGAATCTATTCAAAATTATTAACATGGATGCTGCTTTGGTTTTCTTTCAGACTATTCTTAATAAAATTATTTAAATGTATTATTGACGAAGACAAAAAAAGATTTAACGAAATAGAGAAATTTTAAAAAATAAAGTTTGGAAAACGAAATATATATTTCTTACGTCGAAAAATACTTTTATTAAAAAATATGTATTGAATGGTATGTAAAATAGATTTAAATGAAACGGCACTAGGATGAAACGTGCGCTTGTTTACGTGGAAGCCTGTTTGTGTCATCATAATGCTCAGCGTCCATTTAGAACCTGACGCCGGAGACACGTCGCTGTCGGTTGGTAATTGGACCTATTTATTTTATTAATGAAAGCTTTATGTTTATGTAAATTAAACGTTTCACTTAAAATATTTTTACACAAACAGTCAAGAAGCCAGTAGCTCAGTAGCCGGACGGTCTTGTGAAATTCCATAGTACGCAAGTAACCTGGGTTCGATACCCAGGCAACATTATTTAAATTGTACGTTGTGATAAATGGAGTTGTAGGTGCTTGGTGACCAGATGCTGAGAAATATAACGTCCTGCATATCTGAGGAATAAGAAATATATTTCGATAACATGTGAAGTCTCCCATCCAATTGTCCACTGCTGGGCACAACCCCCTTTGATTTTTGACAGAGTTTTTGAACCCACCGGTTCACCACGCTGTCCAAGAGCAGATTGGCAGACTTTATTACTCACTTTATTATGGTGGTTCGCTCGGCGACGTCGTTCGCCACCCGTCACCACTCGTTTCCCGCGAGGGCGAAATATGTGCTACGTGTGGGGCCTCTGCCTACCCCTTATATGGTAAAAAGGCGTGATTTTATGTATATATGTTTATTATCGCATTGTGATTGAAATTCGTTACATTTCAATTTAACAAGAGCGCAATTTTGCGTTTAAATAATACTTTCTTTCTTGTAATAAGTAAAACAAATATAGGCCTATGTTCAGCAAAGGACTTATGATGGCTGAAAGGGCGATGAGGTGTAGTCACTTTCACAAAGAAGGAACTTATTTGTAACTAATGATTTGTGGAATCATGATTAAAGTCCAAACGCGTGTCTTTGAAACGGCTAGTAACCCTTTCTCATATATCATCACATAGTGTGGTATTAGATATTAGATAGGGTGAAAAAGCTGCGAGTCACCATGAGCACATCGTTCTTGTGATGTATCTAAATAAAGTCAACTTTTGAAATCATTAATAATACATTTAGCAATTATTTCATAAAAAAGTAAAGTAAGGTCAGTCTATAATTGTCCAACTGCTGAGCACAAGGAGGCTTGTTACTTTTTTTAGAAGGCTTTGAATTTGGAAGTTTTTTATTTACTTATTGAATAAAGTAACGAAACGAGCAAAATGTTCACCTGGTGGTAAGTGCAACGTCTGCCCATAACAAATGCTTTGTCAGCCAGGAAATTTCCGCATGACACCAGACTGCCCTCGTCACCCTGAGACATCAGTTCTTAAGTCTCATATGCCCAGTGATTACGCTAGCTCTCAGTGCCCATCAAATCGAAAGACAGTAATGTTTCCACACCTCTGCTTCACGGCAGAATAACACACCCTGGAGTGGTAACTACCTAGACGGATTCCTGCATAGGAATCCTACCACCAATTGTGGGAGGCGGACTTCACATGTCCACGAAAATGTTTTTATTTCTTAGACATTTTCGTTCCCCTCTCCTATGTTTCGCACATTTTGGGTTTCTTTGCGGTGATTTCCTTCACCGATGAGCACTTAGTAAATCAGCACTAAAAACTGCAGAACAATTTTGGAGGTGTGGGCATCGGGATCGAACTCAGATAACTCGCATGTTATGAAGTTTAAGGCGAGCCCTTTACAAAATGAGAAGAGACCAGTGATCAGTATTGGGACATTTATATGATGTTACTTTACTTTTAAATTTATTACATATTTTCATTCGAATAGAAATATGCCCTTAGAATTTCTATGTTTCTAATTAATTTTAATAATACTGAGCTACCGCCATGAATTTTTTTTAATTATTTTTAGGTAAGTTGATTGTTACCTCCCAGAAATACGTTGAAATGTTTCTCTGAAAAATATATCACAAGCTACATTCAGTTTTATAAAGTTCTCCGGTGTCGACAAAATTTTTTTGATATTGTAGAATAATACAACATTTCTTATGAGGCACTTCGAAATATATGTTCATTCATCGTTCACGCTTCTAAATTCGAGTTAAAAGGTGTGTTTATCTCAATGGAGATAAGGAGTAACCGTTAAGATAAATACAAAAGTTATTTTTTTTATTTAATCACGTGATTATTTTACACATTTAATAGTTTTTATTGTTTGTTATTACATACAGATTTAAACGCCATTTTGAAATGAAATATTGTTTTTTTTAAGGTAACACCAAAAAGGTAGCCCTACAGTAGGACTAATTCTGTATCGTGGGTGCGTTTTACACACGCAAATTTCACTTGCACACCACAACCGGACCCGCAAACGAACAAATCAGGGACTCCGACCACCAGACCATGCGGGTGTGAAGTGTCTGTGTGTCAACAACGTTCGTGGCTGTAGAAGCTAATTCATGCGCAACATTTTCGCCAGGAGTAATTTGCGGCAGGTAATGCATACCAGTGCCGCTTTGGTGTCTTTTAAATCTTTTATCCTTCAGGACGCGAAACCTTGTCTCATCGCGCTTATTTGGCAGATATTCGTTCAACACTTTTATAAGTGATCATCACTTTGGATACGCAATAGCCCTGCAGATCGCGGGCATCAGTTAGTTACTTATTGTTTTTTGTACGAAAATGCTTTCCATATCGTCAGAGGTATGTTCGGGTCATCGTTACTTACAAGAAGCAAAAGGAATGACATGGTCATTATTTTAACATAGAATTCTCCTAATGCAATTTGAATAAAATTCAAATATCGGTATAGTAGTAATTGTAAGTCTGGTTCGGTATCACGTTGAGCGCATTTGCAAGTAAATGTTTTTAAGTATCAAAATGTGCTTCGATTCGTGCCTCGACCCCGAGACCTCTTGAGGTAAAAGCAAAAGTAAGTCTTCGGTATCACAACGACCATTGGAACGGTGTTAATATATTTATCTGAAGGTTACGTGATTTAGTATTTTTGTTTTAAACTTTATTCAAATATGGGAACATTTAGATTTCGTTTCAAACTTTGATTTACTGTTTTAGATCTGTTAGTTAGATAATTTAGTAAAGTATGTTGTAAATGTCACCCAAAATTACTTGAGCTAAGTAGAGATTCCTAAAAATAAACATTTCACATGCTTTTAAATATTTATATTATTCTGCCTTAAATAACATACTTATTAGTCTCCAATTTAGGAAAGTCAACAAGCAGTGTAAGGTTTCTTTATGTATTAAGTAATGAATTCGATTTCTTTTATCACTGTGTTATAAACAAAAGGGTTGGTGCCCTAACAGTGCGACTCGATTGCGCACTACCTGCCTCTAAATGTTACACACCATAATAAGCTGATACATTTTTTATTTTTAGTAAATAAATATATAAATAATCCACGTACTTTAGGCGGAGTGGAATGTCATCTACCTCTTTGGTGGTGGTGGTGGTGTCGTAAGAGGCTAAGGTATTTTACGGACAGCCTGCAGCAGAATAACACCGTAATATGCAACGCCGTCACCTCGCGGAAACGCAATGAGAATTAAGAAATTTTTGACACGTATCAAAATGGCGGAGACGTGTTTGTTCGCCGGTCACGTCTCGTTTCCTGCGAGAGGGGGAAACAGTGAGCTATGGGTGGTTTCTGCCCAACCCTTTACATGGAAAAAAGGCGTGACTGTATGTTTAGATCTAAAATAACTCTGTTAACGCAACAGTGATTGGTCGCGTAATAGCTCATGCAAACGAAATGGAGTCGTCGACCTATAAAACTGAATGGTCAGGCCATTAAAATAGAAGAGGTGAAAACGCCGTCACTTGTCTCCGATGTTGACCGCAGGCGCGCCCTGTTGTAAAAATCTTAGACGCACTGACTTTCTACTTTGTTATGTTCGGTTTGGTCCAATTGTCAAGCTTAGACGAGTTTCTTTCGAATATTATGTATTTTTTTTTATAAAATAAAGCGACGTGACGCACAAATTGTTGGCCTGATCGCTTGTCACCTTGATACACCAGTTCTTAACTCTCATATGCCCGGTAATTACAATAAGTATTAGTGCTGCATATTAATGACACTAAGGTGGTAACTACTTAGACGGATTCCTGCGTCACCTACCATCAATATACATCATTATTATAATTTCAGCCTATCACAAATCCACTGCTGAAAATAGGCCTCCCCCATAGATTGTCACAAAAGTTTGCAGCTCTCATTGTGGGTGGACTTTGCCATAGTTGCCACGCATGGCAGGCGAGTTGGCCACCGCAGTTTATTTATTCAGATGTTCCAGGAAGATGCTGCTGCCCATCTGATTTTCGTTTTCCCTCTGTCGACTTTCACGACACCCACGGGATGAGATGGGGTGGTAGATTCTCTTATGCATACGAGTAATTATTAATACGAGCGAATTGAAAATAAATTGTTTCAAATTTCACAAAATATTTGGTACGGTTGGAGTTATATAAAATCTTTGTATGTTAATCGCTGTCGTATCTATATTGGAACACAAGAAAACGTTGTGTAATTTCTGCGCGGCCGCTGAGGCCTCCTTGTGAGTATTGTTCAAAATCTGCAGGTTTACAGGTTCGGCATTGTCTCCTCTATCATAAGAGGTGTAATAAAATTTTGCGAGCATAGTTTGTATTTAGATGAGTTAACGTAAACTGCGAAATATTTCGAAGTTAAAATTTCATTTATATTAAAATTTACGGGTTTCCAAGTATTGCAAACTCTTGTTCTGTAAATGTTCTCCTGTACGATTTCGACCACGGCGACAACAGAGAGGCACTCACTCGTCCAAACCTACCCGCCCGATGTAACGCTGATGCGATAAGATCGGAGATAGGCTAGGATGCAGTGTCAGACACACGGGGACGATTGTCCCACACACAATTCACAACGATTGTCACAACACACCAGACCCGAAAGCCAACAATTTGTGTATTAGCACAAATGTTGGCTCCGGCTGGGATTTGAACCCAGGAACTGCGGCGTAGAAGTCAGGTACTCTGATCACTAGACCACGCGGCCGTGAAGCACTATAACAGCACAATAAAATACTATATCCACCGCGTGGCCTATTGTTTTCCTATGCAGGAATCCGTCTAGGTAGGCACCACCCCAGGGCCAGTTATTCTGCCTTGAAGCAGTAGTGTGCAAACATTACTGTGTTTCGGTTTGAATGGCACTGTGAGCTACCGTAATCACTGGGCATTTGAAACTAAAGAACTGATGTCTCATTGTGACGGACGCAGTGTGGTATCACACAAAAATGTTCTGGGTGACACAGCATTTGTTATGGACGGACGTTGCATCCATTAGTTACCATCAGGTGAATGTTTTGCTCGTTTCGTCACTTTATACAATAAAAAAAACGGATTTTTACGCCGCAGGTCCTGGGTTCAATTTGTGCCAAATTGTTGGATTTCCGGTCTGGTTATGTGGTGATTGTCCCCGTGCTTCTAACACTTTTTCCTACTCTACCTCCGACCTTATCGTATGAGCGTTACATCGGGCGCGGATAGGTTGGGACCAGTAAGTGCCTCTGTGTTTGCGCGTACACTTGTGGCACGATAATACTCGTATCTCTTGTGCAGTTGATAGCTTCCGACTGTGTTCGGAAGTTGTCGCCGTGGTCAAAAATCGTCCAGGAGGACATCAAAATACTTTAATTTAATGTTATCTTTTATTTACGCGAATACTACACATTTAAATGAAACTACTTTTTACGGACTTTATCGCGTTTAATTTACATTAAATTAAATGCTATAAAATCCGTAAAAAGTAGTTTCATTTAAATACTTTAATTTATCCACGAGAATATTTGAAGTTACTAAAAAAATATATCGTACGGGATTCAAATCTCTAATCAAATCTAGGTAAAGTTACAGTAGATGTAGCGATAGGGATAAATAAAAACTTCTATGTTCTCCGACGGTAAAATTCGTTTATCAAACGACATTTTCCAACAATCTACCACCGCTTCTTAATTATGTTTCTCTAAGCAGAGAGGAAACGGGAAAGTAACTCCGCAGGGATCCTCTTAACAATATTTTTATAGTCCCATATGCAACTAAAATATGTTCTGCGATGAAAATTGACGTTAAATAAAACCATATGTGCAAAAGCAATCAAGCCTATCTATTCACCGTCTTAGTAAACGCGAATGCCACACGATCATTTATTAAGAGAATTATGAAATGAAAATGCTATTATTGTAATGCGCATTAGTTCCATACACCAGTAGTTGAACGGCGTGATAAACGAGATTCAACACTTTTCCATAACTGTAGTAGGTTTATATCCAACTCTACATTGAATTTAAATGTCATATTTACAGGCTGTTATTTGTATTGTTATATTTCCAGGAGTGACAAAATGTCTCATCCCGTGGGTGTCGTGAGAGAAAGTCAAAATCAGGAGATGGGAAGCGTTATCTTCCTGTAACATCAGAATAAATAAATCGCGTTTGCCAACCCGCCTGCCAAACTATGGCAAAATCCTCCCAAAATGAGAGCTACAACTTTTCTGGCAATCTATGATAATAATACAATATATTAATATAATATATTAGATAAGCCTCCCACTTATATAGAGGACACAGATGTGTGGAAATAGCTCTTACTTACACTTGCAATTTCCTTGGCTACCAAACATGTGATATTGCAATTCAATAATATATTTTACACATGACATTATGTAATATGATGTTGAAAAAAAAGTCTCCAGAGTTTCTTGCCGGTTCTTCTCTAAGAAGGTCTTATTTTTTGAACCGGTGTAGATTTTGACATTCATAGGATCAATATCTTTATACAAGAAAATTTGACTTTGACCGTAACTATCCGCTGAGCACCTCCTTTAATTTTTAAGAGGGCTTAGTTGCCGATAAGAGTCTGCCACGCTGCTCCAATGCGGGTTAGCGGAGTTCACATTCCATCGAAATATTTTTGTTCCTCATACAGGTTTCCTCGTGATATTTTTCATTCTCCGCTGACCACATGGTGAGGGAAGCAGCATTCAAAATTGCAAAAAAATTTTAGAGCTGCCGATACGTTGGATATACTATGAAATTTATAACGAGCGCTCGGCCCCTGAGCTCTTCATCATAAGTACTGATTGAAAGGTAAATATCGCATAAAGAAATTGTAATGTTTTATAATAGACTACGTACAATTTCTCGAAATAATTTAGGATTTGTTTTATTTATTACGCTAAATTATGCTTTCATATTACTTGCCGTAAGCAACATTATAAAAATATAAGTATCGTATTAGTTGATACTTATATTTGGTCTGTATCTCACATTTATTAAAAAGAAAAGTTACTTGTTTTTTGTAATGAAGTTCTCTTGACGGTAAAGAAACATTCGAACTCCGCTGATGTTCTCATTTTTGTTATTTTTCAAAAAAAATTGACTAAACTTATACATAGATAAAATATTTACTTTACCCACAGACAACTTCAACGCTCCATAGGAAAATATAACGCAAAACATATTTCACATAAAGTAACAAAAGAAAAAAATATTCCCCTGCAAACTCAAGCAGTCCGGCGTACACTAGCGGCACCTGTTCACAAGTACGACCAATGTGGTCGCCGTCTCCCTCAACTATAATAACGGGAAGATCGGGAAGACGTTGATCAAATAAACGTAAAAGTCGCCTACACACAAGTAAATCTACAACAAAATAATGTGATGTCTACTTTATGTATAATTAATAAAAAAATATTAAATTGATAAAAATTACGCTGAGACACATGTTATAAAAGATTGTCATAAAATCAGCCGTGTGGTGGGGGCTCGTTTAAAGAATACTACCACTCCATCTCATCCAATGGATCTCGTAAAAGGTGAGTAAGGAATTAAACTGCACCGTGCACCCAACAGCGCATGGTGGCGATGGGCTAACCACCTATCACACCAAGTGCATTAGTATCCGATGAAGCTGTAAAAGCCGAGAAGGCTAACAGCAATTACATCACCGAAAATATATACCAAGTGCATTATATTGTTTTGGTGAAACGTGGATTGTGGCAGTCATCTGTTTTTGCAGTGACCAGTCTCTGACTACCCCTTATGGGTTACAGTCGTGATCTTATGTATGTATGTATGTCATAAAATCTTTTACATAATTTTAACATACATTACAAATTTTGTAATAAACATTGAGCGTTAGATCAGTCGTAAATTACTGGTTTTACGATTGTATTCATTATTTTTATACAAAATAAAAGGCTATAATATGTCAAATCGTTACATATTGAAGGTAACCGTGCGACCGTGTTTTGACTATGTAGCGAAATGAACACTGCGTGAGACGGGTTTATGGTAAAATTATGTTATGTTTAAACTTTTAATTGCGTACTTATTTAAATATTTGTTTGTTTTGACGCCTTTTCGTATTATTGCACATAATTTAATACGCAATTATATTCGTATGGTGGTGGCGGCAGAGACTACTACCCATCTAATTTCGGTTGGCGCAGTGGCTAAGCCCTTGGCTTCTACGCCGCGGGTCGCGGGTTCGATTCCCCCACGGGACAAATATTTGTATGGCCTACATATAGTTGTTCCGGGTCTGGGTGTTTGTGCATGTGGAATTTATGTCTGTAAAACGCACCCACGACACAGGAGAAATCTGTGGGGCTTCGTTTAAAAAAAAAACCCGTGGATATCATAAAAGTGTATCTAAATCGGACAGACTCATCAGATGACGGAGCTATCTCAATATTTCAATATGGCGGAACTCAGTAACGCTGACCTAGTAAGAGTCCCGTCATAGATCTAGATGATTGTTTGTCTAAAAGAAAAACATCTGCCGCACAGTTGTATTTCACCTGTATCGTAGGCGCGTTTTCCAGACATTAATTACACACGCACAATAGAATCATACCGGAAAACCAACAAGTCGTTTTTTGCACAGATTTTGGTTCGGGCTGGGATTCTCACCCAAAACCTGCAACGTAGCAGTCGGGTACTCTGACCACTAGGCCTATTAGGCTCTCCACATGGGTGTCGTAACAGTCGTCTTTGATAGGTGTTTCGCGTCTGGTACTGCGGATACCATTCTAATCTTGGCCTAATATTCTGACGTGATATAGTAGTCATACATTACTTTGTTTCGGTCTGAAGGGCTTAGCGCTAGTGTAATCACTGGGCATTTGATGCCTAAGAACTGATGTCTCAGGCGACGGACGCAGGGTAGTGCTACACAGAAATATCAGGAGGATCACATCACTGCGTCCGTTATTTCTTATCATGGTCTATTAACAGGCCGATAAGGATGACGGGTAAGGTCTAAGGACTGCTAACGAGGAAACTATGTTAAATCTTTCCATCTTGGGGTTTAGGTAGACCGTGTTCAGTGTTACTTTAGAAGATGTTAGTAATGACGATGATTTTGAATTCATTTTTTTATTTATAATAAACATATGAATTATTGTAACAGATAAATAAGTGAAAACAAACAAATACGCGTAATAAATAGTTTTATGAGATAGTTAAAACTTTTTATTTAGTAAGAATTAATGACTTTACGCGATATTTCGTTCTAAATGAATGTATCTCATAAAATAGGGCTTTTACTACTTAATGAAAGACATACTGATATCCTGACCATCATTGAAGAACGCTTAGGCTCAATGAGTTGTTGATTAAAAGTCTAGATATAATTATTTAATAAATGTTTATAACTTTCATCTCTGTATTTTTTTCAAGCTTTTTATTATCTCGACCGGTATATGTATGTCATCATCACCATAGAGTGCAACAAAAGTTTGTAACTCTCACTTTGGAGGAATTTCGCCATAGTTGCCACGCTTGGCAGGCGGGTTGGCAAGCGCAGTTTATTTATTCAGAAGTTCCAGCAGGTGCGGCTGCCCATCTTCTTGCTTTAATTTTCCCTCTATCGACTTTTACGACACCCACGGGATGAGATGGAGTGTAGTAGATTCTCTTGGGCCGCTACCACACGGCGTATATATATATATATATATATATACATATATACATATACATATATATGTATGTAGTAATAAAAACTTTCAATTTTATTTTCCTTCACTTCTAGATGTCAGAATAATTTCAATATTTGCACACGTATTAAGGACCGATAACAATACAATAATTTCATATCTCTGACCTGGTATGCTCAAGTTCAATCGTGTTTAGATTATTAACCACTAGCGACCCGCCCGGCTTCGCACGGGTGCAGTTTACCAACCAAGAAAATGAGAAGCGCGCTTAGCAAAAAAATAATTATGTTCATGTCGCAACAGGTCTCTACGTCCTATCCATGGATGTCACTTTTATTATTGAGATTTTAGTAGAAAAACGTTATCAGAATTTTTCAAAAAATTTCTTTCATACAAACCATGTCGTGACAATAAAAAATCAGATAAATCGGTGGAGCCGTTCTCAAGTGATGATCATTTTTACATGCGGCAATTAATTTTTATTTATATGCAGAAGATAGGTCAAGAAGATTACATGATTATTTTTGTTTTTATTTTTAACGATTTCATGCCGTATATTTATTTTTTATTTGACAAAGTGACGAGACCAGCAAAACGTTCACCTGATGGTAAGTGCAACGTCTGCCCATAACAGATGCTGTGTTACTCAGAACATTTCTGTGTAGCAACACACTGCGCCCGTCACCCTGAGACACAAGTTCTTAAGTCTCATATGCCCAGTTATTACGCTAGCTCTCAGTGCCCTTCAGACCGAAACACAGTAATGTTTGCACAGTACTGCTTTACGGCAGAATAACTGGCCCTGGGGTGGTATCTACCTAGACGGATTTCTGCATAGGAATCCTACCACCAGTAGGTTTACTGGAGGTCGCAGATTTACTGCGATTTCGAAAACGAAACCATTTCCGTAAGGATTTGTAAGAAAAGATATTTGTTAGAAAAATCATGACTATTTGATTATTCGCTACCACTTAGCGTTTTTTAATTGAGTGCAACTATGAACACTACGAAAACGATTCCGTAGCGTGCTTACAATATACGCAGTTAAAATTATTACACGAGTACATTCTGTTATGAATGTTCATACGCAGAAGATAACCAAGGCCACGGAATGTCGGTATGTAAAAAGAACTATATTACCACACTAATAATGTTGCCATCACACGTCTTCGAAACATAATCAATCATGCACTTGATTGTGATATCTCCTGCACGTTATGAATCTTTACATACAACTAGCATCGAAATGATCATTATCGATCACGGAAACTACGTTATCAAAACTCTTACGTTTACATTAACGATAGGGTCGTAATTGCCTAATAACTACGTTCCGAGTTATAACTTTACACTTCTCAATACCTCCTGTGAATTGTTAAGACAATAGGGATTATAGATGTGTGTGATCTATGACCTTTATTTTAATATTTACAGAGCACACTGTGTGGCCACTAAGATTATAAAATAAAAAAAAAACGTCTCGATTGGGAACTACTTTGAATATTATCCAACGTTCTATATTCAAATTTACTCTGGTTAGCCCATAAAGAATAAATTAAAAAGAAATAATGTACATTTGTAGCATTCTTTAAGAGTATTATTGTTAACAAACCAATTAAAAACTACTTGGATATTTTATACAGTATAACGGATTCTGGGATTTTGTATTATTGTGGTATACAAAATTATTATATTATACGAACGAAATAAATAGCAGCAATATGGACCATGTTCGAGAAGCATTAATTTCTGTGTACTGTATGTAATACGAAATTATTTTCATAGCATTTTGCGCACTAAATAATGGTTAGCAAGTGTAATCTTGCTAATCAATATTGTTATTTATGATGAATATTATATTATACAAAAATTATAATATTATCTCTTATATATCTCTTACCTAGCTCACATAATTGGATATGAAAATCTAGGCACCTTTATTAGAGAAAAAAATACGCCATAATCTCGTTCGATATCGGCGGTACGAAATTTACCGTGCATACATTGGTGTGAAAATTAATATTATATTATTATGCCATAAAATTAAAGAATATGTTTTCGGACTTACTTTGATAGAAATAAATCTGCTGTCCACAAAGCTCCTTAATATAAGAAATAAATTTTATGAATGTTTTTCACTCGTCGGTTACATACTTTTATCCATGTTTTTCACTGTAACACTTATACTTAATCACTGGTGGTATCACTATATTAAGTTTCAAGAGTTGTCAATCGACTAGTCTTTTTTATTAAAAAAAAAAATAGTCTCGCAAGTTTCGCAAAATCGCAATGCGATTTCAAAATTCGAACGCGCGCGTCCGTGCGTACGCGCAACGCGAATCGCGCGGTCCGTTTTTCAAACCGTCCCCGAGGCTCACTCGGATGTGGCCCGTGTGTGACTGTACACTCATCTTGCACCTCACGATCACCGAAGAAGACACGTCGCGCGTCCCGCTTGCACGTTCGCGCCCCAACTGTAGCTGTCCCGTTTACTCTTATTATCAGAGGTTAAGCCGTGCTCATCTGTCAGTCGGCATGCGGACACCGGGTGGGAAGGTCGCGTCCAATGTACCGTTACTTTCTCTATGCACTGTCCGACTATAAAACGTACCATATGACTGCGCTCGGCAATTTTGTCCCCTTGTCTCGGGTAATATATTTCTTTGGGTCTCGCGCAGGTGCCTCTCGTTATTTATTGATGACTTTGTTTTGTATGGTATTATTATAGCTACACGGCATTTATGTCAGATAATGCATAAAATAAAAATTTATTATAACTATAAAAAATGTAAATGTCTCAAAACTAGGTAAAAGTTCGCATTAATTACGGAAAAACAGTCGTGTATATAAGGCATTAAATGCAAATAAATACACGAACGAGCGGTCGAGCGAAACTAGATCGCGGAACGCCGAAAATAAGCAACAGGCGAAATATTTTATATTCAACCAATCCCGTGCTCGCGAAATGACACGAACGCTAGATCATTCGTTTAGATCATCGAGGTGCGCGCGCTCAGCGTCTGTCGTGATTGGCGTGCCTTTACAGGCCCCGCCTGTACCGTTATAGAGGGGCATTGACTGCCCTCCTAAAGTGGGGGTTTTGTAGATCACCTGCCACTAGTGGGGGATCCGTGACATATGCCATTTATTTGCTAATTAATGCCGCTGCCGAGATTTTATTACAGTCCGATAAATACGCATTAAATGTTTGCTTCTTAACCACTTAACTAGTAATTGGTATGGTGACCTGCAAACTCACTTCACACCTTCATATACCAAAACAATATTTTCCTAGTACACGACATATTTTTATGTAGACATCAAAGAAAGAAAAAAAATTACTAAATATTAGATTAAATTCATCTACGTCAAAATACATTTATATTCCGTTGTTCCCAAGAATCAAATGTTATTGAAGACATAAATGTAGAATAAAGTACCAATGAAATAAAAACCGTGGGTACATAAACACGTCATAAAAATGGTCGGATTTTACAGTCAGACCGATTTACGATCATTCGCAGGCTACCTAAATCCTTGCCCTTGACCTCTCAATACAGTCCATCTGCCGTATACATACATACATAAGATCACGACTGTATCCCATAAGGGGTAGTCAGAGACTGGGCACTCACTGCAAAAACAGATGACTGCCACAATCCACGTTTCACCAAAACAATATAATGCACTTGGTGTGATAGGTGGTGAGCCCATCGTCACCATACGCTGTTGGGTGCACAGTGCAGTTTAATTCCTTACTCGCCTTTTACGAGATCCATTGGATGAGATGGAGTGGTAGTATTCTTTTAACGAGCCGCCACCACACGACTGCCGGCATCTGCCATATGAACTGGTTAATTTTGTAAACTATTAAAATTCTGGAATATCATCTTCCTGGAATGTCTAAACTGATAAACTACGGTTGCCAACCCGCTTGCCAAGCGTGACAACTACGGCAAAATCCCCAAAATGAAAGTTTCAAAATTTTGTGGCAATCTTTAAGGGAGGCCTATATTCAGCAGTGGACTAGTGATAGGCTATGATGAGATGAATAGTTTGAATGAAACTACGGGAGCAGTATTTAAAGTGAAAGGAGATTAAATCGCAAAGATTCGCATGGAAAAATTAAAATAACTAGTATTGGCTAGTTTCAAAGACTACTGCTCAACGACGGTCTGCCATCCATACTAATGTTATAAATGCGAAAGTAACTCTCTCTGTCCCTCTGACCGTTTGTTAACTTTTCACGGCTCAATCGCTGAACCAATCTTGACAAAATTTGGCACAGAGATAGCTTGCATGCTGGAGACAGACATAGGATATTAAAAAAAAAGTTTCTACGGATATTAAAAAAAAATATATACCAAGACGAAGTCGGGAGCAATAACTAACCAGAGAAAATATCACTTGATAATGCCTAGTTGTAACGGGCGCTGTGTCGTGTTTGTTGACTTCAGTGGTGTGTATTGTTTAGTAGTAAGTAGTACCTACTGTACAAGAGAAGGCCAAAATATTTGTTAGCTTAATCGGATGAAAACAATATGACCTAGACTTGCGGAAACAAATAGTATGTAAAGGTTGCACCATTGCTTGGCCTAGGCCTTATCCCGTTTGGACAGATCCCTCTCGGAGATGACGCCGCCGAGGCACCGGCGGGCCTCGACGGCCCTCCTATCAGAAACGGTGATCCACTACGAGAAACGGGGCTTCGGGCATTCGGGATGGGGATCCCGAAGTGATCTCAAGTCATTGTGCTGGCACCGAGAGAGTGCTGGGGGCAGTGAGTGCTGCCCCGGGTCGGGCTAAAATTGCAAAGCGATGGAGAAATCACGGTTGCGTTTTCAACTGAGATCCCGTGACCCCTCTTAAGCGCTGATGGAGACTACCGTGGGGTTTTAGTCGGTAAGAGCCCGATATAACCCGGCTGCCCCTCTGGCCGATCGGGTATCCATGCAGGATTTCCCCACGTACAAAAAAAAAGGTCTTATCTCGTTTATCTTATTAAGCAACCACGGTGCTGACGGATTATGTACGTTTGCGAATACTTGTTTGTCACGATGTTTTTCTTTGCCGCCCAGAACGGTGTAATTCGATTCGATTAAAAATTAAGGCAGATGGCCGGAGACCAAAGCCAAGTCGAGTGACTTGGATTCAGTGTAAGTTACGACGCTGTCGCTGAATACAAAATTGTATCGTCGTCGTCGCGGTCGTTTCAGCCTATCACAAGTCCACTGCTGAACATAGGCCTCCCCCACAGATAGCCACAAAAGTTTGTAGTTCTCATATTGGAGAGATTTTGCCATAGTTGCCACGCTTGGCAGGCGGGTTGGCAACCGCAGTTTATTTATTCAGATGTTACAGGAAGATGCTGCTGCCCAACTCTTGGTTTTAATTTCCCTCTGTCGACTTTTACGACACCCACGGGTTGGGATGGGGTGGTAGATTCTCTTAGGCCGCTACCACACGGCGAATTGTATACTCCGATTAAATTAAAAATACCCGAGCCAGCATAATGTAAATATCACTACATATCAGACTTTTATAATTTGATAATCTAAAAATTTGTAAATGATAGATAAAAACAAATTAGTTTTTACAATCGAAAGAAAACGCAATAAAATTAAATACATTTTATTTTATTGCATCACATATACAGGAAATTCAAAATTAATGAAATTTATCGTTTTTTTTAATACATGAATTTATTCCTCTTTCAAATATATCTGTGACATTACATTTAAATAGGTGCAAAATATATTGTTATTTGACAGATAAATCTACAGCTTAACAAAGTTTATGGACCATAAAGAGTTAATGTGATAGTTAAATTTTAATGATAATCGTGATGACGTCTCCTTGGCCCATTTCAACCGCTTCCGATTATTATCGTTAGGTGTAAAATATGCGGGATATATTATAATACCGAAAGTGTAACTCACTTGATATAAAATCTGAGATAAAATCGGATGCCATATCATAGACAACGATATAATGAAGGAAAGAAAGATAATTTGCTAGGATCCGCATGCAAAGTATAAGAATTACCTAGTTTCTCAGAGCACCGCCCGCCTTCCCACAGTAGCGTGAACGAGCAAACAATCACCGCCATCAGATATAATCCACCAGTAAAACACTATCACTAGGAATACAATACATTCAATATATACAACAGACGTCAATACAATATATCATGATTATTGACTTTCTAAAATTGTCTTACGCTTATTATTGATTTGGCAATCCAATTGCATAATTTGAAGTCTTACTGGCCGATTTTCGATCATGATGACAACTTCCGAATCCTATCGGAAGCTAACAAATACGCGGGAGATATTAACGTATGGTAAAATTAAGGTAACAGCCTGTAAATGCCCCACTGCTGAGCACAGGACTCCCCTCATTTCTGAAAGGATTTAGGAGCCGGGGAGAGTTCGCCACGCTGCTCCAATTGGCGTTGGTGGACTTCATTTCGAAACATTTTTATTTCTTCGACATGCAGGTTTCCTGACGATGTTTTTCTTCACCGCCGAGCACGTGGTATCAACAATTAAAACTCGAACTCAGGTCAATCGCGTACTATGAAATCACATATATATATTTTCGGTGATGTAATTGCTGTTAGCCCTCTCGGCTTTTACAGCTTCATCGGATACTGTGCTCGCGGGCCAGGGGCCCGCGTGCCAGGTTTGGTTTGACCTAAACATAAATAAATAAATAAAAACTCCTACAAAAACCTCGAAGTTCGGACTGTGTCGCGTTCGCTGCGTGCTTTCGCGATTTCGAAAAACCGTCCGAGGGAGGCTCCACGCGTCCATTCGGACTGTTATGAAATCACAACAGCTCTTGTGGAAACAATGTGTATATTGCCCAAATGTTTTCCACGGCTAGGATTCGAACCCAGAATCAGGTTAGGTAGTAAGCCACGTCGTCAAAAACATACTAAGGTAACATCTAACAGATTGTTAGATGTTACGAAATGAGACGACTAACAATGAATATGTAGAATATATTTACATTTACATATTCATATATAATGTAGGCAAATCAGACACATTTAGCAAGGTGCAGTCTGCAACAGGTATAAAGTTCACGGGTCACGCGAGGCATTTGAAGAGCACCAGGTTTTATGTTAACTGAACGACCGCTTTGCATAATAGTTGCAAGCAACATCACCGTACAGGTACAACCTATAAAGTAAAATTATTGTTTGTCCATTTCAAAACGCTTAGTTGAAAATAACGAATGAAATTAAATTTAACGAAGTAATAATGAGTCGGGTGTAAATAAATTATGGATAGAGCCAAATAAATCTCGATTTCAGTTATAGATATAATTGAAATATTAATAAATACACATGTTATTTCGCACTCGGATCTCCAAGATACAGAATTAGCTTAGTTCGGGGATCTCTGTTAGCTCTTAAGTGTGATAGGACTCTTACTGGTGGTAGGATTCCTATTTAGGAATCCGTCTAGGTACGTACCATCTCAGGGCCAGTTATTCTGCACGAAAATCAGTAGTATACAAACATTACGGTGGTTCGGCGTGACGGGCATTTGAGTCTTAAGAACTGGTGTCTCACGATGACGGGCGCGGTATGATGCCAAGCGGAGGTGTTCTGGGTGGCGCAGCATTTGTTGTAGGTAGACAACGTTTTGCTCGTTTCATCACTGTGCAAACATTACTGTGCTTTGCTTTGAAAGGCACCGACAGCTAGCGTAATTACTAGGCATTTACGAATCTAGAACTGATGTCTCAAGGTCATGAGCGCAGTGTGGCGTCACACAGAAATATTCTGGGTGACACAGCAATTGTACTGTTAAGACGTTACACTTACCATCCGGTGAACGTTTTGCTTTATTCGTCACTTTATCCAATAAGAAAAACTAAGTCTTATTGGAAAAACAATATGTTCAAACTGTATTATCTTACCGTCTCATCCCGTTTGTGCCGTAAAAGTCGACACAGGGAAAATGAAATCCAAATGGGCAGAAGCATCTTCCTGAAATATCTGAATAAATAAACTGCTGTTGACAACCCGCCTGCAAAGCTTGCCAACTACGCCAAAATCCTCCCCAAAATAAGAGCTACAAACTTTTGTGGCAATCTAATGGGGGCCTACGTTCATGACTCGACTAGTTATAGGCGGAAATTATGATAATGATGATTTCTTTTTACTCTTGTTATTTATATGTTGCGGTTAAGAGTAAAAGTTTGAAATAAATTTGTAAAATAATATTGTGTCAGTCTGGGATCAATAGAAATCAATAAGAAAGATAGAGCCGTGGTAGCTCAGGGGCTAGGCGCTCGCTTTAAATTTCATAGTATGCGAGTGACCTGGGTTCGATTCCCGGTGCCGGCACCACTAAAATTGTTAATTGCAATTTTAAGTGCTGATTTACCACGTGCTCGGCGGTGAAGGAAAACATCGTGAGGAAACCTGCATGTCTCAGAAATAAAAAAGATTTCGAAGACATGTGAAGTCCGCCAACCCGCATTGGAGCAGCGTGGCGGATTCTTCCTAGCTCCAAAAACCCTCTCAGAAATGAGAGGAGGCCTGTGCTCAGCAGTGGGACATTTATAGGCTGAAACTATGTGGCAAAACATAGAGTACATACACAAATATTAACAACCGGCGCCTTAATCTATGTATACAAATAAAGATGTATGAATTTGAGGATAAAAACTTGTAATAAATTACTCGAGCGTGCATTGAGATCATGCACGTACGTATCTTGAATAATATGAAAAATCATGTGTACATAATTTATAATTTAGTTACATATTTTTCGACTATCACCACTATCACTAGCAACATTTCTTATTGGATATTAATGACGTATAGAACTGTAACATATTAGAAATCAATTTGTTACAGTTCTTTTTGGATTCAAATTACAAAAGGGTAATGTTAAGGTTGGATAGAATCCATACTTAATATCATAAATGCAAAGGTAACTTTCTGTTTCCTGTTGTCTGTTTGTACTTCTACACGGTTCAACCGCTGAACGGAGATTGACGAAACATATCACAGAAAAAGCTTGCATCCTGGAGACGTATATAGGATTCTTTTTGTCCCGGAAAACACAATGTTCCCACTGTATATTTAAAAAACCTTTATCCACGCGGTTGAAGTCGCGGGCATGAGCTAGTAATTTTAATTTTAATTGTTTATTTTTAAACTATCTAAGTTGCAAATTATCCTGTTGTATATTAGTCGCATTCAGTATTTTTTGGAGCTTTTTCGTCTATTCCTGTCATTGCTTCTAGTAATTAATTAAAGTAACTCTCTCTGTCCCTCTGTCTCTTCTTTACCTTTTCACAGTACAACCGCTAAACTAATCTTGACGAAATTAGGCACAGGGATAGCTTGCATCCTGAAGACGGATATAGAATGATTTTTATGGAGGAAAATTAAATATTTTCCACGGAATATTTAAAAAAAGATATTTCAACGCGGACGACGTCGCAGGCATCAGCAAGTTATTAACTATCTAATAATATATATTTAAGTCCCCTGTTAAATATAGGCCTCCCCCATAGATTGCCACACAACACGGTCCTTAGCCACCTGCATCCATCGACTTCCCGCAAACCCGTGCAGGTCGTCGCTCCATCTAGTGCAGGAGCGCCCTACACTACGTTTGCCAATACGAGGTTGCCACTCGCGAAACTTTCTTCCTCGACGATTATCGGTTCTACGAGCTATATGGTCGGCCCCTTGCCACTTCAGCTTGCCAATCCTTAGGGCTATGTCAGTTACTTTAGATCTGCTGCGGATATCATCATTACGGATAAGTATGTTATTAACATCTTCTCGTCGAGTATACCTCAATGTCTCAAAAGCAAAGTTTACAACCAGTGCGTGTTGCCATTGATGACATACGGAACCGAGACGTGGTCCTTCACTGCGGACCGCTTGAGGAAGCTCAGAGTCGCTCAGCCAGCTATGGAAAGAGCTATGCTCGGAGTTTCTCTGCGTGATAAAATCCGTAACGATGATATCCGCAGCAGAACTAAAGTAACCGACATAGCCCTAAGGATTAGCAAGCTGAAGTGGCAATGGGCCGGCCATATAGCCCGTAGAACCGATAACCGATGGGGAAGAAAGGTTCTAGAGTGGCAACCTCGTACCGGCAAACGCAGTGTAGGGCGTCCCCCCACTAGATGGAGCGACGACCTGCGCGATTTTGCGGGAAGTCGATGGATGCAGGTGGCTCAGGACCGTGCATTGTGGCAATCTATGGAGGAGGCCTATGTTCAACAGTGGACTAAGATAGGCTGAAATTATGATGATGATGAAGTTATTAATAAACATGGTTAATAGGTTGGTTCACGTTCAGTTACGTTTTTTTTATTGCATATAGTGATGAAACGAGCAAAAAGTTCACCTGATGGTAAGTGCAACGTCTGCCCATAACAAATGCTGTGCCACCCAGAAAATTTCTGTGTGACACTACACTATGCCCATCACCCTGAGACATAGGTCCTTAAGTCTCATATGCCCAGTGATTACGCTAGCTCACAGTGCCCTTAAAACCAAAACACATTATGTTTGCACACTACTGCCTAACCTAACCTAACTAGACGGATTTCTCCATAGAAATCCTACCACCAGAAGAAGAAAAAAAACATATGATTTTCTCATGAATTTTATCATCAGAACTTGTCCAAACTAATATGGGACCACCCTTACTTCTATTCCATACTAAAATTATAATTACGAAAGTAAGTCTCTCTGTCCCTCAGTTTGTTTGATACCTTGTCACGGCTCAATCATTAATCTTATCTTGACGAAATTCGGCACAGAGATAGCTTTTTATTCTAGAAAATCGAATAGTAAAACCGAAGTGCGTACCGCGGACGTACCCGCGGGCTTCAGTTAGTTAATTATTACTAATTGATATTAATTAAACCTGTTTAACTGGATTTATGTAATCGTTTATCGAAGTATTATTGAATTAAATATTATACAATAAAAAGTTTTACTACTACGCAAATTATTTATGCGGAAAATATTATCGTGTCTAGTTCTATCAATAACAGAATTATTGACTACATCGCGCATTCAACTCGCACGTCAGTAACATGCGAGCAGTCGAAATGGTTCCAAGCGTTACAGATAGATGGCGCTAGAAGTACTGTTTTATATGTACTTCCTTTAAAATGATTTACTCATCATAATGATTTGTATTATTAAGTGCGAACACTACTCATTTAATAGAAACAGAATTAACGGATTTAATCGCGTTTTTAGTTTACTATTATCCAGACGTTTCGAAAGCATTGCAGCACCCATTTTCGGAGCTGAAGCGTTAAACCTTGACCTGTTATCATAGTTAATCCAGGCTACCTTCAGCTATATTTATATATATATATATATATTATTTAATATTTTTACAGTAAAAGGAGAGGAGACGGGCAAAACGTTCACCTAATTGTAAGCGTTACGTCTACCCATAACAAATGCTGTGCCATCCAGAAAATTTCTCTGTGACACTACACTGTACCCATCACCCTGAGACACCAGTCCTTAATTCTCATATGCCCAGTAATTACACTATCTCTCAGTGCCCTTCAGACCGAAGTACAGTAATGTTTGCACACTTCTGCTTCGCGGCAGAATAAGCTGCTTGATTTTTGGTTTAATTTTATTAATCAAGGATTCCATGGCGCTGGCAGTACCTAGCCATATTCTATATAGGTAGGATTCTTTTTAATTTCAATATCCTCCCAACATCCTAGGCATACATGTTCTATTGCAAGAAGTTGGAATCTATAAGATCTGATATAATGGGACGATCCTGGATATGGTGACATACATACATACAATCACGCCCTTTTCCCATGTCATGGTCTACGAATGGGGTCTCATCCGTAGACTACTGTTCGGCACCGCAGGAAACGATACTTGATGGGTGGCGAACCACGTCGCCGTAATTTTGGTACAACTTGAAATGATGGCTCTACATTGCTTTTCCCCGACTAACTAGCCATCGGCACAGCAACCACAAACTGGCGGAGAGAAAGCGAAATATATTAGGTAGGCAAAGGATAGGTTCGGGAATACGGAAGTTAAGAAAAGAAACTATAAAGTGTAGGATACTGCTATCGCGGAAGGAGCAAAAGGAGACAGCAGTGGCTCAGAAAGCCGGGGTCGCTTACACGGTACACGACACCGGTAGAGTTCCGGACAAGCGACTCCGGCCTCCCAAGCTAACTCCGTTTCAACTTCGTTCTCAACTTCCCTAACTCAAATTCCCTACCTAACCCTTTTCCCTTATTTATCCAAATGACGGCAATGTGATTTACTACCCGTCACGTGTTTCCCGCGGAGACAAAAAGTGGGCTACCAATTTCGCCCCTGCCTATCACTTATATGGGAAAAGGCGTAACTGTATGCGTGCATATATATACACGTACGCAAATTATCCGATAGCAATCGTGTCTGCATAAAGTTCCTAAAATAAGTTTATCGCCTTACGGTACTCATTCCTACGGCATTAAAAACTTATGATTCATACACGCACCTGTAGATTGTAGAGTCTCCAAGCATTGGGTTTTAAGTAATCCCATAATTTAATTCTCTTTTCTCTTAATTATTAATCGTAAATCTTATATTGTGGCCATTTCTTTTAAATTATACCAAAATCTGGTGGTAGGATTCCTATGCAGGAGTCCGTCTAGGTAGGTACCACCCCAGGGCCAGTTATTCTACCGTGAAGCAGTAGTGTGCAAACATTACTGTGTTTCGGTTTGAAGGGCACTGTGAGCTAGCGTAATTACTGGGCATATGCGACTTAAGAACCTATGTCTCAGGGTGATGGGTACAGTGTAGTGTCACAGAGAAATTTTCTGGATGGCACAGCATTTGTTATGGGCAGACGTTGCACTTACCATCAGGTGAATGTTTTGCTTGTTTCATCACTTTATGCAATTAAAAAAAATCAAAACACGATCTTAAGCCACCAGCATCCATCGACTACCCGGGAAACTGCAAGTCCTCGCTCCATCTGCGATAAGCTGAAATGATGATTATGATACCAAAAACGTGCAGCTTAGGGGCGGAGTAACTTTATAATGCAAATTAAACTTTTTTTTAATTTACAAAATTTTCTAAAATTAGTTGTTATGCAATTTAGTATAAAATATATTAATAATTTTAGTTTTAACTACTCGATGAACTGTGAATCTTTTGGTATGATTCCTATGCAGGAATCCGTCTCGGTAGGTACCACCCCTGGGCCAGATATTCTATCGTCAAGCAGTAGTGTGCAAACATTACTGTGTTTCGGTTTGAAGGGCACTGACAGCTAATGTAGTTACTGTGCATATGAGAAGAACTGATGTCTCAGGATGACGGGCACAGTGTGGTGACCCACAGAAATGTTCTGTGTGACGTCGCATTTGTTATGGGCAAACGTTGCACTTACCATCAGGTAAACGTTTTGTTCATCTCGTCACTTTTTCCAATAAAAAATTTCCTTAGCTTATCCGCGATTATACCAAAACCTTGGGATACTGCACAGCAATAACAGTTTTGTATATCTTACTATTCTACCCCACACAGCAATCTGTACAATTTGGCATTGACATTACATATTTCTAAATTCGAAAGCACACTTACGTGTGAACTACTAATTTCCGTTTGGCCGTGTGGTGGCGACTTAAGAGAATCTACCACCCCATCTCATCCCGGGGCTTTTCAGCTTATCACCATTCCACTGCTGAACGCAGGCCTGCCCCATAGATTGCCACAAATGTTTGTAGCTCTCATTTTGGGGGGTTTTTTCCGTTGTTGCCACGCTTCGCACGCGTGTTGGCAACCGCAGTTTATTTATTCAGATGTTCCAGAAAGATCCTGCTGCCACTCTCCTGGTTTTCATTTTCCCTCTGTCGATTTTTACGGCACCCACGGGTTGAGATGGGGTAGTAGATTCTCTTAAACCTCTACCACATGAACTGTTACAGACTGGTTATAAAACAACGTGTTTTTCTTTTTCTTTACAAACTGACGGAACGAGTATATCGTTCACTCGATGGTAAACGCAACGTCCGCCCATAATAAATGTTGTATCACCCATAACATTTCTGTGTGGCTCCACACTGCGCTTGTGACCGGGAGACATCAATTCTCGAGACCCAAGACAGTAATTATATTTGCTATCAGTGCTCTTCAGACCGAAACACAGTAATGTTTGTACACTACTACTTCACGGCAGAATTATTGGCACTGCGATAGTACCTGCTTAGACTTCTTCCAGTATAGGTCCCACAACCAGTGTGTCTCTATTTGCAAAATAAGAACGGGATTATGATAAAACATTAGGGATGTTACGTAAAAAAAATTTATGTAACTATTTAGATCCAACTTTTTTATTTAATACTTCACGTGCGCTCACATAGAAGGATTTGAATGTGTGTGTTCTTTTTATGGCTGCAGCACGTTAAAATCTGCCTACACGGCTCGTAAAACAGTAAGCCCGCTAACTAAGCTGCAATAAACAAACTGACATAACTACTGAGTGTACTTCAGCGAGGTGTGGTACAAAAACCTACATCTAGTTAAACAATATTAAATAGTACGAAAACGTGTAACATAGTTTGGGATCCAGTTTAATATACGTTGTTTAATAATTGGTGGATTTAATTAGTTTAAATTAAAAAAGGAAGCCCCACACCACACAATCTTATTGTATTGTCAGTGTATTTTACATGCAGAAATTTCACATACCACCAGGGAAGACTTGGTAAGTCTAATCACCAGGCTCAAACGAAATGGAACAAAAGATTACATAATTTAAATATTCTTTTGTTTTTAACATTACATACATACATATACTCACGCCTTTTTCCATATAAGGGGTAAGCAGAGATACCTCGTAGCCAACCTTCTTGTAGGTTTCAAAAAATTCTTACTCCGTTTTGCGTTACTACGAGCAGTATAGTGACAGCGTTGCATATTATGATATTATTTTGCACCAATGAAGGCTGTCCGTACAGTACCATAGTCGCCTCTTACGAACCCTCGGTAGGAAAGAGGTATGTGGTATTCCACTCTATCGGACACCTACCGTGCAAAACAACAACTTAAAAAGGAGACGTTGCTCTATTATGAACACCACACACACGACAAGTAGAGTGAGTTACACTTAACAAGTCTTTGACAGAAAGTAAAACCGAACCGCTGGTGTTTTAAGGACGGAAGGTCACTGTTAACTAGATGGCTTTTACTACTTCGCCGGATTGATATTATTGCTTATAACGTTTAACTATACTTTGAAAAATTGTTATTAAAGTGTATGCCAGTGTAGGGTAGTTGCTTTGTTTGGAAAATACGACAGAGCACCGGGTAAGCTATTCCGGCCTCCCAGGCTCCTGCTGTCTGCTCTTGCGCCTTATAGTTGTTTTTCCAACTTCCCATTCCCTACCAACGTCCATTTTCTACCTAATCCTTTTCCCTTTCTCTCCGCCAAGACAGTGTTTGCTGTGCTACTCGTGGGAACGCAATGGGGAGCAAGAAATTTAGATCATACTAAAATGGCGGCGAGCGTGTTTCCCGAGGGGCAAAAATTGAGTTACAAATATGGTCTCTGCCAACCCCTTCTATGAGGAAAAGGCGTAACTGAATGTATGTATTATCATAGGACTTGTAAAAGTAAGGATCACTTCACAGCTTACAATGTGATGAGTTATATAAAGAATCAAGACGTAGGTGTATGAAAATTTGGGTTTCCGATTCTCGTAACTAACCACATGAATCGCAGCAGGGTTATGCTGCTACATTACGCTGGTGTTCGAACAATGTTGATCTTTTCTTTTCAGTATTTAGCCACAGCGTACCTTTAACACGTATAAAAACAGCGTCTAATTTGGACGATTCCTTAAATCAAGTTACCAGAGACTCAGTTTTGACCATTAAAAATATTTTGTTTTATTAAATAAAAAAAAAAATGATAGAATTTCTTCTGTTCTGTGAGTGCATTTAACAGGCATAAATTTTACATGCAAAACACAAGCACACCCAAAAACCAAAAATTTGTTTTTATAAGCATGTTGACTGAAATTCGAACCCCAGACCAGGTCACGCGTTCGTCGAAATCTCTTAACACAAACGTTACACTCTCAACTCTTGCACCACCCAACCGGCAATAACACGCGGTAAACTTTGTCATCGTTTTACGGTCAAACTTAACCATACTGTTAATGCACGTCCGCAGAAATCAGCGGAGAGATAAGGAGAATCAGCGAGGGTTAGGAGATAATTTGCTTTTATTGTACTCGTAAAATTATGCCCGCAATGATTCTTGGTACATTTGTAATGCCAGAAACATGTAAAGGATTTTATGGAAATGGCGCATATACACACAAACATATATGGAACCTAAGGTTTGAAATACTTTTCTTATGAAACTTATATTTAACTAAATAGTACCTGCAGCCGACGAGCGTGTGTGAAAATGAAAGTAGAAGAAGCTAAAGATGTGTGTCAGAATCGTAGCAAGTGGAAAGATGTGGTCTCTGCATACCCCTATTGGAAACAGGCACGACTGACTGACTGACTTATGTATGTATATTTAACTATTTATAAAGAACATAATTGATAAAATCCCAATTTAAGTGTCATTTATTTCTTACGTTTGAACGTCACTGAGGTTTGAGTAATGTTGGCAACAATTTAAATACTCTGTGTGACTATTTGACCACAGACTTTAAGGTATTTGACGTTGGCAGTATGAATGTAAACAAACGACAGACTATGTGATTGACAACGTCAGTAAGAACGTAAATATTCAAAGGTTTATTATATTCAACAATAGCAAACTAATACCGCCATCGGGAACCCCCACCAGATACAGATCACCGAGTTCGCGAGTCGTGTTCTCAGTGTTGTAATGGGTATCTGGTAGCGGTTCTCGATGACGGTATCAGATTGCTGGTGAACGCTATTGTGAGAGCGCGCGCGGTGCTTTTAAAAAAGTAGGTAATACAAACCATTTTTAAATTTTGGATGCGCGATTGACTTTCTTTCCTTCATTATTATGGAGCCTTTTTGTGTTACTCTGAGGGGCACATTTCCTCCAGTTTTTGAGAAGATTTTTTACCCTGCACCTCTTAAAATATTTTCGTGTTTTAATTAAAAATGCAGGCTTTCACCCGATGTTTTTCTTCGCCAAGCACGTTGTTTACACCACATAAAACTGCAACTTAATAATTTAGTGGTGATGAAACCCAGAATCGATTACAGGTCTCCTTCTTAATCAGCCTATTAATAGTCTTCTGCTAGACATAAGACCTCCAAAAGGAAGCATTTTGCCATAACAATTATGGGCAGAGGACGCAGGTACGATTTGCTCGTCTCTTTACTAACTCATATAAAAAAATACCACTACGCTTGGGAGACGATTTAAAATTCGCAGTACAAGACTTCTCCCATCAATATACTTTTTACGAATCGAACTTTTTGTCCGACATATTGTCTAAATTATGTTCACGTACCATTACAAAAATAACATTTAGATTCGAATCACGAATTTGATTTGTATTGCTGCGTTTAGTTTTTGTTTCTTAATATTTTATTGGTTAAAAAATGAACTAAAACTAAGCGTAGATTTCAGAGAACTAACAAAAGCAGATACTAAGAATAAAGGCCGTCGAGGGCAAAACGTATCATTAATTTTAGGACGGAATATCTCGCGCCATATTTTATTGTTGTCTCAATAAATTCAATATGCGGGCAGTGAGGATAACGGAAGACAAAGATCGAAAAATTATTTCATATTTCATAGTGAGAATTAGAGTTCACTGTGACGGTCGCGAAAACGGCATTTATAAACTACTGGTGGTAGGATTTCTATGCAGGAATCCGTCTAGGTAGATACTACCGTGCCAGTTATTCTGCCGTGAAGTAGTAGTGTGCAAACATTACTGTGTTTCGGTTCGAAGGGCACTGAGAGCTAGCGTAATCACTGGGCATATGAGACTTAAGAACTGATGTCTCTGGGTGACGAGCGCAGTGTGGTGTCATACAGAAATGTTCTGATGACACAGGTAGACGTTGCACTTACCATCAGGTGAACGTTTTGCTCGTTTCGTCACTTTCTAAAATAATAAAAGGCTTATTTCATTGGCCTATCGATATTTTGTTTGTGATAATATCAAACAAAATATTGTAATAAAATCAAAACACTACGAATTTTTAGGGGACCTAAATTCTAATATATTAGATTATTTTCTATTTATCCTTGCTATTTAAAGCTAAAACTCTAGAGACGTTCAATATTTTATTTATGTATCTTATTTTAAATCATATCCGTTTCTATAAATTAAAATTAAATAGCATCTAATATATGAGTGCCATAATGTTTCGATACTTACGGCAAATCGTTCCTGTTTTCAAGTAGCCTAGTATACTTTATAATTAGCAATGCATAGAAACCAATAAAAACTATGTTAGTAACCGATATATATATATATATATACACATATATATATATATATATATATATATATATATTTGTGTGTGCAAATAAAGTTAAAAATAAATAAATAAATTCGCTCCAGGAAGTCTGCAGTCTGTGACTATGTTCTGGATCATCCCAACCATTACATCAGATTTGATAAACCACAAATCCTCGCAAAAGAACACCAATTCCTACCAAGGATAATTCGCGAGGCAATTGAAATTAAAAAACATCCTAATTTTAATAGAGAAGATGGTTGGGTATTACCACCAGCTTGGGATCCTATCAAAAAGCATACCACTGCAAGACTTCAAGACACAGTAAGCTCTTTCTGCGTAGATCGGACCAATAATAATAATTAAAAGCTGAAGGTACTCCGGGTTAACTATGGCATCGGGACATCTGTCACCTCAGTCCCCCCGTGACCATGGGTGCTGTAAAGCACTCGAAACGTCGGGTTATAAATAATAAAATTAAACGCGATAAAATCCGTAAAATTAGGTTCATTTAAATGTGTAGTGTTCGCGTAAATATAAGAAATCATTAAATAAATTATACTAGCTGTGCCCCGCGGTTTTATTTCAACGGCATGGTACCTCGCTGACCTTCTCCGTAATGTTCGTGTCTCAGCGTGAGTTTCCGCATAAAGTTTTAAAGCCTAGAAAGTTCCACAATAAATGGTCTATCCAATGCAAAAATATTTATCAAATCGGATTAGTATTTCCTGGGATTAAAACTTTTTATTATAGTAATATTACAGTATTATACGCCACAGTATTACTGTTTACAGTATTACACATTAAATTACAGTATTACTGATCCATGCGCGTCCGTCCGTAACCCAACGAACCGAGCAAAACGTTCACCTGATGGTAAGTGCAACATCTGCCCATAACAAATTCTGTGTCACCCGGAACATTTCTGTGTGATACCACACTGCACCCTTCGCCCTGAGATATCAGTTCTTAAGCCTCATATCCCCAGTGATTACGCTAGCTCCCAGTGCTAAAAAGTTTGCCAATCAGTCTTCCAAAGCAATATTTAAAACAAAAAAAAAAGTTCATGTATATAGATAGTGATCTAATTGGCAGAGCTATTTTAAAAATGAATCAAATCAAATTATTTAATTGGTGGCATAGACGTACATACGTACATATTAATTGTTGACACACTTTTCTGTCTGCAGGCCTGCCAATGTCGTAATTTACTTCTATTTCTTGTTAATAAATATTATTACGAAATTTCATAAATTCCTTAACACTATAAAAACACTTGCTAAGAAGTAAGAATTTATTAAATTTGTTACCGTCCAATATTTTAATGTCATCAGGAATGCTGTTATAAATCGAAATGCACACATTACCTTTCGGGCAGCATGTTGATACAATAAATTAATGAAATTGGTTATTTTAAGCGAGCAAAACCTCGAAACCAAAACTGTACCTTCAATGACTATAAGACGTGTTGAATGGCATGCGTAAATTAGAAATTCCACCAATAGAACAGTCCATTTTTTAAAAGTGGTAACATTCAGACAACTGCAAAGTCTCTTCTTAGACAAGCTAATCTACTTACGATCTATAGCCAGTATTTAGCTACAGAAAAACAATATCACATATGAAAGTTAATTGCTAAGATCTACAAGATTTTTTTTTAAATTTATCTGCATTACCTAGTTTTTTAAGAGCACCGTCATTGCTAACTCTTTTTTTTGTAAATAATTTTCTTTTTGTATGAAACAATTATTTTTGGTTTGAAAACCAATTCTATTTATAAAAAGAAGGGTTAGCTATGGGGTCCCCCTTAAGTCCTCTTATAGGGGATGTATTTCTTTAGTATGCATTTTAGCAAGTTAACTTTCTATATTATGATGGATTTACGCAAAGTAACGCCTGATTCTCTTAACAATATCACATAAATATACAACTGGTTCAGAACCACATTTTATTACAAAAGATCGGACTTGTACACTTCGTCGGAAATGCTCACCCACACGTTACATTTTTTGCGATACATATTTTGATTAATGCACGTCACGCTTTGTTGTGTTTTATCGTTTTTGGGTCATCCCTTTTTGCCGATCTTGAGATCATTTTTTGTTTCCAATTGGAGACCTACATTTCAGTTCGGGAATTAAAAAACTATATTGATTTATGACGTATACTCGTATATGATTCTCGAATCCAACTAACTGATGCCCGCGACTTCGTACGCGTGGATCAAGGATTTTTTAAAAATCCTTTGATCAATTAATTTTTAAAAACTAATTGATTTTTCGGGATAAAAAGTTTCGTATGTCCGTCTCCGGAATGCAACCTATCTCTGTGCCAAAATTTCGTCGCGATCGGTTCAACGGTTGAGTCGTGAAAAGTTAATAAACAGACAGAGGGACGGAGAGAGTTACTTTCGCATTTATAATATTAGTATGGATGTAGCACACTAGCATTGCATGAACGTAGCAAAAATACAAGATTCAATATAGTTTTAATTTACTATTTAATTAAAGTGGTACAGTCCGTAGTAATTTATGTCCTTGTACATATGCCGAGTTATGTATTTTTTTTTAAACACTACATACTCTTCATAGCTGCTACTACGATTTTTCAGACATTTCTCTAAGTCGACTTTAAAAACAATGAAATGAAATGGAGGCAGATTTTCTTACGCTACCATCACCGCCACCACACCTTATTTAAAAAAAAGAATAATTGCAGGCTAGGTTTTTATTAATGTAGGTTCAGCTAGAGGTGGTAATATTCCTATTTTTTTATTGGAAAATGCTGTGACACCCAGAACATTTCTGTGTGACACCACACTGCGCCCGTCACCCTGAGACATCAGTTCTTGAGTTTCATATGCCCAGTGAGATAGTTATTTAATTTCAAATGTGATAATTACGCTAGCTACGAGTGCCCTTCAAAGCGAAACAAGTTAATGTTTCCAAGCGCCAGAATAATTGGCACTATATTGGTATCTACCTAGATGGATTTCTGCATTTACTGGTGGTAGGATTCCTATGCAGGATTCCTCCTAGGTAGGTACCACCCCAGGGCCAGTTATTCTGCCGTGAAGCAGTAGTGTGAAAACATTACTGTGTTTCGGTTTGAAGGGCAGTGGCAGCAAGTTTAATTATCAGATATTTGAAATTAAGAACTGACATCTCAGCATGACGAGCAAATCTCTACACAGAAATTTTCTTTTTGACATAGCATATATTATGGGCAGACGTTGCAATTACCATCAGGGGATAAATTCGATGGTCTCGTCGCTTTCTTCCATAAAAAAAAACATTGTAATTCTTGTTATATATTCGAAACTCCACTCTTAACTGCATCAAAAACAGATTTAAAAGGACTGCGTCAAAAACATGGCGCGGAACATTAAGAGCTATATATCACTGACAATATCAAAATAATTCACAATACTTTAAGTACCTTGACGAATGACTTCAAAGATATACGTTTGCAATTTGTGAAATTCTAAGTAACTCCATTGAAAGTATGAACTTCAAATATCTATAATGTCTTTTCAATTGTACTGACAATTTTAATTGTTATGTTAATGACACTAGGTTTAAAATAGCTTGAAGAATGATACCATAACTACTCTACGCAATTGTTACACTCGATATACGAACAGTTGCATCGCACTGGAATACAATAAAGAAATAATGGAATCATTTGACACGATCTCTCAAAATATTGTAGTAGCGAATGCACAATTTTCGCAAGCTCAATGGATAAGAGTTAGCGGGGATTGTCTAAACGTAGTTACTAAAATAATTACATAACTTTTGGTAATCGTTTCTTTACATATACTATATCTGTTATTTATAGATGTACTAGCTGATGCCCGTGATTTTGTACTATTTAATTATAAGGTATAAAAAGTATCCAGCAGAGAGAGAGATTTACTTTTGCAATTATAATATTAGTATGAATTAACAATAGCCGATTATTATCGACCGCGGCGACAAATTCCGTGGCTTTCGGAAGTTATCAACTGCGCATGAGATATTGTATTGCCACAATTATACGCGCGAAAAGAAACACTCACTCGTTCCAACCTACCCGCTGTATGTGACGATCATGCGATAAGGTCGGAGGTAGGCTAGGTTGCAGTGACAGAATCACTAGGGACAATCAAAACATAACCAGTCCCGAAAACCAACAATTTGTATTTTAGCACAAATTTTGGCTTCGGCTGGAATTCGAACACTAACCTGCGGCGTAGAAGTCAGGTACATTAAACACTTGGCCACGCGATCGTCAAAATATATGTGATAATAATGCATATATTCCCTCATCAAGCCAATAAATTTAATAGTAGAATTACGCTTAACATTTATCACTTACGTCCCAATAAAATGTCATATTCAAGAGACAATAAAACGTTAAGTGGGGGGTCCTGCAGACCCCGAATCGCGCTCTGAACAAAAACGTGTCAATATTTTGAACAATGTTTTCGTTGCCTTTGTGGCCAGTGAAGATAAATTACTATTGCCATTCTCATATAATATAGAATAATTTGTTAAAATTATTTCTGTCCGTTATACATATATGGATACGACATAGTATTTTTAAAATTATTATTTTAGCCTATCACTAGTCCACTGCTGAACATAGGCCTTCCCTATAGATTGCAACAAAAGTTTGTAGCTCTAATTTTGGGGGGATTTTGCCATAGTTGCCACGCTCGGCATGCGGGTTGGCAACCGCAGTTTTATATTGAGATTTTCCAGGCAGATAATAAAAAAGCATCGTTGATCTTCAGAAATATCTCTCTACGGGATAATATTGTAAAATTAAATAGTGCAAAATAGACATTTCATATTATAGATTATCTTAAATTATCTTGTTGACATTATTTTTATAATTTGCTAGTGATAATTTTTGGAGAAGCTAACAAGTTTTAGAAGCGGTCTTAGTAAACGTGCAGTGCTACTTTTAATAATACGAATAACCTATCTTTAGACTGCAAATATTTTACCACGATTGCGTAAATTTAAAAACTGCTTAAAAACTGAAAAAGATTTTACAAAAAATGTCGAATTAAAACCGAGATAGGTAATTACATTATCACTGTGAATATACAACAGCGAAAGTTCACAAGCATTTTTTTTGGCAATGAAAAATAGAGCAAGGTTTATGAAATCGTGGAGAAATCAGAATATAAATCTGTAAATAATTTTAATTACAAGTCAAGAAACCACAAACGGAATTTTATAGTCACTGTGATTGTTTTTACAATGACAGTTTAACAGAGTTCCTTTTGCAAATATAAGTATTTATATATATATATATATATATATATATATATATATATATATATATATATATATATATATATATATATATATATATATATATATATATATTGCAATAATACGCCACAGACACAAATAAATTACAATAAGTAACAAACAAACAATGCATACAAAACTGAATGTTTAACATAATTTGTTATATTAACCATGCTACTGACATGCCAGTGTGTCGTGGCGCATTGGGCAAATTTGTCTCACTCAGCTTAATGCCACAGACTAGACTACAGCGCTGGTCGTCAATGATAAAAATAACATAAAAATCTATACTATTCTTTCGTCCGCGCTACTGTCTCCAAACCGCATTCGAAACAAAGTTTAGCCGTCACCGCCTACCGAATATCGAGTCTATTGTTGCTAAGCATCTGTTTATAACAAAACGTGTGGGTACTAACGACCCGCGATCCAACAAAATATGTTGGTCCAAACGACCCGAAAGCGATGTGGCATTACCAGGTGCTGATCGTTATCTGTTTTGTAGATGTTTGATTTTTTTTATTATGATATAACTTCCATTGATGTTTGGACATGAAAATTTTAATTTATTAACTAGGGCTGCTATAGTTTGTCAGTAAAGTCGTAAATTATTTACAACAGTTAGATTGATCAATCATTACACTTCAGCCTATCACTAGTCTACTACTGAACATAGACCGCCCCCATAGATTGCTACAAAAGTTTGTAGCTCTGATTTTAAGAGGAGTTTGCCATAGTTGCCACGCTCGGCAGGCGGGTTGACAAACGCAGTTTATGTATTCAGGTGTTCCAGTAAGATTACCAGTTTTATTAAATTCCTTTCGGTGACTTTTACTCTCACCAACCATTATGGTGACGGTTCTCCGATTACCATCCGACTCGGCGCAGTTAGTAGGTGCAAATCCTTGGAATGCATGCTAGCTTTCCAGGAACGGCAATATCTCTGACTGTGTATATGAAGTGAAAAGAATACATGAGAACGATTAACCCCTTTCGATCATTTACCAACTACCTGTACCCGCAACTATGTTCACAAAGACAAGAAACGTAGTTTTCAGTACTTAACGATTATGCTATTATATCTCAGTTGAAATTCTGTCGAATATTATTGGAAAGAATTTCATAGCGTTGGAACCGGTGAAACTAAAACTATGAAATTGAGACTAAGTTAATCGTAGATCCCCAAGTTAAGGACGGAGAACGATGGCGTCATTTCCGATAGACCAGAGATTTGGAGTGAGATCGAGAGATTCTATGGACAACTGTAAATTGTCGTTGGAGCCACACACTAGCGTGAGTAACGACCAAAAGAGCAAAACTTGTTGGACACTATTCCGTTGACATCGGACGTCAGTCTAAGCAAGATTAGTATGTCTCTTGCTTAAGAATGGCAAAGTGCCGGGTGAAGTCGGAATTACAGTGAAGCTTCTAAAAGCGGGTGTAAAACCAGTACCTCCAGAATCTGTTTAATGCTGTCATCCGGGTGGGGTACTTACCTAGACAGATTTCTGCAAAGGAATCTTACCACAAGTAGGTGTATTTACTATTAATGTTAAGTAGACATATAATTACAGTTATTTAGTAAAACATATTTACTGAAGTACTCAATTCTATGTAAATATGCAATGCAATTCTATGTATATGCGCAAGCGGGATCATCCGCAATCAATGGTGCGATATCATTATTGAACGAAGATTTGCAGTTCATCTATAATTGGTCAGGTGTGTATGGTATTGATGTTAACCCCACTAAGTGTCAAGCCATAATTATAGGTAGCTCTGGTTATATAACAAAACTTGATTTCTCCACATTGCCATCGATTATGTATAAATAACAATACCATTCCATTCTGTCCTCATGTAAAGAATCTTGGCTTGCATCTTGACAGTTGTTTTACATGGAACAAGCAGATTCAGGAGGTTAGTCGCAAAACAATTGCACTCTTACGATCTCTCTATCGTTTGAAAAAATTTCTTCCGACCACTACAAAGATTTTGCTTGTCCAATCTCTCATACTGCCCATTATCGACTATGTTGATGTGTGTTACCCAGACCTGTCTCAACAACATCTTAACACATTGGATCGTCTCCTCAATAACTATATCAGATACATATATGGTCTCCGTAAATATGATCATGTATCTCCCTTTCGTAATCAGCTTAACTGGCTGCCTATTCGTCAGCGCAGATCTGTTAGAATACTCTGCACCCTTTTCACGATACTAAACGATCCATGTGCTCCTGAGTATTTGAAAGCTAAATTTCAATACCTGGGAGATTCTCATGACTGTTTTCTCCGTTCTTCGGATAATCTCAAGTTACTCACGCCCTTGCACCGTACTGGTTACATATCTCATTCATTCACCTTAACGGCTATAAGACTCTGGAACGATTTACCTCTTGACATTAAAAAAGCTCCTAACAAATTTGCTTTCAAAAATAAAGTCCGGGAATACTTTAAAAATTCATTACTAGTTTTATTTTTATTTCCTGTTTCGTGTGTATGTATATTTATATAAATATGTGTGTTTGTGTATATTTATGTAGGTATATGTATATATATGTATGTATGTATATGTAGTGTTGTGTATGTATATTTTATCTGTTTTTGTATTTATAATCATATTATTTTATTTTCTTCTCATTGTTAGCTGCACCGCCTATCATCATATTGTTTATTCTCTGCTTTGCCTCATGGTTGACTGGTAGAGAATGCCTTTAGGCATTAAGTCCGCCATATGTACCACTTGTGCATGAAAGGTTAAATGAATGAAATGAATGAATGATACTGTCTTTATAAATAAAATTCTTATTTTATGAATTTAATTGCATCTAAACTTCTTAATTTCCATACATGTTACAAGCGTTGAACTATTGTCAGACTATTTAATATTTTCTGAACAATGTTTGCACAACAATGGTTAGAGGTATTAAACATCTGACAGTCACGTGTTATTCACACACGATCTGTAAACGGCCATAAACGAGTTAATGTTGCGGTGTGGTACAGTTAATAGGTTGTGGTGAAATGGAGACGGAGTTTTTGCAAGAGCCTAAATTATGTTCTTCTTTGAAAGTAAGCTAGTTGTTGAGATATTAATATAATTAAAGCTTTACTTTATTTCGTAATTTTTGTCAACATTACTCAGTGAATTTAAGCAATCAACAGATACATTTATTACGAATATAAACGTTATACAAATACGATCATACGCAGTCTTATAATTAGGCTCGATTTTGTTTTTGTCAAAAACTACGACATGATGAAATTGTCAAAATAAAAACAGGAACAACCCAGGAAAATACGAATTTGAAAAGTCTTGGTCTTTCCTACTGGTATAACAAAACTTGATACTTAAAAGCTCAGTCTTAGTTTGTCAGACTGCAAAAAAGGAGGCGGTTTTATGTTCACTGATATTTCCGTCAATTGTGGGTATTTTTTTTTTTGTTTCGTTTGAAAGGGGATACCGTATTTTGGTCAAGTTCTGATGGTGGGTTCCATGAGAAAATCATTAAATTCTTAAATTATTTTGCAACTGGTGTGTTGAAGTTCGGGTTTTTTTTTATTGTATAAAGTGACGAAACGAGCAAAACGTTCACCTGATGGTAAGCGCAATGTCCGCCCACAAACATGCTGTGTCACCCAGAATATTTCTGTGTGACACCACACTGCGCACGTCACCCTGAGACATCAGTTCTTTAGTCTCATATGCCCAGTGACTACGCTAGCTGACAGTGCCCTTAAAACCGAAACACAGTAATGCTGGCACACTACTGCTTCACGGCAGAATAACAGGCCCTGGCTACCTAGACGGATTCCTGCATAGGAATCCTATATATATTTTGATTCAATAATGATTATCAGGCGAAAACTTTAGCGGGAGGATGGATGATGGATGTTTTGTATTAACAAATTTGACTCCTAAGCGATATGGAATATGCTGTAATACAGGGCTTCGCCTTTCAACAATTTAGTTACAGTGTATGCGCGCGGTTCGTGCGAGAAACAGTAGGTGATAAATTCCCCGTTTCTTGCTCTCGCTATTGTCAATTTTGTATTGAGGACGGGCCATTGTTGGACGGCAGTTCGATTTTGCTCGGATTTGTTTATGCATGGTACAAATTAAAAGCGTTTATCAGTATGAGATTAATTTTTAATTCATAGACTCTATTCATTCACCGCCTAATGTTTTGTAGTTTAATGGTATCGAGTTCTTAACATTTATAACTAACTGAATCACATTTTAGGATTACAGTCTAGACGTTTTTGGCAAGAACAGACCATTTATGTATTTTTTTCTAGAATATTTATACACACAACACAATACCCCATGAAAATAATTTGCGTGCTTACACAAATATTAGCTTCCTCCGGGATTCGAACCCTGGACTCGCGGCGTAGAAGTCAGGTACTCTATCAACAGTTACTTACAGGCCGATAATGATGACAGTCACATGTTTAAATAAAATATATGAGAGTTGTAAAATAACTAATGGTGGCGGCTCGTTAAAAGAATACTACCACTCCATCTCATCCAATGGATCTCGTAAAAGGCGAGTAAGGAATTAAACTGCACCCAGCAGCGCATGGTGGCGATGGGCTCACCACCTATCACACCAAGTTCATTCATTATATTGTTTTGGTGAAACGTGGATTGTGGCAGTCATCTGTTTTCGAAGTGAGTGCCCAGTCTCTGACTACCCCTTATGGGATACAGTCGTGATCTTATGTATGTATGTATAAAATAACTATAAAATTAAATGCATTTAGAATACCCCACAAACATTTTACATACTGTAAAAAATTGGTGTCTGGGTTATTATTAACACATCACATCGCTTTAGTTTGAAGGGCACTGAAGCTAGTGTAATTATAAAAACTAGATGCCCATCAGTGGTCGAAGTTTCACCGTAATTCATATTTTGAGGTTGGACGTTATACAGGTTTGAGTATATATTTGTTAGCAACATTTAAAGACTCAATGGCAAAAATATCTACGCAGTGCGGCTGTTAACCACAGACTATTATCTGATTGACATTGGGAGTATGGACGTCAGCACTGGTACGGCACGTATTTACTGGTGGTAGGATTCCTATGCAGGAATCCGTCTAGGTAGGTACCGCCCCAGGGCCAGTTAATCTGTCGCGAAGCAGTAGTGTGCAAACATTACTGTGTTTCGGTTTGAAGGGCACTGTGAGCTAGCGTAATCACTGGGCATATGAGACTTAAAAACTTATGTCTCAGGTTGTGGGGCACAGTGTGGTGTCACACGGAAATTTTCTGGGTGACACAGCATTTGTTATGGGCAGATGTTGCACTTACCATCAGGTGAACGTTTTGCTCGTTTGATCACTATATCCAAAAAAAATGTGATTGAGATTGTCGGTATGAACATATAATGAATGTTTTATTTTAGTGAAATGAATTTAATTGTGACATAAATCATCTATAAATTTTAGCTTTCTCGCTTCTTTTGCATACAAATATTAATAAAGTATAATCTCACACTCCTCAGTGCGCGCAATATGTATAAAAAAGACTAAAAAAACTTCACTTTACGTATTAATCTATAGAAGAAGATTTTGTGGTGACGAGCGCAAAGATTTGTCGGAAGATGCTTCTAGATAATATTGTAAGTCTTATGGCCAGGCGAGGCATTTTATATATATATATATATATATATATATATATATATATATATATATATATATATATATATATATATATATATATATATATATATATATAGAATAAAGTGATGAATCGAGTAAAACGTTCACTTGATGGTAAGTGCAGCGTCTGCCCATAACAAATGCTGTATCACCCAGAACATTCTGTGTGACACCTCACTGTGCCCATCACCCTGAGACATCAGTTCTTAAGTCGCATATGCCCTGTGATTACGCTAGCTCACAGTGCCCTACAAACCGAAACACAGTAATGTTTGCACACTACTGGTTCACGGCAGAATAACTGGCCCTGGGATGATACATACTTTACCATCAGGTGAACAACTTGGTCGTCTCGTCACTAAAAATAACGTTGTAGTCCGAGTAAATACTTGACAATAAATAAATAAAGACAATCTATTGCGTGTATTGTATAGACGAAGGTTTCGCTGTTAGCCTTATTGGCTTCTACAGCTTAATCGGACAACTGAGCTCGGCTTGGTAAGGACTACCCACTAAACATAAATATATAAATAAATTTGAGAGAATGTTCATAAGATGAGCAACGTGTAAGTTAAGACTCGCGCTATTAACAAACCTTAATTTTGTGGCTTCTGAGTAAAAACGCTACCGCTTATAAATTGTTCACACATCAATACATTGAGCGTTCGTCTTTACTCGAGTTCTATACCGCGCCCAACAATGCAGCTTCGTTAGCTGAGCATCGACTCACATAGGTTTTTGTACTGCACGTTACGCCTAGAGATAATCTTCAACGCCCGACATTTATGTACCATTAATCAATATCATTATGACCTTATATTGGTTTTACAAAAACCACTCTGTCCGAGCCGTTTATGTCAATCTTTCCTTGTACTAAAAACTTTATTACTGTTCCTAGATTAAAGTTAGATCTAATGTCGTTTTTCGACCTGTATAAAGTTATTGCTTTAGATCGCAACGTAGTGAATGAGAATTAATAGAATTTTCAGTATACGTAGCTAACGGTTAGAAATCGTACATTAATTTACAAATCATCTCAAAAATGTGAGAAGGCTTCAGAGGCCGGGCGCTCGCCTTAAGTTCGGTTCCCGGTGCCGACACCTCTAAAATTGTTCTATAATTTTAAGTGCTGAATGGTGCCACGTGCTCAGCGGTGAAGGAAAACATCGCGATGCATGATGCGAAATATGCATGTCCTACGAATAAAAATATTTCGAAGGCCTGTGAAATCCGCCGACCCGTATTTCAGTAGCGTGTCGGACTCTTCCCGGTTGCGAAATCCTTTCAGAAATGAGATTAGGCCTGTGCTCAACAGTGGCATATTTATAGGTTGTTATTTACTGCCCCTAGCGGTAAGACAGTTATAGGCTGCTTCGAATGTTGTTTTTCCTTCTTACTGTCGAACTTATGTGCTGTTACTTTACAAGGTTTTAATCTAAATATGTTTAAACTTCAGCTCAGTTCGCGTGTGTGCTAGTCAATCGTATGGTACAAAAACCTATTTCTATATGTGAAGAGAACACTTTGTACCCCTCTTTAAGCAAATTGCGCGCACGGAGGAGTGCGGGATTTTTTAAATTAAAATAAGCCGACTAAATGATTGCGCCATACAGCGTGGTACTCTATGACCTTAGCATTTACAGATCGGCTAAAAGGCTAGGCTAAAGAGCTAAATTGAAGAAACGAGCAAAACCTTCACCTAAGTAAAAGTAAGTGTAACGTCTGCCCATAACAAATGATGTATCACCAGGAACATTTCTGTGTGACACCAAACTGCGCCCGTCACCCTCAGACATAATGTACCTAGTGATTACACTAACTCTCACTGCCCTTGAAACCGAAACACAGTCATTGCACACTACTGCTTCACTGCAGACTCACTGTCCTTGGGTTGGTACCTACCTAGACGGAATCCTGCATAGGAATCCTATCAACAGTAGAATCGCTTGTTTATTTATCCCTCCTTCTAATAAACAATGTCTAAACTTTACTGTAAGCACCTGAACTACACAGATTTACTAATTTTTCGAGACGATTTTGGATCCAAGGAAACTTCGCCAAGATGCTCCAGTGACGGTTTACTAGTCGCTAAAATATTTTTTTGCTCTCTAACGTAGTGTTTTCGCGTGGAAAATTACACTGAAAATGAATACTTAGAACTTCTGCATCAGGGAAAAAGCCCAAGCCCAAAGCGTATTCAAGCGTGGCAACTGTTGCCATCAACATCCATCCAAAATGTGCAAACAAACCTTGTGACATTCTATGGGAGATGTTCAGCAATGGTCTAGTGATAGGCTGCGATGATGATGATGATGATTGTGATCTTCCCAGTTAACATCTGACAGTATTGTATTCTATTCTGCTATGGATCTTGACAAAATGTGGCACAGTTTAGTTTTCGTTCTGGCGACGGACAAAGGATATTTTTTATACCGTAAAATTAAATAGTTCTCACGGGATATCCTGTATCCACGCGGACGCGGACGCTGGCATCACCTGGTATTAAATTACGATTTACTAATGTTAAATTATATACGTATGTATCTCAAATAAAAATATACTGAGCATTTGGCATTGCATAACCTTAATAATTAAAAAAGAAACAATACCTTGTCACGCCTGATGAATACATTGGAATGCATCTTTATAGCGATTGGTTCTTCAATTCTCTTCGTTTTCCATATTCTCATAAGAATTGTCATAAGAATTCTCCTTTCCGGAGTCATTCTTCCTTTCCTTCTCATTTCTGGCAACCGAAGCCATCACATTCTGCGCAACGTTATTCTAAACGAATTACATCTCGTTAAAATTGTTTAATAATATACTGAATACGTGAAAATTTTGGAACGAAACAGAAAATGTACTTTTTTGGTTTCAAACGATAAGTTACATAAAGCTATTTACTGGTGGTAGTATTCCTAGGTGTCGTCTCTGTAGGGCACATTACTGTCGGTATAAAGGGCACTGATAGCTATTGTAACTATTGGGCATATGGGACTTAATATATTATGTCCCAGGGAGCAACACAGCATTTATTATGAGCAGACGTTGCACTCACCATCAGGTTGTTGAATGTTTTGCTCGTCTCGTCACTTTCCCGTATAAAAAAACTATCCTGATCGTATGTATAAGTATGAGTATGAGACAAATGAGATAAAACAAATTTCATGTAGTCGTTTATCTGTCTGTATGATAACTCGACAGAAATATATCTATAGAAATTCATAGAAAATAAAATAGTTTTTAAAGTCCCCAGGCATCAGATCAAATCAGGGGATTTTCAAACAAACCACATAAAAGGGGGACTTATTCAATAGGTCATTTGAAGTCACATTGAAAACATTTAAAATACGAGTATGTTTTATACGTTACGTTTATGTTTAACGAGGAAACTTATTATGATTGCCGGATTAAAAAAAAATGCGATTTGAATTGAAAATGAATGCAAACTGTGTAAAAACCTGTTTATTTGTAATAAAATTAAAATGCTGGGTCTGGCAGAAGAAGCATGAAAGTAAGATTAAAGCTGTGAGAAGTTTGAGAAATATAGCTGGAGTAACTCTGATTGACAAAGTGAGAAACAGCGTGATAAGGGAACGTTGCGGTGTGGTTGAAGATGTAGTGACAAAGATAGAGAAAGGCATGCTTAGATGGTTTGGACACGTAGAGAAGATGAATGAAAGGAGATTGACGAAACAGATTTATGATGCAAGTGTGAGTGGGAAAGCCGGTAAGGGTCGACCTAGGCGTACGTATCACAATCAGAACTTTTGAGGAAACGTCACGTTAAAAGTACCCGCAACCGACGAGCGTGTGTGAAAACGGTAATGAAAGTAGAAGAAGCCAAAGATGTGTGTCAGGATCGTAGCAAGTGGAAAGATGTGGTCTCTGCCTACCCCAATGGGAAAGAGGCGTGACTGTATGTATGTATGTATGTAAATTGTCGAACTTAACGTGATTACAGCATATTCTTCTAACTCGGGACACGACTCAACCGGAGACTATAAACATTATGGTGCTAATAAGTGTAGTCTCAGAATATAGCGGCGGAGTTTTATTTCCTTTAGTCTATTCAAAAATCTTCCGTGGCTTACGGCAATTGGCGGAAAATCCAACATAATATCCAGATCTAACTTTTAAATCTTAAACTAACTTAACTTTTAAATAAAAATCTCCTCAATCGGGAAAGGTCATATTCCAACAGTGATTTATTTAGAGGTTGATAATGATAACAATAATAAATGCTTATAGTTAATGATATTTTTTTATAGATAACGATAAATTAAGCATTACTAAATGTTCGAAAATACGCAATGCGTATTTTATTTTCGGCACTACATAAAAGTCAAAATTATCAATTAGTTCGTAATTTAAGGGGCGGAACAAATAACAGAAAAGATTTGTCGCGCCCAGCACTACAATAACGGCTCTTTAGAGCTCTCGATTGTTACAATTCCGTTTCAAGCATTATTTATAGACTGCGAAAGAAGTACATTAACAACTTTTCATCTGCGTTTGTCAAATATAACTTAAGATCTAGATCAAAGCAACAGAGGTCATTTTTGAAGAAGGCGTTAGTAGTCAAATGAAATAGTTGCTTAAAGGGCATTGAAGTCATTCCTCTGGTTTTGCTCACGCTTCATAAATAAAATTATCGAACAAATGCTCTACAAAACGCTCCCTACTCCACTTAACCTCCGTAAACGGTGAGGGGTGAAAATATTTTGACATTTTATTCGTTTAAATTTCAATGATATATTCCGTACTGGAAGCACTTGAATTTTTTTTTTTTTTAATAAAACTTTGCCTCACATTGGAATTTCTCCTGTAACGTGGGTGCGTTTTACAGACATATTCCACATGCACAACACAATAAGACCTGAAAACCAACAATTTGTGTTTTTCAAAAAAGTTGGCTCCGGTTTGTATTCCAACTTAGGACTCGCGGCGGAGAAGTCAGGTACTAGTGTGTAGGTAGGTAGGTGGGTGTAGGTAGGTCGCTAGTTGTAGGTTTTCTGAATACATATTATAATACTTCAAAATTATTAGACAATATATTTCTTGAGAGTAGCTTTTTTCAATAAAAGAATTCATCATCATTATCGTCATTTCAACCCATCACATGTCCACTGCTGATTCCAAGACAAAAGATTAAAAATCGATAAAAACGGTGATAAGGGAAGGACTGTAAAAATAGATAGGGTTTGTGCACCTCAAAGAAGTCACTTCCAGAAACCAAACTTTATAAACGTTTGCGCATCGTTGAAATAAATCTTACCACTTCGTCGACTTTAAATACAATAAAGTATGAAAGTAATACACAAAAGCAATGATTTGTTGACGACCAACCCCATAAATAATCGTAGAATGTATAGATTCGTTATTGGTAGAAAAAAAATCTTTATTTATTACGGGTTACTTACTGGGAACCAGTGATAACATCTCGAGATTAAAATGAAAAGCATCGTTGTCGACGAGTTCGGATTCTTTATAACTTGATTAATTGAAAGGTTAGTATACTGAATATTTGTGGGTAGCCTATGGATAGTTAAATAAGATACTCGTATAAGAACAAGAATTACGATATATCTCATACTCAGTACCGAACGTTTAAGATCATCATCAAAACAATGTCAGTATTATTTCGCTATTTTTGGTTTACATATTGTTTTTTGTCGTATTTTCACTGAAGTGTCGCTCAGAATAGCTATGAGACATCAGTTGCGTGCCATGTGCCTATGTACCTGGTAACATGGTACCTACCTAGACGGATTTCTGCATAGAAATCGTACCGCCAGAAAAATCAAGTAGGCTTTAGCTCGAATCATGCTCAAAAATGACGGGAATGCTAAGCATTTAGACGTTGTACGTGAAATTTCTATCCTTGAAATGTTTGGTTCCTCCTGAGGTTCAAAACTCACAATAGTACAGAAGCACCAACCAAACAGCACCTCACTGCACGATGTCTAACAGAAAGTGAAATTTTTGTTGCCGCTCGAAAGTGAGTCTTTTTTTATTTATTTTTTTATTCGATAAAGTGATGAAACGATCAAAACGTTCACCTGATGGTAAGTGCAACGTCTGCCCATAACAAATGCTGTGTCACCTAGAAAATTTCTGTGTGATACCACACTGTGCCCATCACCCTGAGACATAAGTTCTTAAGTCTCATATGCCCAGTGATTACGCTAGCTCACAGTGCCCTTCAAACCGAAACGCAGTAATGTTTGCACACTACTGCTTCACGGCAGAATAACTGACACTGGGGCGGTACCTACCTAGACGGATTCCTGCATAGGAATCCTTCCACCAGATAATCCACTGGACAGTTTCTTATGGAATGTTAATTTTACCTGCCCGTTTTTGCTCTTTTCGGGATGGTTAAAATCTTCAATTGTCGAGATATTTAAATTTAACACTCTCCACAAGACATCCATGCAGAGTAAATCTTATAAGTTAATGTATCGCCTCTCCATTGTCATGCATTTGTTTTTGGTCACGTTTTTATATTCTGAACTAAGATGACCATTTTTAAAATATACCTTGTTATCTTATCTTACTGCTATAAGAAAGCTGGAGAGTTTGTATGTTTGTACGCGCTAATATCTGGAAATACTAATCAGATTTATCTTTTTTGTATTGCATTAGATAATCTGTTTACAGGAAAAGGTTAGAAGATGTAAAACTTATTGTTACGGCCTTAATAGCCGCACGCTGGTTACTGAACAACACCGAGATGGACTGAACGTATGTCGCAGTCACGTGGTCGGCAAATTTTTAGTTGAAATCACGGGGCACAGTTAATTGTCTATAAAAACCCATTTCCCCACAGACACAAACTCACACTCACGCACGCAAGCAATCATATGTTCTCGCATTACTTCCTGTCGTATTATCATTGACCCAAATCGAATTTCAGTAGCTTGTACTTCGTGTTTCTAATACGATTTCAACTATTGCTACCATTCAGAGCGTATATTATTCAAGTACTGGAGCATTACTCGTGTCAAATTATGCAAATAGTCGGCTCGAACCGATAGTATAAGATATACGTACTATATGATACAAAGACGTGGTGCCATTGTCATGCGATGACTAACAACACTGTACAGTTAAACGAAATTGTTAGAGGCTAGACATTGTACAACAGTTAACATAGAACTAGTTAAAATATGCGGTACCTTTATGTGTTAACATTTTTTTGTAGAATTAAAAATGTAGAACAACGCACCCAACATCTTCATCAACTTCTTAACAGTCCACTACTGTGCATAGGTCTTCCCCAATTTAAAATTTGCCATAATCTTAACTTAGCACTGCTAACCGGCCCTAGTCCAGACTGGTCAAGTCTATTTTTATCTTACTGCCATAATTACAGCGGCTTCAGAGAATCTACCACAGAGCGCATCTTCAGAGCAGCATCTTCCTGGAACATCAGAATAAACAAACTGTTATTGCCAAACCGCCAACTATGGCAAAGTCTCCGCAAAATGAGAGAAACAATCTTTTTTGGCAATGTATGGAGAAGGCCTACGTTCGGCAGTGTACAGATATGATGATGATGATCACTAGGTGGAGAGTTTGTATGTTTCAACGCGCTAACCTCAGAAAATGCTTATCTCATTTGAAAAGTTATTTTTCATTAGCCTGTTTTTTGAGAAGCATTCTAGGCCATACAAACTTTATGCTACGGTGTTAAGGAGCCGGACGCTGAGAACCGCACATTACGGAGAAGGCCCGAACTATGAATGTTCAAGTCAGACAGGTATACCCTGTACGGCGCAATCACGTAGTCGGCTAATTTTACGCGGATAAAACCGCGAATCACAGGTAGTATATTTGTGATAGTTATTCCCCAATCTTCAATTTTCCTGAGGGGATAAAGTGATTTTCTTAACCTGCAGCCAAATGATCAGTCATGATACATTTAAATTTTTGAATTAAGTGTTAAATAAATTAGATACATATTGACATCGACTGGTATTGACCATGGGAATAGACAGACAAAAATACTTTAATAGTGAAGTCGTTTCAAACTCTCGCCGTTATATCGTAAATGTATGCTAGTATAAATATATTCTACCTCTGTACACGTATTAATCTATGTGTCATTACAAATTCACTATTAATAATTTATCTGGAGCCAGCGTGGGCGACACCTACTAGACAATGCAAATCCAACGCCATTACTGATTTTTATTTAAGTAGGTACCATGATGGTAACTTTGCATTCATCACCTCGTTACCGTATTTGACGGTTATTTGAAATTTTATGAGCTCCGGCAATCTCCTTGAATGGAAACCATAACTCTTATTGGCTAAATGTTGCATTTAATACTTAATGGCTAAGTCATTAGTAAAGAAGAAATATGGAAAAATATGTAAATTATATCATAAGTCATAATATTGTTGGTGGTACTAAAGGTAAGGTTTACAAGAATCTTAATATTCAAATCATCCACTTTTCAATTATTTTTTACTGTTGGTAGATTCCTAGTCAGGAACCGAAACACACCAATGTGTAAACATTACTGTGTTTCGGTTTGAAGGGCACTGACAGCTAGTGTAATTACTGGGCATGATGAGACTTAAGAACTGATGTCTTATAGTGACATGCGCAGTGTGGGGGCAAGTGACACAGCATCAGGCATCAAGTGAACGATTTCCTCGTCTCTTTAAATTCTTCCATTGATAAAACTGTAACTGTATTTCATTTTTTTTTAATTAGAATAGTCATTATTTCTTTAACCATTTAAGATTATGTTGTTTATGACAATTAGAGTATTTGTCCCTTTTAATTGAATTGCTATCTACTCTTCTATTCTGCCAAACTTCTATCGGCGGAAACACCATGGTGCTATCTCGTCACCGAAAAAATGTAGAAGGCTTTCGCACAGTTACGCAATATCAACGTCGTTTCTGGTGCGTCTTTCATTGATGGAATGGACTAACAATCGATTTTAAAATAAAATAGTTTTCTTTTGTCCGACATACAAGATTCCTCACGATGTGAACCTTCACCGCCGAGCACGTAGGTAAATCAGTTAACTAAAATTGCAATAACCAATAATAGTGATGAGGGTGCAATAATCTTGGCACCGGGAACCGAATCTCGCGGACCATGAAAAATAAGCGGGCGCCTAGTTCTCGTTATTAAGCATACATACATACATACATAAGATCACGACTGTATCCCATAAGGGGTAGTCAGAGACTGGGCACTCACTGCAAAAACAGATGACTGCCACAGTCCACATTTCACCAAAACAATATAATGCACTTGGTGTGATAGGTGGCGAGCCCATCGCCACCATGCGCGTTTGGGTGCACAGTGCAGTTTAATTCCTTACTCGCCTTTTACGAGATCCATTGGATGAGATGGAGTGGTAGTATTCTTTTAACGAGCCGCCACCACACGGCTATTAAGCAATATATTTATATAAGAGAGCTTGAGAGAACCATAATCGGGTTCATGGATTGGTCGTTTTCCTTGTTTCTTCCCCTGTCCACGTCTTCCTTCGTTGACGTCATCTGTTCTCAAATGACAACGCTAACTTACCACGACCTCTTGTATCTTACAACAACCTTAGTTTTGGCGATGAGCGAGAGGTCATCTACAATTACTATGCTAAAATCTGCTAAATTTTTTTTACAAGCGCGGCGATCCTCCAGAATTTGCTATACGCATAGGAGTTCGACAGAGTAGAAGAGCACCTACCTCATTCCTACCTCTTTTCTACCGAGGTGCCGTAAGAAGGCGACTAAGGTTTTGTATGGACAGCCTTTATTTGCGCAGTATAACATCATAATATGCAAAGCTGTCACTATACTGCTTGTGGGAACGCAATGGGGAGTAAGAATTTTTTGACTCGTTCTAAAATGGCGGCAACGTAGTTCACCTTAGTCACGTCTCGTTTCCGAAAACGCGGTGGCGAAAAGTAGGCTACTTGAGTGGCTACTGTCACCTCTTCTTTTAACTCACATTTAAGTCACAAAAAATCTCAATGATAGGGTATTTTAACTCAGTTGATCCAACTTGTCAAGAACATAGTAATTTTAACTCTCGTTATTTTGTATACTGTGTAATATGTATGTGTGTAATAACCTGATATGTTAATATCCATCTTAAAATATCTTTCTTCTAGACACATGCAAGTACGATTTTTTTTTTGTTTTAGTATACGATGCCTCATACTTCGATTTTTTGTACTGTGAGTGCGTTTTACAGACATACATTTCACATGCACAATACCAACCGACTCGAAAACCAACGATTTACACAAATGTTATCTCCGACTGGGATTCGAACCCAGGGGTCCTGGTCAGGGACACATTATTATCATCATCATGATTTGAGTCTACTACTATATACGTGGAATATTTTTAATTTAGAAACTGACAGGCTCAATACAAAGAAAGAAAAACTTTGCTTTAAATATCAATTGCAGTGTAGTCAAACATAAATATAAAGCTGACGAAGAATTCAGCAAACTTGCCTAGAAGACATTATTGGAAAAAGCTTATTATAAAATATATCGTCTCATAGAGGACAAAGTCGTATGGAAATAACTCTTACTCTGCACTTGCAAATTCCCTATTTACCAAAAAAGTGAAATTATTCAATAGTATTTTATACAGTACATTATGTAATGATGTTCTCCTAGCAGATTTCGACCACGGCGACAACTTTCGACTACAGTCGAGAACCATCAACTGCGCAGGAGATATTATAGTGCCACAAGTGTATGCGCAAACACAGAGGCACTCACTCGTCCCAACCCACCTGCGCCCGATGTAACGCTGATGCGATAAGATCGGAGGTAGGCTAGGATGCAGTGTCAGAAACACGGGGACAATCACAACACAACCAGACCCGAAAACCAACAATTTATGTTTTAGCACAAATGTTGGCTCCGGGAGGGATTCGAACCCAGGACCCGCGGTTTAGAAGTCAGGTACTCTGACCACTAGGCCACGCGGTTATGTAATATGATATTGAAAAAAGAAAGATCCCAGAGTTTCTTGCTTTATTGTCTAAGAAGGTCTTATTTTTTGATCCGGAGTAGATTTTGACATTCTTTAAATAAGCCTTAACTGAATAAAGAACTTTTGACTTTGACTTGACTAGTCCACTGCTGAACATAGGTCTCATAGACTGCCACAAATTGCTGTGGTTCTCATTTCGGGGGGTGGGGGGGGGACTTTATCATCATAGTTGCCACGCTTGGCAGCCGGGTTGGCAACCGCAGTTTATTTATTCAGATGTTCCAGGAAGATGCTGCTGCCACTCTTCGGCTCTGTCGACTTTACGACACCCACGAGATGAGATCGCGGTCGTCAACTTAATAAAGCAGTCGATGAATTCATCTTCATGTCATTTATGACACGGTAATATTTTAATCATTTTAAACAATGAAGGAATGTAGAAGCTTAATTTTAAAATAGAAAGCAAATAAAGAAAGAATTGAATGATTTTATTATTTAAGAAATAATAAAATAATATTTGAAGTCTAGGTCTCCCCAGGGTGAGTTATTATCAATCCGTAAAAATATCGAAGAAAATCATTACCATCTTCATTAATGTATATTTTAACCCTCGTAAACTAAATTACAGCGTTTTAATTTTTACTGTTATATGTTTCGTCCAGTTTGATTGAAGTAACATCATTACCGTTGAACTCGTTTCTGCGCCTTCGAGCGCTTTAAAGATGCAGTAAATCACACAGAAATAATTGATAGGGAATTATTCATAAGTGGGCTTCGAGGCGATTGTTTCGCACCGAATCGAATCAGTCTAATCGAGAGATGAATCGAATGGTATCAATCGAGTGAATCGATTGATTAATTGTCGTCACTGCCGGTGATTTATAAGTTCGCTTTGATGGAATGATGGATATCAACAGTCGGCGTGTATAATTTATGCGATTCTAGGTTGAATTAGCTTACGTAATTTTAAAAGTTTAATGTACGAATGAAACTATTTCAATTATTGTTAGCACTTGCTCCACTGTCAATTTATAAGTATATAGGAAAAAATATTATTTGTCTTTTTAATTTATTTCCTTTTCATCTACATCTCGTAACATATGTTGAGAATTCCAAGATCATAAATAAGAGATCATATTTCATAATCTGCATGTTTTCGAAACACGAATAATAAATTTTATTATGTTATTATCTTGGTAGCTATACGGTTAATGTTGGATAGTATTAAAGATGTTTGTATCGGTTACACGAATATAATATCGATTTCCAGAATCGATAACATCAATTAATAATAACCAATTCGCCTATTACGTATTTCCATGGGCATACAATAAAAATCGTTGATTAAGGGCTATTACAACTGGGCCACGGGATCCCGTTCGATTTGAACCCGAGCTCACGATGCGGCTCACAAATTACAGATTGGTCGGTAATGCCATTGAAGCCTCCGCTTACCAAAACGCTTAATACCTACAATCAAGGAGCTATCGGCGGCTCGATCAGTGCTTAATAGTCAAATTTATGCGTCGCGACCGATTTTGCACAATGTATTCTTGGAAGTTGTGTTCTGATTGATTGTGACGAAATCGGTTCGAGTTTCGTATTCGAAATTTTCTATTTATAGCCGTAGTAACTCAAAAAGCGTGTGAGTTGGATCCCCTGTTCCGGCACCTCTAAAACTACTCTACGATTTTCAGTGCCGACTTACCACGTGCTCATCGGTCGGTTCTTTATGTTACACTTTTTCTCTTATCGCATATAATCGCATATCATTAAACTTTCAACCATCAGAGGTATGTGTAGAATGTCTTTATCTTCATTATTCTTATTAAGCTGCTGTTAGACATAAACCTCTCTCAAGCTGCACCAACTGGTACTACACTTATGTCTCAATCGTCATGGTCCGACGATTTAGCGGTCTCATCGAATACGCAAATGCAAATTTTTATACCAAAATATTATTATAATAGAGACTATGCATGATACGAATTGCCCTCAGTCAAGCAATTATTTGCCAACATCACTGTTTTTCAGTCTGAAGGCCACTGAAGCTAGTGCAAATACAAGGCCCAGGAGTAGGAGGACGCCCATACCTACAGGAATACATATAAGTAGGTACTAACCCAGGAACAGTTATTCTGCCGTGAAGCAGTAGTGTTCAAACATAACTGTGTTTCGGCTGGGCACTGAGAGCTAGTGTAATCTATAAATATAATGTACTTGATCTCCCCTACGGGCAAAAACAAGTTCATATAATTTTTAACTCCAAAACAATTGGGACAATCGGAATACAATTGCCTATTGAGATATGCTAAACAGTAGAATTGTTGCCAGTCGTCCTGACATTATTAATCACACCTCCAACGACAAACCTTTCAAATTTCTTTTGCCCTATATCTGTATGCTTGGCAAAGTAGTTTTTTTTTAAATTTATTTAATGAAAGTGACGGAACGAGCAAAGCGTTCACCTGATGGTAAGTGCAACGTCTGCCCATAACAAATGCTATGTCACCCAGAACAGTGTGACACCACAATGCGCCCGTCACCCTGAGACATCAGTTCTTAAGTCTCATATGCCCAGTGATTACGCTAGCTCACAGTGCCCTTCAAACCGAAACACAGTAATGTTTGCACACTACTGCTTCACGGCAGAATAACTGGCACTGGGGTGGTACCTACCTAGACGGATTCCTGCATAGGAATGCTACCAGTAAAAAAAAACTAAGTTTAGTTTAGAATTGACATAGATATTTAACATTATTTTTTTCTATCTAATCCTTAAAAGTTAACGCGCTAAACATCTTGGATCTTATCGTTTTCTAATATCAGGTGTGATTTTAGACTAATGTAAAAGATGGAAAGATTATTTTCTGCAGTATATACCATAATACTAAAATATTGCCAATTACTACATCGCAGTCACAATAGACGAAACTAAAAAAACCAAATTAGATTGTGTTATACTTTCACAACTTCGCAACACAAAACGCTTAGCTTTATCTTATTTCCATTGTAATAATACATTTAATCCTCTATATAGTTTGTCACTATCGAGATGAAATATTGGATCACATTACAGCTTATTAGCACACAGACAGGCAAACAAACAAACAAAAACAGTAAGAACAATGGACGGCTGCAGAAAACAATGACAGAAAAATATCGTTTAATCCAATTACAATGATATACATGCGAGTTGACATAAAGAGTATGTGGACATGACTTAAGATGTTCATAAAATACTCGTATTGGTTTCGTTAGTTATCATTACCGAGATAAATAATTTGCAACATGCATATAAAATTTTCGAGACAGCATACATGCCACAGAATAATAATAACTCAACGATGTTTGAATAATTAACCGCTGTGTGGTGGCGGCTTAAGAGAATCTACCACCCCGTCTCATCCTGTGGGTGTCGTAAAAGTCGACCGAGGAAAATTAAAACCAGAAGATGTGCAACAGTATCTTTCTGGAACATCTGAATGAATAAACTATTATACTATATAGCGATTGCCAACCCGCCTGCCAAGCGAAGCAACTATGGCAAAATCCCCCCAAAATTAGAGCTACAAACTTTTGTAGCAATCTATACAATCTATGGGGGATGCCTATGTTCAGCAGTGGACTGGGGATAGCACAGTAATATGTGCAAGACACTACTGCTTCATGGTAAAATAACTGGCCCTGCGATCTATGCAGGAATCCGCCCTACTTTGGCAGATTCTTGCATAGGACACACACATACTCGTATATACACCTTCAACTGATGGTAAGAATTCAATGCAGGTGTCCGTCTAGGTAGGTAAGGGCCAGTTATTCTGCCTTATAGCGGTAGTGTGCAAACATTACTCTGTTTCGGTTTAAAGGGCTCTGACACCTAGTGTAAACACTGGGCATATAAAAATTAAGAACTGATGTCTCAAAGTGACGGGCGCAGTGTGGTATTACACAGAAATGTTCTGGTCAACCCATCATTTGTAAACGTAAACGTTGTACTTACCATCAGGTGAACGTTTTGCTCGTTTCATCACTCAATTCAATAAAAAAAACCAACTGTTAAGTTCTTAGTACGCGAGTGAACTGAGTTCGATCCCTGATGCCTCTAAACTTTTGCAATTGTGTGTGCTGATTTACCACATGATCAGCGGTGATAGAAGACATCGTGAGAAGACCTGTCTGTCTGAGGAATAAAAATATTTAGGAGGAGACGTGAAGTCCCCCAATACCACATCGGAGCAGCATGGCGAACTCTTTCCAGCTCCAAAGCCCTCTCAAAATTTAAAAGAGGCCCAGCAGTGGAATATTCATAGGATGTCACTTTTTTCGTCGTCTTTTAAACAATATACAAAAATAAAATATTTCACACATTTGAAAACATAAATTATCTTACTATATATAAACATCAAAGCACATAATTTATAGTCTATTATAAATTTAACGCGGTCGTTACATCAATGTCGTATCCATATTTGTCTAGCTTATCAGTCCAGCATAACTTATATGCCTAGAGCGTGGTCCAGCAAATGGGTGGTCCGTGTTACCGTTTTATCATCACGACCAAATGGATAGGTACCGCGTAAAGTGGAAATATCGGCTCGCTTCGAACAAATGAGAGTATAAATGTTATACGATGACAGCGTAATACTTTACAATAATGCGATCACTTGTGCTGACGCGTGTTGACTTCAACATTTAATGCTCCCTTACATTGTTGGCTTAGGACGTATATAAAACGAAACGCTTTGGTTTTCTATGGTACTATTCTATGTAAATTTATTTATAATATATTCTTCGCTAATTTAAAATAAAATAAAAGAGGATACCTACGGAGTTTCTTTTACCAGTTTCGTCTCCGTCAGGAGAACCTAATTACGAAACGGTAACATGAATAAATGACGGTTAACAAACGAAATATATTTATCTTGCGTCGAAGAATAAATAATTTTCATTGCATTTAATTTCACCGTGAATGAGCTAATAATTTTCTTAAGAACTTTAATAAGAAATTAATATTTTTAACCAATATTATGTTTTTTTTTCTATACAAGTTGAGGCAATCGAGCGAGCAGCTCACTAAGGCCAGAGGCATTGCAGGTGTGTGGCCGGCCTTTGAGAAAGGAGTAGGCACTTTTATTGAGAGTCCCTAAATTGTATCAGGGTGAAATGAGACCCATCAAGATGATGTAGATTAAATTTAGAGTTGTTACGTTCACACTCGGCAGCTGGATTTTATATATACAATTCGTCGCAGTACTCTCCTATAATCGGTGAATGAATGCGATAAAAAATGTAGTTATGCAAACAATACATAAAGCGTGTGGATCAAGCCGATCGTATAGAATGTGGGCTTGGATGATTAGAGATGCTCTCTATTGGATGCGGACAAATTAAAGAACAGACTAGAATACTCCGACCAGAAACAAGACTTCATGTGAGGTTGAACTTGCGTTTTGTAAAGTTCCAAGCAATGGAACGGTATGTTCACTGGTTACTTGAGGGCATATTGCTCGCGAGTCTCTTCCAACATATCTGTAGGAGTCGCTGCACTAACAGCGTACTACACATTTAAAAATGGTCTAATGAAACCTGGTTTTCAACCCGAGCGGACTCACTGTAAGCCAGCACTGTAGTCTCGACTGCGGCATAAAGCTGAGTGAGACCGGTTTGCTCAATGCGACACACGTGACAATATGACCCGTCAGTGTTACAAAAGGTCATTCGTAATGTCCTATACATCCCGGCAGGGTGGGCTTAGGGACGATGTGTGTATGCCCTAAAAAATATAATGAGCCTCGTAGTGTGATACCTGTAGGAGATATGTCGACTTAAAGAATTTGCTTAACACTCATAGGTGACTAGACTGTTATACAGCTGGTCAAGGCAATGAACTCTTAAATTTAATTGGGCGTTTTTCCATTGAGCTGTCATCGAAAGAACTGGCAAGTACTAGGATAAGATGAAGCTTAAAGAAATCTGTTGCGAAGTAAATCTGTTCGTACGACGCCATAGTAGGGTAACATTAATTAAATAGAGAAGAAAACGTATTTTGAATCTGTCTGGTTCGGGGCAACGACTTCCTGAGTTAGGGTTGCGTAAAGTTTTACAAAACAAATAATTTTAAAGTTTTGTATGGACATTTTTAGTATTCAATTTTGTCATTAAAGCTTCACCGTTGTGTTTAACAGATCTAAGTGGCATGGATAGGTGCCGGGATGTTATACCAATTACGAATAACGTTGTATAACAAATTTAGTTAAATATTCGGTTTTGTGGTGTTGTTTAATGTTTCTACCTATTGTCTGTAAATAATATTTACAGACATATTCATATCCATTGTTTACTTGTATGTTTAGTGCCTAATTTTATGTATTTGTGTCTGTAGCGTATTTCCGCAATAAATGTTTTTTTGTTCTTTCTTTTTTTAAATTATGTCTCGTTCTGTTGAAAACGCCAAACTTTTTAGGGGCCAATTTTGAGCGCAAACATTTCCGTCTAATGTTTTAAATTATTTTTTCTTCAAAACTTTCGATAGTTAGCTTATATAGTACGAAAACTAAACTAAACTAGAATAAAATTAGATTTATATTTTTTTTTCACATTTAACCCGACGTCGCAAGCGCTTTGCAGCACTCTTTATCACATAACTGGACGTCAGAAGATAAGTAACGATTCATTGGATCAGCTGGTATTGACCAGCTGATGCAACTCTTAGTTTAGAAAAAAAAATGTCATTTGAATAAGTTTGAATTAGTTTGCTGAGTTGTGACTGAGATAGTATATTAATTTTAAATTCCAATTAAAATGTTAAACTTTTATCAATGAAATCGCTGCATAAATGTAAATAATACTACGAGAACACGAATGTTAAATCGACGATACATGTAAGTGTGTGGCGTTTCCTACACGCAACTCATTTGTTTTATCTAAAGTGGACTATTCAGTGTTTTTATGTGAGCTTCACTTGACCCCGCGAACGTGTCCGTTCACAAATTTTAACAGCGTATCATCGCCTGTCAAAATAAAACAAGCAGTTATCGACATATACAGTTCATTACTGCATAAGATACCGATTTTTGTAAAAGTTGTGACAGTTCAAGCATATAAAGTGGGCTTAATTCGTTGACCAACTATGGTAAATGACAGTAATACCGTAAAATTCTATAAGGATATCTTTTATTGTTTATATATATCAATACTAATGTTATAAATGCGAAAGTAAATGTCTCTCTTCCTCAGTCTGTTTGATACCTTTTCACGGTTCAACTTCTAATTCGATCTTGTCGATATTTGGGACAGAGATAGCTTGAATCCTGGAGACGGACATAGGAAACTTCTTATCCCAGAAAATCAAATAGTTCCCACGCCATATTTAAAATACGTGGGCACCAGCTATAAAGTAGTATTTTTTTTTATTCCATAAAGTGATGAATCGAGCAAAACGTTCATCTAATGGTAAGTGCAACGTCTGCCCATAACAAATGCTGTCACACCCAGAAAATTTCTGTGTGACAACACACTGTGCACATCACTCTGAGACATAAGTTCTTAGGTCTCATATGCCCAGTGATTACGCTAGCTCACAGTGCCCTTCAAACCGAAACACAGTAATGTTTGCACACTACTGCTTCACGGCAGAATAACTGGCACTGGGGTGGTACCTACCTAGACGGATTCCTGCATAGGAATGCTACCAGTAAAAAAAAACTAAGTTTAGTTTAGAATTGACATAGATATTTAACATTATTTTTTTCTATCTAATCCTTAAAAGTTAACGCGCTAAACATCTTGGATCTTATCGTTTTCTAATATCAGGTGTGATTTTAGACTAATGTAAAAGATGGAAAGATTATTTTCTGCAGTATATACCATAATACTAAAATATTGCCAATTACTACATCGCAGTCACAATAGACGAAACTAAAAAAACCAAATTAGATTGTGTTATACTTTCACAACTTCGCAACACAAAACGCTTAGCTTTATCTTATTTCCATTGTAATAATACATTTAATCCTCTATATAGTTTGTCACTATCGAGATGAAATATTGGATCACATTACAGCTTATTAGCACACAGACAGGCAAACAAACAAACAAAAACAGTAAGAACAATGGACGGCTGCAGAAAACAATGACAGAAAAATATCGTTTAATCCAATTACAATGATATACATGCGAGTTGACATAAAGAGTATGTGGACATGACTTAAGATGTTCATAAAATACTCGTATTGGTTTCGTTAGTTATCATTACCGAGATAAATAATTTGCAACATGCATATAAAATTTTCGAGACAGCATACATGCCACAGAATAATAATAACTCAACGATGTTTGAATAATTAACCGCTGTGTGGTGGCGGCTTAAGAGAATCTACCACCCCGTCTCATCCTGTGGGTGTCGTAAAAGTCGACCGAGGAAAATTAAAACCAGAAGATGTGCAACAGTATCTTTCTGGAACATCTGAATGAATAAACTATTATACTATATAGCGATTGCCAACCCGCCTGCCAAGCGAAGCAACTATGGCAAAATCCCCCCAAAATTAGAGCTACAAACTTTTGTAGCAATCTATACAATCTATGGGGGATGCCTATGTTCAGCAGTGGACTGGGGATAGCACAGTAATATGTGCAAGACACTACTGCTTCATGGTAAAATAACTGGCCCTGCGATCTATGCAGGAATCCGCCCTACTTTGGCAGATTCTTGCATAGGACACACACATACTCGTATATACACCTTCAACTGATGGTAAGAATTCAATGCAGGTGTCCGTCTAGGTAGGTAAGGGCCAGTTATTCTGCCTTATAGCGGTAGTGTGCAAACATTACTCTGTTTCGGTTTAAAGGGCTCTGACACCTAGTGTAAACACTGGGCATATAAAAATTAAGAACTGATGTCTCAAAGTGACGGGCGCAGTGTGGTATTACACAGAAATGTTCTGGTCAACCCATCATTTGTAAACGTAAACGTTGTACTTACCATCAGGTGAACGTTTTGCTCGTTTCATCACTCAATTCAATAAAAAAAACCAACTGTTAAGTTCTTAGTACGCGAGTGAACTGAGTTCGATCCCTGATGCCTCTAAACTTTTGCAATTGTGTGTGCTGATTTACCACATGATCAGCGGTGATAGAAGACATCGTGAGAAGACCTGTCTGTCTGAGGAATAAAAATATTTAGGAGGAGACGTGAAGTCCCCCAATACCACATCGGAGCAGCATGGCGAACTCTTTCCAGCTCCAAAGCCCTCTCAAAATTTAAAAGAGGCCCAGCAGTGGAATATTCATAGGATGTCACTTTTTTCGTCGTCTTTTAAACAATATACAAAAATAAAATATTTCACACATTTGAAAACATAAATTATCTTACTATATATAAACATCAAAGCACATAATTTATAGTCTATTATAAATTTAACGCGGTCGTTACATCAATGTCGTATCCATATTTGTCTAGCTTATCAGTCCAGCATAACTTATATGCCTAGAGCGTGGTCCAGCAAATGGGTGGTCCGTGTTACCGTTTTATCATCACGACCAAATGGATAGGTACCGCGTAAAGTGGAAATATCGGCTCGCTTCGAACAAATGAGAGTATAAATGTTATACGATGACAGCGTAATACTTTACAATAATGCGATCACTTGTGCTGACGCGTGTTGACTTCAACATTTAATGCTCCCTTACATTGTTGGCTTAGGACGTATATAAAACGAAACGCTTTGGTTTTCTATGGTACTATTCTATGTAAATTTATTTATAATATATTCTTCGCTAATTTAAAATAAAATAAAAGAGGATACCTACGGAGTTTCTTTTACCAGTTTCGTCTCCGTCAGGAGAACCTAATTACGAAACGGTAACATGAATAAATGACGGTTAACAAACGAAATATATTTATCTTGCGTCGAAGAATAAATAATTTTCATTGCATTTAATTTCACCGTGAATGAGCTAATAATTTTCTTAAGAACTTTAATAAGAAATTAATATTTTTAACCAATATTATGTTTTTTTTTCTATACAAGTTGAGGCAATCGAGCGAGCAGCTCACTAAGGCCAGAGGCATTGCAGGTGTGTGGCCGGCCTTTGAGAAAGGAGTAGGCACTTTTATTGAGAGTCCCTAAATTGTATCAGGGTGAAATGAGACCCATCAAGATGATGTAGATTAAATTTAGAGTTGTTACGTTCACACTCGGCAGCTGGATTTTATATATACAATTCGTCGCAGTACTCTCCTATAATCGGTGAATGAATGCGATAAAAAATGTAGTTATGCAAACAATACATAAAGCGTGTGGATCAAGCCGATCGTATAGAATGTGGGCTTGGATGATTAGAGATGCTCTCTATTGGATGCGGACAAATTAAAGAACAGACTAGAATACTCCGACCAGAAACAAGACTTCATGTGAGGTTGAACTTGCGTTTTGTAAAGTTCCAAGCAATGGAACGGTATGTTCACTGGTTACTTGAGGGCATATTGCTCGCGAGTCTCTTCCAACATATCTGTAGGAGTCGCTGCACTAACAGCGTACTACACATTTAAAAATGGTCTAATGAAACCTGGTTTTCAACCCGAGCGGACTCACTGTAAGCCAGCACTGTAGTCTCGACTGCGGCATAAAGCTGAGTGAGACCGGTTTGCTCAATGCGACACACGTGACAATATGACCCGTCAGTGTTACAAAAGGTCATTCGTAATGTCCTATACATCCCGGCAGGGTGGGCTTAGGGACGATGTGTGTATGCCCTAAAAAATATAATGAGCCTCGTAGTGTGATACCTGTAGGAGATATGTCGACTTAAAGAATTTGCTTAACACTCATAGGTGACTAGACTGTTATACAGCTGGTCAAGGCAATGAACTCTTAAATTTAATTGGGCGTTTTTCCATTGAGCTGTCATCGAAAGAACTGGCAAGTACTAGGATAAGATGAAGCTTAAAGAAATCTGTTGCGAAGTAAATCTGTTCGTACGACGCCATAGTAGGGTAACATTAATTAAATAGAGAAGAAAACGTATTTTGAATCTGTCTGGTTCGGGGCAACGACTTCCTGAGTTAGGGTTGCGTAAAGTTTTACAAAACAAATAATTTTAAAGTTTTGTATGGACATTTTTAGTATTCAATTTTGTCATTAAAGCTTCACCGTTGTGTTTAACAGATCTAAGTGGCATGGATAGGTGCCGGGATGTTATACCAATTACGAATAACGTTGTATAACAAATTTAGTTAAATATTCGGTTTTGTGGTGTTGTTTAATGTTTCTACCTATTGTCTGTAAATAATATTTACAGACATATTCATATCCATTGTTTACTTGTATGTTTAGTGCCTAATTTTATGTATTTGTGTCTGTAGCGTATTTCCGCAATAAATGTTTTTTTGTTCTTTCTTTTTTTAAATTATGTCTCGTTCTGTTGAAAACGCCAAACTTTTTAGGGGCCAATTTTGAGCGCAAACATTTCCGTCTAATGTTTTAAATTATTTTTTCTTCAAAACTTTCGATAGTTAGCTTATATAGTACGAAAACTAAACTAAACTAGAATAAAATTAGATTTATATTTTTTTTTCACATTTAACCCGACGTCGCAAGCGCTTTGCAGCACTCTTTATCACATAACTGGACGTCAGAAGATAAGTAACGATTCCAATACCAGCTGATGCAACTCTTAGTTTAGAAAAAAAAATGTCATTTGAATAAGTTTGAATTAGTTTGCTGAGTTGTGACTGAGATAGTATATTAATTTTAAATTCCAATTAAAATGTTAAACTTTTATCAATGAAATCGCTGCATAAATGTAAATAATACTACGAGAACACGAATGTTAAATCGACGATACATGTAAGTGTGTGGCGTTTCCTACACGCAACTCATTTGTTTTATCTAAAGTGGACTATTCAGTGTTTTTATGTGAGCTTCACTTGACCCCGCGAACGTGTCCGTTCACAAATTTTAACAGCGTATCATCGCCTGTCAAAATAAAACAAGCAGTTATCGACATATACAGTTCATTACTGCATAAGATACCGATTTTTGTAAAAGTTGTGACAGTTCAAGCATATAAAGTGGGCTTAATTCGTTGACCAACTATGGTAAATGACAGTAATACCGTAAAATTCTATAAGGATATCTTTTATTGTTTATATATATCAATACTAATGTTATAAATGCGAAAGTAAATGTCTCTCTTCCTCAGTCTGTTTGATACCTTTTCACGGTTCAACTTCTAATTCGATCTTGTCGATATTTGGGACAGAGATAGCTTGAATCCTGGAGACGGACATAGGAAACTTCTTATCCCAGAAAATCAAATAGTTCCCACGCCATATTTAAAATACGTGGGCACCAGCTATAAAGTAGTATTTTTTTTTATTCCATAAAGTGATGAATCGAGCAAAACGTTCATCTAATGGTAAGTGCAACGTCTGCCCATAACAAATGCTGTCACACCCAGAAAATTTCTGTGTGACAACACACTGTGCACATCACTCTGAGACATAAGTTCTTAGGTCTCATATGCCCAGTGATTACGCTAGCTCACAGTGCCCTTCAAAACGAAACACAGTAATGTTTGCACACTACTGCTTCACGGCAGAATAACTGACCCTGGGGTGGTACGTAACTAGACGGATTCCTGCATAGGATTCCTACCACCTGTAAATATATAGTATATAGTCGAGAAGTCATATTGTTTATAAATATTTTTTTATTCGAAAAAAAACAGATGCTCCTGGGTTTCTCTTGTGTAAGGGTTGCCTTTTAAACATGTTAACCTACACAAACATCCAGACGATGAACAATCATCTTAGGCGGTTAGGCGGCTTATTAAACCCTCTCAAATATTAGAGGAGGCCTGTGCTCAGCAGTGCGATATTTATAGGCTTTTACTTTACTTTACTTTTTAGAATTCCTGTACAGAAATCCGTCTGGGTAGGTACCACGGCCAGTTACTCTGTCGTAAAGCAGTAGTGTGCAAACATTACTGTGTTTTGGTCTGAAGGGGACTTAGAGCTAGTGTAATTTTTGGGCATATGAGACCCCATACATAGTGCCCCACAAAGAAATGCTCTTGTGATACAGCGTTTGTTATGGGCAGACGTTGCATTCACCACCAGGTGAAAGTTTTGTTCGTCTCGTCACTTTCTCTCATATGAAATGAAATTTCACCATCTTACATCGCGGCACAGTACTAAATTCCATCAAAATCACCTTGATGGTTCGCATTCCACAACTGTGCGCTTTACGAGGAATTTTCTTCCACGCACGACGACTTTGTGGAACTTGCTGCCGCCAGCTGTTTTTCCGGGCCGACATGACTTAGGGGTCTTCCCCTCATGTCCCCTTCATGTCGGACTAATTCCGGCTAAAGTTAAATTTAAGATACCTTCTGCGTTTAATTTTCTCTTGCCTAACCATATACTTAACAAGAACTTTCGAAGCGACATTTGAGAAGTTTCTGAATTAACTTATACTTAAATATCTTTAAAAAAACATACATACATACATAAGATCACGACTGTATCCCATAAGGGGTAGTCAGAGACTGGGCACTCACTGCAAAAACAGATGACCGCCACAATCCACGTTTCACCAAAACAATATAATTCACTTGGTGTGATAGGTGGTGAGCCCATCGAAGCCCAAACGATGCCCAAAACTAGGATTTCCCCTGTATCGTGGGTGGGTTTTACAGCATACATAAATATAAATTACAGATGCACAACACAACCAGACTCGAAACTGACGATTTGTGTTTTTGTACACATGTTGGCTCCGGCTGGGAGTCGAACCCAGAACCCGCGGTGTAGAAGTCAGGTACGCTAACCGCAAGGCCAGGTCATCACTACGATCACGACAGTCAATCAAACAGACAGGCGAGGGCGATTCGTGTGCATTACATAAAGTCAGTGATTTTAATTATGAGACTGGAAGAACCACAGACTAATGAGTATAGCATGCTTATAATAAAGGACGTTGTTATAGAAAGGAATTAACGACGGATGAAGACGGTTAAAGATAAGCTCATACCAATTTAACAGTTTTTAAACCATCATCATCGTTATTATAGCCTATCACTAGTCCATGGCCTCCCCCATAGATTGATACAAAAGTTTCTAGCCCTCATTTCCTTGGGGATTTTGCCATAGTTGCCACGCTTTGCAGGCGGGTTGGCAACTGCAGTTTTTTTATTAACATATTCCAGGAAGACGCTGCTGCACATCTGGTTTTTATTTTCCCTCTGTCGACTTTTACGACACCCACGGGATGAGATAGAGTGATAGATTCCCTTAAGCCGCTACGATACGGCTGTGTAATCGGTATCTTATGTATTTGAAAACCCAGTGACTGAAACTTGATTGATACGAGTAGGTGACTGAAGTTATTTTTTTATTATGAGCAAAATATGCGCTAGGCGCTTTATTCTTGCCATAGTATTCTTTAAAACAAAAGTCTGCATTAGGATTTCCCCTGCACTGCTATTGCACAACACTTCTGAACACAAATTGTTGTATTTTTGCACAAATATTGACTGTGTCTGGAATTCGAACTCAGCAGCGTAAAAGTCTGGTACTCTAACCACTAGGCCTACTCTCATTGCGTGGTCTTTGAAGGGTATAGAAGCATACTTTATTAGTTCAGACGGAGCATATCAATTCTTCTCTATATTTTTTTATGGTTCGATAGGTGTCCAGTAGAATGGCACCTACCACTTTCCTACCAAGGTGTCGTGAGAGGCGACTAAGGTATTGTACGAACAGATTTTATTCGTGAAGAATAACACCATAACATGCAATGCTATCACTATACTATTCGTTTGAACGCAAATCCGCGGTGCGCCACCCGTTACGGCTCGTTTACCACGAGAGCGAAAAGTGGGCTACGTGAGTTGCATCTTCCTACTTCTAATATGGGAAAAAGGCGTTTCTGTATGTCTGTGTGTATTTTTATGTGTGATCGGGCATAACTTCTTTGTTTATGAACCGACCTTAATAGAATAGAAAGAGGGGATCGTAAGGGATGTCCCATATAATTTTGGTCAAGTACTCATGATGACTCAGATTTTCATGAGAGTTTTTCTCATGGATTCCATGAAAAAAATCATGAAACTCTGTTTGGATTTGCTGCGTTGAAGTCCGTTTTTTCGTTAAATAATCATACACTTCCACGCTCATCCACCCGCTTTCAGCGAACGCTCGTCACTGTGCCCTCACCCAAAGTGATTGTTTATTAATCATTGATTTGATTGACGTTAACGTGAACTTTATGGATGTCTAAATGCAAATTTTTTTGTGTGACCTCTTTTAACCTTTATTCGACCCCTTATTTGTATTATACGTCTCGTTAATTTTGAAAGTACATTGACGCGATACTCTGATTTATTAATGCTTCAATATCGCTTTCATTTTTTTTTGTGACTGTCTTTTTTTCATTTCTTCATTGGCGTTGTATGCATGAGAGTCGTGGTAGCTCTGGGGCCGGGCTCTTGCTTTAATTCTATAATATGCGAGTGACCTCAGTTCGATCCTCGATTACGGCACTCCTTAAAGTCTTTTGCAATTTAAGTTACTACGTACTCGGAGGTCAAGGATCACTATGTGACGTTTAAAATTTTATCGTCAGTTAATTAACCGTCAAGCTGTAGTGTACAAAAATTTCGTGTTTCGGTCTGAAGGGCACTAATCTGATAATTACTGGGAACATAAGACTTAAGAGCCAGTGTTTCAGGGTAACGAGCGATCTGGGTGACTCTACATTTGTTATTGCAGACGTAAGTGTAACGTCGACACCAGGTGAACGATTTGCACACCTCGTCGCTTTATTTAAAAAAAAAACTATATTTTGAGGACATGCGAATTACGCCAAACCATATAACTGATTTTTTCCAGCTCCAAGGCCCTCACAAAAAATGAGAAGAGTCAACTCAGCAATGGGACATTCATGGGCTGTTACTATACTTTTAGTTTACTGTTACGCATAAACTTATTATCTGTTTTATTATCTAGATTTTATCTGGCAGAGTAGAATAGCACCGACCGCTTTTCTACTGAGATGTCCTAAAGGCGGCTAAGATATTTTACGGACAGCCTTTATTCCTGCACAATAACATCATAATATGCAATGCTGTAACTATACTGCTCGTGGAAACAGAATAATAATTTTTAATCCTACCAAAATGTCGGCGACGTGGTTTGCCGTTCGCGGCGCGTCTCGTTTTCGGCAGGGACGAAAAGTGAATTACATGAGCGGTCACTTCCTACTCCTTACCTACGTACCTTATCTCAATCAAAAGTTGACTAAAGGAAAGGACTAAGAAAAATTTCGTCATCTCCGAATTTACTGTTTTAACTGTTTTAAATATAATAAAACTATATTTTCGCGCGAAACGGCCGTGTGGTCTTGCGCCAAAATACCATACTACTACGCCTCAAAATTCTCGGTTCAAATACCAGCCGCAGATTTAACAGTGAAACTGAAGTGTAATCACGATGAACCCTTTATTTTAGAGGTCTATCAAGCTAAAAACTAGATGTTTTTAATTGTTTAAAAATTCCAACTGTTTTGGATGATGAACTTCAAAGTACGATTTAGGATCCATAGGGTACGATTTAACAAACCGGTCTTTATATCATACCGTTACCTACTTTTTATAAAAAAAATATTTGAGAAGAACATATCTATAACTGTTTGAAATTTGAAATGGCATGTTATAGTGGATTAACGAAAGAACGTTCTAAAAAAAACCACTACGATATCGTTAATAGTTTTCTTTCAAACCTGTTTCAAAATTAAGTGATACGATATAGGCGACTTTCCTATACTCATTAAACCTAATTTATTTAAGCTACACTGGTTCGTAAAGAAATGCCTCTGTCCTGGGAAGAACCAGTAAGAAATCTAGCAGGAGTCATTTTAAAAATAATATACAATTACAACAGTCTTATAAAGATGTAGAAATAGCTTGGCAGCGATCACCTCATTTCTAGGGGTTGTGGTCATCCATGTATTCCTTAATAATATAATAACCCTTCTTAAAAAGTTTTTGTTTAATAAATAGTTTAAACTTTTTTATTGAAAGACTACATTCTGGAGTTTTGAAAGAGCACATTCTGGAATTTTGTTGTAAAAACGTATACATTGCCCCATGAAAGAGTTACTGACGCTGTAAAGTAAAAAAGTAAATCTATAAATGTCCCAGCTGACACAGGATCTACATTTTGGAGGGTTTTGAGCTAGAAAATCCCAGCCCAATACTTTGGCGACTCCCATCCCGAAATATTCTATTCCTCGACAGAGGTTTCTCACGATGTCTTCACCGTAGCACGTGAAATCAGCTTAAAAAGTTAGAACATAGAGGTGCTGGCACCGGGATGAACCAGCGCTTAATGAATAAAGCGAGCCCAGGCCCTGAGTACCACGGCTCACGACGATGACGCTGTAAAGTCGAGTAATTGGCATTATAAATTTGTGCTTGTTCCTGGTATTTACATTATAAACATCACTTTTTTTTAAAAAAAAATGATTAATATTCTTATGTATATACATAACGTTTTATATACAAACATACTGAGAGTCCAAGGTTAAGATATTAATATATTTAAAATTATCTCTAAGACATACTCTAGAGACAAGATTATAAACAGATCTTATGGCCCTCTTTTGCTAAACAAAAATCACGTCTACATCAGTCGCTATTCTCCGTAGAAAAATATCATAAGACATTACGCTATGAAAATAACTAAAATAAACTAATCGGGACCGTTCGAAATATCGAGCGAGGTACATGTTACAGAGTTTTGAAAAAATAATGAGACAAAATTCGAGGACGTATAATTTAAAACTAAATTAAATATTATTGTAAAAAACCTTGTTCAGTAAAAGTGTTCGAAGTGTACAGTATATGATATGAACGATTTTTTTTGTGGAAGATATTAGCGACATGACCAAATCCTGATGGTAAGTGCTTAAGTTTCGTATGCCCAGTAATTACGAAAGACTGATTGCTGCATAGGATTCCTACCAGCAATAATATTCTAACACTAGAATGAGGTCAAGTTATGATAAATGAAGAAAATATAATACATAAAATGTAAAGGCAATTCTAAAGTATTGCGCATCAAGTTGTAATAATGCGATGTAATGATGGCTAGATGCGGTATTATGTCAAATTATTCCATACCAATCGGGAAAAGTCAAGGTGACCGATTGTGAACGCGGTGTACGCCGCATAATGATACGTTGAACCAAGAAATAGTAATATTGGATGTGCTGTATACATATATATAGATTAATATTCTTCATAATGATAGATATCCAATTACAAATTAAGATTTTAATTGCTAGATTAATTCTTATTTAGAATTTTGTGAAGCGCGCAGTGTGTGTCATACGGAACGAACGAAATGTTCTGGTAGACATAGCATTTGTTATAGGCAGACGTTGCACTTACCTTCAGGTGAACATTTTGGTATAGCATTGTTTTCAACGCTTTGTATTAACCTATCTACCGAAAGCAAGGAGATTTTGCACGCATTTCATTTACATTTATTGGTGGTGGGATTCTTATGCAAGAATCCGCCTAGGTGGGTTCCATCCCCTTGCAAGTTATTCTGCCGTGAAACAATTATCGGATGAGTAGTTTAATCACTGGGCACATGAGACTTAAGAACTTACGTCTTAGGGTAACGACCGCAGTGTAGAAAAGATCTAGGTCACAAACAAATAGGTAAGCGTGATATTACTGACAAAATGTTTGGCCACGCTGAAATCTTTTCGTCAATAATTTAATAACCTTGAAAGTTTTATATGTTTACAGTTTAATTAATTGATATCGTTATTTCTTAGCATTGAACCGTTCTTGACTGAAACAACAAATATGATGATGAAATCCACAAGAAGCCGCATCCAAATCTGCAAGTGACAGACGCTTCGCACTCCAATTACAATCATTGAAAATATAATACCGGTGTAAAAAAACACGATCTCCGGTAAAGCAACTAGATGTGTCCTTAATCTTAATGTCCCGACATTAGTGCACTTGATGTCTTCGACTGCAGTGACCATTATTTTAGTGAGGCATACATTATTTCTGACAGAAGTTAGTCTAATGTACAACGATGACTCACTTATATTTCTAGCACTTTTTTCTGTATTTACTTTGAAAATAATAAAAAAAAATTGTTATTTACCATTGTATGAGATTAGATTTGTAGAGATTAGTAAGCACAGCAGTTTTTTCTATTAGGAAGAAACATAACTTGTGCTGATAAAGTAACATTACATTCCTAACCGAATTTTCATATTTTTTTTAAATAATCGTGGTCTTACGTAAAATTTCGCACAATTTCCACTTAAACACCCAGTTCATTTAACTAATAATTTGTTAATCTTCTAATTTTTACATGCATATATAAAGTCACCCTACTTTTCCACTTGCTACGATCCTGGCGCACATCTTTCGCTTGTTCTATTTTCATTAGTGTTTTCATACAAACTCATTGGTTGTGGGCACTTTTGACTTACTTAGAACCTTTACATAAAACAACTTTGATCTGATCGTGATACGTTCGCCTACGTTTACCCTTACCAGCTTGCCCATTTGCACTCATTAATCTATTTCGTCAATTTTTTTTCATCCATCCTCTTTACGTGTTCAAACCATCTAATTAACCATCTAAGCATCCCTTTCTCTATCTTTGTCACTACCACACCACATCTTCTACCACCCCAAAGTTTCCTTATCACGCATCTAATTTATACTAATAATCTTTTCATTTTAGTAGATTTTTCGATTGCAAATTTCTCGTGATCGGCAGCTGTGAAGTGCTCGATATGCATAAAATATTATCCCAATTTTGGCATTCAAATCATGGTCGACACACTTGGACTGATTGACATTTGCTCCTGGCGTGATCTACGCCGCTCCATGTATACTGGCGTCGGAGTTATCTCACCGCCATCTTGAGCTAACACCAATGTTATAATTTTCAAACACGCTTGTAGTTCCACCTGGCCGTGACTTCTTCGCTTTGATGCTATCGAAATGGATTTATGATTGGTTATCATTATCTACTGTATAAGTTTATTCATGTTTATGTTTGCCTGGTATGGATTTCACAGTCCTGGTCTATGTTGTAATAAATAGTGCTAAGTCTATTTTACCTATTAATTGGGAAAAATCTAGTTATAATTTTTTGAAATAAAAATGCAGTAAAGGCGCTGTTTTTTTGGTTAACGAATTAAAAAAATATATAATATTAACAGTTAATTCAGTTTAATTATTATCACGTTCATCCGCTCATAAAGCCGTGGTAGCTCAGGGGCTAGACGCTCGTTTTAAATTTCATAGTACGCGAGTGACCTGGGTTCGATTCGCGGTGCCGGCACCACTAAAATTGTTAATTGCAATTTTAAGTGCCATTTTACCACGTGCTCGGCGGTGAAGGAAAACATCGTGAGGAAACCTGCATGTCTGAAGAATAAAAAATATTTCGAAGACATGTGAAGTCCGCCAACCCGCATTGGAGCAGCGTGGCGGATTCTTCCTAGCTCCAAAACCCTCTCAGAAATGAGAGGAGGCCTGTGCTCAGTAGTGGGACATTTATAGGCTGAAACTTTACTTTACTTTTCTCATCCGCTCATTGTTTCGTCTCCATTTTGCCATTGGACTACACGAAGCACAGAGTAATTTCATCTCTGTAAAGTTGACGTACTGAGGTACCGTATAGAGCGTTTTAAGTCATCGGTTCTGGTGCACACAGCGTGAAAGTGCACTTCTTTATCAGCCTTATTTTATATTTTAGAAACTGACGAGACGAGCAAAGAGTTCACCTGATGTTAAATGCAACGTCCGCCCATAACAAGTGCTGTATCACCCAGAACATTTCTGTGCAGCACCACACTGCGCCCGATCCCTAAGACATCAGTTTTTAAGTCTCATATTCCCAGTAATCGCGCTAGGTCACAGCGCCCTTCGGATTGAAATACAGTAATGTTTGCACGCTACTGCTTCACGGCAGAATAACTGTCCATGTGATGATACCTACGTACACGTGGTTCGGCCCGCTCGGACACTCTTCAATCAGTTACTTACGGGCACAGGGTAACTGTCCAGGCCAATGTTTCCTCTCGGGAGCCGTTGCGATGGTTACCTATAATAAAGGTTTCCGCTAAGCTTCCTCCACGCTCGGCCACCTTTCCATCCGGGCAAAGCTGTAAAAGCCTTCCAGCTAACAGGTCAAAATTCAGTCAAAAAAAAATCATGGGAAGAATTAATATGCATCTTTTAGGCTGACCCTTGGAGACGATCTTGGACCATATGACCACATGGGATCATAAACGTTAGGACCACTTTAAAAAAAAAGAATGTTCTTTACTGAAATGTATGCAATTACTCGTAGATTTCTGTTTTGGTAAGATACTGATTGAACCATATAAAAGGGTCGACTTAAATGTGAATCAGCGGTATAATGCTGTTCTATTTCGTATGGAGAGCGAACTAGCAACCCAGTTTTTGTTAATATAAGAGACACTGACGAAACTAGCAAAACGTTCGCTTGACGGTAAGTTAGCAACGTACCCGTTATTACTCTGGTATTGCGGATCTTCATACCATCAGGGGCTCCCCTGATGGTATGAAGTTGCTCGAAGAAGCTTGCTCGTTTGTCCTCTCTTCTATAAAAAAAATCTGTAACGTTTTCCTATAACAAATGCAGTATCACCTGAACGCTTCTGTGTGGCACCACATTGCGCTTCTCTCTCTGAAACATCAGTTCTTAAGTCACATATGCCCAGTAGCTGCACTAGCTTTCAGTGCCCTTCAGACCGACAACACAGTAATGTTTGCACACTATTGCTTCACTGCCGAACAACTGACCTTGCGGCGTAACCTACCTAGATGGATTCCTGCATAGGAATTCTACCAACAGTAAAAGTTCCTGGCAATGAGGATTTCTACCGTAGTGTACGGTAATAAAATAGAAGTTAGTCCTTTCAAGTGACAACGTACCTGGGTTCGAATACCAGCCGGAGTCATGATTGTATGGTACACCTGAATTTTTTATCTGTAAAACGCTCTCACGAGGATTTATTTCTGGTTCGAAGTATGGTTATTCAAAGACAAAAAATTCGTTAGGAAGTTTCTAGAAAGCCACGTGCCTCGTAAAATTCATTTGCTTATCACTGAATTTTATGCTTAGTACTACAATAATAAGCGCTGCATAGATATTATTTATATGGTTATTATTTATCACCAAAGTACATTTAATACTTATCCACACTATGATTTCTTATATTTACGCGAACACTACACATTTAAATCAAACTAATTTTACGGATTTTATCGCGTTTAATTTTTTACTATTTATAACCCGACGTTTCGAGTGCTTGACAGCACCCATGGTCACGGGAGGACTGACACCATGTCCCGTGACCATGGGTGCTGTAAAGCACTCGAAATGTCGGGTTATTAATAGTAAAAAATTAAACGCGATAAAATCCGTAAAATTAGTTTCACTTATCCACATTGTGACAAAGGTAAGTTAAAACCTTCAGGTATATTTTTAATATCATATTGCGTGCCATTTTCTGGTTAAATGGAGGAGAATACAGACCGTTGACTGCTAATTGTATATTTTTCTAAAAATCATGTAAATACTTCATAAAATTTTTTTATTTACATAAAGTTTGGAGCATCTTTTAAGTGGCTGAAGGATACTTGTGCCAGAAACTTCTGCTCTTCCATAGCCATAGAATATATTTTCAAATATTCCATACATCATTTAATCGAAAAAAATGTGTATGTGTGTGTGTGTATTGTATGACATTATTATTGTATTAAAAACATTGCAGAACCATTTAAATGAAACTAATTTTACGGATTTTATCGCGTTTATTTTTGTTATTTATAACCCGACGTTTCGAGTGCTTTACAGCACCCATGGTCACGGGGGGACTGAGGTGACAGATGTCCTGATGTCATAGTTAACCCGGAGTACCTTCAGCTTTTAATTATTATTTGTGGTCCAACCACGATAAAATACGTAAAATTAGTTTCATTTAAATGTATAGTGTTCGCGTAAATATAAGAAATCATCATTGCAGTACCAACTACAAAAAGTAACAAATTGTCTCTCGTGTAAGTCATTACGTGAAGTACTAGTAATTGTAACAAGAAGTCAAGCACCCACTTCGAACGGTTAAAATAAAACTTCTTAATGAAGGTCAAATCACAAACTTTGTCGCCCAGTGTATGTGACCCGTGTGACCCTAATTCATGTTACTTGCAAGTCACCAGGTTTTTGTTCACTTCGCAATATCCGTTTGCTAAAGAATCAAGAACGCGGTATTTTTTTTTACATTCGCGCCGCACGGATTCACGCCTCGTCAACAAATTTCTATGTACTTTTTCTGTATTCATTGATACTCGTAGCTTGACAAGGTGTATGTATGAAGTTTGAATGTATGCATCATCATCATCATGATAACCACATTTTGCCATAGTTGTCACGCCGTGGTAGCTCAGAGGCTAGGCGCTCGCTTTACCTTTCATAGTACGCGAGTGACCTGGGTTCGATTCCCGGTGCCGGCACCACTAAAATTGTTAATTGCAATTTTAAGTGCTGATTTACCACGTGCTCGGCGGTGAAGGAAAACATCGTGAGGAAACCTGCATGTCTGAGGAATAAAAAATATTTCGAAGATGTGAAGTCCGCCAACCCGCATTGGAGCAGCGTGGCGGATTCTTCCTAGCTCCAAAACCCTCTCAGAAATGAGAGGAGGCCTGTGCTCAGTAGTGGGACATTTATAGGCTGAAACTGTCACGCTTGGCAGGCAGGTTGGCAACCGCAGTTTATTTATTCAGATGTACTATGAAGATGCTTCTGTTCATATTCTGGTTTTGATGAGATGGAGTGGTAGATTCTCTGGTAGCCACCACACGGCAATGTACAGATCTATAGATCTGAAAACGTTACTTATGCAATACGTGAATCTTTGGCCCTTCATTGAATGTTGGATATCCTGAGGAATCCCGCATGACTAAGAAATTAAAAATATTTCGACGGCGTAATAGTCTGACCAACCCCCATGAAAGCATTTCTCTTATTCGACTCTTATGACACTTATAGTAAGAGGTATTATTGCAGGTTCCTAACACCACCACCACTCGACTCAAGTATCTAATGATCTGAGAAAAATTAATTCTTAGTTAAAACATTTTGGTTTTAGACTTGACGATACATTTTTTTTATAGAAGAAGGTAATGAGAAGTCTAAAACGTTCACCTGATGTACAACGTCTGCCTATAATTAATTCTGTGTCACTTAGAACATTTCAGTGCCACACTGCACCCGTCCCCCTGAGACATCAGTTCCTAAGTCTCATATGCCCAGTAATTACACGAGCTATCAGTGCCCTGGAAAGCGAAGTAAAGTAATGTTTGCACACTACTGCTTCACTGCAGAATTACTGGCTCTGCAATGGTACATACCTAGACGAATTTCTGCAAAGGAATCCAACCACTAGTGGGATATAGAGTAATCGATTCTTTTATACCACCGTAATGATAATTTAATCACTTATTTATTTTACACCATCACTTTTAACGATTAAATTTCAGTTTCAATTTGCATCAGAGTTATATATGTGACTGCTATCTAGGTAGACTGAACAGGTGATCAGTTTTAATCCGCACATAGATTTATGACTTCTAATAGTAAAGTAGGCGTTGGCGTTAACGTAAAATTATATAAAAAAGCAAATAAAATATCAAAATCGCACAAAACACTGAGTATTGAATACATTATGACATATATCAAAACGTCTGTAGTTGTGATAAACGTTTGGCAATCTTTTGTTCGTCTAAAAAGCCGTCAGCATTACAAAGATATTATGCAAGCAAAGTCACAGGTAAAAGTCAGTTCGACATAACCTAATAGAGTACACATATGATGGTGATTGTTGCATGATTGATCCGCCTGATTTCATTTGCCCACGTGAACTGTAGACCCGGAGGTCGCGGGACCGTGGGAGCAGATCTTTGGTGCACCTACAATGTTCGACCTTCGGAAAACCGACCAGTGTATGATGAACTGTAATTGTAAATAGGTACTATATATAATAATGATTATTATTTCGCCTTATTTATTGTCGGACAGACGTGTCAGATATCATTTCAAATGTATTTTTCATTTCCTTGTTACAAATATAGACATCCAAATCAACCGAAGTATATCATTTTCGCATCCCAAGTCAATTGTCTATTAAATTGGTCTAAATTATAGTTAGTAGAATGAGGCTCACCTTGCGGAAATCCATTACAAGTAATGGATAATAATTTTAATTTACCAAGATCAGCAGGCAATGACACAGATTCGCTAGTTCTTTTTAATGTGCGATGTTAAAAGTTCTTTATTTCTGTAAGGAAAAAAACGTTTGCCATTTTTTAGTTTGTCGCTGCATTTTACTAATATTTTTAATATCATGGATATCATCAGCGTCGACTCGACTTTCGTGTGATTGATGTGATAATAATTAATAGTTTTGGTAATTCGTAGCAATATCATAATTTAGCATACACATAAGAATGCCACATCAGATAGATTTTGGCGTCGTCGTCGTCGTTTCAGCCTATCTCAAGTCCACTGCTGAACAAAGCCTCCTCCATAGACAGCCACATAACTTAGTAGCTCTCATATTGGAGGGATTTTGCCATAGTTGCCACGCTTGGCAGGCGGGATTGACAACAGCAGTTTATTTATTCAGATTTTCCTAGGAAGATGCTGCTGCCCATCTCCTGGTTTTAATTTCCCTTTGTCGACTTTTACGACACCCACGAGATGGGATGGGGTGGTAGATTCTCTAAGGCCGCTACCACACAGCGGTGAAGGAAATCATCGTTAGGGAACCTGCATGTCTAAGAAATAATAAAAAAAATACGGAGACATGTGAAGTCCGCCAACCCGCATTAGAGCAGCGTGGCGAATTCTTCCTAGCTCCAAAAGTCTCTCAGAAATTAGAGGAGGCCTGTGCTCAGCAGTGGGATTTTTGTTGTGCGCATTGACAATAGTAATATTGGCTTTGTAATGGATGTTTTATGCTCGTCAATTATTGCTTACATTATCGAATATGCCATGTGGTTTCGGCGTAAGAGACTCTCCTACCCAATGTCGTCCTGTCTGGGTATCTTAAAGGTCGACTATAGGGGTGCCACAAATCATATGACCTCCGTCAGACGGCGGAATAAAAATTTCAAATATACCAGACTTAAATTATGCACTGGGTACGGGCTGAAATGTATCAGGTGCTAAGATAGTAGGATTAGTGATTGAAGCACTAGAGTACTTCGATCACCAATCTACCTGCCAAACACGACGATAACAGCAAATACTCCTTACTTGGGAGAGGCTGATGATAATGATGATGAATTTAATAACAAACGCGGTAAGAAGGTAATAAGAAATCCAAAATTGGTCATTTCCGCAGTATTTATTAGTCTTAACGCACATCACATAAGCTGAAGCACTTATTAGAAGCACTCTTACCCTCCCGTATCGGATGATGCAGTATTAAAAATAAGTTTTTAACAATAAACATATCTTTGTTACAAGCATTTATTTGTGAGGCCGTATCCAGCAGTGGGTTTCAAATGTTGCTAGGGCTATGGTACTCGTCAAAACAAATCCAGCGAGCCCAAATATGACGAACCTATCTTACTTAGTCGTGGAGTTCATATGATCAACTTCCGGCTCCATCATCACACCAGCTCCATATTGTTGCACCACATCGTTGCATGGTACCATATTGTTGCATTGTCATCGAAGCTACGTAGGTATGCTTAAATTTAGCACAATCGGGCACTGGAAAGTAGGTCACATTTCAAGTTAAATAAAATGACTTTCAATAAGTATTATGAAAATAATCTATGTTGAATAAAAAATATTCTATTCTAGTTTTTTTATTATTATTGTCGGCTCGGTTGCCGCAGTGGCTAAGCCTTTTGCGCCGCGGGTCTCGGGTTCGATTCCCGCACGGGAAAAAATTGTATGGCCTACAGATAGTTGTTCCGGGTCTGGGTGGCTTGTGTATGTGGAATTTGTCTGTAAAACGTGGAGGAATCGTTTTTTTTTAAACTAAAAAAACTAACTAAACCCGATCATTTGTTTGTGGTACAAAAAATGACTTACAGACATACAAAAGACGTGCGTTGCTAAGCAAACACGCTGACTCCAGTCCACGAGTTTTCTTATCAAATAGAGTACAACTATGTATTTTAGTGTAAGCGGTAAACAGTGCAATATGTTTTTTTTTATTGGATAAAGTGACGATATGAGCAAAATGTTCGTCGTCGTCGTCGTCGTCGTCGTTTCAGCCTATCACTAGTCCACTGCTGAACATAGGCCTCCCTAAAGATTGCTACGAAAGTTAGTAGCTCTCATTTTGGGAGAAATTCGTCATAGTTGCCACGCTTGGCAGGCGGGTTGACTATCGCAGTTTATATATTCAGATGTTCCCGGAAGATACTGCTGCCCATCTCCTGGGTTTTATTATCCCTCTGTCGACTTTTACGATACCCACGGGATGCGATGAGGTGGTAGATTCTCTTAAGCCGCTACCACACTACAAAACGTTCAACTGCTGGTAACTGCAATGTCTGCTCATAACAGATGTTGTGTCACTCAGAACATTTCTGTGCGACAGCACACTGCGCCAGTCACCTTGAGAAGTCTTAAATCTCATATGCCCAGTGACTACATTATCCCTCAGTGCCCTTCAGACCGAAACACTGTAATGTTTGTACACTACTGCTTCACAGCAGAATAACTGGCCCCAGGGCGGTACCTACCTAGACAGATTTCTGCATAGGAATCCTACCACCAGTAAATGTTTGACAAGCCGCTGCGATATAATGCCCATTATAACCGACTAAGAGTGTAATCCAGTTGTTTAACGTACGTACGTAAACAAAAACAGTAATAGGGAAAAGACAGAATAAAACAAAAATATTAGAAAGTTGTTCGTGAATTATGCTTTGTATAGCCCGTCCTATCGCAACGCATGTACACAAACAAACACGTCAGAGTTCTATCAAGTGATTTTTAATAACAAAACAACATAAAACAAGAAAAAATAAGAGATACTGCAACATCTTTTTCTTGAATTCCTGCTGGTTATTTTGTTTCAATCACTTAGGAGGGACTCAGCTGTCACGCTACTGTGATTCTGTGTTTGAAAATATCTTCTACTATTTATTTATTTTCTTTAAAGCCGTGTTCTCAAGATACGTTTAATGCATAAACTACATGGTAGTCAGATACGAGGCGTTAATCTATACAAATAAATAAAATTACTCAATGCTTATGAAAGTATATACGTTACTTATGAGAAAAAAACAATTTTTAAAAATTTTGTCTGTCTTTCTGTCTGTCTGTCCGTCCGTTTTTACCGGCTAATCTCCGAAACGGCTGGACCGATTTTAATAGAACTTTCACTAACAGATAGCTGATATTTAGTAGGTAACTTAGGCTACTTTAATTTTAGAAAAATAATTAGGGTTCCGCGCAAATAAATACAAACCCCAAAATCCGATTTATATACTAAATATCGATCGGGGTCGACTTTTATATGCAGGTGAAACCGCTGGGCACAGCTATATAGCCAGTATTGTATATTGTATAATAGTGATCGAGGATTGCTTACACATGAGTTACTTTGATCATTCTATGATAACCCACCAAGACAACAAAGTGTTATCTAGTTCTGTAACTACCTAAACAAAAATAGTAATATTACAAACTCGCGGCGTAGCAGTCTAATACTCAGACTAATAGGTCACGCTATCTTCATATTTGTATCAAATGAGTATTGAATAGATATTAAATGATATACATTTGTATCAATGTACATACAAGTATTGTATTATCTATACAAATAAATAAAATTGAAGTGTCTCTTTGCAATAACCAAATAATAGCTTTTTACTCAATGCTTATGAAAGTATATACCGTACTTTTCAATAATGTTGTCTGTCTGTCTGTCTGTTTGTTCCAGGGAAAGGCCAGACCGATTTACAAGGACTAACAGGTAGCTGATATTATAGCGGGTAACAAAGGCTACTTTAGTTAAAGGAAAATAATTAAGGTTCCGCGCAATAAAATTAAAACCCCAAATTCCGATTCAAACTGCGGGTCACAGCTAGTAATATTTAAAATTGTTCTTTCCCGTTCTACACTATACCTATATCACCTGCCATTTGTATATGCGAGTAGAATGCGAATCCGCCTGGCCTGCATTCAATGGTAAGAGCTAATACTGCTATCTAAACCGAAAACATAAACATTTCCTAAGCTTCAATAAATTCCGCTATAACAATTATGACTGGTGGAGGAACAACCGGCTAATTCAGCGAACAATGAAACTGGACTCGAACCCGGTATCCGGTAGGTTATTAGCGGGCACCCACCACGGCGTGCAGGGCGTGTGAGAGCGGGTCGAGGCTCATCTTTGCCCTTTCCCAGCGAAACGCGTGGGCCGGGCCCGCTGCATCGCTAGCACGCACACAAGCTATGAAACCTTTAGAGGAACTATCTATTTATAATTCAAGTTGGAGGCATCAAGATTTGATATTGTTATATTAAAAAAAAGGATGTATTTTTTTAATTATACATATTTTATAAATAATTGTACGTAAAGTAAACATTTTCCGTCGATATTCTTACCCGCTTATGTAAGTTGCTTATCCAGTTTATGTTCAATGCGAATTGCATAAAAAAAGGTCAAAGGCAATATGAAACCGCAATTTTACATATGAAGACACTGCATTTATGTAATTAAATGCACGTATTCGCTCACCCGACATTATTATTATATGAGCGTATAAATATTATAATTTACATTACTTATATTGTAAATTATAATATAAGTAATTAAAAAGTTATTATAGATTACGATACCGGTGAATAAAGGAATATTATTTTTTATGTAATAACCATACTTTTTTTTATCTTACTATTATATTAAAGCTGGAGATAAAACTATTGTTTACAGATTTTATCGAGTTTAATTTTGAACTATTTCTAACCAGACGTTTCGAGTGCTTTACAGCATCCATGGTCACGGGAGGACTGACGTGAAGCATCGTAGTTCTAGGACGTCTGCAGTCTGTGACCATGTTCGGGATAATCCCAACCATTATATCGGTTTTCATAAACCACAAATCCTTGCAAAAGAACACCGATTCCCACCAACGATGATTCGCGTGGATATTGAAATTTAAAAACATTCTAATTTCAATAGAGAAGATGGTTGGGTATTACCACCGGCTTGGGAAATTAATGCCAGGAGATGGGCAGCAGCATCTTCCTGGAATATCCGAATAATAAACTGCGGTTGCCAATCCGCCTGCCAAGCGTGACAATTATGGCAAAATCCAAAAATCCCCCCAAAACGAGAGCTGCAAACTCTTGTGGCAATCTATGGGGGAGGCCTGTGTTCAGCAGTGGACTAGTGATAGGCTGAAATGATGATGAGGATGATACAGGATAAACCCTAGTGCGATGTATCATTTTATTTTAATAAAATAAGCTAAAAACATAAATCTACAGACCGTTGAAGTATTTCGAAGAGGCCTACGTCCAACAGTGGACTGATCTGCTCATAATTGTATTTTCTTGACTCTTGACTGACAGTAACTTATACTACGCTTTTACTAGTAGTAGGATTTCTATGCAGGAATTCGTCTAGGTGGGTGCCACCGTACCTCGTTATTCTGCCGTGAAGCAGTAGTGTGCAAACATTACAATGTTTCGGTTTAAAGGGCACTGAGAGCTATTGTAATTTAATTGTAAGTTAATTTGTTAATTGTTTATTAATTGTAAGCTTTTGTGTATGACCATTTCTACTAAATAAATTATTTTTCTTCTGCATTCTCCTCCTTCTTTAATTACTGGACATATGAGACTTAAGAACTGATGTCTCAACGGAAATCGATTATTGCGAACTGCCACCGGAGCCGGTTGGTACCAACGCAACGTAGATCTTCACAGCGACTGTGAAATGCCCTTAATCTCTGAACACTTCAGAGCATTATCACGGCGGTTTTTCGAAAAAGACGCGGTTCACCCAAACCCACTGGTGGTTAAAGCAGCAAATTACCGACCAGATAGAAACGCGACCGAACGCAAACGTCGCCCGCGAAACGTGCTAGACGACACGGACGTCTCAGCACTCCCTGACCACGATACGGTCAGTCACGATCCAGGCTACACTGTACACACAGTTAATAGCTTTAATATAACACGCACCACGACGCGCGACCGCCGTAGAGAGCGGCGCGCAGCAGTCGACAATCACACCGCGTACAAACGATACACCCGTGTTCCAGGGCGGTTCTCACCGCCCAGAGTTACCGACACACAAGTCGACAGTCTGAATAGGGGCCCGTAGCCTCCCTCGGACGGTCATTCGACGACTTAAAATCATATTGAGATATAAATCGCGCAAGCACGCAGCGAACGCGATACAGTCCGAATTTCGAGGTTTTTGTAGGAGTTTATTTATTTATTTATGTTTGGGTCAAACCAAATCTGGCACGCGGGCCCCTGGCCTGTGAGCACAGTATCCGATGAAGCTGTAAAAGCCAAAAAAGGCTAACAGCAATTACATCACCGAACTTATACTATCAACGGGACTATGCAGGAATCCGTCTATGTAGGTATCACCCCAGGGCCAGTTATTCTGCCGTGAAGCAGTAGTGTACAAACGTTACTGTGTTTCGGTCTGAAGGGCACTGAGAGCTAGCGTAATCACTGGGCATATGAGACTTAAGAACTTATGTCTCAGGGTGACGGGCGCAGTGTGGTGCTACACAGAAATATACTGAGTAACACATCATCTGTTATGAGCAAACGTTGCACTTACCATCATTTGAACGTTTTGCTCGTCTCTACACTTTATTAAATAAATAAAAAAATCAGCATTTGTTATAGGCAGATGTTGCGCTTACCATAAGGTGAATGTTTTGTTCGTCACGTCACTTTCTCCTATAAGAAAATATACATGAATTCTCTTTAATAATGCCTACTCGAACGAATTTAGTGACTCGGCAATCGTAGAAGTGAACTTGAAACACATCCGTAGGTGTGCAGACAGTTCGTTTCACATCGACGAAATTGTTTAATACGTTTGAGATAGTGCTATATTGCGCATATATTTCATAAGATATGTAGATAGGCGATAACCGAGCCCTTACACACAACTCTCATTAAAACTATGAATATTAATTAAAGCGATACCGTTTAAACTTTAAGATTCGTATTTATTCAAATTAACAGAAATGCGTTTTAAAATGTTCGTTTTGTCATATTATTTACATTGATTTAGACGCTGAAGAGAATCGGACATATAATTATTCTAAATTTTACGATACAATTATTTTTTTGTATTTAAATACACGTTTAAATAAATTTTTCGAATAAGTCAGTGACTCAACAGAGTGATAAATTAAGATGGTAACGTATTAAAAATGTCTTACAACAGACTACAACATTTTCGTCGAATCTATTTTGAATAAGATTTCCAGAATTCTCTCCGCCTCGAAATCATCTCAATAAAGAAAAAAGTTCGTATATGTGTTTTTCTTTTGTTATGTTTGTTTCTGGACGTCCTTTACTTTAATACACTTAAAATGTAGTACCATCTACAGGTTTTACTAGACACTAACCTATATCACTAAATTATCTTACAGTCTAAACACATCATCAACCTTACATCCAAATAACAGCCCACTGCAAATAATGAGTTTATCCAACAGATGAGTAATTTTCCTAGTTGCCATGATTGCCAGGCGGTTGGAATCATAGTGTAATCTTTTTCTTAGAGAGATTGTTGCTGACTGCTTTGCTCCATTTATTTTATTTCTAACAAGTTTTCATGATAATAAATATTTATTATCTACTCAAAAATTACCTCGTCTTCTTAAAGAAATAAAGAAAGGCTTTATTCTTAACTACAATATAACATACATAAAAGAATAATATGCATTATTTCTTAAATGACTAAGAAGAAAAAATAAATTTCCCGCAGGGTTTCTTGCTTGTTCTTCTCAGAACAGGAGCGAACCCGTGTAGTTAAAAAAAATAACGTTCAATAAGTACATACATACATACATACATAAGATCACGACTGTATCCCATAAGGGTAGTCAGAGACTGGGCACTCACTGCAAAAACAGATGACTGCCACAATCCACGTTTCACCAAAACAATATAATGCAATTGGTGTGATAGGTGGTGAGCCCATCGCCACCATGCGCGGTTGGGTGCACAGTGCAGTTTAATTCCTTACTCGCCTTTTACGAGATCCATTGGATGAGATGAAGTGGTAGTATTCTTTCAATAAGTATTACGTAATAATCTATATAGAATAGATTTAATTATTTTCTAATAAAAAAGACAAGTAGTTAAAAGACACACATATAGTACACACAAATACAGCTTTTTTGATTACTTTAATTTTAAAATTTGCTTGTTTATATAGGTTTTGTACGTCACCGGTTTTTTTGCCGAATAAACTTTTCTTTTCTTTCTTCTTCCTTACATTGACAAATATAAAATAAACGTTGGGTTGCAGCCACGAAAGAACTACCGACTCAGCATAATGCTAATGCTGTTGCCATAGCCACAGCGCTGTTAATCTTTCGGTGCCGTGGGTTTACCAAGCAGTTGCCGGACATTTTACTTATGTTTGTATTAAGGAATTAAGATTATTTTTATTTTATTTGATAAAGTTGAGTCGAGACGAGTAAAACGTTCACCTGATGGTAAGTGCAACGTTTGCCCATAACAGATGCTGTGTTACTCAGAATATTTCTGTGTAGCACCACACTGCGCCCGTTACCCTAAGACATAAGTTCTTATGTCTCATATGCCCAGTGATTACGCTAGCTCTCAGTGCCCTTCAGACCGAAACACAGTAATGTTTGCTTGATTCCTGCATAGGAATCCTACCACCAGTACAATACCATGAATAAAAGTAAAACAAACGATATGAATTTTAAATAATTTTTCATATTGATGAAAATATAGCTATAGACTTTCAGCAACTGGGTTAATTTTAAAATAACATCTCTGACAAATAGACGAGAAGTTGATGTGTGTTTTTACAAAAAATATTACAAAATAAAAATAACCTTCTCGATCGTACGTCATCTGTTCCGCGTAGTTGCACCAGTAGTTGCAAAGCCTTAAAATCTTCCATATCTCTTTCGCGAAATCCCATCTTCGTAATCGAATCTCCTATTATGCATATATGTGCTAAATATAATGAATTGTCTAAAACAATATAGGGTATCGACATATTTCATGACTCGCCTATTACGTTTAGATAACAAATCACCGATCACTTAATTCAGAAACACATCATTGCTTGCTTAGTCTAATTAGTTTTATATTTTCTTCTTATATATGAGTATGTCTTTTGTAGAAACATAAAACTACTCTATACAACTTTTCATGTTACGTTTTTATATTTTTGTCTAAATGTTTGCCTTCAAAATAAGTTTACATGACGCCGTGTGAATGTTGTGTACATTTGTGTACAGTATGTATGTTGTTTTTGTAAATGTGAAATATGAATATTGTAATGGTCTTATTCATAAAAAATACTTATGATAGATTTATGACACTGAAAAAAGTAACTAATTAGGCCTTCTAAACGTATTATAAAATCCTGCTAAGAGATATGTAAACATGTTGTTGTCCTAATCAAATTTCATATCTCCATAGGAGAAACATCTAACACTGTCTCTGTCCCTCTGTCTGTTTGTTACCTTTTCACGGCTCAACCGCTGAACCGATCTTGACAAAATTTGGTACAGCTATAGGTTGCATCCTGGAGACGGACATAGAATATTTTTTATCATGGAAAATCAAATAGTACTTATCAGGCATCAGCTAGTTTGTAATCTCTTTGTAACAACTTGCTACATTATTTATGAATGAGACCGTAAGTGTAAATTGTATATATCTTTTTTAAAATAATTTCAGTATTTTAATTTAACCACAGTATTCTCCGCTCCTGCAGCCCCGGTTAATAAAAATATCACTACGCTATTTTTCGTTAAAATCCGCCAACATGCATTAAGCCACTGGTTTAATTCTTAGGTTCGACCTTAGTAGTACAATGTGTATATATCGGTTGTTAATAATTTTGTGTGAAGTGAATCTGTGAAAAAATATCGTAAACATTTCATTAAATCCATTCTAATGCGAAAGTAACTCTCTCTGTCCCTCTGTCTGTTTGTTACCTTTTCACAGTTCAATCATTGACCCGAACTTAATGATATTCGGCACAGAGATAGTTTGCATCCTGCAGATGGACAAAAAAAAGTAAAGTTTCAGCCTATAAATGTCCCACTGCTGAGCATAGGCCTCCTCTCACTTTTTGAGAGGGTTTTTGAGCTAGGAAGAATCCGCCACGCTGCTCCAATGCCGGGTTGGCGGACTGCACAAGTCTTCGAAATATTTTTTTATTTCTCAGACATGCAGGTTTCCTCACGATGTTTTCCTTCACCGCCGAGCACGTGGTAAATCAGCGCTTAAAATTGCAATTAACAATTTTAGTGGTGCCGGCACCGGAAATCGAACCCAGGTCACTCGCATTCTATGAAATTTAAAGCGAGCGCCTAGCCCCTGAGCTACCACGGCTCCTAGATGAACAAAATAAGATACTTTTAATCCCGGAAAATCAAATTACTTCCACGGGATTTAAAAAAAACCTTCATCCATGCGAACGAAGTCGCGGGCATCAGCTAGTAATCCATAAAATCTTCGTAATACAGCAACAAAGCTCTCACGATCTTGTATCTTTTTTTACGTTATCTCGCACGAGAGCAACCACAAATCAATTTGATACATAAAAGAGAGGCTCATTTACCTCACGCACATTACATTTGTTCACTCTCTTAAACGTCCCCGTTCTAAATCGTCCTCACAAACGTATGTGACTGAAAATTGATGGGGTATTACTTCGACCAGCACTAGCACTTTATTGTTAACTCTTAAGCTCGTGTAGGTCCGTGGGTTATAAATAGCGAAGTCTGTGACCGGATGGCGTGCGATATGTCGCGAGGGCTGACGATAAGACCGAGATACCGTCGTTCAGGTGATGGTGGTCACATTTTTAGTTACTTCGAATCTCGCGACTGATCAAACTGTAGTTATAAAAATTTTTTATTAGGCGTTAAGCGAGGGTTTGTGTGATAACTGGATTCTACTTTTACTCACAACTAAAATCTGTGAAATAAATAAAGAAATCCGTCTAGGTAGGTATCACCCCAGGGCCAGTTACTTTGCCGCGAAGCAGTAGTGTGCAAACATTGCTGTGTTTCGGTTTGAAGGGCACTGTGAGCTAGCGTAGTCACTGGGGACTTAAGAACTTACGTCTCACGGCGACGGGCACAGTGTAGTGTCACACACAAATGTTATGGGTGACATAGCGTCTGTTATAGGTAAACGTTGCGCTTAATATCAGCTGAACGTTTTGCTGGTTTCGTCGCTCCATCCAATAAAAAAAGTCTCTTGGTCAGTTCTCGACCAAAACAGTATATTGTAGTTTTTTTATAGGTGAAATGCACGAGTCGAGCATAACGTTCACCTGATGGTCAGTGTAACAGTCACGCCACAACAAATGCTGTGTCACCTAAAATATTTGTCACCTCAGTGACGGGCACCGGAGACGGGCACTGGTAACGGGCGCAGTGTAGTATCACATAAAAAAATTCTGGCTGACGCAGCATTTGTTATGGGCGAACACGTTGCACTTACCATCAGGTGAACGGTTTGCCCGACTTGTTCCTGTATAAGAATCCTACAAACACTAAACAAACTCATTTTAAAAGTAATGTTAACGGCAATGTTCATATTGCAGTTTATACCTATTAATGCCAGCACGATACAGGAGAAACTTAACATACTGCAATACATACATACATACATAAGATCACGACTCTATCCCATAAGGGGTAGTCAGAGACTGGGCACTCTCTGCAAAAACAGATGACTGCCACAATCCACGTTTCACCAAAACAATATAATGCACTTGGTGTGATAGGTGGTGAGCCCATCGCCACCATGCGCTGTTGGGTGCACAGTGCAGTTTAACTCCATATTCGCCTTTTACGAGATCCGTTGGATGAGATGGAGTGGTAGTAGGTCTTTTAACGAGCCTGCCACCACACGCAATATTGTAGTTATAAATAAAACTGGTAAGTTACATTGTGTACCGTAAGTATTGTTGTAAACACCGACGCACTCACTTTATTGGTGGTAGGATTTCTGTGCATGAGTTCGCCTAGGTACCATAGCATGGCCAGTTATTCGGCCGTAAAGCAAGTAATGTCTGCAAACATTACTGTGACAGTCTGAACTGTAGTGAGCGCTAGTGTAATTACTGGACATTAAAAACTTAAGAACTGACGTCTCAGAGAGATGGACGCAGTGTATTGACACACAGAACTTTCAATTGCAGTATTCTTAGTGACATCATTACCGTTGCAGGCAGATGTGGCACACCACAATAAAAAAATCCGTCCGTATCCGATGGTACTTTTACGGTACTAAGATTTGAGTACAGGTCAGAAACACCAGGACAAGCAACGAAAGACCCGAAAGTAGGTACTACTTTTTTGTTTCACGAATATTAGTTCCAGGAAGATGCTGCTGCCATTTTCCTGGTTTTAATTTTCCCTCTATCGATTTTTACGACACCCACCAGATGAGATGGGGTGTTAGATTATATTAAGCTGCCACCACACGGTATGGGATGTTACTTTAGTTTAAGTATTATTTACGTGACATTAGTGTGGTCGCGCTCAAAGAGGATCCCATCACTACATTTAGACCCGTGGGTATAATAGTCAATTAGGAAATACCAATAATTCAGTTTTCAACCTGCTTGCTGAGCCTAACAGCTATACCAGTCACCTTCCATAACTATATCTATGTTAGAGGTCACACTGAATAAATGGGTCGGCAGGACCGCGGAAGATTTTCGTATTTCACATATGTTGACGGCTGGGATGTGATGTCGGCTAGGATTCGATCCAAGGAACTACAACTCTGTCTGAGGTTAGTTAAACACCAACACATTGTTGTTATGTACGAACGTTACAACTTATATAAATATAATATTTTGACGAACACATGCCCGAGGTCCGATTTCCCCACGGCCCCTCCCCCCCTCCACCGCCGGGCCGGGCACAATGATATGTGCAAAAACAAAATTGTTAGTCTGGTTTGTGCTGTGCATATGAATTGTATGTCTGTAAAGCACACTTACGATGCTGGAGAAATCCCAGTGTTGAGAATCGTTTTATTTAAAAAAAATCTTTAGTTAAAACCTTCACATGATGATTACAAGGGGACCATGTTAAAATGACGATTTTGTTTTAATTTTACAAATGGCTTAAAGTATTCTTCCCTGTAAAAAATAACGTCTAAGAGATGTTTGGTACAATGATTTTCAATCCGTATGTGAGTGTGGCCAGTCGGCAAATCTTTCCAACTTCAATGCAGTTTCATGAACAGCCAACGACTAGTCCACTGCTAAACATAGGCCTCCCGCAATAGATTGTCACAAGAGTTTGTAGCTCTCAATATGGGGGGATTTCGCCATAGTTGCAACAGTTGGCAATGGCAGTTTTATTATTCTAATGATTTATGGAGATGCTGCTGCCCATGTCTTTATTATCCCTCTGTCGACTTTTACGACACCCACGGGATGAGATAGGGTGGTCCTATTAAGTCGCCACCACACGGCCATGAAAAGTTTACAAGCTGCTAATGACATGCCATATGCTATAGTCAAGAGGTTTGCTTTTTGTGTCTTACATATTAAGGAAATGCAATATGAATAAATAATTCAATAAAAATACTTCACAGTCATATGAATACATAAAATCTGTACAAACCTTAATGGCTAAAAAGTAATAAAAGAAACTTATTACCAAATAAATATAGATCGGAGTTCCGCTAATTACCATCCTTAATGAAACTCATTTATGAACATATAAAATATAGTATTTATATTTAAAAATAGTCCTGCATTACTAAAGTTGCGCAAATGTATAATTATTCGTCGCACAATTATAATTTAATTAAAACTAAACTTTAATATCTTAGGCATTGGATAATTATTATGTTTGGACTACAGAAGGTTAATATTGCCGCAAACGTTATCAAATCAATTTATAGGGTTATTTTTATATTCTAATATAATTCCTGGCACCTGTGCACAAACAGATGCGACACACTGCTAGAACGTTTAGGCACTTAGTTTTGCTCATCCCGTCACTTTATCCACTAAAAAAAAAAAACACTACGCTCGATACCTTGAGACATACGATTTTAATTATCATGTGCTGTAATGACTATTTTTTAAATAAATATATATATGTATAACAAAAACATAACTAAAGAAACATTAGAAAAAACCAAGACATGATTAAAAAAAGAAAGATATACCTAATTGGGCAGAAGGAAGAGGCTCAGCTTAAGCATGGTTTAAAGATTTATTATTATCAAGCAGCGTTGTTCTTCAGCCACTTCTGGTTCTCTAGGTTGTTGTAAGAGAATTAACCAATGTGGTTTAGTTGCAGCTACTTTTTTTATTTTATGGTTACATTTATGCCACATCCACATCCAGTATATGTAACGAAGTGCGTATGTGTGTGTGCGCGCACGCATGCAATGCATGCATGCATGCGTGTATGCGTGTGCACGTGAGTGTTCGTGGCTGCGCCTGCGTACATGTGTGCGTGACATATTTCACGGTTTGAACTGTTTCTAGACTATTTTAATATTATTCAATAAAACGGTCTTCAATACTTGAAATTGAGCTGCTTTATAGTAAAGCATATTTGTACTTCTTTTAAAAGCACAAAATATTTATTCACCGGTCAACAATAATATTTGTTCACCGGTCGGCAAGACCCAATGTCTCAGTTATCAACTGCAAAAGTAATAGCCACTGGGCAATACTAATACCTCTGGGAATGTTTTAAATGCACTTCCAGATAATGTATCGTAGATTTAGGTGTCGTTAGTAGACGTAAAATCGATTTTATTAAGGCTGTATCCGTTTAATGAGAGCATTGCGTCGGAGTGTCATTGAGATTAAACAACTTTTTTTTTATATATTTTGCATGCTTTTAAACTTGTTTCAAAGTTCACTTGAAGTTTAATCCAGAAGCAATAAGTCAATTTTTTTCTTTTATCAATATTAAATTTTCATCTCCATTTTACACTAGTCCGTGCACCTGATTTCTAAGCTTCGGTTCCTGGGTTCAAATATCATCCGCAGCCAAACTTTGTGAAATAAGTAACATTTTTGTTTTACCGGCAGAGTAGAATGACACCTACCTATTTACTAACGAGGTGTCATAAAACGCGTCTAAGGTATTGTACGGACAGCCTTTATTCGAGCAGAATAATTACATAATATGCAATGCTGTTAGTGTTAGTATACTGCTCGCGGGAACGCAGTGGGGAGTAAGAATTTTTTGATACGCTCCAAAATGACGGGGGCGTGGTTCGCCACCGGTCACGTCTCGTTTCCCGCGAGGGTGAAAAGTGGGCTACGTGAGTCGCTTCTACCCTATATGGGAACAAGGCTATAAAAAAAGGAAGTAAAGTTTCAGCCTATAAATGTCCCACTGCTGAGCACAGGCCCTCATTTCTGAGAGGGTTTTGGAGCTAGGAAGAATCCGCCACGCTGCTCCAATGCGGGTTGGCGGACTTCACATGTACACGAAATTTTTCTATTCCTCGCACATGCAGGTTTTCTCACAATGTTTTCCTTCACCGCTAAGCGTGTGGTAAGTCAGCACTTAAAATTGTAGAACAATATTATAGGTGCTGGCACCGGGGATCGAAGCCAGGGTTACTCGCTTACTATGAAATTAAAGGCGAGCACCAGGCCTCTAAGCTACCACGGCGTAAGTGATTGTATTTATGTATGTTTTTGATACTGCATCCTAGCTTCTTCGAATCTTATTGCATAACAGTTAAATCGGCCACGGGTAGGTTAGGATGAGTGAGTGCACGTACACTTGATTTGTTTTGCGCGTACACTTGTGGCACTATAATAACTCTTGCGTAACTGATAGCGTCTAACAGTATTCGGAGGTTGCCGTCGTGGTAAAAAACTGGTCAAGAGGACATCATCATCATCATCGTCATCATCATCATCATCATTTCAGCCTATCAGTAGTCTACTGCTGAACATAGGCCTCCCTCATAGATTACTACAAGCGTTGGTAGCTCTCGTCTGAGGGGAATTTGTCATAGTGGATCACGCTTGGCAGGCGGGTTGGTAACCGCTATTTATTTATTCTGATGTTACAGGAAGACGCTGCCGCCAATCTTCGGGTTTTAATTTTCCCTCTGTCAATCCACGGGATTAGATGGGGTGGTAGATTCTCTTAGGCCGCTACCACACGGCACAAGAGGACATCAAAGGCGATTAAATATGAACTTTGAAACAACTGCGCTAACTACTTGGTTAAAGTAGCAGCCTAATTTTCCGCCAAAATGCACAGGCCTCTTCCAGCCCCTGATTTTTTTTAAGCTGGAAATAGTCCACCGCGTATAAGCATGCATAAGCAAATAGCTTCTTCATCAGAATATTAATTATACTGAGATATTAGTATATAGAATTGATTTAAAAATATATATATATATATATTTACCGGATAGATCGTTCTGGGTTTATTATTCCTACATCTATGATTTTTCTAACATTTCCCTTTAGTCGACTTCCAACGCCCACGATACTTACATACCCTTATAGTATACATACTTACATAAAATCACGTCTTTTTTCTGTATAAGGGGCTTGTAGGGAACACCCACGTAGCCACGTAGCCACTTTTCGCTTCCGCGGGAAACGAAACTTGACTATTGGCGAACCACGTCGCCTCAATTTCAGAATGATTTCCAATTTCAGTATGATTTTCAATATGATTCTTACGACATCTCGGTAGGAAAGAGTTAGGTGCTATTCTCCCCTGCCGGACACCTATCGTTATATAAAGATAACTAAAATCACGATGCAATTGAAATCCTAGTGTGGGTCCAGTTACAATTAACCGCTTTAAAATATATCACGGGCTTTTGACCGATGCTCTTTGGAAAAAAATCCAAAGTAATCAACATCTATATAATAGTTTACGCTTTAAAGCTTTTAAATCGGTCGGTTCCCGTGACGGTGGATCCGCGAATACGTTTTTCGAAACAGATGTTTACGAAACCGTAGTGACCCGTTACCGACCTCTTTCCGGTACTTCCCGTCTTTCCCACCACAAATAAGGTGTTGATGAGCTTATAATGTACCTAACGAATCATCATGGTCCGATTCTTTAGACGCACTGTCATTACGATCATATTAAATCGATCGCACCGCTGAGAGTCCGATTGTTTCATTTTTTTTTATTTCAAACGTCATTATAGACGTGAAATGATATATAATTCGTGATTATTGTTACTTCTAACCGCCTTTCATTACTGGTACGAGATGAAGCTATTTCCTTTTTCTATCTGTATCTCCGAGTTGATATAATTCAATAAAACTTATGAATAACCGAAAAGATAAGTATTTTAATTGGAATCGTCAATACCTTAATAGTTTTAGGGAGACTGGCATATGAGACTTAAGAACTGATGTATCAAAGTGACGGGCGCAGTGAAGTCTCACACAGAAATTTTCTGATTGACCCAGCATTTGTTAGGGGCAGACGTTGCACTTACCATCAGGTGGACGTTTTTTCGTTACGTCACTTTTCCAATAAAAAATAACGTTCAGCTATTGTATGACTAGTGTAATTACGGTGCATATGAGAAAAAACACATAGCACAGTAATATTTACAAACTCTTGATTCATGGCAGAATTAAAGACATTGCGGTGGTACCGACCTAGACGTATTCCTACATAGGACAGGAATCCTACCAGTACCTATCCACCAGTAAAACAGTGCGGTACTTCACAGACAATTCGACCCATTTACGTTACATCACTTATCCAGCGTCTATTCTCTATTGGCGAATGATAGTGCCAGTCTCAGCGGAGTAGGATTCCTATGCAGAAATCCATCTAGGTAGGTACCACCCCAGTGCCAGTTATTCTGCCGTGAAGCAGTAGTGTGAAAGCATTACTGTGTTTCGGTTTGAAGGGCATTGTGAGCTAGAGTAATCACTGGGCATTTGAGACTTAAGAACTAATGTCTCAGGGTGACGGGCGCAGTGTGAGGTCACACAGAAATAAACTGGGTGACACAGCATTTGTTGTAGGCGGACGTTGCACTTACCATCAGGTGAAGCTTTTGCTCCTTTCGTCACTTTATACAAAAAAAAGTAATGACGTAGATACAGCTTTGAGAAGGTCATGTGGCGACATAGATGTAGCATCATGCGTCCGTTGAAAGTCGTACTTAGATTGGAGATCTTGAGATATTAGGCGGTGATGTGCAGTGATTAAACTGCGTGTAAGTCTTAAAACGTATGGAGACAGTGTTGATGCTGCAGGAGTCAGCCTGAGGAGAGGAGCCGACACTGATGATCCTCAGTGACTAGGAGACTCGAAGTGATGAAATGCGGTCGGGGACACTAATTTGGCAAATTATCGTGCCGAGGGTCGTGAAAAGGGTCTGGAGAGGACGTGTCCTCCAAGCAGTAATCTTTAGATGTTATATCGTATATATAGTTCGTTTCTCATAAGCTTCAACAGCGCGATGTTGGACGTGTTAGATATTTCTTGAGCTTCTTATGTGGCGATATAGATGTCACTACACTCATGTTAACCTCTCAAAGTTAAATTTAAAGTTTGTGCTAGGCGACACCTTGCAATATAATTTATGTCAAATAAGTAACGGTTAATGACTTTAATTGAAAGATATCGACGTTGTCAAAGGGGCCAGGACAACATTGTCGTTATCATTAAAGTACACTTTAAGTTATTACCGGTAAGTCCTATAAAAGTCTTTTAAACCCATAACTAGCATTTTAACTGCCCATTACAATATCGAATAACGCAACTAATAAAAGGAGAATAAACAGTCATTTTGTTTATAAATGTTAAGAGGAGGTATATCATAAGATCAAGCTTGCAATAAGAAAATTACCGGATATGGTGCAGCGTTCCCATGACAATACTATCAGTCCGAGGCCAATGGGAGCTGAGCGGGTCGTGCGCAGATGTGCTAACGTTCGCGTATCGACACCCACGCAATGAAACACGTATAGATAACATGGATATGCTCCTTATTATATTACAGAAGTAAACCGTGTTATGTGTGCATAATTTATATATTATATAGACATATTTTTATCACATATATGCTTGTAAAAACATAAATGAAAACATGTACATTAAAAAAAATAATTAGATAAGTAATCATCCATGAGTACACCGAGTTTTCTCCTCAATCTTTGACGCAAAACAACTACCTGCAAACCTTAAAAATATTTCGACCCGAAACGCAAAAGCAGCTTAGTTCTCAAGCTAGAAATAGCTCCCTCTACCGGCAAAAAAATCTTGAGTAATTTTTTTTTTCTACGCCGTATTACCATATGATATAGTATTATATTAGAGGCCTTTCAAGTGCAGTGCTAAAGCTATCCCTAAACATATCTTTCCTTGACAATCAACAACAGGTCAGTATATTGTACTGACCTGTTTTTGTAGTGTGGCGTGTATTTGCTCATTGACTATACCCATTCACCCATAGTGGAACGCCTGAAATATCTTCTTAAATCTTCTTAACAAGTTTTTTTTTTAAATTAATGCCAGTTTCTTGTGTGTTTATGTCCATAGGCCACCGGGTAATGGTGGCAATTTACTGGTGGTAGGATTCCTATGCAGGAATCCGTCTAGGTAGGTACCGCCCCAGGGCCAGTTATTCTGCCGTGAAGTAGTAGTGTGCAAACATTACTGTGCTTCGGTTTGAAGGGCACTATGAGCTAGCGTAATCACTGGGCATATGAGACTTAAGAACTTATGTCTCAGTGGGCACAGTGTGGTGTCACGCATAATTTTTCTGGGTGACACAGCATTTGTTATGGGCAGACGTTAGCACTTACCATCAGGTGAACGTTTTGCTCGTTTCATCACTACATCCAATAAAAAAAATCAGTCCTAAACATGATCCACCAACTACGTAGTACAAAAACCTAAGAATATTTAATGTCTTAATAAACTACAAGAATGTGGAATTAAAATTGTATCCATATCTTTCTTTAGTATTTCGTGAGTCTGGATAGGGATCTATCTGAGACCGTTTGTGCATGCGCGTCTCTAGGAGACATTTTATTACGGATTCAATCTTAAATTTTGCGTCCAGCCATTTGCTTTGTTACCTTCAAGTGGTGCTTGTATTATGTTGAGAATCTTCATTCTTAAAATTTCTTAAAAAGTATAATCCGTACTGAATTACATTTTTTTTTATTGCATAAAGTGATGAAACGAGCAATACGTTCACCTGATGGTAAGTGCAACGTCTGCCCATAACAAATGCTGTGCCACCCAGAAAATTTCTGCTGTGACACTACACTGTGCCCATCACCCTGAGACATAGGTTCTTAAGTCTCATGCCTCTCATGCCCAGTGATTACGCTAGCTCACAGTGCCCTTCAAACCGAAACACAGTGATGTTTGCACACTACTGCTTCACGGTAGAATAACTGGCCTTGGGGTGGTACCTACCTAGACGGACTCCTACATAAGAATCCTACCACCAGTACATTTTACTTACTGAGTAACAAAACTAGTAAATGTAGGGAAATGAGGCTTCAGTATATATTTATCATTTCAGCCTGTCACTACTTCGCTGCTCAACATAGGCCTCCCCCACAGATTGCCACAAAAATTTGCTCTAATTTTGGGGGGCTTTTGCCACAGTTGTCACGCTTGACAGGCAAGTTGGCAACAAAAGTTTATTTATTCAGATGTTCCAGGAAGATGCTGCTGCCCATTTTGTGATTTAAAATTTCCCTCTGTCTACTTTTACGACACCCACGAGATGACATTGGGTGGTAGATTCACTTAAGACGCCACCACACGGCGGAAAATATTATATTAAATAAAATATTATTTAAAAATCTCAAAATTAAAATACGAAACAGTAAATATACATACATACATACAAAAGATCACGACTGTATCCCATAAGGGGTAGTCAGAGACTGGGCGCTGACTGCAAAAACAGATGACTGCCACAATCCACGTTTCACCAAAAACAGTAAATATACATAAAAATATAAATAAAATACATATACTTGAACTTTTTTTGTACTACTCTATAAGTTAAGTAAAAGCTTCTAAGTGATGTAGAGCTGACCCACAGCTGAGTACAGACCTCCTCGCTCTCTCGGAGGGAATTCCTGTAGAGATATTTATTACTCGGACATACCGTTTTCCTCCGTGGTAAACAGCACTTAAAGTGTTCATTGTGCTATTACTAATTTTATTGGTGCGCACTTAGGAAGCTCAGGGGCCGGACGCTCATCTCAAATATATATTACAATAAATGCAATGACAATAAATGTACTGCGAGTGAATCCCGGTGCCGACCCCTTTCAATTTGTCCTTTAGTTTTCCTCCTGTCTGGGAAAAAAAAATCATTGGAGCGACATGGCAGAATCTTTCCAGCTTCAAAGTCCTCACAAAAATTAGAGGAGGCCTGTGCTCAGCAGTAGAGACATTTATAGTCTGTAACTTAACTTTTACTTTAACAACTTAGACTATGATATAGATGCTATACAACCCTTGACTTTTTACTGTACTTTACAGCAGTTAGAATCGAGCCTAGTAAACACGCGTAACGACGGGTGTCTCAGAAGCCACGTCGTCGTCGTCGTCGTTTCAGCCTATCAATAGTCCACTGCTGAACATAGGCCTCCCCCCTAGATTGCCACAAAAGTTTGTAGCTCTCGTTTTGGGGGGATTTTGCCATAGTCGCCACGCTTGGCAGACGGGTTGGCAACCGCAGTTTATTTATTTAGATGTTTGAGCAAGATGCTGCTGCCCATCTCCTGGTTTGATTTTCCCTCTGTCGACTTTTACGACACCCACGGGATGAGATGGGGTGGTAGATTCTCTTAAGCCGCTACCACACGGCCAACGCTCAGAAGCCACGGCGGAAGCCGACCACATGAATGCGCCATACGGCATGCTACCTCGCAGACTTGTGTATTCACAGTTCGGCCCTTTTCTGTACTGTTCAGTTCTTAGCGTGCGTTAAGGCTGTGGTAAAAAATATTGCTTAGAATATTTCACAATGAAGGGCTATCTCATTTAATAACATATTTTTTGAAATCAGATTAGTATTTCCTTAGATTACTGGTGGTAGGATTCCTGTGCAGGAATCCGTCTAGGTAGGTACCACCCCAGGGCCAGTTATTCTGCCATGCAGCAGTAGTGTGCAAACATTACTGGGTTTTGGTTTGGTTTGAAGCACTTGGGCACTGTAAGCTAGTGTAGTCACTGAGCATATGAGACTGACTGATGTCTCAGGGTGATGGACGCAGTGTGGTGTCACAAAGAATAGTTCTGGGTAACACAGCATTTGCTATGGGTCACGTTGCACTTACCATCAGAAGACAGGTTCTTCTGATCATCATTTCATAAAATACAAAAACAGTTTAAAAAATAATTAATTAAAATATCCCAAGTGTTTAATGTAACTTTTATTAGAAGAGCAGCTGTAAATATTTTTGTATTTTAATTCACATATCCATCCATCCATCCATTTCAGCCTACCATTAGTCCACTGCTGAACATAGGCCTCCCCCATAGAGTGCAACAAAAGTTTGTAGCTCTCATTTTGGGGGGATTTTGCCATAGTTGCCACGCTTGGCAGGCGGGTTGGCAACCGCAGTTTATTTATTATGATGTTCCAAGAAGATGCTGCTGCCCATCTTCTGCTTTTAATTTTCCCTCTGTCGACTTTAATGACACCCAGGGGACGAGATGGGGTGGTAGATTCTCTTAAGCCACTACCACACGGCTCACATATTATACCAAAATATTTTGTTCAATGATAGACTATAGGCTCCGCCATTTTGTCATCATATTTCAGAACACAAATATTATAGTTAACGAAGCTGGCATATTCAAAGGCATCCGCATAAATTAAAATCACGATTGTATTGTTTGCCTTATTTTGATAGGGCAGACAATATCCAGACTACCGTTGATTGAAGCAACATTTTTTTAAGAATTTGTACTGCTAGCTCCAATTCGGCAGCCAAGCTTAGCAATCACTACAATTCCTTGGGTGAAGCTTGCAGTGGACTATTACCAGACTTATGACGATTAAAAAAAACTTAAAATTGACACATTTCAGTGTTGTAGAAGGTTTCCGGCTGCGGTGACATTTTTCAGGTACAAATCGAAATGACAACCTTCGATTTTTAACTCAGGATGTATTATTGTGCTGTGATGTCTTCTTGGTTTATTTTCGACCAAGGTGGCAACTGCCAAATATTGTCGTTATCAACTGCATAGGATATATTATAGTGCCACAAGTGTACGCGAAAAAACACGTTGACACCCACTCGTTCTAACCTACCAGTCCTGTAATACTCATGCAATAAGATCGCACTTAGGCTGGGATGCAGCATCAAAAATATGGATTTAATCATATCACAACCTTTCCTCTTATATTGGGGGTGCATTTAACAGACATACATTTTGACTAGTGGTAGGATTCCTATGCAGGAATCCGTCAAGGTAGGTACCACCCCTAGGGCCAGTTATTCTGCCGTGAAGCAGTAGTGTGCAAACATTACTGTGTTTCGGTTTGAAGGGCACTGTGAGCTGGCGCAAAAACCAACTATTTCTATTTTTGTTTCCGGCTAGGATTCGAACCTAATAGGAAACTCGTAGAAAAAAGTCACTCTTACCAATATGCCAAGTCTTCAAATAAAAGCTAATTAAGCTATAAGACTTTATTCACACATTAGAATCCAGGCTATTTCCGACACTAGCAAAGCTTACACGTTCGTCGCTAAACAGGCAGTTACTTACACTACACTTTTATGCATTATAATATAATGGTACTGGGCTTGTGTTTTTTAGACGGATGTTTAAACGATAATGATAGCGATAGCGACGTGGCATCCCGTCTCATCCCTGTTTCCCGCGGGGGGTAAAATTGGGCTACGGATGTGGTCTCTGCCTACACTTTATATGGGAAAAGGGCTTGTATATGTATTAGCTTTTATTTGCAGCATCTTTTAAGTCTTTAAAGTAGATGATTAAGTGAGTTATTTTTAATATGTCTCATTATTTCTATTAATTAGCGTTTAAAAGTAATTTCATTTTTGATTCTATTACTCTTAGTTGTAACATTTTCGAGTTAGCAGCTTCTATAACTATCGTAGCTAAAATAATATGAACGATTTTATCTCGTTTCAAGTTCGATAGTCAGCATAGGTCATGTTCATAATCATTACGAGTGAGGAAGATAAGCGATCTTGGAGGAATCGCGTGAACCGCGCCCGCGATGAAATCGCACGCCAACGCACTATCTGTTTAAAGTCAAGTTATCTGTTCGGGTATTTACTGAAATCCATTGTTTTGTCATCTGATCTTTTTATTAGGGTTTATAGCTCGCGTGGAAGGAACAATGTCAGTAATAAATGGTACAAATAAATCTGTTGTTGCTATACAACTGCAGATGCAGTCTGTCAGTATTATTAATATGTATATTTATACATACATACAGTCACGCCTCTTTCCCATATAACGGGTTGGCAGGGAACACACGCGTAGCTAATTTTCACTGCTGCGGAAATTGAGACTTCTAAAAATTATTACTCGTAAATATGCTAAGCTCAATTGTGTAAAGGATGGAGAGGCGACTAGGACTTCCAAAGATTCACTTAAATGAAGCTGAGCTTACAAGCTTGATAAGTGAAACATTCGGAGGCTAAAGAGATAAAGAGTTAAGTGATAAGTATTGAAATTTTAAAAGTGCTAGCATATCATCGTAAATTTTAGGTTATTTGCTAATACACATGTTTTTATAGGGGCCTAAAGATATATCCTTATTTATTTATGTATATTTTACATCAACCATTACACAATCATAATGAGCCTGTAAATAGTTCGCTAGTTGCACATGATTTTTTGTTTGAAATGATCAAAAATTAAATTGCATCAAAACTTTTAAAGTATTTATAGAAAAATAATCGTGCAACGTTTGAGTGCTTAAATATAATAACAAAAAATAAATGACAAAGACAGATTATTTTATAATAATATTCATCATCATAATCACCAACCTATAATTGAGAAAACACCAAAAATAATCATCGCGCCTAGAAGGTAGATTTGCAATCGCAATACCTACCAGATGCCTCACCACTTAGACAACGCTGGTTAATCACTGTTCTGCGTACTTTACTAGTATGCTAGGCATATAAGAGATTTGCAGATGATCTATCATCCAAAACATTTTTAGTGGCACCACACTGTGACCCTGAAACATCAGTTCTTAAATCTTATATGCCCAGTAATTACACTAGCCCACAGTGCTCTTCAGACCGAAACAGTTCCATTTGCTCGCTACTGTTTCACGCCAGAATAACTGAACCTGGTGTAGTACCTACTTAGACGAATTACAGCATAGGAATACCACCAGCTGCCGAATTCCACTATCGCACCTTAAAATTCTATCCATATTATTATGATTTCTTATATTTACGCGAACACTACACATTGAAATGAAACTAATTTTACGGATTTTATCGCGTTTAATTTTATACTATTTATAACCCGACGTTTCGAGTGCTTTACAGCACCCATGGTCACGGGGGGACTGAGGTGACAGATGTCCTGATGTCATAGTTAACCCTGGAGTACCTTCAGCTTTTAATTATTTTTTTTTTTTTTTTTTGTGGTCCGATCTACGCAGAAATAGTATAAAATTAAACGCGATAAAATCCGTAAAATTAGTTTCATTTAAACATATTATATTATATTATCCATACACAACGTACGCACCTTAAATTGCTTTGATATTACAGATGTTCATGGGCGGCAGGCGATCACTTACCATCAGGTGAACCGCTGGCACGTTTGCCTCCTGTTCTATTAAAAAAAAAAAATTTCTTCAGCTATGATATTTTCTGGCATTTGACACTCACGACACAATGATTGTATATTAAATATTATTTTATATAACAACAATTAATAATTAAAATAAAGAATTGCTAAGATCCGCATACGAGAACAAAAGTTTCGTTTACACATAGATCTTAGAAAATTATTTTCCTTTCCTTATTATAATAGATTTCCTAAAATTAACGCGTGATTCGAATATGTAAATTTTTTTTTTTTTTATAAAACAAAAATTGATGGCTTTTACAATTTATCCAGTATGTGTATTAAGCCTTACCGAAGAATTTGCAATCGTGAGATTCAACGTAAGTTTACTCTGTATGCGTCATTCATTGAATGATCACGAGTGACTAGTATTATTTCATTGATGTGGAATGTAGGTAACGCATTATTTTATCATTTGCAGTATAAATGAAGTACAATCTGGAATCAAATTGTTGATTATAATTCAATGTATCGTTGTAAATATAATATATTCAATAACTGCTAACTTCTCGAAGCACTGCGATCACTCCAAGGCCAGAGAAATATTAAAAATTGGAATTCGAGAAATTTTTGCCCAAAGACAAATATTCATGATCCAATTTCATCTGGCCCATCTTATTATTATCGTCTTCATTATTTTCCATATCTATCAGTCTATCCGAAATTGAATATGTACTTAATGGATTAAAAAATGAAAAAGTCCTGGTAAAAACACAAAAATGGAACTCTTTTTGTAGATCATTTTGTTTGCCCATTATAAGAAAGATCACATTCACAATCTAGCTTGTAGACTTCTGCGTATTGACTCTACAAGAGACACTTTACACTTGAAAGATGGTAAAAACTGACTTTCCTTCTTCGGCGGCTTAAAAAATGTTGCTATGGAAGCCCGCTTCAAGACATAAGGACGTCTGACACCTTAGTTCGTTCGTGACCATGGATGCTGTAAAGCGTTCGAAATGTCTGATTATAAATAAATAGTGAAATATACTAAAAACTATTTTTATTAAAAATAACTAATAATGTTTTCACTTTTACCATTAATCAAAGTATAAAAGCAAAGCCCAAAATGAACCGAAGGATACACAGATGACAGAGTAAATTGATTCGCACACGCCAAATCAGTTTGGCCTTATTTTCCAAACCAGCGCCTTTTGTACCCACGATGACTTTGAAAATGTAATTACTGCGGTTGTACCGACCTACTTTTTGGGATAGTGGGTGCTATCCCATAAGGTAGGTCTGTACTTAAACTAAACATTGCTATATCATGTACGTTTGGAGTGCTTTATGTGTGACTACCTTTGTAGACATTTCGTAATAGCTGGGTACAAGTTTTTATTCTTGAGGAATTAACTTAAAATTTTTAGTACTTAGTACATAAGTGTAAAAGACATCAACGAGTTCGCTGATTAGAATCGTTTCGTTAAGTAGAAAATTGTCTTCTTTTGGAAACAGTTTTTACATACATTAGCGTTTTAATCGCTAATGCGATTAAAACGCTAATGCCTCATTATATCATATCATATCATAAATTCCTCATTATGGGAAGATCTCATCTGCTGCACATCTCCTAGTTTTTTTTTGCTATCTGTCGACGTTTACGACACTCATGATAATTAATTATCGCAAAATAATAAATAAAAAGGCACATAATTTTTTATTTTTCTTTATTTTTAGTAAACATTTTTAGTAACATAAAAAATAATAATTTAAGAGAATAAAAACAACCGCAATAATCTACATCAATATAGCGAAGGGCACTGTTTGCGTAAATATCGCCCTCAAAACTTTCGATTTTTGTTCCGAAAACGTGACTTCAGTATTTGTTTTATGTAAATTAGCGATTTGTCCATAGCTCGCCTGCCTTCGAGCTTCCATTGAAATACATTTCTTTATTTCGTTTTAGATCTTCTAGCATACTGTTGGATATTCAACTACTATATATATACATAGATACATACAGTAACGCCTTTTTCCCATATAAGGGGTAGGCAGAGGCCACTCACGTAGCCCACTTTTCACCATCGCGGGAAACGAGACGTGGACGGGTGGCGTCCACGTCGCCGCCATTTTGGTACTAGTCAAAAATTTCTTACTTCCCATTGCGTTCCCACGAACGGTACAGTAAGAGCATTGCATCTTATGGTGTTCTCTGCGAATAAAGGCTCAGGGTTCAGTACAATACCTTAATCGCCTCTTACGACACCTCGGTAAGAAAGAAGTAGGTGCTATTCTGCTCTGCCGGACAACTACTTCAATTTATAAGGCTTCAATTTAAAAATAATATTTTTCATAGTACTTTTATGGAATAAAGTCAAATTTTATTAGTTTAATATAATTTCTTCTTCCTCTTTACTTTCAGCAACTCCTGAAATGAAAGTTTGATGATCGCGTGGCCCAGTCATCCGTGTACGTGGTTTGTACGTCGCGAGTCCCATGTTCGAATCACGACACGGGGGAAATCCGCCGTGAAGCCATAGCGTGCAAACATTACTGTTTCACTCTGATGGGCTATAAGAGCTAGCGTAATCACAGGGCATATGAGACTTAAGAAGTGATGTCTCTGATGTTACGGGCGCAGTGTGGTGCTACACAGAAATATTCTGAGCCAGATGCTGTGTTAAGCATCTGTTATTAACGTTTATATTATATTAACGTATTGCTCGTCTCGTCACATTATCAAATAAAAAAAAGCTGTAAAACCACATTTAATCAAGAAATTAGTAACTGGTTCTACAGTCTTTAAATTTTCTATTATAAATGATTAATTTTTATACTACGGTAACAAATGCGATGCCGAAAACCGGCAATCAGTTGAAATAGTCTGTGCTCACGCAGATTAGTTTGTGAAGTGAATAAATTAATCACCATGTCAGTTATAACTTCACAAGCTTCTTTCTTTCCGGTTACTCTGCCGTGAAGCAGTAGTGTGCAAACAATGCTGTTTAAATCTAAAGGGCACTGAGAGCTAGTGTAATTACCGGGCATATGTGACTTAAAAACCGATGTCTCAAGGTGACTAGAGCAATGTGCATTGTCTTCATCATCATCATCATTTAAACCTATTAGAAGTCCACTGCTGAACGTAAGCCTCCCTCAAAGATTGCCACAAAAATTTGTAGCTCTCATTTTAGACAAAAATAATTCTAAGAAACTAATACGAAATCTTAAATGTAACATACATGATGATGTCCTTCTTGCCCGTATTTCGACCACGATGTCCGAATGGTCGCGCTCGCCCTAAAATGTAGATTTTAACATTTAGAAGAGCTTTATACAAGCCTAAACTGAATATAGAAATTTCGGCTTTGACTTTAACGCTTACTCGTTTTACAACATGTAAACAACCGTTCAAATGAAATGGAATTCAACGCAAATTCTTTAACGCCATTATCACCCTCTCGCCATCATCATCATCATCACTTCGGCCTATCACCAGTCCCCTGCTCAACATAGGCCTCCCTCAAAGATTGCCACAAAAGTTTGTAGCTCTCATTTTGGGAGGATTTTGCCATAGTTGCCACGCTTGGCAGGCGGTGGCAACCGCAGTTTATTTTTTAAGATTTTCCAAGAAGATGCTGCTGCCCATTTTCACGTTTTCATTTCATTTTCGACTTTTTCATTGGCGATATTTACGACACCCACGGGATGAGATGAGGTGGTAGATTATCTCCAGCCGCCACCTCACGGCCAAATTAAACACACGTTGCGCCGAAACGAAGAACCCCATTTCCATTTTAGTTTTGGTTAAGAAATCTCATTTCATTTTTGCAGTTTTTATATTTATAACATTTTGGATAGACATACAGGGAATAAATATGTATTCAATTTAATTGTATCGATTAATACTCCGCACACATTTATCACTAACATCAGTAACATATTTTTTTTTCATCTTCAACGGAACGAAAATCATTATTTAAATTTGTTTCAAGTTCGTGCCGTCCAGTGGTTGTTAAAATAACGAAACACGGCACGTATCCGTGGGGAAAGTTCCGTTTTCAAATTTAAATATTTGACTGTTCGAAATACGAATAATTATCTTGTTTGTGAATACGGAGATGCCGAGTTTATTTGCATTTTTCCTGCCCCGTAAATTTATTTGCTTAAGGTTTAAAATCACATTTCAATAGGGTGACGTAAATTGGTCGAAATTTTCGCAATTGGTTTGAGTGAATCGGCGCCAGTTTTTCGTGCCTTGAGTAACTGTATCATTGGTTTGACGAAATTTCGTTGATTGGTTAATTGTTACTTAAACATTATTTTTACAGTGGGTGGGCGATTTTCGTATGGACTTCTGACATGCAAGGACTGCCTTTGCACCAACAAGTTCTTATTTATTTAATTCTTATTTGTCGGTTCGGTTGGCGTAGTTGCTTTTAAGCTGTGGGTCGCGCGTTCAATATCCGCATGGAATACAGATAGTTTTTTTTTTATATTGTATAAGGTGATGAAACGAGCAAAACGCCCATAGCAAATGCTGCGTCACCCAGATAATTTCTTTGTGACACCAAAATGCGGCCGTCACCCTGAGATATCGGTTCCTATGTCTCATATGTCTAGTGATTGCGCTAGCTCTCAGTGCCCTTCAAACCGAAATACAGTAATGTTTGCACACTACTGCTTCACGGCAGAATAACTGGCCCTGTGGTACCAACCTAGACGGATTCCTGCATGGGAATCCTACCACGAGTAAAATCTATTTATTTTGTTTATTTCTCAGACATATTTTCTTAAGACATAAGGATATTTAACATTTATCAAGTATCTGTATTTGGTGATCATAATCGAATTGCGCTAAATCTGAATAAATATGAATCGTGAAAGGATCGCTCAAAAATAGCGGAATCGAACGGTTCGAACATAAATTTCAAAATTAGAACTACATTTAAAAACGTTAGACCGTGTACATCACAGCACGATCGAACGCCCATTCCTTGTAAATCGGGGCCGCAAAAAGTTTCAATATATATTGAAATGATGTTTATTGATTCTATAAACAACAATTCAATATATTTCGTGGTTGCGGAAACTATAATTATCCGTATCGAATGATATTTTTAATTTACTGTAGTGAAGAAAGCCCTGGCTTCGATATCTACTAGTCTATGGATTTCTAAGTAGTTATAACTATCAAAGTTTTCCGACTTCGGTAGTGTGTATTACCTAGTGAAAGTGTTGTAGGATTGAGTAATGTGGTAGTGATACCCGGTGGTAGTAGTAGTTCACTAGGGCATACAATTAAAAGAATAGTTATATTTGTACGCTTTTCATTTTTGAAACAAAGCCAAAAGCGTAATACATGCAAATATTTTTTTATAGAAGAACGTGACAAGACGTGCAAAGGTAAGTGCAATGTTAGCAAAACTTTCTGTGTAGCAAAAGGTGAATGCAGTGTCATTCACCTTGAGACGTAAATTCATAAGTCATATATGGCATGTAATTTTCATACACTAGCTGTCTGTGTCCTACACACCGATACACACCGGTGTTTGCACAGCACATCATGGCAGGATAATTGACACAGCGGTGGTACCTACCTAGACGGATTCCTGCATCGGCATCCTACCACCAGCATATATATAAGTCGAAATGTAAATTATTGACAGTCCGATACTCAGTGTAGATGATGCAACAACCATACATGTCAGATCAAATCCGACTCCTATCAAGAAACCCTCTAGGTAGGTACCATCCCAGTGCCCGTTATTCTGCCGTGAAGGAGTAGTCTGCAAATAGAATAGAAAAATTTTCAATCAATATAGATTATTTACATCATACTTATTGAACGTCATTTTTTTAAAACACTCTGGTTCACAAAAAATGCATTTGGGCGAGGTAGAACCAGATAAAAAACCCATAGTCGTTTTGATCATTCTTAACGACATCGGAGTGCAACCGGGGTTAGCACAGTGCTGTGCCAGAATTTACTTCCGGCGCAGCGTTACGCTGAGTTGTCGACTGCAGAATACGGACTACAATTTTCTTACTTTTATTATAGATACTAGCTGGCCCGGCAGACGTTGTCCTGCCCGTTCCGGTATGTGACGCGATGAGTTTGATTTGTGAATTACATTTAAGTATGAAACTTTACAGCCACACGATGACAGCGCCACCTACCAGGTCGGATTTTGTAATTTTCTTTTTGGGGATCAGGTGTCAGAGAATAATCAAAGAAGACAGAAAGAAAGAGTAAGTATTTATTGTCACAGAACTGTCATGCATACAAAATACTATAAGTATAGTTTCTGTCACGTTTCATTTTCTTTATAATTTTGCTCTCGTAATTTATTTTTCGATGATTTAATAGACTGACCTGACAGAATAATGCTATTCGGGGCGGAGACATATCCAACTAATCCAACGGTCCAGCTGTTCTTAAGTTAAAAATGGTGTAACTAACACGACTTATATATATTATTATATATATATATATATATATATATACACACTAGATTTACAATTTGACAGGTTTTCTATTTTATGTTTTATATTCTGAACAAACAAATATTATTCTTTAACGATTATATATTGGTTTTTAATGACATTATGCAGCTAACATCTATACCTATTACTTTTATCTGGAATTATTTAATTATATATAGATGTTGTCTACCTATTCGTAATATACTCGTCCCGTCCGCCAATGCCCGTAAATCTAGTGTTATTAGTATTTTTAATCTTTTTATATATTTTTTTTAATATAATATCGATTTTTTTAAATTACTAAGGAATTTATATCTCAGGGTGACGAGCACAATATCGTGCCACATAGAACTTAACAATTGAATTTCCTTGGTGCACCAGAAGTGTCGTATTGTTTGACGGATTTAATCGTCTCTTTACTTTCATCCATAAAACAAAAATGGTGATAGGCCGCAGCATCAACTGTATATTTTCTAAGCTTAACAGGAATCTATCTTCAGCAACGAGATATATAAGGTCTGCTATAAAGCGCATCCAGCATTAAATTCGATCTTTAATCATGTTTGTATCCAGAATTTGAGTCATTCAGAAAATACTTATTGTGCAGGGTATGTAGGTCTTGATTTATTAATTTTAGTCGAAACCACCATCGTTGCGTCATGTCTATTTTGATTACTGGATAATTTATAGGTTTTTGTAATAAATAAAGACCTTTCTTAAGCTACATGAATCTACAAAAACAAAGTCGAAGTCAACACTTTCGCAAGACAGAAATTGTTTCTTTTAGGGTTTTTTTTATTTAATAGAGGGCAAACGAGCAGGAGTTTCACGGGATGGTAAGTGATCACCGCCACCCATAAACACCTAAATATACCAGAGAAATAGCAGATGCGTTGACGGCCTTTGACAAAGGAATAGGCTCTTTTCTTGAAGGTCCCTAAGTTGTATCGATCCGGAAAAACCGCTGACGGCACCACATTCCATAAAGTGCAGGTGCGTGGCAGAAAATTCCGCGAAAAACGCACTGTGGTGGAATGCCAACCATCCAGGTGGTGACAACGGAATTTTAAGTTGTGCCGTAAGGTGCGATGGCGAAATTCAGCGGCTGGAATTAATCCGAACAATTTCTCGGAACACTCCCCGTGGTAGATCCTGTAAAAAATGCAAAGAGATGCAACATTTCTTCGAAAAGTCAGGCGATCAAGTCGATCAGATTGAACATGATCGTCGCCGATTCGAGCCGCTCTTCGGTGAATGCGGTCAAATGAAAGGAGCTGACACTGGGGTGCCCCCGACCAGAGATAAGAATGGTACTCCATGTGCGGCCGAACCTGCGCCTTATAAAGTTGCAAGCGGTGGGCCGACATGAAGTACTATCGCACTCTACTGTGGATGTCAAGCTACAATGAAACACAATATAATTATACAATAAAATAAATTTTCTCGTAACTTATTCTAGCCGGAACCATCAATTATGCAATAACACAATTTTTAACTTATCTGGTCTGGTTATGTTTTGATAGCCGTTGTATCTCTGACACTGCACACAACACACCTGCGATTTTTTTGCATTTTGCACTTTGATAAATGCATTTTATGCAGCATCAGCTACACCTCTGATACCGCAAGTGCCTTTTTCTCAAATCTTTAAGAAAAATCTGAATTCAAATGCTTCTAGTTAATTGGCTAAATATACTGTGTTTATAAATAAAGCAGAAGAAAAGCTTACCAAAGTCCATTTATTTGCTTTATAACCTCGCAATGTAAACTTGGCCCAACACGTGTTAAAATTATGCGTTTTAGTTATTATGGCGCATTACCCTGCGGTCGGCGGCCGCCTTCGTGGATACATCATTTCAAACACGAGTTATTTCTACGGCAGTGTGTATTTCAAACTACTCGAACTAGGATTAATAATTCTCAACTTTCCGTTGGTGTATTAATCCTGAATTAAAATGGATGGTTATTCTTGAAGAGAAACTTCTTTGGGCGCGTTGACAGTAAAAATTTAAGGTAGAATATTGTGCAACGTTACATTTATTTAATATATCGGTTTTTTAAAAATTGCTTCTATACTGAGTAGTTATTTTAGAGTGGCAAATATTTTTTTTAATTCTCTTCTATTTATTTTTATTTTAAAACAAATTTCTTTTATTTGTAAGTTTCACATCTGCCATGTGTACTGAGTTGCAAGCACTCCTGTTTAAAACGTACATACATACACGCCCTCGTAAACTTGTACATAAAACATATAAAGCAGTCGCATTCCTATGCTCCTGCATTACAACGGATGATATATGCATTATATCATCCGTCTAGGTAGGTACCACCCCAGGGCCAGTTATTCTGGCGTGAAGCAGTAGTGTGCAAACATTGCTGTGTTTCGATTTGGAGGGCACTATGAGCTAGCGTAATCACTAGGCATATGAGACTTAAGAACCTATGTCTCAGGGCGACGGGCACAGTGTGGTGTCACACATAAATTGTCTGGGTGACACATAATTTGTTATGGGCAGACGTTGCATACATCATCAGGTGAATATTTTTCTCGTTTCATCACTTTATGCAATAAAAAAAACTTCATGTAGGACGTTTAGTAACTAACATTGTTATTATTAGAAATAAACGAAATTACCTCGCTTTTTTAATACATATTATCAAATCAGTATACCTACCATATGCGCGAGAGTAACTGACTCGAGGGCACCACCAATCTCATTATTTTTGGTGTTTTATATTAGATGTGGCTATCTCACCACCTATCAAAGGCCTCAGCCTGGCTTTACGTTAAGAACAGCATGAGATAGTGTGGCAGTAGTGTCGGCGTGGAAGGCCGTAGTCAATTTATGCAAAACCTTGATAAGTAGCCAAGGTAGATCAGGGGCTAGGCGCTCGCTTTAAATTTCATAGCGCGAGTGACCTGGATTCGATTCCCGGTGCCGGTATCACTAATATTGTTAATTGCAATTTTAAGTTCTGATTTACCACGTGCTCGTGGAGGAAAACATCGTGAGGAAACCTGCATGTCTAAGAAATAAAAAATATTTCGAAGGTTTGTGCAGTCCGCCAACCCGCATTGGAGCAGCGTGGCGGATTCTTCCTAGCTCCAAAACCCTCTCAGAAATGAGAGGATGCCTGTGCTCAGCAGTGGAACATTTATAGGCTGTAACTTTACTTTTTTTCATAAGTATTAGAGAAAAAAAGCTACTAACAGGGATCAAGGGAGGACAGATACCTCTTGAAAATACACCTCGTCCTTATGACCTCTTGCCCTCTTGACTACAATAATGTTCTCTTACCGGAAACTAAGTCTACGTGACCGCAGGTTATCAGGATGGGATGCTGGGCTATCGGGGGACCTCGGAACTCGAAGTGGTCCGTCCTCCGCCAGTTGGCTATTCATGCAGGATTTCTCCAAGTAAAAAAGGTGCTTATGTAAGAAAAACATTTTCCATCCACAGCTAATTTAAAAATATTTTATTTATAGAAGAAAGTGACGTGAACAAACTATCAGTGGCTTTCAAACCGAATCATAGTAAAGTTTGCTGCTTGACGGTAGAATAACTGACGCTATGCTGATTCCTAACTAAACGGTGTCATGCATGGGTATCCTTCCACCAATAAAATTACTTAGCTGTATTAAAGTAACTAAGTTCAACTTACATTTACTATAAAATATAGATAGATTGCTAATAAAGTTAGAAATCTAACTTGAAATTTCATTTCGTAGCTCCCAGTCTCAGTTCGACGAGTCTTTTTGTTCGAATACTATCGGTGAGGTATTGAAGATCGCTTGCGGCGTGGTAAAGTGACGGATATGCTAGGTTTGTTTTTGTCTATCGCTCCACGCCGGGTCTCATGTTTACATGAATGGATCGGTATAGCAAAAACGTTATTGTATTTGCTGAATTAGCTTTTCCTTTTCTTATGTTAGATTGATGTACATTGCTGAAGAATTATATAAGTTATTTTTTATGGTGGTATAGTGATGAGATTAGGAGTTGTTCTCCTGATGGTAAGTGTGACGTTGTCCATGACTAATAATGTATTAATATTATTGCGCAATGTAATAATATCGCCTTGAAACATTTAAGTGTGGAATCACACTGCACTCGTCACTGTCAAATAACAGCTCTTAAGAATTAGATTCAAAATTTTACTTACGTTGATTAAGTTTATTACACAATTGATAAGAAACTTCCACGAAATTACGCCGGTATCATGAACAAAAGCTTGAAAATTGATAGAACTAGTGGTGCGATTCCTATGTAGGAGTCCGTCTAGGAAGGTACCACCGCAGTGTCAGTTATTCTATCGTGAAGCAGTAGTGTGCAAACATAACTGCGTTTCGGTTTGATAGCTAGTCCACGTCACTTTTAAAGGTTTCAAAGCTTTGCTTATTAGTGCTTTTCACCTCAGGTCGCTTTCACATACCTTTTCAATTGTTTCCAACATAAAGGATGTGATATTCCAGCTTATGATTTAAGTCAATTTGACAATTTGACTGAGTATAATGGTCATTCCACTCGTTTGCATAGCAATAAATATGCGTGGTAGCTCAGGGGTTAGGGGGGCGCTCGCTTTGAATTGAAATTTAAAGCGAGGGCCTATGAATAGTACGTGAGTGACCTTGGTTCGATTCCCGGTGCCGGTACCTTTAAAATTGTTAACTGCAATTTTAAGTGTCGATTTACCTCTGTCTTCTCTCTCTCTCTCTTACCGCTCGGCGGTGAAGGAAAACATCGTGAGGTAATAAATTTTTAAAATAAATATTTCGAGGACATGTATGTGTCTATGTCTGCCAACACGCATTGGAGCAGCGTGACGGACTCTTTCCGGCTCCAAAACCCTCTCAGAAATGAGAGGATGCCTGTGCTCAGCAGTGGGACATTTATAGGCTGTTACTTTACCGTTTTCTTTACAATATGCGTACAGCTCAGGTAAATCGACAAAATCGGTAATAACCTTCACGTGGTAGCTGCTCAGATCTGGAAAGCCATTAGCCAGAAAAATATTTGACTAGGCAGCTTCATTTATACAGAGGCAACTTTTGACAAAACCAAATTCACCAGCGTAAGCAATCACCTCGTCAAACATGATGTTTAACCGGACATAACAGATAGGACTACAAATACACTAAGCAAACGATAGTGCGAATTACAGGTAAGGGTCCAACTGCCACAATAACCAGAGGCTCATCAACGACCTCATCCCAAAACGCACCAACATCATTAATGTCAGCATCAGCACCGAATTACAGCTGTAATCAGAAGTGAAATACTTAGATGTCATACTGGACAGCAAACCAGAATGTCGCACGGTGTTTTGCTGTGAGGAAATGCGTCCGATAAAAAAACAATATATTAATAATCCAGGTTATAGTGTCTTTAGAGATAATTTAAAGAAATAAATATCTTTAAACTATATCTCTTTTTTTTTTTTTTTTTTTTTTTTTTTTTTTTTTTTTTTATTGCATAAAGTGATGAAACGAGCAAAACGTTCACCTGATGGTAAGTGCAACGCCTGCCCATAACAAATGCAATATTACCCAGGAAATTTCTGTGTAACACCACACTGTGCCCATCACCCTGAGACATAAGGTCTTAAGTCTCATATGCCCAGTGATTACGCTAGCTCACAGTGCCCTTCAAACCGAAACACAGTAATGCAAGCACACTACTGCTTCACGGCAGAATAACTGGCCCTGGAGTGGTACCTACCTAGACGGATTCCTGCATAGGAATCCTACCACCAGTAAAAACAAACTTAACATTAGCTTCTCAAAATGTAAATGATAATGTTATGTACGTACACAACGATATAAATAGCTTTAGAAAAAAGTGATATACATAATGTAAATACTAGGTACAAACTGAAACTCGTAATACCGCTCACTCGACTCAATAGAGTCAGTAACTCATTCATGGGACAAAGTAAACGTTTTTACAACAAAATCCTAGTAAGTGCACAAAGTCTTCTTACCCATACATTGAAAAAGGTTATTATAATATAAAATAATACATGGCTGTGGGAATGAGATAATCGCTGCTAGGCTGATTCTAAATACTAATTCGTCTTGTATAATTTATTTTCTTATTATTCACAAAGGACATTGAATAATTACAAAAGAGGATACCTTCTCCGCAAAGAGGAACCTTATAAAGAAACAGTGGTAGATTTTAGAAAATGACATTTGATAAACTATATCCAATTTCAATCCTGGATGGTCGTACTCCCATCCTTAACAACTCAATGATAACTGCTTCTTTTCCCACGACATGGAAAGATGAATTGTGATGTGGATTCCTTTTTCGAAAACGACAAATCCCTTCAAATTCTCGGATTACTATTACGGTTTTCGGATTCTGTACTACCATTCATATCTAAAGCTCTTGAACGCCTTGTGTACAAGCAATTAAATTCCTACCTCGTAGAACACAATCTTTTTATTACTATTATAATTTCAGCTCACAACTAGTCCACTGCTGAACATAGGCCTTCCCAAAATATTGCCACAATAGTTTGTAGCTCTTAATTTGGTGGGGTTTTGTTACCCTAATTATTTTTATTAAAAAGATTCTGGTAACTACAAATAAACAACTATAAACAAATAAATTTTACGGATTTTGTAGCGTTTAATTGAAATATTTATAACTGATAGGTGTCCGTCAAAGTAGACCTACCTTTTTCCTACCGGGGTGTCGTAAGAGGCGACTAAGGTATTGCACGGACAGCTTTTATCCGTGCAGAATAATGCCAGAACACGCTATGCCGTCACTATACTGCTCGTGGGAACGCAATGGGGAGTAAGATTTTGATGACTCGTACCAAAATGGCTGGTGGATCGCGACCCGTCGCTTTCCGTGGGGGCGAAGAGTAGGCTACGGGTGGGGTCTCTGCCTACCTCATATATGGGAAAAAGGCGTGACTGTATCTATGTATTTATAACGCGATGTTTTAAAATGCTTTACAACAACCACGCTCAAGGGAATACTGGGACCATAGATGGTGATGTCAAAATCCGTAATTGTTTGTTTCTTGTCTTCATTAAAGTAAGAATTATTTTAAACAAAATCGTTCCTGTTCTATAGAGTCTGTTACTGAACACTGGTAATTATTTGCAAAAAAGTCAAGCTTTTTTACACTAAAACAAACTGTCCGGTTCTTACAATTTACTCCACCCATTGTCCAAATTATCAATCGGAAAGACGCGTTAAGGGTTCCATTAAAATTTCGATCCGCCAATTCGAAAGATCTGTGTGAGGTCCAATCTTTTAGTATTTGCACTACCCACTAAAAAAAACTAAAAAAAGTTTTTTTAACAATATATTGTTTTTTTCAAAGTGAACAATTTACAGGTAACATTACTCGGTCGTCATCGTGCATGCGTTTTTCCATTTTTATTCTTCGTACATACAACAAATATATTATATATGAACACATATAGAAACATACGTACGCGTATACAAAAACAATAAAAACAATAGCCAATAATTTTATTAATATAAATAAAACTATTAAAAAATAAAATAAAAAAGTAAGTATAATTTTATGTTATATTATATTTGTACTGAACTATATGGGCTTAAATAACACTTCAGTATACATGTAATTTGACACAACAGTGCCTGAAAATTATACTTGACATTTCTTCTAATCATCGGTATAAAAAAATTAGTATAAATATTAGCTATAATTTCTTCATCGTTTTGACTTTAATATTCATTTGATATTAAATAAAATAACGTAAGTGGTCGCACTCATATTACCTATTAATATTATTGCGCACTGCTGATACCTTGCAAATGGGGCCAAAGGTTGTATTGCCCATAAACCTTATGAAACTGAAGAGTTATTATGTTCAATAATAGTCATACATCTCTAATACGTTTCATATGGGCTCCAATGGAAGGCTGTTCTGTTTTGAATTTAATTGTACATTATTAAAACTTAAAATTGCTTATACAACTCCAGCGCTTGCCGATATTGTACAGTCAAACACATTATAGTTTTTCTCGCTGATGCACTAAAATATGCTCACTTTATTATTTTCGATATGTGTGATTTAAAGCAGTTTCTGATTCGTATATTGTGTTGGATATGTTCCGTCAGTTTATGTTTACTTAATCTATGAAAGATAGTAAGGTCGGTCTAAAATTCAAAGTGTCAGTACAAATACAATACACCCAGGTCCTAAAATCAATAATATGCGTTCTTCCACAAATTTTGGACATCATCTTACACAGACATATACTGTAATCCACAAAACCATGTGATCATTACTAGGTAATGTGTACTCACGTTAACTAATTTTACGAAACCTTTGCATACATAAAAGTACAGAAACATATAAAATGTTTCATTTCAAAAGTTTAAAAATGTCTAAATTTCTTTGTTAATCAGGTAACGCAGAAATATATTTTTCTGATTTATTTAATTTTGTCCACATACTTACTAGGCGGTGCCACTATCAGTTTTATTGATCATAAGGAAAACATAAGTATTGAAAGTAGTTTTACTACAGAGAGGTGTTCAACATTGAATATGGTGTTTTAATAGTGCTGATATGAAATCAAATACGGATCGCAAATATTAAAATAAAGTGTTCCGTCGATTTTTTTCTATTTATTTAATATTTATTGTAAACATCTTAATTTAAGGAATACAATGAGCGGACTTAATGCTTAGAGGACATTCTCTGCCAGTCAATCCTGGGAGGCTAGAAAAGTGATGGCAGGTGCAAATATGTAAAAAAATGAACTGGTGTGAAAATATAAATACTACTTCTTATATAATAATATACGTAATCAATATACATTTTCACAAAAGTAACATAGATAAATACATACATACAAATAGTAACACAAATAATGCATATATTAACAATATAAGGAGGTGAAATTAAAGCATTAGTTTGTCTCCAAATAATTTTCTCTAAGCAGCCTTTTGAAGGCGTTTTTGTTGGGTGCATTCCTGATAGCGTCAGAAAGGGCACTCCAGAGGAGTGTAGCCTGAACTGTGAAAGAAGAGTTGAAGAAATCCTGTATGACGCTGTGGAATAAATTTAATGTTTATAAAATTTTTCATGACTGTACTAAGTTTGAAAGCATCCAATAAATCGTAACTATCAACAAAACGTATGTCTCCAATAACGAGTGCACATCGGGTGGTCCTATTAACATTAAAAAAGCGATCAAGGCATAAAATCGATTATGTCCGTAACAATTATAACGCGAATGAGCACAGACAATAAATAATTGGTTGTTATAAATCAATATGTAATTGCTCGTCTATTGACAGGCGATTGTGTGCTCCGAATTCGAGTTGTGATTAATAATTTGTTGTGACTATTCTTTAAAATACGATGTAACTTATTAACACAATTCAAGTATATTTGCTTTTAAAGCTGTATTGTTTATTTAATTATTACCTGTTTGCCCTACCGAAAAGTAAAACAACTGCCTACAGATAAGATAAGAAGAGGCCTCCCTGAAAAGACAAAAAGGGAATAAAGACACGCTATACAGCGTCTCTTTTCGTCGTCGGTATAGATGAGGACATTCGGGGGATTCCTTGATACCTGCTGTGACTGCATCAAGCACTAAGAGGGGCTGAGAGCTGAAACTTCAGAACACCTGACATTGACTGGGAAGGGTTTTGTATCGCAAACAGTAGACCAATCAAACTACTCGGAATTGGGGTGCATGTCACCATTGAAGTCAATGTACGCTTAAGGCATGTTTTTAAACCTCAACTCCAACCGAATGATCGGCCGAGGCACACAGTTAAAGGCCTCCTTTAGGTTTTTTTTAAAATTGGATAACGTAATGAAACGAGCAAAACGTTCACCTGATAGTATGTGCAACGTCTGCCCATAGCAAATCCTGTGTCGCCCGAAACATATCTGTATGACACGCCCATCACCCTGAGACATCAGTTCTTAAATCTCTTTCTTAAGTCTAAGTGATTAAACAAGCTCACAGTGCCCTTCAAACCAAAAACCACAGTAATGTTTTCACACTACTGCTTCACGGCAGAATAACTGGTCTTGGGGCGGTACCTACCTAGACGGATTTCTGCAAAGGAATCCATTCCTCCAATGAAGGTCTTGACAGGCGACGTGTAAAGGTTTTCCTGTTCCTCCGCAAATACTCGGAGTGCAAAAAATTTATCCATCTTACCATGACCTGGGCGAAAGCAATATGGACAGTTGGAAACAGTACACTCTTGGTGGCAGCCTGCTTTCAATAATGTGCTAGAAGTGCTTTATGGTGTGGGACATGATCTTTATATTGCGATAATTATTATAGTCCTGTACACTGTATTTGTCTTAATATAGGCGTAATGATGATAGCCGCCACTGATTAGGTATCCTCCGGCTGGATCAGAATACAGTTGCGAAGACCAGTAAGTAGATCTACACTATGAGAACACAGCGATTTCCACACCTCAATCGAAACTTTATCAGGCCTTTATCTCGCCTTGTCGTGGTGGGAGGGCTTAGTAACCGTGGCTTGGTCACCAACGGTGAAGCTAAGAGGGGCCCATTTGGTTGGGCTGTGGCGTCAGGCTCGCCCGGGAAGTTCGCTCCGAGTGGGCTTGGTAAGCCTAGTCTGGATGCGAACTGGAGGACTGCTGTAGGGAGAAGTGAGTCGGCACTGCTCACCCTGCTCTTCGCAGCCGCGATGACGCCGCGAGGAACGAGAAGTGTAGGTGTGGCGTTGCCTCTCCCCGGATCTCCCGCGGCCAAAATGTGGTTAAAAGCACAAAGGACCAACACGGACCGTTGGAAGGCACGTTGTACTAAGAAGGAGAGAGGAGAGACACAGATCTCTCCCGAGGAGAGGCTGCCGATGTTAGGCGGCCAGCGCCGGTGCGGTCGCGGATGTGTACGCGAGCGTTCCCGTGTCCCTGCCAACATGGCGATGGCGGAGCACCATGGAGTTTTAATCGGTCCTTCCCCCCGTGAAGGCGGGTGTATGCGTGAAGCTGTTGCACAATTAAAAAAAGGCCATTTTGAAGATCTTTGAATCTCCTCGTTGGTGTTTCGATGTACATCAATTTGTAACCTCGTCTAATATTTCGGGGCAGCCCTTCTTACGAGCTTCTTGTAGAAAGCGACACTTACCCGACGTTTAGTAAGAACATCAGCGAGCTCTTGGCAACGATCGGTTAGACAGCCAATATTCTAAGTGTCAAAGCGGAGCTTTTTAGTACTAATGTCTTTAACCTTATCCGTCCTAGAATTGAGCTCCTCGCACACTTATCGCAAGTGTAGGACGATATGCTTGCACGTCACTAAACAGCGACGTCCTAGTAGCAACACCCAAAACTTTTACGAAATTGTCATAAATTATATGACAGTTTCTGTAATTACGCAGAGCGATATAATCATCCGTATAGATAAACGGACAGATTACACATATTATATATTTTTTACGTCGTATAATTTCGTATTTATTATAACAAATTTGCATTTGTTATGATTTGAAATAAATGGGACCAGTAATAAAATATAATATTGTGAGGAGGTCGCCTTGCCTCAATGACACAGTGATTCTTATAATGGAAAAATCACTGTTAAGGGAATGTCTAACTCCCAACGGTTTGTGTGCGGACTCTAAATCATCTCGATTTATTACTGAAACAAATTATTATAAAATATTTTATCCTAACAATGACAGTAAATATAAATTAACATCAGACAATAAATATCCCTCTATTCGACACCAATCTGATCTCGTTTATAAATAGGTTTATATAACGACCATACTATTTTATATTCAGGCAACTGTTTGAGGATTTGGGCATACCTAATTCAAGAGTTACAAGTTATTATATCATAGTAACAGCATGTCACTGGTGCACTGTTGCAGGACTCCCTACAGCATTACAGAGCATGATCCTGAGATACCTACATCATATACTTTCCGAAAAATAAAGGCAGGTTGTTTAATTTTTAGGATAAAGTGACGAGTCGAGGGAAACTTTCACCTGATGGTAAGTGCAACGTCTGCCCATAACAAACGCTGTGTCACTTAGAACATTTCCGTGTGGCACCACACTGCACTCGTCACCCCGAGACATCAGTTCTTAAGTCTCAAGCCCATTAGCTACTCTAGCTTCACACTTCTCGGGAAATGAAATGTGAGAGGTGGCGAACCACGTCGCCGCGATTTTGATACGAGAGAAAGATTCTTACTCCCATTGCGTTCCTACGAGCAATATAGTGACAGCATTGCATAAGATTGTGTTCATGTGCACGCATAATAGTTGTGGTATGTAAATACAATACCTTAGTCGCCTCTTACGACACCTCGGTAAGAAAGAGGTAGGTGCTATTCTACTCTGCCGGACACCTATCGGCTTATTATATATATCGTTTTTATTAAAGAAAGTATACAGATTGACACATCTGTCCCTTAACGAATAATATGGTTTTGCGTTCGACCAATATTAGTAAAGAAGCCGACAGCGAGCAGTATTCAATTATTTCTGCCATCATTAAGTTATAATAAAAGTAATATAAGTAATATAATTTAGTTTAGTCAAGTAGACAAATGATTACTTTGTTCGAAGTTATCTTAAGATGCAGTGATGCCCATACACGCTTTTTAAATAAACTATCGATAAATAATAATAAAGAATCAAAAAAAAAAAAACGACCGCGTGGCCTAGTGGTCAGAGTACCTGACTTCTAAGCCGCGGGTCCTGGGTTCGAATCCCAGCCAGAGCCAATATTTGAGCTAAAACTTAAATTGTTGGTTTTCGGGATCTGGTTGCGTTGTGATTGTCGCCGTGTTTCTGACACCTGCATCCTAGCCTACCTCCGATCTTATCGCATCAGCGTTACATCGGGCGCGGGTAGGTTGGGCACGAGTGAGTGCCTCTGTGTTTGCGCGTACACTTGTGGCACTATAATATCTCCTGGGCAGTTGATGGCTCTCGACTGTAGTCGGAAGTTGTCGCCGTGGTCGAAATCGGCTAGGAGAACATCATCATCATCATCATCAATAAAGAATAGGACTTAGACAGTGTATTCTACCTGTACTCGCATATGATGCCGACACGTGAACACTGACGGTACGCTTGGGGTATCTCTAATGGATAAAATTCTTAATGAAGATATCCGCCGGAGAACTAAACCGACTTTGCAGATGAAAATGACTTTTCGAGTTTGCATACTGAAGTGAATGAACTGGACACATAGGTCGCTGGAGTGACATGGGCCGTTGAAATAGACGTGTAGTGTACGGCTGGCAGCAGCTGGATGAGTGAAGTCGAAGATTGGGTTAAGTGGCAACTATTGGAGGAGGCCTATGTCCAGTAGTGAACTGCTGCAGGATGATGATGATGATTAAAGGAAAACTTTAACGTTTTAAGACATATGGCAATGATAAATACTACAGGAGCAGTTTTCTATAGTTGTAGATGAAGTTTTTCCGGCGTGTGTTAGCGGCCTAAGAGAATCTACCACCCCATCCCATCCCGTGGGTGTCGTAAAAGTCGACAGAGGGAAATTAAAACCAGGGGATGGGCAGCAGCATCTTCCTGGAACATCTGAATACATAAATTGCGGTTGCCAACCCGCCTGCCAAGCGTGGCAACTATGGCAAAATCCCTCCAATATGAGAGCTACAAACTTGTGGCTATCTATGGGGGAGGCCTATGTTCAGCAGTGGACTTGTGATAGGCTGAAACGACGAACGAGATGAAGTTTTAAGAGTGTAAAAACGGCGTAATCATGAAAATCTCTTCTCCTATTTCCTTTTTTCGTCTTCTTTTTTTAAACAGTTTAAATTTAAATAAAAAAAATTAGCGCATATACGCCTTAAAACTTAAGATGTGTCTACTATTATTAGGTTAAAAATAATTACAAACATTAACAAAATTAAATTATTTTCTGTTATTTTATCATAACAACAGTAAGGCACACAAATGCTGATGTTAGAGGGTATATCTCTCTAAACTTTCTTGAGCGAACGATAAAACTTCTATCGATATATCGACATTCCATCTTCGAGCACAACCTTAATAGCTGGCGCCGTCTGTAATTCGGTCTCGTTTTATTTTCGCAAATTAGTGTTGCGGTTAAAGTTAGATTGTGTGGGGCACACGGTAGCCGTATTAGTGAGTATACCGCGAAGGGATTCCCAAGCTTCGTCAGTGATTAGATATTTTACTGAAAGTAATATTACTGAATGCAATTACGGTTGTCTATGCTTCATATTCTATTTTCGCTGATAAACAAACATAAATAGACAACTGCATGTAATGCACTAATCTGCTCGAGTTTTCAATGCAATTCAATTTCGTATTGGGTTTTATTTTATTGATCAAAGCAGACCTTAGTTATGTAATCCTATTATTTTTTATTCCTTTCCAAAAAGGAAAGACTTCTATTTTCGCTTTACACCATACTAGCCGATATCCAAGACTTCGTCCACGTGGATAAGAGGTTTTTTAAAAATGGGGTGGGCAGGTACCACCCCAGGGCCAGTTATTCTGCTGTGAAGCAGTAGAGTGCAAACATTACTGTGTTTTGGTCTGAACGGCATTGAGAGCTAGCGTAATCATTGGGCATATGAGACTTAAGAACTGATGTCTCAAGGTGGCGGGCGTAGTGTGGTGCTGCACAGAAATATTCTGAGTAACACAGCATCTGTTATGGGCAGACGTTGCACTTACCATCAGGTGAATGTTTTACTCGTCTGGTCAGCTTAATCAAAAAAAAAAACTATTTTATTTTCCCTAATAATAAGTAACCTACGTCCGTCCCCAGGATACAATCTATCTCTGTGCCGAATTTCGTCGAACCGTGAAAAGGTAACAAACAGACAGAGGGATATTAGTATAGATTTGAAGACCGCGTGTCCCAAAGTGGCTCAGAGTACCTGAATTTAACGCCGCGGGTTCATCAGTTCTAATCCCGGCCAGAGCTAACATTTGTGCAAAAATACAAATTGTTCGTTTTCGGGTCTGGTTGTGTTGTGATTGTCCCCGTATTTCTTAAACTGCATCCTAATCTATCTCCGATCTTATCTCATTAAGCGTTGTACCGGACGCAGGTTGGTGGGGACGAGTGAGTGCCACCCACTCCTGTTCGCGCGTCATTTATAAACATAATAAAGATTCAAAGGAAATATGATGTCCATAAAATAAGAAAAAAAGAGAAATGAGGTAAATTGACATCACTGTGATCCAAGAGGACAGCAATCTAAGAGATGGGATGATGAAATAACAAAAATAGCAGGAAGAACGTGGACAAGACTATCTCTAGACGGACATAAGTGGAAAAGGTTGGAGGTGGCTTTTGTTTCTGGGAAAATACCGCAACCCATGTTAATAAGTAAAAACATAATGATATAATATATAATACGTCTGAATTAAGGCTATTTAGTGGCTAGCTTGTTTTGTGTTTTGTTTATGCCGTGATAGTTTTCGAAATAAAATAAATACTATATCATAAACTTTTATAAATTGTTTTTTTTTATTACTTTATCAGTTTAATTTATGAAAAGAGGATATTAACGGAATTGAAGATACTGCGATCATAGTCGCAAGCTATAGCTGGTTTAATGTATTAACGACAGTAAAGATAGCGTAGATAAGGTGACATAAAAAATGTAGATACGGAACACATAACAGTTCCTTTAGAGTGATTCGCCATTACGCACATATAAAAACCTGACAGTCCCGGCTTTTATTGTATCAACCTAACAGGTACATTAAATTCTATTTAATTAAAATTACACAGGGGCCTTAATGGTTTCTTAGCCAGGAATACGTTTGCAGATGCTATTAGCAGTGAGAGAGCAAATCGTAATTAATAATTTAATCTTCCTTTAAAGCTTTAAAGCGTAGGCATGTGATCGAATTCCTATGAACTGTTACGGTTATTAATTATAATTTTTTTATGAAGTAAAGTGTACGAGACGAGCAAATCGTTCACGTAAGGACGTCTGCACAGTTACAAATGCGGCGTCACCCAGAAGTTTTCTATGTGGCACTACACTGCACTCGTCTTCCTGAGACATCAGCTATTAAGTCTCATAGGCCCGTAATTACACTAGCTATCGATACCCTGTAAACCGAAATACCGTAACGTGTTAGGCGGTACCTACCTAGGGGGTACCCTGTCCATTACAGTTTTCTTTTTTATTGGATAAAGTGATGAAACGAGCGAAACGTTCACCTGTCGAAAATTTCTGTGAGACACCACACTGTTTCCGTCACCCTGAGACATAGGTTCTGAAGTCACATATGCCTAGTCATTGCGCTAGCTCACAGTACCCTTCAAACCGAAACACAGTAATGTTTGCACACTACTGCTTCAAGGCAGAATAACTGGCCCTGGGTGGTACCTACCTACTCATTACCTAGACATTACAACGAAATTAGGCATTTCGAAATGTAGAAACGTAAATTAATCTTTCACTCCGTTTTAAACCGTGGGCGTCGTAAAAATAGCAAATAAGATACGTACATACAGTCACGCCATATAAGGGATAGGCAGAGAAAATATCATAATACTGTGATGTATTCACAACACCATAAATATTCTGGGTTAACAGCATCTGTTATGGACAAACGTTGCATTTACAATCAGGTAAAAGTTTTGCTCGTCTCATCACTTTATTCAAAAAATTAAATTAAAATTCGATTTATCTAGTCATGCGATTGCCAGACTATAAACAGTTTTAGATTCATCTTTTTTTAATAAGCTATATTTTATGATTCGAACCCAGAATGACTCCTGCCGTTGTCGACGGCTAGGTCCTGCAGTAGACTGTTTAAAAGCTGTGGATGATGACGCATTGCCATGAGACTATTTCCTATATTTCTGCTAGATTTGTGACATTGACTGTAATATGCTATTATAATAATAGTATATTATAGAACATATTACTATAAATTGATTGTAATACGATTGACCCACCGCAATTTTTTCTAATTTTTTTTATACCGTAAGTGCGTAACAGACATACATTCACATGCACAACACAACCAGACGCGAAACCCCACTTTTTGTGTTTTTACATAAAAGTTGCCTCTGGCTGGAGTTTGAACCCAGGGCCCGCAGCGTAGGAGTCAGGTGCACCACTTTAGGCCGGACGTCGGTTTAGGACCACTTTCATTAATATTACTAATATGTATATGGTTCAAAAGGTTTTTCTGTAAGTAGCCTTGGATCTATAAAGTAAAATAATTAATTACTCTAATTGATGGGAACAAAGTTAAAACAATGTTTGTTGTTGTATTAGAACAATGTTTTACATGCTCCGTAATTAATCAATTACACAATCACTGTTCTATAATTCATACAACTGTAACAACGATTTGTTTACTTCGACTAAATTTATGATATCAGCACGCGGCTTCCATTTAGCAATTCAGTATTATGAGCAACGCTGCGGGTGGTTACTAGTCTAAGTAACAGTCGACACGGTTCACACAAACCGCACTTAATTAATTAATAGGGAATGCGATTACTAGATTTGTAAGGATAAATAACGTACTTGCTTCGCAATGATTCAGTAGCTAGAGCAAGAAATAATTTCAACATTCGAATACTAAAGGTTATCGCATCGAGAAATTTTGCATGAAAACGTGAGCAACGCGTGAGCGCATTTGGAACTAAATTTCGAAGCGCGAAGCAAATGTGCGTACGTTAGATAAAACGTAACGCCGCCTTGATGTCGTTTTCCTAAAGAAAACGAATGTTTATGAAACCTGTAGTAGTGTGGGGTCCATATCAAACACAGCATGCATAACGACTGATTTATTAACAGCTGACAACCGGCTTATGGATTATACAGTCATGCCCGCTCTTACAAATAACACTATTTTAATATATACCTATCTAAAATCTAACGTAAATGACATATCTTTCGAGAATTGCTTATACTCGTAGTATCTCACAGAGGTTTTTGAATTAGTAAAGCGTTATAGTGTCGCATATGTAACTCGATACTATTACATCACATCATAAAGAAAAATCGTGCTCGTGTGAATAGCGCACATTTTGAAATGTATTTATTTTACTGCTATCAATTGCGACCGTAACTTATGTATCGACTAAGGGCTACTAAATATACCTGCATAATTTCATTTTTTCCGAAGGGTAGCCGCATTTTTTTTTTTATTGTAGAATGTGACGAAACGAGCAAAACGTTCACCCGATGGTAAGTGCAACGTCCGCCTACAACAAATGCTGCGTCACCCAGAATACATCTGTGTGACACCACAATGCGCCCGTCACCCTGAGACATCAGTTCTTCAGTCTCAAATGCCCAGTGATTACGCTAGCTCACAGTGCCCTTCAAACCGAAACACAGCAATGCTTGCACACTACTGCTTCACGGCAGAATAACTGGCCCAGGGGAGGTACCTACCTAGACGGATTCCTGTGCAGGAATCCGTCTAGGTAGGTATTATTATTACTATTACGATAAATACAAGACCTAAAATACGCGGAACGGTGACAGTCAGCAGTGTCTAAAGTGCGAATCACATGGTAGGTACAGCAATCGACAATCCACCTACCGAGCGTGGTGATAACGAAAAGTCTTTCTTTCTCGAAGAAACAAGAACTAGAGGATGTTGGTTGTTTTTGCGATACTCAGGTTGGTTTTTTAGTAATCATTACAACCATAAATATACTGCCAAGGAATACTAAACCTACAAGCCTTGTCCGGCAAATACGATACGAGTACCGGGTAAGCGACCCCAGCCTCCCGAGCTACTACTATCTCCTCCTGCTCCTTCCGAGATAGTAGCAACCTACACCTTTTATTCTTTTCCAAACATCCCCAAGTCTCTTTTTTCATATTTTTTATTATGTATAACCTTTGTGTACATCCGTTTTCAGCAAAAAAAGAATTGATTCTTCTTTCTTACAATCCATTTTCCCTTCCTTTTTGCCAAGCCAGTGGTTGCCGCGCTGTTAGATACTCTATTAATCGTGGGATTGCAATGGGGAGCTTCATTTTAACTTGTACCAAAATGGCGGCTATTCAGCATCCGTCACGTCTCTTTTCCCGCGTGGGCGAAAAATGGGCTACGGATGTTGTTTCTGCGTAAACCAACGGGAAAGAGGCGTGACTGTATGTATGTAAGTATACTGACAAACTTGGGCCTCTTCAAAAGCTGTTTCTTCTAGAGCTGCCTCACTTGACAGTCGTTCCAGCAACCGAAATGTTAATGGCTAATGGAATTGCTACTGCATATCTCACAGTTCGTAACAAACGTGACACGAAAGTGGTGGATTTTTTTCAAGCTTCCACACAACACCGATTTTTTATCGCTACTTAATTACCTACAAAAATATCCCACGTCTATCTCATGGAAATACTACTTCATAATCTGGAAATATTACTGGTGGTAGGATTCCTATGCAAGAATCCGTCTAGGTGGGTACCACCCCAGGGTCAGTTTTTCTGCCGTGAAGCAGTAGTGTGCAAACATTACTGTGTTTTGGTTTGAAGGGCACTGTGAGCTAGCGTAATCACTGGGCATACGAGACTTAAGAACTTATGTCTCAGGGTGATGGACACAGTGTAGTGTCACAAAGAAATTTTCTGGGTGACACACATTTGTTATGAGCATACGTTGCACTTACCATCAGGTGAACGTTTGCTCGTATCATCGCTTTATACAATAAAAAAAAATAAGAACTCGTACATTCACCGGCCGTTTTCATATAAATATCTTAGAAAAATTTAGTTAAGAAAATGTGTGTGTCCGCCAACCCGCATTGGAGCAGCGTGGCGGATTGCTCCAAAACCCTCTCAGAAATGAGAAGGAGGCCTGTGCTCAGTAGTGGGACATTTATAGGCTGAAACTTTAAGAAAATGTGTTAATATTTCTCAACAATCATCAATATTTCTATCTCCTTCAATTCAATAACTCGTTCGGACGCACGCGAAGTGTCGCAGGTCGGAAATTCGCGCTAGATGTGGGCGTGTATTAATTACGCAAGTTCCACCCCGATCTGCGCTTGAATCGAACCAACATTGGCAGGAGGCACATAAGTTACTTACCGCCAACATTGGAATGAAAACTTAAACTTTGTTATAGCGGCAAGAGTTAATTAGAAGCAGTTGCAAGAGATTAATAATTGTTATTGATTTTTGCTATGGCTACTTATTATTCCATCCCTTTTGATTTACGAGCCTCTAATATCATGCGAGGAAGGAACAGTCTTGAGAATAAGAGCGAAAGATGATTGATGATTCGTTTCATTCATTATTTTTTTATACGCCACTAGGATTTCTTCCATATCGTGAGTGCGTTTTATAGACCACACATCGCATCCCGTAGGTGTCGTAAAAGTCGACAGAGGGAAAATTAAAACCAGGAGATGGGCAGCAGCATCTTAATGAACATCTGAATAAATAAACTGCGGTTGCCAACCCGCCAAGCGTGGCAACTATGGCAGAATCCCCCAAAACGAGAGCTACAAACTTTTATGGCAATCGATGCAGGAGGCCTATTCAGTAGTGGAGTAGTGATATGCTTCAATGGTGGTGGCGGTGAAATATCCCGTGGGGACTTTTTGATTTTCCGACATAAAAAGTTTTCTAGGCCCGTCTCCAGGATGCAGGTTATCTCTGGTTATCTCATAGGATATTGTGTATCCCAGAAAATCAAACAGTTGTCTCGGGATATTTCAATAACCGCGAACATTTATATGTAATACTAACTGATGCTCGCGACTTCGTCCGCTTGGATATAGGTTTTTAAAAGTAAAAAGTATCCTTTGTCCGTATCCAGAATGCAAGCTACCTCTGTTTGAAATTTAGAGATCGGTTCAGCGGTTGAACCGCGAAAAGGTAACAAACAGACAGAGGGACAGAGAGAGTTACTTTCGCATTTATAATATTAACATGGATTATATTTAATACATAAGATAGTAACTGAGGAGCTCACAGTCCACCTGATGGTAAAAGGTCACCAGGTGCCAACATTTTAATCAACCTTTCGTGCGTTTGTGTACCTGAATACTAACTACGTCACTCGTTGTATGTTCGAATCCCAGTTAGAGCCAACATTTCCGCAACAACATAAACGTTGTTTTTCGGGTCTGATTGTGTTGTGATTCACGCAGTGTCTCTGACACAGCATCTTAGCCTACCTCCGAACTTATCAAATGAGCATCGAACGCAAATAGGTTACGACCAGTTAGAGACAGTGTCACCTGTGTTTGCATGTATACTTGTGGCACTCCAATAGCTCCTGCGCAATTGATAACTTTCGACAGCATTCGAAAGTTGTCGCCGTTATCTTCTTTACGCTGGTATCCAGTGAGAGCATAGCACATTTATATGCATCAACGATATCTAGTTGCAGCGTGTCTCTTTCATGTATTTACTACATAATAAGCAAAATAATAATTCAGTTTCATGTCCAATAGACTCCTCGACCATAAAGTAATTTTTCTCGACCAAGCATTTTTATTTAATCTGAAAGATTCTTTTTTTAAATAACAAAACGAAGAAATGAATGCATTCTTTATTTTGCGTATCTTTTTCCAATACAGGCCTCATCAAGAGGGCTTTGTAGCGAGAAAGTCTCCGCAAGTCCAAAGCGATTTGTCTGTCTTTACAAATCCTTGTGCTGATCACGCAAATCGATTTTAGAGTTCCGGGGATTGAGCCCAGTTCACTCTCGTAAAATGATTTTTGAAGGCGAGCTTCCGGCCCATGAGCTACCACTGCTCGTTTACTGAAAAGGCGAATATTGTTACATACATACAGTCACGCCTTTTTCCCATTAAAGGGGTAGCCAGAGACAAATACGTAAACCGCTTTTCGCCCCCGCGGGAAACGAGAACTTCAGGGAGTGAGACTTAAGCACTCATGTCTCAGGTTGACGGGCGCAGTGTGGTGTCAATCAGAAATGTTCTGGGTGACACAGCATTTGTTATGGGCAGACGTTGCACTTACCGTCAGGTGAACGTTTTGCTCGTTTCGTCACTATATCAAATAAAAAAAGGAGTGAAAAGTGAGCTACGAATGTGATCTTTGCTTACCCCATATGTGGGAAAAAGGCGTGATTGTGTGTATTTATGTATAATAGACCTAAACGATACTTACGGATTCTCCACTATACATAAGACAGGAAAGAAAGACCATACACATATTAAAAGTCTCTTTTTCCTCGCAATTGTGTAAGGTTTTTATGGTTAGTTGATAAAACACTAAACAGTCTCATAGGGTGTCGTTAAAATCGACTAAGGAAAATAGCAGAAAAATCACACCGCTTTCAACAAGTGGCAGAATAACCATCACAAAAACGCCTGGCAGGAAAAACAAAGACCGCTGATGGCAGAAACGTCTAAAGAATGGGGCTTCTGGTATTCGACCACCAGTTCGCCTGTCAAGTGTGGTGATAACGGCAAATCCTCCCTTCTTGAGGAAGGTCTATACGGTGGACTTTTAAAATACTTTTAAAGACAAATAATATACGCAATATAAATGCGAAAGTAACTCTTACTGTCCCTCTGTCTGTTTGTTACCTTTTCGCGTTTCAACCGTTAAACCGATCTTGACGAAATTTTTTATCTCGTAAAATGAAATAGTTCCCACGGGATATTAAAAAAAACTTCTATCCACGCGGACGAGAGCGGCCGCAGCTAGTGACGAATAAAACGATTATGTGAAACTTTGGAGGTCTTTCACTGACAAAGAACAGAATTTCTCGGAACAAAACTATATTATTACAAATTTAAATAGAGACAAAGATTACATGGTAATTGTAAAACCGAAATCGGATTATAATGTTTTCTTTTATTTACGCGAATATTACTCATTTAAATAAAACTACTTTTCAGCTTTTAATTAGACTAAAAATAATAATTAAATGCTGAAGGTACTCCGGGTTAACTATGACATCGGGACAACTGTCATCTCAGTCCCCCCGTGACCATGGGTGCTGTGAAGCGCCCGAAACGTCGGGTTAAAAATAGCTCTAAATTAAACGCTATAAAATCCGTAAAAAGTAGTTTTATTTAAACGTAATCATATGTCACAGCATTCATTTAAGAATAAATAATGTTTTATGCATGATGAAAGTAGAAACAGGAAAGGATGAAATGGAAGATTGAAATGAAAACATGATGAAAGTAGAAACAGGAAAGGATGAAATGATGAATGAAACGGAAGGATGAAATTAAAGGAAAAACAATTACGTACTGAGTTATTTTAGCGATGCAAACATTTTTTTACTTTAATTAACCGATATCTATAAAAGTATTACACAAAACAACACACAAAGTTAATAAAATTAAAGATTAAAATAATAGATTTTGATACGGTGATAAGCAGTTGTTTTACACTAATCGATGAATTAGGCTGTGGGAAAATTAAAGTCACGTAATTATAATATTATGGCATCGCCATTTTGTACTTTATGTGGTGTCAATTGAGTGCTGAGTCGTGTGAAGATTTTGTGGTGTACAAAAAACAGCTACACGAAATAGGTACTTAGAAATGATTCCATTGAGCGCCGAATTTCAAATCCGTGCTCTCTCTTAAGTTTAATTAAATATTTATTCGTGTTGGGCGGAGCGACGCCGCCTTCCCATCTATATTGATATTGTTTTCAAGATTTGAGATTAATTGTTGAGCTAGCTTAGGAGCGGAAAGAAATTGCGATCTGCGCATGCCATAGAGAATGTAACAAATTCTATTTACATCCAGTTTTCCAAAAAAAATTACTTAATACTGTTGTGTCCCACCCACGTAAAAAATGCGACCCCGATCGATGATATACATACGAGTATGTACTTCTCTATTTGAATCGGATTTTGGGTTTTTTTTTTTTCGCACGGAACCATAATATTTTTCCAAAATTAAAGTAGTGTTAGTTACCCGCTATAATATCAGCTACCTGTCAGTGAAAGTCCCGTTAAAATCGGTTCAGCCGTTTCGGAGATCAGCCGGAACAAACAGATAGACAGACGGACTAAAATTTTAAAAATTGTTTTTTTTCTTATAAGTACCGTATAGACTTTCATAAGCACTCAGCAAAAAGCTGTTATTTTGTTATTACAAATAGACACTCCAATTTCATTTATTTGTATAGAAATGTTATTAGCTATATCTGTAGTGAGGACGTTTTTTTTAAGTAAATTCCATGATGTTTTATTGAAAACAAAATACTCTACCGGTCTGCTTAATCACCTATATGTAACCTTAAAATATATATTTGTATATTTTTTCAGTATTTATTCGGTTTCGTATCGATATTTTTCGTAAATACGGAAAAAATATCGTTTTATAAATAAAATAAAATGTCTCTTCGTCAAATACAGACATTTATTTCGCGTATTCAAGGAAAGCACGGTTTCACAAAACTAACCGCTGCCGCTTGTGTTTCCGTCGCACCCTCGCTAATTTCGTGGCTCTACTATAATCCGACCTCTGCATCGACCACATTTTATCAAGCTAAAGGTCAGGCATTCAATATTTATCGGCGGTCTTATGATGTCAGTGAAATTAAAAGTGACTCGTTTCTATTTCCAGACGTTCATCTTTATTATTATTACTTGCATTTTTATATTACCTATGTTGTACTTTTTGCACCTCAATGGCAAGGCAAACATGCCAAATAAATTATATTTGAAAAATAAAAGGTTAGCGATTTCGGGACGGGATTACTTGGACAACAGAACAGTAGAGCTGTCAGGACAAAGGCCTTTTTGATATTATTATTGTTTAATATTAATAATATTATTGGGACAGGCCTTTGTCCACCTGTGAACTGCCGCAGGCCGATGATGATACGTATGGTTATTCTTCATCTATTAGTTATGGGTTTTGTTTCTATAATTTCCCTTGGTTGCCTTTAACTACACGGAATGAAATGAGACGGTGGTAGATGAGAACTAAAAAAATCATGTACAAATTTTGTACAAGTTTATGCTGGTAAGTGCAACGTCTGCCTTTAACAAACGCTGTGTTACCTCTATCAATTCTTTGTGGGACCACATTATGCTTCTTATTCTAAGACATAAATCGGTTCCTAAGTCTCAAATGCTCAGGAATTACAATAGCTATCAGAATAGGAGTAGGATAATGTGTATACAATATAGTTTATTTTTGCCGATAGGTATCCAGCAGAGTAGACTGCACCTACCTCCTTCCTACCGAGGTGTCGTAAGAGGCGACTAAGGTATTGTACAGACAGCCTTTATTCGTGAAGAATGACACCATAATATGCAATTCTATCACTATACTGTACGTGGGAACACAATTGGGAGTAAGGTTTTTTTTTGACTCGTACCAAAATGGTAGTTTTTCACCAACCGTCACGTCTCGTTTCCCGCGGTGACGAAAACTGTGACCTCTGACTAACCCTTATATGGGCGTGTGTGTATGTATGTATGTATAGTTTATCAAATACTCAATGAACGTCTACACTTTCGGTTTCGCAAACATGTATCTGTCCGGCATTTTTTTTCCTCATTCCCATTATAATACATTTTTAAGGAGTTTTTGCTTAATAAAAAAATTGAACTTTTTGATTAAAACACTTCGTACACTTTCTGGTTGAAAAGTGTACAAAGAATTTAGTTGTGAAATATAAAAGAATCAGATCAAATCATAGCAATTTTTGCACGCCACTGCTTGACGACAAAATAACTGACACTGCGTTAGCACCTAGACAAATTCCTGCCTAGGAATTATACGTCCAGTAAAAAAATAAGCAGTCGCAAGCATAGCTTGTATACTATAAAGTATCGAAAAAACCGTTGCTTCGATTAACCTTACGATTGTTATGTAAATAAGCTGGCTTTAAATAAATATTTTTGTTCAACTATACAAGTGCAACGCCCACACTTTTTCATCAAGAACAAGGCTTTTGAAACTTATGTCACAAAGTTTCTATTGCAGCTTTCACTTAAGCAAATAAAAAAAAGAATAAGATTTTATTATTAGGTACGCTGACTACCGTGAGTAGCCGTGTGGTGGCGGCTTAAGAGAATCTACCACCCCATCTCATCCCGTGGTTGTCGTAAAAGTCGACAGAGGGAAAATGAAAACCAGGAGATGGGCAGCATCTTCCTGAAACATCTGGATAAATAAACTGCGGTTGCCAACCGTGCGTTGCGTGGCAACTGTAGCAAAATTCCCCCTACAATCAGAGCTACAAACTTTTGTAGCAATATTTGGGGGAGTCCTATCTTCATAAGTGGACTAGTGATAGGCTGAAATGATGATGATGACTACCGTGTGGCCTTATGATCGGAGTACCTGTATTCTACGCCCTGAGTTCCGGTTTCGAACCAACCCAATATTTGAGCAAAAACACAAGTTGTTTGTGTTCGGGTCTGATTATGTTGGATCCTAGTAAGTAATATAAACGGCCTGGAGCGATGCTCGCGGTTTCATCGCACACTCTTATATATACAAACATACAATCACGCCTTTTTCCATATATGGGGTAGACACAGGCAAAACACGTAGACTACTTTACGCTCCCGCGGAAAAGGAGAGGTGATGTGTTGCCGCTGTTTTAGTACGAGTATTTTTTTTTAATTCTTACTCCTTAATGAGTTCACACAAGCAGTATAGTAACATCATTGCATATTATGGTATTACTTTGCACGAATAACGGCTGTCAAATACCTTAGGTCGCCTCTTACGACACCTCGGTAGGAAAGAGGTAGGTGCTATTCTACTCTGCCGGACACCTAATAGCTTATGTGCACTGTTTTTTTTTTTCATAATTTCGCTACACCATTGTATAGCGTTTCATAAAAGACTAAGAGTATAAATTTTATCTATATATAGTCCCAATAGGTAAATTAAAAGGGTTGTGACATACGGACAGACGGACAAGACGAAATTATTAGGGTTCTATTTTTATTACGAACCTAACCCTATTTTTCAATAGAAAGCGAATGTAAGTTTCTAGTAAATTAGATGTTACATTTTATATAAAACTATACCTTATTCATCTGACTACTTTGAAAGCCAACTATACTAAATTATTTACACTAACATTATTAAAATAAGGGCGTGGCTCAAACAATGAAAAATATCAAGAATTGGTCAAGAGTCACCGTTATTATCTCGTTCATAAAGCAAACAGTTGCATTAACTGGCAACATTAATTATACACGGGTTTACTCAGCACTCGACATGTACTGTTATCGAATATATTGTAATGTTAATGAGCGAAATCTGACTTACGGAATTTGTCGACTATAGGTATTGTCACGCCAACTCTAGTGCCTAATTAAAAAAGTGACGATACATACGCAACACCGGCTTCGGATTACAATAAAAAAAAATCTGCGCCACTAATTTGACGTTACAATCCGTTATAATTCACTAGTAGTGATTATTTCACTAGTGGTAGGATTCCCTATGCAGGAATCTGTCTAGATAGGTACCACCGCAAGGCCAGTTATTCTGCCGTGAAGCAGAAGTGTGCGAACATTACTGTGTTTCGGTTTGGGAACCTGTGAACTTGTGTAATCACTGGGCATACGAGACTTAAGAACTGAGGCCACCACCACACGGCATTTATTAATATATAAATGTAATGAAATTCCTAACTAATAATTATAAAACTACCTGTAAGTCGAGAGCTACTTACTTTTGTGGCAATCTACGGGGGAGGCCTATGTTCAGCAGTGGACGAGTGATGGGCTGAAACGAAGACGACGACCTGTAAAACGATTTTGTTTTGAAACAATCCTATTTAAAAACACTTTTTAAAAACTTTTGAATGAAAAAACCTGTTAGGTATAATGTTAATGATTTCCTGAATGATATAGCTCTATGAGTGTAACGAATTTATTGATTCTTAAGTTGCATGTAATTCTTTGTCATAATATACTACATATAATAAGCATCACGCCACGTATTACTGTCTACACATGTTTTTGCAAATAAATGTTATCTTGTCTAATCTTAATAAGAACGTCTCCGACACTCTGATCATCCAGGATCCCAGCAGAATCAATACAAAACTAACTAACATTTTATCCGGAACGTTTGACGCGTGATATCTTATTGGTTTCACAGAAACTCAAAAAAAAAATACCAATACTCTTGTGAAATAAGTTAAGGTGGTACACGGTAAGGTTGCTTGCAAACCACTTAGAACAGACACAAAATAATGATTTTAACACCAATTTTCGGAGTGTAATTTTCAGTTCATAAGATTGCCGTCAGCTGCATGGCCAATTCTTCTATTCATATTTCGCGCCGTATTTTGCTGTATGTCTATATGTTCAACTTAATCTAAATCTAACTGCTCAGATGTCTATAAAATAACACGTATGAATATAATAATTAAGATGATATTATTGTCCACGTATTTTAATACGGCAATGTCATCCGGTAACATTTAGAATTTAACTTATACGTAGGGTCGCAGCATTATTCCGCACTTTTAGGTATACGATTCAGGTATTATGTTCTGTTCGTGACGCGTGTTGATTACCGAGTCCATCCATTACTTCATCAGTATCGATAATAAGATACACATCACGATACGTAACCACCTTAGTACAGCTATCAGTACGTGCTAAGGTATCCCGTTTTCAATAATTTATTAAAGTTTCAACGAATTACAAACGCTGTTATTATTTATGATTGCGCAAATCCTTAAGAAGAGCTTACACATTGCCCGTCCAGAGCGCGGGTTCAAATTACATAACACATAAATACAATGCAACTCGCTTATTTATAGCGGGATTCAAACTAAAAGCTCAGCTAACGTTTATTAATGCTAAAACGGTCCGCGAAGCAGTTCTTCAAGATATGCTCTCAATTTACGTGATAGACCGAAAATAATATATTCTGAATTTGAATACAGCCACACTTGAGGTAATAGAACTTTTAAGAAGTTAGAAATAAAACACTAAACATCAAACATTAATTCACCGATCAAGTCTAATTATTATATTCGTAACAAAGTATCCCACTAAAATGAAATTTAATTTATTTTTTGGTATTTATTAAAACAAATCCGCCAACCCGCATTGGAGCAGCGTGTCGGACTCTTTCCGGCTCCAAAACCCTCTCAGACCCTCTCAAAAACGAGAGGAGGCCTGCGCTCAGCAGTGGGACATTTATAGGATGTTACTGTACTGTACTGTATTTATTTAAACGATTCCCCACACTATTTCTCCAATATTTTGAGTGCATTTACATCATCACCATCATCATTTCAGCCCGTCTTAGTCGACGGTTGAACATAGGCATTTTACAGAACCAGACCCGAAAACCGTTTTCTTAGAAATGTTGTTTCTGGCTGGGATTCGAAGCCAGCGTAGGAGACAGGTACTCTGACCACTAATCCAATCCGCCAAACACTTGAAAAATTAAAAAAAAAAAACAAAGCTACCGACCTTCTAAAAGAAACTGATTATAAAACATATTTGTAGCTAAGCAGTTCGTCTCAAGAAACCAAACTTTGCTGTACGCAGTTGACTAGGCAATACTAATGAGTTGGGATGCGCTCGCGGAGGTCGCGCGCTGTGACCCGATGTTCGCGATATATTGCGCGCCGACACTTTCAGTACTGACCTTACCATATGTATGTTGCCTCCACAGCCGATTGTATGCAGCTTCGTTTATATTTAAATATATACGTTCGATTTTTCGTTTTACGTCATTTTTAAAGAGATTAAATTTTAGCGTCAGTCCTAAGGCTAAACTTGAGGCTGTTATTTTAATATTACCCAGGGCTTTCTCACGACAATGATTTTATTTAACTAAATTAAGGTAACAGTTTAAAAATGTGCCACGGCTGGGCATCAATTTCTTCTCAGTTTGGATAGAGTTCTGGAGCCAAAGAAGTTCACAAGTCGCCGAAATATTTTTTTACGTAGACATACTTTCTTAAAGAAAACTATACTTATCGCGAATTTCATCAGATTCGCAGTATTTTAGTGGAGCCGGCCAGGATCTACTTGGGTTGGTTGTACCGTACATTAGCACACAATGATTTTTCTTAAGGCGAGTGTGTAAACTATTAAGACTCTAAATATTAAAGTAACTAATATATTGAGGCCTTCCTTGGCAATTTTCGATCACGGAATCACGAATTCTATCGGAAGCTATAGTAAGAGCAGCTGCTGCAGGCGTAGGCAAAGGTACTTATTCGACTTAATCTTAACATTACATAGACTCGCCCAACCTAACGCTCATGTGATTAAATCGGAAGTGGGCCAGTAAATAGCGCCAGAGATATGGTGTGCCCATCACATCACAACCTGACCCAAAAACGAACAATTTCTGTTGGCTCCTGCTGGTATTTGAACGGAGGACCCGCAACTTGTTAGTCGGTCATCACGACTAATACACCGATAGACACACGTTTTCTCAAAATATAGCAATCATTTCTGTTGTAATATTAGTTGCCAAAATCTATTTAATACATTTCGACTACAATTTTTTTGTGTAACACTTCCAAGTTTTTGATAGCTGCATATAAATCACGGAATACAGGAATTACATACAATACCAATCATTCTTCTTTCTGTATGTACATATCTAAATTTCTATTACAGTATCAATATATAGCGGTCTCTTTCATAAAGAAGAAAAGACAACTTTTGAATAGCCTCCCCGTTCCATACGTCCATTTTACGAGAGTGCACAAGGTCATAACATCTCACCGTACCGCTAGACGGATCCATGCTATACCTACGCTGGTAAATTGTACAAGCGTAAACAAGTTATGTAGGTGTGTATAGATCTTCTCTATAAGAACGGATTTATAGTTAGAATTTTAATGAGAATTTGACGAGATTCTAAAAATTCAGGTTGTTTTATTTAAAACAAAAACAAAGCTGGAGAGTTTGTATGTTTGAGCGCGTTAATCTCACGACATATTTATTTGATTTAAAATATTATTTTTGCATTAGACAGCCAATTTATTAAGAAAAGTTTTAAACTATAAAAATTTATGCTACTATATCTTTAAGGAGCCGCACACTGAGAAACGCGAAACCCGTAAAATTGAAAAGTTGCTACGGTATTTTAAAAAACCAAAATCCATGCGGACGTAGTCACGGTCTTCAGCTAGTTAGCTGCAAAGAAAGAGGTAGACATACTACACCTGCCCGTTGCCCTAAAAAAAGTTTACAGCCGCGCCAATGCTTTTACTTTACCTTACTTTCTAGACTTGACAGAACAACTTATCGGTATAGACATTGTTTAACTTTCAACACATATGTTGCACAAATTTGACTATAACGACCGTGTGACCTAGTTGTCAGAGAAAGTACTCTTCAGACTTACACGTCGCTGGTCCTGGATTCGAAAACCAGCCGAAGCCAACTTATGTACAAAAACATATTTTGTTGGTTTTCGGATCTGGTAGTTAATTCTTGGGTGGTGATCAAGTGATAAAACGAGCAAAACGTTCACCTGATGGTAAGTGCAACGTCTGGCCATAGCAAATGCTGAGTCACCCAGAACATTTCCGTTTGGCCCTACACTGCGCCCATCACCCTGAGACATCAGTTTTTAAGTCTCATATGCCCAGTGATTACGCTAGCGCACAGTGCTCTTCAGACCGAAGCACAGTAATGTTTGCAAACTACTGCTTCACGGCAGAATAACTGGTCCTGGGGTCGGTGCCTACCTAAACGGATTCCTGCATTCAATCATTTCAGTGTACAGGAGAATTCTTAGTGTGCATCTTCTTCATCGAAAACAAAACAATAAATGTAATTTACCCACTTATTCCCTCTCTAGAAATCTCCTAGAACAGACGCTCTTTTGTCTGTGGTAAGACACGACTAATCTGACACGTAACCACAGGCCCTGATAAAACGCAAACGTCATCCCCGCGTGAACAGATCACTCCTGGCTTAGACCCCTCCAAAATATTAAGGTTCATCTGTAATTACAACTCTTAATGATTTCTTATATTCACGCGAATATTATTACTACTATATTTAAAAAAACTCTTTTTTAATTTTGAACTATTTCTAACCGGACGTTTCTAGTGCCTTCGTCACGGGAGGACTGAAGGTGACAGATGTCCTGGTGTCTAAGCCTAAGTCGGTTTAGAAATAGTTCAAAATTATACACGATAAAATCCGATAAAATTAGTCTTATTTAAATCACCATTCTTGCTCGTAGACTGGTTTGGCAGACGCGTTGCACCTGATCCTACTGCTGCTAGCTACCATCGCAGAGCCAGTTATTCTACCGTGCAGCAGGAGCCAACAAACATTACTGTGTTTTACTGTATTTCGGTTTAAAGTGCACTGAAAGCTAGAGTAATTAGTCGGCATATGAGACTTAAGAACTGGAGTCTCCGGGTGACGGGCGCGGTGTGGCGCTACACAGAAATGTTCCGGGTGACACAGCATTTGTTATAGTCAGACGTTGCACTTACAATCAGGTGAAAGTTTCACTCGTCTCCTCTCATTTTCCTATAAAAGATTTTGATTGATTGGCGCATTAGCCATGCGATTGATTTCTTTTGGATTGGTTGCGTGTTCGATCACGATTGATCGTGTGATGGAAGTGATCCCACACAGGGTAAATATTTGTATCATATTTGCATGTTTTTCAGAGTCTAGATATTTGTGCATGTGCAATTTAATTATGTAATACTAACCCATGATGCAAGAGAAAGCCAAGTCCAAAAAATTACAGTAATGAAAATTATCACAAAAAATATAAATAACTGAAGTCTGTCAGTAATTTGCTGCCAGCTAATGACGGCTTAAGAGAATCTACCACCCCATCTCATCCCGCGGGTGTCGCAAAAGTCGACAGAGGGAAATGAAAACCAGGAGATGGGCAGCAGCATCTTCCTGGAATATCTGAATCAATAAACTGCGGTTGCCAACCCGCCTGCCAAGCGCGGCAACCATTGCGAATTCCTCCCAAAATTAAAGCTACAAACTTTTGTGGCAATCTATAGGGGAGACGTATGTTGAGCAGTGGATAAGTGATAGTCTGAAACGATACTGGCTGTAACAAAAGCCGTGGTAGCTCAGAGGTAGGGTATGGTAGGCTCGCTTTAAATTTCATAGTAAGTGTGACCTGAGTTCGATCCCAAATACCGGCACCTCTAAAATTGTTATGCAATTTTGGGTGCTGAACATCGTGAGGAAACCTGCTTATCTCAGAAATAAAAAGTATTTCTAACCCGCTTTGGAGCAGCGTGACGGTCCCCTCCCGGCTCCAAATCAAACAAAAATGTAAGGAGGCCTTGTGCTCAGCGGTGGGACATTTATAGTATGTTACTTTACTTTTAGTTAATTAATAAATAGGGAAAATGAAAATAACAATATTTGATAGTAACGGCAAACTTTTCCGCGTCTTGATTCGCGATTCAAAATCACATATAAATAGATGTCCGTGGACAATTTCTGATTTTTTCATATTCAGCATCTTTTCCAAGCCTAAAGCTAGAAAGCGGTTCACGACAAACTGACGAATGGCGATCCCGAATATGGCAACGCACGAAGCTGGAATGTGATGTAGAAGACGTCATTTCGTATCGTTACTGGTGGTAGGATTCCTATGCAGGAATCCGTCTAGGTAGGCACCACCCCAGGGCCAGTTATTCTGCCGTGAAGCAGTAGTGTGCAAGCATTACTGTGTTTCGGTTTGAAGGGCACTGTGAGCTAGCGTAATCACTGGGCATTTGAGACTTAAGAACTGATGTCTCAGGGTGACGGGCGCAGTGTGGTGTCACACAGAAATATTCTGGGTGATACAGCATTTGTTTATGGGCGGACGTTGCACTTACCATCAGGTGAACGTTTTGCTCTTTTCGTCACTTTATACAATAAAAAAAAAAATCACATTTTTAAGAGATTTTTGCGCTTGTAAAGAATAAAACATTAGAACATCAAGAAAGGATTTCTTATTTACACAACTTATAAGACCGTGGAAGGATCACGCCTCACAGAGTATCGGTGTTCTTTATTTTTTTTAAAACTACTCCTTAAACAGAAGTCCTACTTCTCCTGTGTCTTCGGTGCGTTTACACAATACAACGAAGAACCCGAAAAACTAATAATTTGTGTATTTGCACAATTGTTGATTGCAGCTGGGATTCGAACCCAGGAATTGCGGTGTAGAAGTCAGGTACTCTGACCAGTACAGTTATATTTCGTCGAGCGAAGAGAACCGGATCCGGTTGGCAACGAAGTATAACACATATTGATTCTTTATCGAGGATAGATGTACTTGTCAATAGGTCACAGTGATCTTTATCATCGTCGCGTTTGTCACCTAAACTGAAATAAAAAAGTGTAAATTATTAAATATTTTATACTAGCCACGGTAACCCTGAGACCAAACGCTCACCATAAAGCTTCGTAACACTTTTAAAACTTGAACCGGCAACACATTAATAGCATAACATAAAAAAAAATATTTCCAGGACATGTGAAGTCAATCAATAACCTTCATTACATATTTTTTATATATGCTGAACTTCCTGCCCTGCCCACGACTTCGTCTGTGTTTCTATAGATTTTTCAAGTATCTCGTGGGAATAATTTGATTTTGAAAAAGTATCCAATGTCCGTCTCCAGGAAGCATCCCTGTTCCGAATTCCGTCAAGATCGGTTCAACGGTTGAGCCGTGAAAACGTGACAAACAGACAGAGGGTCAAAGAGATTTACTTTCGCCTTTACAATATAAATATGGATGGCAAACGCGCAAGCGGCTTACCTAAGTAATCACCGCCGTCGCCGCGGATGTTCATGACATCCGCAATTCCAGAGGAATTGCGAGTGAGTCTCCGCGCTTTAAGGAAACCTGTACCCTACAGTGAAAGAACGTTTCTAGACTGTGAATTTACATTTTTACACTTTTCCATGGTCTTATGGATTCTCATCATACATATGTCAGATTAAAAAATAAATTAGAGAAAACACAAAATATCAAATTGATAAACATACCAGCAATAATAAGATTGCACTACAAACCGGCCCTACGGGTAGGGTCACGGGGTACAATTAATAAATTAAGGCTGCACACCAACACGGTGCGTTAACACAGGAATATTCATTGCTGGAATAATGCATGATAAATGTAGCGAGGAATATGCATAGTCACAGGCCTGAATAGTGAACACAATGCGCTGGAGCGGTCAGAGCTGCGCGAGGCTAGTCGCCCAGACATTAATAAAAAATAGTAGCTCCTTTCTAACAGAAAAAGTTGCTTATGAATTGATGTATGATATGATTTGCAATCACGCCTTTTTCACATATAAGGGGTAAGCAGAGACCGCACTCTTAGCCCACTTTTCGCCCTTATAAACCTTATAAACCTCCCTATGCCTGACATTTTGTATTATGATTCCACTCTTTTGACATTCATCATACCTAAACACGATAAAATTCATTTGCTTTGCCCTGCGACGAAAAATACCTTTTTTTGCCTTCCTCAATGGGAAAAGGCGTTGTATTTATCTATGTATGTATAACGCTGTGTATCTATATTGGAACGTATCCAATGTTAGTAAAACATTTTAACTCAACTTTATGCAGAGGTTTACTATATCAAAAAAAGTATTATTCATTACTTTAAAAAATAATTAAATCTACAACCATCGCCACAACAGTTGCAAAATGCAGTTAATTCGTTTCAAAACATTTAATCAACAAATATTTGGATCCTCTCAAAAAACGAAACAGACGAGTATTTCATCTATGAGATGGTAGACTAATCGCAATTGCGGCCAGGGCCCAGCGGCGGTCAGTGCGCTCATCTGCCCTATTGTCTACATTTTTACCTGCCATGCCACTAGAACAATAAGGATCATTCGACGAAAGCTTAGATACAGTCGGCGATACGAATTGAACGTTAAAATGCTGAGAAACATCTAAATATCAGCAATATGGAATCTAGGCGCGTCAGGTTTTTAAATATTTTGAACATTGACTTCGCGAATTTCAGTATCTGTTGCATTATATGTAATCTGTGCTGCAGAATCGGCTACTGAAATTTTCATTCTTACTAATGCTTACAGCGGGACAAACAAGAACTTAAATTTTTGTTTATTGTACCTGTCCAAAATGGCGGCGACGTGGTTCTCTCCCGTCACGCTACGTGTGTGGCATCTGCCTACCTCTTATATGGGAAAAAGGTGTCATATTCTTACTCGTCATTGCTGATAATTGTTCGTGCAGAATAATACCATAAGGTGCAATGCTGTCACTATACTGCTTGCGGGAAGGCAATGGGGAGGTAAGAGTCACGTCTCGCTTCCCGTGGGGCCGTAAAGCGGACTAGGGTTCTCTACCCCTTACGGGGAAAAGACGTAACTGTATGCATTATGAAGGATTGATGTCCCACGATAACGAACGCTGTGTGTTGCCGCACAGAATTGGTCTTGATTGGCACAGCATTTGTTCTGGGCAGACATTGCAAGTTCACCCGTCCTATCATTATCTTCCATGAAAAACTGTAATTACACGTTATACCTTACTAAGCCGTCATACCCCACGTATATACTCGATAACTTATTTGCCGTAGCGGCTTAAGAGATTCTACCACCCCATCTCATCCTGTGGGTGTCGTAAAAGTAGACAGAGGGAAAACGAAAACCAGGAGATGGACAGCAGCATCTTCCTGGAACATCTGAATAAATAAACTGCGGTTGCCAACCCGCCTGCCAAGCGTGGCAACTATGGCAAAATCCCCCCGAAAATGAGAGCAACAAACTTTTGTGGCATTTTATGGGGGATGCCTATGTTCAGTAGTGGACTAGTGAAAGGCTGAAATGATGATGATGACCTTATTACGAATGGTATAACAAATATATTATAATAAATATCTTAGATATTGTCTAAGAAATCTCTGAAGAATCTTGTTTACGCTGACATGAATAATAACGCCGATGTCGGAATACCGTCTTTTTTTTATTGGATAAAGTGACGAGACGAACAAAACGTTCAGCCGATGGTAAGTGTAACGTCTGCCCATAACAAATGCTGTGTCACCCAGAACAACGAGTGGCATCACACTGCGCCCGCCACCTTGAGACATCAGTTCTTAAGTCTCATATGCCCAGTGATTACGCTAGCTCACAGTGCCCTTCATGACCGAAACACAAGTAATGTCTACACACTACTGCTTCACGGCGGAATAACTGGCAGTGGGGTGGTACCTACCTAGACGGATTCCTGCATGGGAATCCTACCACCAGAAAATGAAATGCAAATCATCCTAATTTATGAGAGACCTGTTTTCTACAGGTGTCTAATTACCAGCCGATGTAAAAACGTACCGGCCAAAGATTTTTTAATTATGTAAACGACTAATATCTATTTGCTAACAATCAATTGAGTTCGTTGAATAAATGTTTGACGATAGTTAAACTACACAAACCGTATCTAATAACTTTCAGCATACATTTTTTTCCGTTTATTTATACGATTTAACTGCTCTGTTGTCAGTTGAAGCCGTGTGGTGGCGGCTCGTTAAAATAATACTACCACTCCATCTCAATCCAATGGATCTCGTAAAAGGCGAGTAAGGAATTAAACTGCACTGTGGCACCCAACAGCGCAAGGTGGCGATGGGCTCACCACCTATCACACCAAGTGCATTATATTGTTTTGGTGAAACGTGGATTGTGGCAGTCATCTGTTTTTGCAGTGAGTGCCCAGTCTCTGACTATCCCTTATGGGATACAGTCGTGATCTTATGTATGTATGTATGTTGTCAGTTGGTGTCTGTGCTACGGGTCGCAGATTAGATTACCGCAAGGAACAAAAATTTGCATGGCCTATTGATAGTTGTTTCGAGTCTGACATTTTGTTATTTTTTATAATGCCCCACACTGTGATTCCTCCTGTATCGTGGGTGCATTTTACGGACATAAATTTTACAAGAACATCACGACCGGACCCGAAAATCAACAATTTGTGTTATTGCACATTTATGTACCGGCGATTCGAACCCGGGCGGTACTTGCGGCGTAGAAGTCAGGTACTCTGATAACTTGGTCATGCGTCACATTCGTGTGCTAAGTGAGAGCTAGTATAAATATTGGGCATATGAGACATAAGAACTGATGTCTCAGGGTGACGGGCGCAGTGTGGTGCCACACAGAATGTTCTTAGTGACACAGCATGTGTTATGGACAGATGTTGCATTTACCACCGGGAGAACGTTTTGCTCACTTTATTCAAAAAAAAGAAAAATATTTATGTAAAATAAATACTCAAATCTTAGTGTGTGGCATAATTTCAAAACACATGTAAAAAAATATAAATATCGTTGATAACCTCCTAGCCGATTTTCGACCACGAGGACAACTACCGAATACTGCGATAAGTCACTATATCACAAGCGTACGCGCAAACGCAGCACCCACTCTTCCCAATCTACCCTCGGCCGATGTAACGCTAATGGATTATAGGTCGGAGGTAGGCTATGGCAGTGTTAGACACACAGACAGCTGAAAACCAACTATTTGTGTTTTTACACAAATGTTGATTCCGAACGGGATTCGAACCCAAAACGAAAGCGAAGCGAAAGAGTGGGAGTCAGGTACTCTAACCAATAGGCCACGAGTCATAGACAAATATCATTACGAAATCTAAAAGGAAAAATATAATTAGTATTAAAACAGATAGTACACGAACGTTTTAAAGTACTCGTGAAATAATTCGCCTCTCAAGTTAACACTTCCAGGACAACTTGACTCAGGTGAACTCTCAGAAACTAGTAGCAATTGGTGTCAAGATATTTGTGACGTTTCATTCAGTAGGATTTGAAGCGATTTTCTCTTTTCTGGTAAAGATGTTAACAATATTTTTTATTTAAATTAAACTAATGCTTACGGATTTGATCGCGTTTTATTTTGTTCTCTTTATAACCCGACGTTTCGAGCGCTTAACAGCAGCCCATGGTCACGGGAGGACTGAGGTGACAGATGTCCTGATGTCATAGTTAACCCGGAGTACCTTCAGCGTTTAATTACTATTTTTGGTCCGATCTACGCAGAAAGAGCTATGTTTTGAAGTCTTGCAGTTATGCTTGGTTATTTAATTAATTTTATGAATTATAGGATCCCAAGGTGGTGGCATCTTCTCTATTAAAATTATGTTGTTTTTTAATTTGAATAGCCTCGCGAATCATCCTTGGTAGGAATCGGTGTTCTTTTGCGAGGATTTGTGGATTATCAAAATTGATGTAATGGTTGGGATGATGTGATGTAAAGCGCTCGAAACGTCGGGTTATAAATGGTACAAAATTAAACACGATAAAATTAGTTTTATTTAAATGTGTAGTATTCGCTTTTAATTTTATATTTTATATCACTCCTTAACGACCACGATGCTCAGCCTTCAGGACCTGCCGGTACTGTATGAATCTCTACCGAAGACAATATTTGCACCACAAACACAATTATGGCTATCGGTTCTGGATGTACTGATGTGATTTTTTATAAAAAAAAAATATAATAGAAATAAACGAAAAACCATATGTTTAAAAGAAAAATCTGTGTAAGGATTTCTTCACTAGGCAAAGCATGCATCGAAGAAACCTGAGACTAAAGTTCATGAAGTGATTATTATTCTTAAGTAAGTGAAGATTCTATGCATTAGATTTTGATGACGTTTTTTTAATGAGAAAATGATGAGACGCGCAAAACGGTCACCTAATAGTATGTGCAACATCTGCTAACAAATGCTAGGTCACCCAGAACATTTCTGGGTGGCATCACCATGTGCCTATCCTCCTGAGATATCAGATCTTAAGTTTCATATTCCCAGTTAGTGCCAATTACACTAGCTTAGCACACTACGGCTTCACGGCAGGATAACTGGCCTTGCGGTGGTACAAATCTAGACGCATTTCTGCATAGGAAGTAGGTATTGGAAGCGAGTGAATATTTGTGTTGTATTGTATGTTTTTTTTATGAAAAAAGGGGCAAACGAGCAAGCGGCTCACCTGATGGTAAGTGGTCACCGCCGCCCATGAACATCTACAATACCAGAGGAATAGCAGGTGCGTATAAAATACCTTAGACAAAAGAAATTATCTAACCGGAAGGTACAACACATCTTTGTTTTTTGGAAAAAAAACGATGCCCTACAGTAGGATTTCACCTGTGTCGTGGGTGCTTTTTCTCAAACACCTAGACCCGGAACAACTATATGTAGGCAATACAAATATTTGTCCTGTGCGGGAATCGAACCCGCGAACCGCGGCGCAGAAGCCAATGGCTTAGCTATTGCGCCAACCGAGCCGGAAAATCTGTTAGCGCATCGGTCTGGCATTGCATTTGTTCAGTTGTCGGCTGTAAAGTTGTTGATAATGATGAAGTGACAAGACTAGCAAGTCGTTCAGCTAACGGTCATTGGGTAAAACCTGCCCATAAAAGTTGCGGAACAGCCTGAACTACGAAATGCAACGACCAATGTGCATTCCGCTCTTCATTCGGAGGCACCATATGTAGCAGAGCTCTTCAAAGTGCAAAAAACTATGATGTACATTACTCATTTAAATGAAACTAATTTTACGAATTTTATCGCGTTTAATTTTACTATTTAATAATATCCTCCCGTGGCCATGGGTGCTGTAAAGCACTCGAAACGTCGGTTTACAAATAGTAAAATAAAACAGGATAAAATCCGTAAATTTAGTTTCATTTAAATGTGTAGTGTTCGCGTAAATATAAGAAATCATTTTATAGATTACCGTTTAGCAGCTGAACAGTTGACACTGCGGAGATACGAGGCCTAAGAGGACACATTTGTGTACAATAACCATGACGTCTTGGCCGAAGTTGACTTTTAATTCATCTTCCACTTACCTGCAGTAGAAGCTGAAATCTGCACGTGACTGTAGCGTTTTTCATGAGGATACACACGCATACACATGGATATCCGTATTTCTTTACCGCAGAGCCATTGAAGGAGTTATGCCAGATTACCGGTTAATTACCTCCTTTTGTTGAGACCATGGGAACGCTTTCGCATGCTACCATGGCCCAAATGATGTTGGCCAATGGAGTCCCTTCTTCATAATCCATCATAGAGGGATAGTGGTAGACCTACCTTACCATCAGCACAAACACTACGTTTGTGGTTGTGCTGAAGGTTAGGTAAGCGAGGGTTATTTAGAAAAAATTAGAGAAAGATCGGGCTCGGTAGTACCCGTAGTCCGAAAACTAATAACATGCGTGCTCCACAAGTATTTGTGATTTTAGCAATAAATCTCGATGGTTCCAATGATAATATTAATATTAGAGATGTTTCTCAATGAACAAGCACTCACCATATAATTACAGGCGATAGAGCTCTGTCGCCAAGAGTCAATAGAGTCGCGCCAGCACACCCGAAAGTGAACCCGAACGTAATTCGATGTTTATTATTCGGATTCCGGTATTACACGTCGCATTCCAATCTGCTTTCTAAGATAACAGAGATGCCCACGCGCATTCGTACCGAATTTATTGGAGAAAGATGCAGGGAAAGACTTTTTTCAATGGATGCGTCATTGCGGTTTTTGAGATACTCGTATCTCTTAACTACATTTTTAAAGGTAAAATAAGAATCAGTTATTTATTGTATTCCACGTTAATATTACGCTTATTAACGGTTAATATAACGCTTTTTAATATAATAATTAGTGTATATTACTTTAAACGCCGACCTCGGTCAATAAACTAATATTGATGATGATGATGAATTAATGTATATGAAAATGAGGATATGATTTATTCCTTTTTTTGACCCCAACATTTAATACCTTCTACGAATTAAGGCTGTGCCAAAAAAAAACCATCATCAAAAGAAACCATCGTATACAAAGCGTAGACATATTTAAGTCAAGTTGTAGATGGGTTATTCGCAGTGACATTTCTTCTGCCATGAAGCAATGTGCAAACATTACTGTTTCGGTATGAACTGACTGTGGTGTACTGTTAGCTAGTGCAACTACTGGACATATGAGACTATAGAACTGATGACTGGAGATGAAAGGAGAACGGCCGTAGTGTGGTCCTACACAGAAATAATCTGGGTGACACAGCATTTGTTACGAGCAGTTATTGCGCTTACGGTCAGGTCAACGATTGACTCGTCTCGTCATTTTCTCGTTATAAAAAGGTCATCAAAAGCTATAATATTCTTACTGGTAAATAATAAAAGAAGAAGAAACCCATACACACAGATTTTTTTATACATTTTGTTTTTCGTTTATTTCCATCTATCTAGTTGATATTTTTTTTGTTACTAATACTATTCTTAACGGAAAATAGTGAAGGAGAGAAAGTAAATTTGCTGAGATAGACTTGAAAACTTTAAATAGAGTGTATTATCTAGTTTTGGAAGTGCACCGCCACCGGGAACCGCACCATCCTAACCTCCACCACTACATCACTACCACTAGGAAACACTCAAAACTGAAGTCAAGAATACGACACGTGGTTCACCCCAAAACATTATCAAGTAATATTAACTCTGCTGTAGACAGACGCCGAGAATATATAATTTAATTATGTATATCTGTTGCGAAATTCATTTTAGAATATTGTGTGATTAGTTCCAGTATCGACTCGAAAATGTCAGACTTAAAATACAAAGATTCGTGACAGCAGAGATGCAGCAGCGTCTGAGATGCGAAGCCTCTAGTAATGTAATTGCCAAGCCACCTGCCAAGCTTGCTAATTATAGCAAATCGGGAGGATTTCTTGGAAGAGGCCTGAAATAAATTGAAAATTATTTATTCTTTAACGTAATAAACGTAAATTGTTTTATCAAACGACATTTAATTTCTTCATCAAACGTCATTTTTTAAAATCTCTACCGTTTTGTAATGAGGTTCCCCTGAAGGAGAAGAAACAGGCGAAAGAAATTCCGTGGGTTTTTGTATTGTTTTATCTTAGTCAAAAATACATTATAAATAAATTAGCAAAGAATCATCAGTACAGAAGTCACATAGAAAACCAAAGAACCATGACAACATTTTAGACAAGATTCAATAATAAATATGTAAGTGTATTGCCAACTTAAGATGACCAGACTCCACAAACAGTATAACGCAAGTAGCAGCCATGGCCCTCCTCGACCATATTCAAGGGAAGTGGCCTAAAAAACCATAACATTCAAAAACCTTTAAATGAAACTAATTTTACGGATTATATTGCGTTTAATTTTATTATTTATAAGCCGACGTTTCGAGTGATTTACCGCCAGCTTGCGATCCTTTAATTAATCAAATTAAATCAAAAACCAAGCATACCACTGCAAGACTTCAAGACACAGTGAGCTCTTTCTGCGTAGATCGGACCAAGAATAATAATTACAAGCTGAAGGTACTCCGGGTTAACTATGACATCAGGATATCTGTCACCCTAGGTCCCCCGTGACCATGGGTGCTGTAAAACACTCGAAACGTCGGGTTATAAATAATAAAATTAAACGCGATAAAATCTGTAAAATTAGTTTCATTTAAATGTGTAGTGTTCGCGTAAATATAAGAATTCAAAAACCTAGAAAGCTATATATTATATATTATTTCACAACAAATAAAATTGTACACACCGTATGCCTTGTCCATTTTTATTTGTAGCAATCCCGCGCACAATCTCAGAGCTGTATATTGATTCAAAGAAACGTATTTTGTTTGCACAAGACGAGCACTCGAGTGGCCATCTAAGGGCACTCTAATGCGGGCCGAACTGGACCGAACGCTTCATTTTCAAAAAATAACCTGAAGTGTCTCTCCAACATTAAGCGATTGTCCACCCGACACTGATTTCATTGTTGTGGTTGTTGTGAGTGCAATGCTTGTTTTGGTTGTGGGTATAAAATGTTAGAAATTAAGTCTCGAAAACTACATGAGCTGTTCAAACGTCCACGCGATTGCATTTATATTTATTACGGAGCAGCCCGTGTCTCAAAGTACATAGGACAAATATATACTAATATTATAAATGCGAAAGTAATGTTTTCTTTTATTTACGCGAATACTACACATTTAAATAAAACTACTTTTTTACGGATTTCATCGCGTTTAATTTTTGAACTATTTTTACTCGACGTTTCGGACGCTTTACAGCACCCATGGTCACGTGACCATGGGTTTTATTTAAAAATGCGAAAGTAACTTTGTCTGTCCCTCAGTCTGTTGGTACCTTTTCAAGGTCCAAACGCTGAACCGATCTTGACGAAATTTTGCACAGATATTGCATACATCCTGGGCACGGGCATAGGGTGCTTTTTATCCCGGGAAATCAAACAGTGCCCATGAGACATTTAAAAAACATAAGTCCACGCGGACAAAGACGCGGGCATTAGCTAGTAACAATAACAGTAGCAGTAGTAAAGTAACAGTTTATTAACACATCACCAAAGAATCTCTTCTCCTTTTGGAGTCCGGTATTGGAGCCGTACGGGGCCCGCCATTCTACTATAGCGTAGGTTTTTACTTTAGCATAGCTTAGGTTGAGCCGTGGTAGCTCAGGGCCTAGGCGCTCGCTTTTAATTTCATAGTACGCGTGTGACCTGGGTTCGATTCCCGGTGCTGGCACCACTGAAATTGTTAATACAATTTTAAGTGCTGATTTACCACGTGCTCGGCGGTGATGGAAAACATCGTGAGGAAACCTGCATATCCGAGGAATCGAAATATTTCGAGGATATATGAAGTCCGCCAACCAGCATTGGAGCAGCGTGGCGGACTATTCCCCGCTCCGAAAAACCCTCTCAGAAATTAGAGGGGGCCTGTGCTCAGCAGTGAGACATTTGTAGGCTGTTACTTTACTTTACTTTTTTTATATTGGCGTGGTGGATTATAAGCTTGCTCACTATGGTTTTCTTCACCGTCGAGCATGTCATAAATAGCAAAGACCAGCTCCCGACCGAAGCCATACTTCTTCTTAATACGAGTACTATAATAAAGTCAGAGAGTTACTATTTTTGAACACGATAATCTCAAAAGATACTAATCCAATTAGAAAAAGTATTTTTACATTAATTGCCATCTATAAAAAGGTATGCTCCTGTCTGAAGGTGCCACACGCTGAGAGCCGAACAATACAACGACAAAAAAATGAATGGTAAGGCCAGCAAGGTACCATGCAGTACGGCGTAGTTGTATTGTGGTGGTATGACTTATTTTACGCGGGTGAAACCGTGGAGCACAGCCATTATTGAAGAAAAACCACTTAGCAGCAACATAAATGTTTTGTATATAATATGTGATCTGTTTAAATAAAAATAAGATTAATAAGATTTTACGGATTTTGTCGCGTTTACTTTCACCTTAGTAAACGCGATAAAATCCGTAGTCTAGTTTTATTTCAATGTGTGGTATTTGCGTAAATATAAGTAATCATCGTTTAATGATTTCTTATATTTACGCGTTATTATTATGCAAATTAAATTCATAAAAACTGATTACACGCTACGTTAGCTATAAAATTAAGAGCTTCATATCAAAGATGGTCTTTAGTTCATTCAGCATGTGACCTAACTTGTCAGTCGTATAACGCACTACGGAAGTAGCCTTCAAATTGATTTATTATCTATTTTTTTACCAGGCAGACCTTCGAACAATCCTCGCTCTAATTACAAAATATATTTAACGAACAAGTTGTACTTAAATTGTATTATTTCTATGACGTCGTCTAAAGTACACTAAACAAGGGATTGAGGATAGTTGCAAGGTTAATACTGACATCAGATTAAGACTTTACACGCCAATATTACAGTTTTTAAGGCAAGCGAAAAGGTTTCTTTTAAATTCGGGCTAACATTGTCGTCACCTTGAGCCTACGACTTTGACTACTACCGTAGTATAGTCAATGAAATTTTATCTTACAGATGTGGATGTAGTGTTATACTATCCGTGTTAAGCAAAGAAGTGAATAATGACTTCTAATATTTACTCGAATACTTACACAAAAAAAGTATTTTGGACGACCGAGTGGGCGAGTAGTTGGGGGCCCAGATATCCATGGATCGATGAAGTCCATGAAGACCGACAGGATCTCGGAATAAATGACTGGCTTAAACTGGTACAAGACCGAGACCGGGCGTGTTCTGGTGTGGGAGGCCAAGACTCACTTTGGGTCGTTGCACCATTGCAAAAGGTAAGTAAAAGATAAATTGCGATACTATTATACAAGTTTGGTGAAGTGAAGGTGTACAATATCATGACTAAGAAGTGATGATATTCGATTGACCAAACATGGTTGCTTCGTTACCCGTATTTTACATCGCCCACAGCTCCTTGTAGTACACATCTGCATCAACCGTTTGTAAAATATCAATACCGGCAAAGGATTGCAATACTGATTCTAGAAGCTTTCTATTAGTTACCTTGCGTTTTAGACATTTTTGAGCTACACCTCCCAAGAGTTACAACTCCTAGGATTCAGATCTTAACATTTTATTGGCCAGAAAGACCTCTTTATCATCTTTCATATAATTCATTTCATATGATTCCAAAAGAGCCTCGAACTAAAATAATAGACCTTATCATTTACATTGTAGTATTTAATGAATCATATATACTTTCCTTGACAAATTTGGAAACGTTAACTATTTTTGTTTTATTGCCTCTAACATTAATAGCTTTAAAACATAAAGCACATTCACAAATAATAAATGGGAAAGAAATTAATGAATCCAATGACGTGATAATAAATATATTCCGCATCATGACCTATTTCTCACAGTGAACTTCATATAAATATTCAACAGAGCTATTATCTTATAGACATGATAAATCTCGTAAAATAAATCTATTTTACGAGTTTGCAAGAGCTAAGAAAAAAAGATTAAATTATATTTTTATTTGCATTACTATTGTCTTAGGCATTATTATATGCTTCCACAATTGTATTGTTGTAATTTTAACCATTTATCGAAGCGGTTCAAATCGCTGTAAAGCAGCGTAGATTTGCAATTATTACTGCAATATTTGTATATTGTAAGAGACAGAGAAGTAATCTGTGGTCTACAGATTATTCAAACATGTGTATGATGCTGCTAGATGACTATAAAAAACAAACGCAGCAGATTTATAAACAAAAAAAACAAAAATGTAGCCCATTCTAGACCTTACCAGCTCTTGAATTTAGCCGTCATGTTTGTTGTGAAAATTAGATCATCGTTACACAAGATTCATTCAACAAACAAATAGATCCCGTCATCGGATCGATTCTTAATTTAATAGGATTGAATATTGTGCTCCAAACCAACCTCTAGGCGGTCGGTACGTCACGAAGTCAGTGCTCGCGGTCACGACTTTTTGCACGTTGCCGCGCTTTTTATTTGTTTGTTTATCGACTTGTCCGCTTTAGAGGTCAAATATTACATCTGTTTCATTTGGCAGCGTATCGATTTATAATTTGTTTAGGCTACATTAAATTGCAACAGACTTCATAAAATGTTTACATATTCAAAAGTCATCAATACATTATACTTAATATCATGCATAATCAGGACGATAATCACGTAGCGCAATGGACAGGTACTAGCTGTGACCTGAACAACTTGCACTTGAATAACAACCGAAACCATTGCTGGTCTCAAGTTGTAAGATTCTGAATTTTGGATATATATTTACAAATTCAGAGATATCATAAATATATGTTTCTGACACCGCTCCCGATCTTTTGTCCGATCCCTATTTTTTAAGAACCCCGTTATTTAAGAACAGATAACTAATTAGATGTTAGTACCTCCATGTTTGCTACACGATAATGATTTTTTTTTTGTTTAAAAATAATACTAGCAATGCTATATTAATATTAACATTACTAATATTCCTTTTAAACACTCCAACTAAGCGTAAAAGCTTGTGCTAGGAGATGGTTCACGACAATAGTCGAATGGCGGACTCGATCCTGCGACGCCATGTTTCGCAGTCCGTACCCTGAACCATTAGGCTATTGCCGCTTAAAATGATTAAAATCAGACAAATAAGAATCATCATCTTCGACAAATCATGACATGGACCTGAAATTAATAAAATCCAAATTGAACAAATACATACATACGTACAAACATTTACGCCTTTTCCTCATATAAAGTATAGGCAGAGTCCACCCACGTCTGGGCTACGTGTTTTAAACAAATGAAAGTTATAAACTAATTAAAATCCAAATTTTAAGATAATTTAGAAACAGATTAGAGATAGTCGTCCTTCGATTGGTTAGCCTTTGCTTAAATAATGGCACAGTCTGGAATTCGAATACCATCTTACGCTAATATTTATATAGCACTCAAAACCCCCGTTCCCGCTATTGGTTTCGAAAACATCAGCGTATCTGCCTGGTAAGTAATGCAAGTTGACGTAATTGTGAACATTTTTTTCAAAGGCCGGTAACGCATCTGCTATTCCTCTGGTATTGTAGGTGTTCATGGGCGGTGTTGATTACTTACCATCACGTGAGCCACCTGCTCGTTTGACCCCTAAAAAAAAAGACACTAAATTATAGATTTTTAGATATAAATTCAGATTTCAAAAACTTTATTGCATTCATGAGTAGAAAGATGTAATGCAAAGGATTGTCACATCATGAAACCCTGTTGTAAGGCACTGCACATCACATTTTAATTGCTCAAACATATAACAAAATTTACGTAATATTAAATTATAAAATATTAAAATAAATAAGTCCGATAACATCAATAATCACATGTATATAAACCAAAAAAAAAAGTACCGTCAACCGACGAGCTTGTATGAAAACACTAATGGAGCTAAAGATATGTGTCAGGATCGTAGCAAGTGGAAAGATAGTCTTTGGCCTACCCCTATGGGAAAGAGGCGTGGACTCATTCAACACACCATAATTATTATTTATTTTTATTACAGAAATGGATTCATATATTTATGGCCATTAAATTATAGATTAGGAAAACTGCGACTTACTATTTTGTATATTATTTAGTACACTTGTCATCTAAAAACTCCTGCAAAGTATAGAAGCATTATTTGGGCTTAAGCTTTTTTCATCTAAAATATTTTAAGAGATTCTGTAATATATTCTAATTGTATAGACGTATGGTCCTGATCTATAAATTTTATAATTATAATGGTAAAATTTATTTATTTTTTTCTTAAATTTGCCCGTGTAATGTTCATCTACCCGAGAAAAGTAGTGCATATTTTTCTTAACAAATTTGAAGATATCTAAAACATATAAATATTATTGGGCCTGTGTCACTGACACTGCATCTTACCCTTCTTTTGATCTTGTAGCATAAGCGTTACATCAGATGCGTGGAGAAAAATACGAGCTACTCTGCCTCTGTGTTGGCGGCTAATACATACGCGTATATCCAGTACTGACGAGAATGTCTAATTATTAACTAGAAGTGGTTGCTTTTTAATATTTTAAAGTAATCATGATAGTTACGGTTTTGAGGGAAGTCGATGGATGCAGGTGGCTCAGGATCGTGTTTTGGGGGAATCTATGGGAGAGGCCTATGTTCAACAGTGGACTGTAATAGGCTGAAATGATGATGATGATGATGATGATGAATCATGATACTTACATGGTTATGATTATAAGAACCGTACCCACCACACAAGCGATTGAGCTTGAAATCACCTGATCCCCGCTTTATTTTTTATCAAGTACTCATCTTACTTCTTATAAATTAAACATGAGATCTATGATAAGCCCAACACTAATGATTTATGCGTGCTAATCGACTTAAATGCTAGCGTCACCCTACATACATAATTGTGCAAGTCCGTACTATACTAATTCTATGATACAAATCGATTACGATCAATACGAATGCGTAGTCACGCCTCAATGGCGCCCACGCGCATCGTACAGATGATCCATAATACAATTATAGATCAATTAGTCTGTCGACGCTTTAAAAGCAAGGTGAATGTCGCAACGTTCTATGTTCTATTCTCTCAGAGACAAAAAGTTTGAATTAAAGTTATCCGTATTTATGGTATCTTTAAGAATACGAAGTTACAAAAAAAAATAATAATTTATGTTAACAACTATTACACCTGGCGATTGAGTAAAATATAATGAAAATTAATTTTAATGAAATCAAATAGGCTGAAGGAGAATTTTATACAACAGTGGGTCATTGACGGGCTACTGAATAAATACATACTCACTTTTGTCTCAAATCCTCAAGGTAATTTATTTTACTGCTGAGCATAGGCGGAAAGCACTGCACTACACAGACCTGAGACATCGGTGAATCCGAAACACAGTTGCGTTTGCACACTACTGACCGACGGTAAAATAACCAACACTGCAGCAGTAATTAAGCTGATTTATGCATAATAATCCTACCGCCACCTGACGGTAGCCTTTTAGATAGATCGGTAGATTTTCCTGACAATAGCTTCCAATTTTTACATCTCCTGCAGGATGAAATGGTGTCGTAGATGCCACCACACGGTTATTCTCTATAAATAGTATTATGAATTAAGGTAACTGTTGTAAATTAAGTTCAAAAATTGTAATGGGGATAGAAATTTATCAATCATTATTTTCACATATTTTATTAGAAAGCATTTCGGTACATAATTTTAAACCAAAAGTAAGTAAAAACTGAAGTAATAAATATTTGGTATAACCATTCTGACACAATTTAATCTTTGACACCCTATACAACACTCATTGTTTAAACTATGACTCCATGACACGTTTCCTAGAATAGATCGAGCCGATCCAAATCAAATGCGCATGAGGCTCACTTTACTTTTAGATTGCAGACACGAAGAGACCGAAGGGTAATACTAAACAGCTTATTTGGATCTCATGTATAGTTTTGTAAAGTAAAATTGCGACCTGACATCAGATCATCATTAAACATTTAAAATTCTAGAATTAAGGCAGCCTCTCGTAGCATGTAACGGACCTAATTAGCGTAGTGGACTGGTAGTTCACAATTACTTTTATAAATTTGATATATTTTTCATACTATGATACTTTCACGGTGAAATCAATATTTAAATTGTGCTCATGGTGAAAGAAATTCATTTCTCAAATAATAAAATATTTTACAATAATTTTACAGAACTAGGTACTAAGTTTATAAATGTAATATAACTTAAATATTATGTCCCGATCGGTTTTCATCATGATATGCCCCTAAATAATTAAACATAATTTTGTGTACGGATTTAACCGTATAGGTCTGGTACAAAGAATACAATAGCTTCTTTTTCAATGTTGATTTTTTTATAACTCGTTTTTGTGTCACTGTTTCTTTTCAGTGATATTTCTATTACTCATTATTCTCATAATAGACTGCTTTCTCCTCCTTATATATATTTTAGAAATAAATAATCTATAATATCCCGCTGAACAATTTCTGCAAAATTCTTTCGAAACTTAAATTTTTAATTATTAAATTTTTTCATTGGTTGCAGTGCAAAACGGCAAACGGCAAAACGTTAACCTGATGTGAAGTGCAACGTCTACCCATAACAAATGCTATGTCACCCAGAACATTTCTGTGTGATACTACACTGCGCCCGTAACCGTGAGACATCAATTCTTAAGTCCCATATGCCCAGTGATTACGCTAGCTCTCAGTGCCCTTCAAACCAAAACACAGTAATTTTTGCACACTACTGCTTCACGGTAGAATAACTGGCCCTGGGGTGGTACCTACCTAGACGGATTCCTGCACAGGAATCCTGCCACTAGTAAATAATCTGAAGGTTAACTTTCTCTCAATATTAAACGTTTATGGTGAGCTATTCTTATTTTGTATGTTTTTCTTAATTCAACGACGTCAGTGGCCTGACTTCTTTTTACTTATACCTCACCAGATACAGTCTGCGCAGTATCTTTACGTTTGACTTTTGCAGTATGGGTCGCTATTTCGATTAAAGTATCCTATCCTGAAACTGAAATCAGTGAACCTGAGTTCAAACTATTTGCGCTACACTTAGATTATTAGTCTTCTTATATCTATGAATTGTGACCTGGTCCTTCCTCCGGCATATGCATTACATCGGTTTCAATGAGATAATGATGAGTGACTTCTATGTTTGCGCTTATCACTATTTTATATCCGACGCAGATGATAACTTTATGTTGTCGCTATATATCACCATAATCTCTTTTATCAAATCTAAATAATAATCAAAATATCATAATACATTTTGTTAAAAAATTATATACAACAATTTTAAACAAAAACTTATGTAATTACTGACTAATTTCCAGTAATTTTCTGAATTATAAATCAGCTAACAAGAAAACGGCTTTTCTTCAAAGCAAGAAAAAATATCTCAATCGTCCTTTCTTTAACAATAACGAATTACAATATGACATGATTTAGGGTTCCGTAGAAATTGCGACATATTTATAGGAGGAGACGACAGACGCCGGAAATCCCGTATATAAAGATACTATCTCTACAAGTTGTGATGGCACATTTGAATAAGAGTTTTAGAATTTATTGGCAAAGATCAACAACTACGTAGATGCGACGATCTTTGTTTCAATATCTTTGATTGAACTATAGCGGCTCAATAGGTGTAACTTTAAAACCAACTCATTTTACTCAAATATGAATATGGATTTGAAACTTTCAGATTCTCTTTATATCTTCAACCGGCTTAACAATCGATACAATTTATTTAAGTTCTTATTTTTGTTTCCTGCTAAATGTCTACAGCTTACATTAATACTACTACTACTACTATTACAAATACAATAGTTACATCTTTTGGATGTATAATAATATAATAGTCGACTAAGGAAAAGCCCAGTAAAATCTCATGATCTCTGACTAATGAATTACTATCATCTTAAACATTCCAGACCTGTGACAGGTAGTAGAGTCTACGGTGCGAATTGTATAGTACTGTAAATGCCAACTCACTTGGATTTGGTACAGTACAAGCAATATTGGCCATGACCAATCCTGCCAACAGAGGTGGAGTTCAATAGTGGACATTCACGGGCTAATAAGAAAAAGACTATGCGAGTGACTGTTCTGAAAATTCAGTCGCATAGTCTATGACAGCATACACGACACTGTTTAAAGATTCCATAGGCGACGCGGAGCTCGTGTACACCTCGTATATAGATCATTATATTGTTCAGTATTTAAAGTGCGCCCTCTGTCGTCAGCGGCCCGGATGTGAGACGCATAGAAACGAGTCGACTATCGGGAATTAGAATTAGATTGTCAACGATATTACGTCCCTTAATAGGACATGTATTTAGTTCAGTTTTGTAATCGAATTTCTGTTTATATAGATATAATGGCAATTGGAATAAAGTACTAAAGTATAAGATGGCATTCATTGCTATAATGAAGTCATCTTAGCTAAGATGATGACGAAAAGCAAACAACTGTGTGTGTGTGTATTGTACGAGTAGTTGTGTAAGTGTTAATGCGAACACAAAATCACCAGTTTATAGTATTTTCCTGTATCTTTTAAAAAAGCGAAGTAACAACCGATTGACGAGTCATTGCTTGCACAGTTCTCTTCTCGTTTTGAGGGTGGAAACAGCTTATCATCATCATCATCATTTCAGCCTATTACTAGTCCACTGCTGAACCTCCCCCATAGATTGGCACAAAAGTTTGTAGCTCTCATTTTGGCTGAATTTTGCCATATTTGCCACGCTTGGCAGGCGCGTTGGCAACCACAGTTTATTTATTTAGATCTTCCAAGAAGGTGCTGCTGCCCATCTTCTGGTTTTAATTTTTCCTCTGTCGACTTTTGAACGTAACTGAATAATGGTGCCTTGTAGTAAATATGCTGACAAATGACAGTTGAAATACAACCAGCTGTATTTCGAACCCAGGACCCGACAAATAAGTTTCGTTTAGTAAATGGATTTTAATTGAGTTATTTGATTATGAGATTACTTTTCGACTACGGTGAACGGCAGCATTACTAAAAACCTTCACAATAGTTACCTGACATATTCATTTCCTCAACCACGCCACGTAAAATTTGTAAATATTCATTATATTTATATAATTTAATATTTTTCGGAAACACTATATTCTGCACAAAAAAAAAACTTAAAAACACACTAAGGAACCATTTCATAAAAATAATTACTGAGCGAAGAAACTCTAACCATAAATGAACCGAATTTGAATACTCGTAGGTCGTATGAATGTGTCAGTGTGCGTTGATACGTTGTAGTGTGCAACGCCCTCTACCGACATGTACTGAGCAATGAAGTCATCAGTCAACGACCAATCACAAATGTGAAACATATTAATAAGCAAGCATGCAGCAAAGTACTAGAAGTGGCTTTTTGATTAATGAATATATTTTTGTAATTCATATTTACTCCCACCACATTTCCAGGTAAACTTCGCTATAGTTCATTTTCTCCTTATATTTTTTATTTTATACGATAATAATTAGCTATGCTATAGAAATAAACATTGTCCATTGCGATAGTAATGTATACAGATAAATAAAATTTAAGTGTTTGTAATGATCTGTTTGTAAAACATAAAAAATAACAGTTTTTTTACCCATCCAACGAATGTAAGTATATACGGTAGTTATAAGAAAAACAATTTGTTACATTTTTTTGTTGTCCGTCTGTTTGTTCCGGCTTATCTCCAAAACGGAGACTTTCACTGACAGATAGCTGATATTATAGCGGGTAACTTCTTTAACAACAATTAGTTTTCCGTTAAATAAATTAAAACCCCTAAATCCGGTTCTAATAGAGAAATATGTATATCACCGATCGGCGTCCGTTTTATTACGCGGGTGAAACTGCCAGGCACAGCTAGTATATCTCGCAAAATAAAACCATATATATAATTCGCTCATACATATCTCTCAGCTGGTAAAAGCTAAAAAAAGTAAGGTTATTTTTGAAAAGGGCAGTTATAGTTGGGTTGGGTAAAAAAATGTTGAAGATAGAACGAAGATATTTGCCGAAGATATTTGGGGCAGGCTCCAAATATCTTCGGAACCTTTTTTTATTTCTTTCATATGCAGGTTTCCTTACGAAGTTTTCCTACATCGCCCAGAAAGCAATATATCAGCACTTTGAATTATTATTAACAATTAATCGATTTAAAGGGCACTGAGAGCTAGCGTAATCACTGGGCATATGAGACTTAAGAAATGATGTCTCAGGGTGACGGGCGCAGTGTGGTGTCACACAGAAATATCCTTGGTGACACAGCATTTGTTATGGGCTGGTGTTGCACTTACCATCAGGTGAACATTTTGCTCGTTCCGTCACTTTAATCAAATAAAAAAAAAATCAATCGAAAGCACGCAGGTCACTAACTACTGGAATTTAAAGCGAGTATCCGGTCTCTAAGCTACCACCACTGTGAAATGAAGGAAAACCAGTGTTGCACTAAAAAGCCGCTAAATTTTTATATTTATTATATGTAGTATATATATTTTGTATTTTGGCAGCGTTTAACCTTCAATTTGTTTTTAATATTCTAATCCCGTCGGGTGTTCGTAAAAGTCGACAGAGGGAAAATAAAAACCAGGAGATGGGCAGTTGCTAAACCGCCTGCCAAGAGTGGCAATTATGGCAAAATCCCTCCAAAATGAGAACTACAAACTTTTGTGGATATATCGGGCAAGCCTATGTTTAGCAGTGGACTTGTGATAGGTTGAAACGATATTCTATATGGAACGCAATAGGGAGAAAGAATATTTTAGCTCGTACCAAAATGACGGCAACGTGGTTCGCCACCAATCACGTCTCGTTTCCCGCGAGAGGGAAAAAGTGGGATCCGTGAGTGGCATCTGCCTACCCCTTATATGGGAAAAAGGCGTGAACATGTATGTATTCTATATCAATAAATAATCTAACGTTTATTGTTACAGATTTTCGACTTTATTGTTTTGGAAATGTATATTCTATCTAGAAATTATAACATGAAAAATAAAATTAATATAATACAAATACGCACTGGCCATGCACAAAACTCAGCACCTAAAAAGACACCTAACGTCAAAAGATCAATCGCGAGCAGAACCAAAATGGCCGGCGCGCGCCAAGAATACAAGCAGCTAATTTATCAACAAAACCCTATGAGATCGGACTCGGTAATGGTGCCTTCGCCAGGCTATCTCAGTACCATCAATCAAAACAACAGGATACATTCACTCGGCTACAAGAGAGAGAAAAAAAACACAGAAAAAAGACATAGAATGTAAAAGTGTGCGCGATTAGGGATTCGTGGTGCGCATGCGCAGAGCGGAAACGGCACGTAGAGGAAACGTCAGGACGCGATACGATTTCGAATTTCGAATTTGGAATAGGATTCGAACACGGGATGTTTGAATGACTAGCGTGGCGTCTAGTCCGTTTTTTTTACGTTAATGTTTTCGTTGATGCTAATAGACATGTTTTGAGGAGTTTTATTGGTAGCTTCCTTTGCCTATTGGTAGCTTTTTTTGCTTATGGGGTTAACTAAACATTAAATTGGTAACAAATTAATATGTTCAATAGCTAGCTACAGAAGAATATAATTTTTTTTTAAACTTTATTGTTTACCCTAAAAGGATACAATGGGCGGACTTAACGCCAGTTGGCATTCTCTGCCAGTCAACTCAGGGCGTAGTGAAACATTGTGGCAGATCTAGAATCTAAAGAAACGAATTAGTTGAACCTTCTAAGCTATTAATAAATATGAAATACAATACTAAAAACACTCAAAATACATATTAAATAAATACATAGCAATATGATTTATGATAAATACACAATGATACACAAATATGCACATACAAATAAACGAACATACATAGACGCGTACATACACAGAAATACACGTAATGGCTCTCCATAGATTTGTAAAAAAGAGTTACCAATAGCATATTATGATAGGTGAACCATTCGTAATAAGAACTAGCTGATGCCCGCTTCTTCGTCCGCGTGAATAGAAACTACGATATTTTCCGAGATAAAAAGTATCCTATGTCGGTCTCCAAGAGGCAAGCAACCTCTGTGCCGAATTTCGTTAAGGTCAATTCAAATCAGAAATAAAGTTCGGTTGAGCTATGAAAAGGTAACAAAACTAAAACAAACTAAAAAAAAAATTATCGAAATATTTCCAATAGTTTTGCGTGATGCGCGCACAACGGCAGATCTATTTCTTAATTTATGTCTTTATTTGATAATGTGACGGGACGAGCAAAACGTTCACCCGATGGTAAGTGCAACGTCTGCCCATAACAAATGCTGTCTTACTTAAAATATTTCTGCATACCACCACACTGCGCATGTCACCCTGAGACATAAGTCTCATATGTGTGATTACATTAGCTTTCAGTAATGTTTGCACACTACTGCTTCAAGGCAGAATAACTGACCCTGGTGTGATACCGACGACTCCTTACCGGCTCCAGATCGAGTTTTGTGGCAATCCGTGGTGAAATCCGATGTCCAGCAGTGGAATTGTTATGCGTTAAAACGAAAATGATGATAATGAGAGATCTAAACGCTTGATATACTCGAAATATTATACAAAACTAAAACCAATTTTTAACCGACTCAAAAATGGAGGAACTGCTACATTCGTCTGTGTGTAATGATTTCTTATATTTACGCGAACACTACACATTCAAATGAAACTAATTTTACGGATTTTATCGCGTTTGATTTGACTATTTATAACCCGACGTTTCTAGTGCTTTACAGCAACTATGGCAATGGTCTGTATGTTATTTTTTAATTATATGTCTTTTAAAAGTACTTTTACTTGAAAGTAGGTAATAAACTATAAAGTAGGTATCGCTAGGGTATCCCTGACGATGTACTGACAATTTTTTTTACTCTAAAATTAATAATTAACATATTTTTAGAAAAACGCAAGGAGCCATAAACGTCTATATCCACCACCACCATTGCATCCTACTACTACCTCACTGCTAAACATAGGCCTCCCCCATAGATTGCGACAAAAGTTTGTAGCTCTCATTTTGGCGGGATTTTGCACTAATTGCCACGCTTGGCAGGCGCGTTCGCAACCGCAGCTTATTTATTTATATGTTCCAGAGAGATATTGCTGCCCATTTCCTGGTTTTAATTTTTCCTCTGTCGACTTTTAAGACTCCCACGGGCTTAGATGGGGTCTTAGATTCTCTTAAGCCAATACACCTATACATAACATTTATATATACAAATGTTGTATATTATATATCATTTTATTATATATAATATTTATTCATTATATTATTCTCGTTCATTATATCATTCTATTCATATTACTGTTACTAAGATTTTGTAATACATAATCGATTTTTTTTTATTAAACTGTAAGTGGCATTATATAGTATGTCGATTTCGCTTTTTAACAATCGATAGTTACAGACAAAGTGGCAAAGACGTAAATGGTAGCTAATTATTTTCGAAGCAGAAAATTACATTTTACTGCAATTAGAGCTGATGCTTGCGAAAAAGGGTTTTAAAAAAAGCATCATTTCAGCATATCACCAGTCCACTACTGAACATAGGCCTCCCCCATAGACTGTCACAGTTTGTAGCTCTCATTTTGGGGGGGATTTTGCCAGTTGCTACGCTTGGCAGGCGACTTTTACGACACCCACGGGATGAGATGGGGTGGTAGATTCTCTTAAGCCGCCACCACGCGGCATAAAAAATATTCTTACTTAAAAAGTAAGAGACGGTAAAAGCAGTAAGTGCGTAATTACTTGAGTGTAGATGTTCGTATGAACTTATGCGAATCCGTGATACAGTCTAAACTGAATTATTGAGACGCAGTATATGGCCCGTGTTTGTTCACAAAAACAGAACGTCTGATACAAAGAGTCCAAAATGCATGCACTCGCATTCTGTTTCCCAGTGCCGCCTCGGTCACACATAACGCCTTATCTCAATCAAAAAGAGAAGAAAACTTCATTTTGCTTCATCGCTTTTTGGCGTTGTTAAAAATCAATCCCCACAGTACCTTTGGAATAAGTTGAGTTGGTCGAGGGATCATAACCAATATAGCACGCGAGCCTCGCAGTACTTACTTTGTACACAACTTCAGCGTACAGCCGCATTTCGGGAAGTTTTAGATATGCTTCCTCAAAATGCTGGAACAACCTTCCACCACCATTGCGGATCACCAAATCGTCGGCTGCTTTCAAGTTCAAGATAAAAAACTATCTTTAACTCACACAGAAAACGACGTGAACTGGACCATAACTTTCTCTTTAACCTTCCCCTGCTACAACAAAAAACGCGTTATACAATTTAAAATAAAACTCCGACTCATAAATAAGGAAGCACGCACTGGTCATTTTACGCTCGTAGGCGTCAGCTGAAAATAAGCGCTACCTTAACCGTAGCTCTATGCTGAGCTGACTACCATTTGGTCTAGTTAATAGAATCAGGCGTTACTTTGCGGAAATCCATTATAATGAAGGAAAGTAAGTTACTTTGCTAAGATCCGCATGCAAAATATTATAATTATATATTTTGCATGCGGATCTTAGCAAAGTAACTTACTTTCCTTCATTACCATTTGGTCGTCCCATACACCAACATTGTATTAAATCAATATTATTTAATATATCTATGTAAATTAGTTATTTTTTTTGTTCTCAAGACCACATCCGTAGCCCACTTTTCGCCCCCGCAGGAAACGAGACGTGACGTGTGCCCAATCACGTCGCCGTCATTTTGGTACGAGTTGTCATTCTTGGCTCCCTATTGCGTTCCCACAAGTAGGTAGCGCGCACACGCACGCAAGACATTAGATATTAGGTAGGGTAGGCAAAGGATTAGGTAGGAAATGGACTTGGAAATGGGGTAGGGAATGGGAAGTATGGAAAGTAGCTATAAGGTGTAGGATTGTACTATCTCGAAAGAAAACAGCAGTAGATCAGGGGCCGGGTTCGCTGACAGCGTACCTTACGCAACGCCAAGTAAACAGCATAAAAATAAATACCAAATTATTTAAGAAATTATAATAGATATGCAAAACCCTACAAAGTACAGAAAGACCATAATTTGTCTGCTATAAAGATCTCTTGCAAAGAGCGTATGGTGGCCGCGTGGTGGCGGTTTAAGAGAATCTATCACCCCATCTCATCCTGTGGATATCATACAAGTCGACAGAGGGTAAAAACCAGCAGTTGGGCAGCAGCATCTTCCTGGAACATCTGAATAAATAAACTGCGGTTGCCAAACCGCCTGCCAAGCGTGGCAACTATGGCAAAATCCCCTCCAAAATGGGAGCTACAAACTTTTGTGACAATCTATGGGGGAGGCCTATGTTTAGCAGTGGACTAGAAATAGGCTGAAATGGTGATAATCATAAAAGAGCGTATATCCAATATTTTATAGTAACAAGTACGATGTGCCGTGGTAGCTCTAATTTACCACATGCTCAGCGAGGAAGGGAAACATCGAGAGGAAACCATCATGTTTGATAAATAATATTTTTTCAAGGACATGTGAAGTCCGCCGTACCGCATTGGAGCAGCGCGAGGACTCTTCTCAGTTCAGTGGGGTATTTATAGGTTAGTTATCATATTTATCATATAATAAATATAGACTGGTGGTAGGATTCCTGTACAGGAATCCGTCTAGGAAGGTACCACCCCAGGGCAAGTTATTCTGCCGTGAAGCAGTAGTGTGCAAACATTACTGTGTTTCAGTTTGAAGAGCACTGTGAGATAGTGTAATCACCGGGCATATGAGACTTAAGAACTGATGTCTCAGGGTAATGGGTGCAGTGTGGTGTCACACAGAAATGTTCTGGATTACACAACATTTGCTATGGGCAGACGTTGCACTTACCAACAGGTCAACGTGTTGCTCGTTTCATCAATTCATCCAATAAAAAAGTCATTACACGTTATTTTCCATCATAACTAGTTTTACTTCTCTAAAATATCTCAAGCCAGATAACAATGCGATACAAGAGTGTTATTCAATGTAAACATTTGTAAAGCAAGCCTGCATGTTGAACATGAACGCACGGGTTTAACAAATCGACGCATTGCTGACCACCCGTATTCTACCATCGGTATCACATTATTTAGAACGCTGATTTACTTTGCTTAGATTTAAAATACACGGGCACGTGGTGGGGGTCTTGTTACGCATTGATTTTGACTTATTGAATATATTAACAATTTGAAATTTTACCAAAATTTTTATATTCTCATGAGTTATTTATAAAACGTTTAATCTTCCGCTCGAGCGCATTAATCATTTAGTTTTCTTAACATTGACATCTGCAGTGTATTAAAGAAGATGACGTATACAAAACGCACGAACCAGATTATTTATTCCTATGGAATCCGTCTAGGTAGGTACCACCTTAGATCCAGTTATTCCGCTGTGAAGCAGTAGTGTGCAAACATTACTGTTTTTTGGTTTGTTGTTAATATTGCTTTTTATAAAAAGTACTGTGCCAAATTTCGTCAAGATCGATTCAGCGTCAAGGAAACTTTCTAGCAGTAAAACAAAATTTATTTTATTTTGTAAACACTGTACCTCGATAACGTCAACGACCAATAAAGTATAACTAATGTACATATAACTAAAAAAGGTAAATATAACGTGATATATATAATAATCAGTGTAATATATAAGTCGTGTGGTGGCGACTTAAGAGAATCTACCACCCCATCTCATCCCGAGGGTGTCGTAAAAGTCAACAGAGGGAAAATGAAAACAAGGAGATGGGCAGCAGCTTCTTCCTGGAGCATCTGAATAAATAAACTGTGGTTGAGAACCCGCCTGCCAAGCGTGGCAACTATGGTAAAGTCCCCCCAAGGTGAGTGATACAAACTTTTGTCGCAGTTTATGGTGGAGGCTTATATTCAGCAGTCGAAGTATTTCTAATGTAGTTTTTTATATTCAAGGCACGAGTAAAGGATATAAAGACCTTCTTTTGAGTTATTCTTTTTATAATAAACCTACCATCTAATATAAATACCCGTGGGGCCTAAAACGGCGTACCTGGACCGGTCAGGTACAGCAGCGTCTGAGGTACGAGGCGTCTGAAACAACGATCACCAATCCGCCTGTCAAGCGTAGTGATCACGGTACCACACTGCGATTTCACTACTTCTCAGTAACGTTCTTCAGGCAGAACTGGCCCTGCGCTGGTACCACATCATCGTCATCATCACTTCAGTCTATCACTAGTCCACAGATTGCTACAATAGTTTGTAGCTCTGATTTTGTGTTGATTTCGCCATAGTTGCCACGCTTGGCCGGCGGGTTGGCAGCCACAGTTTATTTATTCTGATGTTCCAGAAAGATTCTGCTGCCCATCTTCTGGTGTTAATTTTCCTTCTGTCAACTCTTACGACACCCATTAAATGAGATGGGGTGGCAGATTCTCTTAAGCCGCTACCTAGACAAATTCCTGCAAGAATCCTACCACCAGTTCAGAGCGTCGATTAAATAAATTGATTATTGGAACTCTGCAAAATATGTATATTTGAATCAAAGGTCAGTTAAACAACATAATAAAAGGAACATAACCAGTAATTGCTATGATTACATTTAAATTTTCGTCTATTTTTTTCAATTTGTTTTTTTCAACATAATAATTGCTGTTCGTCGATCGCAGCTTTATAGCGAAAAACCTAATGACTGTACAACCGGTAGCCGACACTAAAAGTCACTAATGACTAAAAATTACATACGAATTTTTATATTAGTCTCGGTCAAAATGGATCAAGTTGTTATGATTTAGGGAACGGCCAAATAAGAAAAAAATTTAATTTAATATATTAAGGGTCAGGAACGTGTTTTGATTCAATCATCGGAGTAGATGATTGGAAAATGATGATGATGAAGACATCATATTATTCATCGTTTGCCAAGCATGATGATTACGGAGAATCGTAACAAGTTTTTTTTTTATTGGAAAAAGCGACGAAACGAGCAAAAAGTTCACCTGATGGTTAGTAAGTTAAAGTCTGCCCAAATGCTGTATGACCCAGAACATTTCTGTGTGGCACCACACTGCTCCCTTCACCATAACTCATTAGAGTCGCGAATATCACCACATCGTTATTCGTTGTTTAGCCTAAAAAACCAACTACAATTTTTTTTTGTTAAAATTTAATCAAAAATCTATACTTAAAAAAGTAATGTCAGCCTATAAATGACCCACTGCTGTACAAGAGCCTCCTCTCGTTTTTGGGAGGACATATGAAGTCCAAAGCTTCACATGTCCTGGACATAATTTTTATTTCTCAGGCTCACGATTATTTACTTCACCTCCGAGCACATGGTAAATCAGCACTTAAAATTGCAATTAACAATTTGAGCATACTATGAAACTTAAAGCAAGCGGCTAGCCCAGTCCAGGTACCGAGGCATAAAAAAAATCTATTACAATAGCTACTATCATAACTGACAAAAATAATTAAATATGTAGCGTATTTTTAAGGGTTTTTTCTATTGGCTAGAGTGACGAAATGAGCAAAACGTTCGCGTGATGTAAAGTGCAACCCATAAGAAATGCTATGTCACCCAGAACATTTCTGTGTTACACCACACTGCGCCCGTCACCCTGAGACATCATCAGTTCTTAAGTCTCATATGCCTAGTGATTACTCACAGTGCCCTTTAAAGCGAAACACAGTAATGTTGAAACACAGTAATGTTTGCACTACTGCTGGCCCTGGGGTGGTACCTACCTAGACAGATTCCTGCATAGGAATCCTACCACCAGTAAAAGCCTACTTTATATCAGAGGAGTATGTATTATAAGATTTCTCAAAAATATAACAAAGAAATTAGTGTGAGACTTTTTTTTTACTTCAACAAGACTTCCGTTTTGTTCGAGTGTTATGTAGGTAACCAAACCTCCTTCAACAAATTCTCTAAATTACTGCAAAAACGGCATTAAAATCCTTCTCATTTGTCGGATAGTGACAGGTGCGGCGGGAAATTTTTTTGTATACTATGTAGTGAGAAGTTGACATTTCTAAAAATATAAAGTAAAATATTTTCCATAAAATATGGTGAACCCTAGAATGAAGCATCGCTCACACGTACACGTGTTTTTCATTTCAAAATTTCGGAACAAAAAATGAACGACCTGTTCGAAATGGCACGAGTCAAGGAATAATTGATTTTTTTCACCCAATAAGGTTGCAGCCAGCAAAAAACATATTGCATTTGGACCCTGCACTGTTTAGGTCCTGCAGTTTTTTGCAATTAGACCAGTCCGTCCGTCGGTCGTGCGCTGAGCCGGGGTCGTTTTCTTAGTAATTTGGCCGTGATTGGATGATGTCAGATCAGCTGAATAGGTTAAGTAAGGTATAATTGACAATTTTGTGGTAGATTTACTTTTGAGTTGAAATATTAGTATTAAATATAACGACCTTCTTTGAAATATGGGTTATGTACTTATTACTCTTAAATTATAGACCGTCCCTAATAATTTATATTTTATAACAAAATTCATATTTCTGCGGCTTTAATAATAATTTATATAATCATATACAGAAACTTTTATTGATGATAATTTATTTAAGAACTACTAGAAGTAAATGATACTAATTTTACGGATTTCGTCGCGTTAAATTTTACTATTATTAACCCGACGTTTCGAGCGCTTTACAGCACGCATGGTCACGGGAGGACTGAGGTGACAGATGTCCTGATGTCATAGTTAACCCGGAGTACCTTCAGCTTTTAATTATTATTTTTTATTTTCATAAATAGATAACAAGATTAAACGCGATAAAATCCGTAAAATTAGTTTCATTTAAATGTGTAGTGCTCGCTTAAATATAAGAAATCTTATTGGAAGTAACTTAAGACTTACAAGTGTAAGTCGTGCCAGTACGTCTAAGATGAAAAACATTTAGTACTTCCATTACCATTCTGCCTGTCGAGCTTGACAATCACGATAAATCTTCTAAAACTGGAAGAGGCTTACATATATTTATTTCTTTTATTTATTTATTTGATCTTTATTACACATCAATGTACAAGAAAAATAACATTTAAAAAACAAAAACATTCAAACCAAATGGTATAGCAATCGGCGGTCTTATCGCTAAGAGCGATTTCTTCCAGACAACCGGTAAATGGACATAACTGAAGGAACTATTAAAGAGGGTGTGCCGGCGATTAATATATAGCAATATAAATATATTATAAAATAATAAATACAAATATATACCAAATATATACTTACGTACACACATACATTAAAATAAAATATATATATACATAAATATACACATACATAAATATCGAAAAAAGTGTTTAAAATGAAAGCGACAGGTAGTGACATTTGACGAGCCTTTTGAATACTACGAGTATTAAAGACTGAGCACGTCTAACTTCCACAGGTAATGCATTCCATAGACGCACGGCCTGCACAGTGAAGGATCTTATATTCAACAGATATATTCAACAGCGATATGATAAACTTTCTTTTCGGCAATACACATATAGGCAAAACTCTTTTTTGATACGTCCGTGTAGAACTTACAATGAAGTTTATGGTAAAATAGACTTGGACCTCTTCAATACCAGTGTTGCTCAGCTCAAAGTTATTTTGGCGAAACAATTCTTTCGCTGAGTATGTTGTTACTTTTGTTCTAGTTTGAGTGTGTTTTGTTTGTTATTTCCTCATATACCCGTTGTCTAATCTGCCGACTAATGATTTCTTTATTGGTTTAATGTTTAGCGGTGAAAACTTTTAAATGGCCTTGTTATTTCTACTTGACTTTAATATTATGTAATGCTAGCTGTAAGTTTTCGAAATAAAAAAATAAATAAAAACTAAATAAAAATAAGTAGCTGTACAGGAGGTTCGTTGTATTAGTGAAGGGACGAGCGCTGTGTAGTAAAAAATAGTAAAGTAACAGCCTATAAATGTCCCACTGCTGAGCACAGGCCTCCTCTCATTTCTGAGAGGGTTTTGTTGTGATGTTTTCCTTCACCGCAGAGAACGTGGTAAATCAGCAATTAATTACAATTAACAATTTTAGTGGCGCCGGCACCGGGAATCGAACCCAGGACCCTCGCGTACAATGAAAATTAAAGCGAGCGCCTAGCCCCTGAGCTACCACGGCATGTAGTGGCACGCTGTGTAGTGCCACATAGAAATATTCTGGGTGACGCAGTAATTGTTGCAAATTTTGCATCAGGTAAACAGCTCGTGAATGTCTTCCATAAACAAATATCCATGAATGCGCTTTTTCACTGGTGGTAGTATTTCTATGCAGGAATCCGTCTAGGAAGGTACCACCCCAAGGTCAGTTATTCTGCCGTGAAGCAGTAGTGTGCGAACATTACTGTGTTTCGGTTTAAAGGGCACTGCGAGCACTTACCGTCAGGTGAACGTTTTGCTCGTTCCGCCACTTATATGAAATAAAAAAAACCTCAAACTACACATACAAAGTAGAAGCATAGGTTATTCCCAAAATTCATAAAAACCTTAATATGACCGAATTCGCTTCACACGGGAAATCTATAGTGTTAACCATATTAATGACAGATACAACCCGTGTTAGCACTATTTATTGACCAGTGAACTAAGCCCATCTATCTCCAAGTGTTGAAGGGGAAAGCGGCTAAAAATAAAAATGTGTTCACACGTACAGAGGTTAAGTTAGAGTGGTTGAAATTTATGTGGGATGAAGGAAAGACTGCTGTAAAGTCTTTAGCGCGCCGGCGACCGTGAGAAGAATAGTTTTGTACAGTTTTGATAACGTTTATATCTTGCTTCTGAAATGTGTTTGTGATGGATTGATATTCAAATAGGAAATATAATAATACACAAATGCAATTAGTAAAGTTTATGCAATTACAATGACGGCAGCCGTGAGCCGGACGCTCGCCTTAATTTTCATAGTATGGGAACGAGCAGAGTTCGATGTCCGGCGCCTCTAAAATTTTAAGTGCTTATTAACCATTTGATTCAAAGTGAAGAACTACACAGTAGGGAAACCTGCATGTCAATCCGCATTGGAGCAGCGTGGCGAACTCTTCCCGGAGACTTAAGAACTGATGTCTCGGGATGACGTGCGCAGAGTGGCGCGAGAAATGTTCTGGATGGCACAGCATTTTTTATGTCATACGTTGCACTTACCATTAGGTAAACGATTTGCTCGTAGGCACGCTTTGGGCAGCTTGGCGGTGTAAAAGCCTCTCAAAAATGAGAAGAGGTCTGGGCTCAGCACTGGGACATTTCCTGTTACTTTTTTTTTATTTTTACAATTACATGTTTTGAACATCCATACTAATATTATAAATGCGATAGTAACTCTCTTTGTCCCTCTGTTTATTTGTTACCTTTTCACGGCTGAACCACTGAACCGATCTTAACTAAATTCGGCACAGAGATAGCTTGCGTCTTGGAGATGGACATAGGACATTTCCTCCATTTCTCTTCCCATTTTATGCTGGAAAATTAATATAGTTACCACGGTATATTCAAAAACACCTAAATCTCCCAATATAAAACACTGTTGATGACTCCGGCTGCAAACCCGGATCTCGACGTAAAAGACCACTAAGCTACGTAATCGTCTAGCAGCCTCTAAGCTTGTTGGTCAAAGTTCTTGTTTTATAAGAAGAAATTGAAGAAAGAAAGGGAAGTTTATTTGAAGTTTATGTGGGTATAATAGAAAATATATTATATAATAAACGAAACTTATAGGTACTTCTTTCGTTGAAGAACACATTTTCATTTAATTTAATTTTAATTAATTAACTTGGCTGGTATTATTACTGTTATGGGCAGGCGTTGCACGAATCAAGTGAACGATTTGACCGTTTAAAAACTACAATGTATGTTAATACAGCATATCAATTGCAACTGCGTAGTCTAGTGGTCAGAGTACTTGAATTTTATGCTGCGCGTCATGGGTTCGAATCCCAGTCGGAGCCAACATTTGTGCAAAAGCACAACTTGTTGATTTCAGGTCCGGTTATGTTACATTTAAAATATATGTCTGTAAATCTCACGGTACCAAAGAAACAAGTGTGGAGCCTTTTAAAAAAATATATTTTATATAACGGCTCGGTTGACGTCGTGGCTACGCGTTCAACTTCAGCGACAAAGATCGCGTCTTCGATTCCCAATTCGAATAGAAATTTATAGAATCAGGCGTTACTTTGCGTAAATCCATTATAATGAAGGAAAGTAAGTTAATTTGCTAAGATCCGCATGCAAAATGTAAAAATGGTGTACATTACCCAGTTTTTTGAAGAACACCGCCCGCCCTCCCTTAGTCGCGTGCACCAGCAAACTAACACCGCCACCAGGAACCGCCACCAGGTTCCCTCCACCAACATCGTTTTGGGGCGAAGCACGTGTCGTGTTCCCGACTTCAGTGGTGTATATTAACTAGTGGTAATATTGTAGTGGTTGGTGGAGGGTACCTGGTGGCGGATAACTTACTTTCCTTCATTTTTTTATTGTATAAAGTGACGAAACGAGCAAAACGTTCACCTGATGGTAAGTGCAACGTCCGCCCACAACAAATGCTGTGTCACCCAGAATACTTCTGTGTGACACCACACTGCGCCCGTCACCCTGAGACATCAGTTCTTAAGTCTCAAATGCCCAGTGCTTACGCTAGCTCACAGTGCCCATCAAACCGAAACCCAGTAATGCTTGCACACTACTGCTTAACGGCAGAATAACTGACCCTGGGGTGGTGCCTACCTAGACGGATTCCAGCATAGGAATCCTGCCACCAGTAAAATAGATATTTGTATGAGTAACAGATAGTTGCTTCTTAGTCTGGATGTTTGTGCATGTGTAAGTGTAGACTTTCAAAATTCTAGTGTGGGGCAAGGTTTTTTTCTTTAAACATATCATCGTCATCTTTTCAGCCTATCACTTGTCCACTGCTGAACATAGGCCTCCCCATAGAGGGGTATTTTGCCATAGTTGCTACGCTGTGCAGACGGGTTGGTTCCTAGCATGCTGCTGTTCAATCAAATTCAATCTCCTGGTTTTTATTTTCCCTTTGTCGATTTTACGACCCTCACGGGAGATTCATATTACAAAATATTAAAAAAAGTAAAGTAACAGCCTATAAATGTCCCACTGCTGAGCACAGGCCTCCTCTCATTTCTGAGAGGGTTTTGGAGCTGCTTGGCCGACTTCACATATCCTCGAAATATTTCTATTCCTCGGAGGTGCAGGTTTCCTCACGATGTTATCCTTCACCGATAAGCACGTGGTAAATCAGCAATTAAAATTGTAGAACAAATTTACAGGTGCTGACACCGGGGATCGACCCAGGTTACTCGCGTACTATAAAAATAAAGGCGAGCCAGGCCCCTGAGTTACCACGGTTTAAAATATACGACACAAAATATACATTACACTTCTGCTAAAAACTCTAAAGCATACATTTTAGTTTGTACAATTTACCGGTTGTTGCTTTTGACAATATGAATAGATATATTTTTATTGTTCATCTTATATAAAATAAACCTTAAATAATATATATATATCTTAATACTAAAAGTTTCGTAGCAATAATGTAGCTGGCTAGTAATTGGCTTGTCTAAAAAATTGCCAAATTAGCGAGATATTTTACTTAATGTTAATAAAGGATAGAAAAAAAATTAATTTGCTAAGACCTAGTTCATTATGAGTATCACTGTGAGGGGTAAAAGAACATATAGCTGATGTGAAGCATCATCGCTGAAGGAAGTCTGCAGTGTGTCTGGATCATCAAAACCATGATAAACCACAAATCCTCGAAAAAGAACACCGATTCCTACCAAGGATGATTCGCTATTAAAATTGTAAAACATCCTTATTTCAATAGAGAAGATGGTCGGGTACTACCACTAGCTTGGGATCCTATAATTAATAAAATTAAATCAAAAAACTGGCATACCACTGCAAGACTTCAATACATAGTTAGCTCTTTCTGCGTAGGTCGGACCAAAAATAATAATTAAAAGCTGAAGGTACTCTGAGTTAACTATGACATCAGGACATCTGTCACCTCAGTCGTCCCGTGGCCCATGGGTGCTGTAAATCGCTTTATAAATAACAAAATAAAACGCGATAAAATCCGAGAAATCTAGTTTTATTTAAATTATGAAACGACTTCAACCTTTGTGTACTACTTGACATAATTCGAATACCATTATCGACAAAGAAGAAGGTTTTTCATAACTACAAAGATCTGTCACAATCAAAAGAAGTCAATTTCAAACAATAACTACAGCAGAACCCGCAGGAAGTTCAGATTAAATTTCATATTTGAAAACTGTATACAAAATACAACTGAACGTGTAATATAACTCATTCACAAACATAATCCTTTCCTACACAAATATATCGTTCTAGTTCTAGTCATTGACCACATTCTTATATCGTTGGGATAAAGGCGATTTTTGAGAAACTCCATTATGGAGTACTCCAGGTATTATTCTCATGAGACATCTCAATGACAAGTAAAAGCTACTCATTCTTATGACAGATTATGGGATATTTATGACTCATTATATCATTTTTTTCTCGATCAGCAGGGGTGCGGGTGTAAAGCGCCTGGGACGATAATTTGAATAACTGTGTCGAAAATACAGGATGGTTTAATTATTAAAGTTATAATATTTACAGTGTGTTTCGAACACATTTTTGTAGAGAGTGATTTTCCTTAAGTATTTTCAGAATTATTATATTAGATGAATAAGAATATAATCTAATTATTTCCTATCGATGTGTCGTAGAAGTCGACTAAGGTATTATATGGACAACGTTCATTCGTGAAGAATAACACCATAACATGCAATGATGTCGGTATACTGCTTGTGGGAACGGAATGGGGAGTAAGAATTTTTTGACTCGTATCAAAATGGTGGCGTCGTGGTGCGCCACCCGTCACGTCCCGTTTCCTACGTGGGTGTGTAAGTAGGAAAAATGCGTGACTGTATGTATGTATGTAATAAATTAATGACCCGTGATAACACAGGCGCCATATATACGAGTAAATTTAGTGAAACATATTTCAAAGACATGTGAAGTCTGCCAACAATCAATGGATCAGCGTGGCGGATTCTTTCCTGGCCCCAGAAATGAGAGAACGCCTGTGCTCAGCAGTGGGGCATTTATATGCTATTACCTTTAAACTATAATGACGACAATCTGCTGGTTTAACGTTTTATTGCAACGGGCGATTTTAACAGCTGGGGAAGAGTCTAAAGACATCCGAACACAAAAGTCACTAATTTGTGTCTCGTCAAATATTGTTTAATTTTGAAAAAAAATATAGGAATAACGTTTTTTTTTTGTTTTAATAATGACAATTATTTTATAATCATCATGTACATTTGGAACGGATTTAAAAATTAAGAATTCGCTAGAGACAATACCAGTTGAGCTTCTTAGAAGCGAAATGTTTTGACTACACAGACCACATTTTTTTTCTTCATTCTCTTCTATAGCCGGTTCTTATCCTTTGTTCCGGTGATTATGGTTGTGTGGGGAACGGCGGGGCGCGTGATGCTTTGGCATTTGTTTGAATTACTTTTGTTTGTTCTGGTGTGACATTTGAATTTGGAACGACGCTTTTTTTTAATTATTTTTGCATTTTGCAGTTAAGTGGCAAATGTAAATACAAAACACAAAGTTCTGTTAATCATGGTGTCATTTACCGCTTCAGTCACATTAGACTGCAACGAAATGTAATAATATTTCCTCGTAATGAAACAATTACATCAATTATATTGTTGCCAGTTAATATGTAAAGTGAAAAGTAAATTTATTTTTATTTAGAATGGATGGAACCGTTTCATACATTTTAAACTTTAGAGTGTGTTGTGGTATTCCTATGCAGGAATCCGTACCACCGCAATACCAGTTATTTTGCCGTGAAGCAGTAGTTTGCAAAGATTACAATCAATCTGAATGGCACTGATAGCTAGTTGATATAACTAGTGTATATGAGATTTAAGTACTACTGTCTCAGGGTGATGAACAGTGGTGCCGAACAGAAATTGTCTGGGTGATAAATCATCTAAAACATACATACATACATAAGATCACGACTGTATGCCATAAGGGGTAGTCAGAGACTGGGCACTCACTGCAAAAACAGATGACTGATATAATGCACTTGGTGTGATAGGTGGAGGGCCCATCGCCACCATGCGCTGTTGGGTGCATAGTGTAGTTAATTCCTTACTCGCCTTTTACGAGATCCATTGGATGAGATGGAGTGGTAGTATTCTTTTAACGAGCCGCCACCACACGGCTTTCATTCATTCAATCATTTAAAAAAGTTAAAGTTTCAGCCTATAAATGTCCCACTGCTGAGCACAGGCCTTCTCTCATTTCTGAGAGGGTTTACCGTACTTACCATTACTGTCAATAATAAAATAATGGTCACATGACATAAAATAGCGACAACTTCTAAATACTGTCGCGAGCTATCAAATGGGCAGGAGATATTATAGTGTCACAAGTGTATGTGCAAACACAAGCATTCGCTCGTACAATCATACCCGCGCCCGATGTAACGTTAATACGATAAGATAGACTTGGGTGCAGTGTAAGAAACGCGGGGACAAACACAACACAATCAGACCCGAAGACCAACAATTTGTGTATTAGCACAAATGTTGGCTCCGGCCGGGATTCGAACCCAAGACCCGCGGCGTAGAAGTCAGGTACTCTGACCACAAGGCCACGCGGTCAACTTATATTAAGCATTGTATCAAGGGTTCAGCTACTACACCAAAGATATCTTTCTGTGCGAAACAAGCATATCTTTCCTATAGCCGGTGTTACATTCATCTAGAATGGAATCCTTTTGTACAAACAGATTAACAAAAAAAATATTTTATATAGATATATGAGCTTATATATAATATACATATTTGCCGTGTGTTGGCGGCTTAAGAGAATCTACCACCCCATATTATTCCGTGGGTGTCGTAAAAGTCGGCAGAGGGAAAATAAAAATCAGAAGAACGGCAGCAGCAACTTCCTGGAACATCTGAATAAATAAACTGCGGTTGCCAATCCGCCTGCCAAGCGTGAAAAATATGGCAAAATCACCCCGAAACGAGAGCTCCAAACTTTTGTGTCTATCTGTGTGGAAGGCCTACGTTCGGCGGTGGACTAGTGACAGGCTAAAATTATGTTGATGATTGATATATATCTAATAATATCATATTAGCTTAATGATCTTATAATTAATAAGATCATATTAGCATGGAGTATGTTAGATGTTCTCCTAGCCGATTTCGACCACGGCGACAACCGCCGACTACAGTCGAGAGCCATCAACTGCGCAGGACAGAAGTGCCACAAGTGTACGCGCAAATACAGAGGCACTCACTCGTCCTAACCTACCCGCGCCCGATGTAACGCTGATGCGATAGGATGCAGTGTCAGAAACACGGGTGACAATCACAACACAACCAGACCCGCAAACCAACAATTAATGTTTTAGCAAAAATGTTGGCTCCGGCTGGGATTCGAACCCAGTACCCGCGGCTTAGAAGTCAGGTACTCTGACCACTAGGCCACGTGGTCGTCAATATGTATGTTAGGGCAGTATAATGATATTTTTAAATCAGTCCTATTCCAAAATTGTAAAGCTCACTCTTTTCCTTTCAATTTAACATTTGCACGCCAATTATTACGTGTAACTACATTCTGATTTTCATCGTTATAAATCATTCGGTAGAAGCGTAATTTATTCCCAATACCTAGTAGTAATGACTGTTTAATAGGGTGTGTATCAAAAGCATCTATAGAATTGGTTTTAACTCTAAATCGACTGTTAATTAAAACGTGAGAAGTGTGCCAAAGCGAGCGTCGCTTAACTTTTATCATCAGTCTCTAATGAGCATAGTATCGATAGCAGAAAGGAGCAGGGGTCATGCAATTCAAACTCGGTGAGGTGTTGAGTAAACTCCGCACATGAACAAAACTTTGAAATGAATAGAGTCGTCGTTTACGTGTTGAATTAATTAGCCTTTGTGAAGAATTCTGCTAAAAAAGATGGTACAAACTACAGTATAAAATAAAATAAGAATTAACAAGCCTGTAAATGTCCCACTGTTGGGCACAGGCCTCCTCTCATTTCTGAGAGGGTTTAGGAGCGTGGAATAGTCCACCACGCTGCTCCAATGCGGGTTGGCGGACTTCACATGGCCTCGAAATATTTCGATTCCTCGGATATGCAGGTTTCCTTACGATGTTTTCCTTCACCGCTGAGCACTTAAAATTTTAGAACAAAATTAGAGTTGCTGACACCGGGGATCGAACCCAGGTTAATCGCGTATTATGAAATTAAAGGCGATCGCCCGGCCCCTGAGCTACCACAGCATTGTATAAAAGTATTTTGTTTTAATTACATCTATACAAATAACGCCTAAATTAAGAGAATCTACCACCCCATTTCATCACGTGGGTGTCGTAAAAGTCGACAAAGGTAAAATTAAAACCAGAAGATGGGTAGCAGCGTCTTCCTGGAACATCTGAATGAAAAAACTGCAGTTGCCAACCCGCCTGCCAAACGTGGCAAACTATGGCAAAATCCGCCAAATTTTTTATCGGAGAAAGTGGAGAGATGAAAAAAATATTCACCTGATGGTGGCTTACTCTTATCCTAATAATGATCATCATTATCATCATTAGTATATAATATCCCTGTTTAATATAATATGTATTATTTATATTGTATTAGTAGCATGTATTCGTATATTATGTCATATAGTATTTATGTATGTGTGTGTATGTATGAGTATGTGTATATTCGTTTATTTATTTAATAATATTATATTTCTTTTAGTAACCGCCATCGCTGTTTACTCACTGCCCTAAGGTTGACTTGCAGAGAACGCTTTTAGCATTAAGAACGACTTTTCTCCCTTTACTTAATGATTCAATCATCCTGAGACATCAGTTCTGTAGTCCCATATGCCCAGTAGTTTCGCTAGCTGTTAGTTCCCTTCCGTACGAAACACAGTAATGTTTGCACACTACAGCTTAACGACAGAAAAACTGTCCTACTTAGTATTACCTACCTAGACGGATTTCTGTATAGAAATCCTACCACCAATGGCTAACTGCTAGAGAATGTCTATAAGCATTTTTTACCAATCCAAGAGTGTCGATTAAGGCAAATCTTCCACACTCTATGACTAAACCTGTATGTATTGACAATTCCAACGCAGCTAAAAACTTCGACAAGCCCCAAATGGTGTTTAGTCCCACTAATTCTTATAATAACTACAGGAAAATAGAGGATGAATGAATTTCTTACTTACCAACAGAAGGCTACTTAGATAAAAAGCATCACAAGTTTACTTTATTATCTGCGGTTCACAGAAAATAATTAAAAAAAAATTAACGTTTAAAGTCGGGTCGACATATTTTATGAGCTTTAAATCGCACATTAAAAATCACATCCATGCTTACACCTTGGAAATAAGACGTAATTTCGCTCATCATTTTGCAAATAACTCGATATTGGCAGAACGCAAATCTCCGCAAAAACATTATCGTATTGATATGTGTTTTGAAACGATCGCCATCACGTCTCAAGCAAAGCTAATCCTCGTAATTGGCTTGAAAACCACCAACCAGCTTAAGAAATAAAAATGTCTACTGCGCTATTACGAAAACAAACTGAAAAGGAAATATTTTTACGAATGACTGTTCATGTTTTATGACGAATAATAAATTTATTGAGACGCGGGTTTAGTGCTCGAATTTCACATTTATTGTGCAAGACAAACATTATTTATTTTCTAGTATGTATTATGACAGTTGCAATGTACATGACGTTTCTTTTAACCTCACTCCTTATATTTTTCTCTCTGCAATTAAAAAAAACAACGCTTTTGTACACATCAAGTGCTTTTACAAGTTTTATGAAAATACTTTTAATTTTTTACAAATATGAAATGGCGTATCATTATTTGGTCCAGTCTGAGTCGTCGGGTCATTTCCAATTGCTGCATCCACATACGACCCACTAACGAAATAGACTCGTTACATGGCACGTCAATCATGTCCGCGTGTCTGTAATGTTCAATTGGATTAATATAAACGTTACAAATAGTAATCAAATGTGCTCTTTGTTACATCGCCAAACGATTTTTTAAGTTGACCTCGTGTACTTAGTTTTAGAAGAGCTGCAGTAGTCATAGACAGGTCACTCGGATTATTGTGGAATTTAGTTAATAGAATTAGGCGTTACTTTGCAGAAATCCATTATAATGAAGGAAGGTAAGTGACTTTGCTAAGATCCGCATGCAAAATATAAAAATGGTGTATATTACCTAGTTTTTTGAAGAGCACCGCCCGCCCTCCCTCAGTAGCGTGCACAAGCAAACTAACACCGCCACCAGGAACCGCCACCAGGTACCCTCCACTAACCACTACAATACCACCACTAGATAATATACACCACTGAAGTCGAGAACACGACACTTGTTTCGCCCCAAAACGAGGCATTATCAAGCGTCATAGACTGTACGACAGACGGCCGCCGAGTTGTCACTCGTGTTTTCACTCTGGTACCTGGTGGCGGTTCCTGGTGGCGGTGTTAGTTTGCTTGTGCACGCTACTGAGGGAGGGCGGGCGGTGCTCTTCAAAAAACTAGGTAATATACACCATTTTTATATTTTGCATGCGGATCTTAGCAAAGTAACTTACCTTCCTTCATTATTGTGGAATTTATTATAACTCAGATGTTAATAGCGATCTCGTAATTTCATGACCTAGCTGATGTATCGATGTACGAGCATATTACATACATATTTTATTTAAAATAAAATACAAGGTGAGAGTTTATTTCAGTAAAAAATAAAGTATACAATCGGTTACGTTTATGATTATGGCATTAGTTAGTGACTGTGTGAGCTAAAACACATTATGTTCTTAACCTTGGTAACAGTGGTATTGGACCCTGATATATGAAATTTGTAGATGGTCTCTAATGACAGTTTGAGAACGCTTTAACGAGGAATGGATCATCACCATTTAAGCCTATTACTAGTCCGTTGCTGAACATAGGCCTCCACCATAGATTGCCACAAAAAGTTGTAGCTCTCATTTTGGAAGTATTTGGCCATAGTTGCCACGCTTGGCAGGCGGGTTTGGATTCGCAGTTTATTTATTCAGATGTTCCAAGAAGATGCTGCTGCCCATCCTTCGGTTTCAATAATCCTTCCTTCGACTTTTACGTCACCCACGGAATGAGATGGATGGTGGTTCTTCAAAAAGTAGGTAATACTCATATCCATTTTAGTTTAATTTCATATCCTTATGTTTAATTTCCTATCCAAATTATCTTAATTTTTAATAAACTTCAGAAAAATGACATTTAATCAAGAGTTAAATGTATGTAGTAGTGCAAGTATGGTGGCCGAGGGTTTGCAAAAGAGTAACCCGTCCCAACACTATGCTCGAAGGGTCAGATCGTGCCAATTGTGCAGTACTGAAACTCTATACTTACAAGTGGAGTCCAGAGAAACCATATTAAATATAAAATTACCTAAATAATATATAATGAATGACCGTGTGGTGGCTATAATCTTCAACTCGACAGAAAGAGGGAAGTAGCAGAAGAAGTGCAGCATCTTCCTAAAACATCTGTATAAATAAACTGGGGTTTACTGGCAAAATCACTCCTAAATGAGAGCCACAAACTTTTGTGGCAATCTGTGGGGGAGGCCTATGTTCAGCAGTGGACTAGTAATAGGCTGAAATGGTGAATATATTATGAAGTGAACATTGTCTACTATCAAAGGTTTCTAAAAAAAACTGTGTACTTAAATAAAAAAAATCCTATGCATGTAATAAAATAAAACTACGTAGTCGAGATAAATAACGTTGAATCAGCGGTTTAAATATCCATATATTTTTAGTGTTAGCACTTCTAGCAGCCATTACATCTATGGTTTGGAAACACTGTCCGCCTGTCAATATTCAAAGCATGGGTGATGTATGGAATATTTGGCATTTTTCCGACAGGGGCTGCGATCATTGATCATTATTAGAGTGATGTGAGCGCGCGCCAACGATCCAACTAACACGATTACAATCGCTTTATGCGCGTTAATGTCAGTGAGAATTAATACTTGTATTTTTTGTTAAAATTCTTCTTTGTTGTATTTATTAATTTTTACACAACGTTTGAATTACTTATGTTTTATATTATTGGTTAAATTTTCGAAACTTAAAATCACTGTCCTGGGTCCTGAAAACCGGGAGATGGGCATCAGCATCTTCCCAGAACATCTGAATATTTAAACTGCGGTTGCCAACCCACCTGCCAAGCGAGGCAACTTTGGCAAAAAACCACCCAGTTGTGAGCTACAAACTTGTGGCAGATGTCTCAGGGTAAAGACGGTAGCATGGTGACACACCATTTATTATGGGCAGACGTTGCACTTACCAACAGGGTGAGCCTTTTGCTCACGTCGTCAGTTTCTTCTATAAAAAAAAACATTTAATAAGAATACTACTAGAGCTAGCAGATATTTAGTAACAAAAAACCTATGTATTATATTTTGTTATGTCACTATCAATTAAAATCGAAAAAACTTCTATCGTAGTTTTCTATCGGAAAATAATTGTATTGAAATATAACTTTAAATTAAAAGTTGAATAACATGTACCGTTAAAAGTGATATGAAAACATTTTAATAGGCAAGTTGAAATGCTAGATTCGCCGACAGATATATGCCTCACGCATGCCTCTGCGCACGGAAGCCCGACGGACAACAAGCGCGCAGGCAAATCCACACGCCTCTCATTAGACGCGTGACATGTTCAATAGGTCTTATTTCTCGTTGTGTACATACATAGTATGCCTATACTGTATTTCAACAGATTTCTTAGTAGGCGATAGGTGTCCGGCGGAGTAGAATAGCACCTACCTCTTTCCTACCGAGATGTCGTAAGAGGCCATTGAGTTATTGTACGGGCAGCCTTTATACGTGCAAAATAACACCACAATATACAATGCTGTCACTATACGGCTCGTGGGAACGCAATGTAAGAAAGAATGTAGTAAGACTTTTTTGATCCATACCTAGATGGCGGCGACGTGGTCCTCCACCCGTCACGTCCCGTTTCCCGCGAGAGCGAAAAGTTGGCTACGTGAGTGGCCTCTGCCTACCCTTTATATAGTAAAAATTATATATGTATTTCTTAGTACTAAATACTATAAATGTTCTTCTTCTGAGTACAGACCTCCGATAATTTTGAGAGAGTTTTCTAGCCGGGAAGAGTACGCTACGCTCCTCAAATGAGAGTTGACGGACTCCAGCATTTTCAGGAAATATTTTTATTTCTCAGACATCCAGGTTTCTTCACCGCTAAGCACGTAGTAAATCAGGACTTAAAATTGCAGAAAAACTTTAGACGATGCCACCAGGGACCAAACTCAGATCACTCGCGTACTATGAAATTAGAGGCCAGCACCCGACCCCCCTGTTACTCACGGCTGTTCATTTATTAATTTATCAAAAACGTTACACGACACGACGATTTCTAATGTATCGTGGTTATATTTATATATGTATGTATGTATATGGTTATCGCATTACATATTAATAATAATTTCACATGCACAACACAACCAGACCTGTAAACTAACAATTTGTGTTTTTGCACAAATGTTGGCTCCTAGAACTCCGGTACTAAGTCCACTACCGGTACTAGGTCACGCGTTCGATTACCAAAATGTGCTTCTATTAAATATTTAAAGTGAAAATGAGAGATTTGTTGCATTCCTTTAATTAGTCAACTAGTATAGGATACACTACTAGTAGTGGATACACTATACACACTATACAGAACATAGAAAAGCGTATTAATATAAAAACAGATAAATTGACAAATCATCACAGTACATAACCAGTTTTTGTTGAAAAATATTGTAGTTTTCACATTCTCAATTTATTAGATTTGTTTGGGACTGACTTTTACCATCCTGAAACGCAACTCTGCTCTTCGCTTAACCACAAGGTACATACGTGGGCTGTCAACCTTTTGCCTTGTCGATAAATTAAAAAATGGCTTCTTGCAAAATACACTTTTGTGAAATCGGGCTGTTTTGATAAGAACACCACATAGTTCACATCAGTATCTTATAGTTACGTAATGTATAGATAAATATTAGATACTACGAAAATATGTACTTAAAATGTCGTCCAGCAACAGAACAGAAGAAAAACAGAGGTTACTTGTGCATCTATTTAGTACTTAAAAGTTTTTTTTGTTTCAATTGCCGGAGAAACCCACAAAAAGAATTCATTAGTAAATGTACAATCAACGTAACTACTACATACTGGTAGTAGTTTTGGTAAGTTGGCAAAGTGTATGAGATAACTTGTTAGGTTCAGTGTGGCATTTTATTTTAATTTTATAAAATGACGAGTCCAGCAATACGTTCATCTGATGGTAAGTGCAACGTCTGCCTATAACAAATGCTGTGTTATTCAGAATATTTATGTGTGGCGCAGTGTGGTGCACAATGCGCCCGTTACCCTGAGACATCAGTTCATAAGTCTCATATGCCCAGTGACACTAGCTCACAGTGCCCTTCAGACTGAAGCACAGCAATGTTTTCAAACTATCGCTTCACGGCAGAATAACTGGCCCTGGGGTACCCTATGGGGTACCTTATGCAGGAATCCGTCTAGATACCCTACCTAGACATATTCCTGCACCAGTTTCTTTGTTGCCAACAAAAAAGTATTTTGTTATATTAATTTACCGGTGGTACGATTCCTATGCAGGAATCCGTCTAGGTAGGTACCACCCCATGGCCAGTTATTCTGCCGTGAAGCAGTAGTGTGCAAACATTACTGTGTTTCGGTTTGAAGGGCACTGAGAGCTAGCGTAATAACTGGCCATATGAGACTTAAGAACGTATGTCTCAAGGTGACGGGCGCAGTGTGGTATCATACAGAAATTTTCTGGGTGACACAGCATTTGTTATGGGCAGACGTTACACTTATCATCAGGTGAACGTTTTGCTCGTTCCGTCACTTTTATGAAATAAAAAAACAGCGTTTTTATCAAAATTGCAAAATACATTTTAATTCAATATATTAACATTTAATCAATGAATAATGCTATTTAATGACCCCTTTAGGTATTCCATATGTATAGATATATAGACCATATGTATAGATATATAGGTGTATAGACAAATATGCAAGCCCTTTTTTATTATTTTTTACCTCCGTTTTAACAAAATTTATATACCTAATACCATCATTAATCCATATTGAAATGGAAATTTAAATTCATTTTGATTTTAAATGACACAACAATATGACACTTAAATATGTTATGATCTTTTGTCGTTACTATATGCAACAGCCAAATCTAGGCTTAAGTGATCATTAAGTCACTATGAGCAAAACAATATTTTGTATCTTTAGATAAAATCTTTGTTTATGTAACATTCAAGCAGTTAATAAACGGGGTCGCAATAAATCAGCAATCTGAGCACATCTGCCATCTATTTCATAACACAACGTATGCAGTCTCCGTCATTAGGTCATCTAATGTAGGCAGAGTTGCACTTATATTTTGATATTCTGTACATATATTGTTCGGTTTCCCATTGCTTCTTAATTAACATGAAGACTATGTAACATTTACATTAACATTTTATATGATCACAATAACAATATATTCGTTACGAGCCACTGCGTTGCACTGCTCGAATTGCTTAATTCTCCGACTTTGTTTCTTTACTTATTCGACAAAAACGTATAAAGCGTAACATTGTTTTTATAATATCGATATCTTCTAATACTTACGATATCGGTTATTATAATATATCGAACGATCATCGAACGACGCTACTCTCTTCAAAATTATGTTACAGTCGAAAACTTCATAAAAACTCGTCAGTTCAATATACCCATCGGATTAAATTTTCGTTCAAGTCAAAAACATTCCAAGAAAATCGACTTATCGATGCGATCGTGTAAGACTTTACATATACAAAGAGTATACATACAAATATACATACAAAGAGTTACGCCCCTTTCCCATTCCGGGTTGGCAGAGACCGCCACTTGCTACGATCCTGACAAAGTCACTCCAAGTATACATCTCAAAATTTAAATTTCTTCAAGATTAATCTTATTTTCATGCTTCTTCTGCCAGACCAGACATTCACTTCCGTAAATAAGTGTGGTGACCAGAACTCCTATGTACAGCCAGTCGTGCCTTCTTAGATAAGTTCTGGCAACGCACTCGGAATTCCCCTGGTATTGCGGATGTTCATGAGCGGCGGTGATCACTTACCATCAGGTGAGCCGCTTGCATCTTCTCCTAATAAAAAAAACCACATATTGTTATGTAGGGCCCTATATACTTAATTTCCTGCCACAACTTTTTGCTCAATATCACTGTCGTACTTTCCGTCTCTCGTAAATTTTGAACCCAAGTTTACAATCTCTTTCACTTGTTCCGCTCTTTCTCTTTCAATCAGAACTCTGCAATCCGTCATACTCTTTCTATATCTTCTCTTTCAAAAACCATTACTTTCGTCTTATCTACATTAATTTTCATTCCTTTGCTTTGTAAAGCACCATGTATAATATTAAGCATAGCCTGCCTAAGATATTATAACCTGATCATCGGCGTATAGGAGGAATTTGATGATTATAGATTACGCAAACGGTCGGTCGGTCGATTATACATTATACAATATAAAATAACTAGTTTTCGGTTACACAAATATATTTTTATTGGATAAAGTGGCGAAACGAGGAAAACGTACAACTGGTGGTAAGTGAAACGTCTGCTCTTGAAGCAGTTCTGGTAGAGAATGCCTTTAGGCATTAAGTCTAGCCATATGTACCACATGTGCATAAAAGTTTAAATAAATAAATAAATAAAATATGATGTTTCACCAAGTGATTACTAGCTCTCAATGTGCCTTCCGACCTAAAACACAGTAATGTTTGCTCACTAGTGCTTCACGGCATAACTAGCACTGCTCTGACCCTAGACCAGGGAATTGAAATTATTTTGGGCGAGAGACCCATTTTCCTAAATGAACTGATACCTCAGACCCCCATAGCCAAATAACTTTTAAATTTCCTTTTGTTGTTTTTTTCTATTGAAAAATACATACGGTAAAAATAAATAGACATATCATTCAGTAAATATCAAGTGTAATTAATAATTATTAATACAAAATACGGAAAAATACTTAATCAGGCAATTATTTTTACATTAAAATCGCAAAGTAAAGATTAAAAATTAGTGTGATGGATGAACCTGGTGACTTCCTACCAATCTATCTAAAATCAATCTAGCCAAAGGTATTGGTGAGTTGCAGCCTTTAATCTCCACTTTCGCTATTTGGGTTCTCTATTTTGTCATAATGTTCAATGCGTAACCACACTGAAGCCTTTTTTGACTAGGTACGATGATGGAAAAGCGATAAGGTAAAAGGAAGGAAAAACAACACAACATTGAAACAGTATCCTGACTGTTTCAATGTTGCGTTGCAACCAGAACTTCTGATAGCCTTGGTTGAACTTCTGCTTAAGCTCCTCGTTTGTGCTGATTGGTAATCAACTCTTGTAGCATTATCACATTGGCTTCTTCCACCATTTCCACCACCATTTCAGCCTACCATTAGTCCACTGCTGAACATAGGCCTCCCCCATAGAGTGCAACAAAAGTTTGTAGCTCTCATTTTGGGGGGATTTTGCCATAGTTGCCACGCTTGGCAGGCGGGTTGGCAACCGCAGTTTATTTATTATGATGTTCCAGGAAGATGCTGCTGCCCATCTTCTGCTTTTAATTTTCCCTCTGTCGACTTTTACGACACCCACGGGACGAGATGGGGTGGTAGATTCTCTTAAGCCGCTACCACACGGCCAAACGGCCACGGCTTCTTCCGTGGCTGTGATATTGTACGGATTTATTATCCATTGAGGAATTGGTAAATTTAAGAGATCTTCAAACCTCTTAGTAAAATTCTTGTGTAACGCGTCCAAGTGAGTGGTCTTTGACAAAATAACATCCTCTTGAAGCAGTTCTGGTAATTTTGACCAATGAGGAAACTGTGAATGTTATTTTCTGCTAAAATTTTGTTTATAAAGGATGAGTTTACCCACAAAGGCCGATATTATTAACTTTGTTTTAATCAAGTCGAGATTGTCACCCTGCAGCTGCAAATTAACTTTGTTTAATATACCAAATATATGAGTCAAGTAATAAATATCTGTTTTACAATTGTACAGATTTTCTTTCAAATTGGGATCTTTTCCTTGTAAAAACTCCAATACAGATTAAAAAATTGTTAAAAATCTTATTAAGCAAGAGCCTCTTGATAGCAGGCGACTTTAATGTGCAGAAATAAACGAGTAAAGACTGAGCAAATAATCGAAAGTTCAAAGAATTGCTTCGAATATTGTTGACAGCATTTATAACAAATTGTAAAGACTGATGCAATTGGACTCAATTTTTTGCTACTAAATGTTGTCTGTGAATAACGCAGTGAATGACCAGTACATCAGGCAGTTGTCGCTTTAAGTAAGCTATAAAACCACTATGACGACCAACCATAGATGATGCACCATCAGTCGCAACAGAAACAATGTTCTTCCATGGAATAGCTTTGTCGGTAAAAAAAAACGTTCCGCGGCCTGAGCATCAATCATTTTCATCTTTAATATATCAAACTTATTCTAACAACGGAGCTTCATTGCCGGGTAATGTAGACTCGTCTAACTGGAGAGAGAATCTGTTGGTCGCGACCCATCTCGTCTATTCGTCTCTGAACGGTGCTGAACGAACTTGTGCCCGCTTATCGACTTGTTGAGTTTTTCAAAAGTACAACAATTTTACTTCCTACTAAAATATTAGTCATTCTTATAACAAGTTAGTACACGTAACACAACTTCTACGTCTTCAAAGTTTCAAATAAGAACTTGTGTTAATTAATCGGGGTCAATTTTTAGACCTCGTCGACCCTTAAAATCAGTTTTCGTTTATGACGACCCCTGGGAAACCGAATTGGACCCCAAGGAGTCCCTGCGGTTTGGGAATCCCTGTCCTAAACGGATTGCTGCGGAATTCTACCAGTAAAAATATAAATTCTTCTCCCGAAAACTTCAAAATAAAAGCGATACGTATGAATAATGTTCAGATCTTCGATTAGACACTATCTTCGGCATCGATTAGTTGATGCAACATCCTAATTAAAAACCTGACCTTTATAAAATAACAAGGTAAGTAACAATATTTGCGACCTCGACACTTTTTACCCGCTAATGTACAGCGTGTCCTAAAAATCAAAAATGCGTATTTTTACGTATTTACACTAATATTATAGTCAGATTTGCACTAATATTACATAGATATACATCGTACATCCACACAAAAATTTTCAACCATTCACATTATCTTCGTGTTAATAAACATGTGTGTTGTAATTTTCGTTTACAAACGTGTATTAACAATAATTCTAGAAAGATTATAAATCTTTCCTGTTGAAGATCCATATGCAGGAATCCGTTTAGTTAGGTACCACCCCAGGCCAGTTATTCTACCGTGAATCAGTAGTGTGCAAACATAACTGTGTTTCTGTCTGAAGAGCACTGAGGGCTAGTGTGAACACTGTTTATATGATACTTAAGAACTGACGTCTCAAGGTGACAGGCCCAATAATGTTCTGGGTGACAGAGTATTTATGGGCAGACGTTGGACTTACCATCAGGTGAACGTTTTGCTCGTCTCGTCACTTTATCTAATAAAAAAAAGTATAATTGAGTATGTCTAACAAGTTTTCAATCAAACATTTCTTAAATTTAAATGCAAACGACGTAGATCAATATTTATAGACGCTTGCGAACTTATACAATATTTTAGTCCGCTTGTCGTGTTGTTTTTTAAATATCCCACGAACTATTTTATTTTCTGGCATTAAACTATCTTTTATCCGCCTTCAGGATGCAAGCGATCTCTGTACCAATTTTCGACAAGATCGGTTCAGAAGTTAAACCGTGAAAAGGTCACAAACTGACAGAGAAACTTAGACGGTTACTTTCGCATTTATAATACTACAAGCTGAAGCCTGCCACTACATCCGCGTGGATAAGGTTTTGTTAAAAATACCGTGACAACACTTGAATTAAAATAAAAAGTGTCCTCTCTCCGTCTCCAGGATGCAAGCTATCTCTGTACCAAATTTTGTCTAGACCGGTTCAACCAGGGCCAGTTATTCTGCCGTGAAGCAGTAGTGTGCAGACATTACTGTGTTTCGGATTGAAGGGCACTGAGAGCGAGCGTAATCACTGGGCGTATGAGACTTAAGAACTGATGTCTCAGGGTGACGGGCGCAGTGTGGTGCCACACAGAAATGTTCTGGGTGACACTGCATTTGTTATGGGCAGACGTTGCACTTGCCATCAGGTGGACGTTCCGCTCGTTCCGTCACTTTTATCAAATGAAAAAAGGGCGGTAACGCAAAAATACCGCAAAATCCTTTTTTTAAGACGAAAAAATTTTTAAAGTCCAAAGTTACAACAACAAAATAATAAATAGATTCCCACAACAGTAAAGAAGCCAGCAAGCATATCACCGAAATCCAGTGACGGCATTATCCTTCATCATTTATGGTTAGGCTTGGATTCTTGTAGTGAGGCCTATCTGCGGTGTTTTTCTGTGAAATAGGCGAGAAAAATAGCGCTGTGTGTATCAAAATACCGTTTTTACAAACGTGGTGGACCCTCTTTATGTTCTAAAATTACACTTGGTATTACACTGCCACCTCATCGGCCAGCTGACTTATCGCCAATGGAATCGATTTCATCAGACACGACAAGTGGAACTCTTCAAGCCCCGACTTAAACCCGTAGGACTACAAATTATAGCAACATTTGGAGGGAGATCTTGCGCTAAACGTCACCCAAATTTGGAGTCTTATAAAGCATCGCTAATTAAAACAGTGGCTGATATAGACATGAGCATTGTGTGTGCAGTCGACGATTGGCCTCGGAGGATGAGGACCTGTATTCAAAATCAAGGAGGGCATTTCGAATAACTTTAATAAAATTATAAACTACATTTACTTCCGTTTTTATATATATTTTATACAAATAATAAAAGTTTGTACTATTTATTAAATGAAGTGTTTGTGGCAGAATTTAGGACCCGACTAGATATATAATTAAACGCTTATATGAACACTTATAAATACTTATAAGCAAAAGTGACGCGATAAGCAAAACCTTCCCCTGAGACATCAGTCCTTACCTCGTTGCCGTACTCAATAATGTTTGCACACTACTACTTTACGAAATAATAACTGACCGTAACTACCTAGACGGATTCCTGAACTAAGAAAATCCTTACATTCTCGTACCTGATGAAACACTTAAACAAGTAATTATTTTGATTACTATATCTTTTGATTGTTTATTACTTACTAGCTGACGCCCGCGGCTTCGTCCGCGTGAATATGTTTTTTTAATACCGGTGAGAGCTTTTTTATTTTTTGGGATAATAAGTATCTTATGTCCGTCTGTATCAGTAAGCTATCTCTGTGCCAAATTTTGCCAAGATCGGTCCGTGTGGTAGCGGCTTAAGAGAATCTACCACCCCATCTCATCCCGTTGGTGTCGTAAAAGTCGACAGAGGGAAAATAAAAACCAGTAGATGGGCAGCAGCATCTTCCGGGAACATCTGAATAAATAAAGTGCTGTTACCAACTCGCCTGCCAAGCGTGGCAACTATTGCAAAATCACCCAAAATGAGAGCTACACTAATGTTTGCGGTAACCTATGGTAGAGGCCTATGTTCAGCAGTGGACTAGTGATAGGCTGAAACGACGACAACGGTTCAGCGGTTGAACCGTAAAAACGTAACAAACAGACAGAGGGACAGAGAGAGATACTTTCCCATTTATAACATTAGTATGGATGATGACAAGAACATTTTACCCTTAATATTTATATAATTTCCCAGTACCGATCACGAAATTCCCCAACAAATTTGAGCTCTACAATTTTAGTATGTTTGGTGCATTATTTTAAAATATTTCTTTCATAATTATTGTCAAATTACTAAAACACTCCACATTATGAGTTTGGCCATCGCAATTTTTATTTAAACCTTGCTACTCAAATAATTGGCAACTCATAATTACAATATACCATTACAATTAAATTTTACTCCCCTAACAAATTACAGTTAATGAATTCCACGGAAATGAATCATCCTTTACGAAACGCATCGCAATCTGCTCACCCATCAACAAACTAAAGAAATACTTTGATATCTCAATTCGTCACACATTTAGCGCTTTTGACTTAATTTGGTCGCATTATTAGGACATCAAAGAGCGCCGAAAGCGTTCAACATCAAATGCGCCGACACTTCAACTTTTTCATTGGTGAATAGATTTTATTGATTTTATAGTATCGATTGAGCGTGATTTCGATTCGTTTTGCTCTCTCTGCAACGCTTAATATTTCTGTAATTAGTTTAGGGTTTTGTTTAGGACCGAATATTGATACGTGATGCTTTTTGTTCGTGCCATTTTGTTGTGATAAATGAATACAAGGTCAGGTTTCATGCTTACGTTCTAATCGTTTTCATTAATTCCTTTTTTCCGGAAATCACACCAATTATTTTTAATCGCGTTTCCGGTCAAAGTCAATATCATGTCTATAGAATACAATACAAGATGTTAGTTACGAGTAAAGCTATATGAATTTATATACGATTTTGATAACTTAATTGGAGACCGCCTACGCATACAATAGCATGCGTAAGTGCTACTGGTGGTAGGATTCCTATGCAGGAATTTCTAGGTAGGATCCCAGGGCCAGTTATTCTACCGTGAAGCAGTAGTGTGCAGACATTGCTGTGTCTCGGTTTGAAGGACACTGAGAGCTATAATCACTGGGCATTTGAGACTTAAGAACTTATGGCTCAGAGTGACAGGCGCTGTGTGGTGCTACTCAGAAACATCCTAAGTAACACGCATCTGTTACGGGCAGACGTTTCACTTACCATCAGGTGAACGTTTTACTCGTCTCGTCACTTTATCAAATAAATATGAAATAAAAAAGTAGCACAGTACAAGTTTTAGCTATCATCATTGCCATCGTCAGTTTGTAAATAGTCCAGTGCAGTACATAGTTCCCTCGTCAGAATACCTGACCTCAACGTCGGAGGTTCTGGGGTCGAATCGCAACCAGAGCCAATGATGGTGCTTAAACACAATTCGTTGATCTTCGGGTCTTGTTGTGTTGTGCGTGATGAAAAAAAAAGTGAAATGTATGTCAGTAAAGTATATCGCAATAAACACAAAACACAGGTTTCCTTACAGTTCGCACCTAATAGGCTACTGGGCAGTCACCTCAAAATTATTTACATGGTTATACATCAGTCGGTGTCCACTGGGATAATTTTGACACTTACTTAGTCAATTTAACAGAAGCATGGAACGAAATGAAAGAAAATCCTCTAACGCTGATACATGTCTACCAAGAACTTTTTTTTTATAGTATAAAGTGAAGAAACGAGCAAAACGTTCACCTGATGGTAAGTGCAACGTCCGTCCACAACAAATGCTGTGCCACCCAGAACATTTTTGTGTGACACCACACTGCGTCCGTCACAATGAGACATCAGTTCTTTAGTTTCAAATGACCAGTGATTACGGTAGTTCACAGTGCCCTTCAAACCGAAACACTAATGTTTGCACACTACTGCTTCACGGCAGAATAACTGGCCCTGGGGTGGTACCTACCTAGACGGAATTCTGCATAGGAATCCTCCCACCAGTAAATACTTATTTATATACACATAATATTACAAACAGTCACGCCTCTTTGCCATTGCGGTAGGCAGAGATCACATCTTTCCACTTGCTGCGAGCTTGACACCATCTTTCACTTCCTTTACTTTCATGTGCGTTTTCATACAAGCTCGCCGTGTTTGACATGGCCTTTCCTTAAGACGTCTTTGATCTGATCGTGATACGTTCACCTACGTCGACCCTTACCGGCTTGACCATTCACAGTCGTCTCATAAATCTATTTCGTCAATCTTCTTTCATCCATCCTCTCTGCATGTCCAAAATATTGTCTGTAATAAAATAGATTTATGAGAAATTATAACGCTTGTAGGCAATTTATGCTTGTAAAAGCCTTTTATGCTTGTAGACAGCGTTATGACATTTTATACATCTTCGATATTAATAGTTTAGCGTACAATGATATAATTTATTCATATCATTCATATGAATATTTCAAATCTCTGCAAAGGTTTTATCGCCCTACCCGAGGTCTACGCCCTCAGACCTAGGTTCTGCCCGATTATTCACTTTACCTTTATTAGCTCGCGTATTTAAATCTCGAAGCCGGTAAAGGCGAAGGCGCTAGTGTCGCGAACACGCGCCCGACGCCACTCGTGCGCTGATCGCGGTAGATAGGTTCATATCAGATGAGATCGAGCCGATAACGCCGCGCCGCCCGACATTCCCACGCTAGCCAAATTGCTCACTCCGAGATGCCTAGATAAATAATGGAGTTTAAAGTGAACTGGCGAATCGATCTAAAAAAAATTAAGTTAACACGATACAATCGATTGTTTCTTGTTTTTTTTTTTAATAATTTTATGTACACACAAACAATGATTACAGAGAAAAAGTTTGAATAAATTTAGTACAAAGGCACAGCTTATTTCATTTAGAAATTTCTTCCAGCTGGCCTGACACTGGACAGTTTAAAAGAGATGAAGACTTAGTGTGCACTTAGCAAAATTACATGACATGTTGTTTTATGTATTTGTAACGGTTATTTGGTACATTCTTATTTGATAATAGAATACCGCATCTGTTAAACTTAACAAATATTTCGCCGTGTCTTACAACAAACATTTAAAACAAAATATAACGACTCACTTGCGCAATGGCTGAGCGATTAGCATCTATCTATAAGGTGTGCTGGAAAACATTTTTATATTGCCTATCTAGCACTGGAGACACGGGGCTTATAGACGAGTACCTGACTTCTAAGCCGCGGGTCCTGGGCTCGAATCCCAGCCGAAACCAACATATGTGCAAAAGCACAAATCGTGGATATTCGGGTGTTTGTGTTGTGCATGTGACATTTAGGTGTATAAAATTAACTGAAATAATGATGAATGATCATTTTTTTAAAACAAATCGCAAAACTACAGATTGGGTTGGATACTACCACTCGCTTGGGATCCTATTATTAACAAAATTAAATCAAAAACCAAGCATACCACTGCAAAGGCTTCAAGACACCGTAAGCTCTTTCTGCGTAGATTAAAAATAATAATTAAAAGCTGAAGATACCCCCGGGTTAACTATGACATCAGGACATCTGTCACCACGGTCCTCCCGTGACCATGGGTACTGTAAAGCGCTCGAAACGTCGGGTTATAAATAGTTTAAATTAAACGGGATAAATCCATGAAAAAAGTTTTATTTAATGTGTAGTATCCGCGTAAATATAAGAAACCGGTTACTGGTGGTAGGATTCCTATGCAGGAATCCGTCTAGGTAGGTACCACCCCAGTACCAGTTATTCTGCCATGAAGCAGTAGTGTGCAAGCATTACTGTGTTTCGGTTTGAAGGGCACTGTGATCTAGAGTAATCACTGGGCGTTTGAGACTTATGAACTGATGTCTCAGGGTAACGGGCGCAGTGTGGTGTCACACAGAAATATTCTGGGCGACGCAGCATTTGTTGTGGGCGGACGTTACACTTACTACCAGGTGAACGTTTTGCTCGTTTCGTCACTTTGTACAAAAAAAAAACATTATGTGTACCGAAAAGGATGTCTAAATTTTCTAAGCCTGTCTCCCTATTAACACAATCTTTTGAACTTAAGCAAAAGCGTTGGCAAGTGCCAAACCGAAAAAAAATTCAGCAACACTGTTCGATCGAGCGGCTAGTGTTCTCACGTCAATAACATTAGTGTACTGAAAAGAAAAATGTTATATTCGATCATAGATACATTTTATCTACCGGTGAATCAATAAAATACAACTGTAATTTATATTCTCCGTTACGAAATTAGAAGTTCATAATTAACTGTATTTAGATACATATTAAACAACCGTTTGTTTTAATCAAACGCTTTTTTTTTGTTATTGCGCATCTTTTCAATCAAACCAGAGACTTCATCATTATACTTAATGTATCGTATAATGAATCGGATTAGAAAAGAAGATATGGACTTTAATTTATAATGAAGCGTGCCATTATAAAAAATAAATTAAGCAACGTTTCATGTGTTTTGTTTTTACCGTTTTTTATTGCTTATTTAAATTTTGTGTGTGATTACAATGCCATATTTAAATGCGTATGAATTTATTAGTGGTACGGTACCGTAGTCGCCTCTTACGACACCTTGGTAGGAAAGAAGTAGGAAATAGGTAGGTGTTATTCTATTTACTTTGGCGTGTGATTACTTTGACGGACACCTATCGGCCTGTTTAAAATCATTGCAAGCTCTATTTTATAAAGTATCGTAATTGTGAACACGTCATTAAAAATTAAATCGAAAATGGGAAATGCTCTCAAATAGTAACTTTAATGTAATTCGATAATGCAAATTTGTGTGTGTGTGTGTGTGTGTGTGTGTGTGTGTGTGTACTGTAATAGCTCTGTTCTTTTTTTGTTCTTATGTCTTGCCATATGTTTGTTTTTTCCATTTTCCTGATAGGCTTATTTACTTTCGACGTTACCGTGTTATTGTAGTCTGCATTACCATTGAACCTTTTACCATTAACTGTTTAGAATTTTTGCATTTTCAAACTAATATTTGTTGAACGTAATATTCTCAGTTAGAATTCTAGTTCAAGGATTTCGACAAGAAAATCTAATAGGCGTTACTTTGCGGAAATCCATTATAATGAACGAAATACAGATAATTTACCATATTAACTTTCTTTCCTTCAATCTAATATACGAAGCAAATGTATTTTTACATTGGTGGAAAGATTGTGATAATTGGTAGTCGCTTCGCATCTGGATAGAGATCTTACACAGAGTTGTGTACACTTTTGATTGATTTACTATTTCATTGACATACAGAGCACGCTGGAAATTTCTAGATCAAGGAAGGAGCACAAATACTGTCAATCGTATCGATATGGATCACCGCCAAGTGATAAATTCATTTGAGAGTCGAACACAAGTTAGATAGTAAATTTAAACGGGTCGTGCGCACTCATGAGCCGGCCATGTTATCGATCGACATTCCTTGCGCCCGCGCACATACCTGTCGCACGAGTGGCACGTGCTCGATTGATTTGTCGACCGTCAGTCTGTCTGTTGTAGGGTATGGCTAAAGTCAAAAGCAACACAACACGATCGAAGTTTTTATTCCAGCATATATTTAAAATACCAATCACATTATATTATGCATATTGCTTTCACGCCTGTTTCCCATATAAGAGGTAGGCGGAGACCTCACCGGCCCACTCTTCGCCCCCGTGGGAAACGAGATGGCGGAACATGTCGCCGCCATTTTGGTACGAGTCTAAAAAAATCTTACTCCCCATTGCGTTCCCACGAGCAGTATAGTGACAGCACTGCATATTATGGTTTTATTCTGCACGATTAAAGGCTGCCCGTACAATACGTTAGTCGCATCTTACGACACCTCCGTACGGAAGGTAATCACTATTCTAATGTACCTTTGAATTTATTTTAGTATGAGATCTGCTTAAAAAAAATACACTAACTAAGCTTTCTTTAAGACTTTTTTTAAGGTATCAGTCGGGAATATATCTTACTTTTATCACCTCTGTTTCTGCAGGTATAGTCAGCAGGCAGTATAACCTGAAGGCAATCACTACCATCAAGTGCCTGCTAACTCGTTTTCCCAACTATTGTAAAAATATTAATTTACTTGTAATTAATGGAATTGAGGTATTGGAAATAAAATTTAAAAATCATCCCTCATATCTCTTCTGACTTGGACGGCGGCCTAGTACGAAATGTGAATTTAAAGATTCACCTCAAACGCGTGACATCATAGTATTCGTTCGTACCTAAGTCCGTGCGACTTTAGTTAGCATTTGGGATTCACTTTTCAGTTTCTAGACTCCATTATTGTACGTACGGTTCACGTGATAGGACTGGAATTAGAATGCAAGTTTCTTTTGTATATAGTTACGGCGGCTCGTTAAAAGAATACTACCACTCCATCTCATCCAATGGATCTCGTAAAAGGCAAGTAAGGCAATTAAACTGCACTGTGCACCCAACAGCGCATGGTGGCGATGGGCTCACCACCTATCACACCAAGTGCATTATATTGTTTTGGTGAAACGTGGATTGTGGCAGTCATCTGTTTTTGCAGTGAGTGCCCAGTCTCTGACTACCCCTAATGGGATACAGTCGTGATCTTATGTATGTATGTATTTGTGTTGTCTTATGAAACATTGGAACAATTTGAATATGTGACTAGGAGAGCGTGCTTAACAAGATTTTTATGTAAGCACAAGTTTAAGTACTCTTTGTGTTGTTAAGGCACACTTGGTGTAATAACACTGGTTAACAGTAACTATTTAAATGAAACTAATTTTACGGATTTTATCGCGTTTAATTTTTGTTATTTATAACCCGACGTTTCAAGTGCTTTACAGCACCCATGGTCACGGGGGGACTGAGGTGGACTGGGATGATCCAGAACAACCATTACATCAGATTTGATATACCACAAATCCTCGCAAAAGAACACCGACTCCTACTAAGGATGATTCGCGAGCCTATTGAAATTGCAAAACATCCTAATTTTAATAGAGAAGATGGTTGGGTATTACCACCAGCTTGGGATCCTATAATTAATAAAATTAAGTCAAAAACCAAGCATACCACTGCAAGACTTCAAGACACAGCTCTTTCTGCGTAGATCGGACCACAAATAATAATTAAAAGCTGAAGGTACTCCGGGTTAACTATGACATCAGGACACCATGTCACCTCAGTCCCCCCGTGACCATGGGTGCTGTAAAGCACTCGAAACGTTGGGTTATAAATAACAAACATTAAACGCGATAAAATCCGTAAAATTAGTTTCATTTAAATGTGTAGTGTTCGCGTAAATATAAGAAATCAATAACAGTAACTATGTTTAGCTTTTGACTGTAGGTTCCCAAAATCTGTATAGGGATCGATTTCAGCCAGTTGTGGCGATCTACCTCAATGAATGAAATTTGAACGGAAAATGTAAAGAAATGAAAGAGTCGTGCAAAAAATTGAGAACCTCTCCTGGCGTTTTGGATGTCCATGGGCGGCGGTGATCACTTAACATCAGGTGAGCCGCTTGCTCGTTTGCCTGCTATCCTGACCTACTACTTATAGTCGATGGGTGTCAGGTAGAGTAGAATAGCACCTACCTCTTTCCTACCGAGGTGTCGTAAGAAAAATACCATAATATGCAATGCTGTCACTATACTACTCGTGGGAACGCAACGGAGAGTCAGTTTTTTTTTGACTGGTACCAAATTGGCGGCGACGTGGTTGGCCACCCGCTATGTCCAGTTTCCCACGAGGGCAAAAAGTAAACTGCATGTGTAGCATCATCATCATCATCATCATCATCATTTCAGCCTATAACTAGTCCACTGCTGAACATAGGCCTCCCCCATAGATTGCCACAAAAAAGTGGCTCTCATTTTGGGGGGATTTTGTCATAGTTGCCACGCTTGGCAGGCGGGTTGGCAACCGCAGTTTATTTATTCAGATGTTCCAGGAGATGCTGCTACCCATCTTCTGATTTATATTTTCCCTCTGTCGACTTTTACGACACCCACGGGATGAGATGGGGTGGTAGATTCTCTTAAGCCGCTACCACACGGCCACCAGCAGTAGTACCAGCAGTGTAGCATCAACCTACCCCTTATTTGAGAAAATTAGTGACTATATGTATGTATATTTTATAGAAGACTTTTTTCTTATTAGTTTCAATCGTAAACATTGATTTCGCGAAACCTTCAAATCGAGTGTTTAAATTTAATTCCATGTTTATTATGTCTGAGTCTAAACCCACACGAACGTTCTCCTGATCCGTTCTAAGCAGTTCATTACAATGCGAGTGGGCTGGGTCCTTTATTAAAAGGGCTTTATACTAACTAACAAGGTATTACATCAAACATTATTACACCTGTGAATACTTCGAATGTTTTGTATCGTAGTTTATGACTGTAGTATTTAATAACTGAATTATGAACTCAGTGAAGTTGACGTGGTAATGTTGGTGTTAGAATGTAAAGCGAGCAGTTTGGTCCATACAACTAGTTTACGTTTTACCTACAAATATACATACAGTCACGCCTCTTTCCCATTGAGGTAGGCAGAGACCACATCTTTCCACTTGCTACTATCCTGACACACCTTCCGCTTCTTCTACTTATCCGATCTGATTGTGATACCTACGCCTAGGTCGACCCTTACCGGCTTTCCCATTCCCAACCGTTGGGGAAAAATTTCAAAGTAGCTTTATTATTTAACTACGCTGTCAATAGGAGCTTACAAAATTAAAAACTATTTTGTGCCAGATTAGCATGGCGGTGCACATGGAGTCGTCCAAGTTTCCTCCTGTTCTGGGCCGAACTGAAAACCAGTGCTGCGATGTTAGCATCGCGGCTTTAACTGAGTTCGGTCCACTTTACGATTATATGCTGCAGCACAGATATTTTGGTAATAGGTATATGTGTGTATGTGTGTATGTGTGTATTATATATATATATATAATAATATATATATATATAAAAGGTTCTAGAGTGGCAACCTCGTACCGGAAAACGCAGTGTAGGGCGCCTCCCCACTGGATGTCGGTGTGGATGCAGATGGCTCAGGATGGTGCTTTGTGGCAATCTATGAGGGACGACTATGTTCAATGAGATAGGCTGAAATTATGATAATGATTCCTGTACAAAGACTCTAAGTTAATATTCTTTTCTATTTTCTATATTCTAAACCCCCCCCCCCCCGCGCCCTCAGCGCTCTGTCACCTTTTAATTCTTCGGGCTAACAGTGAGAAACAGTCCTAATTTTTTTTTTAAAACCCAATTTTTTGCACACACTTAGTAGGGTACACTTGTGAAGTATAGTATCCGGAAACTGTCACCGTAATCGAAAATCGATCAGGCGGACTATCATCCCACAAAAGAAAGTGAACTTGTAATTGTGACTTGTGTATGTCGGAAAAATGATTTTTTTTTATTGCATAAAGTGATGAAACGAACAAAACGTTCACCTGATGGTAAGTGTAACATCCGCCCATAACAAATGCTGTGTTCACCTAAAAAATTCTCCGTAACACCACACTGTGCCCATCACCTTGAGACATAAATTCTTAAGTCTCATATGGCCAGTGATTACACTAGCTCACAGTGCCCTTCAAACCGAAACACAGTAACGTTTGCACACTACTGCTTCACGGCAGAATAACTGGCCCTGTCGTGGTAACTATCTAGACGGATTCCTGCATTGGAGTTCCAGTAGTATGTAATTTTTTATTTATTATTTATATCATTTACTGGCTGATGCACGCGACTACGTCTGCGTCGATATAGGTTTTTTTCTAATATCATGTCGGCACCATTTGATTTTGCAGAATAAAAAGTACTATGTCCGTCTCCATGGTGCAAGCTAACTCCGTGCAAAATTAAGTCATTATCGGTTCAGCGGATGAACCGTGAAAGGGTAACAAACAGACCTCTGTCGGTTTGTTACTTAGGAATATAAAGAAATCGGATTGGACTTGGATAGAAAGAGAGTTACTTCCGAATTTAAATATTGGTATGGATTATCACAAGAGGATTGGAGAACCAATTTCACCAAGAATTAGTGAAAACGAACTTGAAATCTAAATTCTTTTTTGAGGATGAATGATGTCTATGGACCACGACGACTATTTAGTACCTTGTGTGCTCGTTTGATATACATACATACATTCGCGCCTTTCTCCCATTGGGTTAGGCAGAGACATCCATAGCCTACTTTGCGCCACTTCGGGGAACGAGACTGTGACGGATGGCGGACCACGTCGCCACCCGTCACGTCATTAAAAATGTAAAGTAGCAGCATATAAATGTCTTGCTACGAACATCAAAGACCATCTATATTTTGAGAGGGTTTCGGAGCCGACAAGTATGCCAACTGGTTCAGTGCGTGTTGGTGAACTTTGCATGTCTGCCAAATATTTTTATTCTTCAGACATGCGTTATTCCTCGCGGTTTTGATGTTGATGATCCTTCACCACCGAGTTAATGCCATATCAACACAATTACAAAAACTATTTTAGATATGCCGACACTGAGCTACCACTCTTTCCCGTCAACAGTACTCATATAAAAAAGTATTTTCTCCATGTAGGTGACTATAAGAGGCGTATAGGAAAACAATAAACGATTTTATTCTGAATCATAAAACAGTAAGGGAATCGTAAATATCAGCTCGAAACGATTCTCCACTTCACAATTATACGAAAAAACAATCCAATTCAAATTTCGAAGAGCACATAACTGTCGAAACGCGACAGTAAACTTATTAGCCACGATAACCGACGCCATATTAAATCACCTATAAAAACGTAATACAGCGCGCCACATAACAATGCATCGGTAACTGATATTCAAACAAGAGCATTCTGTACGTTCAATGTATAGAGTTTGGAATAGCAGGCGTTTGTTATATCGAATGAGTATTTTGTGGACTAGTGTACAATATAGTTAATCCGATTTAAATTCATATCGGTATCGCTGTAGCTCGTGCGCGGTAGGTAGTTGTGGATTGGTAGTCGACGCACGCGCCGCTCGGACATTGATCGGTTGGCCGCACGTTCCGTTTGAAGGGAGACGGTGGCACATTCTACCAAATACATTCGATAATTATTTTCCATTGATAAAGATAACATCAAATTATTAACTACTTGCATGTCCGCGTGGATTTTGATTTTATAACAATGCCGTGGTCTTTGGTTTTACGAAATAAAAAGTGTCATATGTCCCTCCCCGTGGGCGCTCGCTTAAAATTTCATAGTACGCGAGTGATCTGGATCCGACGCCGGCTCCACTAAAATTGTTCATTGCAATTTTAAGTCCTGATTTACCACGTGCTCGGCGGTGAAGGAAAACATCGTGAGGAAACCTGCATGTCTGAGAAATAAAAAAATATTTCGAAAACATGTGCAGTCCGACAACCCGCATTGGAGCAGCGTGGCGGATTCTTCCTAGCTCCACTGGTGGTACCCACCTAAACGGATGCTTTTTAAGGAGTCCTACGACCAGTAAAAGGTCATGTTCATTTGGGTAATAATTATTAACATTTTCGGTAATTTAAAAGAGTATTAAAAGAATAATGACCATGGAATATAAATAATAATGTATATTTGTGTCTTTCTTCAGTGATTAATGTACATAAAAAAAATCTAAATTCTGACTGTGACCTCCTTAGATTTAGATTTAATATTTGATCAGCTTACGACGAGCTTACTTATAGCCGTGGTAGTTCAGGGGCTAGACGCTCGCTTTAGCTTTCACAGAACGCGAGTGACCTGGGTTCGATTCCCGATGCCGGCACCACTAAAGTTGTTAATTGAAATTTTAAGTGCCCATTTACCACGTGCTCGGCGGGGAAGGAAAACATCGTGAGGAAACCTGCATGTCTGAGAAATATAAAAATATTTCGAAGACATGTGCAGTTCGCCAACCCGCATTGGAGCAGCGTGGCGGATTTTTCTTAGCTCCAAAACCCTTTCAGAAATGAGAAGAAGCCTGTGCTCACCAGTGGGACATTTATAGGCTGAAACTTAACTTTTTTTTATATTTCCCTCACCAGAATGCAAGCTATCTCTGTGCTGAATTTAGTCAAAATCGGTTCAGCGGATGAACCGTGAAAAGATTACAAACAGACAGAAGAACATGGACAGTTATATGAGCATTTTTAATATTAGTGTGGACTAGAAGGGCGTTCACCTGATGGTAAGTGCAAAATCTGCTCATAACAAATGCTGTGTAATCTAGAACATTTCTGCGTGGCATTACTCTGCGCTTGTCTTCCAGAGTCACCAATTTTTAAGTCTCATATGGGTAATTGCACTAGGTCTCAGTCCAAACCCGTACTGTTTGCACACTACTGCTTTACGCAGAATACCTGGCCCTGCGGTGGTACCTACCTAGACGGATAGAATGCACCAATTCTTAAGTCTCATATTGGTAATTACACTAGCTTCCAAACACAGTAATGTTTGCACACTACTGCTTTACGGCAGAATACCTGGCCCTACGGTGGTACCTACCTAGACGGTTAGGAATCCCACCACCAGTAAAAGAGTTTCATAATTGATGCTAAACCAAAGTAATTTCATTAAAATGTATCTCTATATTGAATTTAAAATTAAAAAGAAGGTATTCCACACTAGGATGTCTCACGTATTGTGAAGCTTTCTTTCAACGAACATTTCACATACACAAAACAACCAGATCATTAGGTAGTCTAGGATTCAGGCGTACCTGAAAGTCACAGTGACAATCACAACACAATCAAACCCGAAAACCACGCTGGGATTCGATACCAGGACCCGGGGCGTAAAATTCAGATACTCTGATCATTAGATGACACAGTCGACAGCATTTTAAAATAGCTCTTTATGATTTTGCAATTATAACAAAATTCTGTCTCACCTAGTAATATGGAGTCTCTATGAGCGGCGCATACCGAATATGTCAGGCTTACATTATTCGAGATCACGTACGGCGCTCGCGACGGTTACCCGTACTACGTTTTGTCGCTTATATCGTTGTTTTGTGGTATCTGCATGTTAGAGCGGTCATAAAACCTTTGGATTTTTTGAATAAGGTCATGAAACGAGCAAAACGTTCACCTGATGTCAAGTAAACCGTCTGCCCATAACAAATGCTGTGTCACTCAAAACATGTCTATGTGGCACCACACTGCCCGTCACCCAGAGACATCAGTTCTTAAGTCTCATTTGCCCAGTGATTACACTAGCTCTCAGTCCTCTTCAGTCCGAAACACAATAATGTTTGCACACTAATAGAATAACAACATACCGGTAGGCAACTACCTAGACTGATTCCTGCATAGGAATCCTACCACCAGTAATGTGCATAAGGATGTGGATTGTAAGATGAGCTACAACGTTCATAGTAGTAAAATAACACCCTATGGGGGAAATTTGGAGCCGTTAGAGACCGCCGCGCTGCTCCGATTGTTGCTGTATAGTATTTTACATTTCGTCCATTGCTCGGAAGAAACACTTGTCGTGGTCTCGGCTTCGGTTGTGACCAAGTAGTAGCTGATAGGTGTCTGGCAAAGTGGAATAGCACCTACCTCTTTCCTATCGAGGTGTCGTAAGAGGCGACTAAGGTGTTGTACGGACAGCATTTATTTAGAATAACACCATAATATGCAATGCTGTCACAACGCTGCTCCTTAGAGCGCAATGGTAAGTAAGAATTTTTTTGGTAGTACCGAAATGGCGGCGACGTGGTTCGCCACCCGTCACGTCTCGTTTCCCGCGAGGGCGTAAAGTGGGCTACGTGAGTGGCCACTGTATGTATATATGTAGTAGTGTTGTAGTGGTGGAGGACATCTGGTGGCGGTACCTAGTGGTCGCATCAGTTTGCTAGTGCACGCTATTATAGGATTTTCGGAAATACACATTCTTTAATTATTCTATAGCCGTGTGGTGGCGGCTCGTTAAAAGAATACTACCACTCCATCTCATCCAATGGATCTCGTAAAAGGCGAGTAAGGAATTAAACTGCACTGTGCACCCAACAGCGCATGGTGGCGATGGGCTCACCACCAATCACACCAAGTGCATTATATTGTTTTGGTGAAACGTGGATTGTGGCAGTCATCTGTTTTTGCAGTGAGTGCCCAGTCTCTGACTACCCCTTATGGGATACAGTCGTGATCTTATGTAAGTTAATTATTCTAGCGGGACTTTTACTATAAATCATGAAAACATCGTGAGGAATTACTGTTCGGCTGAATGGACTGTTCCCTGCTGGAAAACCCACTGAGAAATGAGAGAAGGCTAAAGAATGGGACATTGGGCTGTTACTATCCTATTACTATATATTTTCAAATAAATCTGTCTAGGTAGGTACCAACCCAGGGCCGGTTATTCTGCCGTGAAGCAGTACTATGCAAACATTACTGTTTCGGTTTGAAGGGCACTGTGAGCAAATGTAATCACTTTGCATATGAGACTGGAGAACTGATATCTCAGGGTGATGGGCGCAGTGGGGTATCACACAGATATGTTTGAAGTGACGCAGCATTTGCTATAGGCAGACGTTTACCATTAGGTGAACGTTTTGCTCGTTTCATCACTTCAACTAATAAAAAAAACTTCGTCCCGCTACCACAATTACCATAATTATTATACCATATCATAATTAACAATGTTAGCTGGACAAATGACTACGTAAGGAGTAAGAACTATACGTGTTAGAAGAACCAGACCAAAACAATAACCCAACTACAATAAATGTTAAGAGAGTCACCACTTACTACGTTACTTGCATACAATGCAATGAATTTCCCTTCTATCATAGTCTATCAAAATTTTTTTAACATTTGCGCTCGAAACCTTCAACAATTACCCTTTTCTCTTTAATCTTCATCATCATCATCATCATTTCAGCTTTTCTCTAGTCCACTACTGAACATAGGCCTCCCCCACAAAATGCCACAAAAGCTTGTAGCTCTCATTTTGGGGGGATTTTGCCATAGTTGCCACGCTTGGCAGGCGGGTTGGCAACCGCTGTTTATTAATTCAGATCTTCCAGGAAAATGCTGCTGCCTATCTCCTTGTTTTCGTATCCCCTGTGTCGACTTTTACGACACCCACAGGATGAGATGGGGTGGTTGGTAGATTTAAGCCGCTACCACACGGAATGTTTCCCGCAAATGTTCTTCAATATTAATATTAATATAACTTTTTTACAGTAATGTACGACATGTGTTATTGCAACATTTCTCCTACAGATTGGCTAATTTAAATTAAACCTTGGAGTAATAAATTTAAGAACAAAAGGTGCGAATATGATTGGTTTGTTAGGTACGTGAAACAAATGGTTGTAACTTTGCCAAAAGGGAGACAATAAGTGCTTTTGTTAGTCATGGAAGTGACAATTACATTGGATCTGCTAAAATATTTACCTTCATAGTTTTTTTTCTACGGTGTTCTGCAGGCCGATTTTCGACCACGGCGACAACTACCGAACACAGACGGAAACAACCAACTGCGCGGGGGATATTATAGTGCAACAAATGTACGCGCAAACGCAGGGGCACTCACTCATCCCACCTACCCGTGCCCGATGTAACGCTCATGCGATAAGATCGGATGGATGGCTAGGATGGAAGTGTCGGAGACCAAAGGACAATTACAAACAATCAGGCCCAATCAACATATGTAGTACTCCCGTTCTCGCCTGTAGACTCATAATGTGGGTGTTACCCCTTTCGATTGAATGTCAGTAATTGGGTGTTTTATTCGCTTCACTCACCATACGAAACACAGCAAGGAAGAAAACGACTAGTCAGGCAAATCATTCACCTGATGGTAAATGAAACGTCTGCCCATAACAAATGTTGTCACATAGAACACTTCTGTGTGGCACCACACTGCACTAGTCGCCCTGCGAATAGAATAGACTAACTTTTATTTAACATAGATTATTTACATAATGCTTATTGACGTAATTTTTTCGCAATTACAATTTTTTTGGAGGAAGAAGTGACGAGAGGAACTATACGTTTACCTGATCGTAAGTGCAGCGACTGCGTATAACAAACGCTATGTCACGCAGAATATTTACATGTGCCACCGTTCCGGGACATTAGTTCTTAAGTCACATGTGCCCAGTAATTACGCTAGCTACCCTAGCTTCACACCGAAACAGTAATGTTTGCGCACAATCGCTTAACGACAGAATTATTGGCACTGCGGTGGTACATCATCATCATCATTATCATCATTTCAGGTTGTCTTAGTCCACTGTTGAACATAGACCTCCCCCATAGATTGCCACAAAGTACGGTACAGAGCTACCTGCAACCATTGACTTACCGCACAACCGCGCAGGTTCGTCGCTCCATCTAGTAGGGGGGCGCCCTACACTGCGTTTGCCGGTACGAGGATAGCATATAAATCGTACCACAAGAAAAACGTCATCAGTTATACTGATAGTTTACACCGGGATTCAGTGGCAGTGAAGTACCTACATTTTTAGTACCTACTTAATTTCCCTTTCAATGGTGATGCATTTCACAGACATAAACTGCACATGCTGAAACTGGTGGTGAGATTCCTTTGCAGGAATCCGTCCAGGTAGCCTACCAGGCCAGTTTTCTGCCGTGGAGCAGTACTGTGCAAACATTAGCGAGAGCCGGTGTAGTCACGGCACGTTTTGTACGTCTCGTCACATTATCCGATAAAAAACACCTAGACCAGGAACAATTGTCTGTAGGCTATACAGATATTCGTCCCGTGCGGGAATCTAAGGCACAAACCATAGCGCGGACACCCATTAACCTGCGCTAACCGAGCTAAGTTTTGTAATGGTAAAGGCACAAAAACTTTCTAATGCCGGTCTGAGTTTTTTGTTAAGTTTTCACTAAAATTAGATTCCAGTCTGGTTACTTACACACAAGCACAGGAGGTAATTATTTGTACAGACGACTTTAGACGAAGACGAAATTACACTTTTGCTGCTTAATGAATGAATGAATGAAATATACTTTATTGTACATCGATAATCAAGAATATAAAAATACAGAAAACAGAAAATGCTAAAAAATTAAAGGTACAATTGGCGGCCTTATCGCTTATATACAATCTCTTCCAGTGGGAAAAGGTAAAGATACACTTTGAAGAAAAAATTGCTAGGATACGAGTATTACGTTATCTCAAGAGGATACCGTGACCCCAGATTTACTTATTAAGAGTAATAGAGAAATGAAGAATAGTTATGAAATTAACTGATTTTTTTTTACTTATAAAATATTGAACGTCGTAAAATCTCGTATGCCATCACCACACGGCCTGCTGTAATGAGCTTCAAACTATGTAAGAAAAGTCTGAAAGGGACGCATATTTTTTTATTATTTCTATGCCTCCTCTATCTCGCTATTGTTCCATGTACAAACACGACCCACATTTACTAAACTGGTCCGACACAGGAATGATAATTAGCCTTTTGACATGATCCAACAAGGTGCACGGTAGCTGCCCGTCCTGCCCACTCTTTGTATGTTATTATGCTTTATAAAAAAAGTTAATTCTATGATTACTACAACAATCGAATTAGTTGGCGTTTTTATTGCGAACGAAATATCAGTTAATGATCGAAGTAAATTTGGCAATCTTAATTCTATAAAAAGATGGAATTTATCTGATTAGACTGTATATAATAAAATATTAAATAACAAACTGACCTTTTATATTCCAGCATCGATTTGATAACAAAGTGTTCGTAAAACTTGTGTTTATTTATATCGGGAAAGATTCAGTACAAGATCCAAAAAAAACGGTAGTAAATTAGGTATTCCTAAACGTCAGGGTACAAGCAACCAGAGTAATCGTTAACACTTACACTGGTGGTAGGATTCCTGTGCAGGAATCCACAAGGATCCGCTAACAAGCGCAACAATATGCTGAGTGATGACCCTTTTGGCATGACAGGCGACATACATACAATAGCCAAACGTACAGCATAGATATAGGATTAGTGGTAAGGATCAACTTCTTATGGTTACTTTTAAGTTAATGTTGTTTTTTTTTTTTGGATATACTGATGAAACGAACAAAACGTTCACCTGATGGTAAGTGAGACGTCTGCCCATAACAAATGCTGTATAACCCAGAAAATTTCTGTGTGAGACCACACTGTGCCCATCACCCTTAGACATAAGTTCTTAAATGGTAAGTCATATCCCAGTGATGACGCTAGCTCACAGTGCCCTTCAAACCGAAACACAATAATGTTTGCACACTACTGTAGAAATTACTACTCTACTTCACGGTAGAATAACTGGCCCTGGGGTGGTACCTACTCAGACGGATTCCTGCATAGGAATCCTACCACCAGTGTTAATGCATGTTTTGTACGTCAGCGGTTTTTGCTGAATAAACTTTTTCTTTCTTTCGTTCTTGAATAGCTAACACCGAGTACCAGTTATGCTGCCGCTAAGCAGTATTGTGCAAACGTTGCTGTGTTTCGGTCTCGAAGGGCACTAATAGCTAGTGTAATTACAGGGGCATATGGGACTAAGAACTGATGTCTCAGAGTGACGGGCGCTGTGTGGTGCGACACAGAAATGTTGTGAGTGGCACAGCATTTATTATTGGCAGACATTGCAGTTACTATCAGGTGATTATTTTGCTCGTCTCGTTACTTTCTTTTACGAAAAACAATTAAGTAAGGTCTGACTCATATACTAGCAGGACTGGTATCATAAGTAACATTGGCAATGTCCCAGTGGGTGAATCATCAGTGTTAGACGAGTTTGTTTACCATACTGTCATTACGGTAGATTAAATGATGTTAATAGTGACAGATTACTGGCTTCACGCCTATATTATCTAAAAGTCTTAAATCGTCTTGGTACGTTTCAAGATATCTATGAATGGAAAGACTTGATTATACTATAAATACGATTATGATATAAATAATATAGTTTCATACTATCCGTGTGGTGGCGGCTTGAAAGAATCTACCACTCCATCTTATACCGTGGGTGTCGTAAAAGTCAACACAGGAAAAATGAAAAACAAGAGACGGACAGCAGCAAATTCCTGGAACCATAATGACTATCTATACCCCGCCTGCTTCATTTTCATCATCATCGTCATTTAAGCACATCGCAAATCAACTACGGAACATAAGCCTCTCCTTAAGATTCAAACAATTCGGTCATGAGCCACCTGCACCCCTATGCAGGAATCCGTCTAGGCAGGTACCACCCCAGGGCCAGTTATTCTGCCGTGAAGCAGTAGTGTGCAAACATTACTGTATTTCGGTCTGAAGAGCACTGAGAGCTAGCGTAATCACTGCGCATATGAGACTTCAGAACTAATGTCTCAAGGTGACGGGCGCAGTGTGGTGCTACACAGAAATATTTAGAGTAACACAGCATCTGTTATGGACAGACGTTGCACTTACCATCAGGTGAACGATTGTGCTCGTCTCGTCACTTTCTCCTGTAAAAAAAAAAATTGACGTCTCGCGAAACCGGTCACGACGTCAATCGTGCGTTTGCCGATACGAGGTTGCCACTCGAGAACCTTTCATCCCAACGGTTATCGTATCTATAAGATATATGGCCAGCCTATTGCTACTTTAGCTTTCTGATCCATAGAGTATTAAGTTTATCGACTTCACCACGATCATGCGGCCTGTAGTGATCGCTCTTATTAACTCTTTACTATATGAACGACGACTAGCATGACCTAGTGGTTAGAGTATCTGACTTCTACACCGCGGGTCCCGGGTTCAAATCCCAGCTGCAGCCAACATTAGCAAAAACACAAGTTGTTGGTCATTAGGATTTGATTGCGTTGTGCCATGTGAAATATATGTCTGTGAAACGCACCAATGATTTAGGAGAAATCGGCGTTTTTGAAAAAAAAATCTTTATCACTATCTATATCTATCAAAATCTAAAAACTATCTACGCCTATACCTTATAAACAACAAACCGAACAAAGCAGTCGAGTATGATAATTTAATATTACAAAAAGCATTATACAAAACCGCTCATTTCCCTGCCGTTGACACCGCCGTATCTGTATTCAATGTATTTAAGCAAGTATTCAACGTATTAAAACCCATCGTAACCACGCGTCGCGGTGACCATACTTTTTTCGCCTCGAACAAATCTTTAAGAGTTTCGCTGGAACGTGACGCGCACACGGAATTAACCGATGTGTTTACACCTAACACTAGTGCTACGACCCGGTGACGCTTTTATAAATTTTTCCATTGTGATACTGAGGAGACGATGTGTGGTGTGGCGAATTAAAGTATATAAGTCTGAGCACTCAGTAATACAATTAAATGAGTGTTTGTTTGTGTAAGACATACGCTGCGCGCACTATGGCACTATTTCATCTCTATCGTGTGTCCGTTTTACAGGCAAATTTTACATGCATAACGCAACCATAACCGAAGACCAACGATAAGTATTTCTGCACAAATTTTGACTCTAGCCGGGATTTGAACTCAGGTCACACAGCGTAGAAGTCAGGTAATTTTTTTATTGGACATAGTGGCGAGACAAGCAAAGCGTTCACCTAATAGGTAATTGCAACGCCTGCCGGACAAATGCCAGACAAATGCCAGACAAATGCTGTTGTGCAATATCACCTCACAGCGCCCAGTCATCCAGAGTCAATTCTTCAGTCACATATGCTCAAGTGGATTACACTAGATCTCAGTGCCCTTCAGACCGAAACACAGCAATGTTTGCACACTGCTGCTTCACGGCACAATAACTGGCCTGGTGTGGTACCTGCCGACGGATTCCTACATAGGAATTCCTACCATCAATGCTCTGGACTCTAGTTGCAGGCGGTAGTCTAAATATATCACTGCTAGTAACACCTTTTGAGAGGGTAGTGGAGCTGGAAAAGAGTGCGCAAGGTAACTTGGCGAATATCCGCAAAATATACTTTATATGACAGACGTGCGGATTTCCTGATGATGTTTTCCGTACACCACCAAGTACGAGGAAGGTTCAGTGACCGGTCAGTACCAGGGATTGAACTCTGGACGAGCGCCCGGCCACGGAAGCCACCACGGCCCTTTATTCTTTTATTAATAGTGTTACCTATAAATACGAATGAATTATATTTTTCCATATATTTGTCAAGATTCTCGAACCATCATCATCATCATTTCAGCCTATCACTAGTCCACTGCTGAACATAGGCCTCCCCCAAAGACTACCACAAAACTGTATAGCTCTCATTTTAAGGTGATTTTGCCATAGTTGGTATTGGGGTTGGCAAACGCAGTTCATTTATTCATACGTACCAGGAAGATGCTGCTGCCCATCTCTCGTCGACTTTCACGACAACCACAGGATGAAATGGGCGAACTAGTTCCAAAAAAAATATTAAACAAAGACTTTATAAAAAGTTTTATTATGTAATAGGAATAATTGGATCGTAACAAACGCTTAGTATTGCTTGATCATTGTTTTTAAACCACTGCGAGGTAGTTTTTAAACGTGTCCCCTACTTCTATCTGTAGGCCATACAAATACCTATACAAATATCGAACCCGCGACCTGTGGCGCAGTAGTAAAGGGCTTAGCCACTGCGCCGACCGAGCCGACGACTTAACATCTTAATAATTAAAAATTAACTAAAAATGTCAAAAGTTTCTTTCGCTTGTTTTTGTGGTAGATTATTAAGAAGATTACATTTAACAAACGAATATTGAATGCCTATCGATATAAAGCAGTAGCGTGCAAACATTACTGTGATTTCGGTTTGAAGGGCACTGAGAGCTAGCGTAATCACTAGGCATATGAGAATAGAATAGAATAAATTTTTATTCAATATAGATTATTTACATAATACTTATTGAAAGTCATTCTTTTTTCTTTTTTTAAACTGCACTGATTTGCAAAATGCCTCTGTCCTGGGAAGAACCAGTAAGAAACCCAGCCGGCTTTTTTTAAGTCATTTTTAAAATAATGTACAATAACAGCAGTATTATAAAGATGTAGAAATGGCTTGGCGGCGATCACCTCATTCCCAGGGGTTATCATCATCTATGTATTCTTTAATATTATAATAACCCTTTTTATGAAGTCTTTGTTTAATATAAAATTTAAACTTTTTGATTGAAAGACTTTTAGACTTAAGAACTTATGTCTCAGGGTGATAGGCACAGTGTGGTGTCACACAGAAATTTTCTGGGTGACACAGCATTTGTTATGGGCAGACGTTGCACTTACCATCAGGTGAACGTTTTGCTCGTTTCATCACTTTATCCCATTAATTAAAAAAAAATTACATACATTCTGGAAGTATTAATCTGAAGAACGAAATGAACTAAGAAAATATGATTATAACTTAATTTGTTAAATTAAGTTTAAATCACGTTTTCGTGTGAAAAACTATTATATGCCACGTTTTTAAAACACCACGTTTTATAATATCAAATTTTTTACCCAACAAATCAACGAACAGACATACAGACATAAACGCGAATTAATAGTGAATTTTCATCTAGTTCTGAGCTATGTTTAAAGTCTAAAATTGACCCGAACAGACATACACTAAAGCGAGTTAATAAAATAACAACTGTATGCTAAAAACCCTACCGTCCAAACGACCGGAAGTGAAAGCTTCCTTACTCTGTCGAGTTTTATAACGTTTCAAAGAAACCAATCACTTATATTGGGTATATTGTGTACTATAAATTTAGTATTGTGTTTGTTGATTTTGATGACGAAAGAGGAGACTTACTTTACTTACTACTTTACTGGTGGTAGGATTCCTATGCAGGAATCCGTCTAGGTAGTTTATTCTGCCGTGAAGCAGTAGTTTGCAAACATTACTGTGTTTCAGTTTGAAGGGCAGTGTGATCTAGCGTAATCACAGGGCATATGAGACTTGGGAACTGATGTCTCGGGGTAGGGTGTCACACAGAAGTGTTCTGGGCGACACAGCATTTGTTATAGGCAGACGTTGCACTTACCATCAGGTGAACGTTTTGCTCGTTTCATCACTTTATACAATAAAAAAAGAGACCTGCATGTATAAGGTATAAAACGATTCCGAGGACATGGTAAGACCGCTAACGCGCATTGGAGCAGCATGGCCAACAATTCCCGACTGAGAGACTCTCTCAGAAATTCGACATCCGCGGCCCTGGTGCTTAGAGTGCCTGCCTCGAGCGCCTGGCTTGGAAGATTTGTGCTCAGTGGTGGGCTTGCAGGCTATTCTATTATATTATTTCTATTATATTATTATAGTTTTCGAGGAAAGAAATATAAATTTCGTTTGTCAAACGTTATTTTTTTTACATACTACCACCGTTTCGTAATTAGGTTCCCCTGATGGAGAAGAAACAGGCCAAAGACATTTCTTAGATAATCCGGAGCAGAGCAGGTCCTCTTTTTTTTGTTATCCTTTTAGTTTTATCTGTCATAAAACATATCATCATTCATCATCATTGCAGCCTATCGCTAGTCCACTGCTGCACATAAGCCTCCCCCATAGCTAGTGTAATTACTGGGCATCTGAGAGTTAATAATTGATGTCTCACGGCGACGCAAAGTGGTGTAACCCGGAAATGTTCTGGATGACAAAGCATTTGCTACGGGCATACGTTGCACTCACCATCAAGAGAACTTGATGCTCATCTCGTCATTTTATAAAATAATAAAAATATTTAAAAAAAATGTGGTTTTAATAAAAATAACTCAAGTGTTATTTCATCTCTCATTTTGTGGGGATTTGCCATAGTTGCCACTCATGGCAGGCGGGTTGGCAATCGTAGTTTATTTATTCAGGTGTTCCAGGAAGATGCCGCTGCCTATCTGGAGATCCTGGTTTTAATTTTCCCTGTCGACTTTTACGACACCCGCAGGACTAGATGGGGTGGTAGATTATCTTAATCCGCCACTACACGGATTATGTATAAATTCAGAAAGAATAGTCATCGAAACATATCATAGGCAATCGAAACACGCTCCATGACCAAAAACTCTCTCTCCCTCTATCAGCTTGTTATCTTTTCACGGTTCAACCACTGAACCGATCTTGATGAAATTCGGCACAGACATAACTTGCATCTTGGAATCGGATATAGGATACTTTTTATCCCGGAAAATCGAACAGTTTCCACGGGATGATTGAATATCTTTATCCACGCGGACGAAGTCGCGGACATCAACTAGTAATACATATATAAGTGTATTGCAAATTTAAACAGTCTTCACAAATATTGTCTTACTCACAAGTATCGACCCGATATAGCAATCAGCACTGCGGCGCGCCGGCGATCCTTCCCGATTGAAGTAGCTGACCGAGCCGAGGCCGGCCCCCTTGGGCACCATTTAGGTGATGAGATAACCACGTCTAATATAAAACACAGAAAATAATGAGACTGGTAGTGCACTCGAGTCAGTCGAACAGGAGGACGGTCCAAGCCGACGTCCCCTCTCGGGGGCACTTGCGCCAGTCATCCATAAATAAGTAAAGTTTCAGCCTATAAATATCCCACTGCTGAGCACAGGCCTCTTCTCATTTCTGAGAGGGTTTAGGAGCTAGGAAGAATCCGCCACGCTGCTCCAATGCGGGTTGCGGACTTCACATGTCTTCGAAATATTTCTATTCCTCGGACATGCAGGTTTCCTCACGATGTTTTCCTTCACTGCTAAGCACGTGGTAAATCAGCACTTAAAATTGTAGAACAATTTTAGAGGTGCTGGCACCGAGGATCGAACCCAGGTTACTCGCTTATTATGAATTAAGGCCCCTGAGCTACCACGGCATCCATAAATGAAAGGTTTCAATCCGGCGAAGCTGTAAAAGCCTTCGGGTTAACAGTATATATTCGGGTAATCAGTCCTAAAAATAAGAAGAAAAAAACGTCGTCGGTGTTAACAAACCAAGCAGTAATCGTCGGACGATCGCATCTGCATATTGTTATTGCTGCACTATCTTTTGTATGATAAAATTGAACTCGTCTTGCTCGTATCGAATTTGTCGTGACGCATAATCAGGCCGTTATCGGGGGTTTATGTGCTTTTTGATTCTGTAAACATGTTTTATTTTATTTCTTTTTAATGATAAATAGATTCTTTATAGAGGATAGGCCGGAGATGGATCAGAATAGTAAAGTGGCTATGAGTTCCTAAGCCGTTACAGTATTCTTCATACCTGCCTACTGAGTTTTAGATAAATTACTGGTGGTAAGATTCCTATGCAGGAATCCGTCTAGGTAACTATTTTATTTATAGCTAGCTATTTTATTGTTAGATAGCTGATATTATAGCGGGCAACTTAAGCTACCTTTATTTTAGAAAAATAAATAGGGTTCCGCGCAAAAAAAATAAAACCCCAAAATCGGATTCAAATGGGGAAGTATGTATGTATATAATCGAGCGAGGCGGCATTTTTGAGCGTGTGAAACCGCGGGTACAGCTAGTCACACATACATTTCTATTGCTCGATTGGAGCCGTGTGGTGGCGGCTCGTTAAAAGAATACTACCACTCCATCTCATCCAATGGATCTCGTAAAAGGCGAGTAAGGAATTAAACTGCACTGTGCACCGAACAGCGCATGGTGGCGATGGGCTCACCACCTATCACACCAAGTGCATTATATTGTTTTGGTGAAACGTGGATTGTGGCAGCCATCTGTTTTTGCAGTGAGTGCCTGACTACTGACTCTGACTACTCCTTATGGGATACAGTCGTGATCTTATATATGTATGTATGCTCCATTTGAAACTTTCTTAATTACTTTTGGTTTTCTAACGTGGGTTTGTTTTGCAACATGAATTGTTCATCAAATCTGACGTGAATGTCCTTGCAAAAAATAAATAGTTTGAAATATTTAAAGCGATAACACCCGTAATATTCGTTTCATCAAATATTTATCGCTTTCGGAAAATTAAACCCGCGACCCATAGAAAAGATGGGGGGGTCAATCACTTCACGTCAATCAAACCGAGTCGAAAGTTTGTAAGGATCTAAAAAAAAGTTTGTGTATGTTCAAGTTCGTTAACAAAAAACATATGTCATCATAATCATCGCTGGCTCCACTGCTGCACCGTACCATAATTGTCACGCTTACCAGACGAGTTGGCAATCACATCATAATGATTTACACAAGAGAACGCTGCCTATCTCCTTTTCTACTCATTTTTTATGTCGTCTCTTCAACACCCACGCGACGAGATAGTATAATTTGACTTATCAAAATACGTCCCCATATTAGAGGAAATAGTTTGAGATCGTATCATGTTCCAGCTAATCTCATATCTATCTGAATCATTTGTATTAAGTAATGCGTCGTGTAGGTTTTACGTCTGTGAGATTATGGTGCGTCTGGTAATTGGAATAAATATTAATCACAACGCCTCCGCTGTTACATCTCGCTGTAGGCTGAAGTAAGTGCTTACTTTTGAGGTCGACAATAATTCATTCACGCGTTGTTTGCTTATAGGCGGTCTCATTTTAGCATAGATAGAGTAGAACTTTCTATTAATCTTCTACTTATTATTAAAGAGGATTTCAAAAATAATGTATTTGAAACTGACTAACTAATCTATACATAGTATAAAAAGAAGTCGTCTATCCTTCCGTAAGAAAGCGCTTTTTAAGAAAACCACTAAACTACTTTTTATTGTAAATGCTTTTTAGAGTTACAAAAAAAATGTTCTATTTTCTAAACTAATTTGCACACGGTTTTCACTGCTATGCCGTTATGCATCTATTCGCGAAAAATTTAAAATTACCCTAACTCTTATAGGAGCTGAGTAACGGTATCATTAGTGAATCACCAGAAGATGGGCAGCTGCATCTTCCTGGAACATCTGAATACATAAACTGCGGTTGCCAACCCGCCTGTCAAGCTATTGTGCCAATCTATGGAGGAGGCCTATGTTCAGCGATGGACTAGTGGGCTGAAGTGATAATGATGATGATTAGTGAATAAAGTCTGAAAAAAATACCGAATGCAAATTATTGTTAAATTCCTTTCCCAATTTATTTATTATTTACAGCAGCGTAAAAAATTTACTCGGGCGTAGCCGGACGGGGTCGATGGTTTAATACGAGTATGAATGGTTAACGAGGAAGAAAGAAAATTTAGCATTTTTATTATACGGGGTACACCACGCTGCTGTACGTAAAGACTATATAAATGTTTTGGCTAGACCGGGGATGTATCACACAATCGCAGATATCCATTTCAAAATAATACCATAACAAGGCTACGTTTCGTGGGATGAGTGAAGTAAACGGAGACTAAATTATTAGCAAAAAGTCGTTCCATGATATACCTAAGGTGTGACAACAGGCTTACTTTTTAATCCCATATCTAGAATGCATTCCACACGAGACGAAGTAATCACGACCGATCTGGCGAGGTGATCTGATCTGTGTGCCTTCACCGTTAATAGTGCGGTATAGCCCAGACACCAGCCCATTTCTATAAAGCAACACACTTCCCTCGTGACCTTGAAATATCAGGTCTTGATCCTTGTCTTCTTCTTCTTTTTCTTCTTCCTAGCGTTTTCCCAGCAAATGATGAGGGTCCGCTTTCTGACATAAACGTTTCCACTTTGCACAGTCTTTGGCATCCACAGTGATGAGTCCGCTGTCTCTCGTATCGGTCATAGCGACATCGAGCCAGCGCTTTTGGGTCTGACGCGCGGTCCTGCTCCTACCACTACTCTGTCAAGGCACTTTCGCCCAACGTACTCACCTGTCGGTTAAGGTGATTAGGGCAATGTTTGCGTAAAACGTAACGCAGGAATCCGTCTAGGTAGGTACCACCCAGGGCCAGTTATTCTGCCGTGAAGCAGTAGTGTGCAAACATTACTGTGTTTCGGTTTGAAGGGCACTGTGAGATAGCGTCACTGGGCATATGAGACTTAAGAATTTATGTCACTCAGAAATATTCTGGGCGACACCGCATTTGTTATGGGCAAACGTTGCACTTACCATCAGGTGAACGTTTTGCTCGTTTCATCACTTTATACAATAAAAAAAGCTACCATTTATATGTTAGCCACGTCACCTACTTGAAGACTGCCGCGAATATACAACATTTATGTCCGAATTAACAACAGATGTCTCTGGGTGACGACACCCAACATTTCTGACAAGACTGAAATGTTATGGGTGACACAGCATTTGTTATAGGCAGAAGTTGCACTTACCATCAGTTGAACGTTTTGCTCATCTCGTCACTTTATCAAAAAAAAAAACGAATCCAAGACGTAACTACCAATAAATACTAAACAAGAAAAGGGATGAGAAAACACAAGAACTACCATTCGTGTACGACATTCTACAGAAACTCACTAAATAACTTTGTGAATTAATTTAATTATAATGAAATGATTTAATTTAACTTTTACAGACCGCAAAGTACATTACACAGTTAAATCTTTAAATAATGCGGAATTAGGTAAAAAATATTGTATCCTATAGACAAGGGTACCAAATACTCCGTATTTGATAACGCCCGAAAATGAAAACTAGGAGATGGGCAACAGTATCTTCCTGGAACATCTGAATAAACAAACTGCGTTTCTTATCATGGGTTTCTTATCTGAATAAAACAACTATGCCAAAATCCCCCCAAAATGAGAGATACAAACTTTTGTGGCAATATATGGGGGAGGTCTATGTACAGCAGTGGTCTAGTGATAGGCTGCTATGATGATGATGTAGTAACAAAATTGGTAAAAATAATTCTCAACTTATTTACTTATGTTTTACGGTAGAATCTTTATAATAGTACTATCTGTTGCAGGGGACTTCATCCATGTGGATACATGTTTTTAAATTTTGATTTTCCGGGATAAGAATAATCCCATGTCCGTCTCCAGGATACAAGCTATCTCTGTGCCCAATTTCGTTTAGCTATTGAATCGTGAAATGGTAACAAACATAGGGACAGAGGGAGTTACTTTCACGTTTATAATATTAGTATTGATTCTCTGAAGTTTTATTTACCTATATGTCACTATGATTCAATTAAAATATAACAGATTAGCCTTTAATTTTTAATTTCACATGGCAGAGACAATGAACGGAGAGGGTAATTTTAAATAAATAAAAGGCAATAAACTCTTGTTATATACTCAATAAATACGAACTGAATATCAATGCAAAATATGAAAACGCAAACATGCCTTTTAGCTTACAAAGCATCTCACCCGGTACAATAATATTTGTTGATCCATTACCACATGCTCTCCAATCGATCGCGCACCGCAACTCAAACGAGTGTAAGTCGATATATGTGAATAAACTGATCTCAATATCGAGAGTTTGCTTTAGTATAATTGAGGTTGGCGACTCATTGGCATCGTAATTGGAATGTTGGTGCTTGATCAGTATATGAGGGTAATGACCTCATTATTTTTCGCTTTGTTGCAAACAAAAAATAATAATTTTTTTTTATTGGATATAGTGACAAGACGAGGAAAACATTGACCTCGTGGTGAATGCAACGGCTGCCCGTCACACAGAGACATCAGTTTTAAGTCTCTTAAGCCCAGTGATTACACCAGCTCTCAGTGCCCTTCAGACCGAAGTATTAGATTGTAGATTGCTTCGGGCTGATTTCCGCATCTCCACGTCTATGCGTATATTTTGCGTTTATCAAGGGGCAAGGACGGGTTATATCAGACCGGCACTGGCTGAAGCCCCATGGTTTTCCGCCTTCGCCATATAATGGCAGGGCTGCGGGAACGCTTACGCGTTCATCCGCGGCTCCACCGGCGCGAGCCGCTTACAACTGCCGGCTCCTCCTTAGGAGAGAACAGCTCCTCTCTCCTTCCTAGCAAGGTCACATAACTTTATAAAAAATATAGTGTCGTATGTACATCAGTATATTAGCTATTACTTTAAAATGTAAAGACAAAATAATATAAAGATAGAAAGTTAATTTGCTAAGATCCGCATGCAAAATATAGAATGGTTTATATTACATAGTTTTTGAAGAACTATACACCAGTTTGTATTTCGCATACGGATAACAGCATATTAACTTTCTTACCTTATTATAATAGATTTCCGCATACTAACGCCTGATTCTATTAACAATATGACAGTAAATATAATACAACAGGTTTAATCACAATAATTAAACGCAAGCTTCAATACGACTCCACAATAACAATTCAGCACAGTGCATGTGAACTTAACCTTTATTGAAAACAAAAGCGAATGATTACCAGGTCATGCATTCACTAATTCATTCATTAGCTACAACCTTGACTTGCTTGAGACGAACGTGTGATAAAACAATGCGAAATCGAATCTCTACTCCCCCAGAAGTGAACCCACGAGACATCGCGCTTTAGGTCATGTAAACGTCATATATTTCAAAATAAATACAATAAGATGTACTTATTAAAATCATGTATATTATAATATAAATATATAAAATAAATTGATTAATGTCAATGAGACTGCAGACCGGCAGAAGAGATTAAGCGTCTGTGGGCGTAAGGAGATCGAAAGAGCGTCCTTCACGGAATCCCAATCGATCCTATAAATGTCCCACTGCTGAGTACAGGCCTCCGCTCAGCTCGAGCATTGGAACAGCGTGACTGACTCCTTCTGGCTCCAAATTAGGATCAAATTTGGTTAAAAAAGTAGTAAAGTAACAGCGTAGCCCACTGTTGAGCATACGCCTTCTTTCCGATTTTAGAGCCAGAAACAGTCCGTCACGCTGCTTCAATGCGGGTTAGCGGATTTCACGTGTCTCGAAATATTTTTTGATTACTAAGCTTTCCACACGGTGTATTCCTTCACCGCTGAGTATGTCGTAAATCAGCACTTAAAATTGTATAAAAATTTTAGAGGTGCTTGCACCGGATATTGATCTCAGGTCACTCGCGTATTATTGCATTTAAGGCAAGCGGCCGCCCCTGAGCGGGCTTAATAAATAGCTATTCATTCACAATTGGCCATTTTGCCGGTGATATTGTGGTGATGTTTGACGACCGCGTGGCATAGTGGTTATCGTACCTGACTTCCGCCGCGGGTCCTTGGTTCGAATCGCAGCCGGAGCCAATATTTGTGCAAAACACAAATTGTCGGTTTTCGGGTTTGGTTGTGTTGTGCATGTGAAATATATGTCTGTAACACAAACCCACGATACAGGAGAAATCAGGGCATCGATTAAAAAAAAAACTTAACTAATGTTACATTTATAATTTAGCCGCCCCTTCTGACATCTAACATTTAAGTTGATAAATATCGCTCGCCGGCTTCTTTTTTGCCGTGTGGTGACTTAGTAAAAAATTCTGCCAACCCATTTTATCTCATGGGTATCATAGAAATCGCCAGGAAAATGTTTGAGAAATATTATTGTTTTCGGCAAGTGGCGAAATAACCATACACCAGAATGTGTATTTTAGACATTTTGGATTTGACAGAATGATGATGATGATTATGGTAAATTTTCTTTTAGGAAATACCTACCGTGGACTACTGATACAATTAAAAAATAGAATAAGAATGATGTTATTATTACTAGTGTGCATTAAAATTATCGATACATATTTGTACCGCAATTAATAAACATAACCTCGTGACTCATCGCGGCAGCTCGGGTCGAATTTCGTAAGTTAACCTCGCGCCCACGCGACGCGGGCGAACCCTAGTTATTGTTACCTGAATGAGATTAGAGTAGTGCCAGCCTCGACGTAACAAAAGTAAATTAATCAAAACGCGCCGTGACTCACCGGCAATGAATCGGTGTACTGATAATGTCTCGCTACGCAAATGGTGTGATTTCGTGATATCATGCTAAACACACAGCTCTACACTATGTTAGTATATTCTAGAAGCTGGTAGCTTATGTTAGCTTAGGTAGTTAGGTAGCTAAATGTTGGAACTTGTAGGTTCTGGGGACGGAGTCACTGCCGAGGCCAATATTTGTAATCATCGATTAACCACAAAGTTGGATAAGTCGTTGATTTATTTTTTATTTGATAAACTGACGAAACGAGCAAAACGTTCACCTGGTGGTAAGTGCAACGTCTGCCCATAACAAATGCTGTGTCACCCAGAACACTTCTGTGTGACACCATACTTCGCCCGTCACACTGAGACATCAGTTCATAGCTCTCATATGTCCATTGATTACACTAGCTTTTGGTGCTCTTCGCACCGAAACACAGTAATATTTGCACACTACTGCTTCACCGCTCTCCGGGAGAGCCTCAAACTTTTGTGGCAATCTATGGAGGAGCCTGTGTTCAGCAGTGGATTAGTGATATGCTGAAATTGTGGTGGTAATGATGATGATACACCATTTTGATTAAAATCTTAAAGGTTTTTACTTGATTACAATACTCTTGGCTGATTTCGAACAAAATGTCATTATATGTTTTTAATTATAGCTCCACAAATATCAACTTGATACACCCGTTTTGACCTGTATAGGCTCTGCAGTAAAATATTTCTGGCGCCTGAGAATTACTTCAAGTTCCTTATCATCGCCATTAGACTGTAAGAAATCCACTGCTGGTGATAGGTATCGAAGGATCGTCTCAAGAAAATGTTCTCGTAACTTAGACGCTACCTCTCATCACCGGACGGCATAAATTCGGTCTTGTATATTCGAGATGATTATCTTGTATATTTCTCCCATTTGCCTGCCATTTGTCGGAAGGCATGAGATTTTTTATGATATTTGATTTTTTAAAATTTTACGGACGCCCATGTGATGAGAAAAAGTGGTAGAGTCTCTCACGCTGCCACCACATGACTAATTTTAAGTTGTTAGCTGTAAACTGTAAGTCATAAAAGTGACAATCAGCCAGGTTAATAATTTTTCATAAACTAAAACCGAAATATTTTCCACAAGCCGCCATTTTTCTCTCATACTTTCTATTACAGGGTTATTTAGACATTTCAATAACCACAGAACGGACAATAAGAAGAAATGTATGTAACTAAACTAATAGATTTTGTATGGATCCGAAAGAAAATTACAAAATTAACAGACTGATTCACTAAATCATCGGCAGCTTTAAAGTAAGTGCACACTACACCCGATCTCGGATATCGTTTGTTTGCAGACGTGCTGTTGAACCTTGGGCGAGTCTGGACCGCGCCAGCGTCGGTCGCGCTCCATTCACATCGCAAACAATGCGCCGGATGCTTGCCACCAAGCGCCACCACTCGTAATAGTCTGAGGGCTGTCGGCGACGTCACACTACTGATATGGAAATTAACATCTGTCTGAAAGTTCGTCAAAGAATATTTGTATAACTTTATTTCGTCTATTTCTCCATATTATAAGGATATAAACATAACATATATTAAAAGTATATACATCTATATCTAATGATCTGAATTTGTTATGAATTTTGTATCTACAAAGGTAGATACAAAATTCATAACAAATGAACTGCATAAGTAAATTTTACTATTGACTGTCCGTCAATTTTACTGCGTTTACCGTCCTTGAATGTTTACATTCCAACTCACAGTATCACTTTTTGTACTTTACGGTAAAATCGCAATAACCTTAAAGTCAAATAATCTAAAAATTGATTATGTAATTATATATTAATAAACATTAATCGAAGTAAACTAATTTTCTTTAATAAAAACATATTGTATGATCCGAGTCGCTAGAGGACATCGGACAGGGGATCAAATTTTATTAGCCAGTTTGGTCTACTGGCTTTCCTACAGGCTGCTGGCTGAATTATTCTGCATCAATTTAGGGGTATTTAAGGGAAGTGATTTTAGTAATTAATATTTATTTTTAATGTGTTTAGGTAATTCATATTAATTTTAACTACCTTTTAATAACTTAAATACTTAAATTTGATTCTGCTTTTTATTTTCCTGAAAATACTGTAATACGAAACCTAAGGTGGTCTATCTTACAGGTAGGTTGCGTTCCGCCCTGGTACCATTAAAATTTTAATTGGAATTTTGCAAAACACATGCTTGACGGTGAACAAATTCAATGTTATGCAATCAGAATTACGAGGACTAGCAGAAATGCTTCGTCTGCAACCGCAACCAAACCGTGCGGCTTCTCCCCTATTTCATATCATCATCGTCATTTCAGCCTATCTCTCGTCCACTGCTGAACATATGCCTCCCCCATAGATTGCCACAAAAGTTTGTAGCTCTCAATTTAGGGGGATTTCGCCCTATTTGCCACGCTGTCGGCAACTGCAGTTTATTTATTCAGATGTTCCGGGAAGATGCTGCCTCTCTTCTGGTTTTAATTTTCCCTCTGTCGACTTATAAGACACCCACGTGATGAGATGGGGTACTGAATTCTCTTAAGCCACTACCACGTCTCAGAAAATGGGAGGAAGCCCATGCCAAACTGTATACCGTAGTTGGTTTATAAAACACAAATTGTTGGTTTCGTGAAAACGTATCTCCGATGCTTCATTACTTCCTGGTTGGTTTAGGACGAGTGAATTCCTCTATATTTGCGCGTACTATTGTGGTACTGTAATATATCCTTTTGATAGTTTTCGACAGTATTTGAAAACAGCCGTGGTCGCAAACCGGCACAATATAGCAACCTCAGGAACTTCCTATAAATAGTGAGCTCATTGTATATACATATAATTACCGTGTCGTCGCTATGTACAGTGTAAGCAATTAAAGTCGTATGCTAATGTGAAATAATATTTACGAATATTAAACAGCTCATTGCATCTGATATTGTATTAAAAAATCTTCAGTCGTACGTGGTTTTAAGCCAATGTTCTATATGACATATATTTGACGGCCGTGGCCTAGTGGTCAGAGTACCTGACTTCGCATCAGCGTTACATTGGGCGCGGGTAGGTCGGTACGAGTGAGTGCATTTGTGTTTGCGCGTACACTTGTGGCACTATAATATCTCCTGCGCAGTTGATGGCTCCCGACAGTAGACGGGAGTTGTCGCCGTGATCGAAATCGGCTAGGAGAACATCATCATCATCTATATGATATATGAATCTAATCATGCTTATTATATTGCAAAAGTGACGCCACAAGCAAAACGTCCACATGATGGTAACCTCAACCCATAACAAATGCTGAGTCACCCAGAACATTTCTCTGTAGCACTACACTGCGCCCGAGTTCCTGAGACATTACTTCGTTAGTCACATATGCCCAGTAATTATACGCTAGTAGAGAGCTTTCTCAGTGCCTTTCAAACCAAAACAGTAGTGTTTGCACGCTACTGCTTCACGGCAGAATAACAGTTTTACAGGCAGATTCCTGCATAGAAATCCTCCCATCACCAAGCTCCTATATTTTTATTTATCGTTGATGATGTAGCTGTCTTCGAAATCGGAGCTACAGCTACAACTTAAAATCAGGTAGAATGAGTCTCTCCATTTCATTCATGACATGATAAAAAGACAAGGACAAATGTGTAGCTGTTTTCTGGTGCAGACACTTATGGCCGGAAATTGTTGTGGAATTTTTTTTGACATCTGTTGGCTGAAACACTTCTGTTAACAATTCCAAAAAAATAATAACAAATATTGAAAAATATCACAAATATTTATTTCCAAAGTGGAACTTGCAATGCCGGTAATGTTTACTCAGTAAACCGAGAAGCCAGTGCACTTTATGACGTAAAGGAGATGACAAATAAACAAGCGATGCAAATGCTGTTTGGAATGTTTAAAATTGAGTATACCCGAGCATTCTTCACTTTCAGGTCGATTAGCCTAAAGCGAATATAATCAAACCTGCAACACACAATAGGACTTCGGCTGTATTGTCCACGATGATCATCATTATCATTTGAGCCTATCACTAGTCCACTGCTGAACATAGGTTTCCCCCAAAGATTGCCACTCTATGGGGCTCTCATTTTGGGGGGGAATTTGCCATAGTGGCTACGCTTGGCAGGCAAGTTGGCAACCGCAGTTTATTTATTTAGATGATGTAAAGAGGGATTAATTAAATAATTCTGAAAAAATACTTAGTCGACGACAACTATGGATCGATATTTTTTTTTTCTATTTTGATAAAGTGACGAATCGAGCAAAACATTCACCTGATGGTAAGCGCAATGTCTTCCCATAACAAATGCTGTGTGACCCAGAACATTTCTGTGTGACACCACACTGCGCCCGTCACCCCGAGACATCAGTTCTTAAGTCTCATATGCCCAGTGATTGCACTAGCTCTCAGTGCCCTTCAGACCGAAACACAGTAATTTTTGCACACTACTGCGTCACGGCAGAATAACTGGCTCTGGGGTCGATACCCACCTAAACGGATTCCTGCATAGGAATCCTACCTCCGCTTTATGATTTTCTTACTGGGAATTTCGAATAACTTTAGTACTTTAGAGGTGATGCGTTCACAAACAAACAGACAGACAGACAGACAGACAATTCCAAAAACGATAGAAATGTATCATTTATTTCCCAAAAATTTTAAAATGTACACACAGGTGCAGTTTTAATTTTTATTATACTCGTATGTAAAGATTTGACGCCCGTAAGCAGACACTCATTTAGTATTTGTGTTTATTTCCATAATTACCGCCATTCTTAAGTTGAAATTGCCGCTCGTTTCAATACAAGCTATTTTTATGGTGACCACTCGGTCACTAAGAGTAAGCCACAGTAGTTGCTAAGACGGTTAATCCCCTGTTATATAGTCAGTATTAATTATACGTCTAAACTAAATTAATAATTCTTAAGTGTAGCGATGTAAAATAATATTATTGAAGTAAAAAACACGTACAACTCATCGTGGCAGTCAAGAACGCAAGCCAAGTAAGTACACTCCTCCCCGGTCGCGCCCTCAATCTCATTTGCATGTGACACATTGTGCTGTCAATCATTCCGAAACGCACGCGCTGCCTTATCACCGATAATCTACATACAGATGGCTCCAGTGCGAAAACGGAAAACCCTAAGACTTTGGCAATAAACTTACCTGACAATATCGACACAGCTCATTCAAAACAAACTAAAATTATACTTACATACATACATTCATACATAAGATCACGACTGTATCCCATAAGGGGTAGTCAGAGACTGGGCACTCACTGCAAAAACAGATGACTGCCACAATCCACGTTTCACCAAAACAATAAAATGCACTTGGTGTGATAGGTGGAGAGCCCATCGCCACCATGCGCTGTTCGGTGCACAGTGCAGTTTAATTCCTTACTCGCCTTTTACGAGATCCATTGGATGAGATGGAGTGGTAGTATTCTTTTAACGAGCCGCCACCACACGGCTTATAATACATAATTATACTTAAAACACTTTTATGCTTTTGTCTTTGTACCGTCGCACTGTCATTTTTATTTTACTATTTTTCGCTACTTGGTTATTATGTGTTAAGTAAATAGTTGTGTAATATTTCACATATTGAAATAAGTTTTTGCAAATTTCTTCCTTTTTTAAACAGCGAAATGAAACAGCATCAAATTTATCGTTCATCAATTTTAAACAGTTTCATTAGTATATTGTATAAAAATACTTTTTTTATTGGAGACAGTGACGAAACGAGCTAAATGTTCACCTGGTGGTAAGTGCAACGTCTTCCCATAACAAATGCTGTGTCACCCAAAACATTTCTGTGTGGCATCACACTGAGCTCGTCCACCTGAGACATCAGTTCCTTAGTCTCATAGGCCGTGTGAGCTACCAGTGAGCAATAGTGAGCTAGCTCACTAGTAGTACCATACACAGCACTAGCTCTCAGTGCCCTTCAGAACCAGTGCCCCAAAACACAGTAATGTTTGCACACTACTGCTGCACGGTAGAATAACTAGCCCTGCGATACCGACCTATACGGATTCCTGCATAGGAATCCTACCACGAGACATTTACCCCGGACCTACTGAGAGTATCGAGCTCACGCATCGAACTTACATATCGTTTGATTTGGTACTACATTTGATCTTTTAAAATTTTAGTTCCATGGAATAATAAAGAAGTGAATAAAACTAAAACACTTTAATAATCGAGCCGTGGTAGCTCAGGGGCTAGGCGCTCGCTTTAAATTTCATAGTACGCGAGTGACCTGGGTTCGATTCCCGGTGCCGGCACCACTAAAATTGTAATTTCAATTTTAAGTGCTGATTTACCACGTGCTCGGCGGTGAAGGAAAACATCGTGAGGAAACCTGCATGTCTGAGGAATAAAAAATATTTCGAAGACATGTGAAGTCCGCCAACCCGCATTGGAGCAGCGTGGCGGATTCTTCCTAGCTCCAAAACCCTCTCAGAAATGAGAGGAGGCCTGTGCTCAGTAGTGGGACATTTATAGGCTGAAACTTTACTTTACTTTACTTTAATAATTTTGTTTGGATTCGACAACCAAGTACTTTGATGATGATGTAAGAAAGCCAAGCAGCAATATCCTAATGGTTTAGGGTATGGACTGCGAAACATGACGTCGCAGGATCGTGCCCGCCATTCGACTATTGTCGTGAACCATCTCCTAGCACAAACTTTTAAGCTTAGTTGGAGTGGTTAAAAGGATCTTAGCAATGTTAACAGCATTGCCAGTATTCTTTACAAAAAAAATCTTCGTATATCTTTTTTACCTCCTTAGTGTAATTTATGGAACAGGCTAGAAAAATTTAGGCTAACCTGACTGATGGCGGAATGACATCTGAAATGTGCCTTATCCAGACCAATGGCAGAAAGCTGTATTTAGGTTGAAATTGCAATGGTTTTGCTGGTGGTAGGATTCCTGTCCAGAAATCCTTGTATGAAGTAAGTACTCTGAGCTTGGTTGATGTTAATAATGATTGTAAATTACAACGAATTACTAAAAGTGTGTGTCGTAAAAGTCGACCGAGGGGAAAATGAAAAACAGGAGATGGGCGGCAGCATCTTTCTGGAACATCTGAATAAATAAACTGCAGTTGCCAATCCGCCTGCCAAGCGTGGCAACTATGGCGAAATCCGCTAAAACGAGAGCTACAAATTTTGTGGCAATCCATGGGCGAGGCCCACGTTCAGCAGTGTTGTGCTGAAATGATGATGATGACTTAATATTTATCAGAACCAAGTGACGAATATGTAGTATTAATATTGAGTCATAAAATGTAGTATTTCAGCTTCCATTCATTCATCGATCAATGCTACATATTTAGGTAAAAGACAATGAAAATCAATAATATCGTAATTTCTAAAAGTCAGATTAAATGACAACCGTTTTGTTATTTCTTACGAGTACATCTGGCACTAGTTTCCTAATCGGACGTGGGCGGACCAACCGTTAAATCAACACTTTGCAATCTGAAAAAAAAATATATTTCTTATTAATTACAATTGCGTACCAACGTATTGTGTGCAATCAATAAAACAATCGACCTTTTGCCATAATGGGAGACACGATTACGGAGCACGATCGCACTAAACGACTTACGATACGACAACGACTTCGTTAAAAACAACTACATCAGCTGCTGCTTTAATAAAGCAAAAATAAAGTGCATGTTTTAATTTTGTAGACAGTGTAAACGTTTATAAAACATCAATTACGGTAAGCAACCCGTTGTTAGAAGTTTACAAAATATTTAAATTGTTACATGATGTGTAAAGAAGATCACCAAATTTAATACTGAATAAAGAAATTACATTTAATCTTAACCAGGAGATGTATCTTTTCCTGTAGGCATAATACACATGAAGAATTTAAGATACTCTAGTCGTTATCGTGCTGTTGACGTCAAATATAAAACTTAATACGGATAGAATAAAGCCCGCGACCTCGAGATATCGTACCGACTCATCTTAGATAGGCCACGTTTCAAAACGTAATCGCAACGAAACTCATTTGCCACATCAATCTAAGCCTACACAGGATTAAACATTTACTTGATTATTTGTATCGCAGTAATATTGCATGCGCCTATGATGCAACATTTAAACGTATTCGAAAGCTTTGTATCATTTATCATTCAGGCTATTTTAGTCTGTTATAATCTTCTGATAACTATATGTCTCCACTTCTCCGTCGTCATCCTGTTAATAGTCCGCTACTGGACAAAAGCCTTGCCCCAGAAGGAAGCATTTTTTAATATTACTAAGCCTCCATACCAGTAACATATTTACACAAAGTCGATTTTAATGACATTCTCATTTATTTATTCCCTTAGATGTCTCTTACGGCGCTGAGAAACGAGAGCCGATGAAATACAACTTTTTCTATTGGATATAGAAAAATATAAGATATTTCTGGACAGATAATTTAAACTATTTCGAAAATTACTTTAAGATCATTTTTCTGGTCATCCTTTTTTAAAGAACAACAACAAACACTTATACTTCACAAAAATAGGCGTTTATAATTAAGCCATAATTCCGTTATCGCCGACTACAACAACAATGATATCTTCCGGTTAATATCAGATTTTGTTCACTGTAACACACATACTGTAAGCACTCAAGCATTGTGCCACCGTGTGGTAGCGGTTTAAGAGAATCTACCACTCCATCTCATCCCGTGGGTGTCGTAAAAGTTACCAGAAGATGGACAGCAGCATCTTCCTGGAACGTCCGAATAAATAAACTGCGGTTGCCAAATCTCCTGCCAAGCGACCACTACTTTTGGCATCTATGGCAAAATTCCCTTCAAAATGAGAGCTACACACTTTTGTAGTAATCTATGTGGGAGGCCTATGTTCAGCAGTGGACTAGTGATAGGCTGAAATGATGATGATGATGACTCGAGCATTGAAACATCAGCCCATAAATTGTTTGACATAGACATCTTCCAAGTTGAAAGGTTTTTTCATTATCGCTACACTTGAGGGATATATTGACGGTTGCAGAACTGGGCACATTGCACATGCATATTTTAAGTTCTGTATATTTAAGACCTTATTAAAGTAAGTGACATGGCCCCAAGGATTAGCAAGCTGAAGTGGTAATGGGCCGGCCATATAGCTCGTAGAACCGTACCTGCAAACGCAATGTAGGGCGATCCTCCTGCTAGATGGAGCGACGAGCTATATGGTTTTGCGGGAGATCAATGTATGCAGGTGGCACAGGACTGTATTTTGTGGAAATCTATGAGGGAGACCTATGTTCAACAGTGGATTATGATAGGCTGTAATGATGATGTTATTTTAGGCTCGGTACACTTACAGACCGGATCCGCCGCTGAAACCGGCAGGACTGGTCCTTCCGAGTGCTCATTTTCCTGGCCCCCGTGCTCCGCGTCGCGGACTCAGTGACTTCGTCCGTATACAGAGAGATGCTGTGGTGAATGGCACGTCGTGTGTTCAGACGCGCGTTACTGGGTGAAAGAGAGAGGGAGCAGTTGTCTCCCCCGAGAAGGGGATGTTGATGGTAGGCGGCCGGCGCCGATTTGGTCAAGGACGTGTGCGTTCTCGCAGTCCTGCTAATATCCTACCAGTGGGAGTATCCATCTAGATAGGTGCCCTGAGTGGAACGATAGTGTGCAAACATTGCTGTGTTCGGCACTGTGAGCTAGTGTAATCACTTGGCATATGAGACTTAAGAACTGATGCCTAAGGGTGATGGGCGCAGTGTGGTGTCACAGTGAGATATTCTGGGTGACACAGCATTAGCTATGGGCAGGCGTTGCACTTAGCATCAGTTGAAGGTGTTGCCCGTTTCATCAATTTATCCAAAACAAGGCGAAACACACAAGTCATCGCAAACCCGATTTAACCCGTTCTATCTTAGTCAAGTTAGTTATATTTTATCCCCCGTGGAAGCGTGCATACAGTCATTCTCCATGAAAAAAAAGGCCCGGTTTATTTGGTATACTTACACTAGCTATCTGTCAGACATCACTACATTTTGCTGGCATTTTCCTTATTTGACTATTGGGTCACTACAAGCATACAAATGAAAGTAAAGTCGAATGCAATTTGATAGACATCGTCGTCATCGTCGTCGTTTCAGCCTATCACAAGTCCACTGCTGAACATAGACCTCCCAGATAGATAGCCACAAAAGTTTGTAGCTCTCATATTGGTGGGATTTTGCCACAGTTGCCACGCTTGGTACGCGGGTTGGCAATCGCAGTTTATTAATTCTGATGTTCCAGGAAGATGCTGCTGCCCATCTCCTGGTTTTAATTTCCCCCTGTCGACTTTTACGACACCCACGGTATGGGATGGGGTGGTAGGTTCTCTTCAAATAGTAGTTAATGATTTTGCCCAATAATTGTTGTGATACTATAGTACGGAAAAACATACACAAGGCTACGTCACATACGATAAGATATATAAGTCACATTGAGTGCAACAACTCGTTAACATCTTTATATCTTCCTTTCTTTTTTTCTTTTTATCTTTCTTTTTATTTATCTTTTTTTTAACTTTCTTTTTGTTTATTATTTATTTATTTTTATCTTTCTTTCTCATAACTTTCGCCCTGAGTACATACAGAGGGCCCATATGTGTAAGACAGTTTAATCCATTCCAATAAATTTATGAGAAATAACTCATTATCATATGCAGGTGAAGGGCATGTCATTTGTTAGCATTGTTCTCGCTCCAGTCGTGAGCATTTAATTCAATATTCCAAACGGAATGCAAATTTAAATATTGAGAAAAAGTTCTGTATTTAATATGTGGTTCACAGCATCCAATTATGTCTATAGTGTGTATCATATAGTGGTTGTTTGCGACTACAGTTACTTCTAGTTGTTAGCAGCCAGGAACAAATGATAACTTAATAAGTATCTAACTTTGTTTCTTTTCTTTTTGATGCAACCTTTTTCTTCCCGACCGATTGTGACCACGGCGACTATTTCCAAATATTGTCGATGGCTATCAACTGCACAGGAGATATTATAGTGCCACAAGTATATGTTTATGGTCCAGTTATTAAAAAAACGAATCCCTATCAGAGACCTCGATGTTTCTGAACCTTGACAATATATACTAAAAATTAAGAGTAAATATCTCATACGTTATTTTATTTTTAAATTAAATATACTAGTTTATGATTACTACCTCACCTTATGCTGAAAGACAATGCAATCATGGATGGTAAGCTAAAGAAATTACTACGAGCCTTTTCAATCTTCTTAAGAAATCTAAAGACTTTTTCATTGGATAAAGTGACGAAACGAGCATAACGTTCACTTGATGGAAAGTACAACGTCAGCCCATAATAAATGCTGTGTCACTCAGAACACTTCTGTGTCACACCACATTGCGCCCTTCACCTTGAGATATCAGTTCTTAAGTCTCATATGCCAAGTGATTACGTTAGACTCTCAGTGCCCTTCAAACCGAAACACAGTAATGTTTGCAAATTACTAATGTTGCTAAATTCACGAGAGAATAACTGGCCCTTAGGTGGTAACAACCTAGTACCTTCCCTTTCCTGTAAGCATTACGAATGATAAAGCAAAACGCTTCGTCTGAAAGGAACAACACATAACATACTCGTAAACAGTGTTGGATTCGCTATTGAGTTTTGCTTAATTATTTGTTGGCAAATTTTAAAATTCAATGATGTCAACCTCTACCCTTTGCGACTATTAGACCACTACTACGTGTTTGACAATGCCAGTATGAAGGTTAATAATGAATGTATTTTTTATTAAATTTAGTGTACTCGTAACACATCCATACTAATATTATAAATGCGAAGATAACTCTCTCTGTCCCTCTGTCTATTTGTTATCATTACGGCTCAATCGCTGAACCGATCTTGACGAAATTTGGCACAGAGATAGTTTGCATCCTGGAGACGGACATATAATACTTATTATTCCGGAAAGTCAAATAGTTTCGGGATAATTCAAAAGCGGGATGATGTTCAAGTGGAATAATTGGGCATCGCCTAGTATTATAAATACACATATTAGCTTTCTCGCTTCTTCTCCGTACAAACTTTAACTATCCCAAAGCTAACACTCTTTCGTGCGCGAAATTTGGCGGACCCCACCTTCGAAATATTTTTATTCTTCAGACATGTTGCTGATGCTGGTTACATGAAGTTTTCCTTCGCCGATGAGAACGTGGTGAATCGGCAATTCGGCAGAATAGTTTTATCTCATCGATCGAACCCAAGTCACTTGCATCCTGCAATAATAACCGATCGGTAAACTTGATCTTTGCACCGTTTCTCACGCAAGCACTGTCGAACACATCTTTAGTCTATCCACGATCAAACAAAGCAACGAGACAATCGCTGAACCTAACAATACAATCATATGCCAATCTGATCGATCAAAGACTTAATACCGATCCAATGACATTAGTCAGCTTGAAGCCGCTAATATTTTAATAAAAAGATGTCCCACTACTAGGATTACTCCTGTGTCATGGGTGTGTTTTACAAACATAAGTTTCATATGAACAGAACAACCAAACTCGAAAAGCACTGTGTTTTTGCACAAATCTTGGCTCCAGCAGCAATCGAACCTATTATTTTGTTTCGTCGTTTCGTCGTCGTTTCAGCCTATCACAAGTCCACTGCTGAACATAGGCCTCCCCCACAGATGGCCACAAAAGTTTTTAGCTCTTATTTTGGGGGATTTTGCCATAGTTGCCACGCTTATTTTGTTTATGATAAACTAATTCTCAAACTTAATTAACACTTTAATCAAATACTTTAGAAATTTGACAAAATGAGGTTACACATTGAAATACGTTAAAGTATCATTAACAAATGTAAAATGTAATAATTTATTAGATACTAATAAATATTTTTCAACCACAAACAAATAACCACTTATAAATGATTTGTTAACTTTTAATGAATTTTATTAAATATTAACAAATCTTATTAAATACTCACAAATACTTCTATTAGTGCTATATATAATATTCAGTGCAATGAATATAATATAGTGCAATGAATATTATGTATTGCTGATATCAAATATTAGGAAAATAAATAATATCAAGTTTTTCAACGCAATTATCAATAACAATGTTGGAAATATTCGACTATACAAACTTTTTTTTTATCTTTAATATTTCTTCAGAAACATATAAGTATATTAAGTATTCACTGTTGTACTGCACAGTGATTCTACAATTAATTCAAATAATGATTATCGAAAACAAAACAACACATAGTATATACAAAATAAACATAAGCGAACCCATAAGTTATTAACCCTACCAAAAATCGCTGAACGCTCAAGAAGTTTTCACTTCAATAAAGGTGATATACACCCAGCGACCGCACGCGTTGCAACGTCCGAAGCCCGCGCAGGTGTCGGCCCAGCTATCGTGCGGTCATTTTTAACGGCTATCCGCGACCTCTGACACCGCATCGCGTTGTATCGAAACTGTTGCCTTAATGCATTATGATTTCGCTACGAGATTAATTTATTTAAAAAAAAAATTTCTCAGATCTGTCATACCTTCGCGCAACATTTGCGTAATTTTATTACCTGGTTTAGCTAAATTACTTAGAACTTGGGGACTTTCGCAAGGATTACATGTCATATAACCAGTAAAATTATGTATGTTTTCAGGTATACCATGCTAACATTCTTAACTCAAAAAAGACCCAAAAATTATTAAAATGGTAATGAAGTTTTCCTGGCCGATTCGACCACGACATCAGCTTCCAAATACTATCGGAAGCTATCAACTGTTCAGGAGATATTATAGTGTGTAGTGTAGTGTGTTGTGTGGGATTAAGTGTATGAGCGATTTATATCTATAGACCCATGATACAAGGATAATCTTACAAAAGGGCAAAATATTTAACTTAAAAATTTACTGATTATGAGGTGCCTATGCATTAATTCGTCTAGGTATGCACCACCGCAGTGCCAGTCATTCCTCCGTCAAAATCATTACCACTCATTACTGTGCAAGCATTACTGTATTTCGGTCTGAAGGGAACTGGTAGCTAGTGTAATTACTGGGCATATGAGACTTAACAACTGTCTCTGGAGACTAGAAAATTGTGATGCCACACAGAACTGATCTGGGCGACAAAACATTTATCATGGGCAGACGTTACACTTGCTATCAGGTAAAGGATTTGTTCGTCTCGTCACTTTCTACAATAAGAAAAAAGTTCGTTTACACCCTGTATATATGTATTTTATTTTTAATTTCATGCATATTTTGTATTGCTCTATATAAGTTTTTCTTCTATTTATTTAATCGGGTAATTAAAAAGTATGCACTCTTTCTTCTTGTTTACATTATTAAATAAATCTCTTGTGTCTAAGGTTTACTTGGAAGAGATCGCTGTTCAGCAATCTGGCCACATATTGTACAAATATAGTTAGTATTTTTATATCGCCATTTGGTGACGGCTTAAGAGAAACTACCACCCCATCTCGTCCCGTAGGTGTCGTAAAAGTCGATAGAGGGAAAATGAAAACCAGGAGATGGGCAACAGCATCTTCTTGGAACATCTGGATAAATAAAATGCGGTTGCCATCCCGCCTGCCCAGCGTGGCAACTATGGCAAAATCCCCCCGAAATGAGTGCCACTAATTTACGTTACGTTTTGTGGCAATCTATGGCGGAGGCCTTTGTTCAGCATTGGACTTAGAAAGAAATAAAGAAAGAATAAGGTTTATTGGTACCAGCGAGAAACATACAAAGGGAAATAAAATAAAAAATAAAATAAAAACAACACACAAACAAACAATATTTGTACAAATTTAACATTAAACAATTTAAAAACAGGAAAATAAATAAAATATAATATAATTTAAATTAAAAATGGTACCAATAGGCCTCCACTCAGCATAATGCCTTGGCCGATTTCAGCCTCGACGCTGGTCTTCCGTGGATGCCAAGAAACATAAGAAAAAAGAAGGACATTTAAACTACTATCTAACTTTTCTTAATGACTTAGGCTGAAATGATGATGATGATTTGTATGTATCTTTCTTAAATTTAACTTTTTTAATATTAATACAGATAATTGTCAACATAAATATGCACATTCGAAATCAGATACAGAACTGCTTGTTTTAGATCACGCTAACATGCGAGCCAGTAACACAACGAGGCATTTAGATCGATAACAATCGGGAAAGGGGTCTTATTTGTACGTAACATTATATCTGTCGCGATAAACTTGGTTCCGTGCGTGCGTGCTTTAACTGAATCATTTCACATTACGTATACATACATAAAATCACGCCTCTTTCACACTGGTGTAGCCAGAGACCACATCTTTCCACTTGCTACGATCCTGACGCACATCTTCCGCTTCTTCTACTTTCATTTGCGTTGTGATACAATCTCGGGTACATTAGACGAGATTATATTTTAAAGCGTCTTCGATCTCACCGTGGTAAAATTGGCGACATCTACCCTTACTTCTCCAGTTTCTGTCATTTTATTGTTTAAGATCTATGCTTCGTTAACAGTCCATTTCAATAAATAAATTAATAAAACTAGCATAACATGGTATTGTATTGGTCTTATATCCTACTGGTGGTAGGATTCCTATGCAGGCATCCGTCTAGGTAGGTACCACCTCAGGGCCAGTTATTCTACCGTGAAGCAGTAGTGTGCAAACATTACTGTGTTTCGGTTTGAAGGGCACTGAGAGCTAGCGTAATCACTGGGCATATGAGACTCAACAACTGATATCTCAGGGTGACGGGCACAGTGTGGAGTCACAAAGACATGTTCTGGGTGACACAGCATTTGAACGTTACGCTCGTTCCGTCATTTTTATGAAATAAAAAAAAATGTTTTATGTCTTCTTAATAAAAAAAGGCCGTAGGATGACTACAATAACTCTTGTTTTACATGACGGTGGTTATAATTTCGTTGCTCGAAACGTTTCACAGGTTATGTATTACTAAATAATCTAAAGAATGTCTGCCCGTATATACCTGACTTACTAATAAAACTGTACAGCTGCAAGCAAAAGTAGAGACTGAACTTTTAAATTCGTTTCCAGTTAATAATCCAATCTAAGCTTCAAAATAATAGCCACAGAAGAACGGAAAGCGACAGACATAGCTCAAGAAAAGTAGCAATGGCAAGCCACTCTCATAGTTGGAAAAAAGATTCATGAGTGGCAGTGTATCGACGAATGCAGAGAAAGTCGACTCTTACTAGATAGAGTGACGCTCTCTCTTATTTTAGGAGAGGTCAACGGAAACAGATGATTTTGAACCGTGTTTTTCAGCAGCGCTCTAAGGGAGACCCAAAATATTAGTAATAAACTCCAATTTTTCAATTTAACGTTCATTACCAAATTACATCATCATCATCATTTCAACCTATCACTAGTCCACTGCTGAACATAGGACCACAAAAGTTCCGCAGATAAAGACCACAAAAAAAATTGTACCTTTCAATTTGGGGGGATTTTGTCATAGTTACCACGCTTGGCAGGCGGGTTGGCAATTTGCAGTTTGTTTATTCAGATGTTCCACAAAGATTCTGATGGCCATTTTCTGGTTTTAATTTTACCTTTGTCAACTTTTACGATAGTCTCGGGATGAGATGAGGTGGTAGATTCTTTTAAGCCGCCACCACACATTACATAATCTATTTCAATAACAATAAGAATATATTATCTACGAAATATTATGAAAAACTTTTTTAGCTTCAAAATAGTCAATGCTAAAACAAATCACTAACTTCATTGTCACTTTAGATTTATTCAACAATCCACATTGTACAAATCGATTAGACAACACGAATCAGTTTACAAAATGATAGTTCGCCGAAGAGGGCGTGTAGGTCCAAGTTTGATAGGTTTAAACAAATATCGTTGGGCCCCGAATATAATGTAATAAAAATAATTTACAATGTTTATACAAGTGTAATCTTGTGCTACGATCTTGGAGACGCCCGCGTTCGCCAAGCGCCCGACAATAACACAGATCAATTTAATGTAACAGACGCTACAATAAATAATGACGTTAAAACCAGTTGTTGATTTGGTTAGTTTTTTGAACGATAAAATTATATTTGGCGTGCAATAAAGTCAATAACAGAATATAACGTCATAATCATAAAATAAAATAAGAATTTTTTTATTGTTAAATTATAGTTGGTCTTTGTACAAAAACTGCTCAAAATGTTATATATTTGGGTTTCTTGCTTATTCTTTCCAGGACAGGGGCCTTTTTGGTGAACATGTGCAGATAAAAAAAAGAAAAATAAATGACTTTCAACAAGTATTATGTAAAGTATCTATGTTGAATAAAAATTATTCTATTTTATATTTTACTGTATTATCTGTGTCTACCACCAGTAAATTTTACAGGTTTTGAGTTTAGAACATGGTTTATCGTACATAAACCCACTGTTTCATAAGTATATTCTAAATTAAGTATATAGCAAATTAAAACTGTAAATTAATCAATTAATGTAGCAGTTGCAAAAAATACCAGCCGTTAAAATATTTACGCTACATGGGTATTAATATTATTAAATGGAAGTTTCTTACTGAAACACTATATTAATTAAAATATCGAATGAGTTCTTATATAACTCATATAAAGTGGACTGATTGCTCGTTTATCACCATAATTGCAAAGAAATGGTAATACTTGTTAAATGTATTTATGTAGATACCTTACTTTAAGGGAGACAATATGCAGACTTAATGCATTCTCTACCAGTAAACCCTAGGGGCAGAATACAAAAAAGTTAGCAGATATAACTACGTAAAAAACCCATAATGATAAATACAAATAACATTCATTCTTATTTATAATGGCGTGTCATGTATGTACAATACAAAAATGAAACAAATGAAAAATCAAGTACTAAAAATCTATCACTACTTATGTTATATACTATTTTTTTATGACTTCGTTACCTTATATTAACACTGTGCGGAATTACTCTGTGCAAATTACAAAATAAATAAAATCGTTAGCGTTACATATGACCTGGGCAGTCCCAGTCAGGTTGTTCAAATATATCTTATCCCGTACTTAAAGAAATTAATAATTAAATGTACTAATTTATGACCGGGGTGGGCCGTGAACGCCGTGGGTACCCTTGCTCGACTAATACATATTTTTCAATAAATATTGCACTGGATTATGTTTCTCGGAATCGCTTCTATCATCTTAATATGAAATGTACTCACGATCTTATTTTTGCGATATTTCGGATATACGATATGCGACATACATTGGCAGCTATAACGATCTAACATCTCGACCTGTAGGTGTCGTTAACGTTACGGAATCGTCATCAAAGGAATAGTCATGAAATAGACCTAGGGGGTCTACTGTGTAACTTTGGTTGGTTTCGTGATCGGTTTCATTTACATACATACATAAGATCACGACTGTATCCCATAAGGGGTAGTCAGAGACTGGGCACTTACTGCAAAAACAGACGACTGCCACAATCCACGTTTCACCAAAACAATATAATGCACTTGGTGTGATAGGTGGTGAGCCCATCACCATCATGCGCTGTTGGGTGCACAGTGCAGTTTAATTCCTCACTCGCCTTTTACGAGATCCATTGGATGAGATGGAGTGGTAGTATTCTTATATCGAGCCGCCACCACACGGTTTCATTTGATCCCATTAATCAATGAATAACAACCGTGTAGTAGCGGCCTAAGAGAATCTACCACCCCATCCCATCCCGTGGATGTCGTAAAAGTCGACAGAAGGAAATTAAAACCAGGAGATAGGCAGCAGCATCTTCCTGGAACATCTTAATAAATAAACTGCGGTTGCCAACCCGCCTGCCAAGCGTGGCAACTATGGCAAAATCCCTCCAATATGAGAGCTACAAACTTTTGTGGCTATCTGTGGGGGAGGCCTATGTTCAGCAGTGGACTTGTGATAGGCTGTAACGACGACGAAGACGAATTTATTCGAATAAAATGAAACCGACTAGTGGTAGGATTCCTATGCAGGTAGGTAGGTTCCTATCTAGGTAGGTACCACCCCAGGGCCAGTTATTCTGCCGTAAAGCAGTAGTGTGCAGACATTACTGTGTTTCGGTTTGAAGAGCACTGTGAGCTAGCGTAATCACTGGGCATATGAGACTTGGGAACTGATGTCTCAGGGTGACGGGCTCATTGTGGTATCACACAGAAGTTTTCCTTGCGGCACAGTATTGTTATGGGCAGACGTTGCACTTACCATCAGGTGAACGTTTTGCTCGTTTCGTCACCTTACCCAATAAAAAAAGGTGTTTAAAAATACAAAACATTTCAATACGTCATGCAATAGCTAATAGTTAGCCGTGTGGTGGCGGCTCGTTAAAAGAATACTACCACTCCATCTCATCCAATGGATCTCGTAAAAGGCGAGTAAGGAATTAAACTGCACTGTGCACCCATCAGCGAATGGTTGCGAAGGGCTCACCACCTATCACACCAAGTGCATTATATTGTTTTGGTGAAACGTGGATTGTGGCAGTCATCTGTTTTTGCAGTGAGTGCCCAGTCTCTGACTACCCCTTATGGGATACAGTCGTGATCTTATGTATGTATGTATGTCATGTAATAATCTTTGTTTTGATTGGAATTATTTAGAATTCCTTTATAAACGAGTCAGCAAAACTACTGTTATTTAACTGAAAGGAAGGCTCTCAAAACTCCAGGTGGCTAAATAAAAATCAAAACAGATTTAATTAACACGTTAATATTATATGAATATTGAACGACTCAGCCTCAGCCTCTTACCATACCCGCCTGCTGAGTTGCAGGTCTTCTTCTGGTATTATGTGTGTAGTATATAAGTACTATAATCCTTATATATCCTTTGCAGACAACTACTCCTGCTTACCTGAAGTAGTCAACGTTTTCTCAGTGGGTTTGAGAAGCATCAGCATCATTACATAAATTTCAATAAATCCTGTTGACATATTTATGAGCTTCGAACAGTACAGCCACAGCTTTTTGCTGGTGGTAGGATTATGCAGGAATCCGTGTAGGTAGGTACCACCGAAGGGCCAGTATTTTGCCGTCAAGCAGTAGCGTGCAAACATTACTGTAATTCGGTCTGAAGGACACTGAGAGCTATTGGAATCACTGGGCATATGAGATTTGAGGCGCAGGGGAACTGCGCAGTGTGGTGCTCAGAAATATTTTGGGAGTATTGCTATGGCCGGACGTTACATATACCATCAGGTGACCGTTTTACTCATGTAGTCCCTTTCTTCGATAAAAAAAATATACAAACTTAACATTATTCATAAGCACATCAAATAGAACCTCATTCCATCGCTAGATTACAAATGAATGCATTTATGGATATAGTTACACAGAGGTAGCAAGCAAACTCTATAAGCGGTAGCGTGTTGTACAAACAAATCGGTATTGACGGCGCGTTAAGTAGCAGGACGGTAGCCTTTGTTGACATTACGAGCTGAGCGAACCACCGTTCATCATATCCCAGGCAAAGAATTCTCACCTTTATACTAAACAACAGAAAGTGGCATTTGGATCCAATGGGAACTGTAATTTGATCCTGATGTAATGAATTATGGATGGTCGAGATTTCAAATATATCTTCGTCTTTTGTAGAGTCTGTCTTGACGGTTTCTTAGGATACATAGTTGTGGCTATTTTCATGACCAACTTTCTATAAACTAATGCAACTTTATTTTAATAAAAAATAATATTTAGAATCAATGTTTTTTAAAACTGTAACTGTACACTCATACATGCTTACTATCTTATTTATTTTTTTATAGTAGAGGGGGCTAACGAGCAAACGGGTCTCCTGATGGATGACGGTGAAGTGATCATCGCCGATAATAAAGATCCAAAATACCAGACGAATTTCGGATGCGTTGCTAGCCTTCGAGAATGGAGTAGACTATTTCTTGAAGGACTCTAAGTCATATTGGTCCGAAAAAACCGCTGGTGCCAAATAGTGGTAGTGCGTGGCAGAAAATTTCTGGTGGTACGCACAGAAATGGAATACCAGTCATCTAGGTGGTGAAACGAGTAATAAAATTTTGTGCTATGCCGTAATGTGCGATGGTGGAACTTGGTAAGAGAAACTAATCCGAATAACTCCTCGGAACACTCCCCGTATATTTTAATAAAAAAAAAAGTCATAGGGATTTCCATCTTCAAATAATATATATTTAATATTATTTCAACAAAATCATTCATAATAAACGCTTCTTTTGATGTGTGTTAGATTATTAGTTATAATTGTCATTCTTAGCAGAGTCTATTCTACACACCACACACATTTCGTTACCACTACTGAACTTAGGCCTCTTCCATTAGATGTTCCAGAAAGAGGCTGCAGCCAATCTCCTGGTTTTCATTTTCTCTCTCTCGACTTTTACGACATCCACGGGATGAGATGGGATGGTAAATTCTCTTAATCCGCCACCACACTGCCGAGTCTATTACCAACGTTTAGTTATACTATTGATTTAATCAAAAATTAATGTAAAAAATGACGCATGAATCTAATAAACCTACTTATGGACCTCCAACAAACATTACCTAAACATCAAACAAGCGGACCAAATCTAAAAGAAGTCATTAGATCCATCAGTAAACAGAGAATTTGTTCGAAACACCATTGTTCCCACACACGTACGCACCGTGAACAAGGCAAAGAGAGAGCTCGGGGCGACAGTTCCGACACACAAATTTGTCATACCGGCCGCTCGACAAATATTTGATCGACATATTTGCCTCGCGGAGTATTTGACGCGGGTAAAAGCCGTGACTGGTCCAATGCCCGGCAAACGATTGTCAAAAAAAAATTAACCAATTATCGATATCGAATTTCAGTATGATTCTCATTCACTGTATAACTTAATTCTTTAAAATCGAACTATACTAGCCATTTTTTTTATTTGACATATTAGTCTACATTTTTACGCAACCTTATACCATGTTATTATTTCGCCGTTAGTTTATTTAAAAAAAACAGACAAACTAGGAGTTTCTTCGGTATCGTGAGTGGGTTTTATAGACATAAATTCCACATTTACAACACAACCAGAAACAACACGAAAACTCTTTTTTAACTTTGTGTTTTTGCATAAATGTTGCTTCCGGCTGGGTGTCCAACCGAGGACCCGCGGCGTAGAGGTCAGGTTATCTGACCGCTAGTCCACGCGGTAGTCAAAAGAGTTTGTCGAAGATTTTTGAAGAAGAATGCTTTTAGACTGACAGAAAAGATCTGATGAAACTGATAGAAATCAATAGCAATAAACGTTATTGATTTGAACGACTAAATCTAAGAGTCCGTCTGAAAAACATTAATTGAATCGAATATTATTGAGACTCGAATATACCTCGGACTCGGAAATAAATACAAATGACAGACATACTCGTAACTGTTTTTTTTTTTTAATGGAGAGTGGGACGAGACGAGCAAAACGTTCACCTGACGGCAAGTGCAACGTCCGCCAATAACAATGCTGTGTCACCCAGAATATTTCTGTGTGACGCCACTCTACGCCCGTCGCCCTGAGACGTCAGTTCTTAAGTCTCACATGTCCAGTGATTACACTAGCTCTCAGTGCCCTTCAGACCGAAACAAAGTAATGTTAGCACGACTTATGATTCTGGTTGACGGAGGTTTTTGCAGAAGTGTAGATGTTTGCTAAGACCGTATAAAGGCCCTTGTGTTGGCGTATGTCTGAGCGATAGTCGTATTGATGCTTGTTGCACCTGTGGCAATGCGTCCTTGTGGAAGTTGCTTAGATGTCGTTAGTATAATAGTTGCGTCTTGCACTTGATTTGAGCTTGTTCCAAGTCGGGTCTCTCTATAACGAGACTGCATACTGTCTGCCCTCCAATGTGTTGAATAACAACAATATTAAATAAACCTCTCAGTAAATTCCCACAAATGAATCATAACTGGAAACTTGGTGGTGGGTGAGACAAACTTGATCGAAATACATAATACTCAACGTCAGTTACACAAACCCATTTTGACGAATAAAATAGAATGCTGATTGCCTGATGGCTGATTGATAATTATAAATGTTAAAGAATGGCAAAATACATCATTACAATGGTTGGTGGAGCTAATGCGTCTACTTCATGCGGATGGTAGCTGGCGGGAGGAGACTCTCAAGGCTGCGGCCGAAAGCTGCGCAACTTGGGACCCCATACCTTTGAAGTGAGCAGTGGACTCACGACGAGCTCTGCGGCAAATTGCCGTGCTGACCTTGTATTGGATGTTGATGTCACAAATTCGACAATCATCTACAGTTGCAGCGGTCTGGCGAAGTGATGGCGCGTACGGAAGGCTTTATTAGTTTATTGGGCCGAGTGCCCATAACTACTCGACGTGTGCCAAATCCGTACGACGTACATCCACGAAGAATGGACTTAGCTGTATTCTTGTATGATGTAAACACGCATTGACATGCGAGACTTCGGTCGAAGTTTGTCCTTACGCACTAGCAAGACGCCAAGCCCCCTTTTTGCTGGTTCGCCAGTGTTGCTGTGGACAACGGTCCTTGTTCCCGACTTCTTGTCATGTGCCGGGGGGAGCGCTTGGAGTGGAAGGCGCTCACCGCATACGGCGGTTGTTGGAGCCGTGTGCCGTCCCCACATTTTTTTAAACAAAAATGTTGGGGGAGCGATAACTTGTAGTGGGTTATTAATAATATAATGTAAATCTTATACAAGTGCGGAAACAAATCTCCTTGTATTAGATATTTTAATAAATAAACATTGTGAACCCCTTACAAGACTATAGGGATTAGTAAATTATTAGTAATCGTACACTGTCTTAGACTTGCAGCTTCTCTAGTGAATAAACATCTTTCCATGATACACCTAAAAGAACATAAGATCACGACTGTATCCCATAAGGGGTAGTCAGAGACTGGGCACTCACTGCAAAAACAGATGACTGCCACAATCCACGTTTCACCAAAACAATATAATGCACTTGGTGTGATAGGTGGTGAGCCCATCGCCACCATGCGCTGTTGGGTGCACAGTGCAGTTTAATTCCTTACTCGCCTTTTACGAGATCCATTGGATGAGATGGAGTGGTAGTATTCTTTTAACGAGCCGCCACTAGATAAAAGGGTCCTACCTATGACGATCACAATTAATTAAAATATATCATTCAAATGGTCTAGAATGAAATAACCTTTAGAAATGATCTTGAAAAAGTCTATTTTCTGGTCACGAAATTAATTTTATCAGCGTAAAAGTTGAATAGTTACAGTATGAAGATTTATCCGAGAGAAAGAAACAGATGTTTACTTTAAAACAAATAGTCGATTAAAACCTTGGGTGGGCAGTCGCGATTACAAGTGAGGAAGTAAAGCTAATGTCATAACAATAAATAAAATTGTTTTATATTAATGAAATAGCACGGTTCAATACACGGTTCGGTTGATTATACAAGTCTTAATACGTTGAAGGCGTTACCTATTGGCTTTACAGCCTTTAATAGGGTGAATATAAATTGTCACTCCGCATTTATACTTTGCTAGATTAAATGCGATTGCAATTTAACTTGAGGCACGAAGACTTACATTTAATTACTATCTTGAAACTTACTATCGCATAGCACCACTCAGGATTCATGTTAAACGTTATTATAAAATATAGGTCTTTACTGGATTTCCTCTGCAGTTGTACTAATACTTATGGCATAGTAATATGTATATCCGACACATATGACAATACTACTAATTATAAAACCCCTCTACACTAAGCTACTTGAGTAGTATCCATTGCCAAAGGTAAATTATCAATGTGTAAACTATTCTCCATTAAAAATAGCTAAATACCTGGACATCTGAAAACTTTATAACTGACCCCTTTGGGTGATTTAAAATTTTCTGTGGCACCTTTAGTAAGTTACGTGGGATCTTCATAAAACTCTTCTTATCAATAAAATCATGTTATTAACTCGCTGATGTTAACATGAATGAACTTCGCTAGGAGAACATCATTACAACATTTAAAGATCAGAAGAAGTTCAGAATTTTCAGTTAAATTAAAAATCATGTAAGCCATTCTTCAGAACACAGCTACACCACGGAGACCGGAACACGACTAAAGCTTAAATCTTTAGTGGGCATGGTAATTAGCCACGACCGAAACCTACTATTAGAAACATAGGCAGCCCAACAACTCACATATATTAGCAAAATGTAAATGCAATCACTCGTATTCACGTTCGGTTATCCGATGTAAACGCTTATGCGATAAGATCAGAGGAATGGTCTGATGCAGTGTCAGAGAGACTAAACTATCACAATACATCCAAGCCCGAAAACCAATATTCATGTGTTAAGAATTCTTACTTCAGCTGGAATTCGAGCACGGACACCACGTCACAGCAAATGGTGGTAGGATTCCTGAACAGGGATCTACCATTGCAGCGGCAGTTATTCTATGCGTCAAAGAGTGGTATGCCAACACCAATGTGTTTTGGTTTGAAGGGCACGGAAGCTTATGTCATCACAGACACATCAGATGACGACTCACAGTGACGAGCGCAATGCTACACAGTAATTTCGGAAGCTTAGTACTGGATGACACAGCATTTGTTTTAATGGCAGGTGTTTCACTTGCCTCCGGGAGGACGACTTGTTCGTCTCGTTACTTATTTCCAAAGAAAAAGGACACTGGCAACTGAACTACAACGACGAACAATTTCAAATTTATATAAGATAACTTGTTTTTAATAAAATATACTAGCAACGTATTAATATTACTAATATTTATATTAACCTCGCCTACTAAACTCAAAAGCTTGATTATTGAAGAGATGGTTCACGACAATAGTCCAATGGCGAATTTAGTACTTTCAAAATTCAATATTTTCTAAATATAATTATGTACAATATGGAAACGTACATATTGTATGGAATGTAAAAAGTACATAAATTTAAAAATGATACTAGCGTGTTCATTCTTTCCATTACGTTTTGTCTCATTGTTTAAGAATGTTTAACGGTCGGGGTCATTCAACGTTCTGGCTCACTCATCATTTCGCAACACTCATCATTCTGCAACAGTTATTCTGCTAGGGCTCCATATATCTCAAACTCGACTGCGCCTTAAGACGTAAATCTTACAGTTGGCATCTTTTCCTACAATGCTAGGTTTTTGCCATCATCCTTTGCTTTAAACTACTTTGACTCAAATCATCGACTCTGGACGTAACAAAAAGCAATGCTGTCATAGATTAAAAATGAAAATCTCAGATATGACAATTATTCATAAATGCTTACACTGACAGAAATACTGACGTTTAGTAAATATTGTACTAGAATAAAGCATTTATTGGCAAATTTTCGATATATTATTATGACTTTTACGACGCTGATATCGGCATATCGAGAGTATATTAAATTATTGTATAAGTTTTCTGGTTTATATACTAGCTCTTACCCACAACTTTTTCTACGAGGAATTAATGACTCCAAATTGAAAATTTAGGTGATATTTATTTCCACTCGCAATTATTACACATATTATTATTCAAAGAAATGTTACTAAATATTCCAAATAAAAAAAAACATTTAATTAGGTTGTAACTGTTTGCACGTGGAAGTGGTTCGGTTCAATTCCTAAACAAAAACCATTTACCGTACCGTACACCGGTTTTATACAAAACTCCAGTTCTTTCGCACAGTGAAAGTTCATTCAGTAGTTTTTAGTCGAACAAACAAAAAGACAAAAATTCCAAAAAACATTTATTTCCTCGTTGTTAAACATTCCGACTATACGTTAGAAGTTGTTTAATGCAAAGACAAGATTTTATATATTGGTTTGTAGTTGCAAAAATTATAAAATGGTCGAAGCGTCAATACAATATTCAACAAGGCCTAACTTTTCTACTTACTCAAAAAAATATTTATATTTATTTATTTATTTAAAACTTTATTTACACACACATAAAATATAGATGTTCGAAAAGGCGTACTTAATGCTACAAGGCATTCTCTACCAGCCTACCTTCGGTTCGAGCAGAAATAACCAAAAGAAATCTACAAAAAAGTACAACATAAATAAGAAACTATTCTATAATAATAATAACAATACCAAAATATTATAAACATACAAACATGCACATAAATACGTATATAATCTTATCAAGTTTCAATCATTATCATCGCAACTCATATGTAATGTTTTATTGAAATCTTAACTTCACCGGTTGTCGAGTCTGCATTTTTTAGTCACTGCGATGCGCACATGCATATCCGTCGTACATTGCGCCGTAAAACCCTATTTTACATAGCTGTAATATTTGCAACGATCGTAAAGCGAGCCTAGAGTGCATACAACTCGATACCCACTAGTATTATTTCGTTCACATAGGCTGTTCCCTCGTAAAGTCGGCCAGAGAATAATCTCTTTTGCAGTAAAAGAAATATTCCAATTTAAGAAGAAATGGCTGCAAGAAGCTGTAACTTTATCGATGAAAATGTGAACGTTCCACTGAAGCACGATTTGCTTTACGCCATAATATGCTATTGTATTAGTTCTTATTCTGTTTTTTTTTTTTGGAGAATTCAGGAATGTATGACTTGTAACCCGGCGACCCCTTGTGCCGGCACCTCTAAAATTGTTATTTTAAGTGCTGATTTACCACGTGCTCAAGGGTGAAGGAAAACATCGTGAGGAAACCTGCATGTCTGAGAAATAAAAGATATTTCGAAGACATGTGCGGACTGCCAACCCGCATTAGAGCAGCGTGGCGGATTCTTCCTAGCTCCAAAACCCTCTCAGAAATGAGAGGAGGCCTGTGCTCAGCAGTGGGACATTTATTGGCTGAAACTTCATGGGCGGTAGTGGTCACTTACCATCAGGTGAGCCGTTTGCTCGTTTGCCCCCTCTAAAAAAAAGGTGTTATCCATTGAACTGACTAAAAACTTCTGTATATTTACATACATATATAACGCCTTTTTAACACATAAAGGGTAGGTAGAGAACACACACGTAGTCCTCTATTCGGCCCCGCGGGAAACAAGTCGGTGGTGAACCACGACGCCGCATTTGTATAGTAACCTGTATAGTGACAGCATTGTATCTTATGGTATTACTCTGCACGAAAAAGGCTTTCCTTAAATACAATACTTCAGTCGAATCTTACGATACCACATACACCTTAATATTTTACGTATCAAATATGACTTTTTCAAGCATCATATATATCAAAGAGTAAGCACCACCCACAAAACATATAACACAAAAGATTTAAATGAAGATGATTCGGCGTTTACTTAGATTACTGTAATAGTACACAAAACAATTCACTTATATTACTGTAACATTGTCATATTAATAAAATATTACACAGCTTTCTTTTGCCTGTTTTTAAATATTTTTTTTTTTTTAAACGAAGCCCCACACTAGGATTTTCTCCTGTATCGTGGGTGCGTTTTACAAACATTCATTTCACATGCACAACACAACCAGACCCGAAAAGCAACCGCACGACCGGTGGCGCAGAAGTCAGGTACGCTAACCACTACGCCACGCGGTCGACAATATAAAAAATGGCAAACGAAATTTAAATTTCTTGCATTAAAAATGAATATACTTCATTTATATTTCAGATTTCGAGTTCCGCAACGTTTCAGTACAATCGTCAAAACACGTGAGAATGAGACTGTATTTATCTTATTGCAAGTCGGTTTAAGCGTGACTTAGCACCTTCGTGTTGTAGAAAAAAGATGGATAAGTTGGAAACGATGTTTTTTATCTGGGTTCCATATGTTATATATTGAAATAGGGAATTCAATATTATTCATATAGACAAGGTTTTCATAACATAAATAGAAACTTTAGTTTGTATATAGTATCTTAATAGTAATAAAATAAATAACACAAAAATACATAACACTTTATTATTTATTTTGACTAATAGTCTCTAAAAAAGTCACCTTTGTAAGTTTTTTGTTACATCTGATCCCGAAAAAAATATATGTCAAAGTTACTTAATCAATAAAAATATATTTTCTTTCGAATAAAAACATAATTGTCTAAATCTATTCAAAAATAATTAAACTATGCACCAAAAAAGTATAGTCTAATTATGAGGCTCGTCCTTTTATAAAGATAGGTAAAAAGCGCTATTCTTAATCGATTATTTAAAAGTTAAAAGAATACTACCACTCCATCTCATCCAATGGATCTCGTAAAAGGCGAGTAAGGAATTAAACTGCACTGTGCACCCAACAGCGCATGGTGGCGATGGGCTCACCACCTATCACACCAAGTGCATTATATTGTTTTGGTGAAACGTGGATTGTGGCAGTCATCTGTTTTTGCAGTGAGTGCCAGGTGAAATAAAATTTAACAAAAAGTGTCAGTCAAAATAATGCATTAAAATATATATAAGCATTTCCAATCAATAAACCGATTTCATTGGCAAATATGTCAACTTCATGGCACTGAGCTAGTATGTCGCCTGTTGTGCATATCACGACGGAGTCACCAATTTGGCAGATGTAGATACCAGGTTCGCTACCCGCCAGATCGTGTGGTCTCATCTGAGGAGGACGTCTTCTCCGACTTATTCTTTGGATGTATACATAGTTCCCATATCGGAAACATTAAGTGTACCATGTTGGACGTATGAGATATTTCTCTTGAGCTTCTCATGTGGCTACAGTGATGTCCACCAACATGTAGCAGTGGCTAAAAATACTTCTCAAAAATAAGTGGAAGTCTGTATTCACCAGCTACACAACGTATATTTAACCACATAATAAAAAATTGTTAAATGATGACCTGTAGCGTACAGAACCCTTGTAACGCGATCCGTGGATATTTTGCCCGTTGTTCGTGTTATGCTTTTGAGATAATATAAAATACTCGCGCGAGGCGATTCGGTAGTGTAACGTTTTTCTGCCTTTTTTCCACTTCAAATGGACACGTACCCCCTATTTGCATACAATGCCTTTGGGTGCAATATGCGCCCGCTAATGCCACGCTGCAGGTTAACCAACAACGTACCAGCGAATAGATATACGACTATATTCACATATACATATATTGTACATAGACTGATAAAATGCGTTATTTCTTTTCTTGAACATTTAGTAGTTGCAAAAAGTTTAAAGTCATAGTGCATTGTACTAAAAAAAAAAAAATTTGTTTGTAACCCATAGAAACTTTTCATTTTCGTATTAATAATGTATAACACATTATCTCATTTTTCATTGCTTAAACATAGAATAATCAACATCTGTTCCGCCTGCCAAGCGTGGCAACTATGGCAAAATCCCTCCATTATGTTACTTTTGTGACTATCTGTGGAGGAGGCCTATATTCAGCGGTGGACTTGTGATAGGCTGAAACGACGAACGGAGAATTATTGATTATGAGTAATAGAATATAATAATAAAAAACTAAAGTAAATAAGTATAATGATTATATACCTTATGATACTGTACTGTGTCAACAATTATAAATTAATTTGATAATATGAGTTGTTGTATTGACTAATGTGATTGCGTTAAGTATATAAAAGTCGTGTTAAAACTGGTGTGATCGTATGGTATTGGTGTCGTAAGTGAAGGGACTTCTTCCCGATAGAAGTAACTGATCGAGCGGTGTTTCGTCCCTCTCGGGCGCCCTCGAGTCTGTCTACTTACGCGCACAGGGTAACAGTCCAAGCCAAGGTCCCCTCTAGGGCCCTCTAGGGCCCTAACGCTAGTTACCCATTATAAAGGTCTCGGCTAAGCGCCCTCGCCGCTCGGCCACCTTTCAATCCGGCGAAGCTGTTATAGCCTTTGGGCTAAGAGTGACCATGGGGACAATATTGATAACGAATACCAGAACGCTACTCTGCCGAAACATTAAGTGTTTCCAAGTGTTTTACTTGACCGTCTGACTCACATCTGTAATAATCCGTAATATTAGCTACATTCACAGATTTGGAACACAACATACTTTTAAGTTTCTATTAGTTAATGTAAATATGTCTGGGTAGATACCGCCGCGGGGCCAGTTATTTTGCCATGAAGTAGTAGCGTGCGAACATTACTGTATTTCTGTTTAGAGGGCACTGATAGTTGGGGTATATCAGACTCAGGAACTGCAATCTCAGGGTAACAGACAGAGCCCAGTGTGGTGTCATACAGAAATGTTTTGGACGACACAACGTTTGTTACGGGCAGACGTTGAAATTGCTATCAGGTGAAAGTTTTTATCACTTAATTTAGCACCACTAAGATCGGATCAATTAGCTCACGTGGATATACATATGGATCTGCTTCAAGACACAGTAACCTCTTTCTGCGTAGATCGGACTAAAAATAATAATTAAAAGCTGAAGGTACCCCGGTTTAACTATGACATCAGGACATCTGTCACCTCAGTTCTCCCGTGACAATGGGTGCTGTAAAGCGCTCGAAACGTCGGGTTATAAATAGTTAAAATTAAACGCGATAAAATCCGTAAAAATTAGTTTTATTTAAATTTTAAAAAATCTGTTAAAAGAGATTTCACTTAAAGAGAATCTTGAAACAATCTCGAAACTTATATAGCTAGCCTCTCACCTCCGCTACATGGTAACACGTACACCCAATACAAATATGCACCGCTCAACTATTGAATATTCATAAATAAACCAAACGAATTGCTATCCGATATCTTGACTTAAGATTTCACACAAACATTTTTTTTTATCTGTGGCCCTTTTGTTGTCATTTTACTTGCTCTCTACGAGCGCCAACGACGAATGCATTTGCCTAACTTTGAATAATTTAAAAATGTGTCGCGCCGAAGCTGTCAAACATTTCTTGACATGGGTTTCTATGTCGCATTCAACTTACTAAATATAATGTCAGTTTTAGAGGTCGCGCTTCTGGAGGTCGCGGGTTCAAATACGAAGAAGTACAAAATTTGCTCATGTCTATTGTTTGCACTAAAATTTAAGATGCAGATCGTGTTTCGCAAGGCAATAAAAACAAATAGCATACCAGTGACGGTAATAATTTAAATAAAAATTTATAGTTATTATTGACATTCCATTTTAACATTCATGCTTGGTTGTAAACATTTTGTATTGCTTTTTAATACTTAAAATACTACGGCAGAATTTTTCGAACACTTATCTACTGACTAAAAAAATATTAGATAATTGCATTAAATGATTTCTTATACTTTCGCGAATACTACACATTTAATAAGACTTAATTTTATCGCGGTTTTTTTTTGCTCTTTATTACCCGACGTTTGCCGTCGTAGCCGTGTGGTGGCGGCTTATGAGTTTCCGACGACCCGATGTCATGTTTAATCCGGGCTACCTTCAGTTTTCAATATTATTTTGTCATCAAATCAATCTACAAATTTGTATCAATCTACGCAAAAGGAACTGCCACCAGCTTGGGACTCTGTAATTAATAAAGTTATATCAAAAACAAAGCATACTACTGCAACACTTCCAGACACTGTAAACTCGCTGGTGGGTCTCTTTGCAGGAATCCGACTAGATACACCACCGCGGTGCCAGTTATTGTGCCGTGAAGCAGTAGTGTGCAAACACTACTGTGTGTAAAGGATACTGTTAGCTAGCGTAATGGCATTGAAACTGAAGAACTGATTTCTCAGGCTGACGAGCGCAGTAAGGTGCCACATGGAAATGTTCTTTGTTACATAGCATTCGTTATGGGCGGACGTTGCCACTGACCAACAGTTGAACGATTTGGTCGTCTAGTCACTTTCTTCCATTAAAAAAAAACTCATAGTAAAATTAAGTCAGAATATATAAAATTTGCATTAAAACTTATCTTTAGTCAAAATCTAAGCTCTTGGGTGGGTTATATTTGACTAAGGGAAATTGTCTAGAAAAAATGAGACATGGCAAATGGCGGAATAACCATCTCGTCAGCGTCTAAGATGCGAAGTGCATCACAATCACCAATTCTGACTGCCAAACGTGGCGATTAAGGAAAATCAAGCAGTACACTAATGAACTGACCGTGGTCGCTCAGAGGCGTGGCGCTCGCCTTCAATTTCGGAGTACACAAGTGACCTCAGTTCGATCCCTGGTGCCGGCACCTTTAAAATTGTTCTGTAATTTTAAATGCTGATTTAACATGTGCTATGCGGTAAAGGAAACTTCGTGAGGAAATCTGCATGTCTGAGGAATAAAAAATATTTCTAGGATATGTGAATCCGCCAACCCCTACCTAACCTATGGGAGTAGCGTGGCGGACTCTTCCCGGATGCAAAACCCTCTAAATGAGAGGAGGCCATGTGTTCAGCAGTGGGTCATTTATAAGCTGTTTATTATACTTACTACAGGCTGTTGATGACGAAGAAGCTGTAGCTACAGTTAGTTTAAGAAGTGCCACTGCACATCACAGGCCTCCTTTGATATCATGAAAAGGTTTTGGACTCCTGAGGCACACCTAGAACATTTCTGTGCGACACCACACCGTGCCCGTCGCCCTGAGACATCGGTTCTTAAGTCTCATGTGCCCAGTGATTACGGCTAGCTCTCACTGCTCTTAAAACTGAAAAACAGTAATGTCACAGTAACTGACCAGGCGGTACCAACCAAGACGGATTCCTGCTTAGTAATCCTACCACCAGTAAAACCTACAGCTAGGTGCGTAGTATTACTGATCGGTGGTACCTACCTAAACGGATTCTTGCATAGGAATGCCGCCACCAATAAAATTTCTGCTGAAGAAGTCCTACCATCAGTAAAATTTCTTATGATTTCGATTGGCTTCAGCTCTATGGGTCGCGCTTTTGCCTACAGATAGTTATTCTGCGTCTGTTGTGTTTGTATATGTGCAATATATGTCTATGAAATGCACGCACAATGCAGGAGAAATCCTAGTTTCTTAATACAAAAAATTGTCACACCATAATAAAAAATAGTTTTTTTTGTTGAAACTATCGATCGCATCTGTAACAGTAGAAGGAATCTATCATCGCTAAATTGACACCAATACGATGACAATATACATCGATTATACAAGATCAGTTTGATCGATCGTCTGCAAAGATCTATTGTGTACGGCTATTTGATGTGACTTGTTAAATTTAAAATTATTTCGGTTCTTAAATATATTTGGAACGCATTTAAACGAATGATTGAATATCATGTAACGATAAACTTATTATAATACGAAACGACCTCTTATAGGTATTATTGATTCCATCGTCACCACCTTGGTGGTTGGCATGCCAATACAGTGCGTTTTCCGCGAAATTTTCTGACACATACGGGGAGGAATGCATCTCTTAGTGAATGTCTGCGGTGGAGGGAATGGACTAGCGTCTCATGGCAGACGTAAGAACGACAGGTGACGGCGAAGGTGACACAGAATATGTGGTCAAGTTGACACAGACGTTTTGCTCGTTTCTCACTTATACAATAAAAAAAAATCTGCGGGAGAATTTCTCACACGGAACGACTAAGGACTCAGAAAAAGGTATTTCTTCTCAAAGGCCAGCAAAGCATCTGCTATTCTTCTGGTATTGTAGATGTTCATGGGCGGCGGTGATCGCTTACCATCACGTGAGCCACCTGCAGGTTCACGCCAAATCGGGTGGTATCCTCTTACTGGTAATATTTAGATGTTGTAAATATATTCGCATCTCAGACACTTTCATAGCGCGATTATGTTGATTGACGACATAGATGTCGCTTCATCACTCCACCACTGCGACTGAAGTCGTAGGACGTCGTCGTAGTCGTAAAATGAAGGTGTGGAGATCTTGTAGCGTCAGGCGATGATGTGCAAGTCTGGCGAAGCGGTGAAGCTGTGTTCAGGTCTTCAGTGCGTCGAGACACATGGAAGACATTACGAAAAATTAATGAAATTCGATAGACTATCATTTTCTTTATTGGAGGTAGTGAGACGACCACATCGCTTACCTAATTATCAGTGGCAACGTCTGCCCATAAAAAAATGATGTCGCTCGTCATTCTGAGACTTCAGGTCTTAAATATTCTGTAATTACGCTATCTATCAGTGCCCTTTAGACCGAAACACAGTAATGTACTAATACCGCTTCACTGCGGAATAACTGGTACTACGATTGTACAGGCTAGACAAATTACTGTAGAGGAATTCCACCATCAGTAAGATCATGTTTGCAGCTTTCAAACTAGAAGTCAACTTTCAAACTTTTAAAAATGCAGCATATGCTTATTACACTCCATCATTACGGATACACTGGCGCAGGAACCTAATATTTAGAACAATACGAGTTCACGTATGTTACACCATAACATTAGCTATGGTGACCCATTGTCTGTCCGTTCGTTTGATTCGGCGTGGGTTGACGCTTTGTTTTGTAATAATTCGTGACGCGAATCCATAATAATTAATACACACTGATGTATAATTGCTTGGTAAGGAAAAATTTGTCTTAATACATATTTCATATCAACAGTAGTCGGCGGCATCTTGTAGCCTGTAAATAGTCGACGTAGGACTCTCCCAAGGAAGAAAAATTTGCCATAATTGCCAATCTCGGTAGGCGTAATGGTGATGGCAGTACCAGGTAGCAGCGGCAGGTCGCTGTTCTGAATAATGCAAGCCTGGCAAATCTAAGATGTTTAAACGTATAAAGAGTAAAGTAACAGCCTTTAAATGTCCCACTGCTGAGCACCGGCCACCACTAATTTCTGAGAGGGTTTTGGAGCTGGAAAGAGCCCGCCACGCTGCTCCAATGCGTTCATAATAATAATAATATAGTTATTCCTCAGACATGAAGGTTTACTCATTTTTTCCTTCACCGCTGACCATCTGGTAGACCATCACTTAAAATGGCAAGACAATTTTAGAGGTGCCGGCAATGGGGATCCATATCGGGTCGCTGTGTACTATGAAATCTCAGGCAAGCGCCCGGCTTCTGAACTACCACGGATCTAGATATTTATGTTGCCATTGATTTTGCGCGGATTGGAAACCAAAAGGTCATTCTTTTTTCCAATAAACAGGGTAGGCAGAGACCGCACCCGTAACCCTTATTTCGTTTCGTTCGGAAACGAAACCTGACGGATGGCGAACTACTTTGCAACTTCGGTACGTGTACAAAAATTCTTACTCATTGCGTTCCAACCAGCAGTACAGTAAAAGCATTGCATATTATGGTATTATTCTGCACAAATAAAGTCTGTCCGGACAATACGTTAGTCGGCTCTTACGACACCTCGGTAGGAAAGAGGTAGGTGCTATTCTACTCTATTGAAAACCTATGTGCCAAAATAATACAGCTCATAAAATGGAATGAAATAGCATAGTATTTTTAGAAGAGCAGAGTTTGATGATGTGTATACGTGCTGCTTACACTTTGGATTTATTAAAAATAAAATAGTTCCGAGCAATTCTTAAACTTAATAATTTGCACTCCGAGAAACATCTAGCAATTATATTATTTTTAAGACAAAGTTACACGGTTGGTTGACGGGGGGAAGGGTGTATTACAAAAGTCAGCAAAATATACATACATACGGCGGCGGCGGTGACGTGGTTCGCCACCCGTCACGTCTCATTTCCCACGGGGGCAAAAAGTGGGCTACGGGAGTGACCTCTACCTACCTTTTATATGGGAAAAAGGCAGGACTGTATGTATGAGCATGTATGTGTGTATCTTAGCAAATTAACTTTCCTTCGCTTTTATATTTATAAAAGTATGGTAAGATTTAATTTCTTTTTTTATTTTTTTAGAAAAACGATGCCCCACAGTAGGATTTCTCCTTTGTCGTGGGTACGTTTTACAGACATAAATTCCACATCTATACAAATATTTGTCCCGTGCGGGAATCGAACCCGCGACCCGCGGCGCAGAAGCCAAGGGCTTAGCCACTGCGCCAACCGAGCCGACAAGTAAGAGAAGTGAATGAGTAAAAAGAACCGGCGCGGTGATTCAATTAAATTAATAGAAGTGAAAATTGTTTGCCGTGTGGTGGCAGCTCACGGGAATCTACCACCCCATCTCATCGCGTGGGTGTCGTAAAAGTCAACAAGGGGAAAATGTTCAGCAGTGGACTAGTGATAGGCTGAAATGATGATGATGTTGAAAATTATTTATTCTTCAGTCTAATAAATATAAATTTCGTTTGTCAAGCGTCTCTTTTTTACAGTCTACCACCGTTTCTCCTCTGAGGGAGAAGAAACAGACGAAACAAAGTATCCTCTTTTTTTGTCATTATTTTATCGTAATCAAATCCATATAGATAAATTTACAAAGAATAGTCGCATAGAAAACCAAAGCACGGTCCGTGACAAAATGTTGGTCAAGATTCAATTATAAATATATAAGTGTATTGCAAGATCGAGCAGATCAGCTTCCACCAGCTACGGCAGCCATCGGCCTCCTCAGGTCAGCTCTGAGCTGCTAAGCTTTTTCTACATCTTTATAATACTGCTGTAATTGTACATTATTTTTAAAATGACTAAAAAAAAAACCATTGGGTTTCATGCTTTTCTTTGCGAACCAGTGTAGCTTTAAAAAAATACGTTCAATGAGTAAATAATCTACATTCAATAAAGGAAAGTAAGTTAATTTGCTAAGATCCGCATGCAAAATATAAAATGGTGTATATTACCTAGTTTTTTTTTTAAGAGCACCGCCCGCCATCCCTCAGTAACACAGCGTGCAAAAGAAAAATAACACCGCCACCAGGAACCGCCACCAGATACCTTCTACCCACTACTACAATACTACCACTAGGTAATACACCACTGAAGTCGAGAACACGACACGTTTTCCGCACCAAAACGAGGCATTATCAAGTGTACTCGTAGTTTGCTTATGCACGCTACTGATGGAGGGCGGGCGGTGATCTTCAAAAAACTAGGTAGTACACAACATTTTATATTTTGCATGCGGATCTTAGAAAATAAACTTACTTTCCTTCATTGTAATGGATTTCCGCAAAGTAACGCCTGATTCTATTAACTACGAGTATAATCTACATCTACATTGATTAAAAAATGTTCTATTCTATTCAACCATATTCAAGGGAAGTGGTTTGCTAACAAAGGGCGATTCCACCATACTCCGTACATCATACACGGTATCTACATATATCTTAATTTGATTTATTCGATCTATTATATTGTTTATCTCGTGGAATGTGCGTTTCTTTTTTTGTCACATTGGCTGTAAAAAAACATACTACTCTCTGTTACCGTATGTGGTCTCGTTTAAACTTCATTTTTTTTATTGTATAAAGTGACGAAACGAGCAAAACGTTCATCTGATGGTAAGTGCAACGTCCGCCCACAACAAATACTGTGTCACCCAGAATATTTCTGTGTGACACCTCACTGCGCCCGTCACCCCGAGACATCAGTTCTTAAGTCTCAAATGCCCAGTGATTACGCTAGCTCACAGTGCCCATCAAACCGAAACACAGTAATGCTTGCACACTACTGCTTCACGGCAGAATAACTGGCCCTGGGGTGGTACTAACTGTAAACCTACCTAGACGGATTCCTGCATAGGAATACATTTTAACCTGTGTGGTGGAAGAATTCTCTGCAGGAATCTGTCTTGTTTTGTCCGGTGCAGTGCCTGTTCTTCTGCCATCAAGCAGTAGTGAAACATGACTGTGTTTCGGCCTGAAGAGCACCAATAGCTAGAGAAATTATAGGATGTACGAGACTTAAGAACTGATGTCTCTAGTTGACGAGTGCAGTGCGGTGCCACACACGTGTTCAAGGTGACACAGCAACTGTTATGGGCGGACGTTGTACTTACCAGCAGGTGAACGATTAATGAATAAAACGTTACCTATTATCGCTTTGGTCGAAAGTAGTAACGTTTAACGACAGTCCATCTAGATCCACGTGTCGGTTACTTTCTCAAACTTGTTTCTTCCACATTCCATTTCTTTTCTTTCTTTTCTTTTCTTTCCATTCTGCCCAAGGTAGCACATTTCGTAATGTAGACGATAAACTTCGTTCCCACACTTTTACAAACGTACCTACACTTAGATATAAAAACTACGTTGGTTAGTAAACGTTCTGTTTTATATCTCATATATTTTTTTATGGAATGATCGCTTTACCTTTAATCTCTTTTATTAATAGTGATCCTGAATAGGAACGAAAGCCACACACGTCGTCTTCTCACGGCTGATATAAGATAGTATCTAGTTGATAAACAATGAATCAAACGCGACAATACTAGCACAATTTATTGATTGAAGCGCGAGCATTAGTGACAACTGTCACCATATTGTAGAAGAAATTAGGAAGATCCTGAAAATACGACATTAAACAAACGACTCGTTTATTTTCTTACAGTAACGAATAATTAATTTTAGGGTCAAATTTAAAATTTATTAAATGTTTATTAAATTGTAGTTTCTTTTTATTAAAATGAAGTTATAATGATTTCAGAAAATATACTGAAGGGGCTTTTAATTTTTATTGTAAAAAGTGACGAAACGAGCAAATCGTTCACCTGACGGTAAGTGCACGTCTGCCTTAACAAATGCTGTATCACCAAGAACATTTATGTCTGACACCACACTGCGCCTATTACCCTGAATAAGCAGTTCTTAAGTGTAATATTCTCAGTGATTACACTAGCTCTTAGTGCCCCTCCAGCACACAGCGGTGTTTGCACAATACTGCTTCACGGCAGAATAACTGGCCCTGGGTGGCATCTACCTAGACGGATTTCTACATAGAAATCCTACCGTTAGTTAAATAGTGTGCAAACATTACTGTGCTTCGGTAGCTAGTGTAATCACTGGGAATATGAGACTTAAGAACTGGTGTCTCAGGGTATTGGGCGCTGTGTGGTGCCACACAGAATTGTTTTGCTGGCACAGCATTTGTCGTGGGCGGACGTTGCACTTACTATCAGATGAACGTTTTGCTCGTTAGGTGACCTAAAACAATACAAAAACAACCTAGACGAATTCCCGGATAGGAATCCTACCAACAGTGATTTTTCCATTTACATCACAAGGAATAGTTAATTCATGTCTACGAAAATAATTTATTTACCCCATGAAGTGTACTTAAGTATCTATTAAGTTATAATGTTTTCTTTTATTTACGCGAATATTACACATTTAAATAAAATTTATAACTACTGGGTGCTGTAAAGCGCCCGAAACGTCGGGTTAAAAATAGTTATAAATTAAACGCGATAAAATCCGTAAAAAATAGTTTTATTTAAATATCTATTAAGTTCTTACATTGTAACTCATTTGCATGTTACATATTATCAAATGTTTATAAATAATTTATTATTATATTATCCAAAAGACTGTGAACTTAATATTTATTGATTCCTTACAACCTATTTTAATTTATTATGTAACTGAAACGCTACGAAGAATTATTCTAGAAACAAATAGAAATTATTTTGTAACTGCAATACAACATCACATACGACGGTGTGATCTAGTGGTAAGAGTACTTGACTTTACGCCGCAGGTCTTAGGTTCGTATTAAGCCAGAGCAAAAATTTTTGAAAAAACAAATTGTTCGTTCTGTCATGTTGCGATTATCCCTGTATCACTGATGCATTCATGAGAACTGTTACAATAGTAAGCAACCAAATGTTATGCGCAAGGTATATTATAGCGCTGAAAATACGGAGGTACTCACTCGTCTTTACTTCCCGTATTCGACGTAAAACGTGAGCAATGAATACGGAGGGAAGTCATGATATACTCGTAGTTTCAGGTACACGTCTCAGTTACGTGCCTCGCGGCAAATACCAAAATAGTTATATATACCTATACACATAAAAAAGTATAATTAACGAATGTCCGGTAATAAAGTATGGTCACCGTAAGGTTGTCAGTTAGCTAACGCACAAGTGTTAGTACGTGACGTGACTTTGCTTGCAGAAGTTACATTATTTTATTTTTATAATTTAATTATAAAATTATTATAATTATGTTTACAGGTCGTGAAATCGAAACTACTTCATTTAAAATTAGGTTCATCTTAAAAGATTACAATTTAAACCATTTTTATTATGGCTTTTGTATTTTTTTTACATATAACAGTTATAACCATCATCATCATTTAAGCCTATCACCAGTCCACTACTGAACACAGGCCTCCATCATAGAATGCCAAAAAAGTTTGTAGCTCTCATTCTGGGTGATTTTGCCATAGTTGCCACGCTTGGCAGGCGGGTTGGCACCCGCAGTTTTTTATTCAGATGTTCCAGGAAGATGCCCCTGTCTGTCTCCTGATTTTCATTTTCCCTCTGTCGACTTTTACGACACCGTCTGGATGAGAAGTGGTGGTAGATTCTCTTAAGCCGCCACCAAACGGCGGAAAACGGTTATAATACTTACTTAATAGGTGTTTTTTTTGCAACAAACTACAATTTATATTTATAATACAATAGCACAATCACTTTATATAAACAACCGCAGACTTCATATGCGAATAATAATTATACACAAAATTTTGATATATCTAACATTACTACGAAGGATTACTAGGAAGCATGTTTTAAGTGAAATTGTTAAATCTTGACTAATATTACAGAGATATTTAAGTAATCTAGAATTTCTTATTTTCTGTGATAGTGTTGTGATAAATAAAAGTTATATAGAAAGAAGGATATAATTTTTCTACCGTGATAGAACCTGAGCAATGTCGCGTAATAATTATTAACGAAATCATATACTTCGATGATGTTCCTGCTTATCTATTTTTTAACGACATTTTATTAAAGAAAATACTTAGTTGAAAATAATTAAACATAAACAAACAAACACACATGCGACCAATTGCAATATTATTATAAATTTTACGACCCAAACAAATGCTTACCGTCCGTAAAAATTGTTTAAAGTTTATGTTGTTGTAATAGTTCAAAATAGGTGCGCATTAAAAGTGTCCATCTTATTTACGGCCTGGATCCGAATGAATCAAGTTTTATTGTCTAACCAACGACAGAGAATGACTGGTTGACTTTGATCACTGAGCGTGTAATTTATGGTCGCCTCTTGATCCCATTTTTTTTTAAATCGTTACTTTCGTTTTATTTATTCGACTGTAAAGTTCGTCTTGACGCAATCGTAGGATGCTAAGTATCAATTTATGAATACGCATTCCTAGGCAATTGATCAAAATTATAAAAAGATTTTTAATGAAACCCATATGACATTAACATACATATTGCAGTTGGTAAGATTCCTATGCAGGAATATGTCTAGGTAGAAGTTTTTTGGAGAAAGGGACGAGACGAACGAACCGTTCATCTGATGTTAAGTGCACCGTCTGTCCCGTGACAAATGCTGTAAAAAAAAAGTAAAGTTTCAGCCTATAAATGTCCCACTGCTGAGCACAGGCCTCCTCTCATTTCTGAGAGGGTTTTTGGAGCTAGGAAAAATCCGCCACGCTGCTCCAATGCGGGTTGGCGGACTTCACATGTCCTCGAAAATATTTCTATTCCTCGGACATGCAGGTTTCCTCACGATGTTTTCCTTCACCGCTAAGTGGTAAATCAGCACTTAAAATTGTAGAACAATATTAGAGGTGCTGGCACCGGGGATCGAACCCAGGTTACTCGCTTACTATGAAATTAAAGGCGAGCACCAGGCCCCTGAGCTACCACGGCTACAAATGCTGTGTCACCCAGAATACTCGTATTTCCGTGTGGCACCACACTGCGCCCGTCACCCTAGGACGTCAGTTTTTAAGTCTCATATGTTAAACTCAGTGTTTAAACTAGCTCTTAGTGTACTTCCCGCCGAAACACAGTAATTTTTGCACACTACTAGCCGGATATTACCTACCTAGACGGATTAACGCACAGGAATCCTACCATCAGTAAACGTACTTTTATTTGTGGTTTATCTTGATTCTGCCCTTTAATCCAAGTATTTTAATAATGTATTGGTACTCATGCCTGTGACTGCAGTATAAAATAATTCATAACGCATGCGTTCTGTTTTGATGTTCTTCTGACCGATTTCCGAACACGGTGATTACTTCCGAATACTCAGAATCAACTGCGCAGTAGATATTAAAGTGTCACAAGTGTACGCGCAAACAGAGTTGGCACATATTTGTCCTCAACAACCTGCGTCCGATATAAAGGTCATGCGATAGGATCGGTGGTGGGAAAACAGTGTTTTTGGACAACTGTGAGCTCCGGGTGGGAATTGAAACCCATAGCCTGTCAGGTGCTCTGGTCCACGCGGTCTTCAGTCCTCTAGCACGGTAATGGCCAATCATTATAATTGCTAGAAGACGACAATGCTAACCATGGCCACCACGGTATCCTTTTTGACTCTTGAGGCTACCCCAAGCATGTGGGACTCTCTTTGGGGGTATAGCAAAGCAACGTGGCGCTCCCACGAGTAACTAGCGAAGATCCCCATTGCGAGCAAGAATTTTAACTCGTATAAACAATAGCTTCGACGTGTTCGTTGTTCGACAAACAATTTGTGTTTTCGCACAAATGTTGGCACAGGCTGATCCCAATGCCCGCGGCGGGGTAGTCAGATATTCTAGCCACTAGGCCACGCAACGATGAATATTATGAAACCTTAAAATTCATTGTACATTTACAACCCGAGTCCTACCTATTTTTTTTATAGAGCGAATCTTCACCTGATAGTAAGGGCAACGTCTGCGCATAACAAATTCTGTGTCACCCAGAACAATTCTGTGTGACACCACACTGCGCCCCTCATCCAAGATCAGTTCTTATGTCTCATATGCCCAGTGATTACGCTAGCTTTCAGTTTCTTTCAAACCGAAACACAGTAATGTTTACACACTACTGCTTCACGGCAGATTAACTGGCCCTAGGGAGGTACCTGCCTAGACGGATTCCTGCATAGGAATACTACCACCAGTAAATTAACTTGACTTCTCGAGGGGAAGGGCGCAGTGTGGAGCTTAATCAACTTGAACTGAAACCGCATTGGATTCAGTTCAAGGTGTTTGAAAAACTTTTTTCTGAAGCCTTGTCTTGTTCTCCTGCTACTGTCATTACGATACCTAAAAAAAATTCAGAGAGAACCATCCAGCCATGTCTGCTCTTCTTAGCCAGCTTATAGTTCATCGCTGTATCTCCCTAATGTATTTAATTTTGTATTCACTTCACAAGACACCAGAACAAACTGTTATTAACACTCTCCGTCATAATCTTCCACAAATATCGTACTAATAAATAATTTTCAAACGTTAAAATTGATATAACTACAGACTGCACATGCCAATTTGTTCTTATTAACCGGCGCAGCTAAAACAGTACTGTAGAATTAAGGCGCTGGATCCAGGCGCCTAGGTTATCTAGGAGCGGTCGCGGGCGCTGTTAGGACGTGCTCGTAAATCGAAGGCTTTACGCGTGTCGCGACCCGGGTGGTCCCGCTCGGCTACGTTTAATTCAGCTTGATGATACCGAGCGAAAGGGGAATGAGGTAATGAGCCTTTAAGGGGAAAAGATACGCGTATTTATGAAATATCGCCTCAGGTGATGTGAATGTACGAGATTGTTATACTATTTTTATTTATAACATTCGTACGGCAGGGCATGTAGCGTACGAATATGTAGGTGGTGTGGTGTAGTGGGAGGCGTGGTCTAACGATCTGAGTACTAGAGTTCAACGCTTGTCCTGGGTTAGAATACGATGTCAACAGTGAAACGACCGCGTGGCGTAGTGGTTAGCGTACCTGACTTCTGCGCCACCGGTCCTGGGTTCGATTCCCAGCCGGAGGTAACATTTGTGCAAAAACACAAATTGTTGCTTTTCGGGTCTGGTTGTGTTGTGCATGTGAAATGTATGTTTGTAAAACGCACCCACGATACAGGAGAAAATCCTAGTGTGGTGCTTCGTTTTTTTAAAAAAAAAAAAAACATTTGTACAAAAACATCGTCAGTTTCCAACAGGGTAATTGCGTATCTAAAGTGATGATCACTTATAAAAGTGTTGAACAAATATCTGCTAAATAAGTGTCTGCACACTGGTTATGATGAACAAAAAACACGTCATATGAAAAATAATCGTCATTATCATTAACCATAACCAGTATGAAAACAATAATTAGTTGAGAGAAATTCGTTCAACACTTTTATAAATGATCATCACTTTGGATACGTAATAGCCCCGCTGATCTGGGGGGCTACTGTGTAACTCTGGTTGTTTTCGTGATCAGTTTCATTTGATCCCATTAACCAATGAATGAGCTTCATACGCCACTAATTCATCGGTCACACAGTAGACTCCCTGATTGTGCTGTGCATGTAAAATTTACCTCTGTAAATACACAATTACGATACAGGTGAAGTTATAGTGTCGAAATTGATTAAAAAATGCAACGCAATGAAAGTAATTGTGTTGTCTGGATGTGTTTGATAACAACTTTAATAACGTGCAAATTACAGCTTCTGAGAAGTCTTCAGAATCTGCCCCCCCCCCCCCTCTCATCCCGTGGATGCCGTAAAAGTCGACATAGGCAAAATATAAACCAGGAGATGGACAGCAGCCAAGCGTGGCAACTATGGTAAAATCACCCCATAGTAAGATACAAACTATTGTGGCAATCTGTGTGGGGGAACTTCTTTTCAGCAGTGGAATACGTGATAGGCTGCTTCACGGCATAATAACTGACCTACCTAGACGGATTTCTGCATAAGAAACTTACCACTAGTGCAGACTTACTTGAAAACAAAACAGACCTGACCACTTAGGTGCTACTTCCCGTCACCAGCCTTTGGCAAAAAGAAATCTATAAATGTGATGACAAGGATAAGTATAAGAAGAAACGTATTTAAAGAAAGGCGTATCTACTATCAGTTCAATAAAATACGATTGAAGAACTTAACTTGAGAACAATATCACATTTCAACCCGTTCATCAAAGGAATAAATAAAACTACTTATTATATCAAAAGATCGATATCCGTAAGGCATCCGATTGGAGTTACGGGCGCACCGTATCCGACAATCGATCGCCATATTTCGCGGCCATATTGCGCCGTCCGAATACTGCTCGCCTGGGTTGCGTCGCTATCGTTAATCTTTGACATTTTTGTAGTGGCGACGCGGAATCCTAAAATACCTGTATTAAATACGTCGAAAACTGTGCTTATATTTATTAGTTAAGCGAAGGTTTTGAGGCTTTTTTATAGGAGAGGGGGCAAAAGACCAAGCGGCTCACCTGATGGTAAGCGATCACCGCCGCCCATGACCATCCGCAATACCAGAGGAATTCCGGGTGCGTTGCCGGCTTCTTGTAAAAAAGCAATACTTTACCCAGCCAGGGATTACCAGGGAGTACCGCGTAAGCGACCTTGGCCACCCGAGCTACTGCTGTCTCCTCCTGCTCCTTCCGAGACAATAGTATACTTAATACACCTCATAGTTCCTTTCCCAACGTCCCATTCCCAACCCCAAGTCCATTTCCTACCCAATTCTTTTCCTTTCTTCTTCGCTGAGCCGGAAGGTTGCCATTCCGATGGCTAACTGCTCGTGGGAACGCAATGGAGAGCAATAATCTCAGGTAATATTAATCCCAATAGAGTTCGATTCCCGTTGCCATTTGCCACATTCTGAGCGGTGAAGGAAAACATCGTGAGGAGGCCTGCGTGTCTGTCATTTCAAAGATAATTAAAGTCCGCCAACCCGCACTGGAGCAGTGTGGTGGACGTTTCCAGGTTTTAAAAGTGGGCTACGCGAGTGGCTTCTGCCTAACCCTTACATGGAAAAAGGCGTGACTGTATGTAAAACATTGATGAGATAAACAATGAGGCCTGCGCTCAGCGATGGGGCATTTACAGGTCGTAATTTTTTTTTTTTAATTTTGAGACCATTAAACTGCCACTATTCTAAAGTGTTTCATATTTTACATTAACATTTTTTTGAAGAATACATATTTTTAATTTAAGCGGGTAGATACCGCGTCTGATGCAATAAATTCGCAGGCCAGTGAGGGTGCAGTGTCAGCGACCAGACCCGAAAACCAACATTTTTTGTTTTTGCACAATTGTCGGCTCCGGCTAGGATTCGAACCCAAGACCTGAAGTCCTCAAAGCCACGTGATCGTCAATACAGCGTACTATAATGTCACCGCGAAGTAAATCTGAATAAATAAGTCTAATATTAATAACATCATGATGCTAACGCTGATAATACAGAATTAAAATACCCGCTGACATCAAACAGGTTGCACTTCTGTAGATTAATCGTCACTTAGCCACGATTAATTGTAGTCTAGCTTTATTTGCATGTCTCGTTTAGTTTCATAACTAGAGTTTAAGATGGGTTTGAGCAGAATTAAGAGGAAAAGATGCATAGTAATTTGAAAAAAGATCCCAAGGATTGCAGTAATAGTAATATGAGGCTATGAAGTGGTCGCGTGAAAATTGGTGAGGACGACATCATAAGTGGCATTAAAATTAATATCATTCAGTACCCGTGTGGTGGCGGCTTAAGAGAATCTACCATTACCCCATCTTACCCCGTGGGTGTCGTAAAAGTCGACAGAGGGATAAATGAAAACCGGGAGACGTGCAGCATCTTCCTGATAAAACATCTGAATTAATAAACTGCGGTTACCAGCCCGCCTGCGTGGCAACTATGACGAAATCCCCCAAAACGAGAGCTGCTAACTTTTGTTTTTTTTTTTCGGTGAAGTGATCGCTGTTAGCCTTTTGGCTTTTACAGCTTCATCGGATGCTGTGCTCGCGGGCCCGGGGCCCGCGTGCCAGGTTTGGTTTGACCCAAACATAAATACATAAATAAAAAAAAACTCCTACTAGACATCTAAATTCGGTCCGTTGCGTTCGCTAGCGTGCTTGCGCTACAGTGAAAATCTCCATAAATTTATTATATAAAGTCATCTAATGACCGTCCGAAGGAGGCTGCGAGCCTCCGTTCGGACTGTCGACTTGTGTGTCGGTAACTCTGGGCGGTGAGAACCGCCCCGGAACGCGGGTGTATCTGGTGTACGCGGTGTTATTAGCGATAGCTGCGCGCCGCTCTCTACAGCGGTCGCGCGACGTTGTGCGTGTGATGTTGAAGCTGTTAACTGTGTGTACAGTGTTGCTCGGATCGTGACTGACCGTATCGTGGTCTTGGAGTGCTGAGACGTCCGTGTCGTCTAGCACATTTCGCGGTCGACGTTTGCGTTCGGTCGCGTTTTTGTTAGATCGATAATTCGCTGCTTTAACCACCAGCGGGTTTGGATGAACCGCGGCTTTTTCGAAAAACCGCCGTGATACTTCTCTGAAGTGTTCAGAGAGTACGGGCATTTCACAGTCGCTGTGAAGGTCGACATTGCGTTGGTACCAGCCTGCTCCGGTGGCACTTCGCAAGAATCTATTTTGCACCGTCTGCAATTTCTTTATATGATTGCCCGTCGCGTGTGCGAACGCGACGCATGCATAGGCCATTACGGGTCTAATGCATGTCTTGTAGAGGCGAAGTTTGTGTCTTAAGCACATTTTGCTTGAAGAGCAAGTTAACGGATATAGACGGCTTGCGATAAAAGCCGCCCTGTTACGCACGTTCTTAATGTGATCAGCGAACGACATCGCTGCATCTAACGTGACCCCGAGGTATTTGACGCTCTTTTCCCAGGGAATGGGGCGTCCGAACAGGGTGATCGAGCCTAGCTGATTGTTGCCGATTGTGTGGTAACGTCTAGCTGGCTTAGGCGTGCCCCTCGAGAAGTATATTGCTACACTTTTCTCGGGGTTAACCTCTATTTTCCATTTCCGGAACCATTCGCCTAGGCGATCGGCTGCGGCTTGGAGCTGAATCGTTATGCGGCCCTTGTGCTTATCGGAATAATACAGGGCCGTGTCATCTGCGAAAAGCGCAAGATTGACTTTAGGGTCTTTTGGTATATCGCTAGTGTATAGCGAGAACAGGAGTGGAGAGAGGCAGGAGCCCTGAGGGACACCCGCACGGAGAGGGCGGCTTGAGGAGCGCGTTCCCTCTACCCGGAAGCGAAATAGGCGATTGGACAAGAAGGCTCGTATGATGTTCACGAGTCTGTCCGGCACTTTTGTGTGATACAGCTTGTAATACAAGCCGTCGTGCCAGACTTTGTCGAATGCCTTTGCGACATCGAAAAATAAGGCCCCTGTGCCTACTGGCTTAGGGCGGTCGTGAAAGTTTTCTAATATGTGCTCCGTTAGGCGGTGCACTTGATGGGTAAACGAGTGTTCGGGGCGAAAGCCGAACTGCTCGTCTGGAAGGATGTTATTTTTAAGAACGTAGTCTTTTAATCCACTAAGAATTATTCGCTCATAAATCTTGGCCATCGAGTTGAGGAGACTTATTGGGCGATAATTGGACGGGATGTTCTTCGGCTTGTGAGGCTTCGGAATACCTATAACGTCCGCTTCCTTCCAGTCGTCCGGGAAGGAGCAGCTGGAGAGGAGCGCGTTGAAAATACTGACTAACAGACACAATAGCGGCGTAGTTAGACATTTGATCACCCTGTTGTTTATGCCATCGAGGCCGGCTAACTTTTGTGGCAATCTGTAGGAGACCCCTACGTTCAGCAGTGGATTAGTGTTATGCTGGAACAACGACGACTAAGATGACCAAAAGTGGAAATATAATGACGCCATTAACTTTTTTTAACGACATGCGACATGGACGACTTTTTATTTTGATATCTGTTTATAATTTGTCTTCAACTCGGACTGATTTTTTTGCTAGAAATTTTGTTTGTTTAATTAATCAAGTTTACTGGTGGTAGGATTCCTATGCAGAAATCCATCTAGGTAGGTACCACCCCAGGGCCAGTTATTCTGCCGTGAAGCAGTAGTGTGCAAGCATTACTGTGTTTCGGTTTGAAGGGCACTGTGAGCTACTCGTAGCGTAATCACTGGGCATATGAGACTTAAGAACTGATGTCTCAGGGTGACGAGCGCAGTGTGGTGTCACACAGTAATTTTCTGGGTGACACAGCATGTGTTATGCAGACGTTGCACTTACTATCAGGTGAACGTTTTGCTCGTTCCGTCACTTTTATGAAATAAAAAAAATACGATTTCAAAAAATTTAATTTTTCCTTAACTTATTACTGGTGGATGATATCCGCAGCAGAACTAAAGTAACCGATATAGCCCTAAGGATTAGCAAGCTGAAGTGGCAATGGACCGGCCATATAGCTCGTAGAACCGATAACCGTTGGGGAAGAAAGGTTCTCGAGAGGCAACCACGTACCGACAAACGCAGTCTGGGGCGCCTCTCCCTGTAGATGGAGCGACGACCTGCACGGTTTTGCGGGAAGTCGATGGATGCAGATGGCTCAGGACCGTGGTTTGTAGCAATCTATGGGGCAGGTCTATGTTCAACAGTGGACTAAAAAAGGCTGAAAAAATTATGATGACGATTACTGGTGGTAGGAATCCCATGCAGGAATCCGTCTAGGTAGCCACTACCCCAGGGTCATTAATTCTGCCGTGAAGCGTTTCGGTTTAAAAGGCATTGAGAGATAGATAACGTAATCACTGGGCATATCGGATTTAAGAAATGATGTCTCAGGGCGACGAGCGCAGTGTGGATGACACAGAATTTGTTATGGGCAGACATTGCACTCGTCATGTCACTTTCCACTATGCACGATATAATGTTTTCCGTTTGCGCTGTGATTGTCTCCATGTTACTTATACTGCATCCTAGCCTTCCTCCGATCCTATCGCATGAGCGTTAAATCAGACGTGGGTGGGTTGGGTCGAGTAAGTGCATGTGTTTAGCGTACACTTATGGCACTGTCATAGCGAGAAAGCGAAACTTTATATAAAATGTGTAACAAATACATTAAATTGAATAAAATAAAGTATTAATTATTTACGTTTATACTGACAATGTCAACAACTCACCTCACTTAATAGTCTGTAGTTTGTTGGCGTTCATACTGCCAGTGTCAAACACAATAGTCTGTGGTCAAACAATCGTTTTAAAATGATGCCAACTAATAACTACTTGAAGCTCAATATGGTTAAAACTTAAACATTTTATGAATTACTTTCGATTTTCGATCACAGGGCGTCCACTAGTATATATTAATTGGAATTAACCCTACAATATATAATCGATATCTCGTCGAATCGGTGAGAAATAGTGCGGTGCATCGTTGCGTAGTTAACCCGGGGTCGAGCGCAGCACTAAATTTATTTTAGTGATGTCACGTTAGATACCTTATCCAGTGCTACTGTGCCTTGCTGAGATTCCGCGATAACAGGAGCCCGGGACTGGATAATTTGTTATCCATCGGGAATTAATTTTTTAACGTTTTGTTTTCCAATTAACATAAATAAATCTTAACGGTTATTTGAATCGTGCTATGTTCGAACATTCTGTATAATGTATACAAGATTTAAGTCAATTCATCTCTTAATTTGTTGATCGAACGCACATTAAATTTAATGAGTATTTATTGACGACTTAATGTTATTTTTAACTAAACTTTTTGGTAATTAAAAATAATGTTTTAAGCTCAACTATCCACTCAAACGTCCCGACTACTAGAGTGGTTTGACAACTAAAGTTGTCTTATCCGCCCACCTTCTTTTTTTCGAAAAAAAAAAAAAAAACACCCTACCCTTCTTAATTAAAAAACGATTATCTCCCTCGTTACTAACGCAAACAACTTGAAAAAAATTGTGGGTAAAGCTAATTAGATATAGAATTAATAAACGTAAACACTAAACAACAGTAAATAATGTAAAGTATATAAAAAAAATATAGAAATCACAATTACAGTTGAAATCTGAGTAACATATTTTTTCTTCCTAATTTTAAGAAACATTTTGTTTCTGCATATCAAAATCATATTATTCATTCTAAAACTAGATTATATAACCTTTTTTATGATACCAGTACGTTAATACTACCGAAGTTTATTTATAGCACAAAAACGTAAACAATACACCCACTTGAAGCCTCTCAAGGTTAAAACCGGTCGAGCGGAACGGCTACCGTAATGTAAACAAACGCTCGACAGATGTTTATGTCTTTTGTTTTCATTGTATTGCGATTGTTTTATTTTCTTGAAACACTAATGTACTTAAATTAACTTACTTTAACTCTTATTTGCTTAAATCAAAGTATATATAAGGTCAGATTTATAACCTCATAAAAAAAAAAATGGCTATGTGTTTGCATGTTCATTTTATCGTAATAAAACACATTCCACGTTTGATATTTGTAAACATAATTAGATAATACTCTTGCCGATCATTTTGATATAAAACATGTTACAATTAGTTATTAATAAAACAATACTCACAGTTTTAACGGCACAATCACTTAAAATTCACTCTCACTCACTTTCACTGACTTTAACATTTTTTTCTTAATTATTTTATTACGTAGCAGTAGAATGTTTTATCCACACAAACAAAGGTAATTTATCTTAGAGCCATCTAGTAGCAACATCGTGTATCATTACGAAAGTTGTAATACTTAAAATACGAAAATAGCCGAGCGAGTTGGCGAAGCCACTCTAGTGGCCTGGACGTTTGACTGTTTTTATTTATAAACCACTCTAGTAGCCGGACGGTTGAGTGGTTATGTCATTAAAAACGATTATAGTTTCAATTTCTATGTAAGGTTTATCATCATCATTTCAGCCTATCACTAGTCCACTGCTGAACATAGGCCTCCTCCAAAAATTGTCACAAGACACATAAGTTTGTTGCTCCAATTTTGGAGGGAGTTTGCCATAGTCTTGCCTCTACACAATGGCAACTTTGGCAAAATCCCCGCGAAACGGGAGCTACAAACTTTTGTGGCAATCCTTGAGGGAGGTCTATGTTCAGCAGTGGACTATTGATAGGCTTAAAATGATGATGCTGATGAGAGAAAAACAGTACTATGCTGAACGGCCTATGTTCAGCATATCCCTCATAGATTGCCACAAAATTTTGTAGCTCTCATATAGGGACCATTCTGCATATTTGCCACGCTTGGCAGGCGGGTTGGCAACCGTAGTTTATGTATTCAGACGTTCCAGGAAGATGATGCTGCCCATCTCTTGGTTTTCATTTTCCCTCTATCGACTTTTACGACACCTAGGAGGAGATCGGGTAGTAGATTCTCTTAAGTTGCTACCACACGGCACACTTGTTTACTTATTAGTGAAAAATTATACGTGGAGTTTATATCTAAACAAACACTGGTGGTCTGGGAATCCGTCTAGGTAGGTACCACCCCAGAGCCAGTTATTCTGCCGTGAAGCAGTAGTGTGCAAACATTAATGTGTTTCGGTTTGAAGGCCACTACGAGCTAGCGTAATCACTGGGCATATGAGACTTAAGATCTTATGTCTCATGGTAATAGGCACAGTTTGGTGTCTCACATAAATTTTCTGGGTGATACAGCATTTGTTATCAGGTGAGCGTTTTGCTCGTTTCATCACTTTATCCAATAAAAAAAAGAAAAAAAAACGCAACCCTGGAATAACAAAATTTTAGTGTGGAGCAATTTCTATGCTAGAATCCAGGTAGGTACCACCGCAGAAATGTTCTGGGTGACACAGAATTGTTATGGACAGTACTTACCATCAGATGAAAACTTTGCCCTTCTCGTCACTTGAATCCCAAAAAAAAAAATCCGAATCCAATGCAATTGAAGCCGAAACTTTGACTGTGACTCGAATCTAGAATCCAGACTCTGAACCGCTGATCGACACGAGTGTCATTAATAGCGCTTCGTTCTTTGAAGTAATCAAGTTTGACATTATAAAAAAATAACCTTCGAAACAAGTCAAATCGCAGCCTCGACGCCACTCCTCTCGTTATTTTTGTTATACGTTAAAACCGATGTTACCTAATTCACAGATAAGACAAATTATTAAGAATGTATTATAAATCATAATGCACTTTGCCTTTTGCATACTCATTAATAATTCATCGCCATTAACTGAGAATTTCAGATTTTAATACGAATCTTGTTCCGTGTTTGACTCAAATCTATTTCGTCGATGACATAAATCAATTTTCTATACACATGTTTCTATTCTAAACGTAAAGATTGCCCCTTTTGTGTTTATTGGGGTTCCGTCATTTTTTTTTTTTCATTAAAGAAAAACTACACGACTTTATAACGAAACTTTCAAAACACATTGATATGAGCTTTGAATTTAATTATTTTGATAAATGTTATGTATTTTTTTTTTCTAGTAAAATCTTACACTGAAAATTATGAAACTTACACAAGCTGATGCCCGCGACTCCGTCTGCGTAGATAAGTAGGTAGGTTTTACTGGTGGTAGGTACCACCCCAGGGCCTGTTATTCTGCCGTGAAGCAGTAGTGTGCAAACATTACTGTGTTTCGGTTTGAAGGGCACTGTGAGCTAGCGTAATCACTGGGCATTTGAGACTTAAGAACTGATGTCTCAGGGTGACGGGCACAGTGTGGTGTCACACAGAAATATTCTGGGTGAAACTGCATTTGTTGTGGGCGGACGTTGCACTTGCCAACAGGTGAAAGTTTTGCTCGTTTCGTCACTTTATACAATAAAATAAAAGATTTTTAAATATCCCGTGGGAACTATTTAATTTTCCGGGATAGAAAGTAACCTATGTCCGTCTCCAGGATGCAACTGATCTCTGTGACAGATTTCGTCAAGATCGGTTTTGCGATTCAAAGGTAACCAACAGACAGAGGTACAGACAGAGTTACTTTCGCATTTATAATATTAGTATGGATTATATGATACACCATGAATATTACGATTTTGATAAAAATCTTAATTCATATGTTTCTTGGATATAAATATTGTAAGCTCCTCATACTGTTGACTGTGAATCTATCACCGGTGGTAATAGAATTTCTATGCAGGAATTCGTCTATGCAGGTACGTCCGCCCGGGTACCGATAGTTAGTGAAATTACTGGGCGTTTGCTGCTCTAAAATTGTTCTAATTCTCTCTGCTGATTTACCAAGAGTTCAACGATGAAGTAAAATACCATGAAGAATGAAGTGGCGCGGCGGACTTTTCCTGGCTCCAAAACCCTCTCAGAGGCCTGTGCACAGCAGTGGGATATGTATAGGCTGACAATTTTTTCACTTTGTACTGCTGGTGATCGTGAATCAAATTTAGACTTATATGATCCACGGATTACGCAATCTGTGACTGTTTTAAGGTTCTTTCTATCTATTTAGTCAGCGTGTGCATTTTTCAGTGATAAATACATATTTTTACACGTCGTTTTAACAATTCACTCTTGACCCGTTGTTGATTTCATCCCATTAACAAAGGTTATACGACGTTAATTATCTTTCATTCTTGACCTTTGCGTCGAATATGTCTTTGTTTTAAAATAGATAACCCTATCACCTGAAACTAGGCACATTCACGATTTTTTTAACACTTCGATATTTTGCGCACCACATCCAAATTAATAGCATTTTTACAAATGTTTTGAATTATTAATTAACTTATAGATTACGTTTGACATTTAAATGTGAGACGAATTTTTCGCAACTTTATTAAAGATTTGTAGCAAAAACACAATGGGAATTAAATATTTAATGATTTAATATAATTTTAATCAAGAATGAAAAGAATTCATTTAAATAGCATTAAGCTATTGACCGCCAATTTCTAAATTAGTGCTAAATTAACCTAAAAAGAGTAGTTTTTGTTGATATTACTAGTAATGGAAGTTATTAAAAGTAATTGAAGTCTATAAATCAAATCTTATTAAAGTCTAGATCAATATTTCGCCAGACTGTAACCAAAAAAGATTTCATGTGATCGATGATGTCAGATGCAAATTTTAGATTGAGTTCAATAAATAACTCCGTACGATAAAAAATATCCAACCATAAACAATAAATAAAATAACTAGTTTTTTCTTCGTTTCCTCTCGGCAGGCAAGCAGTATCTTTTTTTAACGGGCTAAGTTGCATAGATAAAATCAATTAGCATGGCACCCTCGTGATTCGGTCGGTCGCGCGATATGCGCTAGCAAGGACAAGTCTCGCGCTGTGTCGTCCCGTTATCGCGGGAATCGTGCGGGACTGTTCAGAGTACCTTCACTAAAATACGGTGCGATCTTTATTTGCAGATCATAAATATGTAATAATTTGGTGATGGAATTTTTACACAGCAATCCGTCTAAGTAGGTAACCACCACAGGTAACCACGTCTAAGTAGTTATCCTACCGTCAAATTAGTGTGCAAAAATTACTGTGTTTCAGTCTGAAGGGTACTGAGAGCTAATGTAATCACTGGGAATATGAGACATAAGAACTGAGGTCTCAGGGGGACGGGCGCGTGGGCGTGGTACTGTACAGATATGTTCTGGGTGACACTCATGGCTTCCGAGACAGTACTGTCGGTAGTGCTGTCCAAAGCTATGAGGCAGGCAGTTCCCTCTGCCGGCTTTTACAAAACCCACGCGATGAGATGGGGTGCCAAATGTTCTTATGCCGCTACTACGGCAGTTAATATGCGTTAATAAGCGCTTAGATGGTTAAGAGGCCATCTCGTTGCTCACCTTCAAATCGCACCAGTAAGAGTGATTTTCAGTCGCAGTCCTTTTAACTTTGTCGCTAATGTCAAGCCTTCCTTCGACCTAATCAATTACACGTTAAATCGAATAAAGGAAGACAAGCTCTTTAAAGGTATCGTAAGTGAAAAAATTTTAGTAAAATTATATTTCAATATACCTACATTACATACATATATATACCTACATATTTATTAGTCTCAGCTAAAAAATAAAAACAATATTCTATTCGAAATGGCCACCTTTGGCTTTTATACAGGCCTTTAATCAGTTTGGCCACGACTCTATGGATTTACGATTTATTCACTGCTTGTTCCAAAGATTTTTAAGAGACTCAATGTCGTCGTGTCGTTTAGAGCAGGCCATGTCCTCTAAAACTGACCATAATTTGAAGTCTAAAGGGTTGAGGTTTGGGCTAGATGAGGGCCAGTCTTCAGCTCTTATAAAGTCCGGAACGTTGGTTTCAAGCCAGGCTTGGGTAGTTCGTGCCTTGTGACCAGGTGCAGAGTTCTACTGGAAAGTCCACGGTATATTTTTAAAAAGTGTATTGCTGAGTGGTTTCACAACATGATCCAAGACTGTATATTGATACACTTTGGCTGAAGTTTTCACTCCTTTTTAACAAAAATGTAGTTTTGTGACTCATTGATAAGACACGCCCCACCAAACCATCACTGACGCAGGATGATGACCACGTTGTACCTTTCCGACTACTTGAGCAGCTTCTTTAGAACTTTATCATTTTGCTTATTGTAGTGTTCTTCAATCGTGAACATTTTTTCATCGGTAAAGAAGATATTTATGTGCCTTTCACCTGCGTATCGCGACAGAAGGCGTTTTGATCGATTCACTCTCTTTAATTGTAAAGATTGATTTAGGGCATGTCCTGTATATCGTCGATAAGCACCGAGCTTCAGGTCTTGTTTGATAATACGCGACAGAGTCCTAGCGGGAATCTTCATTTCTCGCGATAAGATTTTTTGCTTCCTAATGGGATTTCGACGAATTCTGGCTTTAACAGCATTAACAGCCTTTGTAGTTCTAACAGCACGCGGCCGCCCCGATCTTTTCTGGTCTTCGACAGAGGAAGTGTTGTTGTATGTGTAGATAGTACGATATACGAACATACGGCTGATACCAAGCTTTTGAAGTGTCTGGAATATGACCGACGGCTCCATACCCACTCTGTGCAAGGCGATCACTGCAATCCTATTTTCTTTAACACCCCATTCTATATTGTAATTTAATAATAAACACGAAAAAATATGTGAAATGGCGCAAAATCGAAATAAGTTTTTAAAATAATATACGTGTTCCAAATTCAAAATAATTAAAAAGTTGAAAAAAAGAAAAGTTTTTTTTTGAGTCACTCACTGATATACAAAACGTCCTCATAAAAAGAGCGCAAAATGCGCTGATTATTTAATTAAAATTTTTGGTTTATTTCATCGGAATTCGTGATCTTTATTTTTATGTTTTAATGAATCGAGGATGCTTTTTGTAGTGATTTTTGTATGGAACTGTTTATCCGAAGTAAAACAATTACTTTACTTTGCTTCAAACCTAATTTAATTTCATAAATAAATTATGTTTTAACATATACAAAATTAGTATAATATTGCCTTTGGTGTACCCGTAATAAGTTACCACTTACTGTAATCTTCTACCGCCAACGGTTTTTGGACCGATTCGACTTAAGGAGCTTGACGAAAAGAGCCTACTTTGTTATTTTAATTAAGAAGGATGTTGTCATTTAGCAATACATGGCTGACAAATGAATACAGGTGACTCATAAACATGTTTTGTGGAAATCTATGGGAGAGACTTGTGTTCATAAGTGTACTTGTGGTGTGCTGAAATAATGGCGATGACTCTTATAGATGATAAATCGTAAGGTTACAATAATTCGTACCAAATTTTATAAAAGTCTAAAATAATTGATTCTGTTGATAATTCTACTATTTGAGAGCTTCAACGTTATAAATTTAATAACATACGTTATTAATTTTGTTATTGCACTATTAAATTAATATCCATTTAATACGACGATTACAAATTGAAACAGCAAGTATCGCTGTTAAATCTTTAAGTAATTACACTCTGAATTGCTTTTGGACCTATCGATACAAAACATTTCACACGTTGAATATAAAAAGAATGGAGATCACGCAAATTCAATTTATCTCGTTCATTCCAAACGGAAACGAACAAAAGTACGGCAACCATCGACATTACCTTTCACCTATTAAAATTATTTTATAAGTAATTGACGTACCAATAAATTTTAGTTCGGACAACTTACAATAAATAACCGGGGAAACTGTGTTTTCGAGTGGCTCCGTTCGGTACGAGAATTGCCGATAAAAATTAATTTGAGCACCGCTCCAATAACGTGAGAACAATTATTTAGCTACACTTCATGAATAATAAAACATCTTTAGAATCGCCTTGGACTAGTACGCACTACATTTTTCTCAAATTTTTTTTTCTTTGTTAAATTCATACCTTGTCATACACACCACGTACATTGATAACACTCATTTTAACAGGTCTCCTTGAAATAATAATCGTCGTAGATTGTGATAAAATGTTTGTTATTTAGAGAAATTGACGGTACGAGGAAGTAGTTCTCCAAATCTAACCAAACAATCTAAAAACCAATCTTTTTAGCGGGTTTCACAAAAGTAAAATAACTATTACTTTGTGTAAAAACGAACATTAGGTACTACTTAGTACGCAATTAATTGTGACTCCTTAGTTGAAATTGAGCCTGATAATGATGGCGTTTTCCTACCTGAGTATTAAAGATATTGTAGTACGATATAAAGACATAACTGAAAGAGCTATTAAATACTATAAAATAAGTTAAAAGCCGTGTGATAGCGACGTTAGAGAATATGCCACCTCATTTCATCCCATGGGTGTCAAAGAATCGGCCAAGAGAAATGCCACAAAAATGTCATAGCCTTCGGCTGATGGCAGGAATAACCATCTCGAACATTCCAATCTATTAATTTCAGATTGAGAAAAAGTATAAATAAATATAACAATGTTTATCAACACATCAAGGAACCTGGAAACAGCACTCTCATATGAACAAGTTGATGGATAGTAAAGATGGCGGTTATAACCCGACCGGTGACACAACGTCGCATTTCAATGGAAAATGTTCGCACCAAATTATAGAGTACGTATATACTCTATAATTTAGTAATATTAAAATGCTGTTTGTTTACCTTTTTCTCACGGCTTCCTGTATAGACTATAGACAGTTAGTGGGCAAGAACAGCTAAGGGCTTTCTCAAAATGAAATTATTTACCCTAATCGCCGCACTTGAGCGGCTGGCAATCGCAATACCAGACTGCAAAATGTTGAAACTATTTTAATATAAATATTTTAATATAAAATATTTAAGTTAAATATTTTATACATTGTCTCGCTTAATAAAAGTTCTAAAAAACATTCACTTGTTTTCAAATATGTCGTCTGATTATATTTACCTTTGACAGCAGCAAAAAAGTCGTCTGTCTTTTTTTCAATTGACAGTAATTTGAAATATCGCCAATATAACAGATTAATAATATGTCATAGTGCGTAGCATAGACCTTATTGTTACGAATTAATAAACCTTGTAAATCGTTTCTCGATTACCCAAACCTCCAACTGAAGTACCAGCTGTACAAATTTAAGGTGATTTTAACTAGGCTTTATCGAAGCGAACGCGATCTTTATGTTAAAAGGAACAATTGTGAGAAATCGGAATCGTATTCCGTTATTAATATAGTATCGATAGACATAACGATTATGAATATGTGTATCGTTTATTTGGAACACATAATCGTAACATTTGAATACGAATCCCGTATGGAAACGCGAAAAATGGTTGAGTTTAATCGATAAACAGTGCGATTAAAGTTTATTAGTAAATCTAACAGTAAAGGATGAAAACAATTTATTGGTTCATAATTATTAACAGAATACATTGACTTTAATTGCAACGCATGAGTTTTAAGTTTTACATTCAGAAGTTGATATAGTTAATAGAATCAGGCGTTACTTTGCGGAAATCCATTATAATGAAGAAAAGTAAGTTACTTCGCCTCACTCGGCGGCCGTCTGTCGTAGAGTCTATTACGCTTGATAATGCCTCGTTTTGGGGCGAAACACGTGTCGTGTTCTCGACTTCAGTGGTGTATATTATCTAGTGGTGGTATTGTAGTGGTTGGTGGAGGGTACCTGGTGGCGGTTCCTGGTGGCGGTGTTAGTTTGCTTGTGCACGCTACTGAGGGAGGGCGGGTGGTGCACTTCAAAAAACTAGGTAATATACACCATTTTTATATTTTGCATGCGGATCTTAGCAAAGTAACTTACTTTCCTTCATTCAGAAGTTGTTAAACGCGTAGACATTTATTCACTGTTAAATATTTATGGTGTGCTGCTATTGTTTATAAAGGACGTTTACAGCTTGAAGAAAGTAGCTTTCGTGCTTTATGTTATTCAATAAATTTATAACGAAGAACTTTGTGGAAATTCATTAAGCGATGGAAGCGCAATTAGGTACTTATCCAAGTTTCGCCAACTGATCTCATTTTGAAATTTTTTATAATCATACCACAATCATAATGAAGGCGGCGTAAAAAAACTTTTACGACACGCTAGTGCCGTGAACGTAGAAAAGTTGCAGTATCTAGAAATTCTAAAGGAGATCAAGCAGGCAGCAGTTTTTGAGGGTTTTCTTTTTTCAAATCAATATCCATTATTTAATAAATATGCAGAACATTTTGGAGATGGCTGTCAATGTGATAAAAGTTAAGCTACAATTATTATTTAAGGAAAAACAGACTGCCGCGCAATGTTTCCAATGTGTATCGTTAGATCTTTATCTAATTTATACACATAGGTATCCGGTGTAGATACTCGTATATCATGTCAGATATGATAGATCATCGTGTTCACGTGACAATGAAAAATACGAGTAATCTAAACTGGTTCAAATATGCATTTAACTGTATAACAAAAATGGATACAAATTAGGAACCACAACTTTTTGAAATTTGCTGAAGCGAATATTCTGAAAGGTGACATGACGGTGAATGTCATGTCACCTTTCAGAATATTCGCTTTGAACGAAAGATTTTGTGACCAACTCAACTCATTTCAAAATGAACTCAAGGTATCATCGGTTTTGAAAATGTTATGAAAAGATATCAACACTGCATCATTCCTTATTCCTTTAGCTTGATCGCAATAAAAGCCTTGAACATATACAAACATAGTCACGCCTCTTTCTCACTGGGGTAAAAAAGAAAGTAAAGTAAAGTTTCAGCCTATAAATGTCCCACTGCTGAACACAGGCCTCCTGTCATTTTTGAGAGGGTTTTGGAGGTAGAAAGAATCCGCCACGCTGCTCCAATGCGGGTTGGCGGACTACACATTTTTAATTCCTCAGACATGCAGGTTTCCTCCCGATGTTTTCCTTCGCCGCCGAGCACGTGGTAAATCAGCACTTAAAATTGCAATTAACAATTTTAATCCCACTGGGGTAAGCAGAGGCCATATCATTTCACTTGCTACGATCCTGACAGCTCTTACGCTCCATCCAATTACATGGGCGATTTCATACAAGCTCGTCGGTTGCGGGTACTTTTGACGTTGTCTTTCCTTTATACGTCTTCGATCTGACCGTGATATGTTCGCCTCCGGTCAATGTACCGACTTGCCTATTCGAACTGGCCTCATAAATCTGTTTCGTTATTCTTCTTTAATCCATCGAACATACGCTGAAACATTCGGTAATCAGTGCCGTCAACCCCTAGAAATATTAAAAATAAAAATAAATTTTAGGTTGTAACAAAATTAACCAGACCTGAGGCAGGCAGCATTATATGTGTCTGGTACTGAGATCACCGAATTCTTCCAGTTTGATAAAGTCCTCTGTCCAATAGCAGACTTTTTACAGACTGTTAAAGAAGCTTTTATTTTTTATAAAAGTGACGAGACAAGCAAATTGCTCACCGGATGGTGAGAGCAGTCTGCCCATATCAAATGCTGTTACCCAGAACATTTCTGCGTGGCACCATACTGCGCTCTTGAACCTGTGATATCAGTTGTAAGTCTCATATGTACAGTAATTTTATCTTATTATATATATTTGAGATACTGCACTCGTTTATATCGAACAATCTTTAAACACATGCGCGAACCTTCCGTGATTTACAGGCGCTCTCTTCGATGCTTGATAGCGCCTTACTTATTGTTACAGTAAGGTTTGATCGGCCAACGACGCGCCCGCTGATACGCCATATCGTATTTATGCCCCTTCAGCGACTTTTATTGCTATTAATATGAGCGTCTTAGTTCTCTCTTTTGCCCTGATGTTTCCACCTGTTACCAAGCACCGTTTGTTGGTGCAGGTGAGCATCGCAGTGGAAGCAAAATGGATTTTATAACTTTAGCTTAAAGTTTATGTTGGGCTGACCGTTAATGTCGTTCAAACTTCTATATATTTTATGCACGTTAATTAATTTGCGAATATTATAAAATGGCTTCGTATTTCTGCGACTAGAGTGCAGCAGGCATATTATACCTAATTTACACATATACTTAATTTTTTATGGGTGTTCGAGATCCCAGATGTTTACTGTTTCCAAAACGTATGTATACTTTGAAAATTCAAGAATTTTTTGTGGGAAAAAAATCGATGTGCAAATCGTTCACCTGAAGGTCGTAAAAAGTCTGTCCATAACAAATGCCGAGTTTCCCAGAACATTTCTTCCAGCGCCCGTCACCTGAAACATCAGTTCTTACCTTTTTTTCACCATTTTTGTCTTAAATCCCTCAAACGAAATTGCAACAACAAAGGTAAATATAGCACATAAACCAATAATGTATCTATAATACTCTATAATACTACTAATTATAATATATACATATTATAATTAGTAATTAAAAACTAAACAACGTTAATACATATATTTAAAAAAAATGGTACATAAACTATAAAAAGGTCCGAATTGTGCTCATAATAGGCTAGAGTAGTTAGGCCGCTCCACACGGCCGAAACAACGTTAATACATATTTTAAAAATGGTACATGAACTATAAAGTGAATAGCTCTTAGGCAGGAAAAGAATGTTTTTCGAAAGTACGGAAAAGATATCCGTGGGACAAAATTTGTCATTATATAACTGGCATGCACGAAAGATAAAACTATTTTCGCTTATTAAATATTTATTTCTCACACATTATCGAAAAAACGTTTATTCCTTGTACTGTCTTCGGCATTATATCAATTTGAATGAGAATGGTATTGAATCAACAGAGCTGTGAATGATATTGATATAAAAAAAATGACGTAGATATGGCAAATGCCGTAATACGCGTAAGAGATTCTGCCACCCTGTTGGTATCGTTAGGGTCTAGCTGACTATAGCGAGCGGACGTTGTGGGAGGCAAGGTAACACGTCACACTAGTGCACGGCTACACATTTACTAAAGCGTAGTTAAACACCCATTCTTACATCTAGAGTACCTCGTCATCGCTGTCTGTCGCCCGAGGGACGGTCGCGTACGAACTAGCCTGCCCATAACAGAAATGCCCGAAAGATCTCATATCTTCCGAAATGGTCATGTGGCGAAATAATGGCATTCTCATCGTCTATAGTGGTGAATATTCAACAGTCGGACTATTAAAATGCTGTTAATTATGACGACGTCACTTGTATAATTGAATTAAAGGGATCTCTGTTCGATAAATTAAAAAATATTTATTTTTATATAATATTTATACTATCATTGAAACTAATTGTTTATTGGATGAAATGAAGAGACAAGCAAAACGTTTACCTGAAGATAATTCGTATAGATACGATAGATAATTCTACCACCAGTAGGATTCCTATTATGTAGTTATTACATTGAAAGTATACTACTTCCAGTATTAAATACAATCAACAAAAGTGAATACTACTTTAGCGGAGTATTTATTAAATATCTGTTGAGGTAATTCAAACTCACCTTCTGCAATTAACCGCAATTAAATAACATGGCGCCGCGTTCTATATTTAAAACAGCACCCGATCGGAAGCGGCGGCAGCTCAAGGCGAAGGAACAAGGCGGCACGGCCTCGCTTGCTGGCAACAAAGATGCATTGTCCCGATGCACCGCTCTTTGGAACCAATCCAATATTGTTGGGCGAATCCGACTAGTCGTGACCTCCAAATTCCTCATTTGAATATACGATTAGAACTGAAACTGCACAACTACCGCATCGCCTTTCGTTTCAATAAGAACCCAAAAACAATGTGCGTTGAATTAAAAATCGATTAAAGTTGGGTGTGCAAGTGTAAACGCCGATTAGTCTTAAAAGGCCAGGATGGGCAGATCGTTGGCTATTGTCTTGTTGACCTCAACAAAGAAAGGATGGCGATGACAAACCCCATGGCTAAGGCAGCTGTCAAGGTTACACTGCGTAATTTGCAATCACATTTGGTAAGCTGTAGTAAATTAAGTCGTTTGATAAACGAATAATCCATACTTTATATTATAAATTCGAAAATAACTCTCTCTGTAAGTCTTTCTGTTTGTTACATTTTCACGGCTCAACCGCTGAATCGATCTCGATGAAATTTGACACAGAGATAGCATGCATTCTGGAGTGGAGAGATAGGATATATTTCATCGCGGAAAATCGAATATTTCCCACGGGATATTTAAAATAACCTATCCGTGCGGATGAAGTCATGGGCATCAGCTTGTATTTAATAAAACAATACGGTGAAAGACGATTCAATGCCTAAGTGTATGGTTGCCACTTTGGATGCTTGATTATAATTTAAGTAAACGTTAAAACCGTGTGGTAGCGGCTTAAGAGAATCTACCACCCCATCTCATCCCGTGGCTGTCGTAAAAGTCGACAGAGGGAAAATGAAAACCAAAGGATGGGCAGCATCATCTTGCTGGAACCCATGAATAAATAAACTGCGGTTGCCTACCCGTCTGCCAAGCGTGGCAACTATGGCAAAATCCTCCAAAATTTGTGGCAATCTATGGGGGAGGCCTATGTTCAGCAGTGGACTATTGATAGGCTGAAACGACGACGACGACGACCACGAGACGTTAAAACTGAAGCGGAATGCAAAAAATGAAAAATTTGTACCATAACAATTATTAGTATTTTTATGGAAGTATTTTTTTTATTGCGAGTTTATCAACAGTGCTACAATAAAACACATCACGCCTTTTTCCCAGAAGGGGTAGGCAGAGACCATACCCGTAGTACCCGTGACGAACTACGTTGGCGCCATTTTGGCTCATGTTCCCACGAGCAGTATAGTGACAGCATTGCCGACAGAATAACAGCGCTGCGGCAATTTTGCTGTAGCATAATGCTACGTCCTTTTCGTTGCTGCAATCCAATATAAATTTTAATACTTTTTACTGTCAATTGTTTGTTTTTATGTAGTTGTATTGAACGTAGCAACGAATAAAGTTATTTACTTTCTTTCTATTTCTTCTTTCTATTATTCTGCACGAAAAGCTGTCCGTACTATAACTTAGTCGCTTCTTACGACACCTCGGTAGAAATGAGGTAGGTGCTATTCTACTCTTCAACAACCTATAGGCGGAAAAAGGAAATAACAGAAGGGACTGGCAGACGAAAAGGAAGAAATAGACAGACAGATAACAGTGTTATCGTCAATCGTACCAAGTTGGAATAACTAAAGAGCACAAGGTCCATTAGATGGTTACTGATCAATGTGACCCTAAGAAACACAAACCGACCATGAAGAACCAACCCCTATATGATTCTCCTCCCGTCTATCACGCACTCACAAGGCGAAGCGTAACTAGCGAGAGACAGCCAATTCTCCCATCGTTCGAGAGAAAGTATCCAGCAGAGAACAGGTGGTAGGATTCTTATGCAGGAATCCGTCTAGGTAGGATACCACGCCAGGGTCAGTTATTCTGCCGTGAAGCAGTAGTGTGCAAGCATTACTGTGTTTCGGTTTGAAGGGCACTGAGAGCTAGCGTAATCACCGGGCATATGAGACTTAAGAACTGATGTTTCAGGGTGACGGGCGCATTGTGGTGTCACACTGTTCTGGGTGACACAGCATTGGTTATGGGCAGACGTCCATCAGGTGAACGTTTTGCTCGTTCCGTCACTTTTATCAAATAAAAAAAAATATTAACGGGCTGATAGCAGATGATGAATATATATTTTTGTGGACGATAGTGAAGAGACCATGATGCTCAGCAGTGGGGCATGTGTAGGCCGTTACTTTACTTTTTTATAAGCCAACCATTAAACATTTAAATGAAACTAAGTTTACGGATTTTATCGCGTTTAATTTATTACTATTTATAACCCGACGTTTCGAGTGCTTTACAGCACCCATGGTCACGGGAGGACTGAGGTGACAGATGTCCTGATGTCATAGTTAACCTGGGGTACCTTCAGCTTTTAATTATTATTTTTGGGTCCGATCTACGCAGAAAGAGCTAGATCAGGACATCTGTCACCTCAGTCCTCCCGTGACCATGGGTGCTGTAAAGCACTCGAAACGTCGGGTTATAAATAGTAATAAATTAAACGCGATAAAATCCGTAAACTTAGTTTCATTTAAATGTGTAGTGTTCGCGTAAATATAAGAAATCATTATGCCAACCATTAAAGCTAAATCATTATGCCAACCAACGAAAGAGTTATTAGTGGAATCCATAACAAATTTTACGTGACTCATCACACCAATTTTTAGTCCATACTTTGAATAATCGGACAATGAGCTATTGCTTTACATGTGTCACTTGCTAAAAATGACAGTACACTACGAGACATCCAAACTCGTTCACAAAGTAATTTTAAACTCTTGTATTATTTATATAAAGATTGAATTAGTCTGTACGTTCCGAAACCGCAGTGTTGCTTATATATTGACAAACAATAAAAAATCTGTTTGTCACTCCCACCGATTAAAACAAAGGAAAACGATAAAATGAAAAGTATGTTGTGTGATTCAACGTATCAACAGACGTCTGCACACAATCAATATATATTTGTTTTCTTGAATCAATAATAATTGAACGCGAGGTAAAATTAACGATATTGGCGAGTGTGGGCTGGAGGTGACTTTCTTTGAAATTATGTCAGACTATATTTAAATAATATAAAGAGAAAATATATGCTATCTTTCAATAATGCTAAATCTTAAAACACACCACTACATTACCATCATATAAACTGGATATTATTAGAGACATTATTGGATAGTTATTAGAGACTAAAGGCTTTTTCTATAGAAGCGGGGGTAATCGACCAAGCGGCGGACCTGAGAGTGTTTTATAACCTCAAGTTAACGCAGTCACACACTTTTTAAAATATTTTTTTGATTACAAATACTGCGTCACTGAAAATATTTCTGTGTGACACCACAGTACGCTCGTCACCGTGAGACATCAGTTCTTAAGTCTCATACACTAACTGTCAGTGCCCTTCCGACCGAAACACACCCACACACACTTTGTTTGCACACTATTGCTTGACGAAAAATAACTGGCACTGCGTTGGCACCTACTTAGAAGGATTCCTGCGTAAGACTCCTACCATCAGTAAAAATGTATCATCATGATCATTTCAGCCTACAATAGGCCTTCTTGCGAAATATAGACCTTCCCTAAGAAGGAATAATAATATCATCATCATCATTTCAGCCTATTATAGTCCACTGTTGAATATAGGTCTCCCCCATAGATTGCCACAAAACACGGTCCTGAGCCACCTGCATCCATCGACTTCCCGCAAAACCGTGCAGGTCGTCGCTCCATCTAGTGGGGGGGCGCCCTACACTGCGTTTGCCGGTACGAGGTTGCCACTCGAGAACCTTTCTTCCCCAACGGTTGTCGGTTCTACGAGCTATATGGCCGGCCCATTGCCACTTCAGTTTGCTAATCCTTAGGGCTATGTCGGTTATTCTAGTTCTGCTGCGGATAACATCGTTGCGGATTTTATCTTGCAGAGAAACTCTGAGCATAGCCCTTTCCATAGCTCGCTGCGCGACTCTGAGCTTCCTCATGCGGCCTACAGTAAAGGACCACGTTTCGGTTCCGTAAATCATCACTGGCAACACGCACTGGTTGTATACTTTTGTTTTCAGGCATTGAGGTATAATAATATATTTCGTCGTAATGACTCTGAAATTAATGTACCCTACCAACAGTATAAAAGGCAAAACCATTCGATTCAGTATGTCGATGTGGCGCCGAGATTTCGAAATATTTTCAACTGCATCCTAAGCAAAGCTCATTACCTAAAAGCCGGCGATCTTACTGTGGCGTGTTGCTGATATAATCGGCGAGGTACGGCGCTGGCGCGTAAAGTCACGCGATGCGTATCGGCCGATGTCCCGCGACATGCGCGCTAGGCCTAATTGTATGGGGTAATGGGTTTGTGTATGCGCTAAGACTAGGCGCAATCAAGCATTACGCTAAAGGGCTGGTCCATGAAGTTTAGGTAGAAGTGGAACACTAGTAAAAGATAAAAGATGTAGAAGATAAAAGTAAATGACGATTTTTTATAAGGAAGAAAACGAAAGGAAGCTAGCGAAATGTTCACCTGATGGTAAATGTGATCTGTGAAATGTGTCTGTGTGGCACCACACTGCGCATGTCTCATTAGTAGCAGTGATTACACTAGCACTTAATGCCATTCAGACCGAAACACAAGTAATTTTTGCAGACTACTACTGCCTAGATTGATTCGTGCATAGGAATCCTGCCACTGGAAAAGGAATATTTTAGTCAATTCTTATGAATTTGAAAACAGATGGCAAACAATGGCATCAATTTTTAATCACGAGTACTTCTTTTGCTTGGCGACTAGGCGATGTCACCTGCGCAGGATATATTATAGTGCTCGCAAACAGGCACTCACTCGTGTACTTAAAAAATCACAAACATAAATCGTACATACCCAAATACCCTATTATATTTTTAATTATATAATATTTTTTAATATTGTATATTTATAAATTATATGTATTAATGTATATATATATATATATATATTTACGTGTATAAATATGTGTATATATAACTTATTTATTTATGTATGATCGTATATGTGTAATATAGGTGTATTTTTTTTTTCTTTATGCAACATATTTTATTTATTGGTTTTCCATGCCGACGCTCTCGACGTTTTCGTTGTCCTTGATATCATGTCCATCCAGCGGTTGTCTGGAAGATATTGCTGTCTTAGTGTATCTTTTTATTTCCAGTTTACTTTTTTGTTAATAATTTCAAGGTTTGCAATAAAGAATATATAAATAAATAAATACCCAAACCAGGAACATCTTTATGTAGGCCATGCAAATTTTTTTCCTGAGGGAATACAACAGCCTGAAGTTGACTATTTAAGTACCAAAATTGCACCCAAAAGTGTAAGCCACACCGCGAACTCTACTGACTTAGTTTTTAACGAGCTGGATATGTATAGTATGTAAGAGTAGTACGCATGTATAGCCAATAGGTGTCCGGCAGAGAAAAATAGCACTTACCTTTTTCCTACCGAGATGCCGTAAGAGGCGACTAAGTTATTGCACGGACAACAATAATTCGTCCAGAATAATACCATAATATACTACTCGTGGGAACGAAATGGCGAATAAGAATTTCTTGATTAGTACCAAAATGGCGGCGACGTTGTTCGTCACCCATCACGTCTCATTTCCCGTGGAGGCAAAATGTTGACTAAGTGTGTTCTCTGTCTACCCCTTATATGAGAAAAATGCGGGACTGTATGTATGTAAAACCTACATAAGGTTCAGACCGAAAACTAAACGATAAAGTGATCAAGAGTGCGGTGCGGCGAGCAGAAGGGCGACATAGTTCACTTGGCTTAGCTAGCTCAGGGTAGAGCTAACCAACACTTTAGTTACCTCGCTTAGCTTAGCTGTTCACGATGTATTTTTTTTATTTGAAAAAAGTGACGGAACGGGCAAAACATTCAACTGATGGTAAGTGCAACGTCTGCCCATAGCAAATGCTGTGTAACCCAGAACATTTCTAGTGTGACACCACACTGCGTCCGTCACCCTGAGACGTCAGTTCTTGAGTCTCATATGCACAGTGATTACGCTAGCTCTGTGCCCTTCGAACCGAAACACAGTAATGTTTGCACATTACTGCTTCACGGCAGTGAACTGGTCCTGGGGTGGTAACTACCTAGATGGATTCCTGCATATGAATCCTAGCACCCTTAAAAGTAAAGTGATCTAAAGTATGAAAATATGCCTTAGCTACGTGATCTATGCTAAGTTAGTTGTGCGCTTTAGTTCACGGCTTCGCAGCCGAACTATTGTACTGATTCCCAATGTCACGATGTCCACGGAATTGAACAACATGATGGATTATCCCAAGCCGTGAACACATCAAACAGACAAATGGACAATAAAAAAACTACTCTGACGGAATCTTTTCCGCATTTACAATATCAATATCAATATCTCACCGCCTATAGAATGGAAATTACGAAATCGGAAAGTCGAATCACCATAAGAATTCGCTTAAGAAAGCATGGAATGCGACAAATCGGCTTTATTAGTGAAAATATATCTCGCGGTCACGATTACTTTGAAAAAAGAATTAACGGGTCCCTTGATAACCTTCTTTATTTCAAAATTGTTAAAAATGTACATTTGACGTTTTTAAATGGAATCGTATTAACCCCAAAACTTTCTACGCTCAATTACAGCCACGACGCTCCGTCTCTTATCTCCCAAACAATAATTCCAAAGAAAAAAAAAATGTTACAAAAGGTTTGATTTCACTTAACCTTATAAAACATCCGCTGGCATAAAGAAACCTCGTAAATTGATTAACAAATCAATAAATAATAGCGACTTGCGATATGACATAGAAAAAACTGTGAAATATGTCCATGCTATTATGAGCTGTATTACTAAAGTACTTTATAAAGAAGTAACATATTTTTCAATGGGCAGCAAATGTCATTCATACATTGACAACTTAGTAATAAAGAGTATCGGTGTGAAAATAGAAAGGCGTCAGTTATTGTTTGTTAAAAAATGAGAATTATTACGGAACCGCGCCCAGATCTTTTGGATGCATTTGTTAATAAAGTGTGAGAGCTATGTTTGTTCATTTTTGTCAAACATTTAATATTCTTTCTATTTATATAGTTTCTTATTAAACGTTGTAAAGACTAGAAATCGGAATAATCTATTTAATATCTTGCAATTCAAGTTACGTCCGAGACGACGTGGATGTCTGTACATGTACAAATATGTTTTATATGTGTATTTATAAATAGTATATATATTCTTCATACTAATAATGGAAAATAAAAATATAAACTAAACATTAAAATTGAAAAAATAATATTTAATTTAAACACTTACAAATACTGATTTCGAGTCACATTAATTAGAAGTGTATTTTTTATACCGTTAAACGTCTTCCACTCCATTGTTTATTTCTTTAATTTATCGAAATTTCAGCCAAGTGAGTTCGAAGGACAATGGCAAGCCAGTTTAACTTGCGAGTCTTGAGCAAATTCGTGAAAGTTAGTATCATAAAGAAGAACCTGAATATGAGACGAAACTTATGTATTTACTAGCTGAAGTACGCGACAACGTCCGCGTAAATTTAGGTTTTTTTTTTTTTTTTTTTTTTTTTTCAAAATAACCTGGGAACTCTTTGATTTTCCGGAATAAAAACTATCATATGTCCGTACCCAAGATACAAACTGTCTCGGTGCCGAATTTCGTCAAGATTAGTTCCCCTGTTGAGCCGCGAAAAGGTAACAGAGAGACAGAGACAGTGTCAGTCTTCCACATTTATAATATTAGTATTGACATGCATTCGAATAGTTTTGCTAATTCGGGTGCCCAGCTACACACACAACCCACTGACAGTAGAAATGAATGGCTAACTGTAATAGTTAGCCATTAATCACCGATGCAAATGTTTTTTTTTTACACAATACCTTTTTACCGGCAGCTGGGCCCTGGTTTTTGCCACTGACGTTACGTCAATCTTAAAGTAGTCTTATTCTAACTAAAACACTGGTTCACATAATGATTTCTTATATTTACGCGAACACTACACATTTAAATGAAACTAATTTTACGGATTAAACCCGTAAAATTAGTTTCATTTAAATAAAACACTGGTGCTTAATTCATTGTATGACGTCAGAGTAACTGAATGTATGGCGGTACTTACCAAGACGGATTCCTTCCAGACAATCCTACTATCAGTTTACTATCACCTTTTTTTCGTACGTGCAACAAGTAGTGTCTATTTCAAGGGCCCTGGACGCATAAGAAACTTTTTGCATTGTTGTTTTCACAGCACAGTCAGAAAATTAAATTATTTCAGAACGTCGGTACTTCAAGACCAATTACTTATTCGCTTATCGATTAGGAAATCACAGAATTTGACTTATATAAATAGAATAAAAATATAAAGAGCACGTAAGCCTAGAATATGCTTATTCACTCTCATTAATGAGTAGGCTCTTAAAAATTAATTATTTTCTTCAGGTCGTTGCCGATTATTATCATTAAGCAATTTTCAAAGTTACAAAATCAGTTTCGTTTGAAACAGCACGTTTTTCTAGCGGTCTAAGAATGTCGAAGATTTATTAAGCTCAGTTTAAACTAATTGACGCTATCAACTAATGCACTATCGAGTTCGTCTTCACCTTATAAACCGACATAACTGATCCACAGCAACACGACCAACGGGAAAAACATCACCAAATTGATTATTACCATTAGCGCTCTTGTCGAAACATGGGCGTTATAAAACTGAAATACATACATTGAATGAAAAATACACTCAAGACAACGTCTATACAATGTCACATAAACACAATACTGGTCCGCAATCAACACTTGCGCTCCATTAACGCTCTTGTTTATATAGTAATAAGGGTTGCAGTTTCCATGAAGAAGCGGTACAATTGTGTTGGCGTCACTTTACGAAATCGGTCTGGATTAATCGTCGGACACACGGAGATGCGAACTGACAAATTAGATACAGCACATTGGATTCAAATCGATCGTGTCTCTTTTGTTTTTTTGTTCCGAAACTCGGCGTTCTGTGTTTAACGGTGATATACTTGAACAAAAATCTGGCTCAACATAATAATTATGCATAATATATACTCGTATTTAACTGGCAATAGGATTCCTATGCGGGAATCCGCCTTATGTAGTTACCACCACAAGACCAGTTGTTCTGGCGTGAAGCAGTGGTGTGCAAACATAGTAGTAAGTATTTCGGTCTGATGGGCATTGTTAGCTAGCGAATTCACTGGGCATATGAGACTTAAGAACTGATGCCTCAGGCTGACGGGCGTAGTTTGGTGCAACACAGATATGGTCCATCAAGTGAATGTTTTGTTTACACTGCTATAAAAAAAATTGTTAAATAATAATGGAGGCGAAGGTAGCATAGCGGGTATGCCCAAAAGAAAAACAAAACAAACTGATTTCGGTCTCTCAATGATGTCAAATGAAGTATTTTTTTTTTTTTAGTCAGGATGACAAACGAGCACAAGTCCACGTGATGATATGCGTTAAACGTGATTCATAGACACCTACAGTTAGTCACAGGTAGCATTGTCACCCTTCAGGACTTAGTTGGAATACCTCGTTGGATATAAGGTTATATGTATATATTTTCGGTGATGTAATTGCTGTTAGCCTTCTCCGCTTTTACAGCTTCATCGGATACTGTGCTCTGTGCCAGGTTTGGTTTGACCCAAACATAAATAAATAAATAAAAACTCCTACAAAAACCTCGAAATTCGGACTGTGTCGCGTTTGCTGCGTGCTCTCGCGATTTCGAAAATCTTAAATATTTTAAGTCGTCTAATGACCGTCCGAGGGAGGCTGCGCGCGTCCATTCGGACTGTCGAATTGTGTGTCGGTAACTCTGGGCGGTGAGAACCGCCCTGGAACACGGGTGAATCGTGTGTACGCGGTGTGATTATTGACTATTGCGCGCCGCTCCAGGTTATCTGTACTCACCATACGGAACACTGCAGCGTTGTGCTGCTAAATTGCGCTGATGTTCTTTAGGATAATGGTCCTTCTTCCATTGGGCCGTTCATTTTTCGTGAAGCGTACTAAAGTTTCTCGAACTGGTAACTTACGTTAAAGATATTATAAATAAATCCTATTTTAGAATCATCTTGTGAATGTCATTTGTTTTATATAGTGAGACGTCGTTTTCAAAATTGTTATTAAACGAATGGATTTAAGTTGAGAAAAAGTTCTTTTGTAATTCTAAACGACTCACCGTAGTTTAAGTCAACATGAAAATAGGTTTCGAAGTATAAGTTCATAGGTAAGTAAGTAAAGGTGGTAGGATTCCTGTGCAGGAATCCGTCTAGGTAGTTACCACCCCAGGGCCAGTTATTCTGCCGTGAAGCAGTAATGTGAAACATTACTGTGTTTCTGTTTGAAGGGCACTAATAGCTAGCGTAATCACTGGGCATATAAGACTTAAGAACTGATGTCTCAGGGTGACGGACGCAGTGTGGTGTCACACAGAAATGTTCTGGGTGGCACAGCATTTGTTATGGGCAGACGTTGCACTTAGCATCAGGTGAACGTTCTGTTCGTTCCGTCACTTTAATCAAATAAAAAAAAAGTTGTTGGGTTTTTAAATACCTCAAATGTAGAACTAATAACTAATACCTATCTTTTAGTCCGGAGTCTGAGATTTTTTATTTTATAAAAATGCGGCAGTGACTGGGTTCTAAGAGGACAACTAATGTCTCTAGTTGACGGGAGCAGTGTGGTGCCACACAGAAATGTTCTGGGTGAACGTTGCACTTACTATCAGGTGAACGTTTTGCTCGTTTCATCACTATAACCAATAAAAAAAGAAAAATACGATAAAAAGGTCGTAAGGTAAGAAAGGTCATCGTTTTATCGATCACGTTATTTGATGACCGTAAATGAACTGTTATAGTCACGCATTTTCCCAAATAAGGGGTAGGCAGAGGCCACTCACGTAGCTTACTTTTCGCCCTCGCGAGAAATGAGACGTGAGATATAGCGAACCACGTCGCCTCTATTTTGATACAAGTCAAAATATTCTTACCCCCCATTGCGTTCCCACAACCAATATAGTGACAACATTGCGTATTATAATGTTATACTGCATGCATAAAGGCTGTCTATACAATACCTTAGTCGCCTCCTAAAACGCCACGGTAGGTGTTATTTTAAGCTGCCGGACGCCTATCGGCAGGTAGGATATACGCTTCACGAAAAGTATAATTAATGTATAAATTACACGCGAGTGACCTGGGTTCGATTCCCGGTGCCGGCACCATTAAAATTGTTAATTGCCGTTTTCCACGTGCTCGTCGGTGAAGAAAAACATCGTGAGGAAGATTGCGTGTGTCAAAGAAATAAAAAATATTTCAAAGACATGTGAAGTCTGCCAACCCACATTGGAGCAGCGTAGCGGATTCTTCCCGACTCTCAGAAACGGTAGGAGGCCTGTGCTCAGCAGTGGGACATTTAGAGACTGTTACTTTAGTTTTTTTTTTATTTATCCAAACAGTGTAACAAGTTAGAAAGCATGAGAAGTAAAAACTGGCCATAGTCTTCTTGAATTCGCCGTAATCGAATTAACCGGACGTAACTCAGACTTGTTGACCTTATAGATATATGATTTTAGAGAATTTAAACGACCGCCCTAAGCCTGTAGGCACAGGGGCCTTATTTTTCGATGTCGCAAAGGCATTTGACAAAATCTGGCACGACGGCTTGTATTACAAGTTGTATCACACTAAAGTGCCAGACAGACTCGTGAACATCATACGAGCCTTCTTGTCTAACCGCCTATTTCGCTTCCGGGTGGAGGGAACGCGCTCCTCAAGCCGCCCTCTCCGAGCGGGTGTCCCTCAGGGCTCCTGCCTCTCCCCACTCCTTTTCTCGCTATACACTAGCGATATTCCTAAAGACCCGAAAGTCAATCTTGCGCTTTTCGCAGATGACACGGCCCTGTACTATTCCGACAAGCACAAGGGCCGAATAACGATTCAACTCCAAGCCGCAACCGATCGCCTAGGCGAATGGTTCCGGAAATGGAGAATAGAGGTAAACCCTGAGAAAAGTGTAGCGATATACTTCTCGAGGGGCACACCAAAGCCCGCTAGACGATGTCACCCAATCGGTAACAATCAGCTAGGCACGATCACCCTGTTCGGACGCCCTATTCCCTGGGAAAAGAGCGTCAAATACCTCGGGGTCACTTTAGACGCAGCGATGTCGTTCGCTACACACATAAAAAATATACGCAATAGAGCGGCTTTTATCTCAAGCCGTCTATACCCATTAACTTGCTCCTCAAGCAAATTGTGCTTAAGATACAAACTTCGACTCTATAAGACTTTCATAAGACCCGTAATGGACTATGCTTGCGTCGCTTTCGCTCACGCGACGGGCAATCAATTAAAGAAGTTACAGAGCGTTCAAAATCGATTCTTGCGAACTGCCACCGGAGCTGGTTGGTATCAACGCAATGTATATCTTCACAGCGACTGTGAAATGCCCTTAATCTCTGAACACTTCAGAGAATTATCACGGCGGTTTTTCGAAAAAGCCGCGGTTCATTCAAACCCGCTGGTGGTTAAAGCAGCAAATTACCGACCAAACAGAAACGCGACCGAACGCAAACATCGCCCGCGAAACATGCTAGACGACACGGACGTGTCAGCTCTTCCTGACCACGATACCGTCAGTCACGATCCAGGCTACACAGTACACAGTCAATAGCTTTAATATAACACGTACCACGACGCGCGACCGCCGTAGAGAGCGGCGCGCAATAGTCAATAATCACACCGCGTACACACGATTCACCCATGTTCCAGGGCGGTTCTCACCGCCCAGAGTTACCGACACACAAGTCGACAGTCCGAATGGACGCCCGCAGCCTCCCTCGGACGGTCATTAGATGACTTAAAATATTTAAGATTTTCGAAATCGCGAAAGCACGCAGCGAACGCGACACAGTCCGAATTTCGAGGTTTTTGTAGGAGTTTTTATTTATTTATTTATGTTTGGGTCAAACCAAACCTGGCAAAACCTGGCAAAAATATATATATATATATATATATATACATATTTTTTTTTATTTATTTATCCTTTATTGAAAACACCTTAAGCTAAGGGCTGCAATAGGCGGACTTAATGCCTTGTGGAATTCTCTACCAGTCAACCTTTGTTATGGTGAAAAGCAGAAGGCAGGTGTTAACTAAAGAACAAAAATAATAATAATAAATAGGAAGAAAATAAATTTATGATATTTTTATATGTAATATATAATTTAGATATATAATAAATAAGCTGTACATATATAAACACATATAGAACAACTAATAAACCAATAATTATAACATTACGTACACAAATAGGAATATATATATATATATAGACATCATCATCATCATCATTTCAGCCTATCTTAGTCCACTGTTGAACATAGGCCTCCCCCATAGATTGCCATAAAGCACGGTCCTGAGCCACCTGCATCCATCGACTTCCCGCAAAATCGCGCAGGTCGTCGCTCCATCTAGTGGGGGGGCGCCCTACACTGCGTTTGCCGGTACGAGGTTGCCACTCTAGAACCTTTCTTCCCCATCGGTTATCGGTTCTACGTGCTATATGGCCGGCCCATTGCCACTTCAGCTTGCTAATCCTTAGGGCTATGTCGGTTACTTTAGTTCTGCTGCGGATATCATCGTTACGGATTTTATCACGCAGAGAAACTCCGAGCATAGCTCTTTCCATAGCTCGCTGAGCGACTCTGAGCTTCCTCAAGCGGCCCGCAGTGAAGTACCACGTCTCGGTTCCGTATGTCATCACTGGCAACACGCACTGGTTGTAAACTTTGCTTTTGAGACATTGAGGTATACTCGACGAGAAGATGTGACGTAGTTTCCCGAACGCTGCCCAGCCGAGTTGGATCCGTCGATTGACCTCTTGGTCGAAGTTGGACCTACCTAGTCGGACAATCTGTCCTAGGTATACATATTCGTCAACAACTTCGAGCGTAGTGTTCCCAACAATAACCGGCATAGGTGTGACATGGACGTTAGACATGATCTTCGTCTTGTCCATGTTCATCTTAAGACCTACCCGTTGGGAGACACTATTGAGGTCATTGAGCATAGTGCCAAGCTCCTCCAGCGATTCTGCCATTATGACTATGTCGTCGGCAAATCGAAGGTGAGTGATGTATTCGCCATTGATGTTAATGCCGTATCCTTTCCAGTTCAGTAGCTTGAAGACATCTTCCAATGCAGCGGTGAAGAGTTTCGGGGATATAACATCACCCTGTCTTACACCTTTCTGCAATTGGATCGGTTTCGTACTCTGGTTCTGTACTCGGATAGCCATCGTAGCCTTATTGTACAAACACTGCAGCACTTCGACATACCGACAGTCAATTCGGCACCGCTGAAGTGACTGTAGCACCGCCCAAGTTTCGACGGAATCAAAGGCTTTTTCATAGTCCACATACGCCAGACATAGCGGGAGATTGTACTCTTCGGTCTTTTGTACAATCTGGCGAAGGGTATGTATGTGGTCTATGGTACTAAAGCCTTTTCGGAATCCGGCTTGTTCGGGAGGCTGGAAGTCGTCAAGTCTGCTTGCGAGACGATTCGTAATGACTCTCGAAAACAGCACATAGACGCGGTTCAGAAGCGATATCGGTCTATAGTTCTTCAAGAGAGCGTTATCACCCTTCTTGAAGAACAGGACAACCACGCTTCTGCTCCACGCTTCCGGCGTAGCGCCGCCGAGGATGACGGAATCCGAAATCCGGGATATCGTCGGAATAGTGTCGGACGAGTTTGGCTCTTGGGTCGTAACTCACACTTGTATGTGGCTCCAACGACGATGTGTACAGCTGCCCATAGAATCTCTCGATCTCACTCACAACCTCTGGTCCAGCGGAAACGACGCTACCGCTCTCGGTCCTCAACTTTGTCAGTTGGCTCTTCCCGGCAGACAGATCCCTGGCAAAGACCTTGGAGCCTTGGTTTCGCTCTATCGCTTCTTCAATACGAAGTGTATTGAAGTTGCGTAGGTCTCGCCGCATACATTGGGAGATCTGTCTGTTAAGTTGCCGATATGCTGACGCGTCAGTTGAGGACTGTAGCTTCATTTCACGCCTGGCCTCCATGAGACTGAGAGTGTGATCGGAGAGCTTCTGGATCTTCTTTTTGCGGCGGGTCTTGCAAAACTTTGCCCCCACCGCCTGGACAGTTTCCACGAGCCTCTCGTTTAAATCGTCCACTGTAACGCAATCATCTAGGCACTGAAAGCGATTATGCAATTCGAGCTGGTAGCTCTCGAGATTTTGGATAAGGGCACGTGATGGACGGAGTGTAGACTTCACCAGACGAGACCTCTCCAGCTTTACGTTCAAGTTCAATGTGCCTCTTACCATTCGGTGATCACTGCCGGTTTTCACCTTAGCGATCACAGAGACATCATTGAACAGCTGTCGTTTGGTCGTCATAATGAAGTCGATCTCATTTTCCACTTTCTGTGGGGCCGCTTTTGGAAAAAGGAGTTCATCATAAAGAGTCCCTCCTTCTCCATAAAGTCGGCCAGCTGTTGGCCCCTTTGGTTCCGGTGCCCTATTCCAAATTGCCCCACTACCAGCTCATCGTCTTTCTTCATGCCCAGCTTTGCGTTAAAATCTCCCATCAACACCGTGTAGTGAGTTTTGGAGGAATGTATGGCTTTTGAGATATCCTCATACATTACCTCCACCTCATCATCAGGGTGTGCCGAGGTAGGTGCGTATACCTGTATGACCTTCAGCGAATACCGTTTGGATATTCTGAGTATAAGTTACGCAACCCTAGTCGACACACTCCTAATCTTGACAACGTTGTTAATGAGAGACTTGTGGACGATAAACCCGACTCCTCCTTGGGACAGATGGTCGCCCTCCCGGTGGTAGAACAAGTTACCGGATTTGAGGATTATCGTTTCCTCCCCCTGTCTTCGGACTTCAGATAACCCTATAACATCCCATCGTAACTTGTTCACCTCTTCTTCCAACTCCAGGATCCTCTCGTCGGTCCTCAGCGTGCGTGCGTTGTATGTTGCCAGGTCCAGTCGTCGTGGGTGGTAGCAAGATCTCCTCCTCCGGAGATTCTTCGCACCCCCTGCCCCGCCGTTACCATGACTGCTACCGTAGCCAGGACTAGCGGGGCCGCCGGAGACTAGGGGCCGTTCCTTTGTAGCTCTCATTGGTGGGGATTTTGCCATAGTTGCCACGCTTGGCAGGCGGGTTGGCAACCGCAGTTTGTTTGTTTTGGTGTTCCAGGAAGACGCTGCTGCCCATCTCCTGGTTTTAAATTTCCCTCTGTCGACTTTTACGACACCCACGGGACGAGATGGGGTGGTAGATTCTCTTATGCCGATGCCTCTTATATTATATAGACATACACATATATAAATACATAAATATAAAATAATAAAAACCGAAAATGAGTTAAGCCGAATAACGCTACTGAACATTTAGGTAATATTCTCGAATTAATTTCTTAAATGTATTTCTATTCGGAGCTGTTTTGATCCTATCAGGAAGAGCGTTCCAGAGGAGTATAGCTTGAACAGTAAAAGACGAGTTATAGTATCCTGTATTATGTTGTGGAATGCAAATCTTAAGATGGTTTATGGAACGAGGTACTCTGTCATGAGCAGAGTGAAGATATTGGAAAGTATTCTTAAGATATGAAGGAGAATTAGGATTAGTCAATACAGAATACAATAATAATAGAATTCTGGAGCAACGCCTTTGACGAATAGAAAGCCACCTAAGTTTAGAACGGTAAGAAGAGACATGGTCATATTTACGTAAACCGAAAATGAATCTAATGCAATTGTTTAAAAGGCGCTCCAACTTATCAAGACGGGATTGGGATAGGTCCGGGTAACACACATCTGCATAGTCAATGATGGGTAAAACTAAGGACTGAATAAGCAACATCTTCGTTTTAAAAGGCAGGAAATTTTTAAGACGGTAGAGTGAACGTAAGGTGGCAATAACTTTCCTGCTAACTTCAGAAACCTGTGATTCCCAACTCAACGACTGATCCAAATGCAAACCAAGACTTTTTACGGTATTAGAGAATGGAATTAACGTTCCATTGTAATAAACCGGAGTAAGGTTACCGTAATCAATCCTGGCCAGCATCCTTGGACCACCCATTATGATTACTTTGCATTTAGAAGGATTAACAGTTACTCCAATTCTATGCGACCAATCCCTAATAGATGCAAGATTGTCATTAAGGTTGGTTAAGCTGTTATTGAGATCGTTAATGTCTGCTTGTACATAAAGCTGTAGATCATCAGCATACAGATGATACGAACAGTTAACAACTGAGGTGATAGAGTTAATAAATAACGAGAACATTATAGGAGAAAGTATACTGCCTTGCGGCACCCCAGTTTCAACGTCCGCCCAGATAGAACACTGCTGACCTAAGCGGACAGACTGTTGGCGACCGCGAAGATAAGATGAAAACCAATCCAAGGCTGGGGTCGAAAATCTAAGGTAAGTAAGGTAGGACATTAAGATATCGTGATCAACTGTGTTGAAAGCATTTGAAAAGTCAACAAGCACCACCACTGTTAGCTTTTGTTCATCCATAGCTTTTCTTACGTCATCAGTGACCTTAATAAGTGCAGTAGTGGTACTGTGACCCGGACGAAACCCAGATTGATAACATTCAATAGGTTATGTTTATATATATATATATATATATATATATATATATATTATAGATATAATTCATGGTTAAACAAGATGTAACTTAATTTTAACATCGATATGAACTAGTTACGGTTTCAATACATAACATATAGATTTTATTTATAAATTGTAAGCCAACACTTTATGGGACCACACAGAAAATATAACTGACCGCTTAGAATGATATGCCCGTAAACTATATTATATTAAAAATGCCTCATTATCATACGATAGAATGGCTCTCAAATTACAATGAATATTACAATTTGTTATATGAAATATGGGCCCCGGCGTACGGTAACACGGAAAGGGCGTACGACCAACGATCGTGGTCGAATCCGATCTTATTAGTGAACTGTAATAAAATATTTAAATGATTATATATTTTATTAGAATTGTAATGTACTCGTATATATGTAAGCAAAAGCAAGTAGATAGAGACTTACTGCCTTGTTCGTATATCCAAGGCAGTCACTGATATTTCCACAATACGTTGTTCAAATCTACGAAATTTTAGAAGGAAGGTGTTCTGACTTATACATACATACATTCGACACACGATTCCCACGTGTTCCAGGGTGGTTCTCACCGCCCTGAGTTACCGACACACCAGTCGACAGTCCGAATGTACGCCCGCAGCCTCCCTCGTACTGTCATTAGACGACTTAAAATATTTAAGATTTTCGAAATCGCGAAAGCACGAAGCAGCGAACGCGACACAGTCCGAATTACATTACATACATTCGCGCCTCTTTCCTATTCGAGTAGGCAGAGACCAAATCAGTAGCGTACTTTTCGCCCTCTCGAGAAGATATATATTTTCGGTGATGTAATTGCTGTTAGCCTTCTCGGCTTTTACAGCTTCATCGGATACTGTGCTCGCGGGCCAGGGGCCCGCGTGCCAGGTTTGGTTTGACCCAAACATAAATAAATAAATAAATAAAAAAAAAAACTCTCGAGAAGAACGAGAACCACGTAGCCACCCGTCACGTTTCTTTTATCACGATCAGGTTACAATCTGTGAACTGTGATCTGTGTCTATTTTGTGCCTGATGATTTTTTAGCCACTGCTAAGACCTTTTTTGGTTTTTTTGTATATTTTTTTTTGTGTTTTGTGCTGTATATTTTTTAATCGTGAATAAATATGTATTACTTACTTACTTAAATAAATGTATTACAAGTTTGAATGCCGTCATACAGCAATGGAGCATGTGGATGATTTTACATGCATACATTGTTAGTTTCCAGCTAAAGATATATAATAGTCTAGCTATAAGACATTCGAAGCTGGTACTTTTATATAGCTCCAGAGCTTATTACGTTATTAACCTATGAAATGAAAATTCACTCCCGGAAGTGCCTTTCCTTAAAGAAGCATGCTCTTGCCTGCATGAAGTTCAAATAAGAAAAGCGCAGTAAACTCTCGTTTTTTTAATGTATGAAGTGACGAAACGAGTAAAACGTTCATCTGATGGGAAGTGCAACGTCTGCCCATAGCAAATACTGTGTCACCCAGAAAATTTCTGTGTGACACCACAATGCGCCCATCACCCTGAGACATCGGTTCTTAAGTCTCATATGCACAGTAATTACGCTAACTGTCAGTGCCCTTCAAACCGAAACACAGTAATGTCTGCACACTACTGCTTCACGGCAGAATAACTGACCCTGGGGTGGTACCTACTCCAACCTCATACCAATACCTAAATTATCCAGACGTCGTCACTGGTCTGGATAATTTAGGTCAGGTATTTTTGATATGTTTATTCCGCTATTTCGTAATAGTATAGCTTACTCTAACCATGTACCTGACTGCCACGCCGCGGGTCTTGGGTTAGAATTCCAGCTTGAGCCAACATTTGTGCAAAGACATAAGATTGTTGGTTTCTGGATCTGGTTGTGTTGTAATTGTCCTTGAGTCCCTGCCTCTGCATCTTAGACTAATTCTTATCGCATGAGTATTGCATCGGGTTCTGGTAGGTTGCAATGAGTGTATGCCCCTGTGTTTGCGCGTACACTTATGGCACTGTAATATCTTATGCGCAGTTGATAGCTTCCGACAATATTCAGTAGATGTCGCCGAACCATATTACACAAACCATTTCAAGCTACTTTCGATCTCCCATAACTAATACATTTTACATAACGTTAGATGAGTTGACCCCTACACCACTATGCAGTCAGGTACGCTCATGGATCATGGAGATTAAGAGATAGAAAAAAAAAAGTTTTTTTTACTATTAGGCAGACAAGGGAGATTTTAAAAAAAGATCATTAATTTTCATTTAGCTACATACGAATATAAACTTTGTATTGAAATGACCTATGTATTTATTATTATGACACTGATTTGCAAAAAAATACGTTTACTTTTTCTTTATCTACTAAATTCTCTTCTATCGCTATAAATTTCTAAGTTTACAACTTAGCGTCTATCTGTAAGTTGTTAGAAAATTTAGCCCGCGGCTAAATGTAACTAATTTGTCATTTATAAAAACATTTTTTTTTATTGAAAACCAATGCTGTCGTATGATACAGACAAGTTCTTGTTACGTGATAAAATGATATGTGTGTCACCATATTTCACGAAGATAACGACACAATAAACAAATATAATGAATGGTACCAGATTTCACCACGGGGAGGCGCCACTTTGTGCACCAAGAGTGAGCTGGCCGGCACCAAGCCGGCGCTGGATCGGCGCTAATTGAGCCACTCAATAGTGCACGTTAGGCAAGGAGTGGGATCGCACGCGACGGGCGATCGATTCATTAGTATCCATTGTCTCACCACTGTCTGATTTTAACGTGACTCGAACAATATTTGCGGAAATTATTTGTTTTATTTCATATTTCAAGTCACTGGCTTCGTTGTTAATGTTTATTAATAATTAATTATATTGAAAATTAATTTCTTTAAAATTTGTATTTTCAATAGGCTTCGACACTCAAAGCAGGGTCTTAAGTAATATATTCAGCTTCATCGAAACATAAGAGTTCGTTATTTTTAATAATTTAAATGAATCAGTTGTAACAGAAATTCATAATTTTAAGTAAGTAGTAGCGAGGATATTGTAAAGGCTTATGTATACGGTAGCCTTCGAAAATTTGATAATAAAAATGACAATGATGATGATATTAAAATTTACTGGATGTTACACAGATCTTAATAACATCGCAAAATCGCTTTGCATGAAAGGTTTATGTTGAAATATATATTTAAAATCGAATTCCAAAAATGAATACATTACATTTTATGTGTATGTCTTTTTATAATGATTTCTTAAATTACGCGAATGATGATGTTCTCCTAGCCGATTTCGACTACGGAGACAACTGCCGACTACTGTCGGTAGCCATCAACTGCGCAGGAGATATTATAGTGCCACAAGTGTACGCGCAAACACAGAGGCACTCACTCGTCCCAACCTACCCGCGCCCGATGTAACGCTGATGCGATAAGATCGGAGGTAGGCTGGAATGCAGTGTCAGAAACACGGGGACAATCACAACACAACCATATCCAAAAACCAACAGTTTATGTTTTAGCACAAATTTTGTCAACATTACGCGAATACACATTAAACAAAACTACATTAACGGTTTTTATCGCTTTCAATTAACATTTTTTTTATTGTACAAAGAGACGTGAGCAAAACGCTCACCTAATGGTAAGTGCAACGTCCGCCCATAGCAATGCTGTGTCAAGTTATTTCTGTGTGTCAATAAATTGCGCTGGTCCCCCTGCGACATCAGTTCTTAAGTCTCATATGCCCAGTGATTACACTAGATCTCAGTGCCCTTCAGACCGAAATGTCTGCACACTACTGCTTCACGACACAATAACTGGCTCTGCAGTGAAGTATTTTTATTGCAATATAAAGTGACGATACGAGCAAAACGTTCACCTGATGGTAAGTGCCCATATCAAATGCTGTGTCACGCAGAATACCCTGACATCAGTTCTTAATTCTCATATGCCCAGTGATTACATTAGCTGTCAGTGCCCTTTAGACCAAAACAGTAATGTTTGCACAATACTGCTTCACGGTAGAATAACTGGCCTGGGGTGGTACGTAGGTACTAGAAGGATTCCTGCAAAGGAATCCTACCGCTAGTGAGATAAAGAATTATATTATTTAAAGATTAAATACCTTAGTTTCAAGCAAAAGTGCCCGAAAAGCATCACTGTGACTGTGTTGTAAGATATACTGATGTTACACTTAATCCTTCAGCTTTTTTATTAATAATTTTGTTCCGATCTGGGCTAAAAAAGGTTAACGCGAAGCGGCAATGGACACGCGCTCCGCCGTCACGCCCACGTATTTACATTTTTGTATTAATTTTGTATAATTGTAGTGTCAGGTTTATGTTACAACTTTCATTAATTGTTTTGAAATCAACGCGCCCGCTGTGGGAACGTACGAGAAACTTTTATTTTGTGCTCACTTGCAGTGCAATAATAATCATGTCCGGTTTTTATGTTTGATGTTTCTCGCAAGGAACATTGGACCGTAACTGCCGATTTGAATATAATTTTCTACTATGAGGAACAATTATTAAAGTAACACAGTCTTCGACGTTCTTGGAATTTACTTTGATACGAGCAGTCGCGCGGTGGCGGAGAAAGACTATCACCTCATATAAATAACTAAAAGAGAGTAAAAAAGTAAAAGTAAAGTTTCAGCCTATAAATGTCCAATTGCTGAGCACAGGCCTCCTCTCATTTCTGAGAGGGTTTTAGAGCTAGGAAGAATCCGCCACGCTGCTCCAATGCGGGTTGGCGAACTTCACATGTCCTAGTAACATTTCTATTCCTCGGACATGCAGGTTTCCTCACGATCACGAGTTATTATTGCAGATTCCTATGAAGTGCTATTCCCGTAAGTATTAAACTTAGCTATTATTTTTAATAATATATTTATAATTGCAGATTCTTTTGCAGTTCTTTTCCCGTAAATATTAAACTATGCTCATGATCCTTATATCGCTTGCTATATATCGCTTGTTATATACACTGCGATTTTATATTAACAAAAACACCATCACCAATATATACTTTAAACATGCATCATATATTTTTTTTTATTTTAAAATCTGTGCTTGTTCATTAAGCAAAGATGCACTAAGCTATGGCCTTTTTGTGTCACTGCATCACACGCTATCGAAGACGTCTTTGTCTCTTTAAAATTACCTATTTTTTTTTTCTTGATATTGTTTAAATAAACGAGTTATCTATTTATCTATCTAACGACTTATTGCTCAAATCATTCTAAAACTATTTCCGTCTCGTCTCAAAAACCTGACAACTGTAGTCGTTAACTATGAATCTATGAGAGACCCGTACTTAGCGAGGAATATTACAGCTGATATGAAGACCCCATGGCTCAACGGTCAGCGTGGCTGCCTACTAATGACGGTTCGAATCCGATCTCATCGCATGAGATTACACCAGGTACGAGAAGCAAAGGGCAATTGAGTTGTGTTTGCGCTAATACGAGTGCATATAGCTCAAGTAACGGCTTCTGTTTATTAATTTTGTGTTTCCTTAATAAAAACTATTTCTGCCCCGCTCGAGTGGCGCAGTGGCTGAACGATTGGCTTTTGCGCCGAAGGTCGCAGGTTCGATTCGCGAACGGGACAAATACTTGTCTGGCCTACTGGTTGTTTCAGGTGTGGGTAGTTATGCATGTGAAATGTATGTTTGTAAAACGTATCTACAGGAGAAATTCTAGTGTGGGTAAATATTTATTTTACGAAAGAAAAATCGGACCAAGACGACTTTATTAAACCTATTACAAATTATTTCTCTTCGGGTCTGATTGTCTTCTGTTTGTCTCTAACACTGAATCCTAGGCTACCACCGATCTTATCGCACGAGTGTTACATCGGTTGGGATAGAGTGAGTGCCCCTGTGTTCGCGCATACACTTGTGGCACAATAATATCTCCTGCGCAGTTGATAACTTCAAACAGAAAGCGGTAGTTGTCGCCGTGGTCAAAAATCGGCCAAGAGAAAATCTCAACGTTTGAAATTATGATGAATCTCTGTTTATTATTTGTACAGTAAACGACGGAATGGTAGGAAATAGATACAAAGCAAGCCGAGCGTATTTTTGTTAAAGTACCGTATGTTGGCAGCGAAATAGAATTTACTACGACCCCAAGTCATTTTAAAAGTAAACAAAGAAATAAGAGTAAAATCATGTAATCTCTGAGAGATGGTAAAACAATATTGAGTATGCAGTTGTGAGTTTTTATCTACTACCCTATCACATCTTGTGGGTGTCGTAAAATTCGACAGAGGGAAAATTAAAACCAGAAGATAGGCAGCAGCATCTTTCTGGTACATCTGAATAAATAAACTGCGGTTGCCAACCCGCCTGCCAAGCGTGGCAAATACGGCATAATCCCCCTAAATCGAGAACAAAATTTTTTTGTGCCAATCTATGGGGAGGCCTATTTTAAGCAGTAGACTATTTATATGGCTGAAATGATGAAGTTCATAAGGTTGATGGTAACTTTATTTATCCAAACAATTTCGCATTCAGATAATATCTAAACCATTAATGTTCCAGCCAATTCACTGGATTCAATAGGATAATTCATCATCGTCATCATCATTTCAGACTATCTTAGTCTACTTTTGAACATAGGCCACTTGAATTGCCACAAAATTTTGTAGTTCTCAATTTGGGGGGATTTTGACGAAAGTGCTACGCTTGGCAGGCGGGTTGGCAACCGCAGTTTATTTATTCCGATGTTCCCGGAAGATGCTGCTGCACATCTCATGGTTTTATTAAGATTTGGTAAGATAAGGGGGCTCCCCTATAGGAAAATTACTAATAGTAATAACATTTTGACGATCGATCACGTGGCCTAGTAGTCAGAGACTGGTCTCAGTGGGTTCGAATCTCGAGCAGGAGCCATAATTAGTGCGAAAATACAAAAAGTTGGTTTTAGGGTCTGGTTGTTGTGCATGTGAAATTGAGCGAGAGAGAGTGAAAAACGCACCAACGACACAAGAGATAACATATGGCGAGGCATCGGTATTTTTTAATACCCAGCTAGCTGCAGTACTCTTCAAACCGAAACGCAATGGTGTCTGCGCAACGCTGCTTGACGGCAGAGTATTGGTGGAAGGAATCCTACGCATTAATCCGTCTAGGTAAGTATCACCCCCAGGCCAGTTATTCTGTATGCAAAAATTACTGTGTCAGTCTGAAGGGCACTGAGAGCTCTGATCACTGGGCATAGGAGATTCAAGGACTGACATCTCAGGGTGACGGGCTCAATCCAGTGCCACACAGAAATGTTCTAGGTGACACTGCATTTCTTATTTGCGTTGTACTAACCGGCAGATGCACGTTTATTCAATTAAAAGGAGTAAGTGGTACTGCCGTGGTGAAACCTGCAACCTCTAAAATATCAATATCAATAAAAGTGCGCGGACGGCCTTATCAACAATAATCCAGCACATTTAGCAGTGATATAAATTAAAAGTAAGCCTAAAGGCCAGGTATAAATTAAAACCAATTGACGCACAAAAAAGAACTGCCTAAGAAACAACAATGTATGCAGATGACTCACAAAAGTATACAGTAAACTATATAAGTGCATTTTTTTTTCTTTCCTTTTAATTTTATAATGATTTTTATTTTTATTACATTGTCGTGTTTATTGAAGGGTTAGGGGTAAATTGTTTATAATACGGTGATGTAGTGTATATGTAATTGTATTAACTATAAGTATTTATAAGGTTAATTTACGTAATTTATGAATTTTATTATTTTATTTATTGAAGTTTAAATTAGGTCATTCATGATTTCAATTCCTATAAGCGCACGCGCAGCCGCCCGAGTTCCCATAAGTCATGGGTCGGACTGAAAACCAGTGTCGGGTTATCTCGACAATGGCTGAGTTCGATCCATTTCGTGGGCTAATGCTGCAGCACAGATTTAACATTTGGTCACATTAGTTTTAATTATTTATTTTAGGTTAGTAATAGTTTCTTTTTTTTTCTTTATATACCTTTTGTAGACCTTAATTATCGTGCTGTAGTTAAACAAGTCAGCGAATAAACAAGTTTCTTTCTTTCTTTCATATAACAGAAATGAAGATTGTTAATCTGACATTCAGATTGACCTCCAAATTAGGCCTTGCACTAAATATAAATAAAACCTCATTACGTTGATTCTGTGGATTATGTCACATCAGCACAACAATGGGCTTCTCACGACCGTACTAGAGACATTGTCTCGTTCAGCTTTTGTGTTTAAGACCTTGACGACTGCCGTAGAATGGTAGCACTTCAATACCAGTGTGCAATTATACTTGTACCATTATAATTCTTAAACCACATCATGCTTATAAAAAAATTACACACTTCCTATTTGAACAGAATTAGATATTTCGGTGAAACACGGAGTGATGTTATCTTATATAAATCGTTATCATCATCATCATTTCAGCCTATATATACAGCACTAGTCCACTGCTGAGCATAGGCCTCCCCCATAGATTGCCGCAAAAGTTTAAGCTCTCATTTTGAGCGGACTTTGCGATAGTGGCCACGCTTGGCAGGCGGGTTAGCAACCGCAGTTTATTTATTCAGATATTCCAGGAAGATGCTGTTGCCCATCTTCTGGTTTTAATTTTCCCTCTGTGGACTTTTACGACACGCACGGGATGAGATGGGGTTGTAGGTTCTCTTAAGCCACCGCACGCCATATATAAAGTACTGCACTGACGATCTAACTATATAAAATACACTCCACTGGTGACAGGAATCCTACCACTAGAAAAAGAGTGATGTACCGCTTGACTGATGGTAGGATTCTTATTGGAAGTGTTGTAGTGGTGGAGGGCATCAGGTGGCGGCTCTCGGTGGCAGTATTGGATTGCTTGTGCACGCTGTTGAGGGAGGGTGGGCGGTGCTCTTAAAAACTAGGTAATACACACCATTTTAAATTTTTGCATGCGGATCTTAGGAAATTAACTTTCTTTCCTTTATAATACTGGATTTCCGCAAAGTAACGCCTGATTCTATTAACTACAGCATTTATGTGTATCGAACACACTACGTTAAGAAACAGTGTAAAGAAGTGTAAAGTAGCGGAATGATCATCACCGTAATACATATACCAGTGACATGCAATAGCGCCAATAATCAAGTGTCCAGTACACTGGCTACTCTCTTGTCAATCAAGCTGATTATGGAAAATCCTCCCTCTTGTGGAGATCCTCACCTACCTGCACTCGTAGTAACGACCTAAAAATCAATAAGACCTTCACCGCAAAGCACGTGGTAGTTAGTGGTTAAAGTTGCCCGCACCGAGGATCGAACTCTGGTCACTCGCTCAATATTTAAGGCTAGCGCCCGGCACCTGAGCTACCACGGGTTGTGGTAACTCAGAGGCAGTTTGTGTTGTTAAAAACTGTAATTATCTATTCTATCTATCTAATATAATATAGTAACGTAATTATAAGTAATAAAAATACCATTTTTCACAAATACACATTTTCGTTTTGCTTCAGATATTAAAATTCTTTATCTCGCCATCAGGGACCTACTTATAATATGACTTCGGCGTCTATAGAAGCAAAAACTTTTCACGGGCGTTTGTAATCCGTAAAATGTATCTCCAGTACGTTAGTCAATTCGTAAAGGTTATTTTTTGGCTAATTAATCTAATAAATCAACAGTTTTTTTTTTTATTTTCGAGTCCGCTCCCACATACACCGTGAACAAAAGTTACACATAATTTAAATGACCTTAGTCATTCCCAAGACCTTGGCTAATGTCGAGCAAAATTTTGTTCTTAATATTAATGGATCGTAATTTCGCACAAAAAAAAAAAGATATTTTTGTATAATTATCCATCTGTGGTATAATGTTGCACGTATATCGGCATTAAATTACTTACAGTCTGCCTCTGTTTTTCAAAAATATTAATTAAGCTAGCTTTTACTCGCGGCTTCGCTCCTGTGGTTCTAAAATAAGTGTTGGATTTTTTGTCAACAACACGAACAACCAATTAGAGGATTGATGCTCTATTAACACAAACTACAGAGCATTACATTATGATGCTATATGCGGCTGTATACAATGTTGTATGTCAAGTGTTAAAAGCAATTAAACAACCGAAACAATGGTGGTAGGATGCCTATGCAGGAATCCGTCTAGGTAAGGGTACCAACCAAGGCCAGTTATTCTGCCGTGAACCAGTATTGAGCAAACATTACTGAGTTACGATCTGAAGGTCACTGGGAGCTATTGTAATCACTGGGCATATGAGACTTAAGAACTAATGTCGCTAGGCGACAAAGCAGTCTAGTGCCACACAGAAATATTCTGGGTGATACAGCATTTGTTATGGCAGACTTACCATCAGGTTCACGTTCAGCTCCTCTCGTCACGTTATCCAATAAAAAAAATAACAAAAACCCCTACTTCCCTTTCCTACTAATATAATAAATGAGAAAGTATTTTTGTTGGTTTGCCTTTCTTTCACGCAGCAACAGATCAACGGATCGACATAATTTAATATTATTTATTAAATAAATTATTTATGAATAGAGATTGTTTAGACCGAAAGGTGACACTGACTTCATACTATGTACATAATACATTTATTTATTGTTATATTTTATAAATTTAATTACAAAAATTATATTTACACTCGACGTTAAACAATATACACACTTATCTACATAATAATAATAAGAAAAATAACGGACTATTTTACAAAAAGGCACCAACCTAGCGCACAGTGAGAAAGAAAGAAAGAAAGAAAAGATTTTTATTTGACATCACAAAAATAAAACAAAACAATTGAAACATAAAAAGGCAATTAAAAAAATAAAAATAATTGTGAAGGAGAGATTAAGCTCCCTATTTCAGCAAATTGCTGCAGCACTAAAGCACTGCGTGTGTAAGGAAGTGTAAGAAATAAGAATAATTAGTGCTGAGTCAAGTCCGATAAACATTACGGAGCTTAGTATTAATGTGTAGAATGTAGATGTCATTATTTTACGGGCATGTGTACAGACCTTACATACCTACAGATATAGTAAACATAAATTCCTAATCCGGAATTTTTTAATAAATCGGCTAAATTGAAATCCCACAGGAACTTTGAAATAAGATATTTATGGACCTAAAAAATCTTTGTACTAAATTCAAAATCCGTTTAGCTTTTTTAGTATGAAGTGCGAATTACAAAATGCTAAATTCTATATAACTATTTGTAGAATAGTTATATAGAATTTAGCATTTTGTACAGAGACCGTGCATTTTTCCGATATAAAAGAATTATGTGTGTTATTCAAAGACTTAAGACATCTTCATACTCAATTTAATCACATTTCGTTCAGAAATTTTCGTATAAAGAGGTATTATAGCTACAGATCTATTTGACAGAAACTGTGTATTTTTCCGGGATAAAAAGTAACCTATATCACTCCCCGGCCCGTAAACTGTCACTATGCAAAAAATCATGTCATTCCGTTCATCCCCTGCGTGAAAGAATGACAAATCAACACACTTTCGCATTTATATTATAATTTTTTATATATATATATAAATAGCCGTGGTAGCTCAGGGGCTAGGCGCTCGCTTTTAATTACACAGTACGCGAGTGACCTAGGTTCGATTCCCGGTGCCAGCACCACTAAAATTGTTAATTGCAATTTTAAGTGCTGACTTACCACGTGCCACTGCATGTCTAAAAAATTAAAAATATTTCGAAGACATGTGAAGTCCGCAAACCCGCATTGGAGCAGCGTGGCGGATTCTTCCTAGCTCCATAACCCTCTCAGAAATGAGAGGAGGCCTGTGCTCAGTAGTGGGACATTTATAGGCTGAAACTTTTATTATATATATATATATTTTATTATATATATTATATATATATATATATATATATATAGTAAACGTATATACGTACCTGATGACCGCGACTTTGTCCGTGTAGTTTAGGTTTTGTTAAATATCCCGTGGGAACTGTTTGATTTTACAGGTTAAAAAGTATCTCATGCCCGCCTGTAGGATACAAGCTATCTCTATGCACAATTTCTTCAAGTAGCGGTCGAGCCATGAAAAGGTAACAAACAGACAGCGGGAGAGAGAGAGTTACTTACGCATTTATAATGTTGGTATGGATAGCATGGACATATGGATATTTTTTGTCTCTCTCTAGGATTCCTCCTTAAATATTAGTATGGATATTACTAGTACTAATCCCTATTTAAATAATCAAATAATCATTATATAGTAGCGGCGTAATAAAACCTACTTCCCTATCTCATTCTGGGTGTTATAGAGGTCAACCAAGAGCCAAACAATTTCACAGCCCGCGACAGTGGCAGGAATAACGTTACCAAAATTATATAGACCAGTGACAATAAGCAGTGCTTGAGGTGCGAAATGTCTTTATTGACGTAAGACTACTTCTCCTTCTCCACACACACATTAAAAAACACACATTACCCTTTCATAATAAGCATACGTGATGAGATTTGTCTCGAGGGACCCCGGCTCTAGACCTCCTCAGAAATGAAAGAAAGCGTGTATTCTTAAATGATTTTATGTAATGAAATGAAAAGAAGTATCAATATTGATTTATTCTCTGACGAAAGAAATGCTTTAATGAGACTGATACAATAGATTACTATGATGACTATGATGGATAGATTAATGAGGTTCTGTGAGGAGAAAACAGGCAAAATAAACTCCGCAGATATCCTGTTTTTTAGTAATTCTTCAGTGTATTTTTAGAACCAAAAAAATATGTATATAAGCGGCCGTGTGGTAGCGGCTTAAGAGAATCTACCACCCCATCTCGTCCCGTGGGTGTCGTAAAAGTCGACAGAGGGAAAATAAAAAAAACAAGAGATGGGCAGCAGCATCTTCCTGGAACATCTGAATAAATAAACTGCAGTTGCCATCCCGCCTGCCAAGCGTGGCAACTATGGCAAAAATTCTCTTAAAATGAGAGCTACAAGCTTTTGTGGCAATGTATGGGGGAGGCTTATGTTCAGCAGTGGACTAGTGATAGATGAGCTGTGATGATGATGATGAGTAAGTACTAAGAAACAGCGTGGCAGTGATCTCTTCATTCCCACGGGTTATTATCATCCATGTATTATTTTATATTATAATAACCCTTAGTGTATTACCTCTGTTCGGATTAATTCCAGCCGCTGATTTTCACCATCGCACATTGCGGCACAGCGCAATATTCCATCGTCACCATCTTGATGGTTGGCATTCCAGCACAGTGCGTTTTTCTCACAATTTTCTGCCACGCACAAGCACTTTATGGAATCTGCTGCCGCCATCGGTTTTTCTGGACCGATACGACTTAGGGGCCTTCAAGAAAAGAGCCTATTCCTTTCTCAGAGGCCAGCAAGGCATCTGGTATTCCTCTGGTATTGGTGTTCATGGGCGGCAGCTTGCTCGTTTGCCCCTTCGTCGGTGTTCTTTTGCGTGGATTTGTGGTTTATCAATTGTGATATAATGGTTGGGATCATCCAGAACATGATCACAGAAATGGAAGACTGCAGTCTGTGACCTGGTTCTACAATCAGCTTGGGATCTTATAATTAATATAATGAAATGAAACACCAAGCACACCATATCAATAAAAAAAAGAGTAAGCTCTTTCTGCGTAGATCGGAACAAAAATAATAATTAAAAGCTGCAGGTACTCCGGGTTAACTATGACATCAAGACATCTGTCACATCAGTCCTCCCGTGACCATGGGTGCTGTAAAGCGCTCGAAACGTCGGGTTGTGAATAGTACAAAATTAAACGCGATAAAAGCCGTAATAATAGTTTTATTAAAACGACAAAACACTGACAAACGTTTGATTAACGAATGGAATGACGATTGCAATTACATTGAAATGTTATTTTTTTTTAGCTGATTTATAGTGCTATAAATTATAAATATTGCAGATCTAATTGCCCGCCGCTGCCAACTGGCCTGAGAAAAACTTCATTAAAATGCTCAATTAAACAGCAAGCAGTTTTTACAGGCCCGCGTATGAACTGTTTAAAGGAATCACAAAGATGACCTTGCACTAAATCTATGTATCGTTGTTTTTGCTTCGATTGTATCTTATCTTTGTATCGCAACTCATAGCTAGGTACGTTCGAGTTAGTAACTTTTAAACTGCAAATCTTAACGTTATAATTAAAAAAAATACAAAAAAACACTGGGCGGTTCAGTGGTATCTGTGATACATAGATCTCTAAGATCGTTAGTAGTAAAGTAAAGTAACAGCCCATAAGTCCCACTGCTGAGCACAGGCCTCCTCCCATTTCTGAGAGGATTTTGAAGAAAACACGCTGCTCCGATGAGGATTGGCGGACTTCACGTGACCTCGAAATATTTCTTTTTTCTCTGACATACAAGTTTCCTCATGATGTTTTCTTTCACCGCCGAGCACACGGTAAATCAGAACTTAAAATATCATTCGTATCTTGCCCAAGATACGAATTATACGCCAGCCGCACACCTTAAATTTCATAGTACCCTCGTAACCCGGCTTCACTAAAATTCAATGCATGATGATGACGAGAAGTTGTGCTGGATTTTGGAGTTGTGAGGAACTGCCACGATCCGCCGCCATTCCATCGAAGAATTTTTATTTAAGAGAATCTACCACCCCGTCTCATCTCCTGGTGTCGCAAAAGTCGACAGAGGGAAAATTAAAACCAAATATGGGCGGCAGCTTTTTCCTGAAATATCTGAATAATAAACTGCGGTTGCCAACCTGCCTAATATCCGTGATAAATATGGCAAAATCCCACCAAAATGGCTCTCATTTTGGCTCCTATAGATTGCCACAAAAGATTGCCACGAACTATTGTTGCAATCGATGATGATGCAATCTTTGAAGATGATTTTTATTTATTATTATTGTAAGTATTTTATTTACCGTGACATGTAGATACATCATGAAGATTTGCTCATGACGTTTTTCTTCACCGACAAGCACCGTAGTAACTCAGCAGTTAAAATCAACAATGTTAATGAAATAAGGAAGCTGACTCATGTCATCTCTTTTTTGGTTGTTTTTTATGGAAGAAGGTGATTAGACGAGCAAATCGTTCGCCTGGTGGTAAGAACAACGTCTGCCCGTAGCAAATGCTGTGTCGCCGAGAACATAACTGTGTATCATAATACTTAAGAATTATTGCACAGCATTATTGCCCGTGTGGTGGCGGCACGTTAAAAGAATACTACCACTCCATCTCATCTAATGGATCTCGTAAAAGGCGAGTAAGGAATTAAACTGCACTGTACACACAGCAGCGCATGGGGGCGATGGGCTCACCACCTGTCACACCAAGTGCATTATATTGTTTTGGTGAAACGTGGATTGCCACAAGTCATCGGTTTTTGCAGTGAGTGCCTAGTCTCTGACTACCCCTTATGGAACGCAGTCGTGATCTTATGTATGTATGTGTATTGCCCAGTAATTACTCTAGGTATCAGTACTCTTGAAACTGAAACACAGTAATATTGCACACTACTGCTTCACAGTAGAATAACTGGCACTGAGGTGATGCCTACCATTACAGATTCATGCATAGGAATCATACCACCAGAAAATTCTATTCGATAGTTGAACTCAGTGCGTTGCTACACAGTACAGTCCAGTACTAAATTCTTAGTAACAATACAAATACTATGGACAGGTGTGGTACTCATCCTTATGTAAACGAGACTCGTTTCATCGCTTACTTCCGTAAAGGGAGAGGAGAGGGACCGAATCCCTGACTAACCAGGACTTTTAATAACAAAATTCCGGCAGAGTAGAATAGCACCTATCTCTTCCCTACCGAGGTGTCGTAAGAGGCGACTAAGATAGCCTTTTTTGTGCATAATAATACTCCTGCTCATGGGAATGCAGTGAGTAGTAAGAATTTCTTGACTCGTACCAAAATGGCGGCGACGTTGTATGCCACTTGTCACGTCTCGCTTCCCGCGGGAGCGAAAAGGCTACGGGTGTGCTCTCTGCCTACCAGTTATGTGAAAAGGCGTGACTGTATGTATGTATATATGTGTAAAAATAACGAATATTCAAATCACGTTTCCCTTGGTTTAACACAGTTTAATAATTAAAAAACAAACGTGAAAACATTTCGCCACACACGCTATTAAAAATCATCTGTACCGTGTCAGCTTTCCCATATATCTTTCTCACGTATATCAATTTAAAATTCGCAATACTAAACAACACTATGTCAAATTGATAAATCAACAGCAATACGGAGCTATACGGTAATCCTTTTACACGTCTATCGGATCTGTATGATCGATCGGCTCCGGCGCAGGCGGGCGGCACTAAAGAGATTTTGCTGATTCAATTCGGTCCCATGTGGATCACATGTTCGTGAATTTAATTGTCATACAACTATTTAACAGGACGTCAGAATACATTCAAAGTACATTTACTGGTGGTAGGACTCCTATGCAGGAATCCATCTAGGTAGGTACCACCCCAGGGCCAGTTATTCTGCCGTGAAGCAGTAGTGTGCAAACATTACTGTGTTTCGGTTTGAAGGGCACTGTGAGCTAGCGTAATCACTGGGCATATGAGACTTAAGAACTGATGTCTCAGGGTGACGGGCGCAGTGTGGTGTCACGCAGTAATTTTCTGGGTGACACGGCATTTGTTATGGGCAGACGTTGCACTTACCGTCAGGTGAACGTTTTGCTCGTTCCGTCACTTTTATGAAATAAAAAAAAGTTATATTTTATCTGGCATTATGGACGCTGCTATTGCCCAACGTTATGTTCCGGAAAAATTTACTGTGCTTAAATCTCAGTTCCACCGTTACAGTCAAAGTACGATTGGAACGGTTTAGGACCTTGTAAGCTAATGTTTCTGAGCCAATGTATACTAACGGATTATAAGAAGAAATTTTTAGGGGTTTTAAACATAGAATTCAATAACATTTTTCAAAGTAAGTCATTGAATAGTAGTACATATATCCCGCAGCGATTCGTAAAAGCAGGGATAAGCTTTTCGAATTACATGAGAAAAAGACATACTCTATTCGACACAATGTAAAGACAAAACTTTCAGGAAGGTACTCGTATGCCGTATTGACGATTTTTTTTTTGCCTGATGGTCATTGTTAGCGTCCTCATTGACACGTGCACATGAACTTGTTAGTTAAGAATGTAATTATCAAAACTGAGACGTTTAGGTTTATCCTAGTCAACGCCCGCGACATTATTAAAAATATAAAATTTTTAAATATAAAAAAAACATTAGATTTTTGGGATACATCTGCCACTTTAATAGATTGAGTAACTCACTTTAATAGATCCAGTCACTGATCTAGACTGGATTCCTATGCAGGAATCCGTCTAGGTAGGTACCATCCCCAGGGCCAGTTATTCTTCCGTGAAGCAGTAGTGTGCAAACATGACTGTGTTTCGGTTTGAAGGGCACTGTGAGCTAGGTGTAATCACTTTGCATATGAGACTTAAGAACTTATGTCTCAGGGTGGTGGACACAGTGTGGTGTCACACAGAAAGTTTCTGGGTGACACAGCAACTGTTATGGGCAGACGTTACACTTACCATCAGGTGCTCGTTTCGTCACTTTATCCAATAAAAAAAAACAATCATTCGCCACATTTGGCATCGTTGTTTAATTCTTGTATTGATAAAGGTGTATTTCATGCCCTCATAAAAAGATTTTAAGTAAATCATTTGAGAAGTTAATGCTTAACCAAATACTGTCTTTCACCAATAAGTTATTACACCACCAGCAGTTTGATTATACAAAAGGGCACTCCATAACTAATGCAGTGCTTGGAAGGACCCTTACAATGCCCCTGGCGTATTGTGATTGTGATTTATCTAAAGCATTTGATTGCGTAGATCACAAAACTCTGTTTTGTTAACAAAACTAATATGGTTTATAAGAGCGAGTTCTTCTTTTGATGGATTCTACTCTTAGTAATATGGAAGAACTGGTCATTAATTAGTTTGTTGACGGTACCGTATTTTTGGGGATCACATTAGATTGTAGTTTTTTATTTTTATTTGATAAAGTAACGAGACGAGCGAAACTTTCACCTGATGGTAAGTGCAACGTCTGCTCATAACAGATACTGTGTTACTTAGAATATTTCTGTGTAGCACCACCCGTCACCTTGAGACATTAGTTCTTAAGTCTCATATTCCCAGTGATTACGCTAACTCTCAGTGCCCTTCAGACCGAAACACAGTAATGTTTGCACACCACTGCTTCTCGGCAGAATAACTGGCCCTGGGGTGGTTCCTACCCAGACGGATTCCTGCATAGGTATCCTACCACCACAAAGTTATTGCTCCTCATTGGGTATAATTAAATAAAGCAATTTGTTTTTAAAGATTCCTCACTTGAACTTCTCCGATTCTATTTTATTTGATTATATTTTTTATTTGATTTGATAAAGTGACGAAACGAGTAATAAACAACAATATCAAATATTTTCGGCTCGGTTATCGCAGTAACTAAGCGTTGGGCTTCATCGCTTTGGGTCTGCAGGTTATATTTACAGGACATGTCTGTAAATTACACACACAATACAGGAGAATCATCTACAAAAACACTTCAATATGATGTTTTTTATGTTAGAAATCTATTATACACACAAATCGGTTACCTGATGGTAAGTGTAATGTCCGATGCCCATTATTGTTGCTGTGTTAAACGGAAAATTCAATTGCAATGATCTTTACAACAACACACTACGCTGGTAACTCTGAAACATGAACTCTTATCATATGATATCATATGCCTTATGTTCTTGCTCTTCACACTGAAATATAGTAATGTTTGCATAATACTTCTGAAAGGCAGAACTACTGGCATTTCGATGGTACCTACAAAACTACATAGGCGATCTATGTTAATTAATGTGTATGCCAGTAAGCTGTAATCCTTCACATTTCGACTCTATGGTACGCAAATGATGCAAAATAAGCAATGTTCTCATAAACTAACTCTAACAAATGAAACCAACTACACCATACGAATAACACCAAACGATTGAACCGTCAAAGTTACCTATGTAACAAAAACTGGCATTCGACACGATAAACAATATCCAAATTACTAGTCTTTTCAATTTGTACCAATACAATTTTATTAAGGAAGACGGGATCAGGTCAGTAAGTTTAATTAATTGGCTTGCATTCATGCCTGTATGGTTTTTTTGTGTGGCCGTGCTCAGATAATGATTTGAGTATTGTACGACGTATTCTCTGACGGACTAACAGAATCATATCTACACAAAATGGGAAGTAACGAGCAGTTACAAAATCGTCTGACATTAAACACACGGATATATATTGAGTACTTCTTTTTCTTTTTTTATTGGATTAGGTGACGAAACGAGCAAAACGTTCACCTGATGGTAAGTTTTTAAGTCTCATATGCCCAGTGATTATACACGTAGCTACTTCTTTATTAATAAAATTTAGGATAATTAAAACTTTAACTGACCAGATCTTCTGTCTGGGTTGTGCCTATGTACTCCGTATCGTACAAGACTCACCCGTTTGTATCATGTGCCCTATCATTTTACTAATTGTGGTCAAGGTGCTGTTCTTACACGATTACCTAACACCTACAAAAAAGGTTTTAATGCCGTGGATATCTTTTTTCTCCCTATGATCACCATTAATAAGGAAGTAATTTCCATTTTACGTAGCGAATAATAAGATAAAAATTGCTGGGTTAACTTGGCTTAAGCTTAAAAAAATTAAAAAAAAATAATTACCGTTGTTTACAAAGTAACAGTGTCTCTCTGTTAACTTGATTTGTTAGCGTTCATAATTATGTAAATATTTTTGTTTTTTGCAGCATACAGACGGAACTGTCAAGACAAAATTACTCAAAATTGAAATGAGTGTGCCATGCGGTGGCGGCTTAAGAGACCCTCTCTCATCTCGTGGGTGTCGTAATAGTCGACAGTGGGAAAATAAAAATCAGGAGATGTGCAGCAGCTTCCTGGAACATCTGCCTGAATAAATAAACTGCGGTCGCCAACTCGCCTGCCAAGCGCGGCAACCATGGCAAAAGTAAAAAAAGTAAAGTTTCAGCCTATAAATGTCCCACTACTGAACACAGGCCTCCTCTCATTTCTAAGAGGGTTTTGGAGCTAGGAAGAATCCGTCACGCTGCTCCAATGCGGGTTGGCGGACTTCACATGTCTTCGAAAATATTTTTTGTTTTTTTTTTTGGCATGGCAAAATCCCCCCTAAATGAAACCAACTTTCGTGGCCAAATCCGGGGCAGACCTGTGTTCAGCAGTGGACTAGTGACAGGCTGAAATGATGACGATGATTGAAATGTAAATTTAAGTGATTAAATCGTAAAGTGAAATTCTTATAATTGACGTGATAGTGTAATTGAATGTAAATGCTATTATAGTCGGAATTAAGGCTATTGTTATTATTATTCAGATCGTATTCAAAATTCACCACAATTCAAATTCGAACAGAACGGACATGCTCCAATTTTAAAGCTGTATGTTCTATATAAGCACGTCGTTTCAACAGAAACACGAAAAAACTGTTCACATCTCAATCCCATAACGCAACGTTCGCGCGTAAGCATCACTAATTGGTTTAAATCAAATAAAAATTATCTCGACATACGTCACCGTGACGACCACACTGATCAAACCTCGATGCGGCCTCGTCCAACTGAAATTTCCTATTATCGTGCCTGGGAATAAAGGGTCTTCGTTAACTGGATTGTTTCGTTATACAATTTTAGTTTTTTCTCACTCCCCGGCCGTGTTCCGTCAGAATTGAAACGTCATAGAGAAATATTGAGCAGCGGAAATAAATAGGCGGCGAATGGCGGTCGATGAAAGCCGATAATCTGATTCGTTATGAACGATGCGCGTGCGCATATGGTCGTGTGCTTAAGGTCTAAGATTGATCTTTTCATCGGTTCCTACAGAGTACAAAAATCTTTACATTAACAAAAAAAAATTAAATGAAGTCTTAGACAAGTTAAGTTTCATAAATTTACTGCAACAGCTAAATAAATAATGAATGACCATTTCAATTTCAGGCAGTTTTTATAAATAATATATTATTGATAGGGCGATAGGTGTCCGGCAGAGTGGAATAGTACCTACCTCTTTCCGTCATTCTTAAGGGACTGACGTTTAAGCTGATCTGGGGACCTATTTGGTTCAGCCACGAGACACGTACATTTAACTTTGTTTGTGTTTTCTTTTAAGCGATTACTTTTTTTTTCTTATTGACTTTATGTTTTAACATACTTTTTCCTCTTTTTTTAAAAGTATGTGTTTATATTTTGTGTGGCCTAGTGGTCAGAGTACCTGACTTCTAAGCCGCAGGTCCTGGGTTGGAATCCCAGCCGGAGCCAAAATTTGTGCTCGAACACAAATTGTTGGTTTTCGGGTCTGGTTGTGTTGTGATTGTCCCCGTGTTTCTGACCCTGCATCCATGCCTACCTCCGATAGCTCTCGACAATATTCGAAAGTTGTCACCGTGGTCGAAATCGGCCAGGAGAATATCATCATCATCATATTTTGTGTGTGGTGTCTCTTTGCTGTGCCAGTAAATGTTTTTTTTTTCCTACCGAGGTGTCGTAAAAGCCGACTAAATTAATGTACGGACAGCCTTTATTCGTCACTCTACTGCTCGTGAAAACGCAATGTAGTAAGAATTTCCTGACTGTACCAAAACTGCCGGCGACGTGACTCACCACCCATCACGTCTCGTTTCCAGCGAGGACGAAAAGTGAGCTACGTTTGTGGCCTCTGCCTATCCCTTAAACGGGAAAAAAGTGTGACTGTATTTATATATTATTGAATGTTTGCGTTATACTGCCCAAGGGAAATGTCAATAAATGATTTTGTCATAGCAACAGAAAAGCCGTCAATAATATTTATAGTATATAATATATAGATTGACGATACTGAAAACAGATACAAGGACTTTTGGCGCCAATTCGAAAAGTGGCGGTAGTGTTTTCATTTAATTTTGTAATTTCTTTGTATATTGGGAGTTTAGATGAATAGAATAGAATAGAATAAATTTTTATTCAATATAGATTATTTACATAATACTTATTGAAAGTCATTTTTTTTTCTTTTTTTAAACTACACTGGTTCGCAAAATGCCTCTGTCCTGGGAAGAACCAGTAAGAAACCCAGATGTTTAATATTGATAGTTTATTGTGCAGCAAGTGCACCTGAAAGCTTACAGTGATTGGAAAATTCAATTCAAGACCAAAACTGTGCTTTTCGTTTTGTCTCCAAAGTCCAGCAAGTCTCCAGTAAAAGTCAACTATCAATTTACTGTCGATCAAACTTTGAAGTCTTGCTGCTTGAAGATTGTATACTTGGATATGTTACTTGACACTGGAAAATGGTTTATGACTGTTTCTATTAATAAATAAATAATAATAAATAAATAACAGATACAACTAGGCCTAAATAATAATTTTCAATTAAAAAATAATCATACATACATACATACATACATAAGATCACGACTGTACCCCATAAGGGGTAGTCAGAGACTGGGCATTCACTGCAAAAACAGATGACAGCCACAATCCACGTTTCACCAAAACAATATAATGCACTTGGTGTGATAGGTGGTGAGCCCATCGCCACAATGCGCTGTTGGGTACACAGTGCAGTTTAATTCCTTACTCGCCTTTTACGAGATCCATTGGATGAGATGGAGTGATAGTATTCTTTTAACGAGCCGCCACCACACGGCTAAAAATAATCAAGAAAAACAAAAACAAATTCTCGGTTTTTTGTAAAGTAATAATTGGTAGTAGCGTCACGCTTCAGGATAATGATACATACATGGTTCGCTACGGGGACGTACCGCGCTCTTAAAGAATACCAGTGTAATGTAGTAACAACACCTTTATGTTTCGTATGGTATGTACCTACTGACTAACTGTGTAACTACTGACGCAATTATTCGCAAAAGGACACGCTAAAGTCTCCAACTTACCTTCTTCATGTTCGTTAAGTAACAGTCTAAAAATGTCGCACTACTCAATACAGTCTCATAGAATCTTGGAACCGACAAGAGACTGCCACGCTGCTCCAATGAGGATTGGCGGACTTCACACGTCCTCGAAATATTTTGCATTTCACAGACATGCAAGTTCCCTCACGATGTTTTCCTTCACCGTTGAGCACGTGATAAATTATTATTCAAAATTACAATGAACAAATTTAGCGGTACCGGCACCGGGAATCGAACTCAGGTCACTCGCGTAATATGAAATTTAAAGCGAGCGCCTAGCCTTCAGCTGGCAGGACTGTAGTTGAAAAATATTGTAATAAAAGTGCAACAACTCGGTACACGTGACGGTAGTGAAACTACTTATCATTATCATCATCATCATCATCATTTCAGTCTATCACTAGTCCACTGCTGAACATAGGCCTCCCCCATAGATTACGACAAAAGTGTGTAACTCTCATTTTGAGGGGAAATTTGCCATAGTTGCCACGCTTGGCAGGCGGGTTGGCAACCGCAGTTTATTTATTCAGATGTTCCAGGAAGATGCTGCTGCCCATCTTCTGGTTTTAATTTTCCCTCTGTCGACTTTTACGACACCAACGGGATGAGATAGAGTGGTAGATTCTCTTAAGCCGCTACCACACGGCATCATAAATGCTTATACACTTATGCTTATACTTAATATAAATGAACATAAATTAACAAAAAATATTACTCACTTTAAAATAACTGCCCACTATATACACTATAATTAATTAATCGATAAATATTAATTAGAGTCGTGATAGGCCGGCCACTCGCCGTATTCCATAGTACTCGAGTGACCTGCAGGCAAAATTGTTTAATTGCTAATTTCTCACAGGCTCAGCTGTGAAAAAAATCATCGCGTTGAAACCGGCATGTTTGGAGAATAAAAATATTTCGAGAACATGTGAAGTCCGCCGACCCGTATTGGATGCTGCCCAGCCGAGTTGGATACGTCGATTGACCTCTTGGTCGAAGTTAGACCTACCTAGTCCGACAATCTGTCCTAGGTATATATATTACATCGAAGAAGAACTTACGAAGTTCTATATACAACTTCGAGACCGTCTAGGTAGGTACCACCCCAGGGCCAGTTATTCTGCCGTGAAGCAGTAATGTGAAACATTACTGTGTTTCGGTTTGAAGGGCACTGAGAGCTAGCGTAATCACTAAAACTGATGTCTCAGGGTGACGGGCGCAGTGTGGAGTCATACCGAAATTTTCTGGGTGACACAACATTTGTTATGGGCAGACGTTGCACTTCCCACGTTCGTGGAACGTATGAACGTTCTGCTCGTTCCGTCACTTTTATCAAATAAAAAAAAATACAACAACAACCGGTATAGGTGTGACATGGACGTGGGACATGATCTTCGTCTTGTCCATGTTCATCTTAAGACCTACCTGTTTCGAGACATTATTGAGGTCATTGAGCATAGTGCCCAGTTCCTCCAGCGATTCTGCCTTTATGACTATATCGTCGGCAAATCGAAAGTGAGTGATGTATTCGTGATTGATATTAATACCGTATCCTTTACAGTCCCGTAGCTTGAAGACATCTTCCAATACAGCGGTGAAGATTTTCGGGGATATCAAATAGCCCTGTCTTACAACTTTCTGAAAGTGAATCGATTTCGTACTTCGGTTCTGTACTCGGCTAGCCGTCGTAGCCTTACTGTACAAACACTGCAGTACTTCGATATACGGACAGTCAATTCGGCACCGCTGAAATGATGAAGCATCGCCCAAATTTCGTCGGAATCAAAGGTTTTTTCATAATCCACATACGCCAGATATAACGGAAGATTGTACTCTTCGGTCTTTTGTACAATCTGGCGAAGGGTATGTATGTAGTCTATGGTACTGTAGTTTTTAAATATGCAGAGGTAAATAGATATGTGTATATTTATTTATTAATAGAATTATTTTAATGTAAATAAATAAAATTCTTAGTTGACAGCTCAATTAGAAACGAAATTAGAAACGACACATTAGAAACAAAAAGCAAGAGTTAGGTTAGCAAAAAACCAATTACGATTTAATTCAATCCTTACAATTCATATTTCGAAACTTAAAGAGCAAAAAGTTTTCATTAACAACAAATAATCCATGATCGAATCGAGTCACGCTTGACCACTCAGTCAAACACTCATACAATAAATTATTAAACTCATAAGCATATCTTAGGATTACAAGCACGGACGGCGTCGATCTGTTACTTATTGTTCACATTCTAGCACAGAAACTGTTTGGTACGATGCCAGATTGGGATTCCCAATAACGATGCAAACGTTGCCATTAAAAAGCCCAGCGCCGTCTGGGTGGCACATGATGCATAGGACTGTCCAATGTTATTTTTAACCGGATTTGAACAAACATTTGAACTTACGAGGCTGATGCAAACAAAACAAGTTATGTTAACATATTTTTTTTTATTATCAAATATAAAACCCTATTAAAGGTAACGCGAAATGTGTCCGTGAATAGTACCTACCTCTTAGCACCTTCCTACCGAGGTGTCGTAAGAGGCGACTAAAGTATTGTACGGACAGCTTATATTCGTGCATAATAACACCATAATATGCAATGCTGTCAATATACTGCTCGTGGGAACGCAATGAGGAGTAAGAATTATTTGACTAATACAATGGCGGCGACGTGATTCGCCACCCGTCGCGTCTCGTTTCCCGCGCGGGCGACAAGTGGGCTACGTGTGGCTCTGACTACCCCTTTATATGAAAAACGCGCATGTATGTATTAAATTAAGAATCAGAAAGTAAAAAAAGCCACTCGATTTGTTTCCAGGTTGTAAACTCAAGTTAGCTCATTGGATACGATAAGGGGTTTTGTTTATAGAAGAGAAGAAAAACGAGCAAACGGCTCATCTGATGTTAAGTAATCACCTCCACCCATCCATCCATCCAGAGGAATCGTGGGTGCGTGGTGGTTTTGAAGCAGCGTGTTGGTTTCCAAGAGAAGAAAAACATCTTGAGATAAGCTGCGTGTCTGCTAAAATATATTGACTGTCCCTAACTCCTTCCATCCAAAAAAAGGCAGTGCAATAGTTTTTTTTTAATTTGCCGTTTAGTGTCAATGACTAGCTGCAGCTTTTGTGGTACGAGTAGTCTAGTTAAACAACGGCCGTTGTGTTGTAATTATCCCTGTTTCTCTGTCACTGCATTCCGGCTTACCTACGATCTAATCGCATGAGCGTTGAGTTACGGGTAGGTAAGTATGAGTGGACGCCTCTGTGTTTGCAAATATATTTGTGGTACTATATATTATATACTATATGTTATATCTTAAGCAGTCTATAGCTTCAACATAATTCGAAAATTGTTCGAAAAATTTCTCCATTACTTGCTATGAGCCCTGCCTGGCCCGGGTCTGGCTGTGTTGTGCATGTGAAATTCATTAAACACACTCTAAACATACAGGAGAAATACTGTGTGAGTGAATAGTGTTTTAAAGAAAAAAAATAATGGAATTTGAAAATCATGAGAGCTTTAAAAGAGCCTAAATTGTATAAAGAAATGATGACTTTCAGCTTGAGTCCCAGATAAGGTATATTGTCAAGGTGTAAGGTATGTATAAAATATTTCAATGTAAAATATTCGTTAAAAACATCTCTTAAAAATAACATCTTACTGATAGAGACAAATAAAATAACAAAATCCGTTAACCGTAAAAGTCATGCATTATTCAATGACACCCCATGTTGTCACAAAACGGGGATCGAACCCGCATCCGATCTGTATCTATTCCTTTTCTCTTAACACTCGGCTCGTGACGTCGCATAAAGTAAACCCAAAAAATCAAATTCAGATTTTGATTAGTATCTATTCTTAAAGTAATCGACATAAAAGGTTCTTTGAAATTCGATTACAAAAAGGACATCCTATATTATTAAGTAAGTAAGTAATATATTTATTCGCAACATAAATATGCAGCGCAATATACGGTAAAAAAAAGAATAGAGAAATAAAAAAAGGATACAAATAAAACACTCATTACGTTTCTACAAGTTCGTAGCATCGGCCACATTACGAGTTTTGTAGATTTGTTTATCAGAGAGATTGGAAGAAACTTGCGAAACATTCACCCCATGCTAAGTGCAACATCTGCCCATAACTAATGCTACGGCACATTGCGCCCGTCCCACTAAAACATCAGTTCCTAAGTCTCATACGTCCAGTAATTACGCTAGCTCTCAGTGCCCTGTAGACCGAAACCCGATTCGACATAATTATTCGACAAATAAATAAAAAATAATTAAAAAATAATCAGCTCAGTTACACATTACATTTCAACTGTTTTACTTTTATTAAAGCATTCGACAACATTTCGACTAACTATGCATTTAAGAATAATCACCATAAAGGTGCGAAACGTCAGCCAAAAAACCGACAATACCGTGCAGACTGACAGTTACAGATTAGACACAACCCCATTTATTATAAACATATTAAGATATTATCTGTGGCAACAAAAAGTCGCCTTTCAAATTACACTTAATCCTTTCATTCAGTTACGCTATTCAATGTAAATCGATACGTTTGCCAGACGATTATCTGCTTTGTTGCTTTGCAATAACTGTTTTATTTACGGACATTAAACAAGAGACAAATCTACAAAATGAAGACATTTGTTAAAGGGTTGCGTTTCTTATGACAAAGGAAAAACAATCCTATGAATATTGTATTAGAATAACAAATATTGAATGTGCGTATGTTGTTACGAGGATATAAAAGTCTTCTGACTTTTAAATCTTTTAAAAAACCGTATATATTCACGTTAAGAACAATAGAAACCATTTAGCGAAGGGAAGCGTCTTGTTCAATGCCTACGTAGATTTACCACAAAAACTTTGGATATAAATACAAAATAATATGTGAGTTTAAGCTAACAGATTATTTATACAATGTAATATTTTAGTTAGTATAAAACTAAAAGACGTTATTATACATTCTTAAAGAATTATGACTGTTATATATATCATATTCACAGTTATCTGTATGTAATGTAAAATAGCATCATTTTTCATCATCATCATCATCATTTCAGCCTATCACTAGTCACTGCTGAACATAGGCCTCCCCCGTAGATTGCTACAAAAGTTTTGGCTCTCATTTTGGTGTAAATTGTGCCATAGTTGCTACGCTTGGCAGGTTGGTAACCGCAGTTTATTTATTCTGATGTTCCAGCAAGATGCTGCCCATCTTCTGGTTTTAATTTTCACTCTGTCGAATTTAATGGTGGTAGGATTCCTATGCAGGAATCCGTCTACGTAGGTACCAACCCAGGGCCAGTTATTCTGCCGTGAAGCGGTAGTGTGCAAGCAATTATTTTATGCAATTACTGTGTTTCGGTTTGAAGGGCACTGAGAGCTAGCGTAATCACTGGGCATATGAGACTTAAGAACTGATGTCTCGGGGTGATGGGCACAGTGAGGTGTCAAACAGAAATGTTCTGGTTGACACTGCATTTGTTATGGGCAGACGTTGCACTTACCATCAGGTGAAAATTTTGCTCGTTTATTCACTTTATACAATAAAAAAAAACCACTGGATGAGATAGGGTGGTAGATTCTCTTAAGCCGCCACCACATTTTCGAAATAATATTTTTTTAAATGCCGATCTAACAGGACAGGACAAATTAGTCTACTCAATAATTGATAAAGTAAAGTAACAGATAAGAGTCCTACTGCTGAGCACAGGTCTCCTCTCCTTTCCGAGAGGGTTTTAGAGCGGGAAAGAGTCTTACTCGCTGCTTCAGTGCGGGTTGGCGGAGTTCACATATCGTAATTCTCAGACTTGCAGGTTTCTTCACGATGTTTCGCTGCGCTGAAAACAATTTTGGAGGCTCTAACACCCAGGCTTGAGCTCGGGTCACGCGTACTATGAAATTTAAGGCGAGCACTCGGCCCCTGACAACCACGACTTGCCACGTTCACGCGAAGAATTGGGCTCAAATAATGAAAACTTCCAACATTATGTTCTTCAAACTTATGGCACTTTTTTTTAAGGACTGATGGTCACTGTTAGCCCGAAGGCTTTTACAGCTTCGCCGGATTGAAAGGTGGCATAGCGCTGAGGGCGCTTAGCCGAAACCTTTATTTATGGATGACTGGCGCAAGGGCCCCCAAGAGGGGACCTCGGCTTGGACCGTCATCCTGTTCGCGTGAGTAACCGACTCGAGGGTGCCCAAGGGGGCCGGCCTCGGCTCGGTCAGTTACTGCAATCGGGAGGGGGACTTATGGCACTTTCATGTATACTTGTAGCCCTAAAATATTTCCCAACCAAAACCGTCTAATAATAAGCCAAAATAACACCATCAGCATCACACTATCCATACTCTTATTATAACTGCGAAACTAACTCTCTCGTTCCCTCTGTCAGTTTGTTATCTTTTCAAGGCTGACCCTTTAAACCGATCTTGACGAAATGCTGCACAGAGACAGCTTGCATCCTGGAGACGTACTTTTTAGTCCGGAAAATCTAAGAGTTCCTACGGCATTTTTAAAAAACCTAAATCCATGCGGACGTGCTCGCGGGCATCAGCGAGTATTCTTATAAAACTTAATGAAAGTAAAAAATAAGGCAAGTCCTAACTGTCAGAAGTCACACTCAACCGCTATAAATAATAATTAATCCGGCGTGATAATTGGTTGCGAAGAAACAAAGAACATTGTACAGTCACAGATTTTACCAACCGCCATTCAGTTAACGATGTGGTGCATAAGGTTTAAAATTATGAAAGTATAAAATTTACTTGTAAAAACATTGAAAATACGGCGCCTTTACAATTTCGTAGTTACTATCGATTTTCTAAAATATCCATAATTCATACCTGAAATTGACACTCTCTGTCATTGTGTCTGTTTTTTACATTTTCGCAATTCAACCGCTGAATCGATCTTGACGAAATTTGACACTGAGATAGCTGCATCCTAGAGACGGACATGGATACTTTTTATCCTGGAAAATCTAGTGGTGTGATTCAGTGGGAGCGCTATATCAGATAATAACTTCCGATTTAGCCGTGGTAGTTCAGGGGCCGGCCGCTCACCTAAAATATCACAGTACGCGAGTTACTTGAGTTCTATACCCGGAGCGGGCACATCTTGTTGTTGTTCTATAATTCCAGTGCTGATTTACCACGTGCTCAGCGGTGAAGGAAAACATCGTCAGAAAACCTGCATGTCTGAGAAAAAAAAATATTTCGAAGACATGTGAAGTCCGCCAACCCGCATTGGAGCAGCGTGGCGGCCTCAATCCAGCTCCAAAACCTCATAAATAAGAGGAGGCCTATGCTCGACAGTGGGCTCACATTTGGTACTTTTTTAACCAAGTGTGATCGTAATAAAGCATTCCAGAACGACATCATAACCAATATTGTGAGTACTAAATTATTATTTAAAATTATTTTCAAATTAAAACGAACTATATAATCACAAAGAAAAGTTACACTAAGTTTACATTAATGTCATAGAGTAAAAATTAGAAGTGTCAATTTGCATGTTTTAAAAGATGGTTCAACACGATAGTCGAATGGAAGGCTCCATTCTGCAACGACCTGAGGCGATAGACACCCTCGATCGTTGGTCCAAAGTTCGCAGTCCGTACCTTAAACTATTGACGATGTTCTCCTAGCCGATTTCGACCACGGCGACAACTTCCGAATACTGTCGAGAGCCATCAACTGCGCAGGAGATATTATAGTGCCACAAGTGTACGCGCAAACACAGAGGCACTCACTCGTCCCAACCTACCCTCGCCCGATGTAACGCTGATGCGATAAGATCGGGGGTAGGCTAGGATGCAGTGTCAGAAAGACGGGGACAATCACAGCACAACCAGACCCGAAAACCAACAATTTGTGTTTTAGCACAAATGTTGGCTCCGGCTGGGCATCGAACCCAGGACCCGCGGCGTAGAATTCAGGTACTCCGACCACTAGACCACGCGGTCCTAAACTATTATACTAATACCATAAGCGAAAATAACTCTGTCCTTTCCTCTGTCTCTTTGTTCCCTTCTCACGGCTCAACCGATGAACCGATCTTGACGACATTTGTCAGATAGAGATAGCTTACATCCTAGAAACTGACAAAGTCCTAGATACTGTATTTTAAAAAAACCATTCAGATTGTTTAATATATAACTACTTCAAACATTAATTCTACGCCAACAAAAAAAAACGTTAGCATATAATACACGCCACATTTTTCCTTTAAAACTTAAAAAACGAACGGTAGCATCGTCAGCAGCCGTCCAGACGTACAATGGTCGAAACTGTACAGTCTCACACGTCAACGGTCGCGCAGCCTTGTGCTCCTTACTCGAACAATGCGCTGATAAGCCGCAATTACCTGTGCCCGGGCACCGGGGATTTGGCGTTAAATTCCTTGCGCACGCGTCTTCAGCCACGAAAAAAGGAATGGAGTTGGCTTTATTGTATAATTTTTATGTCACCTCTCATTAGCACACATTATATGCTATCTATGATAACGTTACTGCCTTCCTGGCCATTTTCGACTGCCAGTTATTAAATAAAACCTGGCACTTGTGCTCGGGGCGGTGAGCACGGGGGCGAACAGTGGGCTTCAAATGTAGGTGGACTACACTACAATTTTTGCCTCCACTGGAATCGGGACATGACAGGTGGCAAGCCACATCGCCCCATTTTGGTACGAGTATAAAAATCTGACTCTACTAACAGTATATGTGATACAAAAACATTAAGCTAAAACAGAGAAACTCTCTCATCTTATTTTAAAGAAGAAAGTGACGAGAGGAGCAAATCGTTCATCTGATGGTAAGTGCAACGTCTGCCCATAATCAATACCGTGTCATCCAGAACATTTCTGTGCAGCACACCACTTCATCCGTCCCCCCGGTACATCAGTTCATAAGTCCCATATGTCCAGTAATTACACTAGCTCTCAGTGCGCTTTAGTTTGCACACTACTGCTTCACGGCAGAATAACTCATATTACCGTGGCACCTACCTAGATGGGAGTCAAGCACACAGCTACTTAATGATAGGATATTTATATATTTTGACTAGGCTTCAACTAACTAAAAAAATTACGTTGAAATTATTAACAATATTAGCAAAGAGCAAACCAAGAATCAAGTGCCTGGTCGAATATGTCGGTATGCCAATTTTGTTAATGGTGATAAAATGCTAAAAAATTTTAAGCCACAAAAGCAACTTGACGTGTTTTTAGAGTTTTTGATTTTGTTAGAGTTTGTGCCTGTTGTAATTATAATTTTGAAAAGAAATCATAAAACTGTTGAAATAGTATATACATAGTAAGTGAATACCCATGGACTGAAATATCGCCGGAACTCCAAAGATAAATGTTTTCTTAGTACTTTCATGGCGAGGTCTAGGTGTTCTGCGATAGCATCTCCGGCCAGCGGAACCTGTGGTCATCTCAGATCGTAGGATTCTATTCACGCAGAATTTTAGCCCATGTTTGATTTAAAACCAATTATGGGCTTCCTTGTTCTGACGCTATGTGTAGATTTCTTTTCTTTTGAGTATTTGCACAAATTTTTAAAAAAAATTTGCTCCTTGGACTCCTCGGATGCAAAGTACGAGTATCTATAGACGTCGTTCATTTGAAATTTGAAAATTTAATTTAATTTATTTATATATCTAAATTTATAAAAACTGCATACCTAAAATATCATCATCAACATTTCTGTCCGTTAAAGTTCACTGCTGAAAATAAGCCTTCCCAACAGATTGCCACAAAACACGGTTCAGAACCACCTGCAACTACCAACTTCGCAGAAAACCGTGATGGTCATCGCTGCATCTAGTGGAGGGGTAAACACTCGAGGACATCTCTTCTCCAACGGTTACCGATTCTAAGAGGCCGGCCCAATGCCACTTCCACTTGCTGATACTTTATTTTTATTTAATAAAACGAGAACAACGTTCACCTGATAGTAACTGCAACGTCTATTCATAACAAATGCTGTGTCACCCTGAACATTTCTGTGTGACACCACACTGCGCACATCACCCAGAGACATCAGTATCATTATTCATTATTCTTCAGTCTCATATGCTCAGTGATTACGTAAGCTCTCACTGCCCTTCAAACCGAAACACAGTAATGTTTGCACACTACTGGTTTACGGTAGAATAACTGGCACTGGGGTAGTACCACTAGTTCTGCAGTGTGTAGATACACATTATCGTATCGGATTCTATCTCTAAGAAAACTAGCTTGTTGAGCAACTTTGAGCTTCCTCATTCCTTAAATATTCATATAGTTTATTATGTATTCATGTATATTATCAAATAACGAATAAAAAACAATATAATAATAATAATAATAATAATAATAATAAATATAAATATTCCAACCAGGCGAGAAAACTATAAAAATACCCCAAAAATAATAATAATAAGTCGATTAAAATTTTAGTACAATCAGAGCAGATAATGCACCTTAAACATTACATGGAATGATGAAGCTATGCTGCAGCACTTAAATAGGTGATACAAAATCAGAACGTGATAAAGTAAACTGTTGATAAATATCTAAAATCTTTTATCATATTATTCTGAAAACAGCAGTATCAAATTTCAAAAGGCATATATAAGAAGCCGCCTTGAGTACCGCCTATTTCCCAATTCAATTTACTGTTGACAATAATCAATAAAATGCATACGAATGCTTGTAATCGATTGTCTTGTCCAGAGACATGCATGAGGGCCGAGCCATTGTGATATTTTTTCCACATTTTCACAGTGAAGGGACTGTGTGAACTATGGCGCATCAAGGTCAACATTGTCAAAGACTGATATATCTATACAACCTTAGCGTTGCCAGCTAACAAACGCGTATGATTCGAATTATCTTGAAATAGAACTCAAATTTCAATCTAATGTATTTTCCCAATATACAGTTTATTATTGTGCAGGTAGGTTAAGTTCCGAGTGATTGCGTCATTTAGAATTTTTTAACCGCTAGTCGTATTGTTTAACATTCTTTCTCTAATTTTATCTTCTTTATTTGGTTTCATTTAATGAGTGCATTAAGACTTATCAGTGTTTACGCAACTATTGAAGTTCGTGGTATCTATGGAGCATAATGAAATCAAATTCGTTTTTACCTATAAAATCGATTTAACAAGATAAGCTACAACATGTAACTGTCGTCTTAAGTATAACTTTAACGAATAACGTTACACAAATAGAATCTGGAGAAATCAGAGAGGGATGTGAGGTGATCATCTCTGCGATCGTAAAGAGTGGGCGTAATGTGGTTGGCGAGCATCGATTGCCCGGTATTAAGAATAAATAATCGATTTAAACATCGTCATAAGTGCTAAGCGTATGTAACGTGACACGAGGTTAGAACGGTGATCGGACCCGTTGGCATTATGAGCGGACGCGAAAATGATGTGCTGGTACTGTTACTTAAAAAATACGTAATGAAAATATTTTTTTGTTTTAAAACTTCGATCTTTATATATTCAATTAATTTCAAGACTTTGACTTTTTATGAAAAATTTCATTCAATTTATTAAACAAAGACTTTGTAAACAGGGTTATTTCAATATTAAAAAATACATGGGTAATGATAACTCCTGGGAATGAAGTGATTGCTGCCATCTATATACATACGATTTTGTTTTTGCATATTAAATTGTATTGATATGACTGAAAAGAAAAAATTGCTGGTACTTCCCAGAACAGAGGCTTGTTTGCGAATCTATGTAGTTCAAAAAAATGACGTTTAATAAGTATTATGAAATAATATTGAATAAAAATGATTCTATTTTACTGGCTAGTGCCGTGTGGTGGCGGCTCGATAAAAGAATGCTACCACTCCATCTCATCCAATGGATCTCGTAAAAGGCGAGTAAGGAATTAAACTGCACTGTGCACCCAACAGCGTATGGTGGCGATGGGCTCACCACCTATCACACCAAGTGCATTATATTGTTTTGGTGAAACGTGGATTGTGGCAGTCATCTGTTTTTGCAGTGAGTGCCCAGTCTCTGACTACCCCTTATGGGATAGAGTCGTGATCTTATGTATGTATGTATGTATGTATTTTACTGGTGGTAGGATTCCTACGCAGGAATCCGTCTAGTTAGGTACCACCCCAGGGACAGTTATTCGGCCGTGAAGCAAGAGTGCAAACATTACTGTGTTTCCCTCTGAAGGGCACTGTGAGCTAGTGTTATCACTGGGCATACGAGATTTAAGAATTGATGTCTCGAGGTGACGGGCGCAATGTAGTGCCACATAGAAATGTTCTGTGTGACACAACATTTGTTATGGGCAGACGTTTCACTTACCAACAGGTGAACGTTTTGCTAGTCTGGTCACTTTATCCGATTAAAAAAAAATCATTTTTTTTTTGTGGTACAAACGAGCGAACATGCCGCTTGTAAGTGATCACTGTGGCCAAATATCCATCCCCCACTGAGGATCTAGACGTAGGCACGTTATCACCCGTCAGGGCTTAGATGTAACCCCTCATTGCCAGAAATCTGCGCCCTGTGGTCCGTTAGCCTGCACTGGAGCAGCAGTGCCGGATTTTTGCTAGTTTAGAAATACACTGTTGGTACAAAGCCGCATCAATCGATACATTCCGGTATCCGAGTTAACGAACGATTATTTAATCTTTCGATTCGAACGATTAAGTTTCGAATTCAAGATCCATTACTATACTGGTAGTAAGCTTTCCACTGATACACGTTAACGTATAAATAAGAGATAGATAGATATATAAATATATAATTATTTATTGCATCTTCACGGAATTGGTTAACAAATTCGAAAAACTTACAGACAAAATCGGTCATATCTCTTTAAGGGAATTTGCTGACAAACCGAAAAAAAGGAAATTACATTTTTTTTTATTAGGTAGTGAAGTGACGAGTAAACGTTCACATGATGTTAAGTGGAACGTCTGCCCATGACAAATGCTGTGTCAACCTGAACATTTCTGTGTGGAACCACACTGCGCCCGTCACTCTGAGACCACAGTTCTTAAGTCTCACATGACCAATTATTAGACTTGAAAGAATAAATAATGAAAAAGTAGTCATTGGCACATTAAAAAAGGACTGCACATTTAGACACGATATAAATAGATAGTAAGAAAATAAAATGTCAATATAAAAATAAAATGAATCAAAACCAAAAAATTAAAGCACCGGAAATGAAACAACATAAAAAATAGCATATAAAAGGACATAAATATACAATTCGCGTGATCCATGACTGAACCAATAGGTCTCCAGGTCGGCTTAATGACAGACTAAAGCCTGACGCTGATTTTCATCTGACTGTCAGTGTTCTTCAGACCGAGACAAAGTAATGGTTCGGCAAAATAACTGAACTGTTGCCTACCTAGACGGATTCCTGCATAGTAATCCTACCATCTGGGATAGGTACAATGTTACAGAAATAGATAATATCTATATCGAAATCTACATATATAATATATAAAACACTTACTTATAACTAAACAAATATACTACAATACATAAATAATACATAAAATTACAATACATAAAATTCCTAAAAGTGTAACACAAAAATCGGACATGGATTTTAAAAAACTTATCAAGAAGACATTAGATAAAGCGTATTATAAAATACGAGTAGATCATTATATAGAGGACAAAGATGTGTGGAAATAACTCATACTCTGCACTTGCAAACCCCCTGGCTACAAAATTTATGATGTAATTTTTTTGTAATCTGTAAATTACATTATGGCATTGAAAAAAGAAAGACCCCAGAGTTTCTTACCGGTTCTTCTCTGAGAAGGTCATTTTTGAACCAGTGTAGATTTTGACGTTCATAAGAGCTTTAAATAAGCCTAAATTGAATAAAGAAATTTTGACTTTGACTTTGATACATAAATACAAATACAACGTATTATTATTATTTTGATCAACAAGATATAAATAAATATAAATAACTTATGATTAATGTCGTTATCATGACAGATGAAATAAACTATAAGGTCTAAAAAGTTAAAATTGTGGCTCAGTAATTTAAACGTTGGAAAAGACCAATGCTTGCATGGTAAAAGACTCATCATTATAACATAACCTACAAACATACAAACAGTCACGTCTCTTTCTCATTGGGGTAGGCAGTTACCACATCTTTCCACTTGCTACGATCCTGACACACATCTTTCGCTTCTTCTACTTTCATTAGCGTTTCCATACAAGTTCGTCGTTAACGGGTACTTTTGATCGTTTTAAGGAAAGGTCACTCTTTAAAACGATTTCGATTTGATCGTGATACGTTCGCCTACGTCGATCATTACCGATCTGCCCATCTACACTCGCCTCATAAATCTGTTTCGTCACTCTTCTTACATCCATCCTGTCTACGTCTCCAAACCGTCTCTTCGTTCTCTTTCTCTATCTTTGTCACCACATCTTCTACCACACCACAACATTCCCTTATCACGCTGCTCCTCACTTTGTCCATTAATCATCAGTATAATACAAATAATATAATAGATAATATCAACAAGCATACAAATATAATAGAAAATTAAAATCTATTTTTTATTAATTACAGCCCGTAAGTTATGGTAACAATTTACAAAGTCGGTACAAGTATTCCAGGAAACCAGTGCGCAGATCATATCAAAACTCAAATGTTGCGCAGTGCCTTGAGAATTACCCCTTAAAGATTGTATTACTTTATTAATTAAACTAGTGAAGAGACGCCTAATATAATTTATGTTACTTTATGGGACAAGGAAAACTCTTCCTTTGATATACGAACGGAGAAATCGACGATATCTTTCTAAGTTGTTGCATTTACAAGTCAAAGTTTATTTGATAAAGTCGAGATAAAACTGCTTTCGTTTCTGTGTTATGGAGTTTTAAAATATTTGTGCGAAATAAAACATGAATTGCTTAAGTATTCACAAAAAGAATACCCATGGTAATGTCAATAATACACCAAATTTAAAACACAATAAATTTAATTTATATTTTATTTTATATGGTGACTAAATGATCAAATCTTTCACTTAATGCGACGCCTTAATCACTTACAACGTCTGTCCATACCAATACGTCACCCAAAATACCTCTGTGTGGTACCACGTTGCGTTCGTCACTCTGAGACATCAGGACTGGTGGTAGGCTTCCTATGCAGGAATCCGTCTAGGTAGGCACCACATAAGGCCAGTTATTCTGCCGTGAAGCAGTAGTGTGCAAACATTACTGTGTTCCGGTTTGAATGGCACTGAGAGCTAGCGTAATCACTGGGCATATGAGATTTAAGAACAGATGTCTCTGGGTGAATGGCGCAGTGTAGTGTCACACAGAAATATTCTGGGTGACACAGCATTTGTCATGGACAGACGTTGCACTTACCACTAGGTGAAAGTTTTGCTCGTCTCGCCACCTTATGTAATAAAAAAAAACCGTTCTCACTTGCCCAGTGATTACACTAGCTCACTGCTCTTCTGACCGCTTTTAATAAATAAGTCAGAGTAATACATCTATCTTTTAACGACCATAAAATCATGTAACGCAACTTTATTTTATGTTTAAAACGAAATCCATTACGGTGTCACGTGTGTCACAACATCGATAAATTGTAATTTTAATGAACCCGCATAACGAGGACGAATCTTTGAAAAGTGATTACTGTCAGTGAGTCGGCCAGTACAGTCTCCCACAATAAACTTGGTGACGAGCCGTTATATCAGAATGAACTGACGCTCTACGCATATTTGGCTGACATAGAAAATTAAAACAAACTGGATAACGCAAGTAATGCTCCCGTCATATCACTGGAATAAAAGCGGTAACATTAATGTGAGGACCTTATGGGCATGTGGCACTGTCGCAAAATATACATATATAACGTTGCAAATTGGTTTGTTTGTACAGATCTCCGCTGTGAGATAGCACCGGCGTCTAAATATAGTCTAGTTAGCATAGCGTGTGGTTTCTAGTGCGCTTCCTTCGATGTTACTACTGACAGTTAATTATGTTCAGTTTGATGTGTTAATGTCGTTTATTGCTAAAGCGTTGGCCCGGTTAGTTTTATATCGCATCTAATATCCTCAGTATGCTCATGAATATACAAATTGTACACATGTTTCACTTGTAATTATGAGTGTTTGTGTGTAATTGAAGGCCCATTTCAGAAGAATCATTTAAACCTGTCTATTTGTTTGCGTAGAAAATTATAATTAGTTGAAAAATTATATTTGAAGTATCGAATTGAGGAGATGCAAAGAAGGTAATTGGTGCTTGTGTAGTTATACTGTTTTTGATCTTGTTATTAAGTCCTCATTTACATGAGCAGATGCCGAAAATTTTGCGCCAATTCTTCATATAAATACTAAACTAGCTGTGACCCGCGGTTGCACCCGCGTAGAAAATCCGACCCGATCAATGATATACTTCCCAATTTGAATCGGATTTTGGTGGTTTTAATTTTTTTAATTAATTTTCTAAAATTTAAGTAGCCTAAGTTACCCCCTATAATATCAATCAACCTCAATTTTATTTATTTGTATAGAAGATATTGAAATACTTCACAATAGTTACATACAGTTATGTTTGCGTTCTGTCTGTCCGGCTCGGTTGGGTTCTGCGCCACGGAGCGCCAGTTCAATTCCTGCACTGGAATAATATTTGTATGTATGGTATTAACTTTGTATGGATAGTTGTCACAGGTCTGGAAGTATGCGGGGTAATAAAACTCTCTTTTTAAAAAATGATTATTTATTATCTGTAAGAATTAACACTTTACACTTTATATAACCCGCACAACTTTTATATAATATAGATTAATTGGGATCCTTGAGCAGCCGTCCGACTCAGAACTGAAGGGACTTCTCTTCAGGCAGAGTATATATCATTATTAAATTGCTGAGTCTACTAGAGGAATGGTAGGGTGACCATATACGTGGAATTTATGTCACGATAAAGAAGAAATAAAGTGGACTAGAGATAGGCGGTAATGATTGTGATATTAAACGTTGGAGAATTTTTAGGTTATCTATTTTTTAAATTATGCAACCAGTTACCAATTAAAACGCGATACGGTTTATTTAGAATCTCTCAATAAAACTCAAAGTTCAAGCCTGGAATGGGTTACTTCTTTTGAAGATTTTGAAGAGATTCATACGAATATGTAGGCCGCCAACCCGCATTGGAGCAGCGTGGCGGATTCTTCCTAGATCCAAAACCCTCTCGGAAGCCGAGGCCTGTGCTCAGCAGTGGAACATTTACGGTCTGTAGCTTTAACTTTATACAAATAAATGCAGGAAATAGTGCGGGCGTAAGGACGGGCCGACCAACGCGGCGGATTTTCGCCTCTTGAGAACGAGCTATATTTACAAATACTAGCTGATGTCCGCGATGTTCGGCAGCGTAGATTGTTTTTTTTTTAATATACCGTAGGAACTATTTTATTTTCCGGGATAAAAAGTATCTTATGTCCCGCTCCAGGAAGCAAACTATCTCTATGCTAAATTTCGTCAACATCGGTTCAGCGGTTGAACCGTGAAAAGGTATCAAAGAGACAGAGGGTCAGAGAGAGTTACTTTCTCATTTATAATATTAGTATGAACCGACATAGTTATGAGAATGAAGGAAGGTAAGTTACTTTGCTAAGATCCGCATGCAAAATATAAAAATGGTGTATATTACCTAGTTTTTTGAAGAGCACCGCCCGCCCTCCCTCAGTAGCGTGCACAAGCAAACTAACACCGCCACCAGGAACCGCCACCAGGTACCCTCCACCAACCACTACAATACTAACACTAGATAATATACACCACTGAAGTCGAGAACACGACACGTGTTTCGCCCCAAAACGAGGCATTATCAAGCGTCATAGACTCTCGTGTTCGTGTGGTGGCGGCTCGATAAAAGAATACTACCACTCCATCTCATCCATTGGATCTCGTAAAAGGCGAGTAAGGAATTAAACTGCACTGTGCACCCAACAGCGCTTGGTGGCGATGGGCTCACCACCTATCACACCAAGTGCATTATATTGTTTTGGTGAAACGTGGATTGTGGCAGTCATCTGTTTTTGCAGTGAGTGCACAGTCTCTGACTACCCCTTATGGGATACAGTCGTGATCTTATGTATGTATCTAAGCAAAGTAACTTACCTTCCTTCATTGTAATGGATTTCCGCAAAGTAACGCCTGATTCTATTAACTATAGTTATGAGAACTATGTATACAATATTTAAAATACATCTGGTTGGAGGAGACTTGGCAGACCACCTGATCTGGCGGGTAGTTACCATTTTTCCTAGGCAATATCGTCTGCCAAAATTCTACTAACTATAATGGCGAATCTATCACCTGGTCTGTTGAATGCTTATTTGCCTGCCTAGCGTCGCAGCAAGGGCAATAACCTCCTAGTATAATTGCCTCATGCATAACTTAAAAATACAGCATTGATCTTTTGCAGGTGAATGTAATATTTTGTTAATTGCTGTTGAATGATTCCATAATGTGCTAAAACAATAATGGGTGCTCATTATTATTTGCCTGATCATTCATACATTATTATATACAATAAATTAACAGGCTATAAATGTCCCACTGCTGAGCATAAGAGGAGCTCCCATTTTTGAGAGGATTTTTTTTTTTATTGAACATAGTGACGAAACCGAGCAAAACGTTCACCTGATGGTAAGTGCAACGTCCGCCCACAACAAATGCTGTGTCTCCCAGAATATTTCTGTGTGACACCGCACTGCGCCCGTCACCCTGAGACATCAGTTCTTAAGTCTCAAATGCCCAGTGATTACGCTAGCTCACAGTGCCCTTCAAACCGAAACACAGTAATGTTGAACACTACTGCTTCATGGCAGAATAACAGGCCCTGGGATGGTACCTACCTAGACGGATTCCTGCATAGGAATCCTACCACCAGTAAAGTAAGATTTTGAAGCCGGGAAGAATCCACTACACTGCTCCAATGAGAATTGGCGGTCTTCTCATGTCTTTGAAATATTTCTTATTTCTCTGACATGCACGTTTCCTCACTTATGCTTTCTTGTTGGGGAGAGAAGAGTCAGCCACGCTACTCCAATGCAGGGTTCCTTATAATGTTTTGGTTCATCATTCAGCACTGAAATTTGCAGAACAAATTTTAGAGATGCCGGCACCGGAGATCGAGCTCAGTTCTCAATCTCGTATTACTCTCTTCTCAACTCTCTTTCATACGACCGCTATGTCTAGTGGTCAAAGTACCTGCGTCGGAGGTCCTCGGTTCGAATCGCAGCCGGAGACAAATTTGAACAAAAATTCTGGTAGTCGGATCTGCCAATGTTGTACTTACTAGCTAAGTTGTACTACCTCCGATCTTATCGCATGAGCGTTACATTGGACATGAGTAGGTCAGGATAGAGTGTCTCTGCGCTTAATATTAGGCACTATAATATCTCCTGCGCCGTTGATACCTTCCTCCTTTACACGGAAGTTGTCGCCGTTGTTAGAAAGCGGCCATCATAAGTTTTTAGACTTTCATTAAGTAATTAACATGAATACTAGTAATGTTATAAGGAAGCATCAAACCATGCAAGTTATAAATACTACTGATTTCATTAAAAAAGAATGCGTGGAAGAAAGTGTAAAAGTGAAAAACAGCCTTAATCCTCGGAAGATACATATTACTTTTTTTATGGCATAGAGTGACGAAACGAGCAAAACGTTCACATATGTAAGGTGCAACGTCTACCCATAACAGATGCCGTGTCACCCAGAACATTTCTGCGTGACACTACGCTGCGCCCGTCACCCTGTACACATCAGTTCTTAAGTCTCATATGCCCAGTGATTACCCTAGCTTAGAGTGCCCTTCAAACCGAAACAGTAACGTTTGCACACTACTGCTTCACGGCAGAATAACTGGCCTAGGGGTGGTGGTACCTAGACGGATTCCTGCGTAAGAAATCCTACTACCAGTTGTTTAATTAAAACTTACAATTAAGCCAGAATTAAATCCTGCGAAGCTTCTCACAACTCGGTGAGAAGAACACGTTAATGAAATCGCATAGAAAAGTGACTTCCTCATAGGAAAATATTACACCTCATAATTTAATTCACACATCCGGCATATTACAAAGGCAATTGAGCCTCCGGACCACCAGAGACCTACAACAATTGGTCCACGAGCCACACGTGAGTCAAACAAGTACACGAGATGACAGCGATAAAGCTGAATAATTCCCTATGATATATGCATCGTATGGGGTTTCATACCATTGGCCTGTGCGGTCCGGGAACAAGTTACCAGTTGTCCAAGTAAAGTGGACCTATGCTTAGGTTTAGCATGATAAATAATTGGATATTACTAACCAACACAAATCAAACGGGATTACTATTTATCCCACTTTGTTCCTGGAATAATTAAGGCTGTGACACATTGTAGCGTCTGTGATTATTTTCTTCCTTAAGTAATGCAAAGGGACGTACGTTTTTTTAAAAATTATAGTAACTTTTACCAAAACTGCAACAATGCGAAAAAGATAATTAAGCGCTTTTAGCTCCTAACATTCTTTAAAATTATTCAGTACTTAGAGGAGTACTGGTCCCCTCACATGACGGTACGGTACGGTAGTGGATGTTGGGTCCGGCAGATAAAGGAACATCGTGACAAGGGAACGCTTGCGGTGTGGTAGAAGATGTAGTGACAAAGATAGAGAAAGGGATGCTCAGGTGGTTTGGACACGTAGAGAGGATGGATGAAGGAAGATTAACAATACAGATTTATGAGTGTGAATGAGCAAGCTGGGTCGAAGTAGGGGAACGTATCACGATCAGATCGAAGAAGTCGTTTTAAGGAAATGCCAACTCAAAAGTACTCGCAACCGACGAGCTTGTATGAAACACTAATGAAAGTAGAAGAAGCGAAATGTGTGTCAGGATCGTAGCAAGTGGGAAGATATAGTTTCTGCCTACCCTAATGGGAAAGAAGCTTGACTCTATGCATGTAAAACTGTAGTACTGTAGTAGTCCTGATGGACAAACTGTGTATTATTGTAAACGAATATGCACAGTAGCTTAACACCTGGGCAAATCAAAGTCGTTCTATCGCGGATAATTTGAAACGACTTAAATATCGAAAACATAATAAGTATTTACTAAATCTAAATAAATTATTTCTATATGCGTATACAGACGTCATAAGATCTCCGCCCTGCTTAAAAGTAATCTATAATAATATTATTAAACTCGTTCAATGTTCAGGCTGCGCTTCTTTGGAACTCCTTGCCCGATGATATCAGGAAAGCGTCTAATAAATACTCCTTCTAAAATTGGTTCGTAAGTATTTATGAAAGAATCATTACATATTAAATTGTTAGTTGTTGGCTCCTTTTAATTTTGCATTATTTTGTGTATAGTATATGTGGATTATACATTTATGTATTTATATATGTATGTTTATATTTACTTATATGTAAATGATATTACATATTAATATATATCATTATTATAATATTATTTTGTATTATCTTTTTCGTCTTATACTGTTACACCTACATCAAATCTCACCACTCCATGGGTCGACTGGAAGAAAATGCGTAACGGGCATTAAGTCCACCCTGTGTATCCTTTTTTTGTGAGGGAAATAATAAAGATTTATAAAAAAAATACTATTATAGAGGCGAAAGTAACTCTCTCTGTCCCTCTTCTGTTTGTTACCTTTTCAAGGCCCAACTGCCTACCCGATCTTGACGAAATTTGGCTCAGAGATAGCTTTCATCTTGGAGACGGACATGGGATACTTTTTATCTCGGAAAATAAAATAGTTCCCACGGGATATTATTGATTTGAAAACATGAAGGTTTATCAAAATATTTCCATTCACCCAAGTATGTACTTAAATGAGCATTTAAATATAAAAATAAAACATAGTGATATCGACACCGATAATTTGTGTTGTGGTGTGTTGAACGCAAGTTGTGCATGCATGCTGGTGGTAGGATTCTAATGCAAGAATCCATCTAGGCTGGTGCCACCCCAAGGACAGTTATTCTGCCGTGGAGTAGTAGCGTGCGGTTTGCTCTGAACTGACACTGACAACTATTTGTAATTTCTGGGCATATGATACTTAAGAACTGATATCTCATGGGAACGAGAGTGTGGAGCCACAGAGTTCTGGGTGACACAGCATTTGTTATGGGCAGACGCACTTCATCAAGTGAACGTTTTGACAGTCTTGTCATGATCTCCAATAAAAAAAAATGTTATGATTTACCCAACTATTGTAAATTAATGAAATTATAATAGGAGATAACCGTGCCTCGTGTAAATAAAATGCAACCCATCATCAATATTCTTTTCACACAACATTCTTATATTTATTGGCATCAATAAATAATAATAAGGAAGCAAGTTAACCTTAAACAATTTCCGGTTGGTATTCGAAAGGACATACTAGAGGCTACATACTTCTCTCACATAATTATATTCACAATAAAGCATGATGTTACTAAAATAGAAAGATGATGATGATGTTCTCCTGATCTGATTTCGACCACGGCGACAAATTCCCAATATTGTCGAGAGCTAATCAACTGCGCAGGAGATATTATAGTGCCATAGGTGTCCGCTCAAACACAGAGGCACTCACTCGTCCCTACCTACCCGCCCATTGTAACGCTAATGCGATAAGATCGGAGGATGTAGTGTCAGAAACAAGGGGACAGTTACTGGTGGTACGATTCCTATGCAGGAATCCGTCTAGCTAGGTACCACCCCAGGGCAAGTTATTCTGCCGTGAAGCAGTAATGTGCAAACATTACTGTTTTTCGGTCAGAAGGGCACTGAGAGATATAGATCACTGCGCATATTAGACTTAAGAACTAATGTTTCTGGGTAACGGTCGCAGTGCCACACAGAAATGTTCTGGGTGACACAGCTTTTGTTATGGGCAGACGTTGCACTTACCAACAGGTGAACGATTTCGATATTCGAATTATCGATAAACTATATACTGAATGACTTTTGTTATTTTACTAGAACTCTATAGCAGCGCCACCAACCGGGTCCAATTGTGAATCTAAACAAAAAAAAAGAAAAATAAGAATCTTGTTTTATTCTATGGACATGGAAATAACAATCCATAAAGTTCATATAATAATAATAATAGTAATAATTTATTTATAAATTCAGATAACAGAGATCCATTACATAATTTATTAAAATAAAAGATAAATACTAAATCTTATAATATTTTGAACATGCTATTATTAATTATTCAAAAGAAAATTATTATATTAACTTTATAAATTGTATTATACTTTAAACAACAATAAATTCATGATAAAGACTTCTCTAACATGAAATGAAAGTGTGGTCTTCTTTATTGTGCTATACGATCTTGTGTGCCATCTTCTATTATCTATGAATTTTATAACGGTGTAAACTGACAAAAAATTTATATAAAAATGCATGAGTACGGTGAGTTAATCACTGAAGATGTCCCTCTCTCATCTCTTCCTAATGTATTTGGAAATATAAACTCTGTTTGTCGATTTTTATACGATCACATTTTAACATTCCTCTGACGGAAAATAAACAAAGGAATGAAAAATCATCGATTTTTTATCTTGTTACTTTGTTATATCAAAAATATTTTGATGAAATTTCTAATAAGTAAGGTAAGGTAACAGCTTATAAATGTCCACTACTGGGCATAAACCTCCCCTCATTTCAGAAGAATGTTTTGGAGTCAGGAGGAGTCCGCCACGCTGCTCCGCACATGCTTGCTTCACGTGTCTTAGAAATATTTTTATTCCTCGGATATGTAGGTTCCCCCTCACGATGTCTTCGTTCGCCGCTGATCACGTGGTAAATCATAACTTAAAATTGCAGAACAATTTTAGAAGTGCCGTCACCGGGGAATCGAACTCAGGTCATTCGCCAACTATGGAGTTTAAAGCGAGCGTCCGGCCCCTGAGCCAGCACGGCTGTACGTAAATTTAATCGAATAGTACAGACAATACTCGTATCTTTGATAAAATCTCTTTGATAATATTTAACACAAAAAAAATTCAAAACATTTAATTCATTGCAAACTAAAGCATACCACCTGAATCCATACGCAGCACATGTTCACAATTATAAGAGAAAGTAACGAGACGAGTAAAATGTACACTTAATGGTAAATGCAACGTCTGCCCGTAACAAATGCTGTGTCACCGAGAACATTTCTCATAGAGACATCGGTTCTTAAATCTCATATACCCAGTAATTACACAACATCTAAGTGCGCTTCCGACCGAAACACAGTAATATTTACACACTGCTGCTTCAGAAAAACTGGCCGAGCGGTGGTAACGTACCTATTTTTATGGAAGAGGGGGCAAACGAGTAAGCGGCTCACCTGATGGTAAGTGATGGCAAGAGGAAAAGCAGATGCGTAGCCGGCCTTTGAGTAACGAATAGGCTCTTCTTGAAGTTGTATCGGTCGCGAAAGATGCACTGTGCTGGAATGCCAACCATCAAGGTGGTGACGATGGAATTTTGAGCTGTGCCGCAATGTACCTAACCGGATTCCTGCTAAGAAATCCTACTGACAGTACAGTACGGTAAAATAAGAAAATTCACAAATTGCCTTCATTTGGCGCAAGATAATAAGTCATTGGACATTTTAAAAATCTTGAACTTCCACGATTTCTGATCTATGCCATAATTAATGTTCCTTTACCGCAGAACATCCGAGTATGTCTATTCATAAATTCCTACATATGGCCACGATCTTAGTCCGCGACCACACTGAGCGCAGAGTGCGAGGTGCATTGTGAGTGCGGTCAAGGCGCGACCCGGTTCACACACAACAATCGGCGACTGTGCGGTATGAACTCAGCTTCGCTCGCGCCTTTTTATCGACCACTGTACGCAGCTACGCTTGTTGGTGCCACTTAATTGTTGGGCAACTCGTTATATTACTCGTAATTAAGTATTTATGGCTGTTTAGATTGGCTGTTTGGTTCTTATTGTATGTGTTACGTACCATTTATCACTTATTAATAACTATTTGAAACGGTAAAACCGTCTTCAGTTACTTTTTGAAAAGAAAGCTGAATAAAATAAGTATATAATAAATAAAACATTAGAAGGATATTGATACGATGAAGTGCAGTCATTATTAAATAGTCCTGGGCACCCGTAAGTTCATAATTTCATTACAGCTATTTCTATTTTTTTTGCAGAAAGTGACGAAACGAACAAAACGGTCACCTGATGGTAAGTGCAACTTCTGCCTATAAGAAATACCATGTCAGAACACTTCCGTATGGCACCACACTGCGGCCGTCACTCTGGGACATCAGGTCTTAGGTCTTATATTTCTACAGTTATGAAGCAAAATCTTCCAAGTTATCGGCGACTGTTTGTAAGTGGTCCGAGTATCAGACTTCTACGCCGCGGTTCCTCGGTTCGAATCCCAACAGGAGGCAATATTTGTGCCAAAATTTGGTTTTCAGGCCTGTTTATGTTGTGTATGTGAACTTTATGTAACTATACTGGAAAACTACTAGTGTGAGATAACTTTTTAATAAACCAAAAACAGAATAACATACCTAGGACATCTGTCCTAGCTATGGTATTCTGTTTTTTATTTTTGGAAAATCTTTTCCAACTAGGTAACTCCATCGTCAACCAAAAAAATCACCCAACGAATTAAACTGGGCAGCGTTTGAAAAACTGTTTCACATCTTCTAGTCTGGTATACCTCAATGTCTTGAAATAAAAGTCTTCAACCAGTGCTGCGTTACCGTGTGGCGGCTTAAGAGAATCTACCATCTGTCTCCCTAATGTAGTAGGCGGCGGAGCCACAGATTCCGGTATGCTTTAGACATTTCCCCGTGAAAAAAAGGCCTGCATTAGTAAAGCTCGAAGTCTCTCAGCAAAATATGAATGGGCTATACTGAATCTTCTTCAGCGACATAGAAGCCTTAACGATAATATCCGCAACAGAACTAGCGTAACTGAGCCTAGCCTTAAGGATTTGTGAATTGAAGTGGCGATGGACTGGAATTAGTCATAAAACCGACCTTTCACCAGGTGGAAGTGACAACCAGCACGGTTTTGCAGGTAGTCGATTTATCTAGGTGGCGCAATGGTGGTGCAAAAGTCTATGGTTAAAGCATATGTTCAACAGTGGTCTTGTGATGGACTGAAGTGATGAGGTCGTTGAACAAACGTTAAACAAACCAGCTACGTATTCTGTAGAAACACTTAACGACAGAAATTACAAAATACCTAAGTTTTATGTTTATATGGCCGATTGGTATCCGGCAGAGTAGAACAGCACCTACCTATTTCGTATCGAAGTGTCGTAAAAGGCGACTAAGGTATTGTACGGACAGCCTCTATTCGTGCAGAATACCACCTACACACTTAAGATGTCAATCATCTTAGCCTACTAGTCCACTGCTGAACATAAGCCTCCCCCATAGATTGCCACAAAAGTTTGCAGCTCTTATTTTGGGGAAATTTTTGCCATAGTTGCCACGCTTGGCAGGCGGGTTGGCAAGCGCAGTTTATTCATTCATATGTTCCAGGAGGACTAGTGCTGCCCATCTCTTGTTTTTAATTTTCCCTCTGTCTACTTTTACGACACCCACGAGACGACATGGGGTGGTAGATTCTCTTAAGCCGCTATGCAATGCTGCCACTGCTTCCGGCTCCATAATCAAACTTGCTCTGTGGTACCATAATACTGTATTGTCATCAAAGATACGTAGGTCTGTCAAATTTTAGCTCAATCTGATGTCGGAAAGTAGGTCAAAATTAAAAAAAAATTGGACCGGTAGTATAAAAAAAATTTAATTTTATTAATTAATTTATTTGGAAAACTTACAGCTAGCATTACATAATATTACAATCAAGTAGAAATAAGACCGCCATTTAAAAGTTTTCACCGCTAAAAAACCCTCCCACAGTAGCTAGCATGAGCAAACTTACACCGCCACCAGATACCCTCCACCACTACAACCACTCGGCAATATACACCACTGAAGTCGAGACCACGACACGTATTTCACCTCAAACATTTGATGATGCCTCGTAATTAATTAATTTTATTCTTAATTATTAAATCTAATCAAAATCCCTAATTAACCTGATTCCCGAACTTACATAAGTAAAGCAGGCATCATTTTAGATTAAAGCAATAAAAATATTTAGATCGAATGAAATATCGAATTATTCACACAATCATTGAATAATTAATACAGATTCATTTTAATAGCAATTCAAATAATGAATCGAGATATCGTTTGATATGAAATTTAAATATTAATAATAACGTTACATTTATAATTAACGATTTTCTGCAGCTAAAACTTATAGTCTTAGAGAACCTATCATGCTTTGGTATCATCATGGTGCATAATATAAAATATCTAGGACATATTTGTTCCTTTTTGGTCACTCGAAATCATGCTTATGCACATGGCACATATTTATATATTTGTAGATAATGAACCATTTAAACTCTACCAGTGCTGATGTGCTGGCGTACTATTTACTATTTATTTCAGGTTTAAAATTTACGGTGAGCGCTTGAACCCATCTTGGCGCTTTATATGGAGACATAAGGAATTCCAAAATATTTTTATTATTAACATTATCAGGTTGAAATATTCAGACCTATACATTAATTAACATTTTACAGGTGGTAGGACTCCTATGCAGGAGTCTGTCTAGGTAGGTACCACCCCAGGGCCAGTTATTCTGCCGTGAAGCAGTGTGCAAACATTACTGTGTTTCGGTTTGAAGGACACTGTGAACAAGCGTAATCATGAGACTTAAGAACGTATCTCTCAGGGTGATGGGCACAGAAATTTTCTGGGTGACACAGACATTGCACTTACCGTCAGGTGAACGTTTTGCCCGTTTCATCACTTTATCCAATGAAAAAATAATAATACCGTAACGGATCGGTATCTCTTAGTATACTGTCTCACCTAATAGATAACAGATCTTATAAAACTGTTAGGAAATGTATACTCTATTTTTACGCTTAATCAAATTATCAACGTTAAAGCAAAAAAGATATTCCGATTATACAGACATTTAATATCCAAAACTGGTTCCAAGAGCCAATACAATAGTGTTGATTAATCGCAGGACTTTGGAACCGGATGACGTCTAATAGCAGTGCACGTCAAAATCAATGGAAAGAAATCATATTAAAAGGAATAAAGATGTCACTGGTAATCTAAAGATAAATAGTGGCAAACGGGAATTATCAAACCGTGATCGGAGAGTAGCCGGCGGTGCATTCACATCCAAGCCCTTTGATAAATTGACGACATTTATCTGTAAGCGATTGTATCAAAATATTTTAGTAGATCTTCAGGATAAGTGTCACGACTGTAATGGAGCGGGATTAAAATTGCTCCCTGAGAGACACCAACGCCGTTTGTGAAAGTAGACGGGCGACCGCGAGGCGGTCTTAAAATATATATTAAAAGGGACGTATGTGTTTTATGTTGTATCCTCGTTAATGCATTTTTGCTATATTCTTTTGTTCTAAAAATAGTTCCTTCTGGCCGTGTGGTGGCGGCTTAATCTTAGAATCTACCACCCCATCTAATCACGTGGGTGTAGTAAAACAAAACCCGAAGATGGGCAGCAGCATCTTTCTGAAATATCTGAATAAATAAACTGCGGTTGCAAACCTGTCAAGCGTGGCCCCAAAATGAGGGCTACAAACTTTTGTGACAATCTATGTGAGAGGCCTTTTTTCATCAGTGGACTAGTGATAGGCTGGAATGATGATGATAATAATGAAACATGTGGAAACTATTTACAAGTAGTATTTGAACAGTAAAACAAATATAGCGACCTCTTATCGAAGAAATGTAAAAAGGATTTCAGATGTTGTACTCACCATTCCGCATCTACCGTAAATAATTCAATTGGGTTCATTGTAACTTTCAATCACTGTTTCGAATGTTTAATGCAATTAAAACGTAGCTTCTCTAAATAGAACCCATAGCCGTCAAATAAAGCTTATTTTATTTCCATCGGAACGATACGATACGATTTGTTTTGACAAATTATCTTAAAATTATTTTAATCCTTTGACAATCGCGAAATGAATAAGTAAACTATCTTTTTGCAAAGGATAATAACCTGAATTCGACTCTTAACCCGGATGTAATTAAAGCGTGACGACCACGTGGCTCAATGACCAGCGTCATTGGTTGTTGGTTCGAATCTCATCGGAAGCCGTAATTATGAACCTTATCGCATAGAAATAATAATCTTCCGAATGAATATCGGAACGAGTTCTTCTAAGGTTAAAATCGTTACTGCACTATAACATAGTATAACATAGCCTGCGCTGTTAAAAATATTTTTATGTCACAATAACGATATCGGCCTAAATAATATGATTATAAATTCTAATGACAACTGTGAAATTAAAAGTAAATACTTTTTAACATTATTTTGCGAACTTTGCAGAGCTTTTGGTCTAATAAAAACTACTTTACATTTTTACGACTTTTTTTGATCCATCAATAAACATTAATCTGATATAAGCTAAAATGCGTGTTAAAATCCAAAATGAATATACTAACATACCGTAATCGAATCAAAGTAAACGAGATAACCTAAATAAATATATATAATTTCGGTGATGTAATTGCTGTTAGCCTTTTTTGGCTTTTACAGCTTCATCGGATACTGTACTCACGGGCCAGGGGCCCGCGTGCCAGGTTTGGTTTGACCCAAACATAAATACATAAATAAACTCCTACAATAACCTCGAAATTCAGGACTGTCGCGTTCGCTGCGTGCTTGCGCGATTTAGAATATCCCTAAAAAGTTTTTAAGTCGTCTAATGACCGTCCGAGGTAGACTGCGGGCCTCCATTCGGACTGTCGACTTGTGTGTCAGGTAACTCTGAGCGGTGAGAACCGCCCTGGAACACGGGTGTATCGTTGTACGCGGTGTGATTGTCGACTGCTGCGCGTAGCTCTCTGCGGCGGTCGCGCGTCGTGGCCTAAATAAAGGGCCTGGTAACGTAGCTGAGGATGAATAAAGTTCTGGAAGAGCAGCCTCGTATGGGCCAACATGGCGTAGAACCCTCACTTGATGATACGACGATATACTGTAGTACTACGATGAAGTTCCGACAGTTTTGAGATAAATTTTTATATATTTGAGCCGTGTGGTTGCGGCTCGTTAAAAGAATACTACCACTCCATCTCATCCAATGGATCTCGTAAAAGGCGAGTAAGGAATTAAACTGCACTGTGCACCCAACAACAAACAACAACAGCGCATGGTGGCGATGAGCTCACCACCTATCACATCAAGTGCATTATATTGTTTTGGTGAAACGTGGATTGTGGCAAGTCATCTGTTTTTGCAGTGAGTGCCCAGTCTCTGACTACCCCTTATGGGATACAGGTCGTGATCTTATGTATGTATGTAATATTTGATAGGATAAGACGTAACATAAATTCATTTAATAAGAACCGCATGCGAAATATAAAATAGTGTGTATTATATTAGGAAGTAAATAAAAACCAGAAGATGGGCAGCAGCATCTTTCTCGAACATCTGAATCAACTAAACTGCGGTTTCCAACCCGCCTGCCAAAAACTATGGCAAAATCCCTCCAAAATGAGAGCTACAAGCTTTTGTAGCAATCAGTGGGGAGGCCTATGTTCAGCAGTGGACTAGTGATAGGTAATAAAATCGGTCTTTATATCAAACCTCACACGAGAAAAGTTTTTGTGAAATTAGTATAAGTGAAAGTTTTTATTATTAATATACTCGTAAGTGATACCGGCAGAGTAGAATAACACCTACCTCTTTCCTGCCGGGGTGTCGTAAGAGGCGACTAATGTATTATACGTACAGCCTAAATTCGTGCAGAATAATACCATAATTTGCAATGCTATCACTATACTGCTGCTGGAAACGCAATGAGGAGAAAGTCTTTTGACTCTTACCAAAATGGCAGCGACGATGGTCCGCCACCCGTCACGTCTCGTTTCCCGCGGGGGCCAAAAAGTGATCTACGGGTGTGGTCTCTGCCTACACCTATATGGGAAAAAGGCGTGCATTTTCATGGAACATTAATATAATAAATTCAAAATAATAAAATCAGGCTCAAACCTGAATTAAAAGAAAATACTATAGAGAAATGCATTACTAAGAAAGGAACTCGGGAATTACTTGACTGTAATAAGTTTGCGTACTTGTTCCAAGTCGCTCGTCTACCGCGATGGATCGTAGAAATTCCTCCCGGCCCTCCGCGCGAAATTGAATAAAACTAACGGTCTCTATTATCTAAATGAATAATTTAGCTCTAACGGGTGTGAGATTTGCGCGTTTAATCATAATGGTGTAATAACTTTGGATTCCCCATATGCAGATGAGAATAGAGTCGAACGCCAAGATTCGCGACGCGATCCTAATGCGAGGTCGTAAGATCAGGTACTGGAAGCATACCAATTAGTTTTCAGTATTGTCATAGAGTAATTTCCGTAGAGTCGAGAACGGTCAAGGCTGTTAAACTGTGAGTCTGGAGGTTTAGGGTTTTGTAGGCAATTGAAATTATTGATTTGTATACGAATTTTAATTAATTCAAAGCCAAAGGTCTAATTGAAAATATCTAGTCGTAATAAACGTCAGAGACGCTTCCGCGGTTTATTTTTTTTAATTGTTTGACGATGAATGTCCCAACGGTTAGTGCATCTGCTCACTTATTTGAGGGTCATCATTATCATCATCATTTCTGCCCATCACTAGTCCACTAGCCACAAAAGTTTGTAGCTCTCATTTAGAAGGGATTGAGCCATAGTTGCCACGCTTGGCAGGCGGGTTGGCAACCGCAGTTTATTTATTCAGATGTTCCAGGAAGACGCTGCTACCTATCTCCTTGTTTTTTTTACCCTCTGTCGACTTTTACGACACCCACGGGATGAGATGGTGTGGTAGATTATCTTAAGTAACCACACGACGTATGTCAGGGTCCTGGGTTCAAATCCCTGCTGAATAGAATATTTGTGTTAGGCTCTAATCATTGATTTTCGGATTATAAAGTAAATTTTACTAATTAATACCGTGTATCAGTGTAGTGCGACAACATTACTGATTTTTTTTTATTGTATAAAGTTACGAAACGAGCAAAACGTTCGCCTGATTGTAAGTGCTACGTCCGTCCGCAACAAATGCTGTGTCATCCATAATATTTTTGTGTGACACCACACTGCGCCCGTCACCCTGAGACATCAGTTCTTAAGTCTCAAAAAGTGTATTTCGGTCTAAAGGGCACTGAGAGCTCTAGTGTAATCACTAAGCACGTGGGACTTAAGAACCTAGGTGTCAGGGGGACGGGCGCAGTGTGGACATAGAAACGTTCTGGGTGACTCAGCCGGGGCCAACGTTTGTGCAAAACACAATGTGTATGTTTTCGGGTCTGGTTGTTTTGTGCATGTGAAGTATATGTCTGTAAAACGCACCCACGATACAAGAGAAGATCCTCGTTTAAAAAAAACTCAATAAATATCACGACATCATATTATATTTAAATTTCTAAGCAAATATATGGTAATAAGTTCATAATGAAAGTATTGCTCCTACCCATTGTCGAGTTAGAGATTACCACAAATACAAAGAATCTCACACAAATCTTTTGTTTGTGAATGAATAATTACTGCCCGTTAATACAAAAGAGTCTTATTTAAAAGTATATTTTGTCACCGGGAGATTTATAATCTTCATTTTTAAAGGATTATATACTACACAAAAGACAGTAGGACGTCTTTGTTAACGTCTTTATAGTACCTTTCAAAAACAAAAGCATATAATTTCAAAAAGGATTTTGGTGTGGTCTACTTACATGCTTTATCTTTTTCTGAAAACATCACTAAACACAATATTTACATTTCCGATCCTTTATTCTGATCTCAACACATGCTGCGTCAGTAATGGATCACTAATTATTTTTCGCAAATTAAAAATAAAATATTTTCATTATTCATCCCACCAACGACTAGCTTCGACCTAGCTACTAGCCGCGTCTAGAATTTACGTGCGATGTATCTTAACTGCGTAGCTCGCCACTATAGCAATATTAACAAATAGTCATGCTTACACTGCCAGTTTTATATTTGCATTAGGAACACAAATCACGTACACAGGAAGCAATGTGTACAAAGTTAAGAGTAAATTTGCTATCGCGGCTGATATAACATCATCGATAGAATTGGCGACATATTTTTATTACCATTGTAGAGGTCATCGCACCCGCTTCCATTCACAGTCGCAGCACCCATGGCGTCTATAAATGCGTAAATCAAGCTAGCCGGTCCACATAAATCGCGGTGAGCTCCCTAAAGTATCATGGTATCGGATTAACAGGCCCTAAACGTGGTATGTACAAACGATATCTGACTTGGGACGTGTTAATTCAAAATGAGAAAATTTTGGGGTTCCCCTAGCCTGGATTTTCAGTTTATTTATCAGTTTATTATTAATTTTTTTTAAGACAAAATCAGACAAAAGATACTTAATATAATTAAGTAAATCAGGAATTACTTTTCTTATTTTATGAAAACAAAATCTTTCAAATCTTTGCTCTAAAATTTAAACAATATTTAAGAATAAATATATTTACGCATATATTTTACTAATACAGATTTGCTGTGAAGAGAGCAAACCTTATAAAGATTCTATATAATTAAGTTATTTAAAAGATATCTTATAAATCTACTGGTAGGATTCCTATGCAAGAATCCATCTAGGTAGGTACCACCCCAGGCCAGTTATTCTGCCGTGAAGCAGTATTGTGCAAACATTACTTTGTTTCGGTCCAAAGGGCACTGACAGCTAATGTAATCACTGGGCATATGAGACTTAAGAACTGATGTCAGGGTATTCTGCGTGACACGACATTTGATATGGGCAGACGTTGCACTTACCATCAGGTGAACGTTTTGCTCGTGTCGTCATTTTATAATACATTAAAAAAATAAAAAAAGTCTAATACAGTATCATTAATCTCCTGTTTATGTGGATAAAGAAGGCTTATTTAAAGTCAGTTGTTTCCTTTCTTTTACACGACCGCTTTTATGTTTACTTAGGCACCCATAGCATACACCCAGAAAGTAAGATTAAAAAACTATATAAGCTGTTCCAGATGTTACTGTATGTATTTAAAATTTTAAAATGCTTTGTACCTTGTTAGTGTAACGTTTAGAAATTTTACTATTAACGTTAAGAAATGTTATTATATAACACTGATTAAAAACACATTACTGTCATTTTTACAATTAATTAAATATATGAAAATTATTATCTTATCATTCTATCACAAGAATGACTTAACATAATACAAATTACTACACTTAACAGGGTAAGCAAACAGGGTAAAAAAAAACAAAAAAAACAGTAGTGCTCCTACTTTTTATTTTGTTTTTTTATTGTTTTTTAAAAATACGATGCCCCATAGTAGGATTTCTCCTGTGTCGTGGGCGCGTTTTACAGACATAAATTCCACATGCACAAACACCCAGACCCGGAACAACTATTTGTAGGCCATACAAATATTTGTCCCGTGCGGGAATCGAACCCGCGACTCGCGGCGCAGAAGCCAAGGGCTTAGCCTCTGCGCCAACCGAGCCGACTACTGAGACTGCGGACAGATTAGATTGAATGGATTTTGTTTGTGGTAGAGCCATGATTCAGAAAGATGACTGGACCGGTGAAACCATGCCAACAGAGAACACTAGCGTAATGTAGCAGTATGATGCAGCTGCGTTTCATATAAAAATTATTGAGTGATGTCCTCCTGACCGATTTTCGACCACGGTGATAACTTTCGAATACAGATGAAGACCAGGATGCAGTGTCAGAGACAAGAGGACGATCATAACGCAACCAGACCTGAAAACCAACAATTTTTATTTTTGCACAAATGTGGGATTCGAACCCAGGACCTGCGGCGTAGAAGTCAGGCACTCTAACCACTAGGCCATGCGGTCGTGTTGAGATAAGAGAACTGGTAATCCTAGCATAGGCGTTATAGATCTTCATCTTTTTTATGAAAATTAACGAGACGAGCGAGTCGTTCATCTGATGCCTACATTATAGGTACATGTAGTAGCGGTATCACCCAGAAGCACCTTCTGTTTAACACCACACTGCGCTCGTCACCATGAAACACCCGTTCTTAAGTATCAGAACAGCAGTTGTGTTTGCATACTACTACTTAACGACAGAATAACTGGCGATCTATCTACGTACCAGCAGTTATGGCGTGTGCTCACTTCTCCCTTACCTATATCATTCCTATCTAAAAGAATTTACCAATCCATCTCATCCCGTGGGTGTCGTAAAAGTCGACAGAGGGATAATTAAAACCGGAAGATGACAGCAGCATCTTCCTTCAACATCTGAATAAATAAACTGCGGTTGCCAACCCGCCTGCTAAGCGTGGCAAGCTATCGCAAAATCCTCCCAAAATGAAAGCTACAAACGTTTGTGGAAATCCTATGAGGGAAGGCCTATGTTCAACAGTGGACTAGTGATGGGCTGAAGTGATGAAAAGAATTAATATGATAATTAATTTTATCACCACGCAGCACGCCAGCCACTTGGTCCTTCTTCTGGTTAATAGTCCAGCTCTATATCTATATGTATGTTCGTGTTTTAAACTAAAGAACTCTTTGATCTAAAGAACTGTAAGACAGAAACTGTTCTGTTCACAAACCGATTAGATAAAACACGTGTAGGGATCGATGTCCATGATCTCTGTTCTTTTCCTAGTATTCACGTAATCAAAAGTTCTCGAAGCGTGCTCGGCCTATAAACGAACCTCATCGGAACCACTAACGAGAATACTTGTGATCGACATTTTACAATTTTTTTTTTTTCACGAATATCGTAGCATTTAATTCTATTTCTCGGAATTATAACCCTGCCCTAATTTGAAAAGATTTTTTTACTTACCTGGTTAAGCGACAATTTCTCAGTAAGCACACTAATGATTACACGTTGATAACGTTCACTATCGTTTGATTGGGAAATGTATAGGGCAACGCACACTCATTTACAAGATAAATTCGCGTGCCTACGGTGGTCATCGCCTAAATCAATCAACACAATTAAGTCTAATATAAATAAACCCAAAAAATTGCTTAAACGGGACGTAGATATCTTTAGGAAGGTAAAAGCGACACCCCCTAACGAAAGCTCTGTTGATCAGGATTGCTATTTGTTACTTATCATCATCATTATCATTATGTCAGCTTATCACTTCTTCACTGCAGAATATAGGCCTCCCCATAGATTGTCACAAAAGTTTGTAGCTCTCATTTTGGGGGATTATGCCATAGTTGCCACGCAGGTTAGTTGGCTACCGCTCTTTAACTATTTAGATGTTCCTGGCTTTTCTCATTCTTTGATCATTCTCTGGTTTTCATTTTCACTTTGTCGACTTTTACGTCACCCACAGGGTAAGATGAGGTGGTAAATTATTTTAGAAAGAAATGATATAGGTAAGGGAGAAGTGAGCACGCGCTATAACTGCTGGTACGTAGATAGATCACCAGTTACTGGTGGTAGGACCCCTATGCAGGAATCCGTCTAGGTAGGTACCACCCCAGGGTCAGTTATTCTGCCGTGAAGCAGTAGTGTGCAAACATTACTGTGTTTCGGTCTGAAGTGCACTGAGAGTGCACGGTAGATTCTCTTAAACTTCCACCACACAGCGCGTGTATATTTGTTAATAATCATGCATATCTTGATTTACTACCTGACGCCCGCTACTTCGTCCGCGTGGATTTAGGTTTCTAAAAATCCAGTGAGAACTCTTTGCTTTTCCGAGAGATGAAATAGCCTATGTCCGTTTCCAGGATCAAATCTTTGTGCAAACTTTCATAGTCATCGGTCAAACAGTATCGAAGTCTATTACTCTCAAACGGATATACAGACATCCATTTTTATATATAAAGATTGGTGTAATTTAACTCGTGCATTACATTTAATGAAGAGAACCCTCCCACTTTATTCTATTACGCGCTTAACAAACAAAACAATGGTAATAAATATAAATAAATCCCGTTACTCAATACATTCGGTAACTATTATCTCGTATAACGATGTATTTAGGTACAGTCAGCCCAATAAATATGACCGCGACACGCCGTACAGTTGGACTAATAAATTTATTGTAAAATTGAGATGTATGAACGAGATCTAATCTGGCCTCTGAGATTTATAGTCCGAATAGATTTATTTTTTTTAAGAATAAATAAGTGTAGAATGTCGTCTCTATTAGAGTCTGGTTCGAGAGTTATTTTCGATTTATTTCTTTTTCTTTATTTTGTCACTGTAACTGAGCTGTTTAAGTTTCAATCGAAAACAATTAGTTAGTGATAAAGGAAGTTTTTTAATTGTCATGTTTTTAAGAAGTACGATGCTCTTTGTTTAAATTGTCAAAGGAAACATCATGTTTAGGCCTCAATAAATGTTCCGTAAAGTATAAAACAAAGATATTGCATATTACTAATATTTATATATGGGAAACCAGAAGTGATCCTTAACAGAAAGCCCGTATAAGGAAGCACAAAGTGTTCATCTAAATGAGGAGCAAAAAATTTAATGGCAAATTGATATTTCACTAACAAATAGCTTTATTTTTTATTTTATATATAATATTCATTCGCTTCTGTAATAAGTTTTTTTGTATATTAATTTCCTATTTAAACTTATTTGATAGAATAGGCAAAACAGTGTTATTTCAGTATTTTCAATTTACTTATGATAAATCGGAAATAGCAGCGAAAAGGAGTATTTTTAACGATTGTGCACTTACGAGTAACAACATAACGAGACAACAATAAAGTATCTGACGTCACGGACGTCGGATAGCGGGCGATATCCGAAACCGGACCCCCAGTACACCAAAAAAAGTCAGTTACCGTTCAAACCGTAACGTTAGGAAGTTTACATCGGCGGTCGTAAAACAATTCACATTTAACTTTTACCTTTTCAAGTTCGAGGCGTTTGCGCAAAATTTCTTTTCTGCGAAACGTTTTTTCTAACGTCGGCGAACTTTTGCGAGTTCTTTATGTTTTATTGGGGTTGCGCAAACGGGTAAGCAACGATATTGCTGGCAAATAAAGTTTTATTTGTTAACCGTTATCCATAGAACATTTGCAATAACAGTCTATGATTTTTAAAACTTTTCAACGAATCCTCAATAAATTATTTTGTTATACTTTTACAACATGCTACGTATTTTAACCGTTCGCATTTAAGGGTTTATCTGAAAATCTGCTAGGCGTATTATATATTCATTTCTGTTTATCACTAGTCCACTGCTGAACATAGGCCTCCCGCATAGATTGCTACAAAAGTTTGTAGCTCTCATTTTAGGGGATTTTGCCATAGTTGCCACGATTGGCAGACGGGTAGGCAACCGCAGTTTATTTATTCGGATGTTCCAGGAAGATGCTGCTGCCTATTTCCTAATTTTTCATTTTCCCTCTATCGTCTTTTACTACACCCAAGGGATGATATAGGGTGGTAGTTTCTCTTAGACCGCTGACTCGCGGCAATATTAGATATTAGCAACTTAAAACCTTAAGATATCCTTTAGGTTAATGCAAAAAAAATTATAATGTTATTTCGACATTAGATAGGAAAAAATACAAAAAAACTCTTTCAAAATGTAACTAAAATTTATATCTATATTATCGTCAGACAATCCAAGTGTTATTAACACGCTGCTCCAATGCGGGTAGGCGGATTTTACATGTCATCTAAATATTTTTATCCATCAAAGATGCAGATTCCGCGACCTTGTTCGACATCTGTCACGTCACGTTCCCGCAGGAGCCAAAAGTGAGCTATGGATGTGATCTCTGCCTACCACTATATGGGGAAAAGACGTGACTGTATGTATGAAAGAAAGGTGTCATACGAGGCGACTAAGTTATTGTATGGACAGTTTTTGTTCGTGCAGAATAATACCATAATATGCAATATTGCTACTCGTGGGAATGTAATGGGGAGAATAATCTTATATTTTGGCTCGTACCAAAATGGCGGCAACCGTCACGTCTCGTTTCCCACGCCGGGCGAAAAGTGGGCTAGATGTGTGTTCTTTGCCTACCCATTATATGGGGAAAAGGCGTAAATTTGTGTGTAAAATTGCAGAACAATTTCAGAAGTGCCAGAATCGGGATGATGTTCTCCTAGCCGATTTCGACCACGGCGACAACTTCCGAATACTGTCGAGAGCCATCAACTGCGCAGGAGATATTATAGTGCCACAAGTGTACGCGCAAACACAGAGGCACTCACTCGTCCCTACCTACCCGCGCCCGACGTAACGCTGATGCGATAAGATCGGATGTAGGCTAGGATGCAGTGTCAGAAACACGGGGACAATCACAACACAACCAGACCCGAAAACCAACAATTTGTGTTTTAGCACAAATGTTGGCTCCGGCTGGGAATCGAACCGAGGACCCGCGGCGTAGAAGTCAGGTACTCTGACCACTAGGCCACGCGGTCGTCAAAATCAAAATCAAAATCGATATAATTCCATCAATTAACAAACTTCATCGTAATATTCTTAAAAGCTTCTTAATTATAACCAAAATCGACGCGCAAAAAAAAAACGCAAGGGAAGCGTGTTGTAAATTATACTCAAGCTTTCCTCGATAACGTCGTACCGTTCGCTTGACACGCGTTCCGCATGCGACGCGTCTCCATCGATGGCAGACTTAACGATCCCACTTTGCAATGAGTCAGCTTTGCTGAGACAAAGTATTAGTTTCACCGAAGTAAAGCGCGATTATTAATATCGGTCCTGCGACTTAAGTAATACATACATACATAAGATCACGACTGTATCCCATTAGGGGTAGTCAGAGAATGGGCACTCACTGCAAAAACACATGACTGCTACAATCCACGTTTCACCAAAACAATATAATGCACTTCGTGTGATGGGTGGTGAGCCCATCGCCACCATGCGCTGTTGGGTGCACAGTGCAGTTTAATTCCTTACTCGCCTTTTACGAGATCCATTGGATGAGATGGAGTGGTAGTATTCTTTTAACGAGTCGACACCACACGGCTACTTAAGTAATACTTAATTAAAATTATTTATTACTGACATGCTACTATATATATACTTTAAGCAGCTAAATGTCGTGTACAATTACTCTGCGGCTGTAATTAATACATACTTATAGTCACGCCTTTATCTCATTTAAGGGGTAGGCAGAAGCTACACATGCAGTCCACTTTTCGCCCCTGCTGGAAACGAGATGTGAAGAGTGGCAAACCACGTTGTACGCCTATAATTAATACACTGATAAAATCCAAATGTCAGGATGTGGTTGTTTTCCTGGGTTTGAATCCCAGCCGTGTTATAATTGTCCCCGTGTTTCTGATATTACATCCTAGCCTACCTCCGATCTTATCGCATCAGCCTTACATCGGGCGCGGGTAGGTTGGGATGAGTGAGTGCCTCTGTGTTTGCGCGGACACTTGTGGCACTATAATATCTCCTGCGCAGTTGATAGCTCTCGACAACATTTGTTATGTTTGGTCATAGCTACTCGTTCCTTGTTTATTCGTTATTAAAATACATTTAGCAATTCTATTAACGTTACTCAATAAATATAAAATTCAACCAAGCTTAAAAGCTTAAACGAGAAAGTTCACGACAGTAGTCGAAGAGCCAACTCGAACCTGCAACTTCATAGTTCGCAGTCCGTACCCTAAATCATTAGCCTGTTGGTAACAATAGTTTTAATATCTTTCACCAAAATATCTAAGCCTCTCAAAGCTATTGTGGGATATGCTGGGTAGTCGGCACCTATGGATTTCTTACTGGTTATTCCTAGAACATTATCCCAAATGAGTCTTTTAAAAAAATGACGAACAATAAATATTTAAATAATCTATATATTAATACGTGAAGAGAAAACTTAATACCACTTTTCAAGCAAATTGCGGCAAATCGGGCTCGGAGTAGTGTGAGATTAAGCATTGTTTAAGTTTGTACGGAGATGAAGCGGGGAAGCTATAATAATACATGATATGCTCGGTTGGCGCAGTGGTTAAGCGTTTGACTTTTACGCCGCGGATCGCGGGTTCGATTCCCGCACGGGACAAATATTTGCAGTGACCTACAGATATATGTTCCGGGTCTGGGTGTTTGTGCATGTGGAAGTTATGTATGTAAAACGCACCCACGACACAGGAGAAATCTTACTGTGGGGCATCGCTTTTTTTATCATCACAAATAAATTAAATCGAATGAAATAAAATATTCATTATTTACGTTCATTCTGACAATGTCAATCAGAAAAGATCTCTGTCGTATGTTTGCATTCATACTGCCATACACGTAATAGTCTCTGGTCGAACAGTCGAACAGACGAAACCTCGATAACGTACAAACTTTTTTTATATGATAAATTGATAAAACAAGCAAGACGTTCACCCGATGGTAAGTGCAACGTCTGCCCTATAGCAAATGCATTTATCACTCAAAACATTTCTGTGTGAACACCACACTTATCACCTTGAGACATCAGTTATTACGTCAGCAATAAACAAAAATATAAATTGCAGTCGAATTTCGACCATTGGCGGGCATCTAGTTATTATTTGATTTTACATAGCAAGCTTTCCACCACAGGGTATATTTATCTATAGAATTGAATTTTACATGTTTTAATATTTGCTTATTACAAATTCTATGCATGAGCATCCACATGCTACGTATAAATTTTCATGGGTGGCCGTAATAGTATCTCTAAAAACTTCTTTTAAGAATTTGATAGCGACTGCGATTGATCATAGCTACAATGTTATCATTATTGAGTCTAGTTAATATATTCAGGTGTTACTTCACGAAAAATAATGAAACGAATTTGCTTCCGCACACAAAATTTATAATGGCGTGATGTACCTAGTTTTTGAAGAGCATTAGGTATTTACGGAATGTTCGCGAAAAATTAAATTATTAGAACTAAACCAAAAACACACACACTTGTTATAACATAAAAATTTTCGAACACTAATAAAGTTAAAATAATGTTGTGTTACAAAGTTGGTTCCATTTTTTCTTTCACTTTACAACATCACCTTTCTCATAGATAGTTTTATTGCATTTGCTTTTTTAACTACAATGGCACTTAATATGCAAAGTTAACTGTTTTGTTGTTTTACTGGCATTGTTTCCTTCATAGCCATAAAAAGTTTTTATTATGTAGAGTCCTGCTTTCTATATTAATTGTTTTTACCGGTGTATATTCATTATCGAAATTCACATACAAAAGATATGTACGTCGTTCTCTGATTTGTCGGTTAATGTTCTATGCCTTATAAGTGCATTGAAAATGGAATTAAAGCTGGAAATTACGTAAAATTATTTTTTTTCAAACCTGTTGGAATGTATTTTTTATACATTATTACTCATAGTAGGTTACTGCTTACCATCTATTACTGTGTGTGTCAGAGTAGAATAGCACCTACCTCTTTCCTACCGAGGTATTGTAAGAGGCGACTAAGGTATTGTTTATTCGTGAAGAACAACACCAAAATATGCTGTCACTGTACTGCTCGTAGGAACGCATTGACTTTTACCAATATGGCAGTGACGTGGTACGCTAGTCGTCACGTCTCGTTTTTCACGGGGGCGAAAAGTTAGGTTCGCATGTTGCCTACTGCCTTCCCCTTATATGGCAAAAGAGCGTGACTATATGTATGTAGTTATGTATTTATAGAAACAAATGGTGGAATAGCCATCTCCTAAAACAACCAAACCGAAAACCGCCAGGCGGACATTATTTACAAAATATAACAGACAGTAGTGGTAGTATTTCTATGCACGAAACCACTTAGGTAGGTACCATTGCAGGGTCAGTTATTATGCCGTGAAGCATTAGTGTGCAGTTACGTTTTTGTTTCGTTCTGAAGGGCACTAAAAGCTAGTGTAATCACTCGGCATATGAGACTTAAGAATCGATCTCAGGGTGATAAGCGCAGTGTGGTGTTCACGGAAATGTTCTGGGAGACAAAGCATTTGTTATGGGCAGACGTTGCACTTCCCATCAGGTAAATATTTTGCTCGTCTCGTGTCTATAATAAGAAGATAACTAGTCTTTATGTGGCAAAGTGTCTTCTGTTCGGTTTTTATGTTATTTTTCATCCTTCTGGAAATTATTATTCTTTTAATACTCCTTATCTTTAAAAGTATGTGTCTGTATATTATGAGTCTTTTAGTATATAATTAATCTCTTTTGATGATTAGCTGACTTATGGACTTCGAATACCGCAACAAATTCAGGTTGATTTAAAAAAATTCACCCCACTTTTATAGTGTAAAGTGTAGAATAATACTATTATGATTAATATGATTAATAGTTGAAGATAATCAGAGGGAAATTAAGAATCAAATTGCATATTGTAATTATATACTTCTTTATTATGTTTTAACAAAGGTCAAGATATAGAAAAACAACGACTTAAACAAAAATTTACAATTATTGTGACAAGAATATTGAAAAAGTGTATATAGAAATTTACTACCACATTTAAATTTAAATCATTATTAAATAAATTATATAATTCAATAATTCAATCACTTCACATGTGTCTTCATATGTACTTATAACAAAATTTGAAAATAAATACCAAATCTGTCCACGTTAAAATTCTATTAGCTGTTTTATTACATTATTTTATATGTACATGTCCTGTAGAGCTCAATAAAAAGATTTGCATTTTAATTAGAGCCTATAACTTATACAAGTAGAGACCAAAATTGTAGTCGTAAATAATGATATAATATTGTTTTTCGACGAAACCCTTGAAATGTTAAAACTGAATGCATATTATAAAATATTTTTAATGTTTTTCATTATTTTCCTTGGTTGAATGAAAGTAACAGTCTGTATAGGTTTATAAGCGGAGAAGAGCCCGCCACGCATCTCCATTGGACTTAGCAAACTTTACATTTCGTCGATTACTTTTTATTATTTACACAAATACAAAATCTATCCCTTCATCGCCGACCACGTGGTATATAAGTACTATTCAATTAATCATTTTAGGGGTGTTGACATCGGAACCGTGGTCATTCACGTACCTACAATGAATTTTTAAAACGAGAGCACGTTTCTACTTACATTAGAAAGAATCGATTATATGTTAGCATTATATTAATGAAATACTGTATTATCCCATTATGCGGTTTCTATTTAACATATTTCTGTAACGCTTATATTTTCTCTGTTGTTATTATACAAACTTTTGCTAAATATTTTTAAGCTATAAAAAGTGATATTGATATGTTATTATTAGTATAGAAAATGGCTATCACTATTTACTATCTCAAAACAACGTAGAAACTCGAAAATTCGATCCAATCGATTAGAAAAATGTTACTAAGGTTAATGTTGGTAAGGGTCAGAAATTAATGTCCCGAAATATGAATATGTGAATACATAACTTTAAATATATATTTAATGAGCGTTTTAACTTACTAACGATACAACATCTGTACATAACATCTTGTTTCTGAATACTTACAACAAAATGGATTTTCAATTATTGTAGTGTAAGTATTAAGTATTAATGTTTATTAGATTTTTTTATATTAAAAAAATCTAATAAACCTTTCACCGTCAAATAAATATGACTAAAATAAGAAATCTTTACTATCGGCCGCTACGTATAAAAGTTACGACAATCACGCCGCGATCTAAAACGTATGGTTTTATTAATCGACAGCCGAGCAACGCTCGCGCAGTGGCAAAGTTCACGCTGTCCCACCACAAAGCATACCTATACCATAGCGCACCGGTATTAGAGAATGGGATAGATAGAGACGTTTCGCTTGAAGTGAGACGGAGACGATGGTATGGGCACAAGTTGGGTTAGAAGTTAACCACGCCTCCCTATCGGCCGCAAGCGTACATCCTCCTACGAGAGCATTCGTGCGCGCGCGCCGCCGAAGATACACGTCGTCTGCGTTCGATATTCACGAAAATGGAATCGATCGCGCGACCCTACCGCAACCAAATGGGACTTACGAACTAGTCCGGACTGTTCCATAGCTGAAAGTCTGCTAAACAGTGCGTCAACAGAGCATATATAGACAATAAACGTAACAGAGTGCACGCGCGTTTTCAGTTTACGTTTTCAGTTAGAGCCTCGCTGTAAATGAAACTCGGTGACAAGTTTGTTTGTTCGCATGAAAGCGACCGTATTGTGACTGTTTTGAAATCGATAGTACTTGTAATTGTGGCACCGCGTGTGCGGGTCACTTAGTGGAAATCGTATACTGACTTAAAAAAATATTGCCAAATAAATACTCAGTGTTGTGCTTGTGGGATTTTCAACGGAAGCCGTGTTGAGTTGTTTCGTTTTCGCGGAAATCACACGAAGAAAATAAAGGTAAGCTATTTGCTATTTAACACATTAACGTCGCTCCTCAAATATATTTTGTTTTCGCAGAATTTAACACGAAATAAAAATTAAGAACGAAACTGATAATTTGAGAACAAGCTACTAAATATGCTATTTAAATTTAAACGTTCATAATTATAAAATATGTTAGACTTTTAATTAAAATTAATTTTAGCAGACGGGTGTAGATGCACTCCGCATATAATTATACGCACCGTTTGTTTTGTTTTATTAATATTCAATTACTTCCCATATTTCACGCGTCGTCATTATGCGTTACTATTTCGCAACTTGTTGTTCCCTTGAATAACAAATATAAACAAATTAAGAATATCCCTTCCTCGGTACAAAAGACTTCAACGAGCGTCCGTCGTATCATCTCAATTTAAGGATCCAAAATATAAGTGTAATTACGAGCTTCTACGATTTTACGTTTTTAGATTAGATTTCAACCTTAATTTAGTAAACAAAAGTTAACCTTGCTTATTAAACAGAACAAGTTAAATTGAAAATACAAAACTGAGTTCCTATTAAATTAAAATTGTGGTAATTAAAATTTTAAATTTTTCAAAAATGAGAAACGATGAGGTCATAATATAAATTTTGCGCGTTCGATTGAATTACATTTATATTTCATATACAACGTATAATAACACTTAAATATTTAAGAACAAATTATAGACGTGTAATAAAATAAAAATAATAAAAATCAAGTGTGTCGCTTACGACGAATCCTCCCAACTACGGTTGCCAGACGACAGGAATTTTCCTGTCATATCCGGAATTTTGATCCCCAGTCAAGGAAGCAAAGTAAACTGTAAATGTCAGAATTGAATTGAAATAGGAAAATACAAGTACTAAAAAAATACATTTATTATTTATTCTGGTAACGGAAAAATTATCAGTAAAATTTCCGAATAGTCATTCATTCATGAAAGTCAAAAAGTCATTGTCATGAAATCTCTTTATTTAATCTGGTAACCCTACTTCTGAGTAGAGGCCTTTTTATGAGTTGAAAAAGAGGAAGTGCTCAATAATTCTTCATTAATTCAAAATTTAAAAATTACACTAGCCAAATTATATTAAGAATTCACGAAAATATAATCATGATACTACGCGACCTCCCACACGTTGCTTCGAATTATTCTTAAAAGAATTAAGCTTCGCCAAAAGTAAAAAAGGAAAAAAAAATTAGTCCATTTTTAAAAGGTAGTTATAATAACACTCTTATCTTGTAATCTTAAAATTCTTTAGAATCTTTTTAGCAGTAAATAAAATTCCAAATCCTGCTTTTATTATTTACTTAGATTAACAAATGAGCTCACATTACCATCCAACTGATCGGGGTTTAGTGACTTTGGCCCTATGATCAAGCTCAGGTGCGTTGTCACAACTTTTGCATTAGGAGGATTTGCAAAATTATTACGGTTTCCTGACATTAGTGATGTCATTACCAGAGGCGTTACACCTTAGTTTAGGCTCCCCGTTACCGGTCTTTTTGTTGCGGTTTGGCATTTACAGAGATGATTATTCTGACACATCAGAAGCCGGGGCATTTTCGAAATATGAAACTTTTAATTAAATATAAGCAGTAACAAAATTAAAATTATTTGTTTTATATTTACATATTATTGTAATAAAAGTAAATTATCAATATTAATTTTATCCTACAGTACGTACTAGAGGCAAGCAAGTTTCAAATTGTTTGTGAAAATGTGTCTACTTTATAGAACAAAATCTTACTACACCGTACGCTAACAAGCATCGGGTCATTTATATGCTGTAACTTTCATAATTCACTTAACGTGGAACGCATTATGAACTTACATAAGTTAATTTCCGATAATATAAATAGCAGCTACGTTTAAAAAAGATCAAGAAATTCTTTAACTGCAACTTATATGATAACCGCAAAGGTCCATCAATCCACTGCGAAACAGCGGGGTAGACTTCGCTTATAATTTTTCATACTGATAGCTTACAGTAGAACGTAAGGAAAACATAAACAGGAAAGCATAAATAATACCAAATTAAGATTCATAAAAATCACAAAGTGACTTGTACCAAAATAGCGGTGATGGGGTTCGCCACCCGTCACCTGTACCGCCTATCTTAGTTTTGTTGTTAAGGTAGAAAAAAGATTTTTTATAGGAGATAGTGACGAAACGAGCTAAACGTTCACCTGCTGGTAAGTGCAACGTCTGCCCATAACAAATGCCTGTGTCACAGAACTTTTCTGTGACTGTAATCGTCAAACAATGTAGTAAGGGCAAACACTTTAGTGCTCTGACAATATATCTTACGTACAAAAAAATATGTTATGAAGTCTTTGTTTCTCCTATATGTGAATAAATAAATGAGTGAATCAGTAGTGCAAAAACAATCCTGGGTTTCGGTTTGAAGTGCACCGTTTGCTAGTGTACTTACTGGGAATATGTGACATAAGAACTGATATCTGGGTGACGTCCGCAGTGTTAACATTTGTTATGAACAGACGTTGCACTTACCTATCAGCTGAACGATTTGCTCGTCACAGTATTCTATTAAAAAGCAAGTAAACCTTTTTTTTACCTTTTTTTTAATTTTTTTTATTGGATAGAGTAACGAAACGAGCAAAACGTTCACCTGCTGTAAAGTGCAACGCCCAGTGATTACGCTAGCTCTCAGTGTCCTTCAAACCGAAACACAGTAATGTTTGCACGCTGCTGCTTCACGGCAGAATAACTGGCCCTGGGGTGGTACCTAGACGGATTCCTGCATAGGAATCCTACCACCAGTAAAAACACTGTTTTATACTAGACAAAGTTTAAACGAATCTTTGTCAAAATTTAAATAAATCAATTATTGACAATCGCAATAGCCGTGTCGCACTGACCCCGTTCAAAAATCTAAATTCAATTGAACAATTGACCATTATGTTCGTAATAGTTGACGTTATTAAAAAAAAAACCTTTGATAAAAACAAAAATTATACGACAAACAATAACGTGCTGCGTGAGAAATTCTCCCACATGTATATTAATCTTTATAAAGGACAAAAACCTTGTGTCGTTAGCGCGGACTTTATGTAGGCTTGAACGTAGTACAAAGAACAATGAGGGCAAAAATTATCAATGACAAAATGCCGCTCGTTTAGACACGTCTTGTGTTTCAGTTTTACTAATTATTCGAAATAGATAATATATGTTGTGGTATGTGATGGCAACCTCGTACCGGCAAATGTAGTGTAGGGCGACCTCCCACTAGATGGAGCGACCACAGTAAAGTGGATGGATGCAGCTGGTTCAGGACCGACTTTTGTCGCCATCAATTGGGGAGGCCTATTATCAACAGTTGACTAGAAAAAAGGCTGAAATGATGATGATTACGATAGTTCCACAGTTTGTCTGATTCTGTATCTAAACTTATACAGTAAATGTATAAGTTAAGATATTTTTATTATTCTGACGAATCTTGGAGGATAAGGGATATAAAAACACATATCTATATAAATAACTCGCACTTATGCTTAGACTTTTACTTAGACTCATTAGAAAACTTCGAGAACATTTTTTATCTTATGTATCTATATACAATATTTTCCTTTAAAAATTATCGGAAAGTATGTCTTATGGCATTTAAAAAAAAAAGCCCGGTATTTCTTGCCGGATCTTCTCTAAGCGGGTTTTAATTTTCGATTCGTTGTAAATTATCATTTATAACAGCTTTAAACAAGCCCTGATTGAATAAAGAAATTACGGCTTAGACTTTGAAATGGTCCAAAATACTTAACATTTGTATTAAATAGAACATGTCACGTTTATCTACAATTTTTTTTTTTATAAACGATGGCCCACAGTGAGATTTCTCCTGTGTCGTGGGTACGTTTTACAGACATAAATTCCACATGCGCAAACCACCCAGACCCGGAACAACTATCTGTAGGCCATACAAATATTTGTCCCGTGCGGAAATCGAACCCGCGACCCGCGACGCAGAAGCCAAGAGCTTAGCCACTGCGCCAACCGAGCCGACATATTAAAAATATATTAAAAACAATAGAATGTCTCTATGTGATATAACGTGACTCTACGAGATAAGCAATTGGCATTTGCATTGCATCGTCGCGTAGTATCCACTAAAAATAATGTATCGCATTAAAAATGACTAAGAAAAATATCTAATAACAAATTTCGTCAACAACAAATGGCTGGCAGAATAACTATATCCAATATACATGACGTAAAACACACGAACCGGCGACGGTCGATATAGTCTAGGCCGTGAGATAGATACTCGTAGATATGTCAAATGTGTAAAACGTCAAATTGTCCAAAATTAGGAGAAATCATGTCCCACAGCTGAAGTGGCTGAAATAACCGATTACCTTTGGGGAAGAAACGTTTTGGAGTGGCAAGCTTGTACCGGCAAACGCAGTGTAGAGCGATCCTCCGATAGATGGCACGACTGTTTCGCGCGATGTCATCGGATGCAGCTGTGTGGATCGTGTTTTGTGACAGTCTGTATGAGAAGCCAATGTTCAGCAGTGAACTTGTGATGAAATTTTGATGATGATGACCTACAGCGCGTTAAAGAGGTTAACGATGATGATATGAGAGGGCATTTAAAAAGATTTATAAATAGTGACTGGCTGTTCGACCATCACGCAAGTACAGTCTCGTTTTAGTCGCAAATTAGCACACAATCCATCAACGGCGTTCGAACCGTTTACGCGATTTCAACAATGACAAACGCAGTCATCTTTTCAGCGTTGAACACTAATTGCCGTCAAATTAGCGTGTTGCGCCACCATCGTCTTCCGAAGAGTTTCACGTGAAACTGTCGCAATTCTGTCGTTTATTGCGTATTGAAATACTGCTCCACTGATTTGGGATCAATGAAAATGTCAACTGATCGGTAAATTAGAATACATAGGAGCGAGTTAAAACATAGGCATTGCTTTTTTTATGGGAGAGTCACAAACGGTCATTTGAAAAAAAAAATTAAACAAACTTACATTAGGTTAGGATAATTTGAGATATAGTTACGTAATATTCCAAAAAAATATTTGGCATTGACTTTGCTGAGGATTTTATAACATTTACGCGAATGTTACACATTTAAAAAAACGTCGGGTTATTATTAATAATTAAATAATTAAACGCGATAATATCCGCAAAATTCGTTTCATTAAATCGAATTTTTGCTAAGCTAATAATAATGTACTTTGGATAACAGAAAATATTTCAATAAAAAAATATTACTTTCTCTATGTAAAAAGTTATTTGGAAATGTGATCAGACTTAACTTGGAAGACTTGGAAGAGATTGAACTCTACCGACTGAAATCAAATTTTAATACGTGTACGTAACAAAAAATCGATTTCTACCGATTATACTAATACTGTTAATACATGTGCATTGTTTGTTTTTTGTGAAACAAATCAATACCATTATTTACTTATTGGTTACAACATAACAAAAATAAATAAGTTGTAAGGACTAATCTAATCTAAATCTAATCTAAATAATTTGTGTAAGTAGCTACCTACTACCGACTACTGTTTTATATCCCTTTTTAGAATATTATTTTTAACGGTAAAAATTACTTCAACGATACGGTCGAATTTGTCGCGTTTTATAGGAGATTTATAACGCTCCCATTACATGTTGTTTAGAAAATAGATTTATTACATGTACTGTTTTTTTTATGTTAAAAATTTAAATAAGAAACTGAAAACGAATCTTTTAAGAGCTTTAAAATCGATTAATAGTCTAGTTCGTCAATCAACATTCCTCTCGCATTCTCATCAGACCAGAGCAGTCTATTCAGATAAAAAGTCACTTAATTGACCTTTCTTATTGGTAATTACGGACTACTTCTTTTTATATTTTATTTCCTTAACTGCATGCGCGATCTGGAGTAATTAACTGATCAGTTAACGCAGGGACTGAGAGATTGGCTTCTCTGCTGCGGGCCACACGATCGACTCCTGCCACGGACAAATATTTTAGGGCCTTCAGAAACGTGTTCTGAGTTTGTTTATGGGATGTGTAAAACGCCCCTACGGTACACATATCTTAATATGGGTATTTTCTTTTAAATACAATAAATAAATACTATAGCTGCATAAAGGATGCCTGTTAGGCTGTTAACTATAATGATCGAAAATATGTTGACTATGACGATAAATTTAGAGAGCTTTGGACTCTACGATCCGCGAAAAAAAACTGTCATGGTATTAAAATATATATTTTAAGTACGTCCAATTTAACTTCGTCAATGCGGAAATCCGTCTAGGTAGGTACCACACAAGGGTCAGTTATTCAGTTGTGACGCAGTAGTGTGCAAATATTACTGTGTTTCCGTCTGAAGGGTACTGAGACCTAATGTAATTACTGGGCCTATGAGACTTAAGAACTGATGTCTCTGGCTCGTCACCCACACACGTCGGCAGAGTGTGGTGCCAAACAGAAATGTTCTTTGTGATACAGCATTTGTTATGGGCAGGCGTTGCACTTACCATAAAAAAGCCTAATACATTAATTCATAATTATTTAATTAAACAACCGACATTCGGGCAGTCACTACGGACATCGTTAGATCTTTGCCACTTATATTGGAACGGACGGTCGGACACGGTATATATCTCATATTAAATAAAACGATTCAACCAAGTCAGTACAGAAATGCCGTTGCTAAGATGTAATACAAAAAAACTACAGGCGCATTAAGAATTTACGTCTTTTAAAAAAAGCTAAAAGTCGCTTAATTATTTAAAAAATACAATGAATAATTGAATCACACTGACACGCGTATCTTTACCAACGTAACAACACCCAGAATTTCACTGAGCAATTTGCGCGAACCTCAAAGCGGGCTCTCCATAGAACTGTCAGTGTTTAATCCGTACGAATGTAGATTGGTCTGCGCTAATAAGCCTGCGGAACTTTATAAATCCCACTCGCTTGCAACTGAAGTAAGCTATCAGCGTCTCAGCTCATGAAATGCGAAAAAAAAACAGAAACTGCATTTTACGTAACAGCGAAATTCCTACTTTATATACTGGTCAGTGGCAATGATCGATACTGGACTTCTACGCCGCAGGTCCTTGGTTCGAATCACAGCCGAAGCCAGCATTTGTGCAAAAACACAAATTGTTTGTTTTCGGGTCTGGTTGTGTTGTAAATGTCCCTGTGTTTCTGACACTGCATCCTAGCTTTCCTCCGATCTTATGATGCGTAAAATCGGACGCGGGTAGTTTGGACGAATGTTTGCCCCGTGTGTGAGTACACATGTGGCACTTTAATACCTCCTGCGCAGTTGATAGCTTCTGACAGTATCCGGAAGTTGTCGCTGTGGTCGAAAATCTACCAGGAAGACAACAGTCCAGTTACATAGATTTGATGATCGCGTGGCTCAGTGGTGAGAGTACCTAACTGTTACGCCGCGGGTCCTGTTTTCGGATCACTAGAATAGAATAGAATATTTTTTATTAAATATAGATCATTTATATAATACTCATTGAACGTAATTTTTTTAAGCTACACTGGTTCGCTAATAAATCCGTCCTGGGAAGAACCGTTAGGAAACCCAGCGGGATTTTTTAAAATTAGAACTGCGTTTGAAGCTGCCGAAGATAACTTTTGTGCAGAAGCGAATCTTTGATTTTCGAGTCTGGAGGCGTTGTGTGTGTGAATTTATGTCTCTAAAATGTACTCACGATACAAGAGAAATCCAAAAAAATAAATACAGTTTTTTGTATAAAAAACTTGCGCCATCATTATTGATATCACATCGAAAGTTACACATACTATATTATTTTAATGACACATCATTGACACACTTATACCGATGTCGGTCTTGATAATACAAGTCATTGATCATTGGACAATCTAGATTATTATAATGGTAAAAGAAAAGTTACTATCAGGCTGAGTATTTTAATATATCTTGTAGCGAGAACTAATTTTTTTTAATTTTTTATATGTTAAAAAAATAAGGCGGAGCGTGGTGCGGTAACGCCCATTCCAGTATTAATCATTAAAATGGGTATTCTGAACTATTATTAAGAATCTATTACATTTTTTAATCTCAAAGGTGTCATAACTTTTGACTCTAGAATATACCAGAAAAATTTCGTAGCTTCCGAAAGCGAGGTGGTAAGAGTCCTGTGCAGGAATCCGTCTAGGTATGTTTTAATGGTTTTAACGGTTTAAATGGCTCTGGGAGCGGTTTCGGTTTAAGTGTAATTACTGAGCATATGAAACAGGAACTGACGTCTCAAGGGGACGGACGCAGTGTGATGCCACACAGAAATATTCTGGGTGACACAACATTCCTATGGGCGGACGTTGCATTTACATCAGGTGAAAGTTGGCTCGTCTCGTCCATTTCTACATTAAAAAAAGCGAAATAACGATCTCAATTATAACGAGAAAATTAACAGCCTATAAATTTCCCAATGCTGAGTACAGGCCTCCTTCTATTTTCAGAAGATTTGGGAGCCGGGAAGAGACAGCAATGCTGCTCCAATGCTTAAAATTGCAGAACTATTTTATGTGCCGGCGTCGGGAATCGAACTCAGGTCATGCACTACTATATTGATCGAAAACATGTTGACTATAATAATGAATTCAGGCAATAAAATATATCATTTCAGTCCGTAGTAGCGCGGGGTCATTTATTCTACCGTGACGCAGTAGTGTGCAAACATTAGAGTGTTTTGACTTTATCGTCTTTAGTTAGACTAACTTTTGACCAATCAATTTGTAAATTACGGCTCTCTGGATAATATTGTTATCAACCGAACAACTTCTGCCACTTTAACATAAGAATCCACCAGGAACTGATCAGCGAGTCACAATTATACTTGGACACCGATCGACATAACCTAACCTAACCTCGGCGCGACCGCGACGGGCGCAGTCTAGTTCCCACGTGCACGTAATGCCGCCTAATGGCACCAAGCATCATAATCGTACTAGGGAAGTGGGCACACTGGTGCCCTAATCCGTAACATGAAGATATTGTAATAGTTGATCTTTAGTTTTTAAATAAAAAGATACAGAACTAAATGTTATTCCATTTTCGTCCACATTATTATTCTCAGACTTTACAGCAATCATAATGTACAGACAAAACCTTCCCTATAGATGGACCAGCCTCCACCAACCATCAACTTTCCGCAGAATTAAACATAGGGACATAGTTTATCGCGCCATTAGAGTGTGTAGGTTACTATTAGTGTCAGATACACGGAAACAATCGGAACTTATTCAGACTCAAAAAATAACAAATTTTTATTTTACTCCAATATTGGCGGCTGAGAATCGATCACAGAGTCACGACATAAGAGGCAAGTACCACGAACGCTAAGCCACGCGGTCAACTAGCAAGGGAGTGAGCGTAACAGTTCCCAAAAAGATATTAATAACACTTCTCTCCATTTGCAGCAAAGAAAAATCTCATTTCAATAATATTATTAATTTATAATATATATAATTATATACATAATTTTCTTTGGCGCAATAAATATTTTTTTTTAAAAAATTCATTTGAAAATGAAAAAAATGTAATTCTCTATCATTATATCCTTACCTTAACCATCCTTCGCACTATATACCTTTACCTTAAAGTTTAAACAAGCTTCCAACTTACACATAAAATCATAAACAAATCCATCAAATTACCTTTCGACCGACCAACGACCCATTTAGCAAAATGTACATAATTTCCTTGGCAATCCAAGGTGACTCTATACAAAAAACGTGCGCGTAAAATATATTGCCGATTTGAAAATACTAGTTTTATACCGATGCAACACAAATCAACACAAAAACCTCATATTTTTTATTATGATGTATGAATGCCTTAATTCTTGTATTTATGCCTTAATTTATCTAATAATATTTTATGGTCATTTTATGTGAACACCGCTTTACGTATAAAGATACCATACATTACAACTCAATCGCGTGTATCTAACTTTCCGTTTCATCCGCTCTCTGCAGACATTTGCTTCGTTTCACACTGCTCAAAATTAATATTCACTCACATTTGAGTGAGTTTCCTTGACTGATTTTGACCACGGCGGCATCTCCGTTTAATGCCTGAAATATGCTAGGATAAAGTATTAATTACGTGGTAGAAAAGTGATTTAATGTAGCACCATAATATAGAATAACAGCACCATAACAAAAGCGTTTCGGATATTAAGTTTATATTTTTAGCGATAGTAGGATTCTATGCAGGAATCCGTCGAGATAGGTACCACCGTAGGGCCAGTTACTCTGCCGTGAAACAGTAGTGTGTTACCATTACTGTGTTTCGGTCTGAAGGTCACTGACAAGTAGTGTATTTACTGGGAATATGAGATTTGAGAACTGATGCATGGCTATGGGCAGACGTTCACCATCACCATTAGGTGAACGTTCTGCTTGTCTCAATACTCTCTCCTATAAAATAAACCCAATTACGGACTGCAAAGCATTCCATCTCAGCAGAGAGGAGAGAGAGAGAATAAACTGGCCACTGGCCTCCACGCTAAAGTATATTACCTGAAAACAGTAATATACTTGGAAGGGCGAAATTGACTAGTATACCAAAAATCGATGCTTGTGCTGGACTGTCGTGTTCATTCCTTTGCATCCGTTGTACTTCCTTGTACGAAAGTGTTTAACATCAAAACTGTTACAACTCCATTCGTAGTCGTGAGTAGAATCGCCCGAGCAACATGGCCCTACCCTAGCCGGGTCCGCTTCGATCCTCCACTTGTAGACAAGCGCGACATTCTTGTTTCACGATGCGACGGTACCTTACATTTTATTGGCACTTCGTGATTTCCCACAACGTCTATCAAAAAATACCATTACAATATATTCCTTCGCGCGTTTAACTAGTGACCAAATTCATTGCAAACTTTTACAACTGATGTTTTTAACTTTAAAGCTTCTCTGACTGATGATGATGATGTTCTCCTAGCCGATTTCGACCACTGCGACAACTGCCGACTACTGTCGAGAGCCATCAACTGCGCAGGAGGTATTATAGTGCCTCAAGTGTACGCGCAAACACAGAGGCACTCACTCATCCCAACCTACTCGTGCCCGATGTAACGCTGATGCGATAAGATCGGAGGTAGGCTAGGATGCAGTGTCAGAAACACGGGGACAATCGCAACACAACCAGACCCGAAAACCAACAATTTATGTTTTAGCACAAATGTTGGCTCCGGCTGGGATTCGAACCCAGGACCCGCGGTTTAGAAGTCAGGTACTCTGACCAATAGGCCACGCGGTCGACAAGTCGTTTGTTCTCTGACTATAGTCATTACAAAAAAATAGTTCTTAGACTTTCTAGCATTGTATTCGTCCCTTAATTATAGCCTATTTTAACCACTTAAACTGCGCAGAATGTACAACTGTGCCATTTATTTACGTACCAACGTTGATGCACTATCTTCTCGTATCAGCTGTAGCACTCGACTCGAAAATTCGAACCCCAAAATCTGTAGTTTGGTCTTCTAACTCCTTTGCCGTACGGCTCCAATATATCCAACCTACGTTAGAACTATCTCGTCGAGACGACCGCGTGGCCTAGTGGTCAGAGCACCTGACTTCTAAGCCGCGGGTCCTGGGTTCGAATCCCAGCCGGAGCCAACATTTGTGCTAAAACCACAAATTGTTGGTTTTCGGGTCTGGTTGTGTTGTGTTTGTCCCCGTGTTTCTGACACTCCATCCTAGCCTACCTCCGATCTTATCGCATCAGCGTTACGTCGGGCGCGTGTAGGTTGGGACGAGTGAGTGCCTCTGTGTTTGCGCGTCCACTTGTGGCACTATAATATCTCCTGCGCAGTTGATGGCTCTCGACAGTAGTCGGAAGTTGTCGCCGTGGTCGAAATCGGCTAGGAGAACATCATCTCGTCGCCTATTTCCATATTGTTACACTAATTAATAGTCGATTAGTTTGTATCTCACAACGGAATTTAGAATTTTACGCCTCATTAGACGTGATAATTATTTCTCTCGTTAGATCTATTACTAATACGTGATTTTTAGTACAACCTGTTCACCCCTAGTAGCGTGTGGAGGCATAGGGATCATTAATTACAATGGAGTCGGTCAGTTAAAGACGATTAATTTTAATTAAGTTCAGCGGAATCGTATTGGTGTGTGGTGTAAGATATAAGATGAAGCCCTGAATGTTACTGCAGCTAGAGCTATTTCTTTTCTCTAGCATTGATTTATTGAATAAGAAAATGGTCAAAAGAACTCAAATTAAACAATTTGAGAACGACAAAATTATTAACATTTTTATTTATTTTTTCATTAGTTTATCACAAAGTAATCAATACTCGTCCGCTGACAGATGAAGAAAATCGTAATGCGTACATAACCGAAAAACGCTTATTTGTATCGGACAAACCATGGTTTCTGAGTTTCGAACCCAAACTCAGCGGTCAGGTGCTTTATCGACTATTACCACGCCGTCGCTTCTATTTAAAGTTATCCCCGTGGTTAACAAATTATAGACTTTCAATAAATGGAATCGTTAGTCAGTATTAAAATACTTTGATAGTTTACCGCTTTTCGTTTATTACTTTTACCAGTCGTCATATCATCACGATGATTTCTATCACTCGGTTCGCATGACCCCTTGCATCACTCACCGATCCCTAATTACACTGTAGCGAAAATTTGACGTCGCCCACACGGTTCACCATCTTAATTCTACCGTTCAAAAATCGAAAAGATGCCTTTCCATCCGATTGAATATGTTGCGCGGCTGAAGAGACCAGCGGTAAAATTATCTTTGCAATGAGTGTTGATTTTTAATTTGTCAATGTTATCGCTGACAGGCTTATTATGTTTCGTATGTTTCTTTTATGAAATCGTGATTCGAGAAGTCGAGTGGTGGAAGATGTATTTTTTTTTTTCATTTAAATGTCACAAGCGCACTCGTCCGCGGTGTAATAAATAAATCTCCTTGTAAAGCATCGGAGATCATGTCTTTGATTAATACATTAAGTCACCTGCTAGGCTGATATGTGGAAGTTAAATAAGATATATTACGAAACAGTTTCGGTATATAACTAAAAAAGTCTTAGCACGATATCTTGCATAATATTTTTCTCTGAATGCTCCGCTTTATATGGACGCAAATTGATTGACCGATGCTTAGGTGCATTAAAAAGTCAACTAATGACAGTAACGTTAACCGCGTGAACTAATGGTCAGAGCACTTGACATTTATTCGTCTGGCCTTAGGTTCGAATCTCATCCCAAGCCAACTTATGTGCAAAAACACAAATCTCGAGGTCGGGATGGTAGGATTCCTATGCAGGAATCCGTCTAGGTAGGTACAACCCCAGGACCAGTTATTCTGCCGTGAAGCGGTAGTGTGCGAACGTTACTGTGTTTCGGTTTGAAGGGCACTGAAAGCTAGCGTAATCACTGGGCATATGAGACTTAAGAACTGATGTCTCAGGGTGACGGGCGCAGTGTGGTGTCACACAGTACACAGTTTCTGGGTGACACTGCATTTAGTTATGGGCAGACGTTACACTTACCATCAGGTGAACGTTTTGCTCGTTCCGTCACTTTTATGAAATAAAAAAGGTAGTATTGTTTATATCAAATTTATGTATAAAACGTATTCACGATACCGCAGAAATCCCAACGTGGGGCAACGTTTTTATGAAAAGATATATTTAAATTGAACTCAAGTGTACATTGTAACTATCGAACGATATCAAAAGCGGCTTAAAACAAAGTTAATAGAGTATATTTTCGTTTGCGCTTAGACTTAGGTCATAGTTTCAAATAACGTTTGCCTATTTAAGTAAAACTATTTACGGAGACGCAACTGTAGTGTTTTAGCTGAGGCCGTAACTTTTCAGCTTTATTGACGTTTCTCTGATAAATCTTTGGAACGGTGTAACGGTGACGACCATAGGCGCCATAATGTCTACAATCAAAAAAGGCCCAATTTAAACTCTACGACTTTTTCAGTCGTGTCGTACACGTGAACTAAAAATTATGTCGTTAGCAGTTATATTGCAAATTGATTTAATGCACCATCTCCTAATTCTAATACAAATACCCCTTTGCCTTTTTAACAGTTTACTTAGTGTCATGTCGTCGCTGTCATCATCATCATCATTTCAGCCACAACTAGTCCACTGCTGAACACAGGACTCCCCAATAGATTGCCACAATAGTTTGTAGCTCTCAATTTGGGGGATTTTGCCATAGGTGTAGCACTTGGCAGGCGGGTTGGCAACCGCAGTTGATTTATTCAGATGTTCTAGGAATATGCTGCTAAAAGTAAAGTAAAGTTTCAGCCTATAAATGTCCAACTGCTGAAGCACAGGCCTCCTCTCATTTCTGTGAGGGTTTTGGAGCTAGGAAGAATCCGCCACGCTGCTCAAATGCGGGTTGGCGGACTGCACATGTCTTCGAATTTTTTTTTAATTTATGCAGGTTTCTTCACGATGTTTTCTTTCTCCGAGCACGTGGCAAATCAGCACTTAAAATTGCAATTAACAATTTTAGTGGTGCCGGCACCGGGAATCGAACCCAGGTGATTCGCGTACTATGAAATTTAAAGCGAGCGCCTATCCCCTGAGCTGCCACGGCTCTATTTCAATGTATGTAGGATTAAAAAGGTTACTCATATTATTAATTCAGAGGGGCACTGTGAGCTAGTGATCACTGAGCATATGAGAGTTAAGAACTGATGTCTCAGTGTGATGGGCACAGCGTGATGTCACGAAGGAATTTTCCGGGTGCACAGCATTTGCTATGAGCAGACGCTGCACTTACACGTTTTGCTCGTTTCATTACTTTTTCCAATAAAAAAAAATCATGTTTGATCAAAACAAAACCGCCGCCTCTATTTCTTTAAAACACAAAAATTTGGTGTTATACATAAAAGACATTTTTCTTACCGCTACCTAGTGTTCAAAAAACTTAATAACGGGTGGTAATACGCAGCTCAAGATCATACTTAAACCCAACAGACCGTGACGTCGCTTCATATGTTATATTTGTAGGATAAAATCTAAATTAACCGTAACCGTGAAAATTATATGATTTTGTGACCTCCGTTTGCATATTATAAATTCAGTCTGGATTGTTGTTTACTTTTATTCATACGGAGACCGTAAATTTAGTTATCTATTAGAAAAATTCCGAAAATTACTTGTTTTTTTACAATGTTTTTGGATCTGCTAATTACAGAAAAGATTGTACAGTTTTTTTTTTTATTATTTATTGCATTGAGTGATGAAACGAGCAAAACGTCCACCTGATGGTAAGTGCAACGTCTGCCCATAACAAATGCTGTGTCACCTCGAAGATTTCTGTGTGACACTACACTGTGCCCATCACCCTGAGACATAGGTTCTTAGGTCTCATATGCCCAGTGATTACGCTAGCTCACAGTGCCCTTCAAACTGAAACACAGTAATGTTTGCACGCTTCTGCTTCATGGTAGAATAACTGGCCCGTGGGGTGGTACCGTACCTAGATGGAATCCTGCATAGGAATCCTACCACAAGTTTGGTACTCACCTTTCGAATAGAGGATTTATTGTATTACTCAAGTCAGTGTTGTAAAAGTCAATGAAGGGATGTTAACAGCAGTTTATTTGTTCAGATATTTCAGGAAGATGCTGCTGCCCATCTCCTGGTTTTCATTTTCTATCCTGTCGACTTTTACGACACCCACGGGATGAGATGGGGTGGTAGGATTCTCTTAAGCCGCTACCACATGGACGTACATAAATTATTATTATTATTTGGGGTATTTCTGTAGTTTTCTCGTCCGGCTGGGATATATGAATATATAGATAAATATATTTAATAAGATAAAATAAATAAGATACTAAAAGACATAGTTCACTGTATTGTAACACTCAAAACGGGTTATTATGAGCAATAAATAAAAGAGGTTTATGTCCATCATGGGACTGTATGGACTATTAATATCATTAATGGACATCCAAAATTGAGTCCAACTCCCAGCCAGCACGAAACGGTAAACATATTTTAAGACAAAACTTTCATAACATTTCATATTAGCCCTAAATACTTTAGAAGCCGGAACACGTAACGCAATAATTATGGATGACTAGACAACCGATATAACATGTCGTATCGTCTCCGTCCCGTGCGAGTGCAAATCGCCGTAACGTAATAAGTAGCAATAACTCGAATGACATTTACTATTGAATTTCAATTTTACGACCGCGCCGTGTCGCCCGCCGCATGATTGATTTTCACAAATAACACCTGAACGTATTGTACTGTCAATCTGTTTAGATTACGCTCAGCGTGTACCGGAGTGGCGAATTGATGGTTCCCATTTATTGTCTATTAGTTTATTAATTACGAAACTCGTTACGTGCAAATGTATTTTAATGAGGATCTAACATTTAATAGTTTTTGTATGTAAGGTCAGTTAAGCGAGTATTGTTCAAACATATACAAAAGGTAATCGCTGGATGCTTGACTTTTTTAACATTAGAAAAGAAATCTTTTAATTGATAGGCATTTAAATGATTTCAAATGTTTGTACTAACAGAATTATTTTCAATGACATTCATTGGATTTTTTTTTACATAAGTAATTTCACGTGAATGTGTCTGTTCGTTTTGTGATAAATTTATAAATTAGATACGTGTTTAAGAACAAGAGTAACATAAGAAGTTTAAGTAGGACAAAAATAAAATTACACGTAAAAATGAAATGTACTTTCACTCATTTTATCGTTTGCTAAGTGATCACAGACGCTTATAGATACCTATTTATCCTAACTGCGCGCGACACACCCTGTTGGCTGACAAAAGCTCTGGTGACTGACACATAGTTTAAACCAATCGCAAGATCCATTAAAACACCAACCCCAAGTCCCGTGGACTAATGATGCTAAGGTAAGTCACTAATACCACGATATACTCGCCAAGACTGCATTGAAAATTTTGAGCAAATCTTCCGTCGAAGGATTTTGCTTCCACTTTTGTTGTAAAAGCCTATGTCCGGCAGTGGTCTTAAAAATGATGAACCCAAAAAGTATTATATTATTGCTTGATTAAAAAAACGTTTTAAATTCTTAAGATTTATCTCATGACGTACAGAAGATTTACTGGTGGTAGGATTACTATGCAGGAGTCCGTCTAGGTAAGGTACTACCCCAGGGCCAGTTATTCTGTCGTGAAGCAGTAGTGTGCAAACATTACTGTGTTTCGGTTTGAAAGGGTACTCAGAGCTAGCGTAATCACTGGGCATATGAGACTTAAGAACCTATGGCTCAGGGTGATGGGCACAGTGTAGTGTCACACAGAAATTTTCTGGGTGGCACAGCATTTGTTATGGGCAGACGATGTACTTACCATCAGGTGAAGGTTTTGCTCGTTTCATCACTTTATGCATTAAAAAAAAGAAGAAGATTTAATCCAGTTATATAATAAATACTAAATAGTGTGGTGGCGGCTCGTTAAAAGAATACTACCTACTCCATCTCATCCAATGGATCTCGTAAAAGGCGAGTAAGGAATTAAACTGCACTGTGCACCCAACAGCGCATGGTGGCGATGGGCTCACCACCTATCACACCAAGTGCATTATATTGTTTTGGATGAAACGTGGATTGTGGCAGTCATCTGTTTTTACAGTGAGTGCCCAGTCTCTGACTACCCCTTATGGGATACAGTCGTGATCTTATGTATATAATAAAATTTGCATCGTAGATCAACCACTCAATTGGTTGAAGCGTTACTAAAATGCGTTTAGACTAATTAAATCGCCTAACAACGACGTCGTTAGCTCGCGGCCGTCGCGGTGACGTGACTGACGTGCCTTGACGTGACGTCACCGACGAGCGCGAAGTGCGGCAGCACGACGTTGCGCGGCTAATTACTCGCCCGCTTAAGATCAAGGCTCCACGTGCCTCTCCCGGCCTACATTACGTGAGGTAGCGGAGAATGTTAAAAATATTGTTTGCTTTTTAAAAATATGTTTAGAAATATTTTTTTACACGCTCGTTCCCGATACTTTGTACGTGTGAAGATTGCAATTTTTAAATCTTCAGACAATAGTCGACAGTGTTTGATGCAATAAAACTAAGGCTAAATGGATCCTAAACTAAAATCCGAGAGTCCTAAATAAGAGAGGCCTGGTGGTTAACGTACCTGACTTCTACGCGAGTCCCGGGTTCGAATTCCAGCCGGGAGCCAACATTTGTGCAAAACACAATTTGTTGGTTATCGGGTCCGGTTGTGTTGTGCGTGTGAAGTATATGTCTGTAAAATGCACCCACGGTTCAGGAGTAATCTTACTGTAGGGCATAGTTATTTAAAAAAAAAAAGTTAAATTGGGTCGGACAGACAGACAGAATTTTTCACTTCAGATTTTTTTACCTAATTCATGTACAAAACAACGATTATCCATATTTGTCCGTAAAATAAACCAAATGTTTCATAATATCGCTCTCCTTTTATAACTTACTCAACTAACATCGCAGCATGAGAACTGGAGCGCAAAGTTTTTCACTCTTGCCCGTGAACGGTCGACTTTATCTGACTTAGCCCGCGCTATTGTTTACAATGCAATAATTATTGTTATGTAAACAAAAGCGCTGTCGAGCTTCGTTGTAGGTTACGTTGCTATTCCTCTACAGAATAGGGGAAGTTCTTAAACGATTTCAAAAGATAACTATACCTAAACGTATTTATCAGCGTAAACAGTCGACTGCTGGACATCGTAGAATTGCTCTACATGATTCGACAAATCAAGAAATAAAATCACTTTATACTCTACAATTCAGGCATAAGGATATTATTGTGGTATTGAAGTAAAACATAGAGCTAGAATTCATGTTGTTTCAAACAATGGAGCAGACGCCTTAAATGTCAAAACATTCTTGAACTTTGCGCGGAAATCGTCGCATTAATTAACTGTGACATGTTTATAGAACCAGAATTAGATGCAACGTTGCTCACAATTATGCAATACAAATTTATTGTAAGAGATACGCAAAGATATATGCTATATTAGGATCAGTCAACTAGATATCGGTAGTTGAGTTACATATGAGGCAAAAAAACCATTTACTGGTAAAAAAGAGCACTTCATCGAGGTCGGCGTTCATAGACCACAGACAACACTAGCAATCGGGCAAACTATTTGCTCTATCTGTGTTTTACATTAGAATCTTTTCCACTTAGCTCTATTATTAGCAAAAATTCATCAATAATTTAAGTAGAGTCTATTTCCTTTTATTGTAGAGCAACAACAACTTGCTCTGTAAAGTGTCTCTACATCAAAATACAGAACCACAAATTTTTAAAACTACAATCTAACTTAGCAATTTAATATGAATACAATAACACAGGAAAGATTTAATCTGTCTTGAAGTCGTTATTGCTAGCGACCTATAAAACTAGAAAATGCAACTCTAATTTTACGACCGCATCTCTGCTGGATTTTACTGGTGGTAGGATTTCTATGCGGGAATCCATCTTGGTAGGTACCACCCTAGGACCAGTTACTCTGCCGTGAAGCAGTACTGTGAAAACATAACTGTGTTTCAGTTTAAAGGGCACTAAGAGCTAGCGTAATCACTGGGCATATGAGACTTAAGAACTTATGTCTCAGGGTGACGAGCGCAGTTTGGCGTCACACGGAAATGTTCAGGGTGACTCAGCATTTGTTATCACATTAAAATTTTACAGCACATTAAAGCAAATCTGTTAATGCCGATAAATGGGATTTCTGTGCAGGAATCCGTATAGGTAGGCACCACCGCAGTGCCTGTTATTCTACCGTGAACCAGTAATGTTCAATGACCGTGTTTCAGTCTGAAGGGCGCTGGGAGCTAGAGTAATTACTGGTCATGTGAGACTTAAAGACGCAGAGAGAGAAGTCGGTGCAGTTGTTATGAGCAGACGTTGTATTTACCATTAGGTTTTAGTCGTCTCGTTATCCTATTAAAAAGCCTATTCATTAAAAAAAATCACACAAAACGCGGCAGCAGGACCGCTCTTACAAAAAACGTATAACTAATATCGCCATTTTGATTCTGTGTATTATGGTGGAGCAATAAAACAATAAATTAAATATGCAAAAAATATTGGTGCTTTAATATATATTTACAAATAAACATTTAGCTCTTAAATATCCATAAAGTAAAAAAAAATACTTTCTAAAATATATTTGCATAAAGTGTATGCATGAACGCATTTCTTGAGTAATTTATTTGTTCAATATCTCTCGGGTTATTGGCGAAACTAATGAGCATAAAATAATGAAGTTAAATACAACTCAATACTAATAAATAAAACAGATGTCTTCATTGTATGTCTGTCACAGGTGCAATTATTAAACTACTGAAGCTACATTTTTTTTTATTTCATAAAAGTGACGGAACGAGCAAAACGTTCACCTGATGGTAAGGGCTACGTCTGCCTATAACAAATGCTGTGTCACGCAGAGAATTTCTGTGCGGCACCACACTGCGCCTGTCACCTGAGACATCAGCTCTTAAATCTCATATACCCAGTGATTACGCTAGCTCTCAGTGCCCTTCAAACCGAAACACAGTAATGTTTGCACACTACTGCTTCACGGCAGGTCATCTGTTTTTATCCCAAGCGGATCCAATAATTGAGCGAAAATACAAATTTCGAGTCTGATTTCATGATACAGGAGAAATCCTAGTGTTGTTTAAAAACGCTGATTAAACTTCCTAATCATTGAAGTCGACTGTAATAAAAATGTAAGGTTGTTTTTCTTACAAAAATCTTTATTAATATCATACCAGGTTGACTTAAGGTATGTATATGTATTTATAAGATAATGAGCTAATGAACCAACGTAAAGACGGACGATACTAACACATCGATTAAACAAGGCAACTGGCACGTGCTAACGAATGTCTATCGTGTGTCGAAACCACCACGAAACCGAAACACATTATCACTTCACTTAAACAGATTTGATCAAGTGACCAAATAGAAATGCAAATATCAAACGGTTCACGCTTACGACACGGATTAAGGCCGCAAATCGCTTGAAACGATCGACACCTTTTTATCGCGATCGTAACGAGCAATGCTGTACCGCTCAAGCCAATTTGGCCTTTCGATAAGCGATTTCGATATTATGTATTTAATGGATTACGGACGCTAAAACAACAGATAATCCTTAAGACAATAGTGGTAAGGTCGGGTGTTGTTAGTGTTTGAATTATCACGATTGAAGAGCTGTGATTGTTTTGAGAGGTGTATATTGATTTGTCCATGCCTACGAGATGCTTTAACACACTCTAATAATCGTAAGCAGTGATCCGGGGTCCGGTGCTAACTTAAGTTGTTTGGAGTTACAATAAAGGTGGATGCACATGTAAGGATACAAATTCATTCATGTGTTTCAACACAGTTTCGTAAGAATACATCACTCAGTATGACATTGGGCATGTTCACTTAAAGACTGCTAACCAAATGGCTCTAAGATTAATATCATAAAAACTATATCGATGCAATATAGTAGATACCGACCGTATTGCGGTCATTGCAACTAGGCCTTCCTTCAGCCGCATTAACTGAACCTCTCTGTTTGAAAGGTTTTAGTATACAGTACATTCTTGAAAGTAACTTAAGGATAATGCCAAAATAAAAAAAAGATCCATTAGAACATCCATATATTAGCAATGATTTAACTATATGTCTAGTGAATCGAATGATTAATCCATAGCCAAGTACGTAAATAAGCCTCTTAGTTTACTTTTATCAATTATTATGTACGAAACTCGCTTACTGCCTTAAATCTTCGAAAATACCAGACCTAATTATTGGTCTTTTGTTCTTATTTAATCTCCTTGTCCATTTCCAGGAATCATCATAGAATATTAATCAGTACGACCGTTGTCATTTACCGTTTCAATGTTAGTTGTTCGTCAAAAGTCGACTGGATGGTAATACTCGATAAGCTTTTTCTATTTAACAATAGAAAATCAATAAACTTTTATTGTAATCCATACTTAATTAAGACTACTTTTTTACGGATTTTATCGCGATAAAATCCGTAAAAAAGTAGTTTTATTTAAATGTGTAATATTCGCGTAAATAAAAGAAAACATTATCCATACTTAATATTATAAGTGCAAAAGTAATTCTCTCTGTCTCTCTGTCCGTCTGTTACCTTTTCACGGCTCAACCGCTGAGTTGATCTTGATGAAAATATATAATTTCGGTGATGTAATTGCTGTTAGCCTTTTTGGCTTTTACAGCTTCATCGGATACTGTGCTCACGAGCCAGGGGCCCGCGTGCCTGGAGGGCCCGCGTGCCTGGAGGCCCGCGTGCCTGGGGGTCCGCGTGCCTGGGGGCCCGAGTGCCTGGGCTTGATGAAAATTGGCACAGAGATAGCCTGCATCCTGCAGACAGACTTAGAATACTTTTTATCCCGGAAAATGAAAAAGTTCCCACGAGATATTTTAAAAAAAAATCTTTATCCAAGCGCACTAAGTCTTGCTAGATTGCCACAAAAGACGATCCTATTATCTATCTAAATGGTCAACATAATAGCACTTGTACTGGTTTAAAAAATATATAAACGTAATATTGCGTAGTTTCTAAAGAAATCTAATTTGAAATCGGAAATATATTTTAGAAGGAAATTGTCCTAAAGAATCATATTATCATCATCATCGTCATTTCAGGCTATTTAAGTCCACTGTGGAACATAGGTCTGCCCCATAAATTGCCACAAGCACGGTCCTGATCCACCTGCATCCATCGACTTTCCGTAAAACCGTGCAGGTCGTCGCTCCATCTAGTGAGTGGCGTCCTACACTGCGTTCGCCGGTAAGAGGTTGGCACTCGAGAACCTTTCTTCCCCAACGTATCGGTAATGACGGTATCCGCAGCAGAACTAAAGTACCGACATAGCCCTAAGGATTAGTAAGCTGAAATGGCAAAGGGCCGGCTGCATAGATCGTAAAACCGATCATATTATGGCATAAAATTAAAACAAAACACAGTTTAATGAGCAGATGAGCCTGATGAGAATCCCAGGTCATCGGCATCATTGAAATTTTTATATTGTCATCGGTCGATAACAAGTATGCAAAATTTCAAATTGTTCGACCGACTGGAAATGGGTGAAGATTTAATTAAGAGATAATATTATTACATTGTTAGTTATACACCAGGGTTGGATTCCTATCCAAGAATCCGTCTAAGTAGGTATCACCCCAGGGCCAGTTATTCTGCCGTGAAGTAGTAGTGTGCAAATATTGTCTGCGTTTCGGTCTGAAGAGCACTGAGAGTTAGTGTAATCACTGGGCACACGAGACTTAAGAACTGACGTCTCAGGGTGACGGGCGCGGTGTGGTGTCGAGCGAGAGAGTGTGTTGAGCTTGTTTCGTCACTTTCTTCAAAAAATAAAAAAATACATTTCAAACTAATAAAAGCGTGTTGAAAAACTCATCGCAAGTGGTACTTATGCATAAGCCCTTACAGCCACCTGATAGTTACGCTAAGTGGAAACTAATTATCATAATCATGAGATCATCGAACAAAAAATTAGTACACTCGTCTTGTTTGACGTTAACAGCGTAGGGGAAGCAGTGAGAGATTTAACTAATAGAGTGAGAACTAATATTAGTGAGAAAGTTACAGTTCATAATTGCTGGGCAACGATGTTATGTCCTATGTTTTTTTAGAATGTTTTGAATCCAGGAAGAGTTCACTGCGCTACCCCTAGTACTTCGAATGTTTTCGAAGTATTTCTTTACCACAAATATACAGGTTTCCTGACCATATTTTTCGTCAACGCTGAGACTGTAGTATATATATCAACTGATACTTTTTTAGAAATAGGTTATATTTAAAAAAAAAAATACACTATTCAGTTTCAATAATGTAGGTTTCATTTAGAACCAGGTGTTACCTAGTAAATATGACCTCCGCAAACCGATGCTAATTCAATTAATATGGTCTTGACGAATTCATTGCGTTAATAAAATTTGCCGAATTGATGGAGATTCTTTATTGTTAGAGGTCTAAGATCATTTATTAGAGTCTCAGGGTGATGGACACAGTGTGGTGTCACACAGAAATTTTCTGAGCGACACATTTGTTATGGGCAAACGTTGCACTTACCATCAGGTGAACGGTTTGCTCGTTTCATCACTTTATCCAATTCCACTAAAGATAAGTATGACATTTATTTTTCTCCAACCTTATTTAGTTTAAGAAAATTCATCACGGACTGGTTATCCTGGTTCTGGTATATAATATTAGGCAGAAATTTACACATAATTGATAATAAATTTTCTATGTAAAATAATTGCCGTGCCGTGTGGCTTAAGAGAATCTACCACCCCATCTCATACCGTGGGTGTCGTAAAAGTCGACCGAGGGAAAATGGAGATGGGAAGCAGCATCTTCCTGGAACACCTGATTAAATAAACTGCGTTTGCCAACCCGCTTACCAAGCGTGGCAGCTAAAGCCAAATCCCCCAAAATGAGAGCTGCAAACTTTTATGGCAATCTATGGGGACATAGGCCATGTTCAGTAGTGGACTAATGATGTATGTAAATATCGTATCTATTTTACTGGTGGTAGGATTCCAATGCAGCAGTCCACCTAGGTTATTCTGCCGTGAAGCAGTAATGTACAAACTTGACTGTGTTTCCGTCTGAAGGGCAATGTGAGCTATCTGATGTCTCAGGATGACGAGCGCTGTGTGTTGCCACATAGAAATGTTTTGTGTGTGGTACAGCATTTGTTATGGGTTGACGTGGACGAACTCAGGCCATCCTCGTACTATGAAATTGGCGAACTCCCAGGGTACCACAACTTACGAAATACCTGCACGAGAATACAATATGATAAATTGAGAAATTATTTCGCTCAGCCTCGATCCATCATTAATAGTTTTCAACAACATGCAAACCAAACGAAAAAGTCAAAACATTTATCTCAGTAACAATTTGACCCTTCGCGGACCACAGAGCAAAGATATCGTATCGAGACGATCGCGTGTACGGACAGTATAAAAAGCGACGCGTGAAATCCGATTTTAAATATTAAACGTTGTTCATTTCGTAACTTGTGTGCTTTGGTGATTGGTGTACAATTGGCTCTAGCAGCGAAATAATTTAATTGCTCACAAAAGAGGTCTATGTTTATAGATGCCACGCTTAAAACTGTTGTTTTAATAATTGTATGAGAATATTCACAGAACTGTTTGACAGACGATTACGGTCGATAACGCGTGGCGAAAAATAACTGGATTTAAAATATTTCAGTGTTACGTAAACTCTTCATACGTATTATGACGGATATGTGTACGCGATGCTTCGCGAACTACTAGACTGTTCATACCTTTACATTAAAAAAAAATGGTACATACATACATTATCCGTGCCTTACTGGTGGCGGTTTAGCCGTGTGGTGGCGGCTCGTAAAAGGCGAGTAAAGAATTAAACTGCACTGTGCACCCAACAGCGCATGGTGGCGATGGGCTCACCACCTATCACACCAACTGCATTATACTGTTTTGGTGAAACGTGGATTGCCATCTCATCCCGTGGGTGTCGTAAAAGTCGACAGAGGGAAAATTAAAACCAAAAGATGGGCTGCGGCATCTTCCTGAAACATCTGAATAAATAAACTGCTGTTACCAACCCGCCTGCCAAGCGTGGCAACTATGGCAAAATCCCCATAAAATGTGAGGGCTGAGGTGATTATGATGATAAGAGAAAATTGCACACACTGGTTCAACGACAAACCCCTAGGTCCCTACCTTCCTTTTTTGTTTTCTCGCTCCGACTGTAAAATATAAAAAATACAAAAAAAAACATTCTGTTTATTTTACCACCACATGCTTATAAACAATTTATGTTAACGAAGAACAGAACAACCTATTTAGAAATTAAAGTAATGATAGAAAATTATTGCATGATATTAAAAAAATAACTTTAAATATTACTACCATTGCCACGTAATGTAATTTGCGATCGCTACCCCGCAATTAAAGTCCGTTCTACATAACACAGCACGTCAAACGGACGCGATACTCCCACAGCTGCGGATCTCCTTGAATTATTTTACTCAACACTTTAACTTATGTAATGAAAGCTTAGTAATGCTTTTAGGAAATTTTCAATCATTACAAAATTGCTAAATATGTTGCATGTGTAGAGTACGCGTGGACAGTATAAATAATATATACAGTCACGCCTTTTTTCCATATAAGAGGTAGGCAGACACCACACCCGTTGCCCACTTTTCGCTGCTTCGGGGAAACGAGATCACTGGTGGTGAACTACGTCGCCGCCGCTTACGGTGGTACGAACCCAAAAATATTTACTTCCCATTAAGTTCCCACGAGCAGTAAAGAAAAAAATAATTATTTAATGTTTAGTTTGCCAAAAATTCTTCATATAGTGACAGCATTGCATTTTATGTCCGTACAACACCTTAGTTGCCTCATACGACTCCTCAGTAGGAAAGAGGTAACTGCTATTCTTTTTAAATTATATAGTATATATTTAATAATCATTTAAAAATTTAATGTCCTCCTGCGGACCTCATCTCGTTTTTGAGAGGTTTTGATGTTTGACACAATCCTGCTGACCCAACATAGGTTTACGTAGTCGTGTTCCTTCACCTCTGAAAACGTGATAAAGCGGCTTTTGAAATTACAAAAAACATTCTAGTGGTGCCGACGCCAGGGATCGAACTCGGGTCACTGGCGTAATAAACAATCATATAGTACTAATTATTTTATATTGGGCTTTAAGATCATAGAAATTTTATAGCACCTTCTAAGGCTGTAAACCTTCGGAGTCACACTTTGATATCTGTTTCAATTTTGTATTACTATATACTCGTACTTATATACTTTTACATTAACACACACTATAATAAATTTATTACCGTGAACATTACCGAATAAACATTACCGTATTTCGGTTTGAAGGGCACTAGCGTGAGCTAGTGTGATCACTGGGCATATCAGTCTTAAAAACTGATGTTTCTAGGCGACGGGTGCAGTGTGGTGTCACACAGAAATGTTCTGGGTGACGGAGCATTTGTTATGGGCAAACGTTGCACTTACCATCAGGTGAACTATTTACTCGTCTCGTCACTTTTGCCAATAAAAAAAAATAGAAACGGAGCTTTGGCAAGATTAAAGTTTTCAAATTTTAATACAATTAACGATAACGTTTCGTTCGTTCTATTAAATTATAGACATTACATATTAAGAAATCTTAACGAAACATTAAAATGATTGGGATCCTATTATAATTAAAATTAAATCAAAAACCAGGCATCCCACCGCAAGGCTTCAAGACACAGTAAGCTCTTTCTGCGTAGATAGAACCAAAAAATAAAAAATAATAATTAAAAGCTGAAGGTACCCCGGGTTAACTATGACAGGACTCAGTCACCTCAGTCCGCCCGTGACCATGGGTGCTGTAAAGCGCTCGGAACGTCGGGTTATAAATAGTTTATATTAAACGCGGTAAAATCCATAAATATAGTTTTATTTAGATGTGTAGTATTCGCCTAAATATAAGAAACCATTTTTAAAATGCTGACTGTACTAACAGTATTCTGTGTAGTAGTGTGTTACCTTGTTTTAAAATCGCTGATGACCTTTCCGTTTAATATTGAAACTAAACAATTATATAATAAAACACATATTTACATAACCACAAATGGTCTGCGAATTGCCACGGGTGGCTTATCGCTACGCATTTATCTTTTAAAAACAATAACCTTTTTGGACTGTGTGAAATTCGAACACACTATCACACCAGTCGATCGTAGATACGTTTTTTTATGGCTTTTGTTAAATACGGATTGACCTAATGCCTCTACAAGATGTGGCGATTTAATTACTGTCTCTATCGTTTTGTTAGTGTTAGACAGAGATTGCCTAAAATTTGGCTTTAGCTCATTCCACTCTGCACATAAAACGAGATAATTATTAGATATAAGGACGTTAAATTTAAATTAATTATTAATTAGAGAATCTCATTATTTTATTATAAGTATGTCTATCATGTCTCCGTCGACGACGTTTATGACATAACGCTATGAATCTATTTAATTGTAATTAATTAAACTACTGGGCATATAATACTTAAGCAATGATGTTCTGGGTGACACAGCATTTAGTATGGACAGACGTTGCACATACCATCAGAGGAACGATTGGCTCGTCTCGTCACTTTCTACTATTAAAAGTATCTACTAATTTATATTGCAATACTAAAGTCCTAGGCATCAGCCTGAAAATGGATTCACATGTAAAGGAAATCTTCCATGGGAAGTGTTGCGAGAAGTTGTTTGGATTATTTTCTGCTGCTGTAAGCCTTCTAAGTCACACTTAGATATCTGAATAAAGTTTTAATTGCTTTATACTTAAATACTTTTACATTAACACACACTATCCATAATCCGTAATAATATTATAAATGCGAAAGTAACTCTATCTGTCCCTCTGTCTGTTTGTTACCTTTTCACGGTTCACCCGCTAAACCGATCTTGACGAAATTTGGCACAGAGATAGCCTGCGTCCTGGAGACGGATATTTCAATGGCTCCAACTTTATGTTTAAAAGACCTTTATCCACGCGGGCGAAGTCGCGGGCATTAGCTAGTAATAAATAAATCTAAAAACAGGCTGATCGTCGACGACCAAGTTCTATCTGATCGGCTTGACCCACTGGCTTTGCGAAGAGATGTTGCATCCCTTTGCATTTTTTATAAGATCTTACCACGGGGAGTGTTCCGAAGAATGTTCGGATAATCTCCAGCCGATGAATTTTCACCATCGCACATTGCGGCACAGCGCGAAATTCATAGTCACCACTGATGGTTGGCCATCAGCCCACAAGTGAGTTTTTCGGCAAATTTTCCGCCTCGCACAAGCACCTTATGGAATCTGCTGCCGCCAGCGGTTTTTCCGGACCGACACGACTTAGGGACCTTCAAGAAAAGAGCCTATTCCCTCCTCAAAGGCCGGCAACGCTTCTGCTATTCCTCTGGTATTGTAGATGTTCATGGGCGGCGGTGATCACTTACCATCAGGTGAGCCGCTTGCTCGTTTGCCTCCTCTAACATAAAAAAAAAGACTCGGCGGTTGATCGACAGTCAACGAGAACGTTTCATTCGTTCTATTAAATGATATAGTTAATATATATATTAATTAAATACTTCCATCTCACATTGCGGCACAGCACAAAATTTCATCAGCACCACCTGGACGACTGGCATTCCACCACTGTGCCCTTTGCCAATAATTTTCTGCCACGCGCAACTATTTTGTGACTCTGCTGTCGCCAGCAATATTTCCGGACCGACACGACCTGCAAGAAAAGAGTCTACTACTTTTTCAAAGGCCGGCAACGCACCTAGAATTCCCTGAGATTCCTGAGACCTCAGTTCTTAAGTCTCATAAACCGAAACACAGTAATGATTGCACACTACTGTTTCACGGCAGAATAACTGACATTGAGGTAGGTACCTACTGCTTCACGGCAGAATCAGGTTAGCCGTTTGTTGGTTTTTCTTTGAAAAAAATATCCGTAGTGTGTGTGAAGTGAACTATTGCGATAGATATTCGGAAGTTGTCCGCCTACGTACGAACCACACCATGGCCAGTGATTCTGCCATCAAGCAGTTGTGTGCAAACATTACTGTGTTACGGTCTAAAGAGGTCTGTTAGCTAGTGTAATTATATGAGATTTAAGAGCACTTACCATCGGGTGAACGATTCTCTCGTCCCGACACTTTTTTACCATAAAAAGTGTCATTTAATTTTTTTTTGTGCAATCCTTTCATTTGTATATTGATCTATCATCATCATCATCATCATTTCAGCTTATTACTAGTTTACTGCTAAACATAAGCCTCCACAATAGATTGCCACCAAAGTTTGTACCTCTCATTTTATTGGGATTTGGTCTTAGTCGCCACGTTTGGCGGGCGAGTTGACGACCGCAGCTTATTATTATATGCTATTTATATATATTTAAAGATATAATGTCATTAGTGAAAGTAATTCTGAACGAAAAACACTCTCGTTGTTAATGTTAAATGTCAAAATCAACACGCGAACATTAGTCACGTCGCCCCGAAGCTTCGTTCGCTTTCGTAAATCGAGCGGTCGCGTAAAAGTGGGTGTTAGCACAATCGATCCGGAAACGTTCGTATAGGTAACGTGTAGCGCTAAATGGTGTTCCAATGTGGGCCCGCAACGCTTACCACAAAAACAGGACAGTCCGTGATTTTTTTTTAATACGTATACGGACATTAGATTCGCCTGTCGGAGAGTAGTGAGTCCTGGACGTGTTATTTTAAACTTGAAATGTTTTTCCAGTTCTTTTATCATGTTATTAAATCAATATTAAACTGTATTTTTTACCATTTTAGCAAAAAGCTTAAAATGGCTGATACATGTTACTAATCTCTCATCCAATCAAATTAGATCCCAATCATTGTAGTCTTTAAATCTCAGTTTTTTTTTCTTAACAAACAAATGTACAGATGATGTTAGTAAATATTTAAAAAAAAAACAAAAAAAAGTAAATGCACATTATTACTATGAGTTAATACCATATATTAAGTATTATGAGTAGTACATTACTAGTTTCACAGTAAGTTCACAAGTTTTTTATTTTTGTCAAGACTCTTTCCTAGATTATTAAATATGTTTTTTTTTATTAATTTCCTTTTTATAACAAAAGGGAGAGTTAGCAAACAATTGTTATATCAGTAAGTAAGTAAAGTAAGAGCCTATAAATGTCTCACTACTCTGAGCACAGGCCTCCCCTCATTTCTGAGAGGGTTTTGGAGACGGGAATAGTCCGCCACGCTGCTCCAATGCGCGTTGGCGGACTTCACATGTCCAAGAAATATTTCTATTCCTCGGACATGCAGGTTTTTTCACAATGTTTTCCTTCAGCGCTGAGCACGTGGTAAATCAGCACTTAAAATTGTAGAATAATTTCAGAGGTGCTGGCACCGGGGATCGAACGCCGGGTACTCGCGTAATATGAAATTAAAAGCGAGCACTCGGCCCTGAGCTACCACGGCAAAGACACTTATTAGTTTTGATCAATCCATACTAATATTATAAATGCGAAAGTAACTCTCTCTGTCCCTCTGGCTGTTTGTTATATTTTCACGGTTCAACCGCTGAACCGATCTCGACGAAATTCGGCACATGCATTCAGCTTGCATTCTGGGGACGGACATAGGATACTTTTTATCCCTGTAAATCAACTAGTTCCGACGGGATATTTAAAAAAAATCTATACCTACGCGGACAAAGTCGCGGGCAACAGCTAGTATTCTATAACTTCAGAAATATACATATTTTTATTTTGTTTTACTTATTCTGACTTCATTTTTGATTTGATACACACACACAGACGCGTGCACTTTAGAAATACTCTGTAAAAATTCAGTTAACGATTCGATGTTTGATTTTGTCCATTCTCCTTGCCTTACTTGATGGTCAACACAGGAGCTGAGTGTGGCGTGTGGCGACCAACAAAAGCCGCTAATTCGTCCGCTATCAATCCCCGGGCCTCATCTGGACCTGCTAATTTAGAAACTCACTGACTTTCGCCGCGTTGTGTTTGTGAGATCATTATCGGTCATTTTGTATAGACCGATACAATGTTTGCTGGGGGACTGGTTTTGTTATTATAGTTACTAGTATTTGAGGATTAATCCATACACACATTACTGGCATTTTGTACCTTAGCTGCTTGTATAACTGACTAACAAATCACGGGGTGTGAGTTGGAATCTCAGCCAATGCGAATACTTTGTAAGTTACATAATCAATCGTGTTTAACGTTAGGAAGCGTTCAGTCTCTGAGATTGTATATAAAAAAATCTTATCGTAGTGCTTTTCAAGATGCGAGAAATTGAGTGACAATGTATTTTAGACACGACACTACGATCAAGTTATTTACTCTTACATTTTACATACTATTTATCATATACTGTGTATGTTATGATATATACTGTGAATCGGTTAACAACTTCGCTGTGATTGTTAACGACCAAAAAGATATTCATCATCAAAATCATCATCATCATCATGTCAGCACATAACGAGGCCTCCCCCATAGCATCATAGTCCAGCTGCATCCATCGACTTCCTGCAGTACCGTGCATGTCATCGCTTCATCTAGTGTACATCCCTATTATCAAAGTACATAAGTAAATGTTACAACTTCAGCGGTAAGGAGAAATAACTTTACGCTTATAACCTACGTACAGGCAAAGTTCTAAAGTGTAACCTTCCTTCTCCTTAGCTCGTTAAAAACGGTGGTGAAATACCATTTAACTTTTCTCCGTGCTTAAAGCAACTCAGTACACGAGACAGAAGTGAATCTTCTTATATTTATACTGAAACTTTTTAAAAATAAAAATATATAAACATAAATATTATAACTAAAATATTACTGACTATAAAATAACTGCTCAGTATATAAGCTATAACTAATGAATCAATAAATGTCATTATCATCGTCATTTCAGTCTATTTAGTACACTACCGCCCCCGCAGATTACTTCAAAAGTTTGTAGCTCTCATTTTGGGGGGGTTGTTCCATAGTTGCCACGCTTGGCAGGTGGTTTGGCAACCGCAGTTTATTTATTCAGATGTTCCAGGAAGATGCTCCTGCCGATCTCCTGGTTTTTATTTTCGTCTGTCGATTTTTACGACACATACGTGATGAGATGTGGTGGAAGATTCTTTTAAGCCGCTACCATACGGCAAAATAATAGTTGAATAAATATCAATTATTAACTAAAACGAGACTAGCCACGTATAACGCATGGTTCTCCCTTTTTCTCTATCTGCCCGTTTTTCTTTCCCGTTCTTTTAGCGTCTGAAAAAACGTTTGAATTTGAAACTAAAATTCTAAATCGAATTCGAATTTTTAGTTTAAAAAAAATTAAATTTAATTATTTAATAGGACTCTATGATATATACATAATCTTACCGTACAAATTTAATCTGACTTAAAATCATTAATTTTCCTCTTCTTTTCCAGATATTACTTATCATATATTGTTAACACGACAAACTTTACTTTTACATCTGTTGATTACATTATCTTATTTCTTCACTACCACCCATTACCATAGCAACACGCCACCACAGTCCGTCCTTTTAACGGAGCCATAACTCAAAAACGTCTTTTGTGCGATGATTTTTGTGCTAACCGTATTCAATGCGCCGGCGCATTGTGAACAAGTATTAACACAGCACTTAAGCTGTTAGAGCCTCGGTAAAAGAGGCGTGTGGGTATTCGGACCAATGTTTTGAACCAATGTTGGTCGTGTTCTTCAGGGGTAATATTATAAATATCAAACAAATTAAAACCAACGTCAGGTATTATTCATTTTTAATTTTCATTTTATTCGAGTCACATAGCAGATAGCAACTGTAACACATAAACGTCTCAACGAGGACCACACTGTCCTAAAATATATGACGCTGTCATGTATCATATTTATTTTATTTCATTTTAATGGGAGAAAGTGTCGAGCCGAGCAAATCATTCACCTCATGGTAAGTCGTATGCAGTTCCATTTTAACCCTAAATCCACGCGGGGCACGAGCTCAGAGCCTCCAGCCAGATGAGGGCCCCGCAATGCCGTGATTTACCCTATGTATTTTGTATCTCATAATCAATTTAAAAAAGAGAAATGGGTTTCTTAGTGCAACGCATAATTCACAACGCATAAGTGAATTAGCCCCAAACTGCGTGCCCTAGCAAGGCCTAAAACCGCCCTGTTCGTATGCCCAAAACGAATGCTGTGTGACCACAGTGCGCTCGGTACCATTAATCATCAGTTTGTTAAGTCTCATATGTCTCATATAAATATTATTACACTTGCTATCAGTGTCCTTTAAACTGAAACACAGTAATGTTTGCGCACTGCTATTTTACGGGCATAATAACTGGCACTGCTTTGTAACCTACACGTATTTCATAGGAATCGTACCACCAGTGAAGTAGATAAAGAAAAAAAAAATCCCAATTACTGATTAATTAGCTACATACTTATTCATCATCTTGAACAACATGAGTGTTGATATCGCATTGGATGGAATCGGCCAGGAGGAAGACAGTTTATAAAGCATTGATCGCCTACGCACCTACAGAGCAAGGTGGACCATCATTTTCATCTTCACATATCGGTTGGATGAGCGATAAGATCGGAAAAATGTTCTGATCTCGACTTGTTTATTGCGATATAATAGGTTGCGTGTCATTCCCATTTTCAAAAAGTAAGATTATCTACGATAGCGATAATTTTTTTTAACCATTTTTAGTAAATATTGACAAACTGTCAAAAAAGATCTTGTTAAAAGTTGTTAAAAGCGAGCAATCGAGAATCTTCCAAAATTCAACGCGAATCTGTAACACAATATAATCGAAATTTCATGCTATTTTTAAATATTACTATCGAAAGTGACCTTTAGTTATTTGTTCACGAAATCGACCCGGTGAACGGGTTTTTTTATACGAAAAACATCTTTTTTATTGTTATCGAGATCAAGGATCGTTTTCCTAAAAACTTATGAAATCAGAACAAATGTTAAAACTAGTTTATAATTGATTGTAATTGTTTGGATTAATTACGAAGTATCGCAAGGATCCGTGAAGACAACACTTCGAACATTGAAGAACGAATTTCGTACATTCAAGCATCCTTCGATAGTTTTAAAAACATATTAAAAAATTTCGAACAAGTTGATAACTCGTTATTGTAATCCTCTTTTAAAAATAAAAATAGCTTTTCATTATTTAATCCTGTCATTACTTACTCGTGTTAACAAAACAAATGAATAAAACCCAGTTTTAATTCCTAAGTCAATAAATCAATCAGCCACAAGTCTATGACAAAAACAACTTGGTTTTGTTTGAAAGAAAAGAACAGTTAGAAATAAGCTGTAGTATGAATGTATTTATCTCGAAATGAGTCTTTTCTCTTGTTCGAACTGCCAAAAACCCTCGACGATTACTTCAGATTAACAAATACAGGTATATTTCACGGAACAAACAAATATTATTAACAGGAGTACCCGAGTTGAAGTTGACATAAACTTTAAAAAAAAGTAACAGCTTTTAAATCTCGGTGCTGGGCACAGGCCTCCACTAAATATGTAGATTATATTTATTGAATGTTATATTGTGTGTCCATCGATTATAAATATATTTTTACTTCCAGGTACTATACCCTCTTTAAACTTTTAAACGTCTTGAAACGGGTACGCCGTTTCCCACTTTTTCAAAAGGTAAGTTGATGTACTAGTTTTGTTTTACAATATTGACTTTTTTCTGTCAAATGATTTTAATTTGCCGATTCTTTTTTGTTTTAACATATTTCTTTTTTGTTTATGGTCGGGAGGGATGGACACGTTACGGGAGAAATCTCTGACACTTTGATTACTCCTGTATCGTCACTGCGTTTTACAGACATACGAGTACATACATATATAAACACCTAGCCTCGGAACAACTATCTATGAGTCGTCGTCGTCGTCGTTTCAGCCTATCAATAGTCCACTGCTGAACATAGGCCTCCCCCATAGATTGCCACAAAATGTTTGTAGCTCTCGTTTCGGGGGGATTATGCCATAGTTGCCACGCTTGGCAGACGGGTTGGCAACCCCAGTTTATTAATTTAGATGTTCGAGCAAGATGCTGCTGCCCATCTCCTGGATTTCATTTTCCCTCTGTCGACTTTTGCGACACCCACGGGATGAGATGTGTAGATTCTCTTACCGCTACCACATGGCCACGGCTATGAGTGATCCCAATATATGTTCCGGGCGGGAATCAAGCTTGAGACCTACAGCGTAGAAACCAATCGCTTACCCATTGGACCAACCGTGACAGCAAATTTATCATAAGCCTTTCCACGCACCATTAACGTACATACATACATGTGGTCACACCTTTTCCCATATATGAGGTAGGCAGAGGTAGCCTGCATATGGATTTGGACTGTAAATCAAATTTCGCAGAGCTAACCAAAAATTTATCGATTATTTATCCGATGCGATTTTCTAAAACTGGTTTAATATTTTTCTTAATTTGCTGTTAACAAACTTTATGTTCTAAATTTATAAAAATGACTGTAATTATTTCTCTATTGTTTTTATTTAAAGTGGGTGGAACTTCACTCGAGCGAGCTTGAATTGACCCGAGGTCACTCGCATGCCATAGCAAAGGCACTCCAACACCTCCGTAGAATTATAACACAATTGTTTTCTGTTCGAAACGATCTCAGCCTGTTTTTTTTTTTATTTCTTACCCTACCGACATTCCTCTCGGATGTTTGAAGCAATACTTTTTTTACGATTGTCCGACATAACGTTCGGAAATCGATATTGCTTGATTGCAATCGAACGAGGTGTGAAGCGTTGTGGACACGTTCCGAATCGTTTCCCGTTACGTCATCCGTTTCTCGATTTGATGTCCGAGCTATATGGTCTTCGATCAATAAAATTGTCTATTTCCCAATTAAACGTAATAGCGTATGTTGTTTATATGGCGATAAATCTTTCAACATGACCATTTAAAGCTCATGTACACTATAACACTTTGACGACCATAAACCAAACAGTAAAAAAATATTGTATATTCAATTTATTATCTGTGACGTCGTCGGAATGTTCTTGGCGCGTAAACTGCCTATCTGCTCGGGTATAAAAAAGACGTAAGGGTTTTTAAATCGAGCATTCATCATTTACTCCCGTAATTAAATAATGGTTAAACAACAATCAAGATATAATTGTATACAATTGCTATGGACCCGAGGCTAATCATAATTTAATATCTGTATTACAAATAAAAGATATAAAATATCTCCTATCCTTAACGGGAGATGGATGTGGCTTGAGCGCGGTATTATGCTAATTACAAACGTGGTTCTCTTTCTAAGTTACGTAACTAATTTATTTGTTTGTGGACAAACGCAAAGTGTGATATACATACAAATTTTATTCGAAGACTAGCTATGCCTCGCGATTTCACCTGCGTAAAGCAGCCGACCCCGATCGAAGATATCCTGAGATGGTATCTATGAGTATAAGAATCCTCCAAAAAAATATTATTGGTTTTGGGGTCTGTTTGTGTCGGTCCCCGTGTCTCTGACACTATGATGCATATTTTAGATTAGATCTTATCAGCGTTACACCGGGCACGAGTAGGTTAGTACAAGTGAGAGACTGTGCTTGTGCGTATATTTGTCGCACTACACTATCTCCTACGCAGCTGACAGTTTCCGACAGTATTTGGAAGTAGTCGCCGTTGTCGAATATCAGGAGGACATCATAATACTGATGAAAGTGATGATCACTTACCAAAGTGTTGAACGAATATCTGCTTAATAAGTGTCAGTATACTGGATAAGATTAACGAAAAGAACGTCATATGATAATCAATCGTCACTTTCGTTAACCATAACCAGTATGAAAACAATTATTTGACAGATATTCGTTCAACACTTTTATTAGTGATCTTCACTTTGGATACGCAATGGCCCTGCAGATGCGTGTGTTAGTTAACTATAATCAATACTAATATTATAAATGCGAAAGCAACTCTCTCTGTTCCTCTGTCTGTTTGTTACCTTTCTACGGGCATAGGATATTTTTTAACCCGGTAATTTAGAAACCTATATTCACGCGGTCGAAGTCGCGGCCATCAGCTAGTATTTCCATATGCCTGACTAAAACATTCACTTCCATGTTAAAAGACCTGGCTCAGCGCGGTCCATAACGTCGCTGTTTGTTCTCGATTACCGCCGATTAAATTATTTTAATTACAATTTTACCTAAACGCGTCTCGCGGACATCTGAGTTTCGATGTTCGACTTTTTATTGCCTCTAATCGTAATAAAAGGGAATAAAAGCCCATTAAGCCGATACTCGAAATTGAATACTGCTTTTGTGTCGCCATTAGTGATGTTGGTTTATTATCAATTACATAATTGGTCGAGTTTTAAGTTTTTATTTGGTTTGAAATTTATTTGTGTGCTTTAAATGTTACGGTTTCATTCATTGAGGAAAGTTATGGAGAAAAACTTGAAATTCGGAATTATCCTTAAGTGGTATGCTGTGAGTTGGCGGGATGGCATGCGATGGCAAAGTTACAAAATTTCCTATGCTGGAATCCTAGCACCAGTAGACCTCCAATCTATGAGATATATCGCCACTGGAAAACCAAAGAGTTTCCACAGTGTTTTTAAAAAACCCTTAACCCACGCGGACGTGGTCACTAGCTTCAACTAACGTTAACGTTATATTGCTCTCGTTAGTTCTGAGCGTAACTAATTTGAGAACACCATTAAAAAAGGTAGAGTCGTCAGTATCAAATGGCATGTGTATTTAATAGAAGAGATTACTATCATTAGTTGACTTAATATCAGCAGAGCTAATACACACATACTTCTAAACATAGAGTCAGGCTGCAATACTGTAATACTTGCGAGTATCATAATAATGAAGACAGCTTGAAAGATCTCACCTTACGATTAATATGCAACATAATCTCTACATTTCAGTATCAAAGGTCGATTTACAAAAATGACATGGCGAATGTCCAATACAAAAGGGAGAAAGAACATACGCTTCTTCTTAAGTGCAAAAGAGACGGCAGACAAGTCGTGCAGATAGCTCGGGGCGCCGCAAACGATAATATTGCACCTCGGATCTAGCTTGATTCTACTAGACACAAATGTAATTGTTAATGAAGACCCTTATTTTTATGGGCATAAGTCCGAAATTGTAAATTACTAAATTTTATCATATTATGTTCTGAAATGAATTACGCTACGAAATTTTATTTTATAATATTACGAAAGAAATATTATTTACTGATTTCGCAATGCCTGGATATCGATATGTGTAATATTGAATATCGATTTAATATTTCGGGTATTAATGTTAACACTCTTACGACACTTAAAGAAAAAATGCGTAGAATTAAGTATGTATGCTATCGAAAATCATTATTTTTTACAAATTAAAACAATTAATTCACGAACAAATTGTTGGTTTTCTGGTCTGTTGTGATTGTCTCTTTGTCTCTAATCTTATCCTAGCCCAGCACTGATCTTAACGCATGTATGCTAAATCGGCTGCAGGTAGGCTAGGATAAGTGAGTACACCTGTGGGACTGTTTTATGTCCTGCGTAGTGGATTACTTTCGGCGGGATTTAGAAGATATCAACATGGTCTTTTATGGGCAGTAGGAAATATTCATCATTATGACAGGCTCAATTTTTTCTTAATAATTTATATAAAATAGAAAAATATGTCATACAAAACACATCAATATGAGAAACCCTACAAAATATTTATACCTAATCCTTTTTTTGTTATTGCAGTAACTTATATATGTCTTTTGTCAATATGTCGGGTCGGTCAACAGCGTTTATATAGATAAGATCTTGATTGGTTTGAATTCAACACATAGCTTCATAAGCACCAGAATGTATAATAAATGTAAAAAAGTGACGGCTCGCGTGAATGTGCTGTCGAAATCGATGCAACAGGTGTGGAAACAGAGTTTACCTATTGAAACATTTAACTATAATTAATTGATATTAATATATTCATATGCGCATATGTAAATTAAAATAAAAAAAAAAACATTAATTAATCTGTACACGGAATCTTATTATCTGTTAGACTTATCAAAATACGACCACCCAAGCTTTTTTTATGGCATTTCAATTTAAATGTATGAAGTACCACTAATTTCAACCAGATGGCGTTCTGCTCGGACATAAAAGAAGCGACGTACATTTTTAATGTCTTTTTGTGTCTAGTTTTAATTTCGTCGACTCGGATGGTGCTGGGAGATTGATGACACCATATATGGTATGGTGATAGTTGTTACAATTATGTGTGTTTTCGCATGTGCAATTTATGGGACGGAGAATTACTAATGTGGAGCATATTTAACTAAATTAAATAGATAAATTTCGTAAAAGGCATCTAATAAAATAAATTAACCACTGCAGCTACCAGTCATTTTATTGCAGTTCCTGAATGTAGCAAACGTAGAAAATATATAACTAGTACCCTTTCAATAATAGTAAAGTTTCAGCCTATAAATGTCCCACTACTGAGCACAGGCCTCCTCTCATTTCTGAGAGGGTTTTGGAGCTAGGAAGAATCCGCCACGCTGCTCCAATGCGGGTTGGCGGACTTCACATGTCTTCGAAATATTTCTTATTCCTCAGACATGCAGGTTTCCTCACGATGTTTTCCTTCACCGCGTGGTAAATCAGCACTTTAAATTGCAATTAACAATTTTAGTGGTGCCGGCACCGGGAATCGAACCCAGGTCACTCGCGTACTATGAAATTTAAAACGAGCGCCTAGCCCCTGAGCTACGAAGGCTCCTCAATAATAGTGCAATCTATGAAATCGGCTATTGCCTACCAGGTTGTAGCGAGCTTAAACGACGTGACTTTTAGAGCAGCCCCTCCAATATACCTAATTGTTAGCAATAGAAGATCTATTGTAGTATCCATTTATAGATTTAGTGGAAAGGATAATTCACGTGGTAACCCTTTGCCGGCAGACCATTAAATGGTATGGCCCTGGGGTGGTAGCTATCTAGACGGATTCCTGCATAGGAATCCTACCACCAGTGGCGGTCGATACCAAGTTAATAAAGAAATCCCACTACCAAGAAGAAGATGCCGATGAAAGATTGATTACTAGTGACTTCTGTTTACTTATATAAAATATATATTGTATTGTAAATTATTTATGAAATATTTGTTAGAAATATTATATGATATTATTATAGTGACTAGCCCATTATATTCTCTATATTGGCAGAATTTTAATACCACGTACGCAGTGGTGAAGTGAATCTTGAGGGAACCTGCATATCTGCGGAATAAAAATATTTCTAGGACATGTGAAGTCCGCCAAACCGCGTCGGAGCGGCGTGGCGGACTCAAATCGGCTCTAAAAACCCTCTCAGAAATGAGAGAAGGCAGTGTCACTTTTTCTTTTAATAATTACGATTATTTGAACAAAAAAAAAACATAGTAGCCTCTTTAAATGTTGTTGACACAAGTTCGCTTCTAAACTACGAGTATAACAAGAAAATGACCTGGCACAATACAAAACGTAACACTCAACAAATTGTTGAATACAGAAAATCAAATCGAGTGGTATGAGTAATACACTGGATAACCGACGCTTCTCACGATGAACCGCCTACGCGCAACAACAAACCGACTTCATAAAGATACAGTAAACCCATGGCTTGAACTAAGTAAACTGTCGTATTATTTCCGCACTGTTTTATTTGTTCATGTGCATATTATAATGTTGTATTACGTAAATGTAAATGTGGGTAAAAATCCATGGCATAGAATAATGTTGTTTGTAGTTACGAATGAAGTTATTCTGCCGTGAAGCAGTAATTTGCCGTGTGGTAGCGGCTTTGCCGTGTGGTAGCGGCTTAAGAGAATCTACCACCCCATCTCGTCCCGTGGGTGTCGTAAAAGTCGACAGAGGGAAAATTAAAAGCGGAAGATGGGCAGCAGCATCTTCCTGGAACATCATAATAAATAAACTGCGGTTGCCAACCCGCCTGCCAAGCGTGGCAACTATGGCAAAATCCCCCCAAAATGAGAGCTACAAACTTTTGTTGCAAACTATGGGGGAGGCCTATGTTCAGCAGTGGACTAATGGTAGGCTGATATGGTGGTGGTGGTGGTGGAAGCAGTAATGTGCAATGTGCACACATGACTGTCATTATCATCACTGGTGTGTAAACGAGCTAGTGCTGTTTTTATCTAAACAGACTTTGACAGTTCTTCCATGCGAAATCGGGACAGGTCAGCTAGTATCATCATCATTTCAGCCCATCACTAGTCAACTGCTGAACATAGGCCACCCCTATAGAATGCCGCAAAAGTTTGTAGCCTTATTTTTTATATTTTGCCATAGTTGCCACGCTTGGCAGACGGGTTGGCAACTGCAGTTCATTATCACTTGTCCACTGCTGAATCTGTAGGGGAATGCTGAATCTGTAGGGCAATCAATGGAAGAGATGGGGTGGTAGATTCTTTAAATCCTCCATGGCTCATACAATATAAGATAAGACTTCAGAACTAATGTTTCTGATTGATATCTGATTAATGAACATTTGCATTTGACATTGCACTTACCATCAGGTGAACGTTTTGCTCGACTCACTTTAAATATATAAGAAAAGAATTGTTCTCCTAGCTTATTTTGGCAAAGGCAACACTGATTAATAGTTGGAAGTTTGCTACATACGCTAACACGTCATACCTGTTGTTATAAATTTTACAAAGGGTGATGACTGGACATTTCTACGTGGCATCACACTGCGCCCGTCACCATCAGACATCAGTTCTTAAGTCTCATATGCACAGCAATTACACTAGCTCTCAGTGCCCTTCTGACCAATACACAGTAATGTGCACACTACTGCTTCACGACAGAATAACTGGCTCTGCAGTAATACGTACCTAGGCGTATTCCTGCATAGGGGTCCTACCACCACCTAATTTCTTCGTGATGTTTCAAAAGGTTCTTGATTCATATGAATTCTATACGACCAGTTGCAGAACCGTATTACATATTAAAACAGAATGGCATTCCTTAAATACATATTCAGTTACATTAAGCCAAGTTGACCAAGCTTTGATAGGCATATTTTAATTGCCATGTAAGATCGAAACAAGTTTAATATCGCCCACGTTCGGATCTTTGTTGTTTTTATCTTCGAGTAGCATCTAACCGTCTACTTATATATAGACGAGATATGTAGACTTTATAGTTGTTCACAGAAAAAAGAGCATATTCGACGAAATAAAACTCGAGTAAATAATAAAATTTTAATCTTTATGACATTCTTACAATTACACAATTAAAAACACTATTATCTTTATGATCAATTACAATCTAATATATAATTTATTTCACTAGAGCACTGTGATGAAATGCCTCTTAAGTATCCCCTTCTCGGCACTTTACCCTGGTATTCTATGATAACGTGGTGCTTCGCTGGTCGTTCCGGACCGGTTGTCGCACCATAAGACCGCGTGGCTCAGTGGACTTGTAACTGATTTCTACGCCATGAGTCCTCGGTTCTAACCTCAGCAGGAGCTAACGTTTTTTGCAGAAACACAAATTTTTGGTTTCCGGGTCTAGTTGTTTTTATTATTGGATAGTGTCGAAACGAGCACCTGATGTAAAGTGCTACGTCTACCCATATTAAATGCAATGTATCCCAGAAAATTTCTGTGTGACACTACAATGCGCCCGTCACCCAGAGACATCGATCCTTAAGTCTCATATGGCCAATGATTACGCTACCTCACAGTGTCCTTTCAAACTGAAACAGTAATGTTTGCACACTACTGCTTCAAGGCAGAATAACTGGCCCTGGGTTGGTACCTACCTAGACGGATTCCTACATAGGAATCCTACCACCAGTTGTGTAGTCCATTTGAAACGTATGTCTGTAATCCCTGTAAACCCGTACGTAAGAAATCCTACTGTTGAGCATTTTCAATTCCTTTCAGATATGAAAAAACTATAAAATTCCGCGATTATGCTTCCATGTTAACATATTTTAATTTAAAACATCAAAATATGACTTTACTATCGTCATAATCAGTAACCGGGCTATTAACTAACTAATTGAATAGTTATAGCTATGTTTGAGGCAATAAAATCATCTGAATATGCAAATTAGGATCTAATGTGGATTCTTTTTATCAGGCGACGACATTAAATGTTGATATGAGAGGATATCGTGTGCGGATCGTGAATAGTATGCGCCGCTCAGAGATCACGAACATGGCGGACGTACGGTTGGCAATACTGTGTTTTGAAAATATAGAGGCAGCGAAAAACATTAAAATTACATAAGCAAAAGTAAATTATTTCACGCCCGAAAATAAATTACAATATTAATATTTAAAAAAAATATGACTCCCGAACGCTTTCTAGTTCTTCCATCGCTTACTTTATAAATCAGTCATCATCAAGAAACCTTATTTAAAATTCAGTTAAAACGCTTTCATTAGCATTATCGACAATAAAAGGAAAATAATGTAATTGGGAGACTTTCAAACTGTTATATCACCATCCGCCTGAAAGTAGTCCACAGTAGTCCATGGAGAGGTCTCCGTATTCACCATGCTTGGCAAGTGAGTCGACGATCGCAGCAGAAGACGAGCAAAATTTAACCTGATGGTAAGTGCAACGTCTGCCCATAACAAATGCAATGTCATCTAGAACATCTCTGTGTGACCCCACACTGCGCCCGTGAGCCTGAGACATTAATTCTTTAGTCTCGTATACCTAGTAATTACATTAGCTGTCAGTGACATTTAGAACGAAACACAGCAATATTTGCACAGTACTGCGGTGGTACCAACCTATGGATTCCTGCATAGGAATTCTACCACCAGTAATCATTGTTTTTCTGATGACAATAAATAATTTTAAAATTCGTACTCCTTTGCCGACCGTACACAAAAGAACAGTTATTTAAGTCAACAATAACGCCTAAGTAGTCCCAGAAGTCTCAATTACATTGGTTTAGATTCCCATAAGCCGCATTAGACGTGTGTTCTCTTCGTGGCCCATTACGGGCCCCACGAATCGCTTCAAGCGCGGCTTTCCCAGCTCTGTGCCCCACACTGGCTTCACGTACAATTGCACGAGGGTGTCGGCAGCTTATTATGTAGCTTCGAGTACCGCTGGGAGTGTTGAGAGCTTTGTCTAATGACTGTGATCCTAGGTCATAATCATAGTTAGTGTTCTTCGTCTTATATATGGTTATATATTAAGTACAAAACTAATATGTTATGCTATGGTAAAGGTGTTGTTAATTATTTCATACTATTTTAGGGGCGTTAGCCTTTTACAGATTCGCATAAATAATAATTTAATTGGTTTCTTATGGCTCATATTAAGTACAGAACTGCAGTTAGCACTTCTGTACCTAATTGCCTTGCGAGATACAAAAAAAATTAAACAGAACTTGGTAGCCTATTAAAAATTCTTATATGTAGCACAATTTGTAACGGTAATACAAGTAAAGATAGATAAATATTAATAGGATGCGCATGCGCATAGAGCACTGTAGTAAAGATCAGATCAGCCTATAAATATGGGACGTTATTTGACCGTCGATGTAGATGATAGCTATCGAGTGCGAGCTTTTCATTTCTTTCGTATTTTCTGTGCTTTTTTAATTTAAAAAAAACTTGTATAAAGCCAGTACGTATTATTCAAAAATGGACATGATGAAAAACAACAGACTTCTTCTAACAGAAATTTTATGAAACAATTGATGAATGAGCAATTCTCAAGATGATTAAAAAATTATATTCGATATAATTATAGCCGTGTGGTGGCGGCTCGTTAAAAGAATACTACCACTCCATCTCATCCAATGGATCTCGTAAAAGGCGAGTAATGAATTAAACTGCACTGTGCACCCAACAGCGCATGGTGGCGATGGGCTCACCACCTATCACACCAAGTGCATTATATTGTTTTGGTGAAACGTGGATTGTGGCAGTCATCTGTTTTTGCAGTGAGTGCCCAGTCTCTGACTACCCTTTATGGGATACAGTCGTGATCTTATGTATGTTAAAAAATTAAATCAACCTAAACCTTCACGATTCTTTGAAACCCTTCAAAAGTATTAAAGAAAAAAAGCAAAAACAAATTCTAATTCTAGAAACTAAGGCCTAGTTTATATCGCCGGGTCGAAACCGCCCGCTGCGCGCGTTACCAGTACGGTACGAAAAATAAAATATCAATTTTTAAAATAATAAAATCTTAGAGCCGACGCGGCGTCACCAGCACAAAGTTAACGAGTACAATGCCAAATATAAATCACATTGGAATTTCACCTCTATCACATAAACATGAAGGTGATATGTTAATTTGCCGTGAGTAAATATAAGATGGCTACACCGCATGGTATCGCATAAATTCGAATAAAAACGTCAAAAATGAATTCTCGAGATTGTAATCGCAATAAACTTAATAATATCGCGATGAAATTTGAAATAAATATAAATGAATGTGACGCCCATTAAGAATTAGTGCAGAGACGTTTTGTGTTTTGGTCCTTTTTTCATCGCACCAGGCTACGGGCACTAGTGAAGATCTGTGTCCTTTGGACTTATCGGGTCATCATAAGGGTTCCATAGAATTGAAATAGTGAAAATTATTTATTGTATGTGTTTCTTCTAAATAACTGAAATATTATATCAGGCGATATTAATTAGGCCTTAACAAATCATAAGAGAAAAAATATTAAGAGGAGAACGAAAAAGTAATAATTGAATTAAAGTTATGGAAGTCGTTTAACTTAGTAGTTTTGGTTCCCAGCGGAATTCAATGTGGTGTATGTATCTATAAATATTAATACTCGGGTCAAGAAATAAGGTCTTGAATGTATTGCAGTCTCTCTGACCCTACTTGCGAACCTTCCTTTAATATCATTGATTAACGATTGATGAATTTGCGTCCACGGACGCCACCATATTTTTTAATTATAAGATCTTTTAATAAGGATTTGACACCACTCTAAGTATAACTAGATACTCATCTGAAAATCTATAACGGCCTAGGCGTACGTATCACGATCTGGGGCGCTACTGTGTAAGTCTGGTTGGTTTCGTGATCGGTGTCATTTGATCCCAATAACCAATGAATGAGCTTCATTCGCCAAAATGATCGAAGACCCCCCCAGATCGGAGACCTTTTCTGCCTCGTCAAAGTACCCGCCAATCGAAAAACTTGTATGAAAATTTTCATGAACATAAAAAAGAGAAAGATGTTTGTCAGGATCGTAGCAAGCGAAAAGATGTGGTGGCTACCAAACCTACAAAGGGAAAGAGGCTCGACTCTATGTATGTAAATCTATAAATGTAACAATCTATAAATGACCCACAGCTTAGCATGTCTTCACATATGCTTAAGAGTTTTGAGCCAGGAACAGTCCGCCACGCTGCTCCAATTTCATATGATATATCCCCATGTATGATTTTTTTTATCTAACATTTTTCTAGTTATAAATTTCTTACCGTGCGACATACTTAACTACTCCTGTTTACTACTATCCTTAACTTCTTACACGACATTATACTCGTAGATCCAATTACGCGTACAATCTATTACCGAGCCGCTATTGGTCGGTAAAATGTTAAATTTGAACACTGGGCCGACGACGATTACCATGTGTTACAAGAACACAGGCGCGAGCGATTAAATCGCCAACAGGTTAATGTACTTATTTACTTTAAATTGCAATTCAAAAGAGAACAATAAAAAGAAGAATAATAAGAAAAACGAACAAGTAAATTGACTATAAAATAAATTCCTGGTTTTATACAAATGGAAAATTATTAAAAAAAGTAAAGTAAAGTTTTAGCCTATAAATGTCCCACTACTAAGCACAGGCCTCCTCTCATTTCTGAGAGGGTTATGGAGCTAGGATGATCCGCCACGCTGCTCCAATGCGGGTTGGCGGACTTCACATGTCTTCGAAATATTTTTAATTTCTCAGACATGCAGGTTTCCTCACGATGTTTTCCTTCACCGCCGAGCACGTGGTAAGACAGCACTTAAAATTGCAATTAACAATTTTAGTGGTGCCGGCACCGGGAATCGAACCCAGGTCACTCGCGTACTATGAAATTTAAAGCGAGCGCCTAGCCCCTGAGCTACCACGGCTCCATGTTGACTGTAGTATCTATTAATTATTAAAAATAGTGCTTATGCAGCTCCGTACACACGACTAAATTTAAACTTTACTTAAAATTTAAAAATTATTAAAACATTCATTGACAAAAATAATACTACCTCAAGTAATGGTAGGTCTCCTATGTTGGAATTTCTCTGGGAAGGTCCCACCGCAGGGCCAGTTGTTCTGCCGTGGAGCAGTAGTATGCAAACATTACTGTGTTTCGGCTTGAAGGGCACCGAGAGCTAGCGTAATCACTGGGCATATGAGACTTAAGAGCTGATGTCTCGGTGTGGTATCACACAGAAATGTTCTGGGTGACACAGCATTTATTTGTATATATATACACTCACCATCGGGTGAATGTTTCGCTCGTTTGGTTACTTTATCCAATAAAACGCATTCTTTACCAGCCAATGCAAGGTGTGGTGAGAACTTGTAATAGTTACAGCAACTTAGATGACGATATTTCTGTAGCCATGTCAAAAAGCTTAATAAACATGAGTTTATACGAAGCTTTTTTTAAACTTTTTAATAACTAAGTTCCACTCGATTGTCTCTAGTATTATAATATCTTTCAGCTTAAAGCTTGCACCACATTAGTAGTTATAAAGTGACCATGCATGTGTCACTAAATTACAGTCACCTAAGCTAGCCATTATTCTTTAAAAGGCACCGCTGGTGTAAGGTAATCCATAACAGACTGTCAGTTAAACTTCTTCATTTAAACGCTTTTAGACAAGAAGCGTATTCGGCTAGTTTAGACAAGTGGAATTCTTTTTTTTTATTGGATAAAGTTTCATCGCTTTATGCAATAAAAAAAACACACACTATACGAAACATATTCTCACAAACAAAAATCCCAGTGGCCAATTCTCTCCTACCTTTTTTCTCTACGGGCGGATATTATATTTTTACTTGACAGGCCTAATTAATCTGTATGTACCGGTTAAGTTGAAAGTTCGCGATGAAATAGAAACGTATTTGCATGCACAGCCCGAGCATAAGTTATGCACTTGTAGGGAAGGTTGCCGCGTGTAGTTATAGTAAATCTCGCGGCCAATTATTTCACGACTCACGCCGGCGGTCAGCTGAAATATTGTTGTATGAAGCGGGATTGTGCCACACATTCATTTCACTCCGTATTTATTAAAGGACGAGTGTTTATAGTGCAATATATCGTTTTTTATTGTCAACCGCGGCGAGGGAGTTTTAAAATTTATTTAAAAAAAACGTAACGAGAAACGTTACTGTTGAAAGCATATTCAATGTCACATTGAATTTAATATACAAGCGATTATTAATGCACGCATCTTAATCGGCGAAGGACACACTGTACATTTTTTTTATTTGATAAAGTGACGAAACGAGCGAAACGTTCACCTGATGGTAAGTGCAACGTCTGCCCATAACAAATGCTTTGCCCAGAACATTCATGTGTGACACCACACCGCGCCCGTCACCCTGAGACACGAGTTCTTAAGTCTCATATGCCCAGTGATAACGCTAGCTCTCAGTGCCCTTAAAACTGAAACAGTAATGTCGCACACTACTGCGTCACGGCAGAATAACTGGCCCCGGGGTGGTACCTACCTAGACGGATGCCTGCATAAGAATCCTACCAAATATCGAAACCCGGAGCCGGCAATTTTAATTTACCACGTGCTCAGCGGTGAAGAAGAAAATTATGAGGAAACCTGTACGTCTGAAGAATAAAAATATTTCGAAGTCTCAGTTTAATCCGCCAGCGCGGATTGCAGCAGCGTAGTGAACTCTCCCCGGCTCCAAAGCCCTCTCAAAAATGAGAAGTGCGACGGGTCGGCAATAGCTGCCTTGCGTCATTCTTGTGAACAGGTGCTGTTTGCGGAGGCTGGTCTGCTTAAGTTTGCAATATACTTATATGTATGCTTATTTTGTGTTATAACTCTGTTTGATATGTCTGTCAAGGAGCGTGCTTCCATTGTCTATGAGATTATTCTTTGTAATGTTTTATATAATGTTTTATGACTGAGATAAAAATAAAAGAAATACAAAAAAGAGGATGCCTACGGAGTTTCGCCTGTTTCTTCTCCGTCAGAGGAACCTCATTACGAAATGGTAGTAAATTGAAAAATCAAGAATTTTTATTTCATGTCAGATCTTTACTCAGCAATGGAACATTTATAGACTGTTAATTTCATTTTTTAAATAAAACATAATTGAACTAAAAAAATATCACTTTGAAACACTAAAATATAAAATATTCAAAACTCTACTAAAGCAGGTAATAAACACAAATTGAACACATAAAAAGCTCGTTAGTAGCTCTTAAAGTTAAACTTATTACAGTTGTCCCATCGGGTGGGCTAAACAATCATCACGGCCTAGCGGAGCTACAAGCGTTACCGCTGAGATACAGCTGAACTCGCAGAACGTTCAAGGTTCAAATCTCCCATAGACTTAAATAAGAGAAACTTTATCAACTGCTGGGTGCGTAATGTGTCTAATGTATGACACATCGCTGTAGTAGCTCAGAGACCGGACGCGTGCCTTAAATTTTAAAATAAGGACGTGATCTGGAATCGATATAATGATTCGGCAAAAGGAAACAATGAAGGAAATAAAGTAATTTGCTAAGATCGGCATGCAAAATTTAAAATAGAGTGTACCACCTAGTTTTTAAAGAGCACTGCCCGCCCTTCCTCAACAACGTGCAGAAGTAAACCAATACCTCCAGCGGGAGCCGCCACCAGATACCCTCCACCACTACAACACTACCACTAGGCAATACAAATGACTGAAGTCGACAACACGACACGTGTTTCACCTCAAAACGAGGCATTATCAAGTGATATTATTGACTCTACGACAGTCAGCCGCCGAGAGGACTCTCTTTCCTTTATTATAATAAAGCCTGCTTCTATTAACTATAGATAAGGAAAATCGTAGTGGACTCTTCTCATTTCCAAAACTGAGGAGGTCTGTGGTCAATAATGGGTCCTTTATAGGACACTATACTCATTTTAGATATCCAGGAGATAGGCAGCAGCATCTTCCTGGAACATCTGCATAAATAAACTGCGGTGTATTTATTCAGATGTTCCAGGAATATGCTGCCGCCTATCTGGTTTTTATTTTCCCTTAGTCGACTTGTACGACACCCACGGGATGACATGGGATGGTAGATTCGCTTGAGCCTCTTATACAATAACAATAGTATTTAAATGTCATAGTTTTATCGATTTAGAGCGCTATAACTATGTCACCTTTTGCTAAACGTATCCTCCAGGGGTCGCTGGTGTAAAGATTAACATACAATCAGCTGAGCGACTGCATTGCGCTCCAACAGCATTACAATATATGAACGGTCGCGCTGAACCAGGAGATGAGGAGAAATCCGCAAAATGCTAGGCAGCGGGGCTGTTCCGCAGTGGTTAAATTTATTTGATATATTTTTTAATTTTTTCACTTTCACCTATAATACGTGGTAGTTTACACCTGTTATATCAATAGGTATATACAATATACTCGTACTACGTTACAATAATATTCATACGTTAAATAAATAAATGTTTACAGGTAATGTAAATTGTTCCAATATCACTAAACGATTGTGTATAAAAAAAATTTGTGTTTTCTTGAAAATAACATATTTAATTTCAAATTTTCTTCTAGCGCTTAAGTTTTATTTTAGTTTACTTTTTAAAATGTTCGTAAGACCATTGAAATTATATTTTTTTAAAAAATCATTTAAATGAATATTAATTAAAATATTCAAATTTGCTACTAAATTGTTGCCACACTATGCCAGAAATGTATTGACACTCTAATAAATTATTGAAACATGGACAATCTCACATTTTCACTTTACAATGAAATCGTAAAGCAAAGCGAAAGCCGCGCCCATTGTAGAACGAACCACGCGTGAAAGGTTGGGCTCATCCCGTGACCTGCGCGGAAAGTGCACCTTAAACCATTTAGAAGCTACGGTGGTTACCACACAGCGTTTTAAACCCAAAGCCTTGCAGACAAGGGTGATTTTTGTCTAAAATAAATTAATATTTATGAAGGTCCCGATCGAGAGTGCGAATGCAATTTGACTTTTATTTCTAATGAAATAGAGGTGAGATATTAAGTTAGGTAAGATGCACTAGAAACTAGAAAGTCTGACTCGTGTAACCCTAACCTGTTTGAATAGGTAATAGTAATTTTTGATACGGAATTAAGAGGGAACTGATTAAGAAACTGTTCTTGACGTTTGCAGGAATATTACTTTCATTCCTAATTTTCAAGATAAAGATCTGATGTCCTCCTAAACGAGTTGAACCACGACGATACATTACCGTTGTTAGATGCTAGAAGTCGATATGTGCTCAGAATAGGTCATAGTTCCGCAAGTAAAAGCACGAACAGGGGACTTATTTATATTAGTGAAGATGTCATCCTGAACGATTCGACCACGGACTAACCGTGGTCGATCTTTCAAATACTATGAAAAGATATGCATTGCCTAGGAGACATTAGTACCAAAACAGTATGCGCAAACACGGAGGCATTCACTTGTACTTTTTTTTACATGAGGAAATACCTAACGCATACCCAGCATTCACGGGGGGAAGAACGAGTTTTCCAGACTTGCAACCCGACTAAAACCCCATGGTGTTCCGCCTTTGCCGCATGTTGGCAGGACCACGGGAACGCTCAGGCACAGTCCGCGACCCCATAGGCCGCCTTCAATCGGCGGCCCCTTCTCGGGAGAGGACAGCTCCTCTTCCCCCGCGACACCACCTCGGCTGCAGTGGGCAGCGTACTGCATCCCCCGACAGTCACCCCGTTCCGTTCGGAGCGGCACTCACTTCTCCAAACCTAACCTACCCCCGATGTAAAGCTCATGTGATAAGATCGGAGGTAGGCTAGGATGCAGTGTCACTGACATGAAGACAATCAAAACAACCAGATCCGAAAGCCAACAATTTGTCTTTGCAGAAATGTTGGTTTTGGGCTGGGATTTGCTGCACTCTTACAAGCGTATAGATTATAGCAAACATTATAAACACCCACACATAAGCCCAGCACTGGACGTTTTATGAACGTTAAACTGAGTTATGTGTTTTCGAATATCTTTCTCATATATGCTTACAAGGTTATTTAAAACGTAGCTGTCACATGTCATCAGAGAACCAACGTACCGCGAACTGAGTGGAAAGGTCGTATTGGCACAGTTTCGGTGTTCATCCTTGAGGACAGTGGACGGTGAAGCGACCGTCCGCTTACCACACTTCCGTGCCCAGCAACCATGACCATAACACTCGTGTAATACAGCTTGTTTGCATTTCCATCTACTGAACGAATAAACAGATATTCATTAAACAAATTTCTAAATCGATAAAGATTTGAATTTCCACGATGTCGGAGGATAATACATGTTCCAACACTTAACGATACAAAAAATATATAACTTCAATGATGGTGTATGGTCCAAATTAGAGAGAAGAAAGAGAGAACATAAGGTATATAATTTTAATTTCGTTCGATTTCATTTAACCAACGTCAGCAGGTTATATCGCCAGCGCCTTTTCATAGATATAAATTTCACGTTCAATTAAACCCACAGAGAAACAACTTTTTGTAGGCGATACAAAATTTGCTCCTGCAGGATTCGACCTCGCGACCCATAGCGCTGAAGACTACTACGACAATCGACCTAGGGGCATAAATGGGGGGCAATCCCGAAAGCGACTGAATTCATTTCATCTACTACCCCATCTCATCGTGTGGGTGTCGTAAAAGTCAACAGAGAGAAAATTAAAACCAGAAGATGGGCAGCACCTTCTTGGAACATCTAAATAAAAAAAACTGCGGTTACCAACCCGCCGGCCTAGCGTGGCAACTATGCGCCAAATTCTTCCGAAATAAGAGCTACAAACTTTGTGGCAATCTATGGTGTCAGGCCTATGCTTACCAGTGGACTAGTAATCGGCTGAAATGATGATGACGTTGATGATAGATGTTTTAAAAAAATTAAATACTTAACTTTATATTCAACATTATCTTGACTTATTCATTAGTATCCATCAAAAATAGCAAGTAAAGACATAAAGACACCCTGTATGTGGATACAGTGAGGACCGTGTAATCTAACTTTGCATCATCTCATCCCGGACGGGCTTCCACTCAGTCATCGCTTCGATAATAACCACTCAATGATAGGTAAGACTTATGTACTGACTAGCAATGATATTATAGTAACGTCATCAGAAGACAACTAAAGAAAGCGTTCAGAACGCAGCGACAATATAATTATTAAAAAACACATCCATGATCATGCGTTGTTTATCCTTATCACTCTCGTTGTAAACGGAGTAAGGTTGTCTCTTTCTATGCGATTGGGTAGCCATAGCAACGACTGAAAAGGCGATAATTGTCGCCTTTTCTTAGTTTCACTTACGGAACGCTGGCAACGTATCTAGGAAACGTATCCACTGTTTTATCTACTCTTTTATTATATAATATCATTGCTTGCTAATAACACTGACACTTCCATGAACTTGTGAATAATACAATAGCGATATGAGTCCAGCAAACTAATATTTTTAAAAGCATATTCATGTATATATCAAAATAAACTGTTTAAGTTTTTTTCTCAGAAACCGACTTGTACTCAACACCGTCTAGTTAATATGATAATAATATTTATTAAGCATACGTAGATATACAGACAAACTAAACTCTGAGATAAACACTACATACATACATTCAGTTATGCGTTTTTCTAATAAAAGCGTAAAATCACATCCGTAGCCCACTTTTCGTCCCCTACTCTTCACGAAGATACCATACAAAAACGAACAGCGATTCTGATGATGGGCAAAGTTTTTGGAAAGGAATCTCGTCTTCTCTGTAACTTTCGGAGTAGAAAAAAACTGGCTTTAGCCGAGAACTACTCGTATATAAAAATATTTATGATATTTACTAGAGCTAAATAATTTAAATGCCACCGATTACGTGGTAAAACCGCTTTTTAAAATTGTAATTTACCATCCTGTTGGCATTACTGAAGATTGTTCAGGTTGCCCACGAACTACGAAGTATAAAAAAAGAGCTCATCCATTAAGCTATCGCGAAACTTAACTATAAGCCTAGACCCATCTTGTGGATCTAGGAGCGTTACGTTAGATTAATGTTATCATTATTTTGAATGAATAAGAGTTATTGTTTTTTTTTTGTCAAGTTGCCGAGGTCGCAGTTCTTTGCATCTCAGTTATTTGAACAAATCATAAACAAGAACTGCATTACGCCTCAAATTGTCCACGGTCCGCGTTCAGCATTGATATTATGATCGTAATAGGAATTTGATGATTCGTTATTAAGCGCCGAAGGTCGACCGAGATGGCAATACAATCTAACACAAGGTCGTATATGTGAGCGTTAGTGTTTTTACCGGTAAAGGCCAAGCCGACTTGATGATCCGCTTAGCGAGACTAAAGCTTGCGTTTGTTCATTAAATAACTTAGAAAAAAAAAAAACAAGTAAACGAACTCGCCACGTGCCATTCCATAGAAGTATTGACGTAGTGACGTCAGTGTTGGTTTTCACCAACCTTTCGTTTAATTTTAAATGTCATTAATAATTATTTAACTTTTTTATTTACAATGAATGCAACTGCATAATAGTAAAAGCATGCGAAATTTCGAATTGACTTTAAATATAGTATTTATTTAAATACATTTCTAAGTAGCAAATAAAATCAAATTTATAAATAAAAGTAGTGAATTGGTACGGTCCGCCACTATTCGAAACATGCGCCTGCGCGGTATTTGACGTATGAATGCGCACGCACTACTCATCCATATTGATCCATCGGCCCCAAGTCGAGTATGAAATATGGCGTCGGCACTGTCTGATCTGGATTGAGGACCTAATTTAAAGTTTAGTGCTGCATCTAATGCTTATCAATAACGTAAAATGTTGACTGGTGACAAGTTTTTTATTGATTCTCATGTTTTCTTATTTCCGATGCCGTGTTGGCAGTGCAAAAAATATTGCGACAGGACAAATATTATAGGTGGATTGAAAAGTACTCGGCCTAACACAGATCCATTCAATTCTAAAAATCAAATCTACCCACATTATTTAGTTCAGTTCAGACTAGTTCATTGTGTGAAGTTCGAAACGTGTGCGATAATAAGTTGTGATTTTATAAATTTATTAACAAAGTAATCGGTCATAATTTCCGCGAATGGAGCAAATCGAGCAGCGTGCCGTCATTAAGTACCTCCATAAGAAGGGGCTATCATCAAAAGCCATCCATGATGACATGGTCAGTACATTAGACGATTGTGCTCTGTCATATTCATCCGTCAAAAAATGGATAGCAGAATTTAAGCGTGGTAGAGAGAGTGTGAAAGATGAACCCCGCTCTGGAAGGCCTTCGACGTCAACTACTGACGAAAATATTAAAAAAGTACTTGATTTAATAATGGGAGACCGCAGATTAAAAATTAGAGAAATAGCCGAGATTATAGGCATCTCTTATGAACGAACTCAAAACATTATTGTCAACGAGTTGGGTTTCCACAAGGTGTCTGCGAGGTGGGTTCCGCGACTGATTTCAGTTGAACAAAAAAGGACGCGATTGACTATTTCACCGACTGTTTTGAGTTATTTGAAGCCGATGCAGATGATTTTTTGAATCGTTTTGTTACTATGGACGAAACATGGGTTCATTACTGTACACCGGAAACAAAACAACAATCAAAACAGTGGAGAAGACCTGTTTCACCACCCCCTAAAAAGGCTAAGTCGATTTTGTCGGCAAATAAGGTGATGCTTCAGTATTCTGGGACTCGAAAGGTGTGATTATGATTGATTATCTTGAAAGGGGTCAGACTATAAACTCTGATTACTACTGCACCTTACTACGTCGTTTACGAGAGGAAATAAAAGAAAAACGTCGAGGAATGCTCAGAAGAAAAGTCCTGTTTCATCAAGATAACGCCCGTGTTCACACGTCAGTACAGTCAATGGCTGGAATTCACAACTGTGGCTTTGAACTGTTACCGCATCCGCCGTATTCACCTGATCTGACACCATCAGACTTCTTTCTGTTCCCTAACCTAAAAAAGCACTTGGGAGGTCAAAGATTTTCGACAAACGACGAGGTCAAAGCAGCTGTAGACGCATATTTTGACTCTAAGGAAGAATCATTTTTTTTAACGGTCTAAATGCTTGGAAGGGGAGGTGGCAAAAGTGTATTGAACTTGATGGTGATTATGTAGAAAAATAAAAATATAACTGATTTAGTATGTGTTTATTTTCTTGGTTAGGCCGAGTACTTTTCAATCCACCCTCGTACTTTGTATGAACTGATTTTTTACTTGGCTATTCTATGGTTTATTCATTTACATCGTAATATTTAACTTAGAAAACAAATAAAGATTAATTTATTTAAGTTCTTGCAATACGGATACTGGTAGTACGAGTAGAACTCCTATGCAGGAATCCGTCTAGGTAGGTACCAACCCAGGGCTCGTAATTCTGCCGTGAAGCAGTAGTTAGCAAACATTACTGTGTTTCGGTTTGAAGGGCACCGAGACCTAGCATAATCACTGGACATATGAGAGCTTAGAACTGATTTCTCAATGTGGTATCACACATAAATGTGACGGTGACGCAGCATTTGTTATGGGCAGACGTTGCACTTACCATCAGTCGAAAGTTTTGCTCGTCTCGTCACTTTATCCAATAAAAAAAAATTGTTAAGTATTTAGATAATTAAATAAAATAGTAAATAATGAGCCTGTTCGTATTTGAAAATTATTATATACCTCACAATGAATCTGTAAATGACTGTTTTTTTTTAATTAAAATAAACTACTAAATGTCTGATAAATCTGTGTCCTGTGTCCATATCCGGCAACACACGAAACTTTTCATTACGTAACCATCGATATTCTGCGTTCGAAATTCAAAAGGGTGAAAATAAACGAATTCGCGAACTGCAGCAGCAATGCTATCTGTCGAGTGAATTACAGGCGACATAAATAATTGATCTACATGAGGCGACGCAGCGGTCGCGTTACGCAAGCGAGGCGTGGCGGCGTCGGCCAATCGTTTGTAAGCGAGCCACGCGTGCGCGCTGCGTGCCGTATTGTTACCGTGCCTACTATGTTTTGAAACATGTCGTATGGTTATGCCACGGGACTAAAATGAACAATTGTTTGTTTTCTTATAACGAAGCCCCACAGTAGGATTTCTACTGTGTCGCGGGTGCGTTTTACATACATAAATTCCACATGCACAAACACCCAGTCACGGAACAACTATATTTAGGCCATACAAATATTTGTCCCGTGCGGGAATCGAACCCGCGACCCGCGGCGCAGAAGCCAAGGGCTTAGCCACTGCGCCAACCGAGCCAACAACAATGAAAGGTGCATAAAGTTGATTGATTAAATAATATACTCGTATGTTTTCATGTCAACGTCCTTCTGATACAAGTAGGTTCATAGGTTACATATCATTAATATTTACGACCGCGTGGCCTAGTGGTCAGAGTACCTGACTTCCAAGCCGTGGGTCCTGGGTTCGAATCCCAGCCGGAGCCAACATTTGTACTAAAACACAAATTGTTGGTTTTCGAGTCTGGTTGTGTTGTGATTGTCCCCTGGTTTCTGACACTGCATCCTAGCCTACCTCCGATCTCATCGCAACAGCGTCACATCGGGCGCGGGTGGGTTGGGACGAGTGCCTCTGTGTTTGCGCGTACACTTGTGGCACCATAATATCTCCTGTGCAGTTGATGGCTGTCGACAGTAGTCGGCAGTTGTCGCCGTGGTCGAAATCGGCTAGGAGAACATCATCATCATTAATATATTATTAACGAACTGGGAATTCACTTATACTCAAAATTACTGCTTCTGCACAAACGTTGGATCCGGCAAGGATTCAAGCCCAAGCCCCGCGACGTTGTCAAAAGACTAGTTCACGCGATATGCGATAAATATAAATAAATGGGTTAATTTTAAATGATTTTTGCTAATTTATCGATACGTCAGATACATCACTAACATAAAAGGTGTTACTCCCGGAGCTATGACATCAAATAAAATATTTATATACGATACAACGTGATAAAAAAATATCTATTGAAAATAGCCGCACAATTTTTTTTATAGGAGAAAGTGACGACACAAGCATACGTTCAACTGATGGTAATTGCAACGTCTACCTATATGAAATGCTGTGTCACCCAGAATATTTCTGTGTTGCACCACACTGAAACTACTAGAGAATACTGGAACGAAACAGTGAGACGGATTCTTCCCGGCTTTAAAAACCCTTTCAAACTTGAGAGGAGGCATGTACTCGTCCCAACCGACCAGCGCCCGATGTAACGCTGATGCGATAAGATCGGAGGTAGGCTAGGATGCAGTGTCGGAAACACGGGGACAATCACAACACAACCAGACCCGAAAACCAACAATTTATGTTTCAGCACAAATGTTGGCTCCGGCTGGGATTCGAAGCCAGGACCCGCGGCTTAGAAGTCAGGTACTCTGACCACTAGGCCCCGCGGTCGACAAATGAAGACCGCTCTTGTCGATACAAAAAATTGAACGCCCTTTTTTTAAGCTAATTACATAACCGTATAGCCTATTTACAACGATCATTAAGCTTAAGCTTTGCACTTATGCTGTGAAACTCACAATGCGTTCGCAAATTGTGCAAATTTCTCTTCTCCGAATAGATTCGTTTTATGAGGGCTTTTGTTTCGGCGCGGCCGACGCCATCTTTGTGCGCCGCGTTTCATGTGCCGACTGCGATTTTTTTTCTTCTACAGGTACCGAGTGTTGTTACCTTTAAACTATTAAGTTGTTCCTTTCATTAAGATTTACTAGAACAGAAAATTTAAAAAAGAGATATGTTTTTTAAGCTCAGTTAAGGCAAAAATAACCAAAGAATATGGCCAGATTTTCGGCCCGAACATTTATTATTAGCGATAATGTTTACTGATAAGAAATTTATTGTTTCGGCAGACGTTTGATCTATTGTTTGTGAGTGAAGCATAAAGAACAACGATTTGCAAGTGATTGCAATTCGCCTAAAACGAGATATTGCCTTTTTTGCTTATAAACAAGAGAGTTAGTAGACGAAGGGATGAAGTCTATTAATTCCTTTGGAACCGTTGCATTTTATTATTTAAGAAAGCGACGAAACGAGCAAAACGTTCACCTGATGGTAAGTGCAACGTCTACCCATTACAAATGCCGTATCATCAGAACATTTCTGTGTGACACCACACTGCGCTCGTCACGCAGAGACATCAGTTCTTAAGTCTCATATGCCCAGTGATTACGCTAGCTCTCAGTGCCCTTCGAACCGAAACAGTAATGTTTGCACACTACTACTTCACGGCAGAATAACCGGCATTGGGGTGGTACCTACCTAGACGGATTCCTGCATAGAAATCCTACCACCAGTATAGTACCAATAGTATAGATTATTAATAATACATATACGCTTCAGAGAATCTACCCCCCCATATCCCGTGAGTGTCGTAAATTTAGACAGAGGGAAAATTAAAACCAGAAGATGGGCAGCAGCGTCTTCCTGGAACATCTGAATAAATAAACTGAGGTTGCCAAACCGCCTGCCAAACGTGGCAACTATGGCGAAATCCCCGAAAACTGATGAATGATCATGAATGAGAGCTACAATCTTTTGTGGCAATCTATGCGGGAGGCCTATGTTTAGCAGTGAACTAGTGATAGGCTGAAATGATGATGATGATGATGATGCTTCGTATGCTCTTAGGTAGGGACCTTGTTATTTAATAGCACGCGAGTGACCTAGGTTCGGTTCTTGGTGCCAGCACCTCTAAAATGAGTTATGATTTACCACGTGCTCAACGGTGTAGGAAAATTCAGTGAGATAACCTACTGAGAAATATAATACTTCAACGATATCTGAAGTCCACCCGCACCGGAACTGCGTGCGGATTCGTTCCGGTTCAAAAACCCTCTCGAAAATGTGAGGACTTTGCCCAGCAAGCGAGATATTTTCATTGATTTTTCCTGTATTCGGATGCGTTTTACAGACATACATTTCACACGCACAACACAGCTAGACCAGAAAACCAACAATTTGTTTTTTTGCACATATGCAGATCGTAGCTGGAAGTCCGCTCTACCCACTAGGCCATGCTGTCGTCGTTATCGTAACAATTACAGGCTGTAAATAAAGTGATAATGTAATCAGATCTTAGTGTGTGTTTTTGTTCGTAATATTAAAAGATAGTTCAAAATTAACTAGAAAATATTCTAGTGTTAAAGTAAGGTAATTACTGAATCGAATATAGAACTTTGAACTATCGCGTGACTTGTAGAAGCTGGTACTAATCGTCAACATTGGTATTTGCATAATTGGATAACATGAATTGCTGGAAGTGCATATTTATAAACGTTTTATCATAAAATAGCTGTGCCCTGCGGTAACAAAACCCGCGTAAAAAAGCCAAACCCGATCAATGTGCAGGAATTTATGTTTTAGCACAAATGTTGGCTCCGGCTAGGATTCGAACCCAGGACCCGCGGATAAGAAGTCAGGTACTCTGACCACTAGGCCACGCGGTCGTCAGAAATAGTAGGGCAAGTAAACCATCATAATATTTTACACATACACAAAAAGCGGATGGAATAAGCCCGTTCGTCGTCTAACCTAAAATATTACTGGTGGTAGGATTCCTATGCAGGAGTCCATCTAGGTAGGTACCACCCCAGGGCCAGTTATTCTACCGTGAAGCAGTAGTGTGCAAACATTACTGTGTTTCGGTTTGAAGGGCACTGTGAGGTAGCGTAATCACTGGGCATATGTGACTTAAGAACCTATGTCTCAGGGTGACGGGCAGTGTGGTGTCACACAGAAATGTTCTGGATGACACAGCATTTGTTATGGGTGTGGGTTTCTTGTAAGTATATACTTTCATAAGTATTGAGTAAAGAGCTGTTTTTTTGTTATTACATACACTTCAATTTCATTTACTTGTATAATTAATATTATCCGTGTATAATTAAAATAATCTAAGTAAGTTACATTTATTCTGACAGAAGATTCTAGACCCTTCTTGAATAAATATTTAGAAACATAGGAATGCTGTCCACACCTTTTGAATAGATCATTGACGTACCTCGGAAAGACATTTGCAACGCTTATGGTGCATACAATAAAAGACTGGAAATCTATACGAGCGTAAGTTAAGACCGATAATAGCTCTTGTTCTAACGTGTTAACGACCTTGGACCGGAGTACTGCCTGTCATTAGGTACAACTGTTACGGGCAGACGTGGCAGGTGCTATCAGCTGAATTTAGAAGTAGCATCTACCACCCCATCTCATCCCGCGGGTGTCGTAGAAGTCGACAGACGGAAAATGAAAACCAGGAGATAGACAGTAGCATCTGCCTTTAACGTCTGAATAAATATATTGCCAACCCGCCTGCCAATCGTAGCAACTATGGCAAAAAACCCCAAAATGAGAGCTACAAAGTTTTGTTGCAATGGAGGAGGCCTATGATGATGATGAATCTGTAGAGAAGCATCTCCTTATAAAGACCTAAACTATATAAAACCTGAATATTTTTTTTTTGGAATATCTCGCTTTTAACTAATATTTTGCTTATTTGAATAGGCCGTGTGGTGGCGGCTCGATAAAAGAATATTACCACTCCATCTCATCCAATGGATCTCGTAAAAGGCGAGTAAGGAATTAAACTGCACTGTGTACCCAGCAGCGCATGGTGGCGATGGGCTCACCACCTATCACACCAAGTGCATTATATTGTTTTGGTGAAACGTGGATTGTGGCAGTCATCTGTTTTTGCAGTGAGTGCCCAGTCTCTGACAACCCCTTATGGGATAGAGTCGTGATCTTATGTATGTATGTATGTATTTAATATTTAAATAACTGGCGGATTTTCCGTAATTCTTTACACCACTTGGTCGCAATGTGGCAGTCGACAACTTTAGAGTTATTCAAAACATTTCAAGTTTTCAAGACCGTCTTTTTTAAGAATTTTAATTGCTGATGAGATAATAAATGTTGTCTATACATTCATTAATATTTTAAAGAGAGAGTTCGAATTTTGTTTGTTTGGAAGGTAATCTCTGGAATTGCCGAACCCATGGACATATATATTTACATATCTAAAAGTACCCGGGCAAAGCCAGTGCAGGCCGCAATTCTGTATAAATGAATTGTGTGATCATCTACATATAACACTACAGTAATTGCATTTCAATGCTTACTGAAATATGTAGCCGATATATATGTAGAGATAGGTGTCCGGCAGAGTAAAATAGAACCTCTTTCCTACCGAGGTGTCGTAAGAGGCGACTAAGGTATTTTACGGACAGCCTTTATTCGTGTAATAACACCATAATATGCAATGCTGTTACTACATTGCTCTTAGGAACGCAATGGGGAGTAAGATTTTTTAACTATTACCAAAACGGCGACGTGGGTCGCCATGTTTGCCGCGAGAGCGAAAAATGTGCTACGTAAGTAGACTCTGTCTACCCCTTATATGGAAAATAGGCGTGACTGTATGTTTGTATTGAAATAACTTTCTTTAGTAGTTTGTCGTCAATCGCAGTTGTTGGCATCGTCGAGCATCGCTAGACGTGATTGAATTTAAAAAAATATATAATAATTAAAAGTGAGATCTAACGACGCCGTTACATCACCGAGCGGCGCCAGTAGCGTACACAAGGCTTAGCGTATCATGAATATTTCAAATCGACATTAAGTCGTCAGCAGAACGTGAGGCGGCTCCTTACATCGCCGTACAATGGCTACCGTTCCTGACAGCCGATTCGTTTGGAATACAATGTAACGATGCCTACGCTTCACGGGAATCGAGAGCGTTTTACTGTCGCTAATTAGGCTTTGTTGTTTGTTATGTATTTGATGTTAGCTACGTCATCGATAACAAATTCCTTGCTAAGTTAGGGCCTTAAATAGGAATATTAATTCAATATCATATAGTTGTTTTTCATTGAATTTTAAAAGAATCCTACCACTCCACCTCATCCAATGGATCTCGTAAAAGGCGAGTAAGAAATTAAACTGCACTGTGCACCCAACAGCGCATGGTAGCGATGGGCTCACTACCTATCACACCAAGTGCTATATTGTTTTGGTGAAACGTGGATTGTGGCAGTCATCTGTTTTTGCAGTGAGTGCCCAGTCTCTGACTACCCCTTATGGGATACAGTCGTGATCTTATGTATGTTATGTATGTTTTTCATTGATGTGCTGCTTATTGCTGCTTCTAAAGCAATCATGCTATAAATCATTCTAATTTTCCATATGGTAAATATCAGTCAATAAAACTCTGGAATCAATATGATGGAAGCATTTTTTTACTTACGACGCCACATTTTCTGCTGGAGATGACACTAGATTCATTATCATTTATGGTTGCCACAAAACACGATCCCGAGACCCTTACATCCCTTTCATTTCATCCATTATAGTCCCCAAATAATGCAAAGCGACGCACAGTTTGTGTAAAACAAACTGTGCGTCGCTTTGCACAAAAGTCCTCAAGCAATGCAATGTTAAATCATATTTAAATAAACGACCAACTGCTTTTAATAATTAATAAATAATAATAAAATAAAAAATATGTGAAAAGTTAAACTAAATTTCAAATCAAACAATTTCAGAAAAATAGCGCTTGAGGAAAGGTTCATCTGCTTTTATAGCCCCTGCTGACGAGACGAGCAAAACGTTCACCTGATGGTAAACAGGACAATTTCTGCCCATAACAGATGTTGTGTCACTGAGAATATTCCTGTGTGCCACAATGCACCCGCCACCCTGAGACATCAGTTCTTAAGTCTAATATAGTGACGACATTAGCTCTCAGTGCTATTTAGACTGAGACCGTAATGGTTACATACTGCTTCGGCAGAATAACTGACCCAGTATAAAACATTAAAAAAAAAAAAAAATACTATAAGTAGTTCATCATCGTCGTTTCAGCCTATCACTTGTCCACTGAGCCGTGGTAGCTCAGGGGCTAGGCGCTCGCTTTAAAATTTCATAGTACGCGAGTGACCTGGGTTCGATTCCCGGTGCCGGCACCACTAAAATTGTTAATTGCAATTTTAAGTGCTGATTTACCACGTGCTCGGCGGTGAAGGAAAACATCGTGAGGAAACCTGCATGTCTGAGGAATAAAAAATATTTCGAAGATATGTGAAGTCCGCCAACCCGCATTGGAGCAGCGTGGCGGATTCTTCCTAGCTCCAAAAACCTCTCAGAAATGAGAGGAGGCCTGTGCTCAGTAGTGGGACATTTATAGGCTGAAACTTTACTTTACTTTTTTTACTTGTCCACTGCTGAACATAGGCCTCCCCTACAGATTGCCACAAAAATTTGTAGCTCTCGATTTTGGGGTGATTTACTCACAGTTCCCACGCTTGGCAGATGGGTTGGTAACCGCAGTTTTTTTATTCAGATGTTCCAGGAAGATGCTGCTGTCCATCTCCTGGTTTTCATTTTCTCTCTGTCGACTTTTACAACACCCTCGGGATGAGACGGGGTGGTAGAATCTCCTAAGCCGCTACCACACGGCTACACACTATAAGCAGACGCTTCAAATCACCGAACTCGCTATAGATCTCTACGCACTTTACCAACAGACAGTTACTGATTGCTATTAAAAAAATTATAGTTCCAGTATTTCCAATCGCTATCATCGTACGATGTACGTCAGACAAAAGACTCGAGGAAAGCTAATGCTCCATAAAAGCCTGTCTGAAGCGAGTGACACAGGCAAGCAATTGTCATGGGAAGTGGGCGAAATGAGTCAGCACAATACGATTGCCCTGACTGATTAAGGTTCGGTTTCATACAGGCGTCTAAATGCGAAGCATATAAAATTCTAAATACGACTTTTGAGCCATCACAATAATCGATTGTATGCTTTTTTATCTGGAAATTAATGGAACTCAAGCAATCTGCCACACACATATTTTTTATGGAACAAAGTGCCGTGACGAACATATCGTTCATTCGATGGTAAGTGCAACGGTACTCCGGGTTAACTATGACATAAGGACATCAGTCACCTCAGTCCCATGACCATGGGTGCTGTAAAGCACTCGAAACGTCGGGTAGTAAATAGTAAAATTAAACGCGTTGGCGTAAATATAAGAAACCATTAAGTGCAATGTCTGCCCATAACAAATGCTGTGCCACCTAGAACATTTCTGTGTGACGCCACACTGCGCCTGTCACCCTGGGACAACAGTTCTTAAGTCTCATATGCCCAGTGATTACGCTAGCTCTCAGTACCCTTCAAACCGCAACACAGTAATGTTTGCATACTACTACTTCACGGTAGAATAATTGGCCATGGGGTGGTACCTACGTAGACGGATTCCTGCAAAGGAATCCTACCGCCAGTACCTTCTTTTTCAAAGGCTGTACAAAGCATGTTGGTTGTGCTGTTGCGGATGTTCATAGGAGGCAGTGACCACTTACCGCTTGGTTGTTTGCTCTCTCTTTAAAAAAAAAAAGTTCTAAATCAAACTTTACCATAATTATAGTTTTAATAATATAATATGCTCAATGTATAACGCACTGAATCTCACTAATACAACAATTTGACAAAATCGATTCTGATGTACGAGTATAAATAATATATGTTAAAAATGCAATCTACGTTTATAATCCCGAGTCATCTCTTTTAGTCATCCTCATTAACCGAAGAAAGAAGCCAATAACGCACATTTAAATAGATATTTGGTTTCGTAGAGACCCATTCTAAACTTAACATACTGGCGCAAACGACTATTAAAATTCCTAAAGCTTCTTAGCTTGTTAGTCAGACATACCTTTAAAAAGTATGAAGGCATCTTCATTAAGCATCGCTTTCATTTACCAACCAATCTCCAGCCGGACAGCGATCTCTACGCAAATTTTTAAATGACATCCAAAGATTGATAGCTTCAACTTAATCAAGACTATTGAGACGTCATTTTTATAGCCACAGATGCATTCGCGTTAATGAAACTCGACTTTAAGCGCGCATTGTAACGTCGTTTAGTACAAACAATAGACGTATTATGTACAAAAAAAGTCAGGTGATAGCACCTCGTATCATAATACCATTATAATAGGATATTGACCAATCATCAGGAATTTGATTTGTGTGTCAGAGGTCGGACCGACACTCCGCGTACTGTTATCGATAGAAAGCTCTAATCTAGTCTATTATTTGAATAATATAATGGAAATATCGTTTCGCTTGTCTCACTCTCTAAATGTGCACTCAGGGGTCAGCTTACCTACCTGCTGATTCATGGGTAACGGATTCATTTTGGTAAGAGACAAAAATAATCTTACTAGCCATTGCGTTCCCACGTGCAGTATAGTGAGAGCATTGCATATTGTTGTGTATAGTGCCTCTTACGTCACCTCGGTAGGAAAGAGGTAGATCCTATACTACACAACACCTATCGGCTGGTTCATTCTGATCATATTACAAGCAATACACATCTCGTAAGTATTCAATATTCTTCGTTTTAATGATACTACAGCTAATTCTTTTACCTATTTTATAGCATAGGCGTTAGTAACATCGAATAGTAGAAGGCCAGGTGTCACAGCCAAAAATAAGGTCAACATTATCGAGTCAATATTTAAGAGACGACTGTACCGCTGTACATAAATAAAAATTGAAGGAAAATAATCTTAATAAATTACTATGAAAGTAAAATTAACATACCGTGCCCACAAATCACGATATGATAATTCAGCTGACCGGGCCGCTTATTAACATAACATAAAAAGAAATATTGATCTTGAAAAACGTTATATACACATTACATGTCAAATATTTGCGAAATTTATTAACGGCTTCGTTGTATTATAATGTGTCGAGGACATATTTAAAGAGAGTCGTTCTAGGGATTCTAAATAACTCTTTATGAATAGTATTGCTATTAAATAATGAAATAATGCATGATAAACTGTATTGACATCGATTTTACATAATAATTTTACATCGACAAATTCCCCTTTATGGGCCACTAACGGTTCTAGATATAAGTAAAATGTTGAAACCTTTTATACGATTAGGGTTAACCCGCGCCATACATACTTATAAAAAATTAAAATACATTTTTTGTCTGTCTGTACAGACAGACTTAACTTAAGAACTACCGATAGCCGATAGATGTCCGGCAGAGTAGAATAGCACCTACCTCTTTCCGACCTTCTACCGAAGTTTCATAAAAGGGTGACTAAAGGTATTGTACGAACAGCCTCTATTTGTGCAGAACAGTACCATAATATGCAATACTGTCAGTATACTGCTCGTGGGAACGCCATGGGAAGTGGGAATTTAAGTTTTTACCAACATCATCAAGTCTCGTTTCCTGCGGGGGTGAACAGTGGAAAAGGCGTGATGGTATGTATGTATAGGTAATAACTCTGAAACTAGCTTAATTTTTACAACGAACTTATGACAATTTTCTCGATAATATTCTTCAGAATTCCATCTGGGATATAGTAGCGGAACTTTTGATATAATTTATATTTTTTTTATAAACTAGTTGATAAAAAATGTCAAAAACGACTACAGTATTTCTTTTTCGATATTATTCATTTGCAATAATAAAATTAGGTATTCGTAATGAGTATGTATATAGTCGACAGATGTTAAATTTAGCTTTTAAAATTTGTAATCGAAGAAACACCTAGCGAGTTTCGAGCCGAGTCATTGGACAAATTGCACTTCCAAACGCTCCATTCATAACACAAAACACCGTTCCTTTATTTCCGAACGCAAATTCATTCATTCGAATTCGAAAACTTCAATTCAGAACGCCCCGTCATTGGTTGCCTGCGTTACGCGGGTTGACAGACATGCAAATGTGGCCGTTGAAGTGAAACGCAAACCATTTTGGGCTTTATCACCTTGATTTTAGATTAACAATGTTTAGTGTCCGTCCGTTCAATCCGTGTGTACCATTTGTGCGAGTTTACGTGATATTCAATCGTTAAAGAGGGCTGATGGGTATCAGTTGATGCAACTGTTGAAATATTTTGTCATAACAATTTGTCACGGTGTCAGAAATTGCGTGTCAGGATGACGTGAGGGCTGCACGCCGGGATCCCGTGGGTTTGGCGTCTGAATTGTATCGATTAGATGCAATTAATCATTCGGCCTTATCGATTATCGATTCGTGTAACGGATTCCTTTAGAGACCGAAGGTTAGCCCATTTTGTATAACAAACATTCGAATGAGTGATCGTTTAGCTGAGACGTTTTTTAACTCGTATGCCCATGTTTTATTAAACTATGCATTTTGAATGATACGGCATTTTTATGTTGTCAGTGTAAATGTGTGAAGTCACAGATTTGCTGAGCATGCGGTAAATCTGCTCTTAAATCTGCATTCAAAGTTTTAGTCGATCGAACTCAGATCAGCTGCGTTGTATGAAATTTAAAATGAGTGCCAAGCTTAGCGGCATCATGTGCTATCGCATGCTTGCGTGTAAAAAATTAAAGTAACAGTCTATAAATATCGCAATGCAGAATAACCTACTCTCATTACTGAAAGGGTTTTGGTGCTGGGTAGAGTCCGCCACGCTACTCCAATGCGGATTGGCGCACTTCACATGTCATCGAGATAATTTTTTTCTTAGACATCCAGACGTTGTCCTTCACCCTAGAGACACAAACAGCACTTTAAATTGCAGAACAATTATAGGAATCCGTCTAGGTAGGTACCACCCCAGGACCAGTTATTCTGCCGTGAAGCATTAGTGTGAAAACATTTCTGTGTTTCGGTTTGAAGGGCACTGTGAGCTAGCGTATTCACTGGGCATATCAGACTTACGAACTTATGTCTCAGGGCACAGTGCGGTTTCACACAGAAATTTTCTGGGTGACACAGCATTTGTTATGGACAGACGTTGCACTTACCATCAGGTGAAAGTTTTGCTCGTTTCAACACTTTATACAATAAAAAAGGTGCTGGCACCGGGGATCGAACTCAGGTCACGCGCGTACTATAAAAGAACAAGCACCCGACGCCCAAACAACCGCGGCTCTTGTATCTACTCATAATATTGACTACACCGGGTACGGTAGAATGCGAAACTCACAGAATAAATTATTATCATTCACGCAAGAAGTATACTATAAAACAAATTTAAATCATCCTCCATAAAAGCCGGAGTCGTTTAGCAGACATTAACCCAAGCGAAGCATAAAACGTAATAGATATACCGAAACCGTAAATTAACAAAGTTACATCACTAAAACGTTTCACGGTGCCCGATCCCGAAAGCGAGGACCAAGTTGAGACTTGTTCTGTTAAATTGAGCGCGGTGGAGAACGTGCCGCTACCGCGATACCCGAGAGGTAGAGTTAAGTATGACAGGATGATTGGTCCGCTGCTATTAGCCGAACAGGTATAAACTTCAGCCGATACAAAGTTGCCACTTGTTAATGGTAAGAAAATTGATGTTCCACTTACAATATATTGTTAGTGCGGTGCTTTATGGCGGTATCAAGTGCTGTTGTTGAGACTGTACGAGTGTCTCAGCGGTCCGCGTAACAGAGCCAATGTTCATGCGATACATAATATTAATCTCCGTGTTTAGATGTATCGTGATCGTCTTCTGTCTGTGTCGCGATTCTCGGACCTCTTAAAATTGTTTTCCAGTTTTAAGTGCTGATTTACATCGTGATCCGCGGTGAAGGAAAACATCGTGAGGAAACCGGCATGTCTGAGGAATAAAAGTATTTGGAGCACATGTGATGTCCGCCAACCCGCATAGGAGCAGCATAGCAGAATCTTCCCGACTCCTAAACCCTTTCAGGAATTAATGTTCTGTGCTCCGCAGTGAGACATTTATAAGCTTCTCCTTTTATATTACGGTACTAGCTGTGCCCCGCGGTTGCACCCGCGTAAAACAAGCCGTTCGATGATATACATATATACTTTCCTATTTGGATAGGATTTAGGGATTTTATTTTTTTGCAGGGAACCCTAATTTTTTTCTAAAATTAAAGTACCCCAAGTTACCCGCTATAATATCAACTATCTGACAATGAAAGTCCCATAAAAATGGGTCCAGCCGTTTCGGAGATTATCCGGAACAAACAGACAGACATACCGACAGACGGACAAAAATTTTAAAAATTATTTCTTTCGTATCAGTACCGCATATACTTTTATCAAACAGACACTTTAATTTTTATTATTTGTATAGATAAAAAATTATAATAACCTTACAACAATTAACAAAATATTATAACGTCTGTTTAAATCGTATTATGGTTATTTACTGCAAATCTATAAGAATTGAGTATGTATATATGCCATGAATGATTTAATATGTAAATGCTATCCATAAATATATTAGTGTCTTGAACCTATGAGTGCCCTTGGTGTGAGGGCATTACTGACGTGATCAGTGCGATACGGAAAATTACGGTATTTTCATATGAAAGAATTACGTCATTTTAAATGTAAATATTGAAACAATTCATTGAATTTAAAATGACATTTATAAATTGACAATACATATTATCTAATGTAAATATGACACAACCTTAAAATATTACGATATTTTCGTCTAAAAGCTCCACGCCATTAATGTAAATACCGATCCGCTTGTCCGTAAACCGGCAAGGCTGATAAATACAGATATTAATTACTTTAATTTGTAACGTTAGATCAGTTTAATGCGAAAGGGGTCAATGTCGTTACGAAAAGGTTGATTATTTGAAACTCTTTTTAATTTCGTCTAGGCAGGTACCACCCCAGGGCCAGTTATTCTGCCGTGAAGCAGTAGTGTGCAAGCATTACTGTGTTTCGGTTTGAAGGGCACTGCGAGCTAGCGTAATCACTGGGCATTTGAGACTTAAGAACTGATGTCTCAGGGTGACGGGTGCAGTTTGGTGTCACACAGAGATGTTTTGGGTGACACAGCATTTGTTGTGGGCGGACGTTGCACTTACCATCACGTGAACGTTTTGCTCGTTTCATCACTTTATGAAATTAAAAAAAACTGATTTTGTTAAACATTCATAGAATTGATTTTTTATTATATAAAGTGAATAACACAGTAATGTTTGCACACTACTGCGTCACGGCAGAATAACGTACCTACACGGATTCCTGCATAGGGATGCTACCACCAGTTAATCAGTAAATCAGTATCGAGTCTGGCAGTGTTGTGCATGTGAATGTTCTGTAAGTCAAACGCCGTAACTATACGGGAGACATCCTAGGGTGGAGTTACATTTTTTGTTCATTGGATCGGTCCTACTTTCTTTAAAAAAAATAAAGAAGTCCCACACTAGGATTTCTACTGTATCGTGAGTGCGTTTTACAGACACAAATTTCACCCAGAACACAACCACACCCCAAAACCATAAATGTTGGATCCGGCTGTTATTCGAATGCAGGACCCGCGGCGTAGGAGTCAGGTACTCTAACCACTAGGTCATGCGGTCGTCTACTTACTCGTAATCACACTTATCTTAGTTCTGTTAAATGTCTTGTGAAATATTATTAATACGCGGGGTCAAGTCCACCTCGGCCATCGCCGGGACCGTATTAAATATGTTTGATTTATTTCCACGATTTATCACTATATCGGTTATACGTTGATTTATTTAGTGTAACAAATTGGGTGTTAATTTACCCACAGAGTAACATTCCGTAGAGATAAACGAATGGTGTTATTAATGTTTATTTTGACATTCTTGAAATGTTAATTTTGTTGAATTTGATATGGTTTGCTATATACGTCATGTGTTTCGAGATTACCTTAACTTAGACAGCACTATGTTTAGTGGTGATGTATGAAAAAGAGTCGCTGCCCTTCACTGCAGACTTAGGAAGCTTAAAGTCGCTCAACAAGCTTTTGAATGGGTATGCTCGATGTATCTCTTCGAGATATAATTCGTAGCAGAACAAGAGTATCAACAAGCTGAAGTGACAGTGGGCCGGCCATCTTGCTCGTAAAACCGATAACCGTTCTCGAGTGGCAACCTCGTACCGGCAAACGCAGTGTAAGGTGATTCCCCGCTAGATCACCATCAGATAAACGTTTTGCTCGTTTCATCACTTTATCCGATAACAAACATCTGCAAAAAACGTCTGCCCATAACAAATGCTGTATCACCCAGAAAATTTCTGTGTCACCACACTGTGCCCTCCATCACCCTGAGACATAAGTTCTTAAGCCTCATATGCCCAGTGATTACGCTAGCTCACAGTGCCCTTCAAACCGAAACACAGTAATGTTTGCACACTACTGCTTCACGGCAGAATAACTGGCCCTGGGGTGGTACCTACCTAGACGGATTCCTGCATAGGAATCCTACCACCAGACTGACCAGACACAGAAGTTTCCACGAGCCTTTTTCTTTTGCTATAAATACAATCAAAATACACTCACGTACTTTTACGTACTTTAGCCTTGTATGCGCGTTTATTATTGAATAGCAGAACACAGAATAGAAAATCAGAAACTTAGATGCCCCACCTATCCGTGGCACGTCGGCGCGTCGAAACACTGCGGTTATTATGGGCCCTCTTGAATTGACCCCACGACCTCGAGGTGCACTCAAATCCGCTCTGCGAACGCAGCTGTCCGTAAAAGTCTCTTACAGAGAAACACATGCCGTAATTATAGATTAAAACAGATTAAGATTTCTATCAGAAATTTGCTTTTCACAAGATTATCAGCCGCGATGGCTCGGTTGCAACAAGTTCGTTTTACGTTCGTTCGGATGCACAAACACGAGTGCACTAGGTTCGAATACGAATAAGATTTTAATTTTTTTACTACGTGCTCGTTCTAGCAATTTGTGGCGATAACACACTGTTATTCTTTATTTGAACATCACCGATCGTAGCATTTCGCAGGGCCAGTTATTCTGCCGTGAAGCAGTAGTGTGGTAAACATTACTGTGTTCCGGTGAATGGCACTGATGGCTAATGTAAGTACTGGGCATATGAGACTTAAGAACTGATGTCTGCAGCGGCGGACGCAGTGTGGTGCCACATAAAAACTTTCTGGGTGACACTTGTTACCAGCGGTGGGTAGCAGTTCCTGGAACAGCTAAATAAATAAACTGCGGTTGCCAACCCTCCCGCCAAGCGTCGTAACTGCAGCGAAATTTCTCCAATATATGGGGGAGGCCTATGTTCAGCAGTGGATTTGTGACGGGCTGAGGTGATTGAGTGAGAGCCGCAGCACTTACCAGGTGAGCGTATTACTCGACTCATCACTTTTTTCTTTTAAAAATTTCTTGTACCCTACAGTTTAGTTTATTATAGAACAGATATCAGCACAGCACTGCAGTAGCATTGTTGTTGCTTTTTGTTGCTGCAATCCAGTGGGCTTCTATACTTTGTGATACCTTCAGCTACATCTCATATATGTGCGTGTATGTATGTATGTGGATGCGTGTGTGTATGCCTATATGCATCCATATATATCCATATATATATGCCGCAATCTGGGACGGACGCAGTGTGGCGTCACACAGAAATGTTCTGGGGGACACAGCATTTGTTGTGGGCAGACGTTGCACTTAACATGAGGTGAACGTTTTACTCGACTCGTCCCTTTCTCCAAAAAAAAAAAATTGTCATTTATTATGAAGTTTTTTAAGTTAAGGTGCTTGTACTTTTAATTGTTAACAGTTTTTGCAGCTGCGAATAAAATATGTTCTATTCTATTCTAAATTCAAGATTACTCTATACCCCACATATAAATATACATTATTTAAAAAAAAACATTTAAATAGACGATGAACAGCTCGAAACGAGAGAAATTTAATTTTAGTCTTGAACAATATAAGTGCTAAAACTCAACTCGCAACAAACATTGAAGTCGCGGAAGAGGTTCAAATAACACTTCCACACTTAATGCGTCATAGATGCAAATGCCAACGAAACAAGCAAACTTGCTCATACCGTCGGTAAGCAGAAATTAATTATTATATCACAAAAACTCTTTGCGAGTTTATTGTAAGAAAAAAATATCTCAAGTGCATCTAAACCACGTAAGCAACAACAAGAGCAAAACAAATTATCACCTATCAAAACGAAATCAACAGATCACAGCACGCACAGCACACAGCTCGAAGTACAGACAGCAGCGGAATCATCCTCACAACGTTGTAGCCCGCGGCGTTGCTCGTAACTTTTGCAATTAATACACGATATTTGTTTTCGTTCACCATCATTTCAGCCTATCATAGTTCACTGTTGAACATAGGACCTCTCCCATAGACTGCCACAAAACACCACCTGCTATCGACTTCCCGCAAAACCCTGCAGGTCGTCGCTCCATCTAGTGTGGGGTCGACCTACACTGCGTTTGCCGGTCCGAGGTTGCCACTCGAGTCTTTCCTCCCCAACGGTAACAGGTTTACGAGCTATTTCGCCGACCCATTGCCACTACAGCTTCTTCCCTATCCTTGTTTTTGATCATAGAATATTTAGATTTGGAAAAGTTTGTTTTCGCATAAGCGAAACTTAATATCGGCTGGCATAGTCAATGAGCAATGTATAAATTAGCAATCCATTAAACCCGCTTTTTCATTTTTGATAGCAAACCGCAATGAAGTGAAAAAGCGTAATCATATCTACAATACAGAGAAGTAACACCGACAGCAAAAAAAAATCAAAAGCCAAACACCAATCAACAAAACAATTAACAGGTATCATCGTAAGTTACATTTAATTATAAACCCTCCAAAATATCGAAATTAATTCACTTGTTTTTGCTCGCAGATCAACTGTCCGAATGAAATCGTCGGGAATACATTAATTCGTAACTAAATTTAAATGAATCGGTACGAAATGCAAAAATGTTAATGTAAATGCGGGGCGAATAAAAAAAACGGCCGCGTTTTTGCCCGCCGTATCCACACATCGTCGAGGTTCCCGCGCTATTACTCATTTGTTGCGCTCACTTACAGCGCTACACTTGCAGTAAGAATTTGTGAGAACCCTGCGAATGACCGGTCGTACTCCGAATGGCTATTCTGAAATCACTCGACATGAGTGATATACATTTATACATTTGGAAACTGCTTTGAAATCGTTGTTTTAATCGACATTTCTACTAAAGAAATGTGTTCAAGGAAATTTTAATATAACTCATCTTATTCTAACCCCATGTAGCAGAAGTAACAAAGCAGCTAAGTTATTGAATACTACAAATCAATTTCTCATAATCTTTGACTACAACATCTGCGCTTTGAAATAACGAGTATGATTATTGATGGCGCGTGTTTATGTTTAATTTTACGAAATAATTTTCGCTTTGCAGTGAGTGCCCAGTCTCTGACTACTCCTTATGGGAAACAGTCGTGATCTTATGTATGTATGTATGTAATTTTCGCCTTAATATTTTCTGCCTACTTATACTAATATCCAAATTCTCAAATAGAAAATAGTTACTTTTCAAGTTTTTCTCTTCTCCTTCAAACTAAAACTACTACGGTCCGGCCTCTGAGAGAATGAGTTCCTGACGTCTGTAAGTTATATTGTTTTTTTTATTTATTTAACTAGAGAGAGTGTAAAGCACTCGAAACGTCGGGTTATAAATAGTATAAAATTAAACGCGATAAAATCCGTAAAATTAGTTTCATTTAAATCAAATTATTTGTTTAACAATATACATTTACCGCAAAATTTAAACTTTATTGATTTTATTGTAACTTGACTTTAAGGGCAAGTAAACCATTATAATATTTTGCACATACAGAAAAAGCGGATGGAATAAGCCCGTTCGTCGTCTAACCAAAAATATTATCATTCGATATAATTTCGGCTAATAACGAGATACGCCATCACTTCACGTACGGTGCACGTCGAAGAATCGCACCGTGGGTCGATATTAAATCTCGAACCTTAATACTCGTAGTAACATCGAACAGAATATAACGATTAATGAAATAAATGTACTAATGTGTTTGTTTTTATAGTATTGTATTATTGATAATGTATTTTTTTTTATTTGATAAAAGTGACGGAACGACCAAAACGTTCACCTGATGGTAAGTGCAACGTCTGCCCATAACAAATGCTGTGTCACCCAGAACAGTGTGTCACCACAATGCGCCCGTCACTCCGAGACATCAGTTCTTAAGTCTCATATGCCCAGTGATTACGCTAGCTCACAGTACCCTTCAAACCGAAACACAGGAATGTTAGCACACTACTGCTTCACGGCAGAATAACTGGTCCTGGGGTGGTACGTACCTAGACGGATTCCTACCATCAGTAATTTACCCTTAACGCAGATAACTCTACCTATTAAACGTTTCCAAACTTCACAGAACTCCTATAAAAAGTATATTTACAATTTATCGGTCATTCTGTAATGATGAATACCACAGTTTGTAAAATGGAAAAGTCACCTACCTAACTTCTACGCCGCGGGTCCTACATTCGAATCCCAGCCGGAGCGAACATTTATAGAAAAACATAGATCGTTGGTTTTCGGATCTTGTTGTGCTGTGCATAAGAAATTTACGTAAAGCGTACCCAGGATTCAGGAGAAACCCAGTAATTACCGGCTTATTTAACTTATGTCGGTCAAGTGCCATAGAATATTACTGTTTAGGAATAAGAGTGCTTTGATGTATACTGTAAGCTAATTATCAGGTATATTAAATTACTTATACACTTTTAAATTAAATTCGTTATAACGTGCTTGTAATTGTTTAATACGAGTAGTGTATTTTTCCCGGTTTTTTTTTTACATTATTGTAAAGACAGAAATATTACTTCCGCGTCTTAACTCCGAATATAAATTAATTCAGAGCTTCGCGTATTCGCAAGGCAAGTGCATTTCGTGACCTTAATTAGCATGCATAACGTTAGCGATGAATTTCGAGTACAAGATTGTCGAAAGAGATTTTCGTAAATAAATTGTAAATAATTCTGTTAGATCTCGCAAAAACTGAAACCAATTTTTTTCTAATACCAGAGGAGATATATAATAAATTGCATATGACCAAACACTGATCCGGCACAACTATCTATAGACCTCCATCATCATTTCAATCTGTCACTAGTCCACTACTGAACATAGGCCTCCCTAATAAATTACCACAATAGTTTGTAGCTCTCATTTTGGGTGGATTTTACCATAGTTGCCACGCGGCAGGCGGGTTGACAACCGCAGTTTATTTATTCAGATGTTCCAGGAAGATGCAGCTGCCCATCTTCTGGTTTCAATTTTCTCTCTGTGGACTTTTACGACACCCACTGGATGAGATGGAGTGGTAGGTTCTCTTACGCCGTCATCACACGGCAGACAACCACTATCTACAGGCCATACGAATACATAATAAATTTGCGACTCACAGTGCAGAAGTTAATCACTACTACCTACCGGTCCTGGGTTCGATTCCCAGCCGGAGGCAACATTTTGTGCAAAATCATAAATTGTTCCTTTTCAGGTCTGGTTGTGTTGTGCATGTGAAATATATGTTTGTAAAACGCACCCACGATACAGGAGAAAATCCTACTGTGGGGCTTCGTTTTTTAAAAAAATAAAAAAATAAAAATAAAATAAACTAATACTACACCACACGAGAGCACCGGATTCGTATCCCGTTCCAGCTAGATTCTGGCTGTCATCAAAAAAGCGGCATTGCGTATGCTGAATGTCGGGAAACAGAGACCCCATAAAAAGGAATAGGAGAAAGTAACGAGACGAGCAAAACGTTCGCCCGATGTTAAATGCAACGTCTGCCCATTACAAACGCTGTTTCACTTAAAACATTTCTGTGTGACATTGATGACATCGATATTGATGTCTTCCTGTCCGATTTTCGACCGCGGCGACCAATTTCGAATATTGTCGGAAGCTGTCAGCTGCGCAGGAGATATTACAGTGCCACAAGTTTACGCGCAAACACAGAAGCTTACTTGTCCCAACCTATCCGTGTCCGACGTAATGCTAATACGATAAGATCGGAGGTAGGATAGGATGCAGTCTCAGAAACACAGGACAATCACAACACAACCAGACCCGAAAACCAACAATTTGTGTTTTTGCACGAATGTTGGGTAAGCCTGAGATTTGAAACCAGGTCTTGCGGCGTGGAATAGTTCGTTAACCGGATATACCAGATCTAAATAGCACTGGTAGGCTCAGGTGTCCTGCCCAGTTCAGACCACTCGATCTTGCTTGCTACACTTCATTCTGCCAAATATGCACAGAACTTAAATTAGCAAAGTAGCGTACAACCTTCATTCATTTATTTATTACATACATAAGATCACGACTGTATCCCATAAGGGGTAGTCAGAGACTGGGCGCTCACTGCAAAAACAGATGACTGCCACAATCCACGTTTCACCAAAACAATATAATGCACTTGGTGTGATAGGTGGTGAGCCCATCGCCACCATGCGCTGTTGGGTGCACAGTGCAGTTTAATTCCTCACTCGCCTTTTACGAGATCCATTGGATGAGATGGAGTGGTAGTATTCTTTTAACGAGCCGCCACCACACGGTTTTTCATTTATTTATTATGAAAAATAAAACTGCTACCCATGCAAATCATGCATGTTAATTTAAATAATAAAATAACACGTTGAATTATAAATAAGAGAGCGGGTGCAAATCATTACGCGTGACGAGGTGCAACTCGTATATGTTTATTATAAATTGGATTAAAATAAAAATAAATAAACATGAATTAATTAAAAACTGTCAAATAACTGTTTGATAATGTTGCTACATAAAATGGCTACATACCACATGTAACTTCTAATCATCTTATGCATATAAAACATTTCATCGATTTGTGTTTATCTAAACATATGAAAGTGAACGCCATTTTAATAATAATTGACATTAAAATCCAATTCTACCAACATCACATAATACAGCAAAGCGAAAATAGAGAGCTGACTTTGTTTAATAATACAATGTCATTTTCGCCTTCTTCCCGGACTAGTGCTTATGTGTAGACCTGTTACGTATTCCCATAAGCCCCGTAGAGCATTCCCACGGAGTCTTTCGAGTCCGGGGCCAATAACGACGGTGTCGGAAAATGACAGAGCGGCGTTTCTCACACGACCGCCGCACTAATATCGGTGGTCTGTACTGTGATTTGTTGGGAAGGTTGGATCAATTGTTTGTCTGTGAAATAATCTATCAAATGTTTGGTTAAACATTTGTACTCAATGTTTTAGCACACGCTATATTACCATGTATTGATATACTTTCTATTATTTATAGTCACATTCGGAATTCGATATTTAAATGTGTAATTCTGTCGTCCAAATATACTTAGGTATTGTAATATATACAAACCACCTCTTTCCCACCGAGACTAAGAGTGTGGGTATGGAATAGGAAGTAATAGTTAAAATAAAATTGACTTGTACCAAAACGGCGGCGATGTGTTTTGCCCCCCGTCACGCCTCGTTTCACGCGGGGGCAAAAAAAATGGAAAAGAAAAAAAGGCGTGATTGTACGTATTTAAGTTCTGATAAATAATGAGTCCTTGTGGTTTTTATAACTTAAAACCTACAAAGAATACGTCCATATAGGTTTTAAGTTATTAATGATGTCTTTAAAAAAAAAGCTGAAGAGAGTTCAAAATAAATAATGTTTTCCGTAATAAAAAATACATTATAAAGCTTTCGACTGGAATCGAAAAATGATTTAATTATTATGCAAATTGCGCGTTCAGATCTCATTCGAGATAAATGATTATCGGTCTGCGACAACCCTTACGGTCCTCAATTTTTCGCAGTCCGATTCATGTCATAAGTTTTCAGTTACACACGCTTGAGTAGATAGCCAACGGATCCACTGAACTGTCTACCGTGTTACAAGAGGCAAAAGATTGAAAATTATATAGCCAATTTAAGTGCACGACCTAAAAAAAAAGTGTAGTCGCAACTGACAAATTAATTAAGTCGCAAGAAAAGGGAATCGATCTGTTGTATCGAGTCATATGCTCGAATAGCCCGCGAGCGGGATCAGGTGCGACGGTGCCGACATTTCTTACGGATTTTTGCTTGCCGGGGTCTTTGACCGGGCGTTTTTCCATTTTAATTTACATCCAATATGATAAGTTCAACGAAAATCGCTCTCAAACGGACCCCCTTTCAGATCGCCGCGTAAACTTTCAAACCACATTGCTACAACTAATTGACGAGCACAATTCTCTACTGCTATATAATACAATAATTCCTAACAATCCATCCATACTAAAACTAAAACGCTGCATTATGTAGTATTATAAAACCTCTGCATAACTCCACTAAACCTCTTTAGACGCTTTTACAGCAGGGGCGCCAACTGCAACATTTTAAATTTTAAAAAAAGATGTAAGCGTACACCGTCGTGTAAATTAATATCGGAGATAGATGAAGCGCCAGCGATAAAGAGTTAAAATAAAATCGGAAACCCTCGACGATGTCTGAAATATGTCATATATCAATAATTTGCTCGATTTAACGATTCACTCGATGAGATATAAATACGCCGCCATTTTATTCCGACCGATGTCAACTCCTCTTGGCTGCATAATGTGACAAGTTAAAATTATATCCTTAAGCCGTTATACAATGTTCGTATAAAGAATGCTATAATTAAGAAGTGTGGTAGGATTCCTATGCAGGAATCCGTCTAGGTAGGTACCACCCCAGGGCCAGTTATTCTGCCGTGAAGCAGTAGTGTGCAAACATTACTATGTTTCGGTCTGAAGGGCACTGTGAGCTAGCGTAATCACTGGGCATATGAGACTTAAGAGCTGATGTCTCAGGGTGACGGGCGCAGTGTGGTGCTACACAGAAATATTCGGAGTAACACAGCATCTGTTATGGGCAGACGTTTCACTTACCATCAGGTGAACGTTTTGCTCGTCTCGTCACTTTATCCAATAAAAAAAAATAGACTTTACAGGATCTGCCTTACTTACCTTGCTTTTGAGGTTTTAAACAGTATTTTAAGCCTCTTATTGCCGTGTGGTGGCGGCTCGTTAAAAGAATACTACCACTCCATCTCATTCCAATGGATCTCGTAAAAGGCGAGTAAGGAGTTAAACTGCACTGTGCACCCAACAGCGCATGGTGGCGATGGGCTCACCACCTATCACACCCAGTGCATTATATTGTTTTGGTGAAACGAGGATTGTGGCAGTCATCTGTTTTTGCAGTGAGTGTACAGTCTCTGACTACCCCTTATGGGATACAGTCGTGATCTTATGTATGTATGTGTGTATTGCTTTTGTTGTCACCCATGTCTCCAACACGATGTACTAAAACTTTACCTAACTATCCTAGTGTGACCAGTGACAAAGACGTTGTCCCACACTAAGATTTATTAACGTTTGCACACTACACTACTTCACGGCAGAATAACTGGCCCTGGGGTGGTACAGTACCAATAATCGTTAATGTAACAAGCGGTGTGTTTTTTTTATGGAAGAAAAGTGACGAGACGAGCGAATCGTTCACCTGATGGAGAGTGTAACGTCTGCGCATAACAAATGCTGTGTCACCCAGAACATTAGTTCTTAAGTCTCATATACCTATTAATACTATTACACTAGCTGTCAGTGACCTGTCACTGTGTGGCACTTGGCTACAACCAGCAATATGTGATAGTATTTTTTTAAACTTTAAATAGTACATTTAGTGCATTCGCCTATTCAAAGTAAACCAAACCTGAAACAAGGAACGATATCATAAAAACCACAAATCACCGGGGACATCGGTCCGCCGCTCACAACAAGGCAGAGTCTTGTAAGGGATCGTGTTCGATCTAATTTAGAGCGGCGAGCGGGCTGATGAGCGGAGCGATAAGCTGCGCGGGTCGGAACCATGCTGGGTGATTTACTCGATGCGAGGGCAGCGTATTTGCGATCCTGTACCGCCGCATCTGATTAGACTCGCTGTCATCGGCTGTGACCTATAGCCTTATACATTTAGGTAACCAAATCTTCAGCTTTTAGTATACTGGAGCGGCACATGTGATTTATGAATAATATTTTACTATGAAAGTTTGTATATTTAAATTAAGAACGTCAATGGTAATTAGAAATCGTTTTACTCGTTTATTAGTACACTATTTTGCTTTTGCCGTGTGAATCAACCACCCCATCTCATCCCGTGGGTGTCGTAAAAGTCGACAGAGGGAAAATAATAACCAGAAGATGGGCAGCAGCATCATCTTGGAACATCTGAATAAATAAACAGCGGTAGTCAACCCGTTGCCAAGGTCAAGCGTGGCAACTATGGCGAAATCCACCCAAAATGAGAGCTACAAACTTGTGGCAATCTATGTTGAGGCCAATGTTCAGCAGTGGACTAGTGATAGGCTGAAATGATGATGATGATGATGATGTTTTGCTTAAGATCAATAGAAACTCCTATTTACATTTAATTGATGACCGCGTGGCGCTAGTCGTCAGTGTGCTCGACTTTAGGATTGGAATCCCAGTCAGTCTGGTTGTGTTGTCCATGTGATACAGAAGAAATCCTAGTGCAGGCCCCATTGTTTTTTTTTAATAAAAATAATAAAATAAAATAATGCACTGATATTCGAATATCTGTATTATAAAATGGCCAGAATTTGAATTCAGAACACTGTAACCGGTAGCTGTGTACGCTGAGTTACTTACAGTACTTAAAAAAAAAACAGTTATCGTGACATAACTAAAAGTACATAGAATAAATTAGCATTCTACAACATCAACAGATGCATAAATCGCGGCTAACAGTCCGAAGCCTATCGTATTTTCCTTTATAACATAATCTGTTGAATCTCGGCGATTTATTCCGCGGCGAGATGTCAACACGCCCACCTGTACTGATGCGACCTTACTAGTGATAGAAGATTATCAACATAGAATTCAGATTAGAGTTTTGTAATTGTGGAACGTTTTGCAATATCGATTTCATTAATCGACTGTTCTCGATTTGAACATTGAACTGCTACGAAACGCAACTTTTTTATAGAAGAAAGTGACGAGACGAGCAAATATCTAACTGATGGTAAACGGAACGTCCATAACAAATGCTGTCTTACTCAGAATATTGCACTGCACTGCTCCCGTACCCCTGAGATATCACTACTTAAGTATCACGTACGCATTGATCGATGATATTTCGCCTTTTTCGAACGATTTTATTCGACCATTGATGATATTTCGACTTTCGAATATCGTCGACAGCTATCAACTGCGCAGGAAATATTACAGTGCCACAAGTGTACGCACAAACACAGAGGCACTCACTCGTCCCAACGTTACGCGTAAGATCGGAGACAGGCTAGGATGCAATGTCAGAAACACGGGGAGCACAATTTTTATCTCCGGCTGGGATTCGAACCCAGGAACAGCGGCTTATAAGTCCGGTTCCCTGACCACTATGCTATACACTAGCTCCCAGTGCCATTCAGACCGAAATACAGTAAAGTTTGCACACAATTGAAATGTTCTGGGAGTTCTTTTCAGACGATGCACTTACCGTCAGGTGGACGTTATGCTCGTTTCGTCACTTTATCCAATAAAAAAGACGTAAATGCTACTCCGCGACAATAAGTTACATCTATAAAATTAAATCCATAATAGACTACAGAAAACGTTATATCAGTGAAATGTTTAATATAATAAATTTATATGAAAATATGAAAAACCGTGCCGTGTGGTAGCGGCCTAAGAGAATTTACCATCCCATCCTATCCCGTGGGTGTCGTAAAGTAAAAAACAAGGAGATGGGCAGAAGCATCTTCCTGGAACATCTGAATAAATAAACTGCGGTTGCCAACCCGCCTGCCAAGCGTGGCAACTATGGCAAAATCCCTCCAATATGTGAGCTACAAACTTGTGGCTATCTATGGGGGAGACCTATGTTCAGCAGTGGACTTGTGATAAGCTGAAACGACGACGACGACGATGAAAAACCTATAATAGATTGGAACAGAAGTTTTTTTGCATAGTGTATTAACATATCCATACATACAACATTTCCATGATTTATAGTTTGTTGCTTTGGGAGTTCATAACAACAAAGTGTATTAAGGTCCGTTTTAAAATTGACGTTAATTGTGAAAATACATTATGCGTCTTACATTTCGACGAGAACGTTTTTGTTCAATAGTTCTTTTGAATTTACACCGCAGTAATGTTTGTCTTTAATTGACATGTCGTTACTTCAAAAAATGACATCATATCAGAAAATACTACAAAGAAATCCATTGCGAAATAACCACTGCAATGCCAGTTATCCTACCTTTTTATTTATTGCATAAAGTGATGAAACGAGCAAAACGTTCACCTGATGGTAAATGCAACGTCTGCCAATAACAAATGCTGTGTCACCCAGAAAATTGCTGTGTGACACTACACTGTGCCCATCACATTGTGATATAGGTTCTTAAGTCTCATATGCCCAGTGATTACGCTAGCTCACAGTGCCCTTCAAACCGAAACACAGTAATGTTGCGCACACTAGGTACTGCTTCAGGGTAGAATAACTGGCCCTGGGGTGGTACCTACCTAGACGGACTCGGTTTGAAGGTCATTAAAGCTAGAGTAATATGTGATTTAAGGACAGATATCCCAGGGTGTCGAGAGCAGTGCGGTGCTGCACAGAAACGATGCCCCACAGTATGATTTCTCCTGTGTCGTGGGTGCATTTTATTAGGTGGCGGGTGACCCGCCGCGTAGAAGTCAGGTACTCAAACCACAAGGCCACGCGGTCGTCGAACATACAACAAACAAAGCAACAGTTTTTCATGTCGCATAATGTCGTTGGAGTAGAGTGGCGGACTTAAAAACCCTCTTAGCAATAATATAAGGCCTGTGCCCAGTGGTGGAACATTTATCTTACTTCTGTATATATATCAGCTGGAGAGTTTGTATGTTTGAACGTGCAAATCTCAAGATATACGAATCCGATTTAAAAAAAAATCTTGCATTAGATAGCCTGTTTAGTGAGAAAAGTTATACATACATACATAAGATCACGACTGTATTCCATAATGGGTAGTCAGAGACTGCCCAGTCTCTCTGTCTCTCTCACTGCAAAAACAGATGACGAAAAAAATGCTGTGAAAAAAAAGATGAAAAGTTATAGGTCCTTAAAATTTATGTTACAGCTTAAAAAAGCCGCTCGCTGAGAACCGAATAATGCCGAGAAGGATCGAAGGGCTTATTTTACGCGACTGAAACCGCGGGGCACAACCAGTCACTCTATAAATAACTTTTAATTTTTTTATTTCACCGTCTTTAGATGCTCCATAGATGCTCAATTTTCCAAACATTGCCTCAGTCGATTTACACGATACCAACGGGATGAGATTAACGGATGTGGATTCTCTTACACTGCCACCGCCTGGTGCTAGTCATCAGTGACTTGAGATGTATCTTTAATAGATACGTACATATGAATGCTAATAAAAAATATCATATTTAAAACTAGGATTTCTGAAGATTTTTTTTTATCATTTATCGTTACAGAATTTATCGCAAACTCAACCAATAACATGCGCCGTGGTCCTCGAAATTAACAACTAAATGACTGATTGGAAAATGGCCGATCTCGGTCACGGCATATTAACACTGAATTGGGTTTCTGAGTCGATTTTCAGTTGCGTACTCATTTATGTCGACCGATAAGAGCAACCATGTTGAGTTATTAAACGCCGCTCACGTGCCGCCGGTTCTTTGTTAGGTGATTTTTTTTTAATTAATCTTTTTTGTTAATATTTTTAACACTTTTTTTATTTATAGTTAATAGAATCAGGCGTTACTTTGCGGAAATCCATTATAATGAATAAAAGTAAGTTACTTTGCTAAGATCCGCATGCAAAATATAAAAATGGTGTATATTACCTAGTTTTTTGAAGTGCACCACCCGCCCTCCCTCAGTAGCGTGCACAAGCAAACTAACACCGCCACCAGGAGCCGCCGAGGCCTCGGCGGCCGTCTGTCGTAGAGTCTATTACGCTTGATAATGCCTCGTTTTGGGGCGAAACACGTGTCGTGTTCTCGACTTCAGTGGTGTATATTATCTAGTGGTGGTATTGTAGTGGTTGGTGGAGGGTACCTGGTGGCGGTTCCTGGTGGCGGTGTTAGTTTGCTTGTGCACGCTACTGAGGGAGGGCGGGTGGTGCACTTCAAAAAACTAGGTAATATACACCATTTTTATATTTTGCATGCGGATCTTAGCAAAGTAACTTACTTTTATTCATTACTTTTTTTATTTTTACTAAGTAAATTACTGTGCGGTGGCGGCTCGTTAAAAGAATACTACCACTCCATCTCATCCAATGGATCTTGTAAAAGGCGAGTAAGGAATAAAACTGCACTGTGCACCCAACACCGCATGGTGGCCATGGGCTCACCACCTATCACACCAAGTGCATTATATTGTTTTGGTGAAACGTGGATTGTGGCAGTCATCTGCTTTTGCAGTGCGTGCCCAGTCTCTGACTACCCCTTATGGGATACAGCCGTGATCTTATGTATGTATGTTTGTAGTAAATTACATTAATATCGTCTTTAGATACCGGGACCAAAGATTTTCAATTCTCGATTCCTGGAGCTATGTTGCCGACCAATTGCTGTCATCATTCCGTATTCAAACTCGCTAAAAGTTTAAGAATTAAGTTATAATGAATTTTATTCAATATAGATTATTTACCAAATACTCTTTGAACGACATTTTTCAAACTACACTCGTTCGCAAAAAAAATGGAAAATAATAAATAGATTAATCAGAAGTAGCTTGGCAGTGATCACCTCATTCCCAAGGGTTATCATCATCCTTGTATTCTTCAATATTATAATAAATGATAAATATATATATATATATATATATCACTTTTAAACAAAAAATACACATCATTTATTTATCTGTAGATTTGTTAAATTTTAATATTCATAATAAAAACCTATTTCCCCAGGCTTTATACCTACCTGGACGAAAATTTTAAGAAGACCAATAATTGTCTTAAAACCACACCAAAGAGTGTTCAGCAGAAAATCGATAATTTTAATGTCACATTATACAAATCATTAATTTATTTTTTCCTTTTTGACAGATGAATCAAAAGTGTAAAGTGTGCGGTGAGCCAGCGGCTGGCTTTCACTTCGGCGCCTTCACATGCGAAGGCTGTAAGGTAAGCAAAAAACTCTAAAGTAATCTCTAAGAGCTACTAATGTTATAATGTGCCCTTTGGTGACGGTAAGATTCCTATGTAGGAAACCGTCTAGGTGGGTATCACCCCAGTGCCAGTTATTCTGCCGTGAAGCAGTAGTGTGCAAACGTTACTGTGATCCGGTTTGAAGGGCACTTAGAGCTAGTGTAATCACTGGGTATATGAGAACTAATGTCTCGTGGTGTTGGGCGCGATGTGGTGTCACACAGTAACGTTCATGGTGTCACGGCTTTGTTACATGCAGACATTGCACTCGCTGTCTGGTGAACGTTTTGCTCGTTTCGTCACTTTATCCAAAAAAAGGTCTCCTGAAGTCGATCTATCTGTATGTTTCTTACCGTCATATTATTAGTCCACTGCGGGGCATAGCTCTCTCCAATGAAAGATGGATTCAAAGCAGTATAGTGACAGCATTACATATTATGGTGTTATTCTTAGGTAATGCCTCTTGTGCCCACACACACAACCATCATTCCCACACTCACACTCACACACATACACATGCACACACACAATCAGACTCGTACATGCTCATGGACTCTCAATATGCCCTTTATAAATTTTATTATATACTTCTTGTTTCTAGAGTTAAATCCATAAACATTTTAATTTAAATTGTTAACTACATTAGGTTTACTATATTCATTCAATAGCTTTTCCCTCAGATTATCTTTGTTAATAGTTTTGAGTTATTGTTTACTTGCCGTATTCTGTAATGGAAATCGTAGTTACTTCCCTCACAGGAAAGGCAAATGCCTGTCCTGTGAGGGAAGGGGGGAGAGGGGGGGGGGCTAGTGTGGGGGTCGGAGTTTCAATCATTGTAAAGAAGTTATGGTAAAAATAAATAAATAAATAAAATTCTGCACGTATAAAGTCTGTCAGTAAAATACCTTAGTCGCCTCTTACGACACCTCGGCAGGAAAGAGGTAGGTGCTTTTCTACTGTGTGCCATTCTACTCTGCTGGACACCTATCGGCATGTAGATATTTAAACTACTTATACGCACTTAAACACTTTACTCCTACAAATACAATTTACCTGAGAGAACGATCCATTTGTGAGAAATGATTCCCTCATCTAACATTACTTACCCGGAATATAATTAATGAGGGTTTGAATACCTATTACCTAAATCTGCAGAATCTGGACATAAATCAATTAATATCGCATAAATTATTATTATAATTATTGAATAGGAAACACAGTTGAAAATCAAACAGCTCGCTCCACAACTTTCCAATAATCGTATCAAGGACTACTGCCAGTTGTACACTGGCGTTAAGAGACGCAGCTTAGGATTTATTTTATGCGGCTTTTTTTAATAATTTAACTTGTATATGGTTTCTCTTCTCGTTGGAAATATTTGGCATTACTATAAGTATGAGATAATAGTAGCGTAAATTCTGCTCAGGTTTTTTGCTCGGATACACCAAATCTGAATTAAGACCAGTGGCGTGACAAAATGCCAGGGGCCACCGGCAGAAGGAGGCTTCCGACCCGGACGAAATTTGATTCGGAGACAAAATTTAGTACAACATATTAATTTTGTATTCAATTAACTCATGTTATCTGAACTTAAATCAACTCAAATGAAATCAAATAATTGAACAAAAGTGTATCAAGATTTGCTCTAAAGTAAAATAGTTATTTCAAATTAACACGCTCTTTAAATAGTTAGTAGAAAATCAACGAAAAATTAGCACAATAATTTTCATAGCCTTTGTACATACGGACTTTACGCAGTGATTTATGGGAATGAAAATACAACGTTGGTTGAGCTTCTTTACATTGAGAGAGGGATCCGATAAATTTGCCACGGGCCTCACCGGTATAGTTCGGCACAGAATTTGTCGACGATTTGTAAATCAATAAAGTGTAAAAATTGGCTGTGGTTGAGATTCGAACCTCAACTTATGTACTCTCAATCGCAAAACCCTGCGCCAACACGCTACACGAACTTACATATTTTCAAATCAGTCCAATTATAATTTCTTTGTAAATCGTAAACCGAGCCAAATCGTGGTAATTACTTACATTTCATGAAAAATATAGAAAAGTTGAAGCGAGTCTTGCAAATTAGTGACTGACGCTGAATGTAAAACACGCGGACTTAAATAGCATACTAGCGCCAGCGTGATCACGACATTTGGAATTAAGAAACGTTACATACAGATTCTATGGTAAGGAAATCCACCAATATTATTAAACAGCATCAAATAAAGTTCATCTGAATTTAAAACAGCTCTATGTCAACACTTGGCACGGAAATCTTGATCTTCATTATCATATTTTGTTTCTTTAGTATTCATTCATGTTCTATTATTCTTCTATACAATAACAGACTTTAATAGTTCACTCAACTAAAACTGAGTGAAGACAATGATTCACGCACCGATGGTAAGGGCACTTTTGTGAGGTAGTCTACCAGAAGTTCACGTCTATGCGATAAGTGTAGTGACTGACGCGCGCGCAGAAACACAGGGCTTCGACACAGGATAATATTGATCAGAACATTTTTGAACCAGAAGCCAGAACGTAACGGAAACAGTCAAAAACTATTTTCCATGTCCATATATAAATGTGTTATTTTAGTTGATTAGCAATCATCAAGCAATAAGACTTCAAAATTTGTATCGACAGTAAAATATATCATCATCATCATTTCAGCCTATCATTAGTCCACAGCTGAACATAGGCCTTCCCCACAGATTGCCACATTAGTTAGTAGTGGGGCACTCATTTTGGGGTGATTTTGCCATCGTCGCCAAGTCGACAAAGGGAAAATAAAAATAGAAACAGGATATGGGATCCTAGTTTTTATTTTCCCTCTGTAGACTCTTACGAAACCCACGGAATGAGATGGACTAGCAGATTCTCTGAAGCCCCCACCACACGGCGGGTAAAATATAGTTGACTTTTACTGAAAATTTTGCTGTACTAATGTCTTGAATTAAATTTTCCAATCACAGTACACTTTCACGCGCCACTTTTTGATGCCAAAAGTCCATACAGTACGTGTGTTGCAAAATAATAAAGTTGGGCTGAGATTCTAATCAGCAGCAGCAGCTCAATATTCGAGCTAAGTTATGAGTTCCACAAGTTAAAAATCTATCACCAGTTTTTCAAATCCAAGATATTTTTGAAGGGAAACTTCTTTGGGCGCGATGAGAGTAGCCAGTAGTCAAGGTCGAACTTAAGTGCGCCGTTATATAAATAATGATTTATATACGGAGCAGTAATTATACAGTGACTAATATTTTTGTTAATTTGTGTTTATTTATTTTTATTTTGATCGAGTTTTAATTACATATAAGTTTCACTTCTGTCACGTGTACTACTTGTACGTGATCTTTTTTTTATTTTTTTCTTAAGGCACTCAAGTAAGTAGCGACTCGTGCAACACGAAACGGTATGTATGTATTTATAAACGCCTGTGTGAAACTAGGGCTATCGAATATCCTTTTTATCCTTGATCAATTATAAATGGCGATAATTGCTTTTAATTCCGACTCACAATCGATTCATCCTCAGTTCCATTTATGTAAACATAATCACAACTATTGCGATTTCCACCTTATATTAACAGCGATAAGTCCAAATGAAGCGTAAACGTCAGTTTGTTCGTTCGTCGATGCTCTATGTGTCCGGGAGATACACGTCGATAATTCGATCGGCACGCAATCATTCCGGTACACATTTTTTTCTTGATTCTTATCGCTACGGAGGGTTAATTTATAGATTTCTCGCTTGTTTATAGTTTAGTCGCTATTTACTTTGTTATAGTACGCAAGTTGTGCTCGAGATTTTCTTTGCGTAGACTATAGAATTAATTTCACAACAAGAACCTTTTGCGATATAACAATACAACAAAGGCTACGTTCTGCCGAAGGCGTCTGTCTATAATCTGTGCGAATTTCATGTTAATGTCTTTAGACGTTTTCGAGTTACAGGCACTCGAAAATGCGAAATTTATTCTGACTTTCAATTTGGTTCAAAACATAGATAAATAAATTAGATACTAAAGTAATTTAGAAAGCGGATATGCTATCGGCAAAAGCAATCAGAAACTAAAAATTGAAAAATCATAGATAGACGATTCTAATTTTTTTTTATGTTGTACAAACTGTTATTTCATGACATGTGTTAAATTTTCATTATTGGGTTATTGGGTAGGTTTTTAAAACTCACGACATGAATTCATGTCGTGAGTTTCAAGTTGGTTATAGATAAAATTTATTTTATCTGCTTTGAGCTATTTCTGTTTGTGGTATATTTAAATATCTCAGAATGATGATGATGATGATATCCTCCTGACCGATTTCGCCCACGGCGACAAATTTCGAATATTGTAGAGAGCTATCAACTGCGCAGGAGATATTACAGTGCCACAAGTGTAAGCGCAAACACGGAGGCACTCACTCGTCCCAACCTACCCGCGCCCGATGTAACGCTGATGCGATTAGAGGTAGGCCAGTATGCAGTATCAGAAACACGGGGTCAATCACAACACAACCAGACCCGAAAACAAACAATTTTTTGCCTTCGACTGGGATTCGAACCCAAGACCCGCGTCTTAGAACTCTGACCAATAGGCCACACCGTCTCAAAATACAGAACCACTTTTTTTTAAAAGTATCTTTTTTATTACGTGTTCTATTTAACTTCACTTATTACTTTGTGCGAGTTATATTTTGCAACTAAATTTTAAACCAGTTCCACTTGACCGATTGAACTGAAATTGAGCATACCTGTGCAACTTTGGTGACAATGCAATACGTACCATGATTATGGTCTGATGATGATGCTGGAAGTTACCCACAGGAAGTCCTCAACTAAGCAAGGTCACGTTCGGGCTCGTTGGATTTGCCTTGTCAAGTACATGTAAAGCCTACTGGCAGACATAGGTATCATAAATAAAGAGCTAGTAACAAAAAAAAATAGTTTAAAACATACTTTTCATTTTGATTAAGACCTAATCAATAAAATTTTGTCCGAACGAAATCGATTATCTATAACCATACAAATACCAAATAAGGTCAACTCGGATTGAATCGTATTGTTTTAAATTTGCGTTGGATTGCGCTAAAGCAATTTGCATCAAGTGGAACAGAACCGCCAGCACAATGGATTGTGTAAGAGGGAGGGAAAATGTCGCAGGATGTAAGGGAAACCCGGCCAGTATTACAGACCGACTACATGTAATATCCGATATCGATTGATATGAAAAATATGATGTTCTATTTACAAATAGCATTTCATTGTAATGTAGTCAGTCCACTGCGAAACATAACAAACAAAGAAAGAAAGCAATAGAGAGGGAGAAAGAAACCAAATTGAATTTGTTGCTGCTGCAGGGTTAATGAAAATATGACATTTAGAGTATATTTTTAACATCAACGTAAACGAAGGAAAAAAGGCATCTCAGCATTATGCTGCAGTGGCAAAACTGCAGCGCTGTTACTCTCTCGGCGCCCTTAAAAAAATAAGCATACTCCATATTCAAAAGGCGGAAGAAGACGAAATAAATTTGCACAGTAGTAACGAGTTACAAGCAAGTTGGTAAACTCTGTATGGTTTATATAGAAATTGGGTAACTAGACTTCGTTACTCCTATATATTGTGTATACTCCAATACATATTGAAAGAATAGAAAACTGCTTATCTCTTAAATATAAGTACTAATTACTAGTCGTTAAAAAAATACTTTCACTCTATTTATTATTGTTATCTTAACAGTCTACTGATAATCGTGTACTAAATAATACTATCTCTTGGAATATATATTTTTATATTTTTTTATCCCGTGGTTAGCGGCTTAAGAGAATTTACCACCGCCTCTCATCCAGTGGGTGTCGTAAAAGGAGACAGAAGGAAAATTAAAACCAGAAAATGGGCAGCAGCATCTTCCTGGAACATCAGAATAAATAAACTGCGGCAGCCAACCCCCCTGCCAAGCGTGGCAACTATGGCAAAATACCACCAAAACGGGAGCTACAAACTTTTGTAGCAGTTTATGGGGGAGGCCTATGTTTAGCAGTCGACTAGTGATAGGCTGAAATGATGATGACGATGATATTTTTTTACATACATACATACACATAATATCACGACTGTATCCCATAAGGGGTAGTCAGAGACTGGGCACTCACTGCGAAAACAGATGACTGCCACAATACACGTTTCACCAAAACAATAAAATGCACTTGGTGTGATAGTGGGTGGGCCCATCGCTACTATGCGCTGTTGGATGCACAGTGCAGTTTAATTCCTTACTCGCCTTTTACGAGATCCATTAGATGAGATGGAGTGGTAGTATTCTTTTAACGAGCCGCCACCACACGGCTAATATATATATAAATATTTTTATAATATTTTATAATAATATAGATATTTTTTTAATATTATAAATATTGTTAATACGCCACTTTGACTCGTATCCAACGAATGATAAACTCGTGCCTCTAACCTAGAAGCTAGGCGCGTACATTGTCTAAACAACCTAGGTCGTTAGTGAGTCGCAAATAGATTGGAGCGTGCCAAGCGATGAGTAACAACATCATTTAAAAGGGCCACGACAGACGGATGTTATAGCAATTGGCACAAAGTCAAGGATACAAACGATCGGACGTCTCCTGAATAAACTACACTAATAGAGCCAATGAGTGAAGTAATAAAATCTTTAGTGATCGCTGTGGGTGGTGTGAGAAAATTTACCACCGCATGTTATTTCGTCCGAATAATCCTGCTCGTTTACCTGTACCCTTGTTTTATGAAATAATATGACGAGACGAGCAAATCGTTCACCTGCTGGTAATTGCTGCCCATAACAAACGCTGTGTCAACCAAAACATTCTTTATGTAGTACAACACTGCGTCGTCCAACCAAGAGATCTCAGTTCTTAAATGTCATATACCCAATAATTACGCACAATGTTTGCACACTACTGCTTCACTGCAGAATAAGTGAAACTACGGTGGCACCTAGTCAGCCAGCATTAAAATATATAACCACTTTGTGGAATAGGCTGCCGCTAGGACCGAAACGACTTAGGGACCTTCGAGAAAAGAGCCTACTCCTTCCTCAAAGGCCGGCAACGCACCCGGAATTCCTCTGATATTGCGGATTTTCATAAGCGGCGGTGGTCACTTACCATCAGAAGATCCGTGTGCTCTTTTTCCTCCTCTCCTATAAAAATAAATAAATAAATAACCGCATTGAAGATTTAAAACATTTATTACTGACCGATAAAGCAACGATAAACCGAAACATTCTCTGTGAGGCACAACACTGCGTCGTCACGAAGAGGCATCAGTTCCTTAGTGTCATATGCCCAATAATTACGCACAATGTTTGAACACTACTGCTTAAAGCTGCACCGCCTGGGACGCATTTCAGTAATGTAGGCATGCGGAAAACCTACAAAGCTCTCTCGCCCTCACCGGCAGGTCCCACTGGAGTGACAAGTCAATACATGTGGTGCCGGGTCGGTTACCCGAGACTGACGGAGGTACCTTTCCGGGTTTTTTTCCAAGATTCCTTCTCTGAGTGTAGTGACTGACAACACTGCAGATCCTGATACTATTCTGCACGAGCAAAGGCCAACAACGGTGGTACCTACCCAGGCGGATTCCTGCAGACCATTAAAGTATATATTGAAGTAATAAAACATTTACTTCTAACCGATACAGCATCTTCAATGATAAACAAAAAGCTAATCATAACAATACGTTCAGATAAAATCGCCGCGGTATAAGAAAGATCGGTCATGGTGTTTGAATCGGAAACGAGCTGTTGGGAAATGCTCTCGCATTACGAGCGCAGCTCAAGCGCCGTAAAATGACCGCCGACGAAATATCGAAACGGGATTTGAGAAACAATTCGCAAATTAACCAATGAACGTCCAAAATTGCATAACGATTGTGAATTAGCCAGATATCTGCCGTTCGCTTCTCGTTCGGCTGTCAGTTTAGTCTAAATTTATTGAAGTCGATATCTCATTAGTAAGGCACTCACCTTAAATTTCATAGTATGCGGGTGACGTGTTTTGTTCTTGGCGTCAGCAACACTAGAATTGTTAATTGCAGTTTTAAGTGATGTTTAACAACGTGATCTAAAAACTAACAGAAAAGTAGGACTTAATTCCTGTCCTGAGCCACCTGCATCCATCGACTTCCCGCAAAACCGTACAGGTCGTCGCTCCATCTAGTGGGGGGTCGTCCTACACTGCGTTTGTCGGTACGGGGCTGCCACTCGAGAACCTTTCTTTTCCAACGGTTATCTGTTCTTCGAGCTGTATTGCCGGCCCATTGATTTTGTCAGGATTTTCACTGACGGATAGCTGATATTATAGCGGGTAACCTAAGCTACTTTAATTTTAGAAAAACCATTAGGTTTCCGCGCCAAAAAATTCAAACTCCAAAATCCGATTCAAATAGGGAAGTATGTCTATATCATCGATCGGGGTCGGCTTTTTTTACGCGAGTGAATCCGCGGCGCATAACTAGTTTACTATATATTTTGTGGTATGAAAATTTCTATTGCGTGAAGAAAAGATACATTTTAAGCCGCCAACACACGGGGTTACTTTGCAGCAATTCTATTTAGATAAGACTGCCCGAAAGTAGAAGTGGTAGGGCAATACTAAAATTAAGAACTCCACTCTTTTTAAATTGAAATTTTTCGATCTAAGCAAATTTACAATGTTTTTGGACAACTTGAATAATCATACGACTAAGTTACAGAAAAATGTTCTGATTTTCCGTCTCCAGGACGCAGGCTATGGTTGTGTCAAATTTAATCAAGATCTATTCAGAGGTTAGCTGTGAAAAGGTAAAAAACGGACCGAGGGAAAGAGGGAGTTACTTTCGAATTTATAATATTAGTATATATAACTTCTTTAACAAAATTACACGCGTGAATACTTCATATCAAACTCAAAAAAGAGTTGTTTCCAAAATTAGAACAGTAATCGGTGAACTTAAGATAGCACTGTGTCGGTAAACCCCTTGTAGATACGCAGTTAGTAGCCGGCCTCTTAATGGTGGCCAGTGATTGATGCGGCAGCAAAAACGTGTGAAGACGCCGGAGTCAGTATGCTCCAATTACGGCGCTCATTACTATCTCGAACTGTACTGTGTTTAAGGCAGTTTTTGTTCACACATCGCATTGGTTTTGTATCATTAGTTTGGAATAGACATCGAGGTGAAATGACGAGGTTGAAATCCTTTTTTTATCAAGAATAGAAATATTTAGTGCGATACTAGAACGCGCTCCATATATAGAAATATTATATAAATATACGATATATATATAAAGCAAACGTTTACGTGGTTTCCTCTGATCTGATATCCAATAATTCCTTTCGTCCAATAGCTCAAAATCTATTTAAAACCCTGCTATTATGACAACGATCCTAAAAAATAACTCCAACAAGATCGAAATCCAACAAGAAAATACATAATCATCAATCAAATAGTTTAATAATTTTGGGTACAGTCTGCGGAACATTTTTTTTTTTAATAAAAGTACTAATCCCCACAGTGGGATTTCTCCTGCATAAACGGTGCATTTTACAGGCATAAATTGCACATGCACAAAACAACTACACCCGAAAACCAACTTTGTGTTATTACACAAATGATGGGATTCAAACCCAGGACCGGCGTCGAAGTCAGGTATTATAACCACTAGGCCACGTGGTTGTCCGGCTGAATATGATACGCTCAAATCCATTAATGAACTTATGTCCTTATACTACTCAGCATAATTTTTAACATGATTTTTAGAATCATTTTATAATCTGTTCGTTTACAATGATGACACTAAAAAGAGATCGTAGCTAATTTAGGCAAAATTTCGCAACATCCCAAGGTCTCACTAATATCGTGTCACCAACAAACTATCAGTGGTGACCATCGTGAGGACGGGTCGCACGACCGTCCGACACGAATTATATTCGTATTGAGAGCACATTCAAATTGCGATATAGCACGCGAACGGAAAACGCTCGGCGGAAAAGTATTTGAATTGGACCAGAAATAGTGATGTACCCTGTGGTCTTCACATAGTAATTTTTTTTTATTGGATGGTATGACGAAACCAGCTTAACGTTCACCTGATGTAAAGTGAAACGTCTACCCATAACAAATGTTATGTCACCCAGAACATTTCTGTGTGACACTACACTGCGCCCGTCACTCTGAGACATCAGTTCTTAAGTCTCATATGCCCAGTGATTACGCTTGCTCACAGTGCCATTCAAACCGAAACACAGTAATGTTTGCACACTACTGCTTCACGGCAGAATAACTGGCCCTGGAGTGGTACCTACCTAGTCGGATGACCATGATATTTACATTTCTTAAGATAAATGCGTAGCTTCTGATAATAAAGCTTAGAAAACCACAAAATGTAAATTTAGATAGAATTCGTTTATCCCGTACGCCTCTTTCCCATTGGGGTAGGCAGAGACCACATCTATCCACTTGCTACGATCCTGACACACATTCGGTTCTTCCACTTTCATAAGTGTTTTCATACAAGCTCGGCGGTTGCAAGTGCTTTTGACGTGGCCTTTCCTTAAAACGACTTCGATCTGATCGTGACATGTTCGCCTACGTCGACCCCGAAAAATGCATTTCTCTTATAAAATTAATGTCTCGTAATCCCTTTTCATAACATATTATATACGAAATTTAAAACATGAATGTAAAATACATTGATGCTTCAATCGATGCATATGTGTAGTTTCATGTTAATAAAGCCGTGGAATATTTATGGCCCACTTAAAATGTTACAGTGCGCAAAGCAAAAAAAAAACACTTCAGTATGTTTAGTATGAATAATAGAAAAAAAAATATTATATATTTTATAGTTACATCCCAAAAAGAAACAATCTTTCCAACACATTCTCATCACTAGTATAAATATTTCGTAACCCGTAACAACTGCATGCAATAAATCATATCTACTAATTTGTTTTTAAAAGTTTAAGAAGAATATCTGTTCACGTAATCAAGTATTGTCCGGGGACAAACGATTGTGGCGCCGCGCCGCCATTGTGCGGCGTTGTCCACGAACTACGTTAAAGACCCGCCGACCCGCTCAGTAATTTGTCAACCGCAGTAGCTGTAAGAAAACAAAAGTTTTGCCATTAGTAGACTCTTGGGGAGTAAATCAATTGGATTGTTATTTTGTACTTAATTGGACTCCCGTTTAGTTTTAACTAGTCCAATTAAACACACGGTAATTAGATATTTTGCTTCACGAGCCGATTGAATGAATTGTAACGACACTATTATTATTTGGGAATTCGCGGCTCTAAAAGGGGTGTAAATAAACTACAAGACGGTCAATTTTTCAAGAACATTAAACTGAACAATTGCGTTATCCTTTCGATTTCTTTTAGATTAAAGTATTATTTTATTTCATTTGTATTTGGAGCTCGTTCAGTATAAATACGAGTATGTTTTCGTACCAATTAAGTAAAAAAAATTAGAGTTCCATTTCGAGTCGTACAAACATAAATAAATTAAATTCAATATATTTTTTTAATTAATTTTAACTGGAGAAATGACGAACAATTATGCAATAAATATACATTCAACAGTATTATTATTATAATTTTTGTCCGTGGCTTTCTCTAAGTACCTATGCTAAAATACAAACTGGAAACCGTAGTACTATCGATATATTAAAGATCATTTATTGACCCATTTCAACTAATATGTACACTTTTGTAAGTTTGTACACTTTTATTTATTTATAGTTCATTACACACCAAGTCACTTGAAAAATATATGAAAGAAAAAAATATAATATATAAAAAATTGCAGCGATCGGCGGTCTTATCGCTAAGAGCAATTTCGTCCAGACTTTTTTTTATAAATATAGACATAAAGGACCTTCACCTCAGATCAACAAATATTGAACTAGATCAAAATAATTCGGTTCATTTACCGCTACGGCCGTCATATTGAAACAATATCTCTCCTTTGCAATATCATTAGCGGGGTGAATCGATTCGTTTCGATTGTGACGGGCAATCGATTTTTATATTCACTAGCTCGTACGTCATGTTTTATTTCCCGCCATAATTGATGTCATGCGAATTTGATAGACTTATCATATTTATTATCTGTTCTAAAGACGTTAATCGCTTAAAGTAGTCTTGATTGTTAATTGTCTTTGTTTTATGGAGTTTTAAAACTGTCAAGCAACACAACTGTTAGCACATCGATAAACTTATTGGAGCATGGCGATAATTTCTATTCATGCCACGACTACAAATGGTACGTTTGTTACAGCCTTCTATTATATGATATGGTATAGGCGTTAGGGAAGTTTTCCTTTGTAACGCTTTGTTGTTTATTTTATCATTCAACGATATAACTAGATAGTGTGAAAACCGCATGGTTCAGTGGTCAGAGTACCTGACTTCTACGATGCAAGGTCCTGGTATCGAATCCCAGCCGGGTCTAACACTTGTGCAAAACAATAATGTTTAGTTTTCGAACCTGGTTATGCCGTGCATGTGAAATTTAACGCACTCACGATATAGAAGTGTGAAGATTATTTTTTAAAAATTTATATTTATTACACACAAAAGTAAGTTTTTAAAAATTGTGTTGATTTTTTATATACTATTCTAGTCACCATAAAAATAATTATAGTATGAAAATTTTCGTGCGTCAAAAGGGGAAAGAAAAAACAATGTGTTCCAATTCGAAATTGGAACCGGACATCGATATGATATCAGAAGCAGTTGCGCGGCATCGATTCACATTACACAAGTAATCGATTGTATTCGAATGTCAGGCGCAATCAAAACATCGGCCGAGAGCGTTCGGGTCAGTGCTTCCGAACGCAAACGCGGGAAGACGCGAGTGCGCGCCTTTACCAACATACGTTTACAGTTTAAAGAATTAAATCGAATTTCTTTTCGTCAAATATAGGCGAATAGTAACGCTACTTGAAAAGGCGGCCAGTTTTAGAGATATAGAAATAAATTTGCAGAAGATGTTCGGTGTACACTACGGTTAAAGAGAGGGTCAGAAGGTTCGTAATGTTATCTTAGATGTTCTCACGCTTGTTTCGTGTTTGGGCGTGATTATGTAGCCTGGGCGTCCGACCGTCCGTCCGTACACGAAACGCCGATAATTTGTCACTCACTCCGTTTGAATTTGGCACAGTGACCAGAAAGTGAGAAACATAAAAAAAAATATTACAGGTGGATGGATAGTTGCTAATATAATACATACCTACATATATACAGTTACGCCTTTTTCCCACATTAGGGGTCAGCAGTGGCCACGCACGTAGCCCACTTTTCGCCCCCGAGGGATACGAGACGTGAAGAGTGGTGAACCACGTCACCACCATTTTGGTAGAAGTCATAAAATGTATACTCCCAAATGCGTTCCTTCAAAGTAAAAATCAAAATTTCTTTGTTCAATTTAGTTTTATTTATTTTTAATTTATTTATTATATTTATTCTCTTATGAACGTCAAAATCTACACCGGTTTAAAAAATGAACTTTCCGGCAGAACCGGTAAGAAACTATTAGGTCTTTCTTTTTTTTAATTCCATATTACATAATGTCATTTTTGAATTACATAAATTTTATTACTACATCATAAATTTAGTAGCCAGGGGGTTTGCAAGTGCAAGGCATGAGTTATTTCAAGACCTCTTTGTCGTCTATATAATGATCTATTTTATAATACGCTTAATTATTAGATATAATATTAGTTTACTTGAATAGTTCTCGTAGCGACTCGCGAGGTCCCGAGTTAAAGATTTCCCGATATGCTTGTTTTTGCAAAATAAATATGGTTTCCTATCCAGTTGCGGATCCCCACAATAATACGCCATAGGACGCTGTCTCATCTTTCTCATTGCAAAAATGGCAGAACTTAATTTCGGAGCTATTTTTTCAATATGTGCTCCCCACTGTAACTTGGAATCAATAGTGATTCCCAGGAATACAGTTGAATTTTCAAACGTATGATTAGAATTCTGTAAATGAATATTAATATTATGCGCTCGCTTATGTCCTCGAGCAGTATACACTCGAGCAGTCACAGCATTGCATATTGTGGCGATATTCTGCACAAATAAAGGCTGCCCGTAATACCTTAGTCGCCTCTTACAACATCTCACAATATCTTTTATCTCATCGGTAGGAAAGAGGTAGGTTCTATTCTACTGTACCGGACATCTATCGGCAAAAATAATGACATAGAAATTTATTTAATTTTAATAGCATACGATTCTATAACTCGGCTCTGATATGAAAATATATACAACAAAATGATCACTAATATACTGATAACGAATCTGTGATTTTTAATATTTTTAACGCTGTTGGTGAATTTAATTTTTATTCATAAATTAATTGTACACAATGTTGTGATATTAAGAAAATTCCTCGTGGTAGCAATGGTAATATACTATTGGTAAATACTAGTGGCGGCGCCACACCAAGATAAGAGAAAGAACAGGACAAATAGATTTCTTACTTCACTCCATGAAACTAAAATGGAAATGGGCAGGTCATATAGCCAGAACGACGGACACTCGGTGGACAAAGCGTACTATCGTCCTATGGAAAGGACCTAAGGGGAAAAGGAAAAGATACAGCAGGGGATGAGTGGCATTCGAAGGCGAAAGATAGAAAATGATGGACAAAGTTGGAGGAGGCCTTTACCCGCAGAGGGGTTCTCATTTAAAAATAAAATAAATATAATAAAACATACATACATACATAAGATCACGACTGTATCCCATAAGGGGTAGTCAGAGACTGGGCACTCACTGCAAAAACAGATGACTGCCGCAATCCACGTTTCACCAAAACAATAAAATGCACTTGGTGTGATAGGTGGTGAGCCCATCGCCACCATGCGCTGTTGGGTGCACAGTGCAGTTTAATTCCTTACTCGCCTTTTACGAGATCCATTGGATGAGATGGAGTGGTAGTATTTATAATATTATATAATTATAATATAATAAAAATATATACAAATATTGTAAAAAATAACTTTATAAGAACCACTAATAATTATATATCTCTAAAGTTTAATAATGACTGTAATTGCATGAAAAATGAGAAATAAGAAAAGGCTTATGTATTTATTTATTTATAAATACTAGTGGTAGCTCAGGGGCTAGGCGCTCGCTTTAAATTTCATAGAACGCGAGTGACCTGGGTTCGATTCCCGGTGCCGGCACCACTAAAATTGTTAATTGCAATTTTAAGTGCTGATTTACCACGTGCTCGGCGGTGAAGGAAAACATCGTGTGAAAACCTACATGTCTGAGCAATAAAAAATATTTCGAAGACATGTGAAGTCCGCCAACCCGCATTGGAGCAGCGTGACGGATTCTTCCTAGCTCCAAAACCCTCTCAGAAATGAGAGGAGGCCTGTGCTCAGTTACAACATTTATAGGCTGAAACTTTACTTTACTTTACTTACTAGTGGTAGGATTCCTATGGAGGAATCCGTCTAGGCATTATACCCCAGGGCCAATTATTGTGTCGTGAAGCAGTAGTGTGCAGACATTATTTTTTTAATATTATTTACGTCTGTGATGAACACGACGCAAAATAGAATATATTACTAAAACAATTAAAAAAAAAGCACGATGAATAAAAATCATTTTCTATCTGAACAGATTTTTTTTTCACTTACTTCATTTATGGTATATACCACTTATCTATTTGGCGAATAGTTTTCCTTCTCGCTAAATATAAAATATTTAAAACTCGTAAGAATGTGGTTTACATCGGCGTTACTTAGTAAACGAGTTCTTAGCTATTAGGCGCATCTTACAAGAGCACTGCGGTAGGTAACCTCTAAAGAAAACACTATAAAACGCGTGCCATAAGTTTTTATACCCTACTTTATGAGGTCTTAATGGTGCCAGCAAATTTGCTCTGGACTTGTGTTTATAGACCATACTTTGTTGGGGTCTGTAAGGTTTTTGCGATACAATCTGACCTCGCAATGCATTAGCTTTTAAAGAGGCCGAGCGTGGCTTATTGGACAGGGTACCGGACTGATGAGCCATTCTTTGTTGCTGAAAAATATTGCACTGGGATTTCTCCTATATATTGGGTGCATTTTACAAACATAAATTCCTCATGCAAAACACAAACAGACCAGAGAACCAACATGTTTGTACAAATTTTGACCCCGGCTGGGATTGTATGTATCTGCGGCATAGATAGGTCAGGTAGTCTGGCCGTTATTGGTTCTCTGGTCTTGTGAGTGTGGCGTTTCTCCCATAACTTTGACATTACATCTAAACCCCACTCCGATCTTATCAAAAATGAATACATCTGATGGGTAAATATATGTAATAGTATTTTATCCTTCCTATAATAAGTTTACAGATAATAACCAGATGCCGTCGGTTGTTACTACAGAATTAAAAATAACATTATTTGTGTAAATATAATATTAAATTAATATCAAAATAAATAATAATAATTTTTCAAACATTTAACACATTGTAATGAAAACACTATCTACTGATTTTGGACGTACTTGAGCACACTTAATGAGATAAATGTGTAAATTAATATCAAGATAAATATCTTGATCATATAATTATATCTCCGTACATCTAAGGTTATAAGTAAAATAACCACTAGGTATGCATGATAGTACACATTAGCATTAAAAAATAACGTATACGGACTTATTTCTACAAACGCAAATAAAAATGGAATGAAAATTCTTTATTTTTCGACCGTAAGAAATGTAAATTTCGTTTGTCAAACGTAATTTTTTACAATCTACCACCGATTCGTAATGAGGTTCCTCTGACGGAGAACAAACAGACGAATGAAACTCCGTAGGTGTCCTCTATTTGTGAATCTTTTTTTATCTCAGTCAAAAATACATTAAAACTAAATTTACATATAATAGTCTCAAATAAATACTATTTACAAAAAGTAGCAATGCTATTAACATTACTTATATTCTTGTTAACCACTTCAATTAAGATATAAAGCTTGTACTAGGAGAATGTGTTTATGAAAACAGTCCTTACCTATTATCCAGTATCAAGTAACATATCAAAGTATAGCGACATCTATGTCGCCACATGAGAAGCTCAAGAAATATCTCATACACTCCATAACCGCGCTGAAAAGTTTCTGCGATGCAAACTATATACATATAAAACTTCTAAATATTACCAGTAAGAGAAGACGTCCTCCCCAGATCAGACCACCCGATCTGGCTACCCTATTCCTTGGCCATATCATACGCCAACAAATACAATCTTCAAGTTTCTTCAAAATTTCAATCAACAATAAAATTATAGTTCACTTTTACCGAAGTTTTGCTTGACTGATGAAGACTAAACGAAATGTACAATTTCGGTCTTTAATTGTATTTTCAAATCACTCTACTCATTCACGGGTACCTGCTGCATAATAAAGTATCTATATTAAATATCTAAACTCATAATATATACAGAAATAACGAAATTCAATAATAATACTACCGCCACTACAGTTGGCGCCAAAAGCCCTGCAACCTGTTATATAATAGGTTGGTATAACTGGGAACGCACCGGCGCTTCCACAGAATAACAGCTTAGAATAGCAACACTACACTGCTATATTTCGTATGATTGATATATCGTAAAAAATCGATGTATAGTAACGATGCATCGTATTAAATAGATTTATTATTGCTGCCCTGACGTATTCGATGCATTGCTGTTTCTTATTTAATGCATCTAGTTGAAGATCTTCTGTTTCATTTTTACACATATTATATTAATTTTTTATATTGGGTAAAGTGACGCGACGAGCAAAACGTTCACATGATGAAAAGTGCAAAGTCTTCCCATAACAAATGCTGTGTCACCTAGAACACCTCTGTGTTGCACCACACTGCGCCCGTCACCCCGAGATATCAGTTCTTAAATCTCATAAGCCCAGTGGTTCCACTTAGCTAACACTGCTCTTCTGACTGAAACACAGTAACGTTTGAAACACACTACTGGTTCACGGCAGAATAACTGGCCCTGTGGTGGTACCAGGTATATATTACCTTTCCTGTGTATTACCTTCACAATATTCTAAAAAAAACTAAAACATTTTAAATAAACATACCTTGAAGACGAGACGGATAAGTTAAAAATAATATATGGCCACTTAGACATATCAGAGAACGGCAATGTCATACTTTATTAAATTAATTGTTTAGTCCAGAACATAAAAGTAGTATGCGTTCTTGTAATAAAAGTAAAGCTTTATTCCGCCATTAAATACAATGCTGCGTTCAAAAACCTTGACTCGAGGCTTCATAGACGCGTAATAACATCCTAGCACTTAGCTTTTAAGAAATCTATCTATTATCCGTGTGTTGTAAAAGAGGTATTAAATACTTGTATGAGTCTGTTTATGAAGGTTGAGTGTAATAAATAAAATTCATCGTCTTGATTTCAATTCATTTATTCATTAGGACAGTAAATCCCTTTCTCTTATTTAAAAAAAGGATGTCCCACACTAGCTTTTCCCTTGTTTTATAGACAAAAATGTCACATACACGCAACCAAACCCGAAAACCAATGTGTGTTTTTTTATTTTGATTCCGGCTGATTTTCGAACGCAACCTGCGGCATAGTTCTAGCGGTAGTTGTCGCCATTTCCTCAATCATCGTCATAATCGCTATTATCGACCTTTGAAATAAGGTTAACAAGCATGTTAACAAATCATTGAATGCATTTTTCACTCAGTCTAATTTTTTTAACATTAATAGTATTTCGTCCCGCCAGTACGGGTGTACTTTATCTAATTGCCTTGTCCGGCAATTACCGGTTAAGCGACTCCGGCCTCCCGAGCTACTGATGTCTCCTCCTGCTCCTTCCGAGATAGTAGTATCCTACACCTTGTAGTTCCTTTCTCCTTCTAATTCTTTTCCCTTCTTCGCCGCCAGCCAGTGGTTCTGCCTACCCTTAATGAGAAAGAGGCGTGACTGTATGTATGTATGTAATGATATTTAACATCGGCAATCATTTAAGATTCATTAAAAATAATATTAATTATTATTAAAAACTTGTATGAATAGGTGAAATAGATATTGTAATGTTTTATTTCGATGACAGTAAAATCATTAGAAATTATCATGGTAGTAACGTCATATTTGGTTATTGACACATTCCATTAATATGTCATATACACTTCACATTACCTGTGGTATTCTTCACGGAAAGTTGTGATTAAACTGTATTAGCCAGATTTTGATTTCGGAACATTCTCCAATAGAAAAATAGTCCGATCCTTATGTATTTTACAGTAAAAGGCAAAGGTCTAGAATCATACGTCCATAATCAGCACGTTTGCCATCGCATCGCGTTGTCGCTGCCCGTAGGAAGTGAGTAATTTATTTGCCTCTCCGTTCACCTGCCGACTCTGTGCATCTTTGATAATCTGTGGTCCGCATGGTTGCTTCGGCCTCGACCTGTTAGATATACAACATGGAAAATATAATGTTTGCACATATCTATCACATTAGATTATTATTTATACATTACATATGGTATAGCGCCAATAACCTAATGGTTTAGGAATCGGTCTGCGAAACATGACGTCGCAGGTTCGAGCGCGATATTGAAATAGTGCCGTGATCTAACTAACACAAGCTTTTAAACTTAGTTGGTAACAACAACAGGAATATTAAAAATTTTAAAACATTGCTAGTACTCCTTAAGAAATGGTTTGTTACAATAAACTGAATTATCTAATAGAAATACATTTTAAATTTAAAATGAAATTCTTTCATATTTCAGGAAATTTGTAAGCCTTAAAAAAATGTTTCAATAATATGTAAAACCGTCCATCCAGGACAATGTAGTGGACCCTACAGTATTTCATTGCCCTTTCAAAAATTGAAAAAAGAGCGGTTCTCTTTTGACATTACTCAATGACAGTCCGTCAGACTGGTCACCTTGATTCAAATAAAAAAAAATGTTTAAATTTCAAAGCTAATCTATCTTTAAATTCATGATAAGACTGTGAATACTGTGTATAACCTTTAATCCTTCGGAATGTTTTTACTTCATTACAATAAAACCTTCATTTAGAAATCCTTCTTCTTCTTTTTTTAATTCTGGGCTCCTTCAAAAGAATTCCTGCCAATATCAACAGTAAAATGATAGTTAACTTTTACTGAAGATCTGCTTGACTGATGGAGACAAAACGAAAAGTACAGTTCTGGTCTTAAATTTAATTTTCCTATCACTGTACACTTTCACAAGCACTTGCTGCATAATAAACTATCAATATTAAACATCAAAACTCAAAATATATACAGAAATTACAAAATTCATTTAAAACACTACCGTCACTATTCGTGTTGACGATAAAAGTCCAGAAATCCTTATTGAGCCGAAATTTATCCATAAACAGCGCTACTTAAAATGTCTAGACGTAACAAGTTATAGCGGGTGCGGACCATCCTAAGACGGCCTGTCGCGTAGACATATAGTTCGGTCGGCGGGTTAGAGGTGGCGCTAGGGTCGCCCGTAACTCTAGCTCTGTCGCCCGACGCGCCCCGCAGACTAAATTTATGTACATTCTCATTACTCCGTACATGTACAGTTAGCTGGAGAATGTTTGTGATCCACATGCGCATTTGTTATTACATCTTCATACGAATACGGTGTTTATTAAATTTTTTACTAAAATTAGTCTGCGAGAAATTAAAAAAACATGCTTTATACGAGTCTGACGCTTTCATTAAAAGAACCGTAAACACTTGATTCACCTTCGCACTAGGTCCGCTACTAGAAGGTTTTTTTGTTGTAGGAGAAAATGATGAGACGAGCAAAACGTTCACGTGATGGTAAGTGCAACGTCTGCCTATAACAAGTGCTGTGTCACCCAGAACATCTCTGTGTAGCACCACACTGCGCTCGTCACCTTGATACATCAGCTCTTTAGTCCCATATAACTAGTAATTAAACTAGCTCTCAGTGCAGAATAACTGGCCTCGGGGTAATACCTACCTAGACAGATTCCTGCATTGTAATCCCACCACCAGTAAAAAGATTGGTAAAAGAAATTCTCCCAAATAGTTTTATTTAGCTTGTTGTTAATTTAACTTCTCTATTTCCTTTCGGTGGTCATTCAAACAGCTTGTTATGATTGTTTTCACTTCTAAACATGCATTGTTTAGACTGTAAATACTAATCAATGAAGGTAATATGGTATTGTAGGTGTTCATGGGCGGCGGTGATCACTTACCATCACGTGAGCCACCTGCTCGTTTGCCTCCTATTCTATATAAAAAAAAAACATTATCATAATTCTAAACCGACTTCTGAAAAAGGAGGTGGTTTATAATTCGGTTGTATTTGCTTTTATGTTTGTTATATCAGAAATCCGTGATTTTTATGAGAAAGCTTTTTCTATTAGAAAGTAAATATTGTAAGAGGGGTCCCATATAACTTTGGTGAAGTTCCGATGATCGGATCTAGAAAATCTGATAGGGACTGCTGCGCTGAAGTCGGTTTTTAATTAAATAATTACCAGACTATTTATCCCGTTTTAAACGGAACTGAAACATATAATCAATTTTGCGCTATGGCAGTATAGTTAGTGTAAGTTCTCTCTATAAAAAACCAACACCAGCTTAAACTAAACTAAACAAACATTCTACAATAACATATAAATAAAACGTATTCACTTATATTCATCTCTCTGATTATTAAATACTAGTTGATGCCTGCAACTTCGCGTGGATATAGGTTTTTTAAATATCCCGTGGTATCTATTCGATTTTCCGGGATAAAAAGTATCCTATATCTGTCTCCAGGATGCCCGCTATCTGTGTGCCAAATTTCGTCAAGATCGGTTCAGCAGTTGAACCGTCAAAAGGTAACAAACGGACAGAGGGACAGAGAGAGTTACTTTCGCATTTATAACATTAGTATGGATGTCCTGTAATGCAACTGGCGTGAAGCCTAAAATCGGAAACCACTTAAGACCTTTTAATTTCAATTAATGAAGTACTCATTGCACTGAATGTATCACTAAATGAAACGGTTTATTAAACGATAATGTAATGAATACTAAATATTTCAACGATTACGCAGTATCACATTTACTAGAAGATTCAAAGGCATATCATTAACAACAATCTATAATAAAGCGTTAAATAAACACGCCTCTAGATAAGTCAAAGTATATAAATGCGTCGAAGTCGACTGTAAACATATTACGTAATACAGGGTCTATCTTTCCCATAATACAACGGTGAGCTTACCTTACAGAATTTTGTCATGGATTTGAAAGCTAGCTGTACAACACGCAACTGACAGTTTCACGAAACTTGGTCGTTAGTATTTCATATGTAATTAAATTAAAATTATTTTTCCACCCTATGGCTGGTTATTCTGCCGTGAAGCAGTAATGTGCAAATATTAATGTGTTTCGGTCCGAATGGCACTGAGAGGTAGCGTAATCGCTGCGCATATGAGACTTAAGAACTGAAGTCTCAGGGTGACGGGCGCAGTGTGGTGCCACACAAAATTGTTCTTAGTAGCACAGAATTTGTTATGGACGGACTTTGCACTTACTATCAGACGAACGTTTTGCTCGTCTCGTCACCTAATACATTAAAAAAAATTCTTTGACATATGGATTATCTAATTACTATATAATAATAAGGAATTACCGCCTTCTATCAGAAGCCATAAAAAAAATTCTGGTACTTCCTTTTTCGACTTAACAACACCTGCCGTAAAGTAACAGATTTTCATAAGCCGCCAACACTAATCATCAAAAAATATCATCATGAAAAAAAAGACTTTCAATAAGTATTATGTAAATAATCTATATTGAATAAAAAAAAATCTATTCCAATTCTATTCTATTCATAAGTTAAACAAGATACAAAAAACATATACAAAATCAATCTTGCCCGGACGATACTGCGGCCATGCTTTCTGAATCATGTGATGGTGTTTTGAAACCAAGCAGAACCTATAACTTTTTAACACGGAAGTGATCACTTTTCAAAACTTTAAACTGACGACTGTCTTTAAGTTTTTGAAAGTCCAGTCTGAATCCGAAATTACCTCCAATCGCATCGAGCAAACGTTCTACATGAAACTGACAACGAATCACTGAATAAACGAAAGAAAGCTAATTTGCTAAGATCCGCATGCAAAATTTATTACCAGCGTGCGCATTATGCATGCGGATCTTAGCAAATTAACTTTCTTTCCTTTATTTTATTGGATTTCCTTTAAGTAACGCCTGATTCTATTAACTATAAAGAATCACTGTTCAGTATTGTCAATGCTTGATGTCTTCCTGACATTTAAATTATCATATCTTAATTTTACCGTAGCCTGAAGCCGTGGTAGCTCAGGGGCCTGGTGCTCGCATTTAATTTCATAATAAGCGAGTAACCTGGGTTCGATCCCCGGTGCCAGCACCTCTAATATTGTTCTACAATTTTAAGTGCTGATTTACCACGTGCTTAGCGGTGAAGGAAAACATCGTGAGGAAACCTGCATGTCCGAGGAATAGAAATATTTAGAGGACATGTGAAGTCCGCCAACCCGCATTGGAGCATCGTGGCGGATTCTTCCTAGCTCCAAAACCCTCTCAGAAATGATAGGAGGCCTGTATCACCAGTGCCTCAGCAGTGGGACATTTATAGGCTGAAACTTTACTTTACTTTTTACTTTTATCTTAATTTTTCTGCAGGAAAACCAGCAAACCTTAATTCTATCTACGGATACGGTACGGAACACGGCGAACTTCAATTATTTCTAAATAGAACTAATACATGTCATTCAACCGCTTTAGAAAGAAAGAAAGAAAGAAAGAAAGAAAACATTTATTGCGTAAATACGCCACAGACGCTTTAGGTGTCCGGCAGAGTAGAATAGCACCTACCTCTTTCCTCCCGAGGACTTCATTCGTGCAGAATAATACCATAACAGGCACTGCTGTGACTGCTCATGGGAACGCAATAGGGAGTTGGAAATTTTGGCTCGTACCAAAAATGGCGGCGAGGTGGTTCGCCACCCGTCACGTCTCGTCTCCTGCGTGGGCGTAAAGTTGGCTGCGGGTGTGATCGGCTACGTTGATGACTGTGTGTATGTATTTAGTTAAAGAAAATATGTAGTGCACGAAATAATAATTGGCTCGCTTAGACAAAACCCCTAAATCAAATACTGTAAACTGCACACACCCGACACAAACGCGCTATCTAATATTTAATCTCGACCGGCGTACGGCCGTCGCTAAAATTCGCAGCACGCTCGCAACGCGTTTAAAGATGGCATTGTTTCAGTTTAAATTCCTCATCTATGACGCGATCGATGCAATCGTACGTAATTTATCATTCACCCCGTGATCCGCGTCCATTTTGGCAATCCACGTACGTGGTATAGTAACAAAATCGCGAGTCGCGTCAGAAGCGACATTAGCTAATACTCAATAATGTACCGTTACCAGTACATACAACAGCGCATGGTGGCGATGGGCTCACCACCTATCACACCAAGTGCATTATATTGTTTTGGTGAAACGTGGATTGTGGCAGTCATCTGTTTTTGCAGTGAGTGCCCAGTCTCTGTCATAAGGGGTAGTTTATGGGATACAGTCGTGATCTTATGTATGTATGTATGTTATGTACATATAGATTATTCTTATACAGGCGACATTTTTGAGCAGTCATCAAATGTGATGAAGATCCTGGCCGATTTCGACCGATGCTTAGTACATTTAACCGGAAGACTGGTAGCTTTACTGGTAGTAGGATTCCTATGCAGGAATCCGTCTAGATAGTTACCACGGCAGTGTCAGTTATTCAACTGTTAAGCAGTAGTGTGCAAACATTAGTTTGAAGGGCACTGACAGCTATGTAATTACTGGGCATTTGAGAATTAGAACTGAGGTCTCAGGGTAGAGGTGCGCAGTGTAGCATAACGCAGAAATAATCTGGGTGACACTAGCGTTTTTTATGGGCAGACGTTACACTTACCATCAGTTGAACGATTTGCTCGTTTTGTCGGTTTTTTCTAGAAGAAAAGAAGAATAATCGCGGTACAATGCCATAAAAACCAGCACAATTTCAGTCAGTCATCACCTTCTTCTTATTCACCCTCCCGTAAAATTTAGGACTCAAAAACCAATAATCTCTGTACTGCTATTAACTTCGACTTAAATGAAACTAAGTTTACGGATTTTATCGCGTTTAATTTTTACTATTTACAACCCGACGTTTCGGGTGCTTTACAGCAACCATGGTCATGGGAGGACTGAGGTGACAGATGTCCTGATGTCATAGTTAACCCGAGGTACCTTCAGCTTTTAATTATTATTTTTGGTCCGGTCTACGCAGAAAGAGCTAACTGTGTCTTGAAGTCTTGCAGTGGTATGCTTGGTTTTTGATTTAATTTTATTAATTTTTGGATCCCAAGCCGGTGGTAATACCCAACCTTCTCTATTGATTATTACCACCGGATTGGGATTAAACGCGATAAAATCCGTAAGATTAGTTTCATTCAAATGTGTAGAGTTTGCGTATATATAAGAAATCATTAACTTCGACTTTCTCGACGACGTTCTTTGGCCCACGACACTATAAACACGCATATAATATCGCAGTTATATATCTGAAGGTTGATATTTGATATTCTCCTAATAAATGTAGTATAATGTAGATATGATCATCGAAGTATAAATAAATACCATACCTAAACATGTTTTTGATTTCAACCGATTCAAACTGCGACTACGGTCTTTACGGTAAACTTCCTTTTAAGAAAACAACAATGGCGTTACATAATGAAGCGAAATCCCAAGGTCGAGACAAATCGAAACCGTATATAAAGGGACCTAACAGACCGGAACCGAGCCTGTGGCCTATTTCCAACGGAAATGACGTCGCCAAGCCGTGAACACGACAATTCTAAGGCGTCGTTTTCACTTTCAACGCAACACACTGAAGCGGCAATCAACAGTCCGTGTAAAAGTAGCTTAAGCTATCAGTTCTTTCGTTTTCAACTTCTTGGATACTTTAATTACTTTACAAGCATATACACGTAGTAGTATTTTATGACGAGTTATATATGGATTATGAATCATGTGACTATGAAGTCGATCTTGCTAGAATATTTTTAATTGTTTTATTGGATAAAGTGACGAAACGAGCAAAACGTTCATCTGATGGTAACTGCAACGTCTGCCCATAACAAATGCTATATCACCCATAACACTTCTATGTGACTCCACACTGCGCATCAGTCACCCTGAGATATCAGTTCTTAAGTCTCATATGCCCATTGATTACGCTAGCTCTCAAACCGTAACACAGTAATGTTCGCACACTACTGCTTCACGGCAGAATAACTGGCCCTGGGGTGGTACCTTTCTAAACGGATTCCTGCCTAGAAATCCTACCACCAGTAAAACAAATACTTTAAAATAACTAAGATTTAAGATGAACAACTTGCTTCATCAATAAGATATTAGAATCTGTTTTGTTAAATAGAGTTTCATGGATCTTTTTACAAAGTAATAAAACTTTTTTTTCTTTATTTTCAGTCATTCTTCGGCCGATCCTACAACAACCTGAACTCCATCACCGAATGCAAGAACAACGGCGAATGTGTCATCAATAAGAAAAACAGAACGGCGTGCAAAGCTTGCCGGCTCCGCAAGTGCCTGATGGTCGGCATGTCCAAATCGGGCTCTAGATACGGTCGCCGATCCAATTGGTTCAAGATTCACTGCCTTTTACAAGAACAGCAACAAGCAGCTCAGTCAAGATCTCCGCCTAGAGTTCCTCCCTCTCCACATCACTTAGCCCCACCCTTCCCTCCACACCTCTTCCCGGGCTTAGCACGACCACGAACGAAAGAAGAATTTGCATTATTGGGGCTTGATGAATACAAAGTCTCTTGTTCCGGCTCACCTGACTCTCATCGAAGTGGTTCGTCTCCAAAATTAGATGAGAAAACGCGGATTGCACAATCTCGGACCCAAGATAGACCACTGACACCACCAAGAGACACGTTCGTCCCGCTGCCCTTAGCCAATATGTCCTTGCCTCATTTTCCCCACTCGCCCTTCTTACCTCCACCACCATTTAGCCCATTTGCCGCAAACCATCCTCTTCTGTTTCCACCTGGATTCCATCCAATATACTCACGGCATTTGTTAGATCATGCAGCTCTAAGACAAGCAGCCGAAAACAATAATGATGTTAGAATCGACGACCACAACACAGACACGTCGAAGCGGTTCTTTTTAGATGAGATTTTAAAACATCAGCGATCTACTCAGCCTACTCCTCAAGAAGACATTATATCAGAAGCGGAATTTGTTCCTACTCCGCCAGCAGAAAGGAGAACTTCTGAATCACCATTGCAAGAGAATCCGATGGATTTGTCAGTTAAATCCGATGGCAGGTCGAGTTCAGCAAGGCGGAGGTCAGATGATAGCGAGATTATAGCTCCTGATAATGACGATGGAGATTCAGCTAGTGGTGGAGGTTCAGCCAGCGAAGAGGAAGACATGGCCTACATGCAAATAAAGAGAATCAAACTCCACCCTCTAGACTTGACGACCAAAGTTTGACACCCAAGCGATGGACATTATCTAGTGCCGTAATGAACTGTATATTATATTGTTGTTAAGAAAGGCCAGTAAATCGGATTGTGATTTTAAAAATAAGTAAAAAGTGACTTTTGGGGCGAAGTTTGTTTGTTATCGATTGATTAAAGAGTCTATCCCAAATACGTAAGTTAAGTAGCGTTTAGTTTATACTGTTATTAGGTACTTAGAACCCCGGTTGAAGGTTATGTACAAATCGATTGTAAATATTAAATTATTTCGTATGTGTATACAATAGGTTAATCGTTGGTTTATAATGGAAACAGCCGGGTGTTGCAACAATTTATTGCTGCAATAATGGATAAATATATTTTTGTATAATTTCGAATATAATTTATTTGATTTAGTAAAATTTTGTTTGACGTGCCGTTTGTGGATTGAAAAATGTATTAACTTCGGGTGCATTGTGAAACTGTCGCTCATATAGGCTTCGTATTACTGTTTAAGTTTATGCTAATTTCGCACCACGATTTCTACTTTTATATTAATAAAAATCTTTAACATTCCATGTTGCACTTGTATGAAAAATATACTCGATATCTTAATCTACATTCCAACGAATTTGCTCAATGTTTCAACATTAGTTTCTCTATTTTCTATGTACTCAATGTAGTGAAATCTTAGTCTCAATCACTCATACTCAAATGTAATACTTTACCAGGCGTACGTTTGTATATAATGTTATGTAAGTAGCGTGTTTTTTTTAATTTCGTACACAAAATGTTTGTAATGAAATACATACCACGGGGACGTACAAAATAAAATAATCATGCACTCGATTTTCTTAGTTTTATTTCAACTATCTCTTTGATTATATATTTTTAATAAACTTAATGCCTGAGGCATTCACTATCAATCTACCTAAATAGTGATGCAGAGATAGAAAGAGGTCTAAATACTCGTAAATAAACATATATTAACCGCGTAAGCGTCACACAAATATCATGTTTTTCTCTCTCACATTTTTATTTCTCATATTATGTAGGTTTCCCTTCACCGCTGAGTAAGTCGTAAATCAGCACTTAAACTGCAGAACAATTTTAAAGGTGTCGGCACCGGGATCGAATTAAGTAACTCGCCTACTATGAGGATAAGTGAGGCGACCGACCCATGAGCTAATACGGATCTATAAATAAAAAAAAAGTAAAGTTTCAGCCTATAAATGCCCCACTACTGAGCACAGGCCTCCTCTCATTTTTAAGAGGGTTTTTGGAGCTAGGAAGAATCCGCCACGCTGCTCCAATGCGGGTTGGCGGACTTCACATGTCTTCGAAATATTTTTTATTCCTCAGACATGCAGGTTTCCTCACGGTGTTTTCCTTCACCGCCGAGCACGTGGTAAATTGCAATTAACAATTTGAGTGGTGCCGGCACCGGGAATCGAACCCAGGTCACTCGCGTACTATGAAATTTAAAGCGAGCGCCTAGCCCCTGAGCTACCACGGCTCTATAAATATGAATATATAATTTATACCCAAAAATTTTCATAATAATATTGAACGCCCTATACTCTTCAAAATAAGAAATTTACTTGTGAAACATATTTAACTTTAAACTCATTAATATACATGAGACAAGATATCTCCCTGATCGATTTTAACTTAAGCCGTGTGGTAGCGGCTTAAGAGAATCTACCACCCCATCACATCCCGTGGGTGTCGTAAACGTCGAGAGAGGGAAAATTAAAATCTAAAGATGGGCAGCAGCATCTTCCTGGAACAACAGAATAAATAAACTGCAGTTGCCAACCCGCCTGCAAAGCGCGGCAACTATGGCAAAATTCCCTCCAAAATGAGAACTACAAACTTTTGTAGCAATCTATGGGGGAGGCCTATGTTCAGCAGTGGACTAGTTATAGGCTGATATGATGATGATAATGATAATGATTTAAACTGTGGTACACTTCAGTGCCGCAAGTACACTCATTACGCACAAAGGCTTACTCACTCTTTCTTTTCTTCTCTTTTCTGATGTCATCTTTGCTATAAGATCGGAGACAGGATCGAATCCATTGTCAGAGGTATGAGAAAACTAAACACTGGTAGCCACCGCAGTGCCGGTAGTTATTCTGCCGTGAAGTAGTAGTGTGCAAACATTACAATGTTTCGGTCTGAAGGGCCGCTGAGAGTTATTGTAATTATTGGGCATATGGAGCTTGAGAATTAAGGTCACAGGGTAACTAGCGCAGTGAGGTACCACACAGAGAATAATAGATTGACACAGCAGATGATATGGGCAGAGGTAGCACGATATCACACTCTTCTTCGCCACTATCTTCCATAATTAAGATCTTACTCACGATACATCATTCTGCAACTAGGTATGTTGACCAGTATGCCACGAGGTCGTTCACAGAAGGATTATACAGGAGATAATCAGTATTTAACTAAATCATTTCATTCAACTCATTCAATTGCCGTGTAGTGGCGGCTTAAGAGAATCTACCACCCCATCTCATCCCGTGCGTGTCGTAAAAGTCGACAGACTGAAAATTAAAATCAGAATATGGGCAGCAGCATTTTTCCTGGAACATCTAAATAAATAAATTGCGATTGCCAATCCATCTCCCAGGCGTGGCAAAATCCGCCGTAATCCGCCGAAAATTGAGAGATTTTTAGAATACATAAGATCACGACTATATCCCATAAGGGGTAGTCAGGACTGGGCACTCACTGCAAAAACAGATGACTGCCACAATCCATGTTTCACCAAAACAATATAATGCACTTGGTGTGATAGGTGGTGAGCCCATCGCCACCATACGCTGTTGGGTGCACAGTGCAGTTTAATTCCTTACTCGCCTTTTACGAGATCCATTGGATGAGATGGAGTGGTAGTATTCTTTTAACGAGCCGCCACCGCACGGATTTTTAAAAACATAAAATTTATGTTCCATTGTTTTATCACCTTCCCAATTTTATCGTCAATATCATAAAAATCTGTTTATCTTTTTATGAATCACCACGATAAGCGTATCTAAATCGAAGTAAATCAGTTTTCATAATTATTTGATTTACTGGAATAATACAAAACGCAATCAAACAACTTAGGAAAATATACATACAGTCAAGTCTTTTTCTCATATAAGGGGTAGGTGGAGCCCACCCATGCGGCCCACTTTTCTTCGTCGCGGGAAATAGAATTTTTGTAAAAATAAATAAATTAAATATTGGGTAAGCTAAATTAATTGTCGTAGGTTAATACAGTACTGACAGTAAGTGATCGTTGTAACCCATATGTTTATGGGTTACTAAACCAATCCTCAATCAAATTAAAAATTCATAAAATAGTGTGAAATCCTGGTTGCCAGTAATATTGTCTTTTTTTATTGGTTATAGTGACGAGACGAGCAAAACGTTCACATGATGGTAAGTGCAACGTCTGCCCATAACAAATACTGTGTCACCCAGAACGACGAGTGGCACCACACTGCGCCCGTCATTTTGAGACATCAATTCTTAAGTCTCATATGCCTAGTGATTACGCGAGCTCTCAGTGCCCTTCAGACCGAAACACAGTAATGTCTACACACTACTGCTTCACGGCAGAATACCTACCTAGACGGATTCCTGCATGGGAATCCTACCACCAGTCTTCTTTATATTTATTAATTTTCTCTTTATGTATCCCACATTATGTTGTAAACACCACATACGAGTACAATGTCATATATGTACAAAGGAGAGCTTAACTCTGCAAGAGTTTACTTACAGCAAACCTTAGAGTGAAGAGGACAGTTGATATGTGCTGGTGAATTTGTATATAGTTCTTCATTTAATTAACACTGGCCTTATATTTCGAGTATTTTTTTTTTCTATGAATTCAATACTATAAACATTACTAATATTCCTGTTAACCACTTCAACAACAGCTTTTGCTAGGAGATGGTTCACGACAGTAGTCGAATGGCGGGCTTGAACCTGCGACGTCGTGTTTCGCAGTCCGTATCCTAAACAATAAAAAAAACAGATGAACAAAAAATATTTACAGACGTGAACTCCGCTAACCCAAACTGGAGCAGTATGGCGGACTGTTTCTGACTCCGAAACTCTCACAAAAATTAGAGGAGGTCTGTCGAGAGAAGAACCTTTGTATGCTGCCACTTTCCATTTGTATGTAATTGACATTATAAATAACCAGCTAAACCGTGCGAATATTTCGCACAGTGTCGTAATCATGAATAGACGGCGATCTTCCTTCTTTAAACATAAACATACATACATAAAATCACGACTGCATCCCATAAGGGTTAGTCAGAGACTGGGCACTCCCTGCTAAAACAGATGACTGCCACAATCCACGTTTCAACTAAAAAATATAATGCACTTGGATGTGATAGGTGGTGAGCCCATCGCCACCATGCGCTGTTGGGTGCACAGTGCAGGTTAAATTCCTTACTCGCCTTTTACGAGATCCATTGGATGAGATGGAGTGGTAGTATTCTTTTAACGAGCCGCCACCACACGGCTCTTAAAGAATGCAAACAACTCTGAATGTCGAACAGATTATCGACAAATGTCGCTTTGTACATTAAAATGAATTAGTTCAATATTTTAAATCGTTTCTTTTAACGAAAACATTAATTTTAAGACATTTACTTATTTTTCGTCATTAGAGCGCAAAATAATCTTAAAATGGCGTTTCAAACATTAATTTAGATACAGCATCAAGAAAAAATTTTCATACCTATGAGAAATAATTTATATACACAATAAATATTTCGTCCCTTAAAATAATACAGATTAAGAACATCTACTAAAATGAAATTGGTAAAAGAAAAGAATCCTATGACAACATGAAACTACATATGTCAAAATATTTTTTATGAACATGTATTCTAAAAGACATTATGAATAAGGCACAGTGGCCGCCAAATACTAAATAAGCGATTAGTGATAGGATACCTGCAAGAATCCGTCTAGTAATCAGTCTAGTAGTTCGTCAAGCAGTAGTGAGCGAACACTGTTCTGTGTTCCGATCTGAAGAGCTAGACGAGGATCAAGAAGAGTGCAAGTCGAAGAGAATAGTGGATTTATTGGTCATATGACATGATGCTTTACACACAAATGTTCTAGGTGACACAGCATTTGTTATGGGCAGAAGTTGCACTTACCGACCGGTGAACGATCTCCACGTCTTCCATAATAAAAGATTACTTCATCATCCACCTGCGTCGTTGTCGGTACGAGGTTGCGACTCGAGAACATTTCTTCCCCGTCGGACCGTTACTAGTTCAACTTGCTGATCCTTAGGGCTATACGAATATATTTTACTGGTGGTAGGATTCCTATGCAGAAAACCGTCTAAGTAGGTACGAGTACCACCCCTGAGCTAGTTATTCTGCCGTGAAGCAGTAGTGTGCAAGCATTGTGTTTCGGTTTGAAGGGCACTGTGAGCTAGCGTAATCACTGGGCATTTGAGACTTAGGAACTGATGTCTCAGGGTGACGGGCGCAGTGTGGTGTTGCACAGAAATATTCTGGGCGATACAGCATTTGTTGTGGGCGGACGTTGCACTTACCATCTGGTGAACGTTTTGCTCGTTTCGTCACTTTATACAATAAAAAAAAATGTCGGTTATTCTAGTTCTGCTGCGGATATGATCTTTACAGGTTCAATTTCGCAAATAAACACCGAACAGAACGCTTTCAATATCCCGCCGGGCTTCTTTGAATTTACAAATTCGGCCTGCTTCGAAGGACCATCTCTAAGTTCCGTATGTCATCACTAGCAACACGCACTGGGTAAAGACTCAAAAGACTAACCAGTGCACCGCGTGCACCTTAACGTACACTCGACGAGATGATGTGTTCCCACAGTTGTGATGCACAGTTTTCCGAACGCTACCGAACTTGGCCGAAGCCGTGGTAGCTCAGGGGCCTGGTGCTCGCCTTTGATTTCATAGTAAGCGAGTAACCTGGGTTCGATCCCTGCCAGCACCTCTAATATTGTTCTACAATTATAAGTGCTGATTTACCACGTGCTTAGCGGTGAAGGAAAACATCGTGAGGAAACCTGCATGTCCGAGGAATAGAAATATTTCGATGACATGTGAAGTCCGCCAACCCGCATTGGAGCAGCGTGGCGGATTCTTTCTAGCTCCAAAACCCTCTCAGAAATGAGAGGAGGCCTGTGCTCAGCAGTGGGACATTTATAGGCTGAAACTTTACTTTACTTTACTTTACCGAACTTGGATTCGTCGATTGAACACTACTGAGCGACTCTGTACTGTTCACCATCACCAAATATTATAATATTAATGGTCTTATTCATAAAGAGTATAGAAGGTTTATAGGCTTGTTACAAAGATATTACTCATTTGTGACAGAAGTTTGCAGCCAAATATATACAAATTCACAGATGTTTCACTTATTAGGGATGACAACGTAATCTTGTTGAAGTATCCAACAGCGGAATTTTATAATACTTTTTTGTTATTGTATAAAGTGATAAAACGAGCAAAACGTTCACCTGATGGTAAGTGCAACGTCTGTCCATAACATATGCTGTGTCACCCAGAACATATCTGTGTGACACCTCATTGTGCCCATCACTCTGAGACATCAGTTGTTGGTGCCTTTAAAACACAGTAATGCTTGCAAACTACTACTTCACGGCAGAATAACCTGGAGAAGTACCTACCCAGACGGATTCCTGCATAGGAATCCTACCACCAGTTAAACGTCACCTGAGATCGTTCCGGCAACGCTATAGTTGTTGATTCCAAATTTAAAGTGCCGACTTACCATTTGGTCAACAGTGATGGAAAACATCGTGAAATATATTCCTGATGACATGTCAAACACGACAACCCACAGTGGAGCAGCGTGGTCTTTTAACAGCAAAAGCCTTTTAAAATTATTACGAGGGATACCCAGTATTGGGATAAACTACATATATACAACGGGTAACTATTTATACCTCAATCATGATGGTTAATATGAAAAACGCACAACCTAGTAGTTTAATATGTGTTAAAGATATCAATGAGGATTAAGAATTTTTTTATTTGCACCAAAACAACGGCGGCGTAGTTCGCCACCCTTCACGAATCGTTTTCCGCGAGGGCGGATAGTGTCTCTGCCTACACCTTGTATGGGGAAAAGGTGTGACTGAATGTATGTTGAAGATATCAATAATCATATAAGAAAGTTCTAACCGCGACTACATGTAGGTCACGGATTTCTAGAGAAACTATACAAAATAAGCAAAATAACATATAAATAAATTGATACAATCAATGGAATTACAACAAGAGCTAAAAGTCGACTCCGTTGGCTTAGTGGCTAAGCGATTGGCTTTTTTTATTGGATAAATTGACGAAATAAGCAAAACGTTCACATGATGATAAGTGCAACGTCTGCCCATAACAAATGCTGTGTCTCCCAGAACATTTCTGTGTGACACCACACTGCGTCCGTCACCCTGAGATATCAGTTCTGGAATGTCATATGCCCAGTGATTATACTAGCTCTCGGTGCCCTTCTAACCGAAACACAGTAATGTTTGTACAATACTACTTCGCGACAGAATAACTGGGCCTGTGGTGGTACCTACCTAGACGGATTTCTGCATAGGAATCCTACCACCAGGGAACTACGATCCCTAACATCCACTACGCTTCTGCATCGTAGGTCGCAGGTTCGATTTCCGCAGTGGGTATATATTTATGTGTATCCGTATGGCCTACGGAACATTGATCCGGGTCACGGTGTTTGAGCATATATAATTTATGCCCTTAAATTGTACGAAATAAATCTAAGCCAACAGGTGTCTGGCAGAGTAGAATAGCACCTACCTCTTTCCACCGATATGCCGTAAGAGGCCACTAAGGTATTGTACGGACAGAATTTATTTGTGCAGAATAATGCAATAATATGCAATGCTGCCATGTGATGGCGCCTTAAGAGAATACCACTCCATCTCATCCGGTGGGTGTCGTAAGAGTCGACAGAGGGAAAAGGAAAACCAGGAGATGGGCGGCAGTATCTTCCTGAAACATCTGAATAAATAAACAGTGGTTGCCAACCCGCCTGCCATGCATGGCAACTATGGCAAAACCCCCTCAAAGTTAGAGCTACATACTTTTGTTAAAATATGTGGGCCTATGTTCACCAGTGGACTATTGATAGACTGTAATGAGCATGATGATGCAATGCTGTCACTATAGCTTTTGGGAACGCATTGGGGGTAAGAATATTTGTATCGCAACAAAATGGCGGCGACGTGGTTCGCCACCCGTCACGTCTCGTATTCCGCAGCGGCGAAAATTGGACTACGGGTGTGATCTCTGCCTGCCCCTTATATGGAAAAAAGCCGTGACTGTAGTTATATATTTTGTGTTAAAAAAACTGTGAAAGCCTTACATACTCGTAAACACAGGTGTTTGTCATTCCATAAATCAAAGCTATTTCTGATTGTAACATATTGATTGATTGATTGATTGATTGATTGAAGCAGTCAGATGCGCAGGATATATTAAGGTGCGCAAGCGTTCGCGCACACGCAGGCGCACACACTCGTCCTCCCTCTTCTCGATTCAGTGGAACGGAGAACCGTTACGACTGGAGGAGAGGTCAGATGATGTGTCTGGCCGACGTTAACTCTTGCCCTCTAACGCCGCCCTTGGCCATCCACATTGCCTTGCTGAATCGCCGAGTCCGCCAAGCCCTTTGCATATCTGCGGTGGGTTGCCATCCTCGCCGAATCAGACTTCATGCACTTTGCAGGAGGGATCCGCATAAAAAACTTGTCCACCAAAAGTGGCAAGCCCCTCGTCCAGGTTTAGTCCGTGAGCCGACACGGTTTACCGGGGTGTGGCCGCTGCGCGCATCACAGCTACTTGGAGCCACTGGAGAGAGTTTATGGGCTAATAACGAATTTAACACATCTCTGCCACTTCTGTAGAAGTCGGCTGGCAGAAATAGGCGCTATTACCCCACTACACCCCAACATATTATATATATACTTAAAGATGCTAACTAAATATGCACAAGTAATGTGTCCAACGTAAATAATATCAGATTTGAATAAATCAACTTACATTAATAGCTTAGTCATTGTCAATTCACGAACAAATCCGAGATTTAAACTAGTTTTTAACCAACTTAAATAAAGTTCTCAATTCGTCTGTATATTTTATATATCATCATCATCATCATCACCAATTCAGCCTATTACTTGTCCACTGCTCAACATAGGCCTCCCTCATAAATTGCCACAAAAGTTTGTACCTCTTATTTTGGTAGGGAATTTGCCATATTTGCCACGCTTGGCAGGCGCGTTGGAAACCACAACTAATGCACCGATTTAGGAAAGAGGAAAGATGCGTGACTGTAAGTATGTACGAACCGACTTTAAAGATTATTCTTTTATAAATAATAGTCTTATATAAATTTGGTCAATGATTATAAATAAGTTCTGACAATAGGATCCATGAGAAATTGATGAAACTCTTAGGTTTGCATAAGCAAGTATGGAGCCGCTGCGCTGAAGTCTGTTTTGTTTTTTTAATAAAGAGAGCTGAGAGATTGTGTAAACTGATCATATGAGACTTAAGAACTGATGTCTCAGGGGGATGGGTGCAGTGTGGTGCTCAACAGAAATGTTCTGAATGACACAGCATCTGTCATCGTCAGAAGTTGCACTTACTAACAGGCGAACGTTTTTCTCGTCTTTATTTTTATTGGAAAAAGTGACGTGACGAGCAAAACGTTCACCTGACGGTAAGTGCAACGTTTGCCTATAACAAATGCTGCGTCACCCAGAACATTTCTGTGTGACACCACACTGCGCACGTCACCCTGAGACATCAGTTCTTAAGTCTCATATGCCCAGCTCTCAGTGCCCTTCAAACCGAAACACATGTGTGCACACTACTGCTTCACGGCAGTAACTGGCCCTAGGGTGGTACCTACCTAGACGGATTCCTGCATAGGAATCCTACAATCATCGTCACTTCCTCCTATAAAAAATGTAGGTGTTTATGGCTGGCAATCTGGGATCAACCCTGTACCTTATTTTATACTTCCTGTTATCTTACGATACAGAGCATGTAAACGGATGATGAATTTAAACATAAAGAAATTTATTCCGACCATTCAGATTTCAGTCACAAATTACAGTACAGGTGAATAAACAAAATTAATACGAATAAGAAAAAAATTAAAAAACTAAAGTAAATCAATAAACAAAAAAATAGAGGGTATAACAACAATTCACGACCTTACATTTACTTAAATTTTCTTACGCTAAGATTTTCTTACGCCACCACCAAGCGGACTCAACACGTGCAGTAGTAATGGAAAAATTTGTGGTTCTACTGGTAGATTTACTATTTACTATTTACTATTACTATGACTATAATAATCACTCTTAGCAGATGAATTAGCAAACGCATTACAAAACGCCTCGCACCTTAGAAGCTGACAGTTTCCGGTATTTTAGAGATGCGAGATTTTATCGCCACCTGTCGGAAGCCATTACAATATTCCCGGCATTACATTCTATCGACACTTACAAACTTCTTCTTCTTTCTTCTTCTTCTTACCGTGTGGTAGCGGCTTAAGAGAATCTACCACCCCATCTCATCCCGTGGGTGTCGTAAAAGTCGACAGAGGGAAAACGAAAACCAGGAAATGGGCAGCAGCATTTTTCTGAAACATCTGAATAAATAAACTGTGGTTGCCAACCCGCCTGCCAAGCGTGGCAACTATGGCAAAATCCCCCCAAAATGGGAGCTACAAACTTTTGTGGCGATCTATGGGGGAGGCCTATATTCAGCAGTGGACTTATGATAGGCTGAAACGACGACGACGACGACGAACGACGACTCTTACAACACCCACGCCACGTGATGGGCATAGTGACCACTATCACCTGATGGTAAGTGCAACGTTTGTCCATTACTAATGTTGTGTCACCCAGAACATTTCTGTGTGCACCACACTGCGCTTATCACCCTAAGACATTAGTTCTTAAGTCTCACACATTTATGGGGAATCACACTGGCTATCTGTGGCCTTCAAACCAAAACACAATTATGCTTGCTCGCTTGACGGCATAATAACTGGCACTGCGGTGGTACCTACCTAGACGGATTCCTACCACCAGTATGAATTATGAATATCGAAAATATTCCATTTTTTTTTTATTAAAAAACGAAGCCCCACAGTAGGATTTTCTCCTGAATCGTTGGTGCGTTTTACAAACATACATTTCACATGCACAACACAACCAGACCCGAAAAGCAACAATTTGTGTTTTCGCACAAATGTTACCTCCGGCTGGGAATCGAACCCAGGACCGGTGGTGCAGAAGCCAGGTACGCTAACCACTACGCCACGCGGTCGACATTCGTCGCGGTCCATATTCCTAAAATCATACTAAATGTTCCAAATTCCACGTATTCCAGAAATATATTGTTTTCCCGTGTGGTGGCGGCTTAAGAGAATCTACCACTCCATGTCATCCCGTGGGTGTCGTAAAAGTCGACAGAGGGAAGATTAAACACAAGAAGAGCAGCAGCGTCTTTCTGGAACATCTGAATAAATTAACTGCGGTTGCCAATCCGCCTGGCAAGCGTGGCAACTATGGCGAAATCCCCCCATAATTAGAGCTACGTACTTACGTGTTTTGTAAGCTATCTATGGGGGAGGCCTATGTTCAGCAGTGGATTAGTGATATGCTGAAATGATGATGATGATTATTGTATGGGTTATAGAAATATGAACGTGTAACTTTTCACTTATGATTTCGAATCGATTTCAAACTGAGGATGTAGATGGCTGAATAGTGAATTGAGCGGCCATTAAATAAGTGATCAGCCTGCTTATGTTAGTACAATAATAGCGTCAGCATAATTTATGAAGTCCTCTGTTTGTCGTCGCGTTGGGCGTCTCATCGCACGCCTCATTCTATTAAATATTCCTCCTATATTCAAATCATATGTAATCATTCTCAATACGCAAGAACGTAGCGCGCAATAAGTAAGTGTAATATATTGGCAATCAATTTGTTTAATACAATTAAATAATTCCACGAAGATTCATTCTTCGTCGTTAAAATTTTGATTAGCTTAAAGAATGAATGCTGGTTATTACTACACGAATCGAACGCTTTTTTGCTTTATAATATACTAGGTGATGCCCGCGACTTCGTCCGCGTGAATATCATTTCTGCCTGTCAACAGTCCACTGATGACCATAGGCCTCCCTCACAGATTGCCACAAAAGTTTGTAGTTCTCTTTTTGGCTGGATTGTGCCATATTTGCCGCTGTTTATTTATTAAGACGTTCCAGGAAGATGCTGCTGCCCATCTTCTGGTTTTAGTTTTCCCTCTGTCGACTTTTACGATACCCACGGGATGAGATGGGGTAGCAGATTCTCTCGAGCCGCCACCACGCGACACGGATATAGGTTTTTAAATATCCCGTGGGAACTATTTTACGGGATAAACATTTCCTATGTCCGTCTCCAGTTTGCAAGGTATCTCTTTGCCGGATTTCGTTAAGTTTGGTTCAACGGTCGAGCTGTGAAAAGGTAACAAGCAGACAGAGGGCCACTCAGACAGAGGGACAGAGGGACAGGAGTTACTTTCGCATTAATAATATTACTATAGATGTTTTGCTTGGGCTCAAGGTCTGGCCTCTTCCACCACCAGATCGCATTGTTTTCTAACCCTTACAGAAAGCGTAGTCCGTGACGAATGACACATTAGGTGATTCCCTTTAATGAACTGTTTTTTTCTTTTAATGGAAGAACGACGTACAACGCGAGACGAGCAAATCGTTCGCATGACGGTAAGTGCAATCTGCCCTTTGTCAACAGCCTTTGTCCTATGCAGGAATCCGTCTAGGTAGGTCCGAACTCAGGGCCAGTTATTCTGCCGTGAAGCAGAAGTGTGCAAGCATTACTGTGTTTCGGTTTGAAGGGCACTGTGAGCTACCGTAATCACTGGGCATTAGACAGACTTAAGAACTGATGTCTCAGGGTGACGGGCGCAGTGTGTTGTCATACATAAATGTTCTGGGTGACACAGCATTTGTTGTGGGCGGACGTTGCACTTACTATCAGGTGACATCTTAGACTCATATACTCCGTAATTAAACTATATTTCAGTGCCTATCAAATCGAAACACAGTAATGTTTGCACACTACTGCTGCACGATACAACAATTGACACTGCAGTGATACCTATCTAGAACTGAATGAATGACTTTTGCCTTAAAAGGCTAGTACGGACGGTCTATGAGACACTGTCCATAAAACTCTCGAGAACATTATCTTCTGTACACGACAAAAGTCAATAGGCCGTCAGGGTTTGCCTAGTTACCTAGTTACTATGGGCCACGCTGGGAGATTACCGGTAGCGATGCCGTTCGGTTAGCACACATCGTTTAGTGGTGATAGGAATCCTTTAGAGGTGGTAGGATTCCTATGCATAGCATAGCATGTAGCGTTTGTTGTGGACAGACGTTGCACTTACCATTAGGTGAACGGTTTGCTCGTATCATCACTTTATCCAAATTAAAAAAAAACGATTCGAGTAAGTCTTTCACCTGATGATAAGTGTTCTGATGCTAAAGAAAAGGTCATTTTCTCGGACAAAACCGTCAGTTTGAATCATGGATAAACCTGTTAATGTAAGCAAATTCAACTTATGGAATAGTGGCTTACAAGATGTAAGTGGTCCAACTTCACAAACCATTCGAAGACATTGCAAGGGATCCTCTAACTCCCGGCGACACTTGTGCGTCTCCAAGTATACAGAGGCTCAAGTAGTACTTGAAATGAAAATTATAGATTTTCACAAGCGAACGTCTCAAATATATTAGTCGTAACGTTGTTGCGTTTAATAGGTAATACAGTTGCATGTGAGCGGGCGATCCTTGACCCGGACGACACGAGAATCTCCGTACGCGGATGCAAAACTACTGGATGATTTCAGCGTGGCTCAGCGTGACCAGGACTTAACCTAGCTTGGGAGACCCCTTTAGAGACGAGGTTAATAAATTGTACATATACGTTATTTTTGCTAAAAAAACGGGGAAAACTAATTGTAAGAGCAGCGACTCACAAGCATGTTCGTAATAAAATGAAAATTACAACTAACTAGCGATTTTTTTATAATATTTAGCGTTCTTTATTTAAGAACGTGACGATACGAGGTGGTACTTACAGGTGGTAGGATTCCTATGCCGTCTAGGAATCCGTCAAGGTAGGTACCACCCCAGGGCCAGTTGTTCTGCCGTGAAGCAGTAGTGTGCAAACACTACTGTGTTTCGGTTTGAAGGCCACTGAGAGCTAGCGTAATCACTGGGCATATGAGACTTAAGAACTGATGTCTCAGGGTGACGGGCGCATTGTGGTGTCACACTGTTCTGGGTGACATAGCATTTGTTATGGGCAGACGTTGCACTTACCATCAAGGTGAACGCTTTGATCGTTCCGTCACTTTTATTAAAAAAAAAAAATTATCACGGCAAATACAGTTAAGTGGCCTAAAGATATTAATATACGATAGCTATCATTCATAGCGATATAAAACGCGGAGTTCTTTTGTTCACATTATTAAATCATTTCAATTAACAAACGATGGGGTATCAGATGTCTGTATGTCCAAAGGTTACAAACGGTTACACCATTTACCACGTAATCTTTGGGCATACATTTGTGTATCAACGTGCAAACATTACTGTGTTAAGCGTAATCACTAGGCATATGAGATTTGAGAACCTGTCTCAGGGTGATGGGCACAGTGTGGTGTCACACAGAAATTTTCTGGGTGACACAGCATTTGTTATGAGCAGACGTTGCATTTACCATCAGGTAAACGTTTTGCTCGTTTCATCACTTTATGCAATAAAAAAAAGAAAAACTTTCACCTGAAGTAACCCAATGATGGCGGCTTTAGAGAATCTATCCACCCAATCTCATCTCGTGGATGTTGTGAAAGTAGACAGAGGGAAAATTAAAACCAGAAGATAGGACAGCAGCGTTTGCTTGCAATATCTGAATAAATAAACTGCGGTTGCCAACCCTACTGCCAAGCGTGTCAACTATGGGAACAAGCTACAAACTTTTGTCGCAATCTCTGGAGGTGTTTAGCGGTGGACTTGTGATGGTCTCAAGTTATGATGATGATGAGATGGAATATAAACGTACGAGTACTTCAACCAATTAACTATAGAACGCATACTGATCTATTGCTATATTGGGTTTAAATTAGTTAAAAACAATATAAACTTGAAGACACTTCTAGTTAATTTAGCTCCGCGTCCCCAACTATAACGCAAGTGGAAACGACTTGTGTAACAGTAGTAAAGTCAGCTCACAATAACTGCCATGTTATAGGTCATTTTGTATAGTTGAATACGTAATTAGTAGAGCCCACAGCCAGCCTCAACCAAGCCCCGAGCCCCGTTAAAATACCCACTTATATATTAAAACAAGCCGAGTACGCGATTTCTTCTCGTGGACTTTGGAATTAATATACTCGTAAATATATAACCTATTTAGATATCATGCGTATGAAGCTAAGTCACTACGTTGATTCTTAGTTTACTATCTATGTGTTATAGTATGTGGTTTAAATGTAGTTTGTACGTATTATAGGTATGGCTTTAGCGGTTTATCATTAAAATAAATTAAAACAATAGGTTATTTATTATCCGATTTTGTTAATTAAGCAGATGGATATTTTAAATTTGTGAATTAAGAAAAAACGCCTAACTGATGTCGCCTAAGCTTAGCTGTCTGATGACCCGAATAGAATAATTTTCACCACATTAAGCTCAAGTACTTTATTTCTACTGATTAGCAAAACCATGCCTCAGCCCCAGGAAGAACTAGACAGATATCATTTAATATTCAACTGTATTATGTTCTTGTGCCGAATAAATGTTTTTTTCTATTCTATTCTATATACAACGAGCGTACATTTTTTTTATCTTATTACAATTTACAATAATAATACGCATTTTCCACTTAGGAACCCTTCAATCCTATGCAGGTGTAGCGATATCTATGTCGCCACATGAGAAGCTCAAGAAATATTCCCATACGTCCATAATCGCGATATAAAAGTTTTCTGATATGCGAACTATATATACAACATCTAAATATTACTAGTTGAAGAGACGTTCTCCCCAGATCAGACCACTCGATCTGGCAGGTAGCTACCCGTTTCCTTGGCAATATCATTCGCCAAACAGGAATTCGTATAGGGAAGTGCCTAAGTGGTCAGAGTACCTGACTTCTACGCCGCAGGTCCTGGGTTCCAATCCCAGCCGGAGCCAATGAGCTAAAACACAAATTGTTGGTTTTCGGATCTGGTTGTATTGTGATTGTCCCCGTGTTTATGACACTGCATCCCCGCCTAACTCCGATCTTATCGCATTAGCGTTACATCGGGCGGGTTGTGGGACGAGTGAGTGCCTTTGTTTGCGCGGACACTTGTGGCACTGTAATATCTCCTGCGCAGTCGATAGCCCTCGACAATATTCGGAAGTTGTCGCCGTGGTGGAAATCGATCAGGAGAACATCTTCATCATCATAGGTAAATGTTAACACCCCATTGCCAGTTATTCTGCTGTCATGCAGTAGTGTACGAACACTACAGTGTTTCGGTCTGAAGGTCACTATTAGCTAGTGTAATTAATGAACATATGAGACTTAAGAACTGATGTCTTAGAGTTACTGGCGAAATGTGGTGCCACACATACGTTAGTTGTTAAATTTACGCCTTGAACAACGTCATGGCCTGGTAGTGAGAGTACCTGCCTACTACGCAGCGGCTCCTGGGTTCGAATCCCAGACGGAGCATTTGTTCAAAAACGATAAATGGTCGGTTTTCGGGTCCGGTTGTGTCGTGATTGTCCCCGTGTCTCTGACACTGCATCCTAGCTATCCTCCGATCTTATCGCATGAGCGGTTACATAGAGCACGATTAGGTTAGAATGACAGATTGCCTGTGTGATTTTTTTCGGACTGACGGTCACCGTTAGCCCGAGGGCTTCTTAGCCAGATTGATAGGCCGCCGAGCGCTGAGGACGCTGTGCCGAAATTTTTATTTATTGGTAACCGGCGCAAGTGCCCCCGAGAGGAGCTGACTCGATTTACCACGTAAATAAAGTAAGGTAAAGTTTCAGCCTATAAATGTCCCACTACTGAGCACAGGCCTCCTCTCATTTCTGAGAGGGTTTTGGAACTAGGAAGAAACCGCCACGCATGCTCCAATGCGGGTTCGCGGACTTCACATGTCTTCGAAATGTTTTTAATTTCTCAGACATGCAGGTTTCCCTCACGATGCTTTCCTTCACCGCCGAGCACGTGGTAAGTCAGCACTTAGAATTGCAATTAACAATTTTAGTGGTGCCGGCACCGGGAATCGAACCCAGGTCACTCGCGTACTATGAAATTTAAAGCGAGCGCCTAGCCCCTGAGCTACCACGGCTCTCAAAATTTACCACGTGCTCGGTGGTAAAGGAAAACATCGTGAGGGAATTCAGCATGTCTGAGAAATAAAAAATGTTTCGAGGATATATGACCGCCGGCCCGCACTGGAGCAGCGTGGCGTGACTCTTTCCTGGTCGTTTTTCCCCGACCTAATACATACTATTATAACTCCTGTGCTGCGCCCGGGATATGGATATACGTAGCCTTCATTGGTTGATGGCTACAATCGCTAGTTGCCTTTTGTACCCAAACGTTTTTTAATTCTTCTCATATGAAGCCGAAAAATGGAAAGCGCTTCTCTCTCCGACCGTACGTACAAGCTTACAAGATATTCATACTAATTAGGCCAGAGTGATCCCTGTTTCCGCGAATTCGGAGAACATTAAAATGTTCACAGAAATATCCGCTCAGACTGTTTGAATGCCACGTTCGAAATTCGAATTAATCCCGGTGATAAATCGCGTACGGTACGGGGAATCCTGTTTAACTGGCACCCATTACGTTTACCCCGGGTGGAACTTTTTACACAAATATATATCAACTTTTTGCAGCAATATTGCAATGTAAGTGTGCTGCGTTTTAAAAATAATGAGATTGCGCGGTGCGAGCGCAGCGGGGCGTTGAAATATGTCGACGCGTTTCATAGATCACCCTGCGATGCTGTCACACGCGTATATATGTCTATATATACACCACATGCATATATGTAGACACACATAGCAATCGCGTGGCATATAATCAGAGTACCTGACAGAAGAGGTCCTAGGTCCTGCTACTGAGCACAGGACCCTTTTCATTTTTGAGAGGGGTTGTTAAACGTACGTCTCGCTAATCCAGTGCGAACAGACGCACTTCACTCATACATACATAACATACATAAGTTCACGACTGTATCCCATAAGGGGTCAGAGACTGGGCACTCACTGCAGAAACAGCTCAAAAACTGCCACAATCCACGTTTCACCAAAACAATATAATGCACTTGGTGTGATAGGTGGCCCATCGCCACCGTACGCTGTTGGGTGCACAGTGCAGTTTAATTCCTTACTCACCTTATACGAGATCCATTGGATGAGATGGAGTCGTAGTATTCTTTTAACGAGCCGCCACCACACGGCTCATACCATATGCGTATAAAAATCTATATTTAATGTCTTCGTATTTCATAGTAACAGTCAGGTTAACAAAATATTATAACAGAACCACGGACATTTAAGAACAACAAGACACATCTAAATTAGGACATCGATGAAAGGCTTCCGTAAAAAAACTGTAAAATATCACGTTGGTCGGAATTCATCGCAGCCGTTCGATAAACTGTAACAGAAAATTCTACACTACTGATTCTGTAGATGGAGTGGTAGTATTCCTTTATCGAGCCGCCATCCACACGGCTTCACTTCATTCATGTCGTCGAAATTATTTTTAGTTGTCCACGTGCAGGTTTTGCCACAAAATTTTCCTTCGCCGCCGAGCGTTTGGAAAAACAGCAATTAGTTTTCTATTAACCGGGGTGCTGTGAAATATTATAACGAAGGATGCGGGCCCTAACCTGCCATGGCCAAATAAGTAATTCGAGACGAATAGAATTGAATAGAATAATTTTTATTCAATATAGACAACATAATACTTATTAAACATCATTTTTTTTCAAACTTCACTGTTTCGCAAGAAAAGGAAGAACTAGCAAGAAACCCAGGCAATTCTTTTTTTCTTTAAGTCATTTTAAAAATAATGTACAATTACAGTATTATAAATATGTAGAAAAAGTTTGGCTGCGATCACCTCATTCCCAGGGGTTATCATCATCCATGTATTCTTTAATATTATAATAACACTTTTTATGAACTCTTTGTGTTATAAAAAATTTTACCTTTTTGATTGAAATACTTTCTGAGATTTTGTTGTAAAAAAAAATATTTAAAAAATAAATGTATAAAAATAAATATAATGGTGAACCAGAACAAAGCTGCGATCATTGGAGCCGAGCAGGAGACTATTCCCGTCTTCGAAAAGCTCTTAAAATTAAAGAACGCGCAGCTGTCTCCTACATTTACACGCTGTTACTTTTTTAATTGAGACGTCCTTAAGCAACTAATATAAATCTTTACTCACTAACATATTGATTTTGTTATTGAATAAAGTGACGATACGAGCAAAACGTTCACCTGTGTGTTTTTTTAATATTTGTATACGTGACAAAACGAGCAAAACGGTCGCCTAATGGTAAGTGCAACGTCTGCCCATAACAAATGCTGTGTCACCCAGAACATTTCTGTGTGACGCCACACTGCGCCCGTCACCCTGAGACATCAGGTCTTAAGTCTCATGTGCCCAGTGATTATTTTTTTTTTATTATTTTGTGTTCATTCGAAGACAAACTTTGATAGTCAAATGTATGCCCAAAGATTATGTGGTAAATGGTGTAACCGTTTGTAACCTTTGGACATACAGACATCTGATACCCCATCGTTTGTTAATTGAAATGATTTAATAATGTGAACAAAAGAACTCCGCGTTTTATATCGCTATGAATGATAGCTATCGTATATTAATATCTTTAGGCCACTTGACTGTATTTGCCGTGATAACTTTTTTTTTTTAATAAAAGTGACGGAACGATCAAAGCGTTCACCTGATGGTAAGTGCAACGTCTGTCCATAACAAATATTATGTCACCTAGAACAGTGTGACACCACAATGCGCCCGTCACCCTGAGACATCAGTTCTTAAGTCTCATATGCCCAGTGATTATGCTAGCTCACAGTGCCCTTCAAACCGAAACACAGTAATGTTTGCACACTACTGCTTCACATTATCATCGGAGGAGGAGTTGCAGGCGATGGTTAATATTATGAATGATGCTCTACAAAGCAAAGGAATGAAAATTAATGTAGATAAGACGAAAGTAATGGTTTTTGAAAGAGAAGAAAGTATGTCGGATTGCAAAGTTCTGATTGAAGGAGAAAGAGTGGAACAAGTGAAAGAGTTTGTATATTTGGGTTCAAAATTTTCGAGAGACGGAAAGTACGACTGTGATATTGAACGAAGAGCGTTGGCAGGAAATAAATTATATGGGGCCCTGCATAACTTTATGTGCAGCCAGAATGTTTCTAAAAAGGGACGACTGGCTGTACATAGAGGAGTACTGGTCCCCACACTTATGTACGGTAGTGAATGTTGGGTCTGGCAGAAGAAGCATGAAAATAAGATTAATGCTGTTGAAATGAAAAGTTTGAGAAGTATAGCTGGAGTGACTTTGATGGACAAACTAAGAAACAACGTGATAAGAGAACGTTGCGGTGTGGTAGAAGATGTAGTGACAAAAATAGAGAAAGGGATGCTTAGATGGTTTGGACACGTAGAGAGGATGGATAAAAGAAGATTGACGAAACAGATTTATGAGGCGAGTGTGAATGGGCTAGCCGGTAAGGGTCGACGTAGGCGAACGTATTACGATCAGATCGAAATCGTTTTGAGGAAAGGCCACGTCAAAAGTACCCGCAACCGACGAGCTTGCATGAAAACACTAATGAAAGTAGAGGAAGCTAAAGATGTGTGTCAGGATCGTAGAAAGTGGAAAGATGTGGTCTCTGCCTACCCCTATGGGAAAGAGGCGTGACTCTATGTACTGCTTCACGGCAGAATAACTGGCCCTGGGGTGGTACCTACTTAGACGGATTTCTGTATAGGAATCCTACCACCAGTAACTTGGTTTCGTTTGGTTTGTTGACAAGTCTTAATTTGCATGCAGTAGTAGTGGCCGTGTGGTAGCGGCTTTAGAGCATCTACCACCCCACCTCATCCCGTGGGTGTCGTAAAAGTCGACAGAGGGAAAATGAAAACCAGGAGATAGGCAGCAGCATCTTCCTGGAACATCTGAATAAATAAACTGCGGTTGCCGATCGAGCCTGCCAAGCGTAGCAACTATGGCAAAATCCCCCCAAAATTAGAGCTACTAACTTCTGTGGCAATCTATGGGGGAGGCCTATGTTCAATAGTGGACTATGATAGGCTGAAGTGATGATGATGATGATGTTGACTTTTTAACTTAAAAATGTGCATCTTTGTACGTTCAAAACAAATATATTGTACTTAGCCACACTTGCATTTCTCTTGTCTAAATCTTCGTCGCTAATTTAACTATATTTTTTATATTAACTGTGACTGAAACGGTCCTGCAGCGCGGCATTCACGGCTACTAAACCTAATTTTTTTGTCATTGTCTATTTGTCGGTGAATGCCGCCCGATTTTTGAATCATTTCTTTGGATGTGACACGAACAAAATCTCCCGAGCTTTCAAGTAAGATTAATAAGAACCTTTTATTATTTCTTGAGAAAAGCTTAATATATTTAAATAAATGGTTTGATTTTAACCCAACAACAATATTTTTTCGATGACATACACAACAAAACGCACAAAACGTTGAAATGGCCATGGCTGGAAGGGAAAAGGGGGTAGGACGCATTAGGGGGTCCTATTACAGTGGGCATGATATGTAGAATCAGTACCTAAATTATCGCTAATACGATCCCGGCCACATTGTATAAACATCATCGTGCGATCAGGTAGGTACCACCCAGGGCCAGTTACTCTGCCGTGAAGCAGTAGTGTGCAAACATTACTGTGTTTCGGTTTAAAGGGCACTGAGAGATAGCGTAATAACTGGGCATATGAGACTTAAGAACTGATGTCTCAGGGTGACGGGCGCAGTGTGGTGTCACACAGTAATTTTTTGGGTGACATAGCATTTGTTATGGGCAGACGTTACACTTACCATCAGGTGAACGTTTTGCACGTTCCGTCACTTTTATGAAATAAAAAGAAAAAACTATCTACAGAGTAAAATAAGAAATAGTGACAAGCTGAGAGACCGGATCTTGTTTATTTGACTGAAATATAGAGTGTCGTTTTATTCGTCCAAAACTGATACAGCGTGTAACAATATCAATAACATTTAACTATGTTAATTTGCACGTTTACTGTCTTAATGTCCGAACAGACGGGTATTCGGAATACCACTCCTTGTTCAGCCAAAGATTTTATTAATAACAAAGATAATATAGATCTAATATAGATATATAGATCTCTGCCAAAATTTTAATTGCGGTTTGTGGTTACATTTTCACCTATATCCCTAGAAAATCAAAAATATATCTTAGACGGCAAGCCCAAATAACCTCATAGTTAATTTTGACTAATACATTACATGCTGGAGCCGGATTGAGGTGAGGACATACTGGGCTAAAGCAAAAAATGTTGTTCTCCACAATAGAAATCTCTTGGTTAACTAAAGAGATTGAAAATCCAATGTATGTAATGGCACGGACAGTCAACGTGTTAAAACAGATACTACTAGGCCTACCTTTTGGCATCATACCTGGTCGTTTTAAATGGCCATCGTAGCTCCACAGCCAGCTAGCAAATAACATGTTAATGCTAATCAGCTTTATATCCGGTTACATTTAAATAATTTAGAAAGTGTATCGAATTTGGACGTAATATAAATAACTATTAAAAATAATAAAGACACTAATAGCTCGTTATAATCAATACAATTTATTGTAATCGACAATAGTTTGCGGATCGCACTCTCGTCTAAAGCGCTATTTAAAAATCAATGTCGCTATATTTACATAAAACTCTATACCGTCTGCGAATCGTAACAAGTTATTAGCATAATTATGTTTTCGCTAATATGCGATCGTTAATATAAAGTGGCGATAACGCACAAAAAATGCCCTTGACGAACGTTAAGAGTTAGATGTAAAAATTGTTTTCGTTATAATGTTAAATGATTTTTTTTCCGCACGCATGACTTAGTGGTGTGTGGTGGCGGTCGTGTGGTGGCGGTCGTGTGGTGGCGGTCGTGTGGTGGCGGCTCGTTAAAAGAATACTACCACTCCATCTCATCCAATGGATCTCGTAAAAGGCGAGTAAGGAATTTTACCGCACTGTGCACCCAACAGCGCATGGTGGCGATGGGCTCACCACCTATCACACCAAGTGCGTTATATTGTTTTGGTGAAACGTGGATTGTGGTCATCTGTTTTTGCAGTGAGTGCCCAGTCTCTGACTACCCCTTATGGGATACAGTCGTGATCTTATGTATGTATGTATGTATGCATGACTTAGCTCAGAGTCGCTCAGTGAGCTGTGGAAAGGACTATGCTAGGAGTTTCTCTTCGAGATAAAATCAGTAACGATGTTATCCGCTACAGAACTAGTGTAACCGACCTAGCGCTAAGGATTAACAAGCCGAAGCAGCAATGGGCCGGCCATATAGCTCGTAGAACCGATAACCGTTGGGAAAGAAAGGGTCTCGAGAGGCAACCTCGTACCCGCATCCACCTTCACGTTTTTGCGTGATATCGATGGATGCAGTTGGCTCGGGACCGTGTCTTACGGCAATCAATAGGGGAGGCCTATGTTCAGCAGTGGACTATGATAGGCTGAAATGATGATGGTGATGACCGTGACAGCTAAAGAACCGGGTTCTCCCCTCTAAAATTTATCTGCAATTTTAAGTGCTGAATTACCATGTGTTCTGCGGTAAAAGAAAACAGGTGTGAGGAAGTCTGCATTTCTTAGATATATAAAAACATTTCTCTCCCAGAAAACCCTCTCTAGTAGGGTATGTCCTTGACAGTGGAAGATTTACAGACTGTTACTCTTTTTACATAGCCGGCACACGTATTAGATGCTGAAAGATACTTGCTTAAGCGTACAAATCATCCGACAGTATTCGGAAGTTGAAATTCGGCTAGAAAATCGGCCAGGAGGACATCAATTATGAGGAGATGAAATGAGCCAACGCAAAGCAAAGTCCCCACTAGAAACGTAGCATTGTACAACGCGAGTTAGGTCATATCCTGATTGAGTATATCCATTTGCACGCCGTGTGGTAGCGGTCGAAGGGAATCTACATCCCCATCTCATCCCGTAGCTGTCGTAAAAGTCTGTAGAAGGAAAATGAAAACCAGGAGATCGGTATCAGCATCTTCCTGGAAAATCTGAATAAATAAACTGCGGTTGTCAACCCGCCCGCCAAGCATGGTAACTATGGCAAAATTCCCCCAAAATGATAGCTACAAATTTTTCTAGGAATCTGTGGGGGAGGTGTGATCAGCAGTGGAGTAGTGTGTAGTGATAGGTTGAAACAAACTAGGATTTCTCCTGTGTCATGAGTGCATGAATGATAATTTCACATGCGCAGCACAACAAGACCAGAATACCAACAAATTGTGTTTTCGCACGAATACTGGATATCGAGCCTGTTGAGTCGATGGGCTTTTCAAAGGAGAGCGGGATTCAAATCCCAACTAAAGTCAATATTTATGCAATTCACAAGTTATAGCTATAATATATCCTGCTCGAATTGCGCTGGTTATTAACTAAAATATATCGCCGTGGTCGAAATTCGCCCAGAAGACCTATTAACCACAGTTTATCCATACGAATCCATGCTAATATTATGAATGCCAAAGTAACTCTCTCTGTCCTTCTGTCTGTTTGTTACTTGTTCCACCGCTCTTGACAAATTTTGGTACGGCTATAGCTTGCATCATGGAGACGGACAATGGATACTTTTTATCCCTTAAAATCATGGTGGCGATGGGCTCACCACCTATCACACCAAGAGCATTATATTGTTTTGGTGAAACGTGGATTGTGGCAGTCATCTGCTTTTCCAGTGAGTGCCCAGTCTCTGACTACCCCTTATGGGATACAGTCGTGATCTTATGTATGTATGTAAAATCAAATAGTACTTCGGGATACTTAAAAAATCTATATACACGCGGAGGAAGTTGCAGGAATCAGCTAGTATGTTATATAAGAAGACGTAAAACAGGACAGACTTAATCAATTATCGAAGCCAACAACATTTCCGTACAGTACGACGATCAGCGTTAACCGGCCATTTATCAAAATCAACACTTAATTAGTACGTGCGCAGTAGACGGAGCTGGCCGACCTTCCACTTAGAACCCTTCAAGTGTTGTGTGCGGGCTTCATTAACTAGATCTCGCTGAGCATAATTAAACATCATAGTTAACGCTATCTGAGTTTTCTTGTACTTATAATGTTAGATATCTGTCGAGAATTGACAGAATGTTTATTCTTTCGCTATTATTACCATCATCATCATTACAGTTATTATTTCATTACAAGCTGATACTGGTAGTATTCTTATGCAAGAATACATCTAGGTAGGTACCACCACGGTTTCGTTATTCTGCCATGAAGCAGTAGTAGTGTTAAAACATTACTGTGTCTCTGGGTGATGGGCGCAGTGCAATGCCACATAGATACGTTTTGGGTGACACAGCATTTGTTATGAGCACTTACCATCAGTTGGACGGATTGCTTGTCTTTACCTTTCTTCATTAAAAAAAAAATCTAGCACTACCCCAGGCCAGTTGTTCTGCCGTGAAGTAGTAGTGTGCAAACATTACTGTGTTTCGTTCTGTAGGGCACTGCGAGCTGGTGTCATCACTGGGCATGTGAGACTTAAGAACTGATGTCTCAGGGTGACGGGCGCAGTGTGGTGGCACACACATAATGTTCTGGGTGGCCTAGCATTTGTTATGGGCATACACTTACCAACAATTTAACGTTTTGCTCGTCACTTTATCCTATAAAAAAAAACGGTTCTGAAACATATGCATTCATCGACCACAGCAAAACCGTGCAGGTCGTCGCTCCGTCAAGTGGATGCTCGCCATACACTGCGTTTACTGGTACGAGGCCCTCGAGAACGCTTCTTTCCTAATGGTTATCGGTTCTATGCGCTGTATACCCAGCCCATTCCCACTTCAGCTTGCTGATCTTAACTACTATATGTTACCATACTTGAATACATAAGTAGAATTTCAGAAATGGATATGCTAATACAGACTATTTTATCATCAGGCTGATAATAACCGTTTTGTCGGATTCCTACCGACTCGGACCTCACGGAGATCTCCACCAGCATGGAAAAGAAGTCCGTTCGGAACGAAACTGTCCCTCCATCACTTGGTTAACGATAGCCCCTTCCCAGGGGCTGCACTCTCTGCCCCCAGCACTCTCTCGGTGATTAGTAGAATTCCAGAAGTAGATATGGCAATACAGACTATTTTATTATCATATGCCTGATAATGAAGGAAAGTAAGTTACTTTGCTAAGATCCGCATGCAAAATATAAAAATGGTGTATATTACCTAGTTTTTTGAAGAGCACCGCCCGCCTTCCCTCAGTAGCGTGCACAAGCAAACTAACACCGCCACCAGGTACCCTCCACCAACCACTACAATACTACCACTAGATAATATACACCACTGAAGTCGAGAACACGACACGTGTTTCGCCCCAAAACGAGGCATTATCAAGCGTCACAGACTCTACGACAGACGGCCGCCGAGTGAATGGCGCGGTCAAAGAGCTGCCTATTTATACTATAGCCGCTCAACTAGGTAATATACACCATTTTTATATTTTGCATGCGGATCTTAGCAAAGTAACTTACTTTCCTTCATTGTAATGGATTTCCGCAAAGTAACGCCTGATTCTATTAACTATATGCCTGATAATTGTCCGTTGCTAAATGTAGACCTGTCCCAAAGTCCAAGGAAGGATTCACCGTATTGGCAACGTTTGGCATCTCTGTAAAACACGCTTTGCACGTTGGACGCTGCTCCCCTTTACCAGACTACGTCTTTTTGGTCTACTATATTTTGAAATATTTATTCGGTCACCTGGGGATGGCCCAGATATTCCTCAGTCGAGGTTAACGACAATGATGGGATGAGATTAATAGCAGATTTTATTATGTCGCTACAAAGCAGATTATATAGCAACTGCGCAACTGAGAAGAATAACAATATTTTTTCATTTATGGGAAGATACACTGTGAATTACAATGAAATTCAATAACGATAAACCGAATAGAACAACACGCCGTGCTGTCCGTCGTCCGTCCGTCGAGAAGTACGAGTATTAGGTTATTACATATGAAATTGGCGTTTTGTATGGAAGGAATATAAAGTTGTTTTTTGTTTTTGTAAAGTATATTTAATTAATCAAAGTATGACCCATTGTTATCTATGCACTTTTGTCATCTCATATGTAGTTCATTGATCCCTTTACTAGAAGAAACCATGGGGGCGAGAATCAATAAACTCTCTGAAGACGGTTCGAACTGCCACATCGGAGATGAATTTTTTTCCTTGTAAGAAGTTATCCAAATTCCGGAAAAAATGGTAATCTATTGGAGCAAGGTCCGGGGAGTACAGTGGATATCGCAGATATTCCAATTGCAGCTCCTCTACTTTAGCGGCTGTCTGTTGTGCAGTGTGTGGTCTACAATTGTCCTGAAGCAGCAGTGGCCTACGCAGATTCACCAGCCTCGATTGTTTAGCAGCTAGTTCTTCCATCATGGTTTGCAGTTGCTGGCAATAGATATCTGCCGTAAACGTTGGACTAGATTTTAGAAAGCTCTAGTGAACGACATCGGCACTAGTCCACCAAAAACACTCACAAGTAAATTTCTCTGAATACATTTTTTCTTGGCTGGTGCAAACCAGCCAAATCCTGCCCCAAGCGAAAATTATTAAATAGATCCTTTAAGAAATATTAGATAGATCCGCTTACATAATAGCATTTAATTCTTCATTATCCACTTTGGTCTCCGGCCGTCCACGGGGCTTATTCTGAAGGTCAACATTTCGAGAACGAACAGAAAACGTGCCGTGTTCTTTTGCGATACCAGCACCATACACATCTTTAATCATTCGAGCTGTTTCTGCAGCAATGGCGCTACTGTAGAACTCATACTCGTAAATAAATCGATACTTCAAGTTTTACCACTGTGCGAGATTTATTTATTTATTTATTTACTCTTTAGTGTATTCACCTTTATGAAAAAGGATTACAAATGGCGGACCTAATGCCTTTTGGCATTCTCTTCCAGTCAACCACGTGCATAGAGAAATAATGTGATAGGTGCTTTAAAACATCATAAACATATTACATATAGGTATATAATATGTTTATTACCTACTATACATTTTGTTACATATACCTAGATACATACATATATATAAATATATACACACGTACACATATAAACATATATACATATGAATACATACATATACTTACAATCACCGATGGAATTTTGTCGATCTCATTTTAAAATAGGTGTTTTTAATAAAAATTCACGTACCACTCTTTTGAAGGAGCGACGCCAAAGAAAAAACTAATGAGGAAAGAGACAAATGAATGATAAGTATATTAAATGGGAAATATTTAAATAATTATATAAATATAAAAAAATAAATGATTGTTTTCGGAATTCAAATATACCAGCTAAATGGATTTATATATTTGAATTTGAATTTAGATTTCTTAACCAAAGAGGCTATATTTCAGATCAAAATAGCCAGTACGACAAAACGCCAATTTCATATGCAAGGACCTAATAAATAGTTAAAAAAAACATGATTAAGTTAAATATCACTATATTTAAAGAATATAAGAAACAAGGTGGAATTATAGATCTTGGGTTTAAGGCATCCAGCAAAGTGGTCTTTTCCTTCTTCACAGCCAGGTAATAATCCATTACTGGTCGCAGACCTCCACCAAAAGAAAGTAGATAATCGCCACATTTATCAGGCGGATTGGCATCAGTGCCAGACAACTCGCGTGTTAGACACTGCTGCTAGAGACTGTATTATTGGTCTAGTAGTTTCGGTGAAAGTTACTCCGCCACCTGGCGAACGCCATGATATTTTCCAAAAAATTGAACCCAATAAATAAAAAATTTCGTCAAAATCTATTCAACCGTTGAGCAGCGTCAAGGTAACAAACAGACAAATAGACAAAGAGAGTAACTGTAATAATATCAGTATGTATTTATATATGACACTAACTCATGCCCGCGACTTCGTCCGCTTGAATATAGGTTTTGTTAAATATCACATGTCTAGGAATAAAATATGACATATATTTTATTCCTATGTCGACATAGGAATAAAATATCCTATGTCCATCCTCAGGATGCAAGCTATCTCTGTGCCACATTTCATCAAGATCAGTTAAGCGGTTGAACCGCGAGATTGAACAAAAGGTAACAAACAGACAGAGGGACCGAGAGAGTTACTTTCGCATTTATAATTTTTATGCCGTGTGGTGGCGGCTCTTTAAAAGAATACTACCACTCCATCTCATCCAATGGATCTCGTAAAAGGCGAGTAAGGAACTGCACTGTGCACCGAATAGCGCATGGTGGCGATGGGCTCACCACCTATCACACCAAGTGCATTATATTGTTTTGGTGAAACGTGGATTGTGGCAGTCATCTGCTTTTGCAGTGAGTACCCAGTCTCTGACTACCCCTTATGGGATACAGTCGTGATCTTATGTATGTATATATGTATGTTATAATATTAGCATGGTTTATGATGAAAACAATGAAAAGGAATTAACCAAAACCAGACTAAGAGTTGAAAAAAGATCTACAAAATTTCACTTGTTCTTTTGGAACATTAGCGTACACTAACCACTTATTAGAAATTACACGGTATTATTATCGCGCTATTCGATTTAATACACGTTAGAGTTTAAACTTATTAATGACAATTATATGTTATAGTTATGTTGTAGCGAAACGTTTTCAGAAATCCTTCGTAATAATCTTTCATAAGGGCAATTAGGCATAAGCACGTGTGTGTGACAACATTACACATATGCAGTCACACACACACATTAGAAATTGCACAAAACTAAATAATATGTCATCATCATCATCATCATTTCAGCCTATCACTAGTCCACTGCTGAACATAGGCCTCCCCCATAGATTGCCACAAAAGTTTGTGACTCTCATTGGGGGTGGGGGAGATTTTACCATAGTCGCGGGTCGGCAGCCTTAGTTTATTTATTCAGATCTTCCAGGGAGATCGTGTTGCCGATCTTCTAGTTTTCATTTGTAGACTTTTAAGATACCCACGGGATGAGATGGGGTGCTCCATTATCTTAAACCGCCAACACGCGGCGGATTGTAGCTCTCATTATGAGGGGAGATTTCGCTATAGTTGCCACGCTTGGCAGGCGGGCAACCGCAGTTTATTTATTCAGACGTTCCAGAAAGATGCTGCTGTCCATCTCCTTGTTTTTATTTGCCCTCTGTCGACATTTACGAAACCCGCGGGATGAGATGGGATGGTAGATTTTCTTAAGCCGCCACTACACGGTATAAGTTTAATAATATATGTAGAATAATATTTATTGTATAATGTACGAGGAATACTCAAAAAAATCGGCGGAACCCCGATTCAAGAAAAATTATTTTTAGCGACCATTTTAAAACACCAATAAAAATACATATCAATAAATATACGGGTTCTCCATCCGCTCTCATAGATATGACCACGATCACTTATTACGATATCCGACGCAAAGTCTTAGCTAATTAACACGTCTGCAAGTAACTGTTACTCGGTTTGATGGGTGGTCTGGTGCTTTTCGAGCCTGCAACGAGGTTAAACGCCCATATCACACCTGGTAAAACTGAATATTGCCTCACTCGTATTCATGCAACATATTATTTATGAGACCTTTTGTTTGTGCAATTTATTACTTGTTTATGTTAGGTGCAATGCATCTCCTTTCTGTTCTGAAAGCCTGGTACTTGGCGGCTTGTAAAGCAGTGCTGCGAGTATATATAGTTCTCTAGTAGTACATATACAACGTTATTCATAATTGGTACAACATCCCGGCACCTACCCATGCTAATTTGATCTGATAAACACAACTGTGAAGCTTTAATGACAAAATTAAATACTAAAAATGATTTGTTTTGTAAAACTTTACGACTCTAACACAGAGAGTCGTTGTCCCGAACCAAACAAATTCAAAATACGTTTAGTTCTCCATTTAATTAATGTTACCCTACTACGGCGTCATACTAATAGATTTCCTTCGCAACAGATTTCCTTAAGCTTAATGTTGTCCTAGTGCTTGCGAATTCTTTCGATGGCAGCTCAATGGAAAAACGCCTAATTAAATTTATGAGTTCATTGCCTCGATCAGCTGTATAACAGGGTAGTCACCTATGAGTTTTAAGCAAATTCTTTAAGTCGACATATCTCCTACAGGTATCACGCTACGAGGCTCATTAATTTTTTTGGGGCATATACACATTGTCCCTAAGCCCAGCCTGCTGGGATGTAAAGGACATTACGAATGACCCTGTATATATACCTTGTGTAATTTCTGGGCATATGAGACAAGCATTTATGTCTCAGGTTGATGAGCGCAGTGTGGTGCCACACTGAAATGTTCTGAGTGATATAGCATTTGTTGTAGGCAAACGTTGCGCTTAACATCAGGTAAACGATTTGTATGTCTCCTCACTTTATTCCATTAAAAAAACCATAGATATAAGATCTGTGTATTTTCGGTTTAACATTTTTCAAGATAACTATTTTGGCCAAACCAGTAAATTTATATTTACGGAATACCTTAGTCGACTCCTCCAACACCCACGGAATGAGATCCAGTGGCGGATTTTTTACACGACTTAAAGACAAATACGATATTAATTAAATCTTCTTTAATTAAATTAAAAGAAACAGGAATTCAATGCGCATTCAAAGACGTAATAAAATCGTTTGAATCTCAAAAACAAACGTGTTTAATCGAGATGTTATCAAATTCCCAAGCCTCAGGGAGTTCGCCCACGCGTCCGAAGCATACGGACCGTACAATTATTTTGTGGCAGTTGCAGCATTTGTTAAGATACCTATTATCTATATACAGAATATATGTTCTAATTTATATAATAGGCTATATATTACACATACGTAGATACATATAGTCACGCCTTTTTCCCATATAAGGGAAAGAGATGGAGAGGCTACACTTGTAACCCACTTTTCGCCGCCACGGAAAACGAAAATTTATTTTAACTGGTGGTAGGATTCCTATGCAGGAATCCGTCTAGATAGGTACGACCTCAGGGCCAGTTATTCTGCCGTGAAGCAGTAGTGTGCAAGCATTACTGTGTTTCGGTTTGAAGGGCACTGTGAGTTAGCGTAATCACTGGGCATTTAAGACTTAAGAACTGATGTCTCAGGGTGACGGGCGCAATGTGGTGTCACACAGAAATATTCTGGGTGATACAGCATTTCTTGTGGGCGGACGGTGCATTTACCATCATGTGAACGTTTTGCTCGTTTCGTCGCTTTATACAATAAAAAAAATAAAAAAATTACGACGTGGCGAACCACGTCGAAGCCATTTTGCTACGAATGAAAAAATCTGATTCTGTTCCGTTCCCACGAGCAGTATAGTGACAGCATTACTGCATACAATACCTGTGTCGTCTCTTACGACACCTCGGTACGAAAGAAGTAGGTCCTATTCTACTCTGCTGGACACCTACCGGCTCTACATACTATAGACTATAGAATAGATGTTGTATTAAGGAATATTTAAGCTCTTTTAATTTTAATAAATTTCTTTTCGTCGTCGTCGTCGTCGTCGTTTCAGCCTATCAATAGTCCACTGCTGAACATAGGCCTCCCTCATAGATTGCCACAAAAGTTTGTAGCTCTCGTTTTGGGGGGATATTGCCATAGTTGCCACGCTTGGCAGACGGGTTGGCAACCGCAGTTTATTTATTCAGATGTTCCAGCAAGATGCTGCTGCCCATCTCCTGGTTTTCATTTTCCCTCTGTCGACTTTTACGACACCCACGGGATGAGATGGGGTGGTAGATTCTCTTAGGCCGCTATCACACGGCCTTTTAAATTATTAAATTTCTTTTAAAATCCGTAAAAGAATAATATCAGATTTTAAAAGAATCACCATCATCTTTTCAGCCCATCTGAAGTCTACTGCTGAATAAAGGCAACCTGAGCCACCTACATCCAAATCCAAATCAATTTTTGTAGTATAGGAGGCAAACGAGCAAGCGGCTCACCTGATGATAAGTGATCACCGCCCATGAACATCCGCAATACCGGTGGAACCCGTAATTCCTTTAAGAAAGGAGTGGGCTCTATTCTCGAAGGTCCCTAAATCATATCGGTCCGGAAAAACTTCGGGCGACAGTAAAGTAACAGCCTATAAATGTCCCACTACTGAGAACTAGTCACTAGTAGAATTTTTAAGGTGCCAGCATCGGCGATCGATACCCAGATCACTTCAATAAGTCTTATGAAAATCATCAACCAAATCCTATGCAGGAATCCGTCTAGGTAGGTACCACCCCAGGGCCAGTTATTCCGCCGTGAAGCAGTAGTGTGCAAACAAGGTTCTTAAGTCTCATATGCCCAGTGATTACGCTAGCTCACAGTGCCCTTCAAACCGAAACACAGTAATGTTTGCACGCTACTGCTTCACGGCAGAATAACTGGCCCTGGAGTGGTATCTTCCTAGACGAATTCCTGCAAAGGAATTCTACCACCTATAAAACCAGTATTCGGGTGTTGCCGCCGTGGTCAACATCATCACATTCGCAAACACTCAAAGTCAACAAAATAGTATATTGCAAATATTCGGATTGTAATCTATGACGGAGGCCTGTGTTCAGCAGTAAGCTAGTGATAGGCTTAATTGATAATGATGATGATGAGTACAGGTTTCCTCACGGGGTTTTCTTTCACCGCTCATCACGTGGTAAATCAGAATATAAAATTGCTTAACGTTTGTAGAAATGGCGGTACCGGGGATCGAACTCAGGTCACTCGAATACAGAAATTTAAGACGGCGCCCCGATTCAGATCTACCATCAGTCCAATCACTTTGCAACTGTGGCTTCGCTAAGCCACCATGGCTGCTATCATTGCTATTAACATTACTGATATTGTCGGTAAAAACTCAAACAAGATGGTTCACAATGGTCAATATTCACTGGTGGTAGGATTCCTGTGCAGGAATCCGTCTTGGAATCGGGCCAGTTATTCTGCCGCGAATATAATTTCTGTGATGTAATTGCTGTTAGCCTTTATGGCTTTTACAGCTTCATCGGATACTGTGCTCACGGGACAGGGGCCCGCGTGCCAGGTTTGGTTTGACCCAAACATAAATACTATATAATTTTCCGGACCGATACGACTTGAGGACCTTCAAGAAAAGAGCCTACTCCTTCCTCAAAGGCCGGCAACGCATTCGGAATTCCCCTGGTATTGCGGATGTAAATGGGCGGCGGTGATCACTTACCATCAACTGAGCCGCCTGCTCGTTTGCCCCCTCTCCTATAAAAGCATAAATAAACTCCTACAAAAACCTCGAAATTCGAACTGTCGCATTCGTTACGTGCTTGCGCGATTTAGAGTATCTCAAAATGATTTTAAGTCGTTTAATGACCGTCCGAGGAAGGCTGCGGACTTCCACTCGAACTGTCGACTTGTGTGTCTGTAACTCTAGGCGGTGAGAACCACCCTGGAAATCTGCCGCGAAGCAGTAGTGTGCAAACATTACTGTGTTTCAGTCTGAAGGGCACTGGGAGCTAGCGTAATGACTGGGCATATGAGACATAAGAACTTATGTCTCAGTGTGACGGGCGCAGTGTGTTGCTACACAGATTTTTTTTGAGTAAAACGGCATCTGTTATGGGCAGACGTTGCAGTTTTCTCGATCAGTAAAGAAAGCTTATTTTTTTCTTAATTTATTTTTTAAACGAAAGGTCTGTTAGAACGCTCGATTCTTTTCTTTTTCTTTTTTTTTATGGAAGAGGAGGCAAACGAGCAAGCGGCTCACCGGATGGTAAGTGATCACCGCCGCCCATGAACATCTACAATACCAGACGAATAGCAGATGCGATGCCGGCCTTTGAGAAAGGAATAGGCTCTTTTCTTGAAGGTCCCTAAATCGTATCGGTCCGGAAAAACCGTTGGCGGCAGCAGATTCCATAAAGTGCTTGTGCGTGGCAGAAAATTCCGCGAAAATCGCACGGTGCTGGGATGCCAACCATCAAGGTGGTGACGATCCTATAAAATTCTATAAATTCTGGGTCAAAGCCGCCAGGCCAAAGACCGGGTCCGTAGCTGGGCAGCAATTAGCCAGAAAATAACGACCGCCATGTATTTAGAAATTACTACTGAATTTATAGTACAATATTGCTCTGGTATTTACGTAAATTTTCGATTATTCCAATTCAGCAATCTGTAACTGCAATCTGTCATCACACAAGCTCGTAACAACCATCTCGAGGCCACACAAATAATGGTTCCTTGCAGGAATCGAACCTGCGACTCGTAGCGCAGAGTCGACTGTGGCGAGCGAGCCGGAAAACTTAGCACTCCAGTAATTAAGTTATATCTATTCCGACGGCAAACATACAGAGTTCATACGATTAAAATATAAATGACATTTGTTAATAGAATCAGGCGTTACTTCGCGGAAATCCATTATTGTTAAGGAAAGCAAGTTAATTTGCTATTTAATATTTATTGTATATTAGATAGTTTTTGAAGAGCACAGACCGCCCTTCTCCCTCACTCGGCGGCTGTCTATCGTAGAGTCCATGACACTTGAAAATGCCTCGTTTTTGAGGCGAAACACGTGTCGTGTTCTCGACTTCAGTGGTGTATATATCCCAGTGGTAGTATTGTAGTGGTGGAGGGTATCTGGTTCCTGATGACAGTGTTAGTTTGCTTGTGCACGCGAATGAAGGACCCCCCGGTGCTCTTCAAAAACTAGGTAATATACACCATTTTCTATTTTGCATGCGGATTTTAGCAAATTAACTTCTTCGTTATAAATAACACTGTTTTTGGCAATCACTCGAACACGAAGAGTGATCCTTCAACTAACCTTCATATTACAGAGCGTTCAAAATCGATTCTTGCGAACTGCCACCGGAGCCGGTTGATACCAACGCAACGTAGATCTTCACAGCGACTGTGAAATGCCCTTAATCTCTGAACACTTCAGAGCATTATCACGGCGGTTTTTCGAAAAAGCCGCGGTTCATCCAAACCCACTGGTGGTTAAAGCAGCAAATTACCGACCAGATAGAAACGCGACCGAACGCAAACGTCCCCCGCGAAACGTGCTAGACGACACGGATGTCTCAGCACTCCCTGACCACGATACGGTCAGTCACGATCCAGGCTACACTGTACACGCAGTTAATAGCTTTAATATAACACGCACCACGACGCGCGACCGCCGTAGAGAGCGGCGCGCAGCAGTCGACAATCACACCGCGTTACACACGATACACCCGTGTTCCAGGGCGGTTCTCACCGCCCAGAGTTACCGACACACAAGTCGACAGTCCGAATGGAGGCCCGCAGCCTCCCTCGGACGGTCATTAGACGACTTAAAATCGTATTGAGATATTCTAAATCGCGCAAGCACGCAGCGAACGCGATACAGTCCGAATTTCGAGGTTTTTGTAGGAGTTTATTTATTTATTTATGTTTGGGTCCAACCAAACCTGGCACGCGGGCCCCTGGCCCGTGAGCACAGTATCCGATGAAGCTGTAAAAGCCAAAAAAGGCTAACAGCAATTACATCACCGAAATTATATATACACGAAGAGATTGCAAAAATATTTCAGAATTGCGTTTAAAATTCAAACATCTCCAGTGTAGCAATTAGAGGTATTCGTATTTTAAACTGTTTCAAATTTAAAACTGAATCACTAGATTAGTTACATTTTATATCGTTCAATCACGATTCTCGATTTTTATTGCGCGATTTTTTTTTTAATTGTAGGTAAGACTGCAGCTGTTGATTGTGCAAGTCGAAGTGGAAGTGCTTTTAGTTGTCTAGATTCACGTTTTCGCGTACGAAACTTTGCCGTTTATTTTTTTAAATTGTAATTCGTAATCGAATGAAACCACGTATATAGCCTGTAATAGCCGTGGTATCTCGGGCCGGGCGCTCGCCTTCAAATATTACGCGAGTGATCTAAGTTCGACACCTCTTAAATTGTTCTACAATTTCAAGTGCTTAATTGCCACGTGCCCAGCGGTGAAGAAAACATTTTAGGTATATCTATGTTTATGTTAAGCCGTGTGGTAGGCGGCTCGATAAAAGAATACTACCACTCCATCTCATCCAACGGATCTCGTACAAGGCGAGTAAGGAATTCAACTGCACTGTGCACCCAACAGCGCAGGGTGGCGATGGGCTAACCACCTATCACACCAAGTGCATTATATTGTTTTGGTGAAACGTGGATTGTGGCAGTCATCTGTTTTTGCAGTGAGTGCCCAGTCTCTGACTATCCCTTATGGGATACACTAGTGATCTTATGTATGTATGTTTATGTTTGTATATATGAAGGTTTATTTAATTAGGAATACTCTATCCGATAGGTGTCCGGCGGAATGAAATAGCACCTATCTCTTTCGTACCGAGGTGACTAAGGTAATGTACGGACAGTTTATTCGTGCAGATCTAAACTATAATATGCAATGCTGTCACTATACTGGTGGCAGTAGTCTGTCTCGTCATGTTTCCCACGGGGGCGAAAAGTGGGCTACGTGTTTGGCCTCTGCCTACCCCTTTAATGGGTGACTATGTGTATACAATTCTTTTTTGTAACCGCCTTAGCCGTTTACTCATTACTCTAAGTTTGACTGGCAGAGAACGCTTTAAGATTTAGTCCGCCTTTTGTTTCTTTAAGGTTTAATAAAGAATTAATACATACATATCTGCATGTCTGATAAATAAAAATATTTCGAGGATATGTGAAGTCCGCCAACCCGTATTAGAGCAGCGTGGCGGACTCTACCCGGATCTAAAATCACCTCAAAATAATTTAAATGTTCGTGTTAGTGCTCTTAGAGAATGTATGTGTCGGGAAACGAATACGAATCCCAAATTTCAAGTTAATAGGTCTTCTAGTTTCAGAAATATCGTGATGAGTCAGTAGTAAATCGCTTTTATATTATTATTTTTTATTTTAGTGACGAAACGAGCAAAACGTTCACCTGATGGTAAGTGCAACGTCCGCCCGCAACAAATGCTGTGGCACCCAGAATATTACTGTGTGACACCACACTGCGTCCGTTATTGGAGTGTGATGAAACAAACAATACGTTCACCTAATGGTAAATGCAACGTCTGTCCATAACAAAAGCTGCCAGAATATTTCAGTGTCACGCCACACTGTGCCCAACACCCTGAGACATCAGTTCTTAAGTCTCAAATGCCCAGTGATTACGCTCTCACAGTGCCCTTCAAACCGAAACACAGTAATGCTTGCACACTACTGCTTCACGGCAGAATAACTGGCCCTGGTGTGGTACCTACCTAGACGGATTCCTGCGTAGGAATCCTACCACCAGTAAATATCCGGAAAAAGTAGTTTTATTAAAAAACTCATATATCTTTTCAAAAGTACAATCTTGAACCGTATACCGAAGTAAAGTGACACATTGTATTGAGTGGCATATTTTATAATCATAAACTTTTACGAAACAGAATCTGCGGTACAAAGGTTACAGCAATCTTAATCCTAAATGGTGGAATGCAGTGCAATCCCAACAGAACACGATGTCTTCGACTTGCCCTTTGTTTTTATTGCTTCAGATCCTTTTTGGGAAAGAAACGTCCGTCCCATTGGCAACGATGTTACATCGAAAATTATTTCTATTGACAAAGTTTGTTAATAAATATATAAATAAAACTGTTTGTAACAATTTTTTTTCAAACTGGTTATATTAAGATACATATAATGTGTTGTTTTTGTCATACACTCTTTAGATTTCTTAATGAATTTAAGACACATAGTTAATAAATTGAACTATAAAATGTTAGCCGTGTGGTGGCGGCTAGCCGTGTGGTGGCGGCTCGTTAAAAGAATACTACCACTCCATATCATCCAATGGATCTCGTAAAAGGCGTGTAAGGAATTAAACCCAACAGCGCATGATGGCGATGGGCTCACCACCTATCACACCAAGTGCATTATATTGTTTTGGTGAAACGTGGATTGTGGCAGTCATCTGTTTTTGCAGTGAGTGCCCAGTCTCTGACTACCCCTTTATGGGATATAGTCGTGATCTTATGTATGTATGTTTGTAAAATATTTAATTGCCGTGTGGTTGCGGTAAAGAGAATCTACCATCTCATCTCATCCCGTGGGTGTCGTAAAAGTCGACAAGAGGGGAAAATTTATTCCTTGAACATCTGAATAAATAAACTGCGGTTGCCAACCCGTCTCCCATGCGTGGCAACTATGCCAAAATCCCTCCAAAATGAGAGCTACATGCTTATGTGGCAATCTATCGGAGAGGCCTATGTTCAGCAGTGGACTAATGGTAGGCTTAAGTGATGATGATGATGATGATGGCATTTTAAAATTCTAAGACGAAAATCTCTATTCGGTGCGACTGTTTGACTAGAGACTATTACGTGTTTGACATTGACAGTATGAACGTAAACAAACGACAGACTATTATGTGATTGACATTGTCTGTATGAACGTAAATATTCAATATTTAATTTCATTCAATTTAATGTATTTGTAACATATATAATATAATAAATATTATATAATATTTAGATTCCTTGCTACTTTCTCCATACAAACTTTAACTTTGGCAAATCTCACACTCGTCCGTACACGCAATATGCTTAAAAATGGGTACAAAGTTTCTTCTTCACGTATTAATATATAAAAGGAGATATGAGACCTAAAATCTAAGATTTGTGGTGGCGAGCTCAGTGTAGTACTACGCAGGACTTTGCAGTTCTGATTAACATCACAACTGGAACTATATGTATGCATGTCTTACACCTAGAGGTTTTTTATTTTACACAATTTTTATTATAATCTAGCCTTATAGCATTAGTCTTCGTTTATGTAAAACGACGCAGCGTAATTTCCATCGACCCCCGACCTGTAACCCCATAGTTGACAAGTTAATAAAGATGTGGAGTGGTTTGTCGCAGACGACGCCGCGGGGCAATGGCTGAGAAAGGCAAGTCCTTTTCTGACCGTGTTCGCTGACTGATCGCTCATATTATTCGTCGTTACGATCATCTCGTAATGAGATAGGTTACAGAGTAAGTTGAAGGTAGATTAATTAAAAAAAAATCTCAGTTAAGTGATTTACGTTCATGTAGATCATATGAAACTATAGAACTGATGTCTCAGGATGACAAGTGCAGTATCGAGCCGTACATGATATTGCAACATGTATATTACTGGGTGACATGAATCCGTCTAGGTACCATCGCACGGCTGTTCTTATTTCAATAAGTAATGTGCAAACATTCCTATGTTTCAGTCTAATCTAAAGGGCACTGCTGAGCTAGTGTAATTACTTAATTCAAGCAGAAGAGACTAAAGATCTGATATCTCAGGAGTATGGGCGCAGAGTGAGTGTGGCACACCGAAATGTTCTGGACCACAGCATTTGTTATAGGATGATGATAGCTTTTTCACATTACCATCGAAATCTACAGAATAAACCAAATTCGTATTGTAACGTCTACACATAAATTACTCTGTGTTTTTCTCGGTCAAAGTGCTTATTGGAAAAACGTCTCACGGCATCATTCTGTTATGTCGAATACCGCACCGACTATCTGTTAGGGCAAAATTGAAATATGACAATTTCCTGCAGACCGGTCACAGTGGCATCTTCTGTTTTTTTTTGGACTATGCTGGATATAACATAGTTGACATAGTAATGATTTCTTATATTTACGCGAACAATACACATTTAAATGAAACTAATTTTACGGATTTTATCGCGTTTAATTTTATTATTTATAACCTGACGTTTCGAGTGCTTTACAGCAGCCATGGTCACGGGGGGACTGAGGTGACTAGATGTCCCGATGTCATAGTTAACCCAGAGTACCTTCAGCTTTCAATTATTATCCTTGGTCCGATCTACACAGAAAGAGCTCACTGTGTCTTGAAAATGTCGGGTTATAAATAATAAAATTAAACGCGATAAAATCCGTAAAATTAGTTTCATTTAAAAGTTGACATACTGTTTATGTTTACATATTTCTTCTTCACTACTATAAATACTAAATCCGTATCAGTCGTAATCTTATTGAATAGTAACAGCTTTTTAACCGTGTGGTTGCGGATAAAGAACCGATTTCACCGATCGCTTTGGAAACCAAGTTCAATAAAACCACGTTTACTTAACTGAGTGCAAATGTATTATTTGATCTCAGTTTTCGTCTAACCGATTTACCAGCTTCATTTTGATCGCGTCTAGAAAAACAAAGCTTACATGAAATAGTTACAGCCTCTTAGCCAGTTGCCATACCTTTTATTGCATACATAGGTATGCAATAAATAAACAATACGATAATAATTTTTTTGTATTTACATAGTTGTGCAATTGACAATGACAGCTCTCTAAACGCGTCTAAAGAATTGAACATTGAAAATTGGGCTTTCTGAATATTAATCGCGTTTAGCTTCAACTGCGTTCATTTGATGTCGATGAAATGCAAACTGTAGCATTAAACGCTTAAACTTCGTTTAGCTTGAACTGATCGGGTTTATTTTCAAGGGTGAAATCCGCCCTAAGAGAATCACCCAATCTCATCCCGTGGGTGTCGTAAAAGTCGACAGAAGGAAAATTAAAACCAGAAGATAGCGGCAGCATCTTCCTGGAACATCTATCTATATAAAGAAACCGTAGTTGCCATCTATGTGGGAGGCCTATGTTCAGCAGTGGACTAATGATGATGGTGGAGATGAGTAACAGACTTTAAATGTAATAATGACGGATTAAGTGGGGTTTGAACGCCACTACTTAACGGTAGAATAACTGGCCCTGGGACGGTACCTACCTAGACGGATTCCTGCATAGGTTTTTTTCGGTCTGAAGGGTACTGAGAGCGAGTGAAATTACTGGATATATGAAACTTAAGAACTGATGGCTCAGAGTGACTAGCGCAGTGTGTTACCATACAGAAATTTTATGGGTGACACAGCATTTTTTATGGGCAGACGTTATACTTACCGTCAGGTGAACGTTTTGCTTGTCTCATCACTTCATCTAATAAAAAAGAAACTCTTGCCCCCACACTATGATGCAGGGACATATAATTGTAACATAAGCAACTGCTGAGTACTGATTGGCTATATTAAATGAGGTTGCTTTAAGTAACCGGTTAATGTATCTGTTTGTGGTAGCAAGATCGTTATTAATAAATCTTCGCAATTTGATTGATTTAAAATTCGAATGCAGTATACGATATTTGAATTTAGAATTCGAAACGGGGAGATTCGTTATAGCTGTCAAATCAACGCCAAACAGACTGTAACCGAGTCAGTATCAACAAGTCTACAAATCAAGCGTCGTGCGATGAGACCGGAGACGATCCTCCAGCAATTACTTAAAGGTCGTGATCAAAATATACTCATAAATTGTTATCGGAATGAGGGCGAGTCATATCGATGACAATTATCTGCTATTACGAGACTATCTTACAAGGATAATACTAACTTTACTTTACCATTTAACAACACAAATCAATGAAAGTTCAATCTTATTTGATAAGGGCCAAATACGATAATTATCGTAATGTGACTTTTGCAATAACAAGTGAAACTGTGTCTAACAAACGCAAACCATCAGAAGTTTGCTGTCACGTTTATTCCGTTCATATCGTTTTAGAAGAGCTTTGGGATTAAAATCGGTTTTAAAATGTTTGAAGACGAGAGTAATAAGTTCGGAGTTTTTAAAGATATTTTTCCAGCCCGTTACACCTGGTGAGTGTTGTCCCCTGACTTAGCGAGACGCAAGAAACGGACGAATGGGCACCTTCTGTTTACAGAGGTGATACGAGTCTCCACCTCTTTCTCCATGGATTCACGGGAAATCCGTGTGCGCCACCTCGAGCAAAGCGACGGATCAGTAGCGTCTCCGTCGTCTGGGCCATCCCTCAAGGGCCGAAAGACCCTCAATATTTCATGTTCGTCAGCTGGGGGGAGAGTCGGGATTAATTCCGTCTCACTCCTCTATTATGCCAGCGTCGGAGGGACACGTGAAGAAACTTCTCGTCGGATTATTCGCCAACGGGCAGGAAGATGGCAAAAAAGATGCTCCTGACCGCTGCCCAGGGTGCATCAAACTAAAATGCTGCTCTTACCCTGGACGTATCAAAGAACAACAGTCAAGCACACGCGGAGGTTACCGGACCTAATCAAACCGGACTTTCTCGTGGACTCTTGTATGATTGTCCGGGATAATTTCCGAAACGGCTGAATCGATTTTGATAGAACTTTCATTGGCAGATAGAGGACTTTTCAGATTATAGGTTAGATACCTACTTTTTCTTTCGGACATATTAAAGGGTTCTTGCGTGAAATCTGAAAAACTGTAGAAATTAGAAGCTATGCGGATGGACGTGTTACGAGCGGCCTTGCATATTGGTCATTATTATTTTAGTACATGGCTGTTATTTAATATTTCTTTTAATATCTTAATAAGTGGTCTAGAAAATTACAAAGTTTTTTTTTTACGTCTTTATCTTATCTTGCCGTGGTAGCTCAGGAGCTAGGCGCTCGCTTTAAATTTCATAGTATGCGAGTGACCTGGGTTCGATTCCCGTAGCCGGCACCACTAAAATTGTTAATTGCAATTTTAAGTGCTGATTTACCACGTGCTCGGCGGTGAAGGAAAACATCGTGAGAAAACCTGCGTGTCTGAGATATAAAAAATATTTCGAAGACGTGCAGTCCGCCAACCCGCATTGAAGCAGCGTGGCGGATTCTTCCTAGCTCCAAAAACCCTCTCAGAAATGTGAGGAGGCCTGTGCTCAGCAGTGGGACATTTATAGGCTGAAACTTTTTTTTTATCTTATCTTACTACATTATTACTACTACCATAATCAAATCGTGAGTTTGTGTGTTTGAACGCGCTGATCTCAAAAAATACTCAGCCACTGAGGATCATCAACGACTGCCCCTCTCCTCAGGCTGACTCCTGCGGCATCAACATCTGTCTCCATACGTCTCGAAGCACTGAAGACCTGGACACAGGTTCACATCAACTCCAGATTACACCTCATCGCCTGACGTCCTAAGTTCTGCACGCTAAGTACGACTTCCAGTCTCAGCGGGGGAGTGAATGTAGCGACATCTATGTCGCTTCATGAGAATCGCAAGAAATATTCCCATAAGTCCATAATCGCGCTATGAACATTTTTTGAGATGCGATCTATATATACATCTAAATATTACTAGTCGGAGGAGACGTCCTCCCAAGATCAGACCATTCGATCTGGCTACCCTTTTCCTTGGCAATATCATCCGCCAAAATTCATCAAACCCATCGTCGAATATTTTTTCTATTTCTCAGATTTGCTCGTAAAGTTCAGTTAACAGTTTTAGTGGTTCCGGGGATCGAACTCAGACCTCACTCGTATTCTGAAGCGCCACTGAGCTACCACGATTCTAGAAATCACTTAATTGAAATAACTTGCACCACAAAGCGTTAAAAGGTCACTAGTGATGTGTAACGTTTCGATGCAAAATTGCGGCTATTCAGTGTCATTTCGGTACGGGTCCGTGATGACCCGGCGTTACTGAGTAGTTGCCGTAAGCCAGTAAAAATGCCGCTTACCCTAATTGATGACCCGACTCACCTTTCACCACTTTGATCAAAGACATAAAGATTCTGGAAACTACAGATTTAAAATGTATAAATGTGTCTTTAATAAATACACATATTATTTAAAAACTCTAATGCCGCCACCACACGGCCCCGTGGGTGTCATAAAGTCGACAGAGGGAAAATGAAAACCAGGAGATGGGCATCAGCATCTTCCGCAACATCTGAATAAACAAACGGCGATTACCAAGCCGCCTGCCAAGCGTGGCAACTAGAGCAATATCCCTCCAAAATGAGAGCTACAAACTTTAATGGTCTATATGAGAGGGAGTATGTTCAGCAGTGAACTTGTGATGGGCTGAAATGATGACGATGATGATATAACCTTATTTAATTTCGCCACCCGTCTCGTTTCAAAATTGTTTAAAATTGTGCTACAGATGTGCTCTCTGCCTTTTTTATTGGATAAAGTGACGAAACGTGCAAAACGTTCACGTAAGTGCAACGTCTGCCCATATCAAATGCTGTGTCACCCAGAAAATTTCCGCATGACACCACACTGCGTGACATGACACTTTTGCATGCGGATGTTAGCGAATTAACGTTATTTCTCTATTATAATGGATTTCCGAAAAGTAACGCCTGATTCTATTAACTTTATTTTTACGCTTTTTACTGCTGGTAGTAATCCGTCTAGATAGATCTGAACATTACCGTGTTTCGGTCTGTAGGGCACTGATAGCTACTGGACTGGGCATAAGAGACTTGAGAACTGTTTCAGGGTGACGAGTGCAATGTGGTGCCAAACAGAAATGTATTGGGTGACACAGCCTTAGGTAAAAGCAAACGTTGCACCTACCATGGTGAACTATTTGCTCGTCTCGTCGCTTTCTTTCATAAAAAAAAACTTTTAATTTGAATAAATATACGAGGAACATCCAGTACTAACGCAGTTATCATAACTTGTCGCTACAGTTTCAGGGTCGCGTGTGAAATGCCGCGCTCGTGATCCACTGCTCGCTCAGACTCGTTACTCTAATATCGCTCTCGGTACATCCTCGCCTAGGACTCGTTTACTTCGATACATTTCAGCGCTAATTGGGTAAATCGCTTGAGAACCGAAGACATGAGGTGTTTTGAAACTGGAGCGACATAGTTTTAAATTGCTTGGATTTATTTCTTGCATACAGAATGAATAAATAGCTTGAATCTTTTAACGAAGAAGAATTTGAAGACCGCGTGACATAGTGGTCGTCATCATTATTTCATTACAGCTTATCACTAGTCCACTGCTGAACAATGGCTTCCCCCATAGATTGCCACTAAAGTTTTTGTAACTCTCATTTTGGGGGGATTTTGCCATAGTTGCCACGCTTGGCAGGCGGGTTGGCAACCGCGCTTTATTTATTCAGATGTTCGAGGAAGATGCTCCTGCTCATCTCCTGGTTTTATTTTCCCTCTGTTGATCCCACGGGATGAGATGGGGTGGTGGATTCTCTTAAGCTGCCACCACACGGCGTGAATATACAATACTGCTCGAACGCAATGTATGAATTTTTTCGATACCTCATGAAAATAGCGGCGACGTGGTTCGCCACCCGTCACGTTTCGTTTTCGGGCGAAAAGTGAGTTACGTGTGTGGCCTCTGCCTATCCATTTATATGGGAAAAAAGCGTGACTATATATATACCATGACTGAGGCAGTTGTTCATCGATGGCGACCTATCACACGTCGCTTTCGGTGCTGCCTAGCAAAACGTCAATATAGCAAGTCCCAACACCGCCCCATACTCTATGGAAAAGAATGCGTTCAACCAAAGTACTCGTACTTTTCAAATGCATATCTCAAGAGCTACAAATTTGTGGGAATCTATGGGGGAAGTCTATGTCCAGCAGTGGACTATCGATAGGCTGAAATGATGATGATGATGATGAGCGTATTATGGTGTTGTTCTGCACGGATAAAGGCTGTCCGTACATTGCGACGCCTCTGTAGGAAAGAGGTAGGTGATCTACTCTACCGGACACCTATCACCAAGTTAACCAGTGAACATTTCCGCTAGTTAACATAGAAAAATCCGTACAATCCAAACTTTTTTGTGTGTGTGAAATGTAATTCAGTCCCGAGACGTGCGGCCAATAAAGCAGTGTTGGGTAAGTTGAAGCTTTTCTTCGCATTTTTTGGAAATGGTTTTATTATATATGTATATATTATGTTGACGACCGCGTGGCCTAGTGGTCAGAGTACCTGACTTCGAAGCCGCGGGTCGAATCCCAGCCGGAGCCAACATTTGTGCTAAAACATAAATTGTTTGTTTTCGGGTCTGGTTGTGTTGAGATTGTCCCCGTGTTTCTGACACTGCATCCGATCTTATCGCATCAGCGTTACATCGGGCGCAGGTAGGTTGGGACGAGTAAGTGTCTCTGTGTTTGAGCGTACACTTGTGGCATTATAATATCTCCTGCGCAGTTGATTGCTCTCGAGTGTAGTCGAAAGTTGTCGCCCGGTGGCGGCCCTTTCTATCAACCATCAAACACAATTTATTTCTAATTTTATTTCAATTTTCGCCCACTTCCAGATGACCAACAATTTGAAATTCTGCACACGTATTAAGAACTGATAAGAATACAAAAATTGCATGACTATGACCTGATATTCTCACTAGGAGCAACACCTCATTGCAGTTGAAGTGTGATTTTTTTTAAAAAGTAAAGTAAAGTTTCAGCTCATAAATGTCCCACTGCTGAGCACAGGCCTCCTCTCATTTCTGAGAGAGTTTTTGGAGCTAGGAAGAATCCGCCACGCTGCTCCAATGCGGGTTGGCAGACTTCACATATCTTCGAAATATTTTTTATTCCTCAGACATGCAGGTTTCCTCACGATGTTTTCCTTCACCGCCGAGCACGTGGTAAATCAGCACTTAAAATTGCAATTAACAATTTTAGTGGTGCCGGCACCGGGAATCGAACCCAGGTCACTTGCGTACTATGAAATTTAAAGCGAGCGCCTAGCCCCTGAGCTACCACGGCTCTAGGATTTTTTTTTTTTAACTAATTTTTTTTTAACTAAAACTTTATTATTTCAAAATTTAAAACGACATACACTTCTCAATTAAAAAAACGACTTCAAAACATTTAGATATTATTACGTAAACTAAATCCAAAACGACATCCATACTCCGGTTACAAAAATTCCTTGCCGCATAGCAAGCGACCGTTGTTTCTCTGATCTATTAATAAATAATAAAAGACGAATTTAATGGCGACATTATCGAGCAGAAACAATAAAACCTGCCACTAGTCCATCCCAATAAATCTGCTCAGCCAGTGCCCCACGGCGAGGTCCCATGGGACGCTCAAATCAGGCAGTGAGATAAATTAAGAGACATGTACTCCTCGAATGTTGAGCCAGACTAGTGGCCAGATGAGCAACTGAACATGCTAATAGGCTATATCGAGTGTCATTTATATTGTCTGTGATTCAGAAAACATTCACTCATTTTATACAAACACTGGCCGTCGAGAAAATGTTTTCATGATAAATTTCTTTAAAAAACAAACACAAGAAATATTTTATCTGTTTATTTGCAATTATCACGCATCATTGTTATGAAATGGTTACGAAACGTGCTGTCATTTTAGTGGTATAGAGTATATACCACTTTTTCTTGTATATTTTTAAGACTTTTATAGAACACCAAATTATTGAATGATTAATTACTCTGTTTGTCTTTGCCAAAATATAAGTAAAATGAAATTATAATCGTATAATAACAAATAAAAAGCAAGGAATTAAAAACATTATGTTAATATATTCTTATTCAAAATTGAAATATATTAGAGATAGAATAAAGAGAGCTCAGAGCCAGGTTGCTACGCTGCTATTTTAAGCTGTTATATTGAAAATTAATAAGCTTCGCCATTCACCATCCACCATTATCATAAAACTGGCAGGTGCGAATGAACGATCGCTTCAACGTTTGGACATATACTATACGATTCCTATCCAGGAAATCCGTCATACCAGATACCACCGCATTGCCAGTTATTCTACCGTCAAAGCAGTGTTCAAACATTACTGTGTTCCGGTCTAAAGGGCATTGATACGAGTAGTTAGTGTAATCACTGGGCATATAAGACTTATGAACTGATGTCTCAGGGGACGGTCGCATTGTGGTGCCACGCAGAAATGTTCTGGGTGACACGGCTTTTGTTATGGGAATCGTTGCACTTACCATCAGGTGAACGTTTCGTCTTGTCAATTCATCCATAAATATACGAGTAAATATAATATAGAAATTTACAAAGTGTTTGTTAATTTATTTTTAATTATTATTTTAATTATTTAGTTTAGTTTTATTTAGTTTAATTATATTTAAATTATAATAAAAATGTTTCCTTATCAAACAAATTCTAGAAAAGCACAATAAAAAATGTCCTCGAACTAACGTTCAATTAAAATTAAATAATAGCAACATCACTCCATCCCGCTGCTGTTCTTTAACGTAAAATAATTACATTAGTTTGGTGGCAATAACAATAATTTTGTGCCCGTTAAGGGACAGACGACCCGCGGGGCCCGCCTTAAGTTTCACAGATCACCAGATATCGCCCGTAACTTACGCACTGTCGCTGCACGATACAACCTCATTTTTGGTTTCGTCCATCTGTTTGATCCAGCGTTTGTTCTCAGACATTTTTTATTTAGTATCGTAGATTAAATAAATATGAATGGCTCGAGCATATAAAAATATACTTTCACGATATATGATATCCAAATTGTTCGTCAGTTTTAAATTTATAAATGACAGTTTTACATTTTTGCTTTACATTAAAATTACGAAAACTATAGAAAACACCTATTTAGTCTATTTCAATAAACAGTTTATGATCAATAAATTTGGCACGTACCTTACGGCTGATGAGTCGTGGCCACTCTGAGTATAGTCTCCGAACTTTCGCGCATGTACACTCTTGAGGATAACTGTTATTTCCAGTTAAACAGAATTTTTGCGCACCGAAAATAATTACACGAATAACAAAACGCTTTAAGAAAATAAAGCGATAACAAATAAATCTAAATAAAATAAAGAGGTTAATTTTTCGATTTGATAACGAAATATTTTTTATTATAAAACTAGTTTTCTTTATTTAAACTTTAATATAATAATTATTTATTTTAATCATTATAAAAATAAAATATTCTACGATAATTATGACAACGAAAAAAGTTAACAAAAACCATAACGACAGCGTTTGTAACCGCTCAAGAGACAGAGATAGCGACGCCATTTCGCAAAAATAGCCAAAACTCATCTGTCACACAATACTCTTATGCGATCAATCGCACGGGTTGCCAATTTATGACAGAGCTAAAGCTTTACGTATAGCTAGGTGAATTAAAAACTTTCCATTCGTATTGTTAGTATTAACTCGTTTAGATCTGTAATAATTTATTGTGTTATTAATGTGTCATAAATCAGAACAAGGTTGTAATAAAACAACTATACATAACAGATGTCATTTGAACTTAAAATAGTGGTATAGACAAAACTTCGAAATCCAGATCATAATAGTTTATTATAATACGTCAATAATGGAAGAATTTATGAAAAAACGTTAGATCTTATTTTAGATATTAACCAAAATTTTTGTCACTAAATAATATTTGGAATGAATCGCCCGCGAGGATAATATATGAGTATAATGATAGAAATCCTTTGCTCGAAAAAGTCAACAGCCGCCATATTGAATCTGTGGTATTTGAAGCGCGCGGTTATCTTGTTCGACTTTCGACTATCATATTTTACGATTATTATTTTTATTGTGTGTTGTCGTAATATAAATGTAGACTCGATTTTATTTAGTTTAAAATTAAGTAAGAAAGAAATTAAATTTTCAAGCCAAGACTGACTATTTGTAAATCGTAAACGGTACAAAAAATGTATTACATTGATATGCGATAGTTGCCCTTAGTTGCCTTATAGAACAAGATCTACTGGTGGTAGGATTTCTATGCAGAAATCCGTCTAGGTAGGTACCACCCCAGGTTATTCTACCGTGAAGCAGTCGTCTGCAGTCGTCTGCAGTAGTCTGCAAGCATTACTGTGTTTCGGTTTGAAGGGCACTGTGAGCTAGTGTAATCACTGGGCATATGAGACTTAATAATTGTTGTCTCAGGGTGACTCAGGGTGACAGGCGCAGTGTGAGTGCCACCCAGAAATGTTTTGGGTGACACAGCTCTTGGGAACGATTTGTTCGTCTCGTCAGTTTCTTTCATGTTAAGAACCGGTGAAAATTTGAATAGTCGGTTTTCATCAGCAATGCATATTTTTCACCAACTAAGAAAGAAAATGGGGCCAAGAAAAGCGCCCTGCGGAACGCTAATTTGACTTGGAAGAATTAGTCCATTTTGCCTTCTGTTACTAATACACTGGGAACGAATAGCCTATAGGCATAAAGTCTGCACTTTGTTACTCATTTATCAAAGAAACAGTTTTCTCAATACTAAACCTTCATCACCAATCTTTCATCATGTCTGTAGATATTCCACAGTTCTCTTAAATGAGGAATCACCGCTAAGCGAGATGGCACGATGGATTCTCTTACAGTTCCAATTTAAATAATAAATATAATACGCCAATTTAAGAAATAGATAACGGCAGGCGGTAAGTTCCACTTGCGTTGAAATCCTGTTTATATTACCGAATACAGATATCGCGATACGTAATCAAAGCTCTAACTGAGGCGAGCTCATTATGCGTTCCTTATTAAGCTTAGTAATTGCCGACACCACTACAAGTGAAGCGGAAACACAAAGTACTGCTGTATATCAGACGCCCGAGATTCTCGACCAATAAACAACCGAGCTCAGACCCATAAGTTCGAAGAAGCATCTCGTTTATTCCGAAATGCAGTTCAAATATTTAAACCGCACCAAAAACTCATTAAGTCGAGATCACACGATAAACTAAATCGCTCCATTAAAACACATAACTCGTTACAACCGAGTGAGTAATCAATAATTATACATCGACTTTAATACATGTTATCGATTCTACACCTCCTCCAATTATTTGTAGTGCATAACGATTACATCTGCATAATTGACGCACATAACTTATGTTAAAGTGTGTATCAATCTTAACTTATAACCCAAAATAATGTACTTGTTTGTTTATAGTACTTGGAATTTAATTTCAACAGTCATATATTATAGGTGCAGTAATATTATGTCAACAAGTCGTCGTAGATCAAGTCTCTTATGTAACTTCTAAGTGCTGATTTACGTGCTCAGTGGTGAAGGAAAACATCGTGAGGAAAACTGCATGCCTGAGGAATAAAAGCATTTCGAAGACATGAGAAGTCCACCAACGCGCATCAGATCAGCGTGGCGGTCCACATCCAATCAGCCTCGGAATGAGAATGAATTTAAAGGTTTACTTACTTTTTTTAACAATTATATCAGTAACTCATTGTCATAGTCTACTGTTGAACATATGCCTCCCCGATAGATTGCCACAAAACACTATCCTGTGCCACCTAGATCTATCGACTACCCGCAAAATCGTGCAGGTCGTCACTCTATCTAGTACGACGTCGCCCTACACTGCATTAGTACGCCCTATACTCCAGTTCTACTGCAGATATTATCGTTACGGATTTTATTTCGCAGAGAAACTCCAAACATAGCCTTTTCCATAGCCACAGCACGGTTATGTGATTACCCTAGTGTCTTTGATACTACATCCTACTTTTCTACTATCTTACCTATTACATCTTGGCTGCCAGATTCGAATCTAAGTCGAATTCAGTATCTTTGATAGAGCGACCCAAACTTTTTTCTGTAGTGTAGATTTCGTCATCAGCCTATTAATAGTCCACTGCTGGGCAAAGGGCAAGGAAACTTTAGTTAGGTTACAAAGAACGGACCTTATCAGAAGCCTCTTAAGCCTTTACAAACCCGCGTGCCAAACGTAGCCAACAAGACTTAATGGTGAAACTATAACATTTCATATATCAGTATCATACATATGTGGCCAGAGTACCTGACTTCTACGACCCGGGCCCTGGGTTCGAATCCCAGTCGGAGCCAACATTTTTGCTGAAGCACAAATTGTTTGTTTTCGGGTCTGGTTTTGTTATGATTGTCTCCGTGGTTCTGACACTGCATCATAGCCTTCCTCCTATCTCATCGTGTTAGCGTTATAAAGTACGCGGTTAGGTTGAGACGAGTGAGTATCACTGTTTTTGCATATACACTTCTGGCACTATAATATCTCCTGCACAGTTTATAGCTCCCGACAATATTCGGAAGTTGTTGCAGTGGTCATCAGCAATTAATACGTTGCTACTTACTTAGAACGGCCAGGGGGACATCATCATTTCAGGGACCATCAGGGACAGGTCCACTGCTGTACATGCGGTAATCTGTGTTCAAATCATATTAAAAGACAACAAAAAAAGGTATTTAAAAAATTAAAACAGTAACATATTGCATTAATGATTTATCTAACAACCAATTTTCAGAAAAATCTCTTGGCATCCGTAATCGTGCCGTGTCATCTAATCGTGCGAGGTGTATTGCCAACCCGCCTGCAAAGCGTGATGATAATGACAAACATAAAACTAAACCAATCCAAAAACTTGGGAGAAACTATGTGAAATGATGCAGCAGATAGATGGTACAGTGGTTGATAATTATATCTGTACATAATACACACTGTATAGCGCTTACATACCAGCATTTGTTTTTAAATGCCTTTCTATATTCATGTTATTCAACTCTTAAAAAGAAACAAGCACGTCCAAAACTATTATATAATTATAGGTTATTATTAACACGACCATCTCAACTTTTTTCGTATCGCATCAAAACCGTTTCATTTCGAAATATGGCGCGAATTATCGAGTTATTGCTGTTTATAATTATCCACTAATCAAGCTATTAGCATTATTACTATGTTATTGAGCTCATAAATCCGTCTCGTGCTTGGTCTGTTATTAGTGGTCATGTCTTCATCGACTGTCGACACTCCGGTTGATTGATGGCTCTTATCGATATATTTGTGGATAAAATTAAGATTTTCGATAGATAACTGCGATTCGACCGCGCTACGGAACGAATTTAAAACACCAATAAATTTTATTCTTAGCTCTTTAAAATATCAAACGTAAGTTTTAATTGATATTACAATTAAAGGTACAGGCCTCCTCTCATTCTCAAAAAATATTATTTAATTTTGTTATACGCCTTAATATTCAGATAATAAAGGGCGGATCTAATGTATTTCGACATACTCTGCTAGTCAATCCATAGCGTGATGAAAATGCACCAATGTGCATTATTTGTTAATTAATGCATAATAAAGAAAGCTAAAGAAATAAATAAAAAAAAATTAATTGGGTCGTAATGCTGCTCCAGTGTGGATTGGCGGTCCGACATGTCGTCAAAATATTTGTTATTGAGCTGAGATGGATCTGAATCTCGGCTGTATCTTATGGATGATTTCTACTTGATTAGAGAAGTAATTCGCCCTCACGAAATGCTAGCGTAAAGTAGAACTGGCTGTAGTATAAGTAGAAAGGCTACTGCGTTTCGTATTCGAAATGACAGTTACGTTTTATTCTTCAGGGTTGACAAAGCACCTACATCTTGATTCTTAATTGAGTCCGTTCGTGGTCGCCCTTAATTCTTTCGGCCACCTTCGGCTTTTAATTTTAAACTTTTGCCCGATTTACCCAAAATATACCGACAGTGATTAGAAACCTTGCAGTGGTATGCTAGGCTTTAAGTTTAATTTAAAAAATTACAGAATCTCAAACCAGTGGTTGGACGCAACCATACTTAACGTATCACAAATCCTTGATTTTTGGTTCATTTTTTTTAACTATTTTTAGTTTGTCCTATGTAAGAGAAACCACATTCCATCCGTGGTCGCTTGAAAATTAAATTAAACGTGAGAAATCCTTAAATATAGTTTTACTCAATAAACTTTCATGGTATTATCATGTTAAATATGTCTCCTATGACCACATATATTGATAATAGAACCTTAACAGGCTTTCCATAGTCGCTAACTTCCTAATACGAGAATTTACTTACGCAATCTCATCTAATTGATTTTAAGATAATGCTGCTAGTGTCAAACTCGTTTAATTGCAATCACTGTTATAAAATATCGATAATATAGTGACGATGCCTAAACATTACCCACGGGCCCCTAATAATATACTCGAAATGTCTATGATTACGCAAGATTAGCTTTACATTAGTCCGCGTGTCTGCGTAGACGGAACCGCCACACACTAATCTAAAAATTTTAAAATCCAAAACATAGCATTCACACGCTCAGATACCTTTCACGGAATAGCCTATTTTTTTATCGAAATTGTAATCGATACCATCTATTACCTTTACAATCACGATGCAGACTTTAAAAGTTCAATGTATAAAAATGTTATTTGTAAAACATTATGTTTACAATTCAATCGTATATAACTCGTTGAAACGGTACCGCAAGTTCTCACTCAGCAATCGATCCTCAAACAAAACATCGACAAGATGAAAGCGTCGATGTAAATCCAATTAAAATCATTAACAAATCAATACAATCCGTTGCGTTACCATTCACCATAAAGACCGATTATTAAATATTTATTCGGTTCTATAAGGATCGAATTTGAACTGTTATACGGAATTGATTGGTCACAGTAGAAATGTTAAAATTGCTGGCAATAAAAAAAGATAAGGCGCCGTGAAATACATTTGACAAACGACCGAGAAGTAAAATCTATATTTACACTGAACACCATTTATTCATTATAATTTATAATTATTCCAAATTGAAGGCGTTTATCGGTCTCCACGGATCGGGATTGTATCGATTCATGTTCCCGTAACCCACTCCTGAGCGATACTAATCGATTCTACAATCGATGTATCGGAGATTGCTCCGTCACGCGATCGCATGCTATTGTTTGAATGTAACCTTTAGGTTACAGACTTTCTAAGCAAAGTGTAAATTGTTCGTATGCCAATTAATTGAACGCGCAGACCTTTTATTGCACATCAATTAAAATAATTTGAAACAATTGGCAATTTTTTTTCAAACAGCGAGTGCTGCTTTTGCATAATTCTTGATTTTTCTTCTTTGTCTTTTGCTCGCATGCTTCTCCGTTGTATTAGGAGTAGAGGCTGCCCATTCGGTCCTGAGTGCTATGCATTCAGGACCGAGTGGGCTGAAAGCTCTCCGGCGGGAGAACCCTCAACAGGTCAACGTTCTGGCTTTCCAAAAAATTCTTTTATTCTTGGTGTCAGGCGGCAACCGGTCGTAAGCAATCTGCCAAAAATCTAAAAGTCAACATGAAAAGCTGGACTTCGACAGACAGAAAAGATCCACATGCGAGCCTTCGTTTAAATCGTGTTAAACGAAGGCTCCCTGTATCTAAATCTTAGAGGCAGTGAACCAAAAATGTACCGTTATATATTATATTGAGTGACTTGTTGACTCATGGTCCGGCAGGGCTTCCGGGCCTACTACTCCGCCAGTTTCTGCATTCAAACCTCCGCGTTCCGGACTTCTAAAATTTATAATTACAACTTTAAGGGTTTGATTTATTGCGTGTTGGAGGTAAAGAAAAACATTGTTGGTGGAAGATTCCATTGTCTTGGAAAAAATATGATGATATGAGATGTCTTCAAACATGCACTTCTACAGTTACGTACTCTACCCGGCTCGAAAACCTTATGAAAAATTTAAAGAAGTTCAGAATCCAGCAGTGATCATTCACAGACTATTAACTCCAAGCCCCATAATTATACAGTCAAATAGTCTAAACGCAAAACAACAGTTTCCAGGGACGACGGATATAATCAAATTGGATAATCAATATCCTGAAACACCTAGCCAATCGCAATCAGCACCTAAAAGGTCGTTAACTCACTAGATATAATGGCGAGACCAACAATACCAACATCGCACCGTAAAAGGAACGGAACTTGATCACAATCTTTCAAACGGCTATAAAATAAAATATTACTTACTATATGCATCGGATTTCAAGACGATTGCAAATACTGGAGATATCCACATGCTCAGTGTTAAAGCTGTGATACACAGAGAGTATAGGCAATGTTATTAACTATCTTCAGCTATTAGGGAAGGATTCTTATGCTGGAATCCGTCTAGGTAGGTACCACCACAGGGCCAGTTATTATGCCGTGAAACAGTAGTGTGCAAACATTACTGTGTTTCGGTCAGAAGGGCACTGAGAGCTAGTGGAGCTAGTGTACTGGGCATATGAGACTGAATAACTGACGTCTCAGGTTACACGACCGCTGTGTAGTGCCACACAGAATCGTTCTGGGTAACATAGCGTTAGTAATAGGCATTTACCATCAGCTGATGGTTTTACTAATATTGTCTATTTCTCCTACAAAAAAAAATAGGTGGACGTCGACCAAGAATGGTTTTCCACGATACTCAGCAGGCAAATTTTTCTTTAAAAAAAAAACGAAGCCCCACAGTAGGAGTTTCTCCTGTATCGTGGGTGCGTTTTAAAAACATACATTTCACATGCACAACACAACCAGACCCGAAGAGCAACAATTTGTGTTTTTGCACAAATGTTACCTCCGGCTGGGAATCGATCCCAGGACCGGTGGCGCAGAAGTCAGGTACGCTAACCACTACGCCACGCGGTCGACGTGACGGCAATATCGCTTGCATCTTATCTTATATGTTATACGCTCCTACCCGTCACCACTCTTGATACTTTCATTCTGACATTCATTGAAATAGTTTCACATTATTTAGTTCAGTTCAGACTAGTTCATTGTGTGAAGTTCGGAACGTGTGCGATAATTAGTTGTGATTTTATAAATTTATTAACAAAGTAATCGGTCATAATTTCCGCGAATGGAGCATATCGAGCAGCGTGCCGTCATTAAGTACCTCCATAAGAAGGGGCTATCATCAAAAGCCATCCATGATGACATGGTCAGTACATTAGGCGATTGTGCTCTGTCATATCCATCCGTCAAAAAATGGATAGCAGAATTTAAGCGTGGTAGAGAGAGTGTGAAAGATGAACCCCGCTCTGGAAGGCCTTCGACGTCAATTACTGACGAAAATATTAAAAAAGTACTTGATTTAATAATGGGAGACCGCAGATTAAAAATTAGAGAGATAGCCGAGATTATAGGCATCTCTTATGAACGAACTCAAAACATCATTGTCAACGAGTTGATATATTGGGTTTCCACAAGGTGTCTGCGAGGTGGGTTCCCCGACTGCTTTCAGTTGAACAAAAAAGGACGCGATTGACTATTTCACGCGACTGTTTGGAGTTATTTGAAGCCGATGCAGATGATTTTTTGAATCGTTTTGTTACTATGGACGAAACATGGGTTCATTACTGTACACCGGAAACAAAACAACAATCAAAACAGTGGAGAAGACCTGGTTCACCACCCCCTAAAAAGGCTAAGTCGATTTTGTCGGCAAATAAGGTGAGGCTTCAGTATTCTGGGACTCGAAAGGTGTGATTATGATTGATTATCTTGAAAGGGGTCAGACTATAAACTCTGATTACTACTGCACCTTACTACGTCGTTTACGAGAGGAAATAAAAGAAAAACGTCGAAGAATGCTCAGAAGAAAAGTCCTGTTTCATCAAGATAACGCCCGTGTTCACACGTCAGTACAGTCAATGGCTGGAATTCACAACTGTGGCTTTGAACTGTTACCGCATCCGCCGTATTCACCTGATCTGGCACCATCAGACTTCTTTCTGTTCCCTAACCTAAAAAAGCACTTGGGAGGTCAAAGATTTTCGACAAACGACGAGGTCAAAGCAGCTGTAGACGCATATTTTGACTCTAAGGAAGAATCATTTTTTTTTAACGGTCTAAATGCTTGGATGCTTGGATGGTGGCAAAAGTGTATTGAACTTGATGGTGATTATGTAGAAAAATAAAAATATAACTGATTTAGTATGTGTTTATTTACTCTGTGTATGTGTTCATAATACTCGTGGTGCGAAGTTTCTATTAGCTGTCCCAGGACACGTTACTGCTGCGTTTCGAGGTAGTTTTCGTTACTTGGCAACAAAGTGTTGGAACGATTTACCGCCACCGCTTCGAGAAATTCGTACAAAGCCTTATTTTACTGTTCGTTACAAGTCTTATCTTCTAGAGAACAATGACACAAAGTAATTTTTTTAATTCGGTGCCACGTATTAAAGTAAACGTGTCAACTATATAATTGCACAGACTAAAAATCTGGTTATTACGCATGATAAATTGAATAGTGACAGAGATACAGAAACTTTTTTTTTTCTTTTTATTTTTTCTATCTGTTTACACTGCATTTGTGTTTAATATTTAATAACTTTGTTTATATGTAAGTATTTCAGACCTTTTTGTTTTTTTTGTAATTTGCGCATGCATTTTTGTGCTATTTTTATTCTATTTTATATAATGCATGAGCATGTATGTGTATATGTGTGTGCATGTATGTATATGTATGTATATATATATATTATGTATATGTGTGTATGTATATGTATATATGTATATGTATATATGTATATATGTGTGTGTGTGTGTGTGTGTGTGTATCCGTGTACATGTGCGCATATTTTATTTCTTTTAAATTAAACTAAGTCAATTAACAATATGTCCGGAAGCTGCTCGTTAAACCTGAGGCATCGACAGAATAACAGCGCTGTGGCAACTCTGCCATAGCATTATGCTGAGTCGACAGCCTTTTCGTTGCTACAACCCAACGTACGTCTGACAATGTAATACGTCGTATTTTTTGTTTACTTATTTTTTGTATGTTGTGTTGTAGTATTGAATAAAATTTTCTTTCTTTCTTTCTTCTTTCTTTATTTTCTTGGTTAGGCCGAGTACTTTTCAATCCACCCTCGTAGTTACTCCGGTACCGGTCGGAAATTATTACATTTGCCATGCATTTAGTCGAATCCCATCACGTTAACGGAGTGGCTGATGTTCTAACACCGCTACCACCTTGCATAGGATTGTTGACCGCTAGCATAAATAAATAAATAAATAAGAGAGCGTCTTCCATTTTATTACTTTTTATGCGGATTCACTGAGTATCAACTATGGTAAGTGATCATACACGGGTGGTCTATGGTTAGCAGAAGACCATTGAAGTGCTTATATGATGACGAGAGTGATGATAATAAATCACTTCTTTTCAGAACATTTCGAAGTGGCACTAAACTGCATCTGAGACTTCAGTTCTTAAGTCCGACATGCCCAGGAATTTCAGTGATGTTTGCCGGTAGAATAACTCGCAGTACGGTTCGTTCCTAAACAGATTCCTGCACAGGAATACAACCATTACGTGCCACATACGGTACGTAGACGTACCATACACCTTTCCCGTAGATATTAAACACCTATAGCAACACTAAGGACATTTTTTGGGAACTCGTTCTCTACTTTTTGTAATAATGAGACTGATGTAAAAATAGAAATCGAGTGTTTTGGTTTTTAAGTACTACACAAATTGTTATCACTCCATTACATGCGGAGTTGACTCCTTTTATGTTGTTCGTTTAATTATTTAGTATACATGTACAGATATAAATATTTATTATTGTTAATGTCTGCTTATGTTCCTTATAAATAAAATAAAATAAAAAGTTAGTTTACTGGTGGTAGGATTCCTATGCAGGAATCCGTCTAGGTAGGTACCACTCCAGGGCCAGTTATTCTGCCGTGAAGCAGTAGTGTGCAAACATTACTGTGTTTCGGTTTGAAGGGCACTCTAAGCCAGCGTAATCACAAGGCATATGAGACTTAAGAACTGATGTCTCAGGGTGACGGGCACAGTTAGGTGTCACACAGAAATGTTCTGGGTGACACAGCATTTGTTATGGGCAGAAGTTGCACTTACCATCAGGTGAACGTTTTGCTCGTCGTCACTTTATACAATAAAATAAAAAATATTAAAAAAAAATTATCAACGAAGAACTAGAAAATTACGATATACTGATCGCCGGCTTCGTCCAACGCTATCAAGATATCAAAAGCCACGGACCCAGTAATTAGCTCCCCAGTTAGATCAATTAACAGATGCCTTCTAATCCGTGATATCCGAGCTCGGGGGAGGCATCCGACATCCGTCCACAGACCACCGCAGTATCTTGGGATACTAGATTGAGTTACGTACCCACGTGTTATAATTGATCTCAAATTCTCTGCAACTAGAAATACTCACTAACTACTACCCCTTTTTCTGCTTACGTTATAAAATACTATTCCATCATACTAGACATTCGTCGATTCTGCATGTATTACTGCGAGAAATGACTTTACATCTTTATAATAGTGATGTTAAACATGAACCCCATATTTTTCGTACAGAAGTCACTAATAGCTAGTATTCTAAATAAGAAATGGTAGCGGCTTAAGAGAATCTACTCCATCTCATCCTGTGGGTGTCGTAAAAGTCGACCGAGGGAAAATTCAAACCAGAAGATGGGCAGCTGCATCTTCCTGGAACATCTGAATCAATAAACTGCGGTTGCCAACCCGCCTGCCTAAGCGTGGCAACTATGGCAAAATTGCCCTCAATATGAGAGCTTCACACTTTTGTAGTAATCTATAGGGAGGCCTATGTTCAGCAGTGGACTAGTGATAGGCTGAAATAATGATGATAATGATGAGACATCTCTGTTGAATAAATATTAACGCTGTGATTTAGGTTGGTATCGTTTATTTATTTTCATTTGGCACGTAAATATAAACTTTTGGTATTCTTAAAAAAATAGTTATGATAGATTAACAACACTGAATAATTATAAGCTAAATAGGCCTACTAGACGAATTATAAAACTTTGCTGTGGGATACTTAAATATTGTTATGTTGTCGTCCTAATCAAATTTCATATCCACATAGGTGAAACATCTGTGAATTTGTATATATTTAGCAGCAAACTTCTGTCAATAATGATTACATTGGTTCCGGCAAATAAAAACATGCATTGAACAAAGCAGGAAATACATAATATCACGACTGTATCCCATGAGGGGTAGTCAGAGACTGGGCACTCACTGCAAAAACAGATAACTGCCACAATCCACGTTTCACCAAAACAATAAAATACACTTGGTGTGATAGGTGGTGAGCCCTTCGCCACCATGCGCTGTTGGGTGCACAGTGCAGTTTAATTCCTTACTCGCCTTTTACGAGATCCAACGGATGAGATGGAGTGGTAGTATTCTTTTAACGAGCCGCCACCACACATACACATACATAAGATCACGACTGTATCCCATAAGGGGTAGACAGAGACTGGGCACTCACTGCAAAAACAGATGACTGCCACAATCCACGTTTCACCAAAACAATATAATGCACTTGGTGTGATAGGGGGTGAGCCCATCGCCACCACACGCAAGGACATAAAATCCAGGAACTTCGTATTTTCGTGTACCAACTCAGTAACCTGATACATGGTGCAGGATAATGATTTCTTGTATTTACGCGAAGACTACACATTTCAATTAAACTAATTTTACGGGGCTGTAAATCACTCGAAACGTCGAGTTATAAATAATAAAATTAAACGCGATAAAATCCGTAAAATTAGTTTCATTTAAATTGTACAGGATTATAAAAAATGCTATGTGTACCAATAAGTTGGCACGTCTAACACTACTGCTTTATAATCTTGCACCGTACGAGCATTATGCAAGAACACGATCGTACTTGCACTGATAATAATTGCGATCTCTGGTTACGAGATGTCAATTAAATATCTATATAACTCGGTAATCTAAACTCTAACATTTAACATTTACATCAGATTTGATAAACCACAGATCCTTGCAAAAGAACACCGATTCCTACCAAGGATGATTCGCGAGGCTATTGAAATCAAAAAACATCCTAATTTCAATAGAGAAGATGGTTGGGTATTACCACCAGCTTAGGATCCAATAATAAATAAAATTAAATCAAAAACCAAGCATACCACTGCAAGACTTCAAGACACAGTTAGCTCTTTCTGCGTAGATCGGACCCAAAAATAATAATTAAAAGCTGAAGGTACCCCAGGTTAACTATGACATCAGGACATCTGTCACCTCAGTCCTCCCGTGACCATGGGTGCTGTAAAGCACTCGAAACGTCGGGTTATAAATAGTAATAAATTAAACGCGATAAAATCCGTAAACTTAGTTTCATTTAAATGTATAGTGTTCGCGTAAATATAAGAAATCATTATTTATTTATTTATTAAAAATTTCACAGAGAGTTATGAACTCTATTAAAATACGGTTTTTTAGAACTTCCAGATTTGCATTATTATACAATTCCCTTGAATAGTGGTACGAGGAGGGCGCTGGCTGCCACATGCGTCATACTTGTGAACATGTGCTGTTGGTGGAGGCTGGTCATGCTCGAGTTTGCAATGCATTTATTCATTCGTTATTGAATCTTGTCTAACATTTTGTCATTGAAGCGTGCTTTGGCTATTCTATGAGACTGTTCTTTGTAAATTTATGTATGATGTACTTTTGACTAAGATAAAAAAAAATATCAAAAAGGATGGAAACATACGAAGTTCCTTTCGCCTGTTTCTTCTCCGCCGGAGGACCCTCATTACGAAACGGTGGTTTGGTTGAGATTGTAATAAAAAATACGTTTGAAAACGAAATTTATATTTCTTAAAGTCAACCTTTCAAAGTCAAAATTTCTTTATTCAATTTAGGCTTGTTTAAAGCTCTTATGAACGTCAAAATCTACACCGGTTCAAAAGATGATCCTTCTCAGAGAAGAACCGCTAAGAAACTGCTAAAGTATTTCTTTTTCAATGCCATATTACATAATTTCATTTGTAGATTACAAAAAAAAAATACATCATAAATTTAGAAGTTAGGGGGTTTGCAAGTGCAGAGTATGAATTATTTCCACACATCTTTGTCCTCTATATAATGATCTATTTTATAAGACGCTTTATCTAATAATGTCTTCTTTATAAGTTTTTTTTAAAATCAATGTCCGATTTTTGTGTTACACTTTTAGGAATTTTATTATAAAATTTTGTACACCTACTAAGAAAAGACTTTCCAGTTTTAGCTAACTTAAACATAGGAAACTCTAGCGTGTCACCTCGACCCATTCTATAGGATACAGTCAATTTTTTGTTAAATAAATAAAAGTTTTTCCGTACGTGCATAATATTTTCAAAAATAAACCACAACAGATGAATAAATAATTTTCATTTCATTTCAATGAGTTAGGAAAATGTGATAACAAGCCGTAACCTTCCTCCAGTCGTAACGGTTCTCCGTTCCACTGAATCGTGGAGAGGGAGGACGAGTGTATGCGCCCGCGTGTGCGCGAACGCTTCGTCGTCGTCGTCTCAGCCTATCAATACTCCACTGCTGAACGTAGGCCTCCCCCATAGATTGCCACAAAAGTTTGTAGCTCTCGTTTTGGGGGGATTTTGCCATAGTTGCCACGCTTGGCATACGGGTTGGCAACCGCAGTTTCTTTATTCAGATGTTCGAGCAAGATGCTGCTGCCCATCTCCTGGTTTTCATTTTCCCTCTGTCGACTTTTACGACACTTTACGACTTTACGACTTTTTCTCTTAGGCCGCTACCACACGGCGCGAACGCTTACGCACCTTAATATATCCTGCGCATCTGACTGCTTCCGTTTGATAGACCCCGATTCGATTAGGAGTGGAAGTGGTCGCCATGGCCGAAAACGGTCGGAGAGATCATCATCAACAAGCCGAAAGGGGGTGACAGTAATTATCAATACAAGTAACTTTTACTATAGGGTTAAAAAATTCAGCTGCTTCATAATTTCAAATTAAAACCAACTCGACGAAAACATCCGTGACTAACACAAAACCAAAAATAAGATTTTATTTTTTTCGCGTCACAAATGTGTATAATCTTTTTTTTTATTTGATAAAGTGACGAGACGAGCAAAACGTTCACCTGATGGTAAGTGCAACGTCTGCCCATAACAGATGCTGTGTTACTCAGAATATTTCTGTGTGGCACCGCACTGCGCCTGTCACTCTGAGATATAAGTTCTTAAGTCTCATATGCCCCATGATTATACTAGATCTCAGTACCCTTCAGAACGAAATATAGTAATATTTGCACATTACTGCTTCACGGCAGAATAACTGGGCCTGAGGTGGTACATACCTAGACGGATTCCTGCAATCCTACCTCCGGTGAATTTTTCGGGGCCCGATCAAACGCTTATACAGGAAGATCGGGGGTAGGCTAGGATGCAGTGTCTGAGGGACAAGGACAATCACAACGCAACCAGACTCGGAACACCTGTACACCGGCACAAATGTAGGCTCCAGCTGGGATTCGAACCCAGGACCCAGGGTTTTTATATCGCACTGCTAATACAAGACCCATAATATTAAACCAAATATCATATTTTATAATTTTTGCGTATTAAATGTGTATTATCCACGCTTGACCAAGAATAGAAGCAACCAACAGGTAAATAGGAACCGAGACGTGGATCTTCACTGCATGAGGAATCTCAGAGTCGCTCAGCAAGCTATGGAAAGGGCTATACTGGGAGTTACTCTGCGAGATAAAAAAGGACTTAATAGAAATCCAATGAGAAGTTTCCATACCCTGTTTATTTTCCGGGACAACAAACTCTCTTTTACAAATTACAATAAACTGTAAAAAAATAATGAAAAAGAATTCTCGATTATTTATTTTCAAATATATATTTAAAACATGTTCTATGAATTTACGTGGTACAAAATGAATAAATAATGCAGGAAAGAAAGTTAATTTGCTCAGATCCCTACGCAAAATATAAAACGTATAGTGGTGCTCATCAGGAAGTAGGCAATATACACCATATTACCTAGTTTTGAACGTGCACGATCAAACTAACACCGCCACCAGATACCCTCCACCACTGAAACACTACCACTAGGCAATATACACCACTGTAGTCGAGACCACTACACGTGTTTCTCCTCTAAACGAGGCATCATCATGTGATATTGACTTGACCATTGTATATTTTGCATGCGGATCTTAGCAAATTAACTTTCTTTCCTTCATTATAATGGATCTCCGCAAAGTAACGCCTGATCCTATGAACTATATAAAATGAAAAAATTAAAATGACCTGTTAAGGAAACTGAAACGAAATTTAATTAAAGCTTCATTTGCACTCGTCTTTTTATTTGTTTCTATTTCTTACTTCACTTGTTAAGAGCCAGCAATGCATTATAGAATTCTGAATAAAGATATAAAGATAAACGAATCGAGCAAACGCGTTAACTATGACCAATGGGGCCGTGTAATTTGTTTAGATTGGAAAAAAAAATCAACGAACGCAGAACAAATTACCGAAAAGGGAAAAACAAAGAGTATAACAATTAAAAAAATTATCACCAATTACCTCACGGCGGGTCGTCAAACATCGCGGCCCGGTGCCGGGTACTAATCGACGGGTGACTTTAAAAAATTATCGATTAAAACGTCTTAAATCGGCCCCCGCTTATTATGCGTACGTCTTTATTGCAACATCTACAAACAGTATCGGCTCGGGGGCATTTATCGAAAAGAGTCTGGTCTCTTAATTAGTACGTATCCCGTGCGCTTGAGTCGATAGAATCACTGAGACACCTCTATTCCTTATTTAATACTGCATGGGTTATCTTCCCTTTTGCACTCGCGCATTCGTGTACATGTTGGTAAGAGACGCCGATATGTTTGGATGTGTGCGCGATAGTGATCGTACGGCGGGCGCCGGCACCCAACGCTCCTAATGCGTGTCTTAAATGTTTACTAATGAACACGATTATTTAAAGTGACATTTTCGGATTTCTCCTCGCTCTCGGCTGGACCTCTGACGCTACAATGAATTAAAATACAACAGTTTTATACATTTGTCTACGAGGCGGTTTTGAAGCATTCCACGGACCGTTCCGGCACATCGATGGTACCGATATCGATAAAGAGGCGACTGATTTAATGTTGAACTCTGACATCGATGGAATCGAATATTTATCAGGAAATGGATAGAATTAGCGTTGCCAGGTGTCCCGATTTGCGCGGGACGTCCCGATTTTCAGGGGTCGGACGACACGTCCCGATTCCATGGGTGAATCGGACTCCAAATGTCCCGAGTTTTCTCTTACCTCTAAATGTATCTAGTTTGTTGAAGTTTTATTTGTTTGTTTATTTACACTTACCAATGATAACATACCACTTATATAAAACTGACCGTCCGATAAAAATGAATGATGATTCACAAAAACGTGTTTTCTTTTGAAGCTTTTAGCTGTCCCGATTTGAAAATCAATTTCCAGTTTATTTTTACCTTCCGTCCCGAAATTCGTACGCGATGAACCTGGCAACACTATACAAAATCGACACCATTAAATTGAAACACGTGTATATCGAAAACTGAATGCCGGTAATTATTAACTTAGTTTTTTAATGATTCATTTAGTAGATAGCTTCGCTTTCGAAACTTTTTCGATACGAACATGGACCGAGATAACATAGTCGACGTTGTACAATAAAACAATATTGGGGTATCATTTGTTCAAATGTCCAAAGGAATAATTAGATCGTTAAGGCAACTTAACTAAATAAATACACTTCAAGGTCATTTAAGGTCAACTTCAGTTTTCTCTGATTACCAAATCGGACTTCGATCGTACAGCGTAAAGAAAAAATACTAAATCTTAATATCGTAGTATCTGTGGCATTGGCGACCTGCTTCAGCAGTACCTATGGCTTAGATTTCTTACGCCGTTCCTCTGGATACTATGGCCGCTTGCCACGTTTACTGAAACTAAAAAAAAATAGATTAAATAAACTGTCAAGATGTTGAACTGTGCTGAAAAAAGCAATAGTAAAGTAACAGCCTATAAATGTACCACTGCTGAGCACAGGCCTCCTTTCATTTCTGAGAGGGTTTTGGAGCGGGGGATAGTCCGCCACGCTGCTCCAGTGCGGGTTGGCGGACTTCACATGTCCTCGAAATATTTCTATTCCTCGGATATGCAGGTTTCCTCACGTTGTTTTCCTTCACCGCTGAGCACGTCGTAAAGTTGTCACGTTGTGTGACGTTGTAAAATTGTAGAACAATTTTAGAGGTGCTGGCACCGGGCATCGAACCCAGGTTACTCGCGTACTATGAAATTAAAGGCGTCAGGGGCGAGGCCTGAGCTACCACGGTCAATATGTAATAGAACCAAAAGTTTTTTTTTATTGTATAAAGTGACGAAACGAGCAAAACGTTCACCTGATGGTAAGTGCAACGTCCGCCCACAACAAATACTGTGTCAGCCAGAATATTTCTGTGTGACACCACACTGCGCCCGTCACCCCGAGACATCAGTTCTTAAGTCTCAAATGCCCAGTGATTACGCTACGCGCTACGCGCGCGATTAGCTCACAGTGCCCTACAAACCGAAACACAGTAATGCTTGCACACTACTGCTGCACGGCGAAATAACTGGCTCTGGGGTGGTACCTACCTAGACGGATTCCTGCATAGGAACTCTACCACCTTAGTATTGTAAGTAAGAAGAAAAGAAGATGAGGCACTAGTCCTTATCTTCTTTATTCTATTCTTTGTAAAAGGTGCTCCAGTCTAGAATTACTCCCGTACCTATCGTCCGTACATTTTACAGATATAAATTAGACATGCGCAACACAACCAGACTGGGAAAAACTATTTGTGTTTTTATACAAATTTTGACTGGGATTCGAACCCTGGACCCGCGGCGTAGAAGTCAAGTACTCTGATCACTAAGCCACGTGGTCAAATATTAAAACATATGTAATCACCATTATTTCAAAATTTAATTGCAATATTTTTTGTAGTAATCCGTCAATCTCCTAGATCATCTCAATAATAACGTCAAATTAATTATAACAGCACCGTTATTTGAAGTCGTCGACATTAAACACGACTAATGACAATAATTTAGTCTAACACTCAACATAATTTGCAATTTACCAATCGTAGCGTCCACTCGGTCCATAAGGGGACATCATCCATTGACTTCGCCTCTCCATTGATTTAATATGTCATAGCACTATCTCATTAACGTGGCCGTCTATAAGTAGGGACACCATAAATGTAATCAAAAATTCGGGACTAAGCTCGATTGTTGCAGCTTAATGATAGATTTCGACACCTCGCGTCGCGGTTCCGATTCCGTTTGTGTCTGAAGATTTTAGGACCCGATTTCACCGATCGCTTTGGAAACCAAGTTTTATAAAACCGCGTTTTGCTTAACTGAGTTCAAATGTATCATTTGATCTCATTTGATTTTTTTTTTATTTCATAAAAGTGACGGAACGAGCAAAACGTTCACCTGATGGTAAGTGCAACGTCTGCCCATAACAAATGCTGTGTCACCCAGAAAATTACTGTGTGACACCACACTGCGCCCGTCACCCTGAGACATCAGTTCTTAATTCTCATATGCCCAGTGATTACGCTAGCTCACAGTGCCCTTCAAACCGAAACATAGTAATGTTTGTACACTACTACTTCACCGCAGAATAACTAGCCCTGGGGTGGTACTTACCTAAATGGATTCCTGTATAGGAATCCTACCACCAGTAAAAATTTCATTTCAGATCTGATCATTTGATTTTCTTCTAACCGATTTCACGGACTCCATTTTGATCGCATTGAGAAAAACGAAGTTTACATGAAATATCGTCACAATCTAAAACATAAAGACGATCTATTTCGTATTTTGCGACATCAAACAGTCTGTTTTATGCATAGGTTACATAAGTATGCAAACAACAAATAATACGAATTCAAAATAAATTTTGTGTTTACATAGTTGTGCAATTGACAATGACAGCTCTCTAAACGCGTTTAAAGAGCTGAACGTCGAAAATTGGGCGTTCAGAATTTGAACCGCGTTTAGCATTGACTGCGTTCATTTGATGTTGATGAAATGCAAACTGTAGCATTGAACTCAGTTAAACGCTAAACTTCGTTTTTCTTGAACTGATCGCGTTTAGTTTCAACGGTGAAATCCGCCCTAAGTCTGTTAGCGTCAAGCGTTACTTGAAAAACTTGTCGCACGGGCAATTTGGTTCAAAAAAGAAAAAACAGTCATATAACCATCCAACTTTGGTTTTTTACAGGATGTTAATAAAAACTTAACTAACATGTTCGTCATCATCATCATCATTTCAGCCTATCACTAGTCCACAAATGTTTGTAGCTCTCACTTTAGGGGATTTTGCCATACTTGGCGTTGCCACGCTTGGCGGGCGGGTTAGGCAACCGCAGTTTATTTATCGAGATGCTCCAGGAAGATGCTGCTGCCCATATCCTGGTTTTCATTTTCTCTTCGTCGACTTTTATGACACCCATGGGATGAGATAGGGTGGTAGATTCTCTTAAGTCGCCACAACACGGCGAAATGTTACAAGTCCATTAAATCAGAAGCTTTAAAAAAATATCCTCACTCGTTTTTAAATATAATAATATCACGAAGATTGATAGATTTTTTTATACCTTCAGATTTAAATAAGAAAACATAAAGAGGATTGAGTATTTTAAATACGAAAATATCTAAATTCACAAACAGACAACTCTATTTATAATACGTATGATATGTTACATATAAGCATTATATTGTAAGACGATGTCTTCATATTTATGAATAGGAAAAATCCATAAAAACTCAAATTTAAAGGTATCCTAGTCATAAAGAGCTGACACCGCCACGAGTCTCAAAGCCAGTAAATTAAGTTCGAGACGAATGGCTCCAAAATGCTCACATAAAATTGTAAATAAAGCTAATGGTATGCAAACGAATCGATACGTAGGCGGCTCCTCTAATTGGCCAATAAAGCGAGCGGGGCCGGGTCGGGGTATAGTCAAAGCTTGTATGTTCGGGCGTGCCGTATTGTGTTACAAATAGTGGTACATTAAAAACTTTTTCGTGGTGACTGTCATTTGTTTGTCCATGAATGTTCTCTACAGGGTCGTTTATAACATGTAAATAAAATAACGTAACATCCTATAAATGTTCCACTGCTGAGCACAGGTCTCCTTTCATTTTTGAGAGGTCTTCAGAGCTGGCAACATTCAGCCTCGCTGCTCCAACGTGGATTGGTGGACTTCACGTGTCCTCGAAATATTTTTCAGGTATGCAGGTTTCCTTACGATGTTTTCTTTAGCACTGTTTGGCACCGGGGAAAGAACTCAGGACTCTCGCGTAGTATTTTTTTTTATTGGAGTGTGATGAAACAAACAAAACGTTCACCTTATGGTAAATGCAACGTATGTCCATGCTGTGTTTTCCAGAATATTTCAGTTCTTAAGTCTCATATGCCCAGTGATTACGCTAGCTCACGGTGCCCTTCAAACCGAAACACAGTAATGTTTGCACACTACTACGGTTTGAAGGACACTGTGAGCTAGCGTAATCACTGGGCATTTGAGACTTAAGAACTGACGTCTCAGTGAGACGGGCGCAATGTGGTGCCACACAAATATGTTCTGGTCGACACTGCATTTGTTATGGGCAGACATGCACTTACGCCATGAGACGCGATGGTGTGGTAGATTACCTTACGCCACCACCTAACGTGATTGTTTTACATACCGTACCCTTAACCACTACGTCATTAAAATGTAAACAATACCAGAACCATAATACTAAAGAATCCGGGACGCGACACTAGTTTGGCCATAAATAACATCAGTAAGGCAGTATCAGTAAATAATAAGTCATTAAGCAAACGTCCGTACAGACACGCGACCGACACGCTAATATACATATTAAATACGACAAAATATATATTCAAGCCATAAACCAATGGGAGGTCCACTAATTATTGATGATATGCATACATACGATTTTTAACGGGGTATATTTTATAGGCAACAGTAAATTAAAGAAAACCCATAGAGATCCACACAATAATCTTCTTTGGACATTCCTACAGGGAATTTATCACGGTATCAAACTGGTTTCTATATCGTTGTAAACGTTCTTTAATAAAAAAACATCTGTTGATTTAGCAATCAATTACATACGGGGATGCAGAAAGCCTAGTGCCTCTCCTAGAAAATCTCGACTCCCCGTTGTAAAAACTACGTCAGGGAAAAACTATAAAAAATAATTTAAACGAAAAATTCTAAACTCGGACTGAAATCATTTTGCTATAATTTGTTATCGCTAACGAAATAATTCGTTGACTGAATGGAAACGCCCATTATGTCTTTAGATGCTGTATTTTTTTCTATTATATACATTACTACCAGCGATACTTGACCTAGTTGCCTTATCCAGCAAATGTGCTACTGTCTCCTCCTACTCCTTCTGAGATAGTAGTATCCTTCACCTTATAGTTACATTCCCAACTTTCTAATTCCCTACCCCAAGTCCATTTTCTGGTCCTTTCTAATCCTTTTCCCTTCCACTCCACCAAGCCAGTGATTGCCTACTTGTGGGGACGCAAAGGGAAGCGAGAATTTCAATTCGTAACAAAATGGCGGCGACATCACATCTCGTTTCCCGCGTGGCCCTAAAAGTGGGTCCCCTTATATAGGAAAAAGGCCTCTTCTATAGGCTGTCATATGCCACGCTCCTGACCACATTCATCCCGCAAAGATGTCAACGTCACTCTATCTAGAAGGCTTATCCTGCGCTTGTCGGTACAGGGCTGCTGTTCGAGAATCTTTCTCCCCCAATGGTTATTGTGAGTTATGTGACCAATTACCACGACAGATGACTGATCCTTCGGGCTATGTAGGTTACTAACTAATCATATAGATTACTAAAATGATGTCCTCCTGAATCGGTGATGATCACTGATCGCGGCGTTATCATTCAGAACTCACCACAAGCAACCGCTCCTCGTAATATCCTCCTGGTAAGCTTCGACTCAGGATAGAGTTTTTCACCCGATGGTAAGTCACTTGTAATATTTCTGTATGGCACACTGTGGTCGTCACCCTGCGACATAAATACTTAAGTCTCATATGCCCAGTAATTCAACTAGCTCTCAGTTCCCTTCAGACCGAAACAGTGATGTTTGCACTCTACTGCTTGATGGCAGCATTACTGTCTCTCCAGTGGAACCTAGGCGGATTCCAGCATAATATGGTGATGAGGTTCTCCTAGCCGAATTCGACCACGGCAACAACTTCCGAATACTGTCGGGAGCCATCAACTGCGCAGGAGATATTATAGTGCCACAAGTGTACGCGCAAACACAGAGGCACTCACTCGTCCCAACCTACCCGCGCCCGATGTAACGCTGATGCGATAAGATCGAAGGTAGGTTAGGATGCAGTGCCAGAAACACGGGGACGAATACAACACAACCAGACCCAAAAACCAACAATTTGTGTTTTAGCACAAATGTTGGCTCCGGCTGGGATTCGAACCCAGGACCCGCGGCGTAGAAGTCAGGTACCCTAGACTAGGCCACGCGGTCACTGGTTGTATGGTTGGATACAACCAGTGAAATGAGACACCGCTGAAATGATTAATTACAAACAGCTGTCGCCAACGTGATATATGCATTAAAGCATAATAAGTGTATAATAATTTACCACATGCTCCACGGTGATGGAAAACATCGTGAAGAAACCGGTGTGTCAGAGAAATAAAAAATATTTAGATATTTCGATGGCATGTGAATTCAACCTACATTTGACTTGTATGAAGCATGCTTTCCGAGTCCACTCCCCTCTTAGAAATGAAAGGAAACCATAAGGAGCAACTCACTCTTCTACGCCTTCTCATATTCGATATTAGAATTAAGCAAACACTTCCGATGTTTTTTTTTTACTGGTAGTAGGATTTCTGTGCAGCAATCCGTCTAGGCAGGTACCACCCCAGGGCCAGTTATTCGGCCGTGAAGCAGTAGTGTGCAAACATTACTGTTTTTCGGTTTGAAGGTCACTGAGAACTAGTGTAATTACTGGGAATATGAGACATAAGAACCAAAGAGACAAATACGAGTATGTCGGGGTGAGGGGCGCAGCGACCTACACAGAAATGTTCTGCGTGACACAGCTTTTTGTATGGTGTTGAATGTTTTGCTCGTCGCGTCACTTTGTCCTATAAAAAATCAGATGCCATGTTACACGTTACTATCGGATCCAAAAACTTAAAAATTTATCTCCGACTGGCATTTGAACACACTATTTTAATTATTACTTACTGCTGAGAGGCATACTCATTCATTCTAAGTCTTAGTTGAGCAGAGTAGTTATGGGTTTTAGAATTGTTAATTGCAATTTTGAAAGCCATAGCTGAGTGTTGATTTATCGCGTTGTTCGGTGACGAAAATTATCGTGGAATGTACAAAAACCTTCAAGCTTAAGAAATTAAATATATTTCTACGACATTAAAAAAAAGTAAAGTAAAGTTTCAGCCTATAAATGTCCCACTACTGAGCACAGGCCTCCTCTCATTTCTGAGAGGGTTTAAGAGCTAGGAAGAATCCGCCACGCTGCTCCAATGCGGGTTGGCGGACTTCACATGTCTTCGAAATATTTTTTTTATTCCTCAGACATGCAGGTTTCCTCACGATGTTTTCCTTCACCGCCGAGCACGTGGTACGAGGGTGGATTGAAAATTACTCAGCCTAACCAAGAAAATAAACACATACTAAATCAGTTATATTTTTATTTTTCTACATAATCACCATCAAGTTCAATACACTTTTGCCACCTCCCCTTCCAAGCATTTAGACCGTTAAAAAAAAATGATTCTTCCTTAGAGTCAAAATATGCGTCTACAGCTGCTTTGACCTCGTCGTTTGTCGAAAATCTTTGACCTCCCAAGTGCTTTTTTAGGTTAGGGAACAGAAAGAAGTCTGATGGTGCCAGATCAGGTGAATACGGCGGATGCGGTAACAGTTCAAAGCCACAGTTGTGAATTCCAGCCATTGACTGTACTGACGTGTGAACACGGGCGTTATCTTGATGAAACAGGACTTTTCTTCTGAGCATTCCTCGACGTTTTTCTTTTATTTCCTCTCGTAAACGACGTAGTAAGGTGCAGTAGTAATCAGAGTTTATAGTCTGACCCCTTTCAAGATAATCAATCATAATCACACCTTTCGAGTCCCAGAATACTGAAGCCATCACCTTATTTGCCGACAAAATCGATTTAGCCTTTTTAGGGGGTGGTGAACCAGGTCTTCTCCACTGTTTTGATTGTTGTTTTGTTTCCGGTGTACAGTAATGAACCCATGTTTCGTCCATAGTAACAAAACGATTCAAAAAATCATCTGCATCGGCTTCAAATAACTCCAAACAGTCCTTTGCGTCCTTTTTTGTTCAACTGAAAGCAGTCGCGGAACCCACCTCGCAGACACCTTGTGGAAACCCAACTCGTTGACAATGATGTTTTGAGTTCGTTCATAAGAGATGCCTATAATCTCGGCTATCTCTCTAATTTTTAATCTGCGGTTTCCCATTATTAAATCAAGTACTTTTTTAATATTTTCGTCAGTAGTTGACGTCGAAGGCCTTCCAGAGCGGGGTTCATCTTTCACACTCTCTCTACCACGCTTAAATTCTGCTATCCATTTTTTGACGGATGAATATGACAGAGCACAATCGCCTAATGTACTGGCCATGTCATCATGGATGGCTTTTGATGATAGCCTCTTAGCGATATAGTTAGTTAGCCTTTTAGCCGTTTAGCCCTTAGCTTATTTTGATAGCGGAAATTATGACCGATTACTTTGTTAATAAATTTATAAAATCACAACTAATTATCGCACACGTTTCGAACTTCACACAATGAACTAGTCTGAACTGAACTAAATAATGTGGGTAGATTTGATTTTTAGAATTGAATGGATCTGTGTTAGGCCGAGTACTTTTCAATCCACCCTCGTAAATCAGCACTTAAAATTGCAATTAACAATTTTAGTGGTGCCGGCACCGGGTATCGAACCCAGGTCACTCGCGTACTATGAAATTTAAAGCGAGCGCCTAGCCGCTGAGCTACCACGGCTCCACGACATTATTATTTTTTATTTATTATTTAAATCTTTATTTCTTCCTTTACAATAAAAGGATACAAATGGCGGACTTAATGCCTTTAGGCATTTTCTCCCAGTCAACCCATGGAGTGGTGAGATTTTGATTAGGTGTAGCAATAAAGGAAAACAGAGAAAGAAAGAAACAAAGACGACATGTGAAGTATTGGAAAAGTGTGGCGTACATTTGCCCCTTTTTTGTGTAAAGGCTATATAGAACTTATTTACGATGTCGCCGTGGTAAACTTCCGAATACTTTTGGAAGCGGCTACTGGCGGTCTTCACCGTCACCGGGGATTGAACTCCGGTTACTCGTCGTTTCAGCCCATCACAAGTCCACTGCTGAACATAGGCCTCCCCCAGCCAGTAGCCACAAAAGTTGTAGCTCACATTTAGGAGGGATTTTGCCATAGATACCACGCTTGGAAGGCGGATCGGCAACCTCAGTTTATTTATTCAGATGTTCCAAGAAGATGCTGCCGCCCATCTCCTGGTTTTCATTTTCCCTCTGTCGACTTTTACGACATCCACGGGATGTGATGGGGTGGTGGATTCTCTTAGGCCGCAACCACACGGCACTAACTCCGGTTACACGCGTACTATGAAATTGGAGGTGACGGCTAAAATTCGAACCCGGCCCGTCCATAGACTCAGTCCAATTGCTGAGCGATAACGTTTCTAGCTACAGCCGTTAAAGCATTTGAATGTAACAAATTTAAAAATCAACCCGTCATAGACGTCGTATAAAGAATATAAATTGGATATGAAAGCAATATTATACAGGAATTTCACAACACACATTGAAATTTGATTTCGAGATATTTAAATGGAAGCGACATAGTAAAATAGGGATTTGTAACAATATCATCGGCATATTGCCGCTGGACAATCTAGTGTGGTATAACGTCGCCTATGATTTTTGTAATAAAGTAAAAATGTCATTGTGTAAGACAGTTTAAATGCGGTAGCGACCTCCCTTCTGCGCTATTGAAAGCGCGAGTCAAATCACTTTATGCTTTATTTATGGTTATTTTAAATGGCGCCCGTTTCGAATGGGATCATAAGGGATTATTGTGGGATTTTATTCGGAACCGAGTTTAGTGTAATCAGTTTTTGAATATTTTGGTGAATTAAATAGACTACAGTTAAGGTGGGTCCACACTTCAGCGCTAAGTGTAGTCAGTTCATAATTATTTCGCCTTTATTTATGGAAAAAAGTGATGAGACTAGCAAATCGTTCACCTGATCGCGATTGCAGCGTCTGCCCATAGCTAATGTAGTGTTACCCAGATCTGTGTGGCACTACACTGCGCTCGACACCCTGAGACGTCCGTTCTTAAGCCTCAATTGCCCATTAAGCTAGCTATCAGTGCCCTTCAGACCGAAACATTGTTGTTTGCACACTGCTTCTATACCCTACTTCTCGCGAGCGCAATTTGGTAACACACAGAAATGTGTTGAGTTGGCAGACGTTGCACTTAACATCAGGTGATTTGCTCATCTCGTCACTTCCTTCCATAAAAAGCTGTAATAATTATGATACTACTGAGATAATAATAAAAAATTACTACTTCTTCCATTTCATTGTATATTACTTATTTTATATATGATCCGTATACATAGTTTGCAGTGAAGGCGCCCCAACTAGATGGAGCGACACCTGCGCGGTTTTGCGGGAAGTCGATGGATGCAGGAGGCTCAGGACCGTGCTTTGTGGCAATCTATGGGGGATGCCTATGTTCAACAGTGGACTAAGATAGGCTGAAATGATGATGATGATGATCATACATAGTTTTAGTTCAGTACCTGTCAATATTTATGTGTGTATGTATGTGTAAGATATGTATGTATAAGTGTATTCAGTTACTGTGCATTTTGAAATCGAATTGTTGGCTTGTTTACTTTCACTTATTCGTTTATGTTCTTTTCTTAAATTATTTTAAACCTTACAGTGGTAACGAGTGCCTCTAGGCATTAAGTCCGCCTTTTTGGACACTTTTTGTGCAAATAAAATTTAAATAATTAAATAAATTCTTTACTACGTCAACCATTTCAGTAGAGCTGTATTAATTCTGGCCATTAAAATGACGAGGTGTTAAGCCGATTGGTGTCCGGCAGAGTAGAAAAGCACCAACCTCTTTCCTACCGAGGTGTCGTAACAGGAGACTAAGGTATTTGTACGGACAGCCTTTATACGAGCAGAATAATATCATAATACGTAATGCCTTCACTATTCTGCCCATGGGACCGCAAAGGTGAATAAGAATTTTTTGACTTTCACCAAAGTGGCGGCGACTGTGTATCGCCACCCTTCACGTCTCGTTTCCAGCGGCAGTGAAATGTGGGCTACGTGTGTGGCCTCTGCCTACCCATTATATGGGATAAAGGCGTGACTGTATGTATGTAAAAAAACATTACAAGCAACTGAGACTGACATTTGAGGTAAAAATAACCATTAAATATAGCAGGATATTCTTTATCAGCCTTATGATGTCGGTTGATGTAAAAATTGATTTTCGTTGTAGGCTCGGAAGAGCGGCGTGGGCGAGGTGAGGTGCGGAGGTCAACTCGCTGGTGATAAATAACTTTACACGTGTACAGCCACGATTCCCACGACCGGTGAAGAATTCATTGGTATGTTACACTATCTATTACTACGCTAATAACGTAATAATAATAAAAGAAATTCATACATCATTCAGTCAGAAACTACAATAGGTATTCTTATCTTGTAGTTTTATATACATACGAGTATATACTAGTGGACCTGACCGAACGTTGACTTGCCTGCTGTTAACAGATTCAGCAAACGATTTTTCGATATTCGAATTACCGATAAACTAGATACTGAGTGACTTGTTCGTAACTTTTCGTAGAACTCTGAAGCAGCGCCACCTACCGCGTCCAATTCTGAATCTAAACCGTCCAGGGAACCACACAAATACACACAAAAAAATTATCAACATCGGTCCAGACGTTTAGGAGGATAACTTGTCGAGAGCTATCAACTGCGCAGTGATATTATAGTGCCACAAGTGTACGCGCACACAAGCACTCACTCGTCCTAACCTACCCGCGCCCGATGTTACGCTCATGCAATAACATCGGAGGTAGGCTAGGATGCAGTGTCAGAGACACGGCGACAAATACAACACAACCAGACCGGTAATCCAACAATTTGTGTTTTAGCACAAATGTTGCTTCCGGCTTGGATTCGAACCCAGAACCCGCAGCGTAGAATTCAGGTACTCTGACCACTAGGTCACGCGGTCGTCGTACATTCATATACCAACATAACATGTACTTTGTATTCGTAATTTCTGGCTGGATTCCAACCCCCACCTTTGGCTTAATAGGCAGGTCAACTATACTGTCGTGATGTCAGGCTTTATTCGACACACAGGACATAGACTCCGATTCATCATCGTCATTTCAGCCTATCACTAGTCCACTGCTGAACATAGGCCTCCCCCATAGATTGCCACAAAAGTTTGTAGCTGTCACTTTAGAAGGAATTTTGCCTATGTGTCACGCTTGGCAGGTGGGTTGGCAACCGCAGTTTATTTATTCAAATGATCCAGGAAGACGCTGCTGCTCATCTCCTGGTTTTTGTTTTCCCTCTGTAGACTTTTAGGAAACCCACGGGATGAGATGGGGTGGTAGATTCTTTTAAGCCACCACTACAAGGCGGTTATGGTCACCGATTATGGACGGGTATTGGGAGCTTATAGTAAGTTCGTCTGCCCATAACAAGTGCTGAATATTTCTGTGTGGCACCACACTGCGCTCGTCACACTGACATCAGTTCATAAGTCTCATATGCCCAGTAATTACATTAGCTTTCAGTAGGTAGGTACCACCCCGAGGCCAGTTATTCTGCCGTGAAGCAGTAGTGTGCAAACATATTTACGCGAATACTATTCATGGCCTCATTCATGCCTGGGAGTAAGTACTTGGCATATTATCCGGCAAAAACGGTAGAGTACCGGGTAAGCGACGCCGGCCTCCCGAACTGTCTCCTCCTGCTCCTTCCGAAATAGATTTATCCTACAACCCCAACAAATGCTGTGTCACCCAGAAACCTTCTGTGTGACACCACACTGCGCCCGTCACCCTGAGACATCAGTTCTTAAGTCTCAAATGCCCAGTGATTACGCTAGCTAACAGTGCCCTTCAAACCGAAACAGTAATGCTTGCACACTACTGCTTCACGGCGGAATAACTGGCCCTGGGATGGTACCTACCTAGACGGATTCCTGCTTAGGAATTCTTCCACCAGTAATTTTCCAGCTTCACATTCCCCTACCCTACCCTCATGTCAATTTCCTACCTAATCTTTTTCCCTTCCTCTCCTCCAAGACAATCAAACATCACAGTCCTCTTGTGAGCAGAGGTGGTAAATCTCTGGAAACATCGGGATAATAGTTAAAATTAAACGAGAAAAAACTACTTAAAAAATCCTGTTCTTTCGAGGGTCTTTATTGCAATAGAGACGAAGACTAGATACTACCACCGGCTTGGGATCCTGTTACTTATAAAACGCATCCACGACACAGAAGATATCTTAAAATTGGGCAACGTTTTCTTAATAAAAAAAGGAAACATACAAAACAGATTAGATGATTTTCAGAAATTCGCAAAGTAAATATTTTTCAACTTTAATCTAACCTCATAGCGAAGAGGTCATCGCATTCTCCCCAAAGCGATCATCAATGTACCGTAATATATTCAATGTCGCTTACGTAACTTCACAGTTTTATCACATTGTTCATCGAGCGGACAACACCATCGGACCCGGGTGACACATCCTTGACCCGTCATCAGTCGACCGATAGATTTACAATCACCATAATGCTCTCTGAAAGTCACTTCGATTCACCAATTTAAAATAACACCTAACTCGATTCCTTTGCACACGATTTTTGCCTCTATTTCTTCGTGAATAAGTCGTTTAAGATTTCAGTCTGCTGATAAACATAAAATGGTATTTTTAAACCACCCAAGGCGCGCATCAACTCTTTAAATGCATACAATTTACAATGTTCTTAAGGTGAAGTTGAAAAGTTGGGTCTCTGCGTATGGGTAATGAGATTGCCCGATAGAGAAACTGTTGCTATGAATTGTTTTAAAGATATGCCATGCCAAGACTTGTCCGACTCACTTTGTATTTTTTGCAACGCAGTAAAATATTATCATGAAACTAAAACAGACGAACTTCTTTATACAATGAGTCCACTGCTAGGCAATTTTCATCTCCCTAAAAGTAACAGCCTATAATGTGCCACTGCTGAGCTCAGGCCTCATTTCTGAGAGGGTTTTGGAGCCGGGGAGAGTCCGCCACGCTCCTCCACGCTGCTCCAGTACTCCAGTGCAGGTTGGCGTACTTCAGATGTCCTCGAAATATATTTATTCCTTAGACATTCAGATACCTCACGATGATTCCCTTCACCGCTGAGCAGGTCGTAAATCAGGACTTAAAATAAAAATTTTATAGGTGCTGAGATGGTTAAAGTGGCGTCGGAGTTCAAGATATTTTTCTGACATTTTCCCTTATCCGTCTTTTAAGCCGTCCAAGGGATGAAACAGTTTCATAGATTATCTTACGGTACCGAGTGACCCGTGCCATAAGATCAAATCAAATCAAATCTTTTAATTTGTGAACATACTCGTAGATTATGGTAAGATGAGAGTTATTATTTATAAGTACACTATGACCTATTTACAATTACTCTAAGTGCTCTAAAATTGCCTCTGCATTTTTAAGGAATCCGTCTAGGTAGGTACCACCCCAGGGCCAGTTATTCTGCCGTGAAGCAGTAGTGTGCAAGCATTACTGTGTTTCGGTTTGATGGGCACTGTGAGCTAGCGTAATCACTGGGCATTCGAGACTTAAGAACTGATGTCTCAGGGTGACGGGCGCAGTGTGGACACCACAGATATATTCTGGGTGACACAGCATTTGTTGTGGGCGGACGTTGCACTTGCCATCAGGTGAACGTTTTGCTCGTTTCGTCACTTTACACAATAAAAAAAAAAGTGCTGGTTTACCTCGTGCTCAGCGACGAAGGAAAACCTGCATGTCTGAGGAATAGAAATATTTCGAAGACATGAGTATACCGCCAACGCACACTGGAACAGCGTAGTGGACATTACCCGGCTCCAAAACCTGCATGTCTGAGGAATAAAAATATTTTGAAGACATGAGTATACCGCCAACGCACACTGGAACAGCGTAGTGGACATTACCCGGCTCCAAAACCTGCATGTCTGAGGAATAAAAATATTTCGAAGACATGAGTATACCGCCAACGCACACTGGAACAGCGTAGTGGACATTACCCGGCTCCAAAACCTGCATGTCTGAGGAATAAAAATATTTCGAAGACATGAGTATACCGCCAACGCACACTGGAACAGCGTAGTGGACATTACCCGGCTCCAAAACCTGCATGTCTGAGGAATAAAAATATTTCGAAGACATGAGTATACCGCCAACGCACACTGGAACAGCGTAGTGGACATTACCCGGCTCCAAAACCTGCATGTCTGAGGAATAAAAATATTTCGAAGACATGAGTATACCGCCAACGCACACTGGAACAGCGTAGTGGACATTACCCGGCTCCAAAACCTGCATGTCTGAGGAATAAAAATATTTCGAAGACATGAGTATACCGCCAACGCACACTGGAACAGCGTAGTGGACATTACCCGGCTCCAAAACCTGCATGTCTGAGGAATAAAAATATTTCGAAGACATGAGTATACCGCCAACGCACACTGGAACAGCGTAGTGGACATTACCCGGCTCCAAAACCTGCATGTCTGAGGAATAAAAATATTTCGAAGACATGAGTATACCGCCAACGCACACTGGAACAGCGTAGTGGACATTACCCGGCTCCAAAACCTGCATGTCTGAGGAATAAAAATATTTCGAAGACATGAGTATACCGCCAACGCACACTGGAACAGCGTAGTGGACATTACCCGGCTCCAAAACCGGCCTGTGCTGAGTACTCGGACATTTATAGGCTGTAACTTTACAATCACACTACATATTTACTCCTGTGTCGTCGTCGTCGTTTCAGCCTATAAATAGTCCACTGCTGAACATAGGCCTCCCCCATAGATTGCCACAAAAGTTTGTAGCTCTCGTTTAGGGGGGATTTTGCCATAGTTGCCACGCTTGGCAGACGGGTTGGCAACCGCAGTTTATTTATTCGGATGTTCCAGCAAGATGCTGCTGCCCATATCTTGGTTTTCATTTTCCCTCTGTCGCCTTTTACGACACCCACGGGATGAGATGGGGTGGTAGATTCTCTTAAGCCGCTCCTGTGTAGAATACCTAAATGCCTCAAAACTAAAGTTTTAAAGCAGTGCGTGTTGCCAGTGATGACATAAAAAACCGAGACCTGGTAACAATGATATACGCAGCAGAACTAGAGTAACCGGCATAGTCTTTAGGATCAGCAAGCGGAAGTGGTTCTCGAGTGGCAACCTCGTACCGGCAAACCCCCTCGTATAAGGGGACACCTACTAGACGGAACAACGTCCGTATTTTGTGGCAATCTATGAGGGAGGCCATGTTCAACAGTGGACTATGATAGGCAGAAATGATGATGATATTTTTTTATTTCACTAAAGTGACGGCACGGCCAAAACGTTCACCTGATAGTAAGTGCGACGTCTGCCCGCAACAAATACTGTGCCACCCCGAACTTTTCTGTGTGACACCACACTGCGTCCGTCACCTTGAGACATCAGTTCTTAAGTCTTATATGCCCAGTGATTACGCTAGCTCTCAGTGCCCTTCAAAACGAAACGCAATAATGTTTGCACACTACTGCTTCACGGCAGAATAACTGGCTCTGGGGTGGTACCACCTAGACGGATTCCTGCATAGGAAACGCCAAATCTCACACTCCTCCGTGCGCGCAATATGCTTAAAAAGGAGTACAAAGTTTGTCTTCGTGTATCATATTTAATGTAGATTAACATAAACATCAATTTTCTCACATAATTTATGTCGGGTAATGAGTAATGAATTCTGTTAATTATTTTTTTAAATAGGATTCATTCATAGGATTGATTTAATTGCTCACCTGATTGTAACCTTTTAGTCACCTGGTTGTTGACGCAACGTCTTCACATAACAAATGCTATATCACCTAGAACATTCCTGTGAGGCACCGCAATGCGCTCGTCACCCTGAGACAACATATCTTAAGTCTCAGATGTCCAGTAATTACACTAGCTATCATAGCCCTTAAAACCGAAACGCAGTAATGTTTGAACACTACCACTACTTGACGGCAGGATAACTGTCCCTGCGGTGGTACCTAATTAGAAATCCTACCATCTATTTATTTGGCAATTATCTACCGCTGGTATCCTCTAGTAGACTCTTGCGACATCCACGGGTTGACACGGTATAACAAATTCTCTTACCGCCATTATATACATTTTTTGCCAGCTTCGTTTATCGCGACTTCGTTTGCTTATTTTCAGAATTGTTCAGGTTATTTTAAAAACCAACTTAAGTTTAAAACATTCATAATAATATTATAAATGCGAAAGTAACTCTTTCGGTCGCTCTGTTTGTTACCTTTACACGACTTAATCGTTGAATCGATCGTGACGAAATTCGGCACAGCGATAGTTTGCATCCTGGAGTCGCAGGTATTAGCATTTATACATGCAAAGTTTTCGCATACAAAAAATCAAAAGAGGAATAGTATCTACTATCTAGTACAATATATAATACAATGTAGAAGTTGGTCACAACGTTATCCTTACTAATATTCCTTACTTATATTATAAATGCGAAAGTAACTCTCTCTGTTCATCTGTCTGCCCTCAACTTTTATCCTGGAAAATCGAATAGTGCCCGCGGGTATTTAAATAATCTATATGCAGACGGACGAAGTCCAGATCCATCAGCTACTAACATTATAAATGCGAATGTAACTCTCTCTGTCCCTCGGTCTGTTTGTAACTTTTTCACGTCTTGAACTTTCTTGACAAAATTCGGTACAGAGGTAGCTTGCATTCAGGAGACGGACATAGGATTTTTGTGGCTAAAAATTATTAAAGTTCTCTTTCGTACCATATGGTTTAAATAAGCAACATTTTCCGATAGATGTGAATCTTGTTAACGTCGTTTTTCTCAGTTCGTTTCATATAAATGTTCTCAATATATTACCAGTCAACACATGCGATCCCTACCAATATATAATCTACGATTAATGTACAATTTAATTGAATCAATTAGTTATGTTGCCAACAGACTGCCGCACGTGCAAGGGTTAATTATAACATATGAATCTACTACTAAGTTGCAAGAATTAGAAAACTATGAGGCGTATATTTTCGCACGTTCATCTTCAAGCATTTTACTGACTACTAAGCAATTGTTTTTTATTGTGTATCATCTGATGGTAAGTGCAACGTCTGCCCATAACAAATGCTGTATCACCCAGATCATTTCTGTGCGACACCACACTGTGCCAATCACCCTGAGACATAAGTTCTTAAGTCTCATATGCCAGTGATTACACCAGCTCTCAGTGCCGTTCAAACCGAAACACAGTAACGTTTGCACGCTACTGCTTCGCGGCAGAATAGCTGACCCTGGGGTAGTACCAACCTAGACGGATTCCTGCAGAGGAATCCTACCACCAAGAAAAATATTGGAACAACTTTAAAAAGGACCAATGGAAAACAGAAAGAAGAAGTATAATATATATTAGAGATCTACTACTGATTCATCACGACATCTCCGAAACTACAAAACCTATTGACTGGAAATTTGCCATACTTTTTTTCCAAACTGTAACCCGCTAAGAATGGATTTTAAGAAAAGAAAAAAGAAAAGAGTAACTTTTCTCTAAACAGGTTTCTACTTAACAATAACTTCCGTGCGGTCAGCTCGCTCTTGTATAAAATAGTGTTGTACGAGTATATATATTTTCGGTGATGTAATTGCTGTTAGCCTTCTCGGCTTTTACAGCTTCATCGGATACTGTGCTCGCGGGCCAGGGGCCCGTGTGCCAGGTTTGGTTTGACCCAAACATAAATAAATAAATAAATAAAAACTCCTAAAACCCTCGAAGTTCGGACTGTGTCGCGTTCGCTGCGTGCTTTCGCGATTTCGAAAATCTTATTTAATAGTGTTGTACGGCGTCTCTATCATCTTGGATATTATCAGTTCGTCTTACTTAAAACAAAAAAACTGCTACGCGAGTCTGCAGAACTTCATTCGATAAAAAATTACATAAGGTTTTCATGCAGTGTACTGACAACGTAAATACTTTCATATCCCAAATTTGTACTCAGTACTATTAATTTCCCATTGTTTCAAAGTGATCCTTCGAATCGTAGTTTTTTTTAAAGAAAAAGCTATAAAATATCGAAACCATACAAGGGAACATTGAATTATTTACCTTCTATTTCGCTTGTAAGTACCGGCGCTACATGAAGTATATTACATAAACATAAAACTTATATTTTATGCCTTTCGACTTGAAACACATGTCCATTCACCGTTGCTTCCCCACGTCGAGATTGCAATAGGGTTACCAAGCTAAAAACAAATTACACTACCATCAGTACCGTTCAAACTGAAACACTATGGGTGCATATCACGGCTTAGCTTTCACTACCCAACAGTTAAAAACGAGTCGTTTTTTCCACGGTTGTATTTTGAAAAATAAGATAATTAGTAAATGGACTTCGGCGGACATACGACACACTTGTGCTTTGGCTACATTCAAATTTCACCAAATTGACATCACTCCAATCGTCCTGGCTTTCTTCTAAAATTCCACTCATTCCTTTCTGGCGCGACCAGTTTTCAGCACAGGTAATTTGTAACACGCGGAGAATCTGCGGTCACTTTCAAAGACCACCTAAAAAGTTTCTGCTATCCTCACAGAAGTCCGGCGCATAGGCATGCTTACAAAATTAAGGTACGCTCGTACTTATACACCCCCACGAATGTAGATGCACACAGGCGCATAAATTTTCACGAACACTCGCACATGCCTCAGACACACACAAACATATACCCAAGCATATGCGCATGCCTGCACTGCTATATTAATAGTTTTATATATAGTTATAGTTTTATTTAGTTTGTTTGGTTTTTTTATTTTCATTTTGAATCAATCATCTATCTCTCACTTCTGGCTTCACTAAAACCAGCGTCACGAAGTGTTGTTTTACCTTTAGTTCGTGACATAAAGCTGAGTGGAGACCATTTTGGTATAAAATCTGTTTAAATTTGTATGTTTTTATAGTGGTAGCTCAGGGGCTAGGCGCTCGCTTTAAATTTCATAGTACGCGAGTGACCTGGGCTCGATTCCCGGTGCCGGCATCATTAAAATTATTAATTGCAATATTAAGTGCTATTTTACCACGTGCTCGGCGGTGAAGGAAAACATCGTGAGGAAACCTGCATGTCTGAGAAATGAAAAATATTTCGAGGACATGTGCAGTCCGCCAACCCGCATTGGAGCAGTGGCGGATTTTTCCCAGCTCCAAAAAAACCCTTTCAGAAACGAGAGGAGGCCTGTGCTCAGCAGTGGGACATTTATAGGCTGAAACTTTACTTTACTTTTCTTTATGTCGCATCTGCTATGTTTTGTTGTACCGAATAAATGTATTTCCATTCTAATCTATTCTAATTCATGGACTGTCCGGCTAACCGCTATTTATCTGGCGACACTAGGTTGCTTCCTGTTGTGTCCTGTAGTCTTTTATCAGATTTGTATCAATATGTTGGTAATTTACAGGCCATTAAGGCGCTGTGGGTTCGTAAAGTGACTGTAAATCAGTGGGCCCTTATCAAAAACGTCGGTGATATAAAATGATTGACATTTATAAGGTTGTCTTGTTTACGAGGTAGATGATCGGCTTAATATTTGCTATTTTGTTATTGCCTCGATGGCACAGGGGTCATCGTACCTATCCGTTAAGTCGTTAGCTATGGGCTCAGATACCAGATGAAGTATTCGAACTGACCCCGTCTCTTTCACACTGCTTTATTTTTCGCTGTATCGTACAAGAATCGTTGAAGTAAAAAAAAACTTCAAAAAGCACTGGTGGTAGGATTCCTATACAGGAATCCGTTTAGGTAGGTACCACCCCAGGGCCAGTTATTCTGCCGTGAAGCAGTAGTGTGCAAACATTACTGTGTTTCGGTTTGAAGGGCACTGTGAGCTAGCGTAATCACTGGGCATATGAGACTTAAGAACTTATGTCTCAGGATGATGGGCACAGTGAGGTGTCACACAGAAATTTTCTGGGTGACACAGCATTTGTTATGGGCAGACGTTGCACTTACCATCAGGTGAACGTTTTGCTCGTTTCATCACTTTTTTTTTAAACTATATAAGCTAGCGTTTAACTTCAATCCCACCTGATGGTAAGTGGCGATGTAGTTTTTGTTGGTAGGCACACTAGCTTAGAAAAAGCCTATTCACTCTTCTCTTGAAGACACCCACATTATAATCGGACGGAAAGACTGATGCAGGCAAATTATTCTAGTCCTTTGCTGTACGCATTATGAACGACGAAGCAAAACGCTTCGTCCGAATGCAGGGTATGTCCACAACAAAAGGATGGAAACCCGCCGTGCGTCTTGTTGTCCGATGATGGAAAGGGGAAGGGGGAATTAACTCATGTAATTCCTTCGCACACTCTCCAAAATGTAACCTGTAGAACACCGAGAGACTGGCCACCCGACGTCTGTGTTCGAGACTGGAAAAATTGGTAGTAACCAAGTCAGGATTACGCATTAGCCGCTTGGCCCGTCTCTCCACCGAGTGCAAGGCTGCCAGTAGATATTTAGGAGCTCCAGCCCATATGTGACAGCAGTACTCTACAGCCGACCGGACTTGAGCTTTATATAGGGTCAGAAGCTGTCCCGGAGTAAAGTAACGCCGCACTTTTGCAAGAACTCCCAATTTCCTTGCAGCTGCTTTAGCCTTAGACTCAATGAACCGCCCAAAGTTAAGGTTCGACGTGATCTCGACTCCTAATAACTGAAGGCGGTCGGTGTATTCCAGAGATACATTCTGAAATGTAGGAGCCAAGGTGAACGGGCTCCTTTTGGCGGAGAACAGACACGCTTGCGTTTTGTTGGCATTGAATCTCACAAGATTGGTATTGCCCCAGTTGGAGACTGCCTGCAATGTAAGATTCATACGCTCTACCATGGCCTCCCAAGCAGACTGTACTTGATCCTGTCTGGCCTGAACACGCGCCAGATATCTCTCCACAACTGTGCTGTCATCTGCATACCCAAAGATACCGGGCTCGAGCAGGTCGTTTATGTGCAGCAAAAAGAGAGTTGCGGACAGAACAGACCCTTGAGGAACTCCGGCATTAATCGCCATAGCCTCCGACGAGCAACCGTCAATAACGACTCGCAAAGACCGTTCCCGCAAAAAGTCTTCTATCCAGGCTATCAGTCCAGGGGATATACCATATGAAGGAAGCTTACTAATAAGGCTAGCATGCCAGACCCTGTCAAAAGCCTTCGAGACATCGAGCGAAACCGCGAGTGCTTCACCACTGTTCTCGAGGGCCTCACCCCATAGATGTGTGGCATACACTAGAAGGTCCCCAGTCGACCGATTTCGGCGAAACCCGTACTGTCGATCGCTAAGGAGATCGTTATGTTCTAGGTATGCCAAGAGGTGCGAGTTCAATATACGCTCCATAATCTTACAGAGTATGGAGGTAATCGAAATAGGTCGATAATTGACAGGGTCAACACGGCTACCTTTTTTGGGCACGGGCTGCACGTTAGCAAGCTTCCAGGATTTGGGCACTATTCCAGTCTTCAAGGAGAGGCGATACAAGCGTGTCAAAACAGGAGACAACTCGGGTGCACAGGTCTTAAGAGCACTATGGCTGGTATACCATCAGGTCCACTGGCTTTGTTCACGTCCAGATGTCGCAACGTTTTGAGGACCTCTTTGTTAGTAATGTGGACCTCTGACATTGAAGTACCACAGGGAGGTAGGGAAGTTGAAACTGTGTTGCTTGTGTCCAGACGTGAGTTGCTGGCAAAGAAATTCGCTAACAGTTCTGCCTTCTCTTTTGCCGCATGAGCCAATGTCCCGTCGGGCTTAACCAGCGGAGGCAGTGAAGGTTTACAAAAACTCGTTTCGACCGCCTTGGCAAGAGACCAAAAAGCTCTACTGCCAGATGGTTGAGCAGATAGCTTCGCGCCAATATGCCTAATGCGTTCGAAACGGGCCTTCCGTAACACCTTTTTGTAAGACTTGGCGGCTATATTAAAGGCTCTCTTCTTGGATCTGACATCCGGAGTTTTACGGTTTCGAGCGTCAACCCATGAGAGGTACGCCAAATGTTTAAGCTTTTCTGCTTGAGAACATTCGGCGCTCAACCATGGGCGAGCTTTGCCACCAACGGGTACATCAGCAAAAGGAATAAAATATTCCATAGCTAAACATACCACGTCAGTTATAGCATCCGCGCATCTCGATGGATCTCCGGAAGAGAAGCAGACCTGCCGCCAAGGATAAGATGCAAAGAAGTGTCGCATCTCATCCCAATCTGCTGACTTGTATCGCCACACTCGCCTAGTACCATGTGGGTCGAGGTCTGTTGGCGTGTAAGACGATACAGATTTCACCAGACAGTGATCAGAGGTTCCTAGTGGAGAAGCCACCTCTACCACATATCTGTCAGGATCAGTGATCAGCAGGAGGTCTAGACAATTGGCTGTATGACCTTCAACATCTGGCACCCTAGTTGCTTGCTTTACCAGCTGGGAGAGGTTTAGCGATAAGGCGAAATTCCTCATTTCCCTCCCAGCATGGTCAGTCTTCTGGTATGGGAACAGCCAATCCTGGTGAGAGGCATTAAAGTCTCCCAGAAAGACTAGTTGTGCAGAGGGGTATCGATGCTGGGTCATATCAGCAGCCTCACTTAGATATTCGAATAACCGAGTTGTCTCCTGGTCACCGCTGTGCGATCGGTAAACACATGCATAAACGATCTTATCGTCACCTGTGTCTACCAACACCCAAATGGTTGAAAAAGTGGGGTCTTCAAGGAGACGGAGACGCTGGCAGCAGATGTCATTGCTGACGTACACACAGACTCCGGCACGAAGGTAAAAGTTGTGCTCCAGCGAGAACCCAGGGTAGTCAAGGTACGCCACATCCAACGGACATCCAATTTGCGTCTCCGTCAGAAAAAGTAGGTGCGGCTTCTCAGTCTCAAGGTGGTGATGGACTGCGTTGAGATTTGAGTGCAATCCTCGGATGTTAGAGAGGTGCACTTTCAAGGAGAGGACGTGCAACCGCTGTTTAACCTTACTTTTCTTTTTGGTGCTTTTCATAAGTGATAAGGAGTGAATAGGGAAGGAAGATGGCAGTTGAACGAGGCGTTGCGTTGATGACCCAACGACACGAAAAAATTTGTGTGCCTATGGGAGCTTGATTTGGAGACTGCGGGGACGCCCGAACCCCCCCAGAGATCGCCATCGGGTCCTCTCACCCGGTCGCTAACCGGCACGATGGAGCCACCCTGGGATTTTTCGCTAGTTGGCGGGGCAGCCTTTCATGAGTAGCTAGTTCACTAATTGGGCCCCCTACTACCTGCGGTCGGCCAGCGGAGCACCGTGCTTCGGATCCCGCTACCCTCCTCAACCAAGCACCCGACACAGCAAAGTTGACGCGTCGTACCCGGTTCACATACGCAACGCAACTGTTCAGACCCAACTTCCACAAGGCTTCACCTAGCATCTTGCCGGAACACGACCGACGTCATTTAGCGGCATGGCTTTGCTTAGGTGGGTGGTAACTTAAAGCCTGCGACCGAAGCCTACCACCGGAAAGTGGTGCTGCTCGTTTAGCACTACCCAGGGGATACGTGTGAGAGTCAAGATTCAAGTTCTTTATACTACGAGTATTAAAAAAAAAAGCAGTGTAAAACATCCGCTTACATCGCGCTCTCTGTAATTTTTCGTTTGTGTGAATCCTGTGCGAATTATTATTCATAAGTTTACTAGGAACATTATTCCACTTCGTGAATTAGTAATAACTAAATAATTAACAACGACCAACGAAATCATTACTTACAATGAAATAAAAATGAATCATAAATCATTTCAACAACATTTCTATGAAAATTAGCAGTTACATAATTATGTAATAAAAAATCACTTCTAATGAAAAATCACACGAAATGAAAATTCTTAAATGCCATTAGCATTATTATCATTATAGTGTATGAATTTTACTCATATTTAGTTGAAGAGATATTTTGATCGATTATCGAATTGAAAAAAAATAATTACTACTTTTCCCGTACCACTAGCGACGGAATTATTTTTTCATATAATATAATGTGTATCTTTACAAATCAATAAAATTAAACTGTCTGTTTGTAATATGAAAATAACAGCTGTTTACTCAATGCGTATGAAATTATATACGGTACTTAAAAGGTTTCGGCTAATTTCCGAAACGGGTGGACCTATTGTGACTTGACTTTCACTGCAAGATAGCTGATACTATAGCGGGTAACATAAGCTAAGTTAATTTTAAAAAAAAATATTAGGGTTCCGCGCAAAAAAAAATTAAAACCCCAAAATCCGATTCAAATAGGGAATATATGTATATCATCGGGGTCGGCTTTCTTACGCGGGTGCAACCGCGGGGCGCAGCTTGTATTGTAATATTGTAGCAAGCTTACGTGTCAATATCATATTTTAAAGAATTATAGGCAATAGCCGAAAACATTCTGGCAAAGTTGAAGTTATTTCGATCTGTTTTGTTTATTAACGTAATTTTCAATAATAACACTAAAAAGTCTAGAAAGGTCATAAGTTGAATTTGTCAATAAAAGTCAAGTCCAAGGCGCCAAAGTTTCAGTCAAGTGGCGGTTACCACACACGAAATTATCAGCCCATACTTGTATTATTAATGAAGCTACATATATTTCAAGTTAGCAAAATTACACAATATTTAAGATTTATCACTGTCGTTACCATCTATAGGCAGATGATCAAGATGCAAATGTACCATTCTTTCACGCCATCAGAGCTGGCTGAAGCTGTAAAGAAAATAAACTATGATTTAGAGGCTGTTTCTGCTTGGTCAAATTCAATCTCTTTAGTTTTGAATCCTATAAAATCATAATTTATCTTCGACATTCGTAGTTTCAGCCTATCACAAGTCCACTGCTTAACAAAGGCCTCCCCCATACATAGCCACAAAAGTTTGTACCTCTCATATTGGAGGGATTTTGCCATAGTTGCCACGCTTGGCAGGCGGGTTGGCAACCGCAGTTTATTTATTCAGATATTCCAGGAAGATGCTGCTGCCCATCTCCTGGTTTTAATTTCCCTCTGTCGACTTTTACGACACCCGCGGAATGGGATGGGGTGGTAGATTCTCTTAGGCCGCTACCACACGGCGCTAATAAATATCTTAATTGAATATTTTTAGACCCAATTAAGATATATTAATTAATAATTTATCTTAATTAGGTCTAGAAATAATATAGCTAAAGTCAGGAATATACCAATAGCTTTAAAAGTTGGATATAATCTGGTCTCAGGAGCTAGAAATCTTGGGCTTCTCCTTGATAATCACCTGCACTTTCAAGCACATGTCACAGAAAGTGTACGAAGTTGCTTTTTTAGATTAAAAGTTTAGTCAATGCAAGCCAGTTATAAATGACATCACGCCGAAAACTACACCATGCTACTCTTTTTTTTGGAGTAATCTTAACTAAAACCCCTTGTTACCAATTTGACAAACTAGTGTGTTATAGTGAACAATCTAGATAACCTAATCGAAATTATACCTATGTCTTTGTAACCCCGTAACATAGGACCATGTCATTTAAAGGGACATTACCATTGCGCGCCCTGCAACCAATTAGAACTTTTAGAAAAAATATTTTACTGCTTTTAAAAAATGATAAATAGTCCTCGAATTCGTTTTGTTCTTCCACACAATTCAAGGAGGCTCCTATCTTATCTTACGAGTATTATACTTCAAATACTTATACTCCCCAAGGCAATTTAAGTATTTTATTGTGACACACGTGTACACCACTTCATGTTGTTGTATTTTACTTGAAGTTAATTTGCTAAGATCCGTATGCAAAATAAAAAATGGTGTATATTACCTAGTTTTGAAGAGCACCGTTCGCCCTCCCACAGTAGCGTGCACGAGCAAACTAACACCGCCACCGGGAACCGCCACCAAATACCCTCCACCACTAAAACACTACCACTAGGCAATATACACCACTGAAGTCGAGACCACGACACGTGTTTCACCTCAAAACGAGGCATTATCAAGTGATATTGACTCTACGACAGTCCGCCGCCGAGACGTGGTAGTTTGGTCGTGCACGCTACTGTGGGAGGGTGGGCGGTGCTTTTCAAAACTAGGTAATATACAACATTTTAAATAATGCATGCGGATCTTAGCAAATTAACTTGATGGTTTCCGCAAAGTAACGCCTGATTCTATTAACTATATTTCAATTAGGCGCAGATACGGCCTCACATGGAGTACTGTTCTCATCGTTGGGCGAGGGCACCCCAGTGCCAGCTCCTTCCTTTTGACCGTATTCAACGAAGAGCGGCTCGAATCATCGACGACCAGGTTCTTTCCGATCGGCTTTATACACTGGCCTTGCAAAGAGATATTGCATCTCTTTGCATTTCTTACAGGATTTACGGGAGTGTTCCGAGCAATTGTTCGGAATAATTCCAGCCGCTGGTTTTCACCATCGCACTTTGCGGCAGAACACAAAATTCCATCGCCACCAGCTGGATGGCTGGCATTCCACCACAGTGCGTTTTTCGCGGAATTTTCTGCCTCGCCCGACCACTTTATGGAATCGGCTGCCGCCGGCGGTTTTCCCGGACCGGACGGTAAAAGTGTATAGTAGTAATAGTAAAGTGTAAAGGGTAAAGGTATTATGTAAATAATCTATATTGAATAAAAATTTATTCTATTCTATTCTATTCTATTCATCAGGTGAGCCACTTGCTCGTTTGCCCCCTCTCCTATAAAAAAAAATAGTTAATAATTTTTCGTTTTTATTAACTTTATTTATATTTAGCACTTAATTATTATATGATTATATTATCTCTAAATACTTTTTGTTTTACATATGATATCCCAAGTATCTTGGATCTTCCCCGCTAATAACGATAAAAATACATACACACAGAACAGTCTAAAAAAATAAGCGAAATTAAAATGTAATTTCTCCTAAGTGGCGTGTGGTGTACTGTTAAGGTGATGTACGTCAAATTCCCCTTTTATTTTTTTGTATTTATTCTTTATATTTTTTATTTTATTTTTTGTAACCTTGTGATCACAGACCGACAACGAAAGTCTATATTGGGAATACAATTTGTTACAAGACAAATGAATTTCCTGTTTTTTATACATACATACATACATAAGATCACGACTATATCCCATAAGGGGTAGTCAGAGACTGGGCACTCACTGCAAAAACAGATGACTGCCACAATCCACGTTTCACCAAAACAATATAATGCACTTGGTGTGATAGGTGGTGAGCCCATCGCCACCATGCGCTGTTGGGTGCACAGTGCAGTTTACATATATATTCCTTACTCGCCTTTTACGAGATCCATTGGATGAGATGGAGTGGTAGTATTCTTCGAGACTTTAGAACTTATGTCTCAGGGTGACAGGCGCAGTGGTGCTACACAGAATTATTCTAAGTAACACAGCATCTGTTATGGGCAGACCTTGCACTTACCATCAGGTGAACGTTTTCTCGTCTCGTCACTTTATCAAATAAAAATAAAAAAATAAAATAACTAGAAGCAGTACTATTCGCAGGTTAAATTCGTTGAAGAATTGTGCCATCGAAAATGTCGGCGCATTTTTATAGAAGTGGGGGCAAACGGGAAAGTAGTAATTGTTGGTAAGTTGAATGAATGAAAGAGCTAGTTTACGTTTTTTTTATTTTATCATCTACAAAATCTTACAAGCAACAACAAAAAAACAAACATCAAAAAAAGATCAACAAACAAAAAATCTACAACTAACAACAAAATCAATCTACAATATCATATTTTATCTACAACACAATTTTTCCACGATGCAACGACTCATACATATCTTACTATCAGAGAAAGCTTCGTATGCAGGATTAGATAATATAACAGTAGGCAGTCATCTCACTAGCAACCAGACCCTAGAGTCTGAAGAATAGCTAGCTTCCTCAATGCAAGTTAGTTAACGTCCCACGACTTTTGCACGAAGCGCGAAGCGGCGTGAGACAGTGCTTTATACCCGACATGTCAAGGTCAAGCGATTCGGCGGTCTTCAAATGCCTCTATCACAATTATATTGCACTATATGCCTATTTCAATAGACTCATATGAAAAAAACACTTTAATTAATTCATTAAAATTATTTTGAAAAATCATCTAATTTCATAAGAAAAAAAAAACAGTTAAAAAAACATTTGACGAAGACGTCCGGATTGTTTTGGTGACGCGATAACTCCCGAAAAAGTTGACGTATCGAGACCGGGTTTTTTTTAATCGTGTCCAGAATTTCGACATCTGTCGGGGATCTATGAGATTCTTCAGTTATTCCCCTAGGTCGACTCAGACGACATCCACGTGATGAGACATGCTGGCAGTTTCATTAGGCCTCCACCATTTGCCTTAGAGTAATATAAATTCGGGCTGGGCTTTTTAACGTAGTGAACATGTACATAAATTTTATATAAGCAATATAAAATAGTACATTCGTGGTACTGTCCCTATCTAGTCGCTTCCATACACTAAAAACGCTTTATTCGTTTGCCATGATGGGCAAGAGGAAATTTAAATTCAGTTTGAAATGGTAAAGCAAGAGTGGAATTCAATAGACTAAATAGAACGTTTGCAAAATACACATCCATAAATTATAGTTAGACATCTGACTGGTTCCTATTCATAAGAAATATTCTATGAAACATAAAAACCACAGTAAAGCAGTGCATTATCTAAATATAATACAGCTAGACGAGTAAAGCCAAACGTTCTAGCCAGTTAATATTAATAGCTGCTATAAATCGCAGGCGATATAGCATACGAGCTCTAATTAGTTTTATGGCGCGGTGACATCACGTCCGACGCGTCCCCAACACGGTCCACTGCAATAAAATATTAATTCGATTCGCGTGTTATTTCCGAATAGGTTTTAAAACGTTTTTAATTATCTAAGTCGTAAAATTTAGCTCCTTTAGGTGGAATCTGGTCATCTTGAATTTCAATGCCTCGTTGTTTACTTGTGAGGCGTCGATTTTTACGAGTATGTCTATAAAGATCAAACGTCGTTATTTCGCAAACCCAATAGAAATTAGGTTTTATGCTTCTCTCATTCGTAAGCTGTAACTCTGGATTGTTTCTTGAGTTGGGCCGTTTATTGTAAGTCGCGTGCTCGGGCCGTGGCCTGGTGGTAGGATTCCTTTACTGGTGGTAGGATTCCTATGCAGGAATCACTGCATTACTGTGTTTCGGTTTGAGGGGCACTGTGAGCTAGCGTAATCACTGGGCATTTGAGACTTAAGAACTGATGTCTCAGGGTGACGGGCGCAGTGTGGTGTCACACAGAAATATTCTGGGTAACACATCATTTGTTGTGGGCGGACGTTGTAAAAAAATGTGTGTCAGGATCATAGCAAGTGGAAATACGTAGTCTCTGCCTACTCCAATAGTATGTATGAATGAAAATGATCTTTAACTACGTTTTTTCATTAGTTAATGTGTCCAAAGGAGCAAAAACGTTCAACTGATGGTAAGTGCAACGTCTGCCCATAAGAACACCACACTGCTGTGCCACATTTCTGTGTGACACTAGACTGCGCCTGTCACCCTGAGACACCAGTTTTTAAGTCTCATATGCCCAGTGATTACACTAGCTCTGCGTGCTCATAAACACAACACACAACTACGTCACGGCAGAATAACTGGCCCTGGGGGTGGTACCTAGCTAGACGGATTCCTGCATAGGAACCAGTAACTAGGTCGTGAAAATTTGTGCACCATGATTGAGTTTCGCAATGTAAGAATTCAACTTTATTAATCTGGATAGCACAATATCTTCTGTCTTCTTCTTCTATCCTATATAAATAAAAATGCCGCATGTATATAAGATCATCACTTGAAAACGGCTTGGCTGTCTTTTTCATTGTGGTCCTGATTATCAGGACAATGTTAGAATAATAGAAAATTTTTGGAAAAACCACCGGAAAAGTCGGAAAATTGGGTGGTACTTTTGTATTAAAAAGTGAGTAAAAAAAATGACGTTCAGTTTAATAATTTTGTCGCCCAGAATATTTCTGTGTGGCACCACATTGCGCCCGTCGCCCTGAGACGTCAGTTCTTAAGTTTCATGTGCCCAGTGATTACACTAGCTCGCAGTGTCCTTCAGACCGAAACACAGCAATGTTTGCACACTACTGCTCGGCAGAATAAACTAGCAGAAAAAGAATAACTGCAGCGGTATCTACCTAGATGGATTCCTGCACAGGAATCCTACAACCAGTAAATCTCAGTCGACTTTGATTACGCCCGCGGAAAGAAAGAGGGTGGCAGATTGGTGATTGATGACGGTGAAAAGCGTCATCTTTTAGGATAAAGTAACGAAACGAGCAAAACCGTTCACCTAATGGCAAATACAACGTCTGCAAGGTGAGAGACGTCTGCAGGTAGGTACAACCGCAGTGACAGGTATTCTTCCGACAAGTAGTATGCAAACATTACTCTTTTTCGATCTGAAGGCCATTAACGCATATGAAACTTTCGAACCGGTTTGACGAACGATACATACACAACTCACAAATAGTCATGAGACATATTGTTCCAGAGAACATAGAAAAATGCAACAGTAAAACGAAATGTTAAAAAATCGATAAAAACATAGTATAAACATATAATAGCCTGGCAAAGCAAACACTACAAAATAGTAAGTTAAATAAATTATGTGTAAAATATGCAAGATTTAAACCAGAACGTTATCTATTCAGATAACATTTATTATCTACGGTTGCCACGTCCGATATAACTTAATCATAAAACCGGAACATTGAATATGATATTTGGAGGTTTTGGCGGGAACTTGATCGGCCATGTAGTGGTATTACGTTTTATTCATAATCTAATATCTCTATGTAATCTAATATCTAATAAATAGAAGGAAAGAAAAATTTTTTATTAGACATCGCAAAAAATTAAACACAATAATTGAAACACAAAAGCACAAATAAAATAAAAATAATAACATGATAATGATATTCTCCTGGCCGATTTCGACCACGGCGACAACTTTCGAATATGGTCGATAGCTATCAATTGCGCAGGAGATATTATAGTGCCACAAGTGTACGCGCAAACACATAGGCACTCACTCGTCCCAACCTACCCGCGCCCAATGTAACGCTAATGCGATAAGATCGGAGGTAGGCAAGGATGTAATGTCAGAAACACGGGGACAATCACAACACAACCAGACCCGAAAATCAACAATTTGTGTTTGAGCACAAATGTTGGCTCCGGCTGGGATTCGAACCCAGGACCTGCGGCTTAGAAGTCAGGTACTCTGACCACTAGGCCACTAAGCCAAATAAAGACTCTATTTCAGCAAATTGCTGCAGCACTAAATTACTGCAACGCTCTTTTCAAATAGAGCATGTGTATTGACTTCACGGGCGGAAATACCCACATATGTAGGGTATAAAAAACAAAAATACCGTGTGGTGGCGGCTCGATATGCCCAGTAATTACACGTCAATTAGTTTACATTACGTACGCATTACGTACAATTAGCTCTCAGTGCCTTTCAGACCGAAACACAGTAATGTTTGCAACTACAGCTTCACGGGAGAATAACTGGCCCTAGGATGGAACCTATGTAGACGGATTGTTGCATAGGAATCCTACCACCAAAAAGTCTCTTATATATAATTCTAATTATATATATTATTCTAATTAAATAAGTACTACTTCTTGAGTAGAGAACTTAGAGAGAAGTATACGCAACGAATAATAACCTTTAGAATATTGAAATCCGTTCGCAGGTGGCTAGCGTCACAACAAGCGCAACAAGCCAGCCTATTCGTTACATTAGTAAAACTATTAAGGCGGTGCCCTCGGCTGGTGCGGAGCGGCACATTTGTTGCGAGAACACCCTGTGCGACTAATGCATGGGACTAGTGATGTGGTAAATGTCGATATTACATTAATTTTTTAAGTTTAATTTCACTATTCATCGCTGCATACAAAATACTAGTGATTAATATAGGGTCTATTGCCAAACAAAATCTTCACTCATCTTCATCGGCCTACTTCTCGCAAACGAGGGCAATATGACCAAGCTCTAAATCACTCGGCCATTTTCTGTTACAGCTTATCGAACGGCTGCGATGAACTCCGACCAACGTGATATTTTACAGTTTTTTTACGGAAGCCTTTCATCGATGTCCTAATTTAGATGTGTCTTCTAATTAGGATGGCTATCCACATACGTTGTAAATGTCCGTGGTTCTGTTATAATATTTTGTTAACCTGACTGTTACTATGAAATACGAAGACATGAAATATAGATTCTTATACGCATATGGTATGAGCCGTGTGGTGGCAGCTCGTTAAAAGAATACTACGATTCCATCTCATCCAATGGATCTCGTAAAAGGCGAGTAAGGAATTAAACTGCACTGTGCACCCAACAACGCATGATAGCGATGGGCTCACCACCTATCACACCAAGTGCATTATATTGTTTAGGTGAAACGTGGATTGTGGCAGTAATCTGTTTTTGCAGTGAGTGTCCAGTCTCTGACTGCCCCTTATGGGATACAGTCGTGATTTTATGTATGAATGTATGTGTATATGGTATGATGATATCAACATCTGCCAAACGGTCCACTGCTGCACATAGGCCTCCACCGACCGAATATTTCTCGGTCTTTATGTTCTAGGTTTCGCATATTTCGAAAAGGTTTTTCCAATAACTGCCGCCAGCTGCCAATATGCCATCGGACTGCATATAAAAATGAAAGTAGATTAATTTTTAAAATAAAGGAAAATTTAAACATAATTAATTCCGGGTTCGCCAACCTCACCTTAAACCATACTCGTATTATTGTCGCGCGAGAGAGTTTCCTCGCGAAGTTTTCCTTCACCTGACCATCTTAGCAAATCTGTACTTAAAATTTACATTTAAGCACTTATTTTATCTTAAAATTATACGAAACAAACAATAAAAATATCGATAATTTATGATACGAACATTGACAAAAAAAGTATTCGTAAATCTTCACATGACCCCATCCCTACGATTTCGCGAAGACACTGAGCAATAACATCCTCCATCGGACGCGTATATTTAACACTACTTTATTACATTCGTAACACTAATAACAGAAAACACACGTATTACCTTAGAGATAAAGTCCAAAACGATCGCAAAATCATATTTGCCAATTTTAAAACGTATTTTGCTGTAAGACATGCTAATGAAAATCGTAAACTTCAAACCATAGAGCTTAAAACAACTGCGGCGAAATGTTTGTTAAAAGCAGAGATGTACAGCCCGCTGTGAGATTCGCGCCATTTGATTTAAACGAACAAACGTGTCTCGCTATTAATTCACTCGCAATTTGTCATTCGATGTGAGAAAGTGGTATATTGTTCCTGTTCAGCAGAAAATATTAATGGTAATGTGTGTTGCTATATATCTCGCGCCACACAATATCATTTGTAGATGCCGTACGAGTGTGAGTACATGATGCCTTATTTAAAAAAAAATGATTCTCTATGACTATGCAAATATGTCTATACACAAGAAACTATTCGCGAACACCGCTTCGAAATTGTTAAAAAAAATAAACAATAATCATAATTTATTAACAAGCTTTTATTTCTGGAGCCTATGTCCAGAGTCGTGTGGTGGTGGCTTAAGAGAATCTACCACCCTATCTCATCCCGTGGGTGTCGCAAAAGTCGACAGAGGGAAAATTAAAACCAGGAGATGGGCAGCAGCATCTTCCTGGAACTTCTGAATAAATAAACTGCGGTTGCCAACCCGGCTGCCAAGCGTGCCAACTATGACAATATCCCCCCCAAAATGCGAGCTACAGACTTTTCTATAGGGGAGGCCAGCAGTGGACTAATGATAAGCTGAAATAACGCCCAGTAGCGAGCGATGTCCAGTAGTCGACTTCTAATGCCAGTGCTGTCAAGACTAATCTAACAAGCCTAAACACGATATGGCTGCTGTAAGCTTTTAAGGAGTTGTGTCGTCTGCAGGTGGTCCTAGCAGCAGCATCAGTTCCAGCTTGCAGCTGGACCATATTGCATTGTCGACAGGTTTATACATGAATACCAAATTTCAGCATATTCGGCCTACAAGAACTGGGTCAAATTTCAGTTGCAAATTTCGATCTAAACAAACATACTAATATTGCAAGTTAAATAAAAGCTTTTAATAAGAATGTATTAATTTTACGTTCTTTTACAAGTCACGTTATTTTACACAAATTAAAAGTAATACTGACCAATTGTCTCTAAAAAGAGTCGGCAAGACAAAGACAAGACAAAACAATATCTATTGTCACGCGTCGCGTTTCTGCCGGGACAGTCCCGATTTTTGAAAAGACGCTACGATCGCTCAATTCACTCAGGCTCACAGCACAGTGCCCACTGCTCACACGGCCCCCATCATCCGCAGCACGCACTGCGTTCGCCTACGCCTTCCTCGCGCAGTACACAGTTGTGTGGCGAGTTTGGCCGGGAGACATCATAGGACAACATCAAGCTAGACATGTTTTGCTCGGAGTTCATAAATATATATAAAGATTTTTTTTTTCAAAAGGTGGCTGGCTACCCTGATTGTCAGCGATGCGGCTAACAACGTTTCTCCCAAGAACGAGGGATTGGCCGTAAGCACCCCGCACCTTCTACCTCATCGGTCTGTGTATTTCCAGTCTGGCTTTTGCGAGATGGTGAATGGTATTTCCCTCAATATAAATTATAATAAAGTGACGAGACGGGCGAAACGTTCACCTGGTGGTAAGTGCAACTGCCCAGAACAAATGCTGTGTCACCCAGAACTTTTCTGTGTGGCACCACACTACGCCAGTCCCCCTGAGACATAAGATCTCAAGTGTCATATGCCCAGTAATTACACTAAGTCTTAATGCCCTCCAGATCAAAAGACACTTTCTGCCACAAAGTAATAATTTTTTTGTTGTATGGCAGAGTCATTGACAACACCCACGGAATGTGATGTGTTGCTGATTTCTCTTCCGCCATCCACCATAGGATGCCATAAAGCGAGGTCCTGAGCCATCTGCATCCATTGACTTCCTGCAAAACCGTGCAGTTCGTCGCTCCATCTAGTGGGGGTCGCCCTACACTGCGTTTGCCGGTACAAGGTTTCCACTTGAGAACCTTTCTTCCCCAAAGTTTATCGGTTCTACGAGCTATACGGCCGGCCACTCACAATCCACCTCAGCTTACTAATCCTTGGAGCTATGTCGGTTATTCTAGATCTCCTGCAGATATCATCGTTTCTGATTTTATATCGCAGGAGAAACACCGAGCAATGTTTTAGTCTGTTATCAGATAAAAAACAACCATTCTAATTTATCATCATCATCATTTCAGCCTGTCACTAGTCCACTGCTAAACATAAGCCTCCCCCAAAGATTTCCACAAAAGTTTGACGTTCTCGTTTTGAAGGGATTTTGCCATGTGTTGGCAACCGCAGTTTATTTATTCAGATGCTCCAGGAAGATGCTAAATATCAGCATCTTCCTGGAACATCTGAATACTTATCCTTACGTAAATATGGGTATTGTACGGACAGCGTGTACGTGCAAAATAACACCATAACATGCAATGCTGTCACTATACTGCTCGTGGGAACACAATAGGGAATAAGAATTTCTTGACCCGTACCAAAATGGCGGCGACGTGGTCCACCACAAGTCACGTCGCGTTCCCCGCTAGGGTTGAAAGTGGACAACAGGTGTGGTCACCGCCTACCCGTTACGGGGAAAAGGCGTGAATGTATTTATGTAAATATTGAAGCTACTTATTCCAGTTGCTAACCGTCGCAAGTTCCACCTCAAGCCCGACCATTTCAATTAACAACAGTGATCATGCAATCCATTGCGATCGTTATCGAGCCGTGCATAATTATTTTCAGAGCCTACGCACAAATCAACTTGAACCACATTGCTCCTCCTCTAATGTCTTATATCTGTTCGTCTTACTAATAACGTTTCGTGTCAGCCTATCGCTAGTCCACTGCTGAACATAGGCCTCCCCCATAGATTGCCACAAAATTTTGTCGCTCACATTTTGGGGGGAATTTACCATAGTTGCCACAATTGGCAGGCGGGTCGGCAACCGCAGTTTATTTATTCAGATGTTCCTTAAAGATGCTGCTGTCCATCTTCTGGTTTTAATTCTCCCTCTGTCGACTTTTACGACACACACGGGATGAGATGGGGTGGTAGATTCTCTTAAGCCGCCACACGATAAATGACAGTTACAAGCTATGACATTGAGCAGCCGAGTAAACGCCAGACAAACAACAGAACTCTGTTGTTAGAGTTAATAATACGCTATTAATTTTCTCGACGACGTCAATTCAGCAAGTGTTCCCATACTATTTATAAAAGGTATAATCTTCCGTCTCAATAACCGCGTGGCTTAGTTATCAGAGTTCCTGGCTACTGCGACGAATGTGCTGAGTTCGAACCTTCGCCCCGGCTGGGATTTGATCCCTGAAGACGTAGTACCCCACGTGGTTCTCCTACTTGTATTCATGTGCCTGCAATCTTAAGTGATAACGGGCTTGATGATGTGTGCGTAAATTAATAAAAATAACACACAATGAAAGAGGAGGACCAAGAAATCATTCACCGGGCAACTCTTTACACATCGACATAGTGTGACAAGTCATCGCGCCTGGGAACTGCAGCTATTACTCCGAGCGATCTCGAGCGCTCTTAGATCTTGAAACAGTGCGCGATGCGTCGAATCTGTCGAATCAGCCACTCGTGCCTCGCGCTGACTTTTCCACGGCGGTTCGAGAGCGCCGCTCGTGAATTTTTAATGACCACTTCAGCACACAATGGACGGCGTTGCTTTCGATCTCACGTGCGCTGTGTAACCAACGCTGGACAACCGGAACTTTCACAACTGGAGGGGTAGATCTGCAAAAAAACGACTAATGAATCGTTTCCGTATTAATCTCTCTTATTAGTCTAATTATCGAAGGTTGTTCTAAGAGCACAGAGGTTTTTTTTTCTTTAGGCAGCAGCATATAGCCAAGCGTGGCAACTGTAGCGAAATCCTCCCAAAATGAGAACTACGAACTTTTCTGACAATCTAAGGCCTATGTTCAGCAGTGGACTAGTGAGAGACTGAAATTGTGATGATTATTATGATGATAACTGTCATTTGCCGCCTCTAAAAAAGGATAGAAAAAAAGAGTTGAGCATGAAATGGTCGTCTTAAGCGACCTGGCGGCCTATAAATATGTCAATTTCATACGCATTTAAAAAAAAAATAGCGCAAGAATTTAAAAACAAAAGAAATGGGACACATACTATAAGGACACACGATCTCTCCCCGTAGAAGTCGTGAAAGTCAACTAAGTAAAACTATTATCAAAACTGGTGATGGGCAGAAGCGTCTAATGTGCGAGATGTCTGGTTTTCTTACAGCGCCACTATATTTTGAAGTGAAACTTCTTTGAGCGCGATCACATTAAAGTTTCAAGGTCAAATTTAGTGCGGCATTTTCGTGCAACATTTTAGTGCAACGTTTCTGTTATTCTTAACTATCTGAAGCGCGCGACAAGTCCGCGTGGAGTATTTTTCTTTTATTTTCCGTGATAAAAAGTATCCTATATCTGTCTCCATGATGCAAGCTATCACTGTGCCGGATTTCATCAAGATCGGTTGTACGGCTGAACCATGAAAAGGTAACTAACAGAGGGGCAGAGAGAGTTACTATCGCTTTTATATACGTAATATTAGTATGGATTAATAAGAATATTTATCGATTAATAAATATTTGTTTATATGTATACTTAACAGTTTAAATAAAACTACTTTTTACGGATTTTATCGCGTTTAATTTAATTTATATGAATGTGTAGTATTCGCGTAAATAAAAGAAAACATTACTTAACAGTTATTTGAAAATGAATAGTAAAATTAAACGCGATAAAATCGGTAAAATTTGGTTTTATTAAAATGTGTAATGTTCGCATAAATATGAGAGTGAGAGTGAGTAATCTATCTATATAATAATACGTGAAAAGAAATCTTTGCACCCCTTTTTAAGCATATTCCGCCCACGAAGGAGTATGAGATTTGACATTAATATGTGTTACAAAAACATTAAATTGAATAAAATAATACATTCATTATTTACGTTCACATTGACAATGTCAATCACATAATCTGTCTGCCGCTGTCGTTCTGTCACGTGTACTGAGCTACATGCGCCCTTTTTGAATTAAAACTTTTTGGACGCAATAAGGGTATAATTTAAAAGAAAAAAACGAATATTTATTTGAAACAATCACATTTGACGGTCGAATTTGAGCGTAACGTTTCTGTTATTCTTAATTAATATTCATCGATTAATGAATAATTGTTTATATACTGAGCAGTTATTTCACAGTGAGTAATATTATTGTTAATTACATACATACATACATAAGATCACGACTGTATCCCATAAGGGGTAGTCAGAGACTGGGCACTCACTGCAAAAACTGATGACTGCCACCATCCACGTTTCACCACAACAATGTAATGCTCTTGGTGTGATAGTTGGTGAGCCCATCGCCATCATGCGTTGTTGGGTGCAGAGTGCAGTTTAAGTTCCTTAATCGCCTTTTACGAGATCCATTGGATGAGATGGAGTGGTAGTATTCTTTTAACGAGCCGCCACCACACGGCTTTTGTTGTTATTGCTTATATTGTTATTGTTAATTAATGTTTATTTATTTTCATTTCTTACTAGTTTCACCAAGTGTAACGAGTTGGGTGCGTTCTTTTTTTGTGTGTGGAAATAAATGTTATACTTTAAACTACCATATATAGTAAAACATGCCAGTAAACAATGTTTTCTTAACTCCCTCCTCTCACATCGTCCTGCTACGAGTATTATAACGACTAGAAGTATTACAAATTGTTACAAATTGTCGATTTAATATTTTTCATCAGCATCGCTAGGTCGAAAATGGTTGGAATTAATGAGTGACAGAAACGAGACGTGACGGGTGACCACTTGATGCCATTGTGGTACGGGTTGAAATTCATGCTCCCCATTGCGTTCTCTCGAATAGCTAGGGAAGATGTTGTCCACCCAATCCCCCGCATTGAGCCCCGCATGCTTTGGGTTTGGCTAGCCATTAACTATTTTACTTCCATATTTTTATTTCTACTGCATCCATGGAGTCACGTTGTTTTATAGAAATTAAATAAAATGAAATATATCTTACACAGTTACTAATAAGCGAAATAAATATGAATGTCGTTGGTCAAACTTCATCCACTATTTTTGCGGTGTTTTAAGTCATTTATGATACCTAGCTAAGCTTTTTCTTCGTACAGTAGTTTGTTTTAGAATTATCTATACTAATATTATAAATTCTAAAGTAACTCTCTCTGTCCCTCTATCTGTTTGTTACCTTTTCAAGGTCCACCGCTAAACCGACCATGTACGAAATTTCGCACAGAGATAGTTTGCACCCTGGAAACGGACATAGGATACTTTTTATCCCGAAATCAAATAGTTTCCACGGGATATTTAAGAAACCTATCCACGCAGATGAAGTCGCGGGCATCAGCTAGTAAGTCATAATTCAAAAAAAAATTATGTCATTAGCTTAGGTAATGCTTAAGTTCTACCGTTCGGACAAACTGACAGGCGGGGAAGTCATATGTATTTATTTACAACCCAACATCTGAACAGATTTTAACCCATACTAAGTTTTCTTTTATTTATGCGAATACTACACATTTAAATAAAACTATTTTTTACGTATTTTATCGCGTTTAATTTGGAACTGTTTCTAACCCGACGTTTCGAGTGCTTTACAGCACCCATGGTCACGAGACGACTGAGGTGACATATGTAGTACCCGGTGGTAATACATATGTCACCTCAGTCAGTCCGTCTAAGCCGGTGCTTGGGATCCAATAATTAATAAAATTAAATCGAAAACCAATCATACCACTGCAAGGCTCCAAGACAGTAAGCACTTTCTGCGTAGATCGGACTAAAAATAATAATTAAAAGCTGAAGGTACCCTGGATTAACTATGACATCAGGACATATTATGTCACTCCCGTGACCATGGGTGCTGTAAAGCACTCGAAACGTCGGGTTAGAAATAGATCCAAATGAAACGCGATGAAATCCGTAAAAATTAGTTTTATTTAAATCTATACTAAGTTAGAAATTAGGTTCAAGACGGTGAGTGTAACTCGGCGGCCGTCTGTCGTAGAGTCTATGACGCTTGATAGTGCCTCGTTTTGGGGCGAAACACGTGTCGTGTTCTCGACTTCAGTGGTGTATATTATCTAGTGGTGGTATTGTAGTGGGTACCTGGTGGCGGTTCCTGGTGGCGGTTCCTGGTGGCGGTGTTAGTTTGCTTGTGCACGCTACTGAGGAAGGGCGGGTGGTGTTCTTCAAAAAACTAGGTAATATACACCATTTTTATATTTTGCATGCGGATCTTAGCAAAGTAACTTACCTTCCTTCATTGTAATTTAATCGTATTCCGATGACCACTTTCTGTAAGGTACAGCTGTAGGTGCTATTGACTTCATTCGAAACTCGTCTCTCGTCATGTATGTGGATCGGCATCTGTGACGACTTCGGTCACAATGTACAAGGTGACGAGTGTAAGGCCGCGCCCAAACGCTCGCGAAAACCTTACGGTACCGCTGATTTATTTGCCTCGATTCAATCCCGCGAGGTCACGCCAGTGGCTACGCGAGCGACAGCCTGAGAACGTAACCGTGTACGCGTATAATACGCGAAGCTTTTTATATTTTTATCTCTACCACACCATCTCATCCCGTGGGTGTCGTAAAAGTCGACAGAGGGAAAATTAAAACCAAAAGATGGGCAGCAGCATCTTTCTGGAACATCTGAATAATACTGCGGTTGCCAACCCGTGCCAACTATGGTAAAATGCCCCCCAAAATGAGATGAGAGAGCCTATATACAGCAGTGGACTAGTGATAGGCTGAAATGATGATGATGATGATGATGATGTCTTACTACTATAATAAAGCTGAGGTTTGATTTTATAAAATTTGAAAAAAAAATCCTTTGCCTTTATTGAGAAAAGTTCTATGCCTATAAAATTCTTCAGTATAGTTTCACACTGGAAATGTTCTTGGTGACACAGCATTTGTTCTTGGTGACATGTTGCACTAGTATACCTCAATGCCTGAAAACAAAAGTATACAACCAGTGCGTGTTGCCAGTGATGACTTACGGAACCGAAACGTGGTCCTTCACAGCAGGCCGCATGAGGAAGCTCAGAGTCGCGCAGCGAGCTATGGAAAGGGCTATGCTCGGAGTTTCTCTGCGAGATAAAATCCGCAACGATGTTATCCGCAGCAGAACTAGAATAACCGACACAGCCCAAAGGATAAGCAAGCTGAAGTGGCAATGGGCCGGCCATATAGCTCGTAGAACCGACAACCGTTGGGGAAGAAAGGTTCTCGAGTGGCAACCTCGTACCGGCAAACGCAGCGTAAGGCGACCCCCCACTAGATGGAGCGACGACCTGCACGGTTTTGCGGGAAGTCGATGGATGCAGGTGGCTCAGGACCGTATTTTGTGGCAATCTATGGGGGAGGCCTATGTTCAACAGTGGACTGTAATAGGGCTGAAATGATGATGATGATGATGATGACATGTTGCACTTATCATCAGGTGAACGTTTTGCTCGTTACATAACTTTATGCTTTAAAAAAAATTATGGAAGAAAGCGTTTCGGTCTGAAGGGCACTGGGAGCTAGTGTTACTGGGCATATGATATTTGAGAGCTGATATCAGAGTGACGAGCGCAGTGTGATGCCACACTGATGATAGGCTCAGTTGATTTGCTTGCCTCGTCACGTCTCAAAAAAAAATTAATGAATAAAATTGAGAAGGCGGATGACATTGAGGCTTCGTTTAACAAGTTGATCCTGACACGCGACACCGCTAAAATTATCTAGGTAAATTGATATTTTATTTTAATGCTAACCTAAAAAGAGGTCCGGCCAGTGTCGGCTGCCGTGGTGGCCGTAATCTGTAGATCAATCTTAATTCAAAATTGTTGTTTAGGGAAAATGTCGTCCAACCAATCAGAGCCCCGCATGCTAGTACATATTATAAATGTATTCAAGGAGATATTATCACGAACATTTGGTGTGCTGCTTGTTGCTCTAAATTTTGTTTTTTTTTTTCTAGGTTATTAGGTGCCTGTCCATACAGAGTTGTCAGAAAAATGTCATGCACGGTATTAATATTATTTATAGGTTTATTAATTCCATTCATAGATACAACCACGGCTTTTTTTACCATAAGGGTGTTTTTTTTTGTTATAAAACGATGCCCCTCAGTAGGATTTCTCCTGCGTCGTGGGTACGTTTTACAGACATAAATTCCATATGCACAGAAGCCAAGAGCTTAACCACTGCGACAACCGAGCCAACGGTTGCATGTATTAATGGAATTAATAAATGAGAGTCCACTCGTAGCCCACTTTTCGCTTCTTGAAGAAATGAGACGTGACCGGTGGCGAACCACGTCGCCACCATTTTGGTACGAGTTAAGAAATTCTTTCCCACGAGCGGTAGTAACAGCATTGCATATAGCTTAGCCGCCTCTTACGACACCTCGGTAGGAAAGAGGTAGGTGCTATTCTACTCTGCTGGACACCTAACAAAGATATTTTTTAATCACGTCGTCCAAAATGCAGAAGCGCGGCGGACTGCGCTCTAAGCCGGATCATAAAGCAGTAGGTCGGAGTCCTAGTGGCACGTCATTTAGTTCCAAACTAGGATTCCCTATGTCTCAGGCATTGAATCGTATTATATAGTTGTCCTTTATCCTTCGATTCGTATCTTGTCTGTAGCGGGCTTTGAAATCACGCCGTTCAGCTTAAATGGCTACTATCAAGTAGGGTAACTAGCCCTAATTAATATTCTGTTCTGGTTAGAAAAATTCCTTTACCTTAGACCGTAAATTTTCCATAGACCTATTTCGACCACGACGGAGAATGCCAACAACGCAGAATAAATGTAAGAATCAACATCTTCTTCTTCTTCTTCTAAAGTTCTTCTTTTAAAATCACTGCTGGATTTGGTCATCTCTATGTACAGAGGATATAACGTAGACAGCCCATCACCGATTTCTATTTACTCTTGAACTTTTATTTAGTTCATGACTATTCTGAAATGGTCGTTCCGACACTTATCGGTAACGGTAATTTTGAGAGATTTTCCAAGCTTGGTCGACTCTGAGGATGGTGACGACATTAGTGGTAGGATTCTTATGCAGGAATCAGTCTAGGTAGGAACCACCCCAGGCCGGTTTTTTTGCCGTGAAGCAGTAGTGTGCAAATGTTGTGTTTCGGTATGAAGATCACTCAGAGCTGGTGTAATCACTGAGCAAATGATACTTAAAACTGATGTCTAGGGGTCTCACATTATTACGGCCTTGCGGTGGTACCTACCTTAACGGATTCCTTCATAGGAATCCTACCACCAGTAATAATAATAATGATCGTTGTCTGCTAGGAAGAGAATATTTTTAAATATTCTTAATATAGTATATGTTATTAAACTTGATCTTTTTTTTTTAATAAAACTACTTTCACGGATTATATCGCGTTTAATTTTTAAAACTATTTATAAAGCGACGTTTCGAGTACTTTACAGCACCTATGGTCACGGGGGGCCTGAGGTGACAGATGTCCCGATGTCATAGTTAATCCGGGGTACCTTCAGCTTTTAATTATTATTTTTGGTCCGATCTACGCAAAATGAGCTTACAGTATATTGAAGTCTTGCAGTGGTATGCTTGGTTTTCAATTTAATTTTGTTAATAAATGTAATATATGATATTATTTCACAAATAATAAACAAAACCACACAGTTACGTGCTATTCACAAGGGGACGTGGCGTGGGCGGGCGCTCATGAGTTCAGTAATCAAATACAAATAGATGTGGTATTTTGATTATCTTGTATTGTAACAAATGATCTTAGATAGTGCTTTGTTTTTTTAAGTGCGTGCATAATTATTACCTTGAATATATCAGAGTAGGTTTTACGTAATATGTTTGTATTTAAGCGACATTCCGTGACTCGAATTAGTCTCTAATGGTGTAGGTGTGATGGTAAGACTGCTAATTTAAATATAGTGTACGTATGTAACAAATCGATATGAATTATATAACTCCCCTTTATGTATACATATGTAAACAAGTAAATAAGTAAAAGCTATGTTAATACAAGCATGTTAAGATTCTCTTTGAAAGTTTTTAACTGTTATTTCTTGAACTTTTACCGTACTAAAATGCATTTTCAAAAAGTAGCTAAATATGAATGCGTCATACTTGTGAACAAGTGCTATTGGCGGAGACTGGTCTGCTCGAGTTTACAATATATTTATATAATTTTTAATTAATCTTGTCTAAAATTTGAACACGGAGCTTGCTTTGATTTTCCTTGAGACTATTCTTTGTAAATTTATTTATGATATATATTTTGAGTAAGATAAAAAAGGATTTACTAAAAAAGAGGTTCCTCTGACGGAGAAGAAACAGGCGAAAGAAACTCCGTAGGTATGAGTTTCTTTCGCCTGTTTCTTCTCCGTCAGAGGAACCTCATTACGAAACGGCGGTAGTTTGTAAAGGAATGATGTTTGTCAAACGAGAGCCGTGGTAGCTCAGGGACTGGGCGGTGGCATTAAAATATCATAGTACGCGCGTGGCCTTAGTTCGATTCCCGGTGCCGGCACCACTAAAATTGTTAATCGCAATTTTTAGTGCTGATTTTCCACGTGCTCGGCGGTGAAGGAAAACATCGTCAGAAAACCTACATGTCTATGAAATTTAAATATTTCGACATGTGAAGTCCACCGGGATGGTGGCATTGGAGCAGCGTGGCGGAGACTTCCCGGCTCCAAAACTCTCTCAGAAATGTCCCCTCATTGGCCTTTGCTCAGCAGTGGGACTTTTATAGGCCGTTACTTTACTCTTTTTTTTCTTTCTTACGTCGAAAAATAAAGGATTTTAATTTCATTTCATGATGTTTGAATGAGAAAATAATGATATATAATAAATCAAATGCTATAAATAAATCCAGTTACTATGAGATTCATATTGTAAAAGTAGAGGGTAGGTTTGTGGAAACTTTTGTGGTAATTTATGAGGGAGGCCTAAGTTCAGCAGTGGACTAGTGAAAACCTGAAATTATGATGGTGATGATGTTGTCTGAAAAAATATAAATTACACCCAGTATGTATTTCAAGTGCCCCTGCGCATGCGAAACATTTTGTTTTGTCGTTCATTGTGCGCACAGACAGGAAAGAGAGTTATTTGGTAGTGTCAGTCTTTCCAGAAAAAGATTATGTTGATATTTTCAAGTCACGAGTGAGTAGTCATCTTCTACGCTAACGTGCTCACGTCTTTTTTTTATTTGATAAAAGTGACGGAACGAGTAAAAAGTTCACCTGATGGTTAGTGCAACTTCTGCCCCTAACAAATGCTGTGTCACCCAGAACAGTGTGGCACTACAATGCGCCCGTCACCCTGAAACATCACCTCTTAAGTCTCATATGCCCAGTGGTTACGCTAGCTCTCTGTGCCCTTCAAACCGAAACACAGTAATGTTTGCACACCACTGCTTCACGGCAGAATAACTGGCCCTGGGGTGGTAACTACCTAGACGGATTCCTGCATAGGATCTCATAACTAATATTAGATGGGATTGTTGCCAAACTTTGGCAGTATATACAAAAATAATATATGATTAAGACCAGTTCCATATATTTTATGATACTACGTTCGTTTTATTGAAAAATTAAAGCTAGTACTACAAGATCTCATTTTTGAGGTAATACATAAGCGCCTGAGGGTCCAATGTGCCTTTATTGCGTTTAATACAAAATTCACTAATATCTTTTTAAATTTCACTTGTACTGTTCCACAAAATAATTTACCTCACAAAGATGCACCAACCGGTTTCGCCATTTAAAGCATTATTACATTCATGATACATACTAATAATGTAACATGCAATGTAATTAAATGAAAAATTTCATGATAAAGACAAAACAAAAAATAATGTAAGACTTACATTAAGTCGACACTAAGTCGCGTGTAACCTTGTAACATTGCCATATCTGATTTTTGTTATGCCTCCCCGCACCAATGTCACGTAAAACTGTCAAACAAAGATGGACGTCTCCGTTTCGTACGGGCCTTTCATTTCACGACTACATTTTATTGAAGCTCAATTTATTTCGTATTAGCGACTCGGTCTCAGTGTTTGCGTTTCCCACAGTTGCACTCCAGTGACTAGATAACTTTATTAGAGGTCCCTATTAAAGAGAAATTATTGTGACTAACACACCTGGTGCGGTGGAATTCTATCTCAGAGCTTATACAATTCATAAATTCACACCTGTTTTCCATTAAGTCGAAGATAGTGGACATTTTAGCATAATTTAAAGGCTTGCTACGCGTATAATGGGACTCCCATACTTCTCCTTGGTCAGATGACTGGGATGAGCTCGCAAGTGGATCATGATAAAGCTTAAATGTATTTAAACGCCATCTAACTTATCTACTATTGAACAATAAGTAATGGCGTCACGAATTATGATTATTTTTTCGCGGAAACAATATTGTTGCGCCAAAGATGTTGATAGATGATTAATATATGTGCAGTATAAAGATAAAGTAAATTTATCAACTGTGAGTTATAAATTGTATTATATAGTATTTACATTAAATGTCACTTACATAAATATGTATTTGCGGTTATAGATTTATTTTATTAATTGTCTCCGGGCGACTGCCATAAATTCCGTAGTTCGGGGATCGATGCTGGCACCTCTGAAATTGTTTTTATTTATTTATTTAACCTTTTTAGTTTACCCTAAAAGGATACAGTGGGCGGACTCAATGCCAGTTAGCATTCTCTGCCAGTTAACCCAGGGTGTATTGAAACATTGTGACAAGTGTAAAATCCAAAGAAAGTAATTAGTTGAACCTTAAAAGCTATTAATAAATATAAAATACAATTCATAAAATACTCATACAATGATACACAAACATGGACATATAAACTAACATACATACACACATACATATACAGAAATACACGTAATGGTTCGAGATAAGTGCCTGCAAATTTGAGTGTGGATTTACCACGTGCTCAACGGCGAAGGGAAACATCGTGAGGAAACGTGTCTGAGTCTCTGCCACCCCGCATGGAAGCAGCGTGGAAAACTCTTCCCGCGTGCGCGACCACGGAACCAGATCATTTTGAGGAGATCACTATTGGGGTATTTTAAGGATAAGTTTTTAGTGTGAGCTGAGGACAATCTATAGTTACTTGTGTGATTTTGTGATGAATATGCCATCGGAAATATATCTGCGCAGATGCAGTGGTAGCACTAAAACACACAGAGTTGTAGTCCTTTTTGGGGAAAGCAGATAAATTTATTTTGGATCTTTTAGTCTTGTTATATACGTTGAATACTAAGGATTCCATACTTGCGACGCATATTCCACATGGCTGCTAACAAAGGTGCAATATGGAATTTTCAATCTTTGATATCTTTAAAAGACGCCGCTAATAGAAAAACAATTCCAGACGCCTTGTAAGCTTTCAGTTTAATTTTTACTATTTATAACCCGAACAAGATAAGTCAGGTTTTACCATCTGTCAAGTGTAACATCACTCTAAAGGATTAAGGAGTATACAAGCTGGATTGTGAATGTGGTCTCTCTTATATAGGGCAAACAAAAAGATCAGTAAAAAACCCGCGTAAAAGAACATACAGCTGATGTGAAGCATCGTCGCTCCAGGAAGTCTGCTGTCTGTGATCATGTTCTGGATCATCCCAACCATTACATCAGATTTGATAAACCACTAATCCTCGCAATAGAACACCGGTTCCTACCAACGATGACTCGCGAGGCTATTGAAATTAAAAAAACATCCAAATTTTAATAGAGAAGATGGTTGGGTTCTACCAACAGCTCGGGATCCTATAAATAATAAAATGAAATCTAAAACCAAGCGTACCACTGCAAACTACCCGTAATAGATGCTTTGTTTTTTTATCGAAGAGGGGGTAAACGAGCAAGCGACTCACCCGATGGTAAGTGATCATCGCCGCCCATGAACATCTACAATACCAGACGAATAGCAGATGTGTTGCCGGCCTTTGAGAAAGGAATAGGCTCTTTTTTTGAAGGTCTCTAAGTCGTATCGGCCCGGAAAACCGCTGGCAGCGAAACCGCTGGCAGCAGCAGATTCCATAAAGTGCTTGTGCGTGGCGGAAAATTCTGCGAAAAATGCTCTGTGCTGGAATGCCAACCATCAAGGCAGTGACTATGGAATGTATGGCACCACACTGCTCCACTTGTGGTCAGAATGCCCGAATATCTACGCTGCTGGTACTGGGTTCGAATACCATCCGGGGTCAACATTTGTCCAAAAACACAAATGGTTGGTTTAAGGGTCTGGTTGCGTTGAGAATGTAAAGTTTACGTCTGTAAAACGCACACCCGATACAGAAGAATTCCTAGTGTTTTTTGAAGGATAGGTAATAGACTGATAGAGACGAAGAATGCGAAGATATTGGAGGCAGGCTGTGATGTTTTATATACCCGAAAGTCATTAATTGTCTTGCATAAATATTTGATTCGGTGGAAATTCGAACCTATGAGTTTCTACCCAGACGTATCCACGGTAACCAATCTCGCGTTAAGACGCATACAATCTAAAAATGCCATATTTATCAAAGGCCGATAGGTGTCCGGCAGAGTCTTTCCTATGTAGATGTCGTAAGAGGCAATTAAAGTATTGTACGGACAGCCATTATTTGTGCAGATTAACACAATAATATGCAATGCTGTCACTACACTGCTCGTGGGAACGCAACGGACAGTCAGATTCTTTTGTCATATATCAAAATGGCCGCGACGTGGTCCGCCACTCTTCACGTCTCTTTAACCTACCCGTTACATGGGAATAAGGTGTGACTTTATGTATGTATGTATTTATCTAACGACTACAAGAATATGTGAAAAGCAGTAGTTGACACTCCATCTCTATAGAGACAATTAACGTGAAACATACTTTATGCTATCGCAGTGTTGCCATAAGTATGCCATGCAAACGGATTTTAATGACCGCGATAGCCATATAGCTTCCTTAGTTATACTCATGATTTAATCCTCTATTAAAGCGTATATTGAATGTTGCCGGTGTATATAAGGTTGAGAAAAAGTTTCTTTGCATTTTATATGAAAACTCAGGACATTTTTGTTTCAAAGTTTATTTGCCTTTAATTACAGTATATACTAGTATGTGCCATTTCATTTGATGACTGTTTGCAATCTTGACGTGATTCCGATGCTGTAAAAATTTTGGGACTTCTGAGAAAAAAAACGTGTTAAGTAGTTTTGGCAGTTCTCTCTGGATGTTAACCTGACACTACCTAAAGAATTCTGAAGAGACCAAAACAGGTAGAAATCTGAAGGTCAGGGTTAAATGGCGGATACATTAACACCTCCCAGCCAAACTCTCTTAATTTTTGCTGAGTGGCTAAAGATGTGTGTGGTCTAGCGTTGTCGTGATGAAAGACCCTTTCTATTGATCCATTCCGGCCGCTTTATTTCAACTTCTTGCTTTATTCTCATCAGTTGTTGGCAGTAGAGATCCGAATCGATGGATCTGCTCGGCGGTAAAATCTCATAATGAGCCTGACCGACCTTTGACCACGACCTTTTTCGCACGTTCTTGTCGTACATGATCAACTTTTCATCGCCAGTTATCAATCTCTTCAAAAACGGTTCCGTTTCATTACATCTCAATAAAGAATCGCAAATGAGTACTACAGCTTCATTAGGTTTCTTTGAGTGAGCTCGTGTGGCACCCAAATATCTTTGTGCATCTTTGACATCAAAATTACCGGATTGTAAACGCTTAAACTAACTTTTTGTGACTTAAACGACGTTAGGTCCATAAACGACACAATTTTTTTACGACTTGCGTTGCAGTTTTTCCTTTTTTTGGTACCTAACTAATTTTAAAATTGTCGAATTTCTTCATACTCGTAGATTCACACATTTTGACAGACAGAAAAACAAATAAAAACGGCTAAAAACAATATTTTACTAATTTGTTTCTTTTTTTTAAATGTAACCTTTTTAAATTTATCAATACCAGCCAGATACAAATAGTACAGCCAAAAAGATTTTATTACAAGTTTATACATACGTATGAATAAAAACTTTTTCCCCGACCTATTATATATACTGAATGTCTCGGCGTAAAATTCAAATTCAAATTCTTCTTTCGCTATAAATAGGGAAATGTAATATAATAACCTCAATAGAATTCTGAATCAATTCAATCGGGTTTATTTAATGCAACATAATTTAGTATCGTGCATTGTAATATAAGAATTTGAGTTTTCTTAGGGGATATCCACTTTTTTTTTTATTCAGCCTCCCGTAGTGTGCAAACATTACCGTGTTTCGGTTGAAAGAGCACTGAGAGCTAGTAGAACTAGTAAAACAATTTTAACTTTATTTGATTTTTAATTTAAATTTACAGCACAGGTTTCTCATTTTTGTGTATGAGCAATTTATATTTTTTAAACGCACCAACGACTTGAGATATCCTAATGTGGGAAAAGTTTCGAAAAATAATTATAATTCATGTTATATTACAAAAAAATCATCATCTAAAATATCCAACACATACGCAACTGTTTTCAAAATTGCACCGATTCTTGCAACTATGTTGCAAAGTTTCCAGCGCCATGATAAATAAAAGTAACGCACCACAGATTAAATGTAATCTATTCAACAGATAACAAACAAAACAAAATGGCCGCGATCAATGGAAACGTTTATAGCTACAATTATTCTAATCCCGCGACAAGTTCCAGTGACATTAACAGATGAAAATTGCTCGTGCGACTGCCACCGGTTACTTCTTAATTGAAAAACATTAAGATAGACAGAAAGACACGCTTTATCTTCATTTAAAGCAGGAGCAATACGCATTAACAGTGATAAGTGCCTTCATATAGTTTGATATCGACCAAGATTCGCGCTAATCACACTGACAGCTACGAATGTTAACACGAGGCTTCCATTATTATTTATCAATAATGCACATTTTTTTTATGGAAGTACGTGACGGGACGATTAAATCGTTCACCTGATAGTAAGTGCAACAATTGCTCATAAGAAATTCTGAATCACCGAGAAAATTTCTGTGTGGCAACACAATGAAATTGTGTCAACCTTCGATAATTTTACAAATCGCATTAATAGGGACTTTTGGCGCCAATTCGAAAAGTGGCAATAGTGTTTTTTTTTAATTTTCTAATTTCTGTGTATATTTGGTTTGTTGTTTCATTTTGATAGTTTATTATGCAGCAAGTGCTCCTGAAAGTGTACAGTGATTGGAAAATTCAATTCAAAACCAAAACTGTGCTTTTCGTTTTGTCTCCGTCAGCCCAGCAAATCTTCAGTAAAAGTCTAAACTATCATTTTACTGTCGATCAAAATTTTGAAGTATCGCTGCTCTAAGATTGTATACTTCGATATGTTACTTGACACTGGAAAATAGTTAATGACCGTTTCCACTAATAAATAAATAATAATAATCATATTAATAATATGAACATAAAGTCTTCCAAAAATATTTTTAAAATGATTTAATAAAATAATTAACATCGATGATACGTAATCTTAGCACCGCTGCTTGCTCCGCGGCCGTGCTGGCCTTGTATTTGGTGTTGATGCCATATACTTAACACTTACATTAATTCTGCAGTTGGCAATGCGGTGGCGCGAAAGGAGGCTTTGTTTATTGGTTTAATTCAAATCTGTTACATGTATTCTGTTACGTCTGTTACAGATATTATGAAATATAGACTTGAAAGTAATAATGGATTATTTATTAAGACGGTATTCGAGCACTGTCTACGGCTTGCCGTTTATTCAGTGAATATTCATATTTCCAAGAAACACCTAAAAGAATTGGTTACTAAATAAAGACGACGTATTTAACGGACCTGACTTTTGACGGAAAATTATTGTACCGGCCTTACAAAATAAACATTTAGAATGATTCAAAGGAAAGATCAAGTAATTTACTGGCCGTCGGCTCGGTTGGCGCAGTGGCTAAGCCCTTGGCATCTGCGCCGCTGGTCGCGGGTTCGATTCCCGCGCGGGACAAATATTTGTATGGCCTACAAATAGTTGTTCCGGGGCTGGGTGTTTGTGCATGTGGAATTTATGTCTGTAAAACGCACCCACGACACAGGAGAAATCCTACTGTGGGGCATCGTCTTAAAAAAAAAACCAAAAAACAATATTTATTTTATTCTTATTTAAAGGAAATAGTTACAAAATGTTTTCTTAAATCATCCTGAGACAATTCTTAAGTCTCGTATGCCCGGTATCTATGCTAGGCTGAGGCTGCTGAAGGGCACTGAGAGCTGGCGTAATCACTGGGCATATGAGACTTAATATGACATATGAAACTTATGTCTCAAGGTGACCGGCGCAGTGTGGTGCTACACAGAAATATTCTGAGTAGCAAAGCATCTGTTATGGGCAGACGTTGCACTTACCATCAGGGGAACGATTTAGAATAATGTATTAAAAATATTACATAATATCCCTTAGTTTACATTAGCCGATAGGTCTACCTCTACCTTACCTCTTTATTACCGAGGTGTCTTAAGAGGCGACTAAGGTCAATACCTTGGACGGACAAAATTCGTGCAGAATAACAACATAATATGCAGTGCTGCCACTATACTGCTCGTGGGATCGCAATGGGGAGTAAGATTTGTCACTCGTACCAAAATGGCGACGGCATGGTTCGCCACCGGTCATATCTCGTTTCCTGCGATGGGCTACGTGTGTGGCCTCTGCCTACCCCTTATACGGGAAAAGGGTGACTGTACATATGTATGTAGTGTACATTTTTTTTAAACATTTTTTTTTAAAGAATACGTGCAATGCTTTTAACTTTACTAATATTCCTGTTAACTACTCCAACTAAGCTTAGAAGCTTGCGCTAGGAGATGGTTTGATTGAATAAGAAGTGGAGACTCTTATCTCCATATTATATTCGCGCGGGAACACCGCACGCCCCTAAATGGAAATGGGATACACTGGGCGCGGCGGTAGTGTGCGAAAGCGTACCCGCAGTCCCGACAAATGTCGAAAAGGGGAATACCGAGAGAATCCGGTAACAGTCCGACATAACCCCTTCGTGGCCCCTCGGCAAAGGCTAAGTAAATTTCCCCACGAAAAAGTGGAGATGGTTCACGACAATAATCGAATGGCGGGTCCGATCCTGCGACGTTATGTTTTGCAATCAATACCCTAAACCTAAGGCCTTTGTTGCTTATCATCTTATTGTGGTGCCTTGTGGTAGCGGCATAAGAGAATGTACCACCCCATCTCATCCCGTGGGTGTCGTAAAAGTCGACATCATCTTCAGCATCTTCCTGGAACATCAGAATAAATAAACTGCGGTAGCCAACCCGCCCAGCAAGCGTGGCAACTATGGCAAAATTCTCCCCAAAATGAGAGCTAAAAACTTTTGAAGCAATCTGTGAGGGAGGCCTATGTTCAGCAGTGGACTAGCGATAGGCTGAAACGATGATCTTAATCTAATACATACATTCACGCCTTTCTCATATAAGGGGTAGGCAGATACTGCGCCCGAAGCTCACTTTTTGCCCCCGCGGTCATCAAGATGAAAACCGATCGTTTATGAATATTGAAACGGATCTACACATTAATTGTTATTTACGACAGTCCATCTATAATTACAATCTTCTCTCATTTCACGCATGTTCCAATATTTTTTTATTTAGGAGCACACAACAGCTGAAAGAAAATCAACGGGCCATAACTTAACAAGTGAGTTTGTCTAAATTAATTACAAAGGCGAGATTCAACGACGAGGTTGCCCCATAATTTAAAAATACGTTTAACGAAATGTAATTAAACAGAATTAACTATGCTCAGACATCGAGCAATTTGTCGCCCATTCACGAATTGGAGATTGAAGTATTCTAATAGGGTGGCAATGTGTACGACAATTTAAAGGATTTTTTTTTATCGGATTAAGTGACGAAACTAGCAAAACGTTCACCTGATGGTAAGTGCAACATCTGCCCATAACAAATGCTGTGTCACCCAGAATATTTCTTGTGTGACGCATCTTAAGTCTCATATGATCAAGCTCACAGTACCTTTCAAACCCAAAACACAGTAATGTTTGCACACTAATGGTTTAGGCACTAGACGGATTATTACGTTTTTCTGTTTCGAAACGATATGTTAACGTTATATTCTGTCCTTAACGTTGACTAAAAATAATGAACCAAAATGTGGTTGGAAAGGATTGAAATAAAAACAAACGAAAAATTATTTTTTAGACGTCAGGTTTTTGTATAAACTACCACCGTTTCGTAATGAGGTTCCTCTGACGGAGAAGAAACAGGCGAAAGAAACTCCGTAGGTATCCTCTTTTTTAGTAAATCCTTTTTTATCTTAGTCAAAAATATATCATAAATACATTTACAAAGAATAGTCACAAAGAAAACCGAAGCACGTTCCATGTTTAAGTTTTAGACAAGATTAATTTAATGAATATATAAGTATATTGTAAACTCGAGCAGACCAGCCTCCACCAACAGAACCTGTTCACAAGTATGACGCAAGTGGCAGACATCGCCTTCCTCAATCATTTCAAAGGGAAGTGGACCCGACTCACCACGCCGCAAGCAGAGACATTAAAGCGAGCATACATACTCAAGTCTACCATAATAATAGTTAATATTACTCTCAGTGTATTCAGTCTATCACTATTCCACTGCTGAACATAGGTCTCCCCTATAGATTCTCACAAAAGTTTATAGCTCTCATTTCGAGGGGATTATGTCGTACTTACCTCGTTTGGCAGGCGTGTTGGCAACCCTGACTAATATTATAAATGCGAAATAACTCTCTCTCTCTCTCTCTCTCTCTCTCTCTCTCTCTCTCTCTCTCTCTCTCTCTGTCCCTCGCTGCTTGTTACCTTTTTACGGTTTAACCGCTGAACCGATTCTGACAATATTGGGCTCAGATGTAGCTGGCATCGTGTAGACGAACATAGGATAATATTCATCCCGGAAAATCAAACTGTTCCCACGGGATATTTAAAAAAAATTAGCTGACTGCCAAATCTCACACTCAGTCGTGTGCGCAAAATGCTTAAAAAGGGAAAAAAATTTCTTCACGTATTAATATTCAGAAGAAGATTTCTTAGAAATCAAACTATATTGAAGAACAAAAATGAGCCCAGCAACGTTTAACTCTTTTCAAAATCGACGTAAGAATTTCAAAAAGAAAATATAATAAAAGTGACACACAAATTTGCAATTCACAAGGCTGCCGCTTCGCTAAGCGTCATCCATTATTTATTAGCTACAAACTGTTCAGTCTATCTAATGAAATTGACACAGCATGATGTTCCCGTGTTAATAATCACAAGAACGCTTACAACGTACAAAAACAAGTTACGCCTGTTACAGGTAATAATCTTAACACGTTTTACAATGTAGGTACGCTTCTAAAGTTTCTGATGTCTATGATGGATTGTTAAAGTACTGTTACGTGCTGGTTCTAATTTGGACCAATAAAACGACACTCCGAGGATAGATGTACAAGAACACTTAAATGTACAAGATCTAATGAAAGAAAGAAAGAAGAAAGAAAAACTTTATTCAATACTATAACACATCATACATTAAAAGTTCAAAAGATAAATAAACCATTAGATATGACGTATTACAATTACAAACGTACGTTGGGCTGTAGCTACGAAAAGGCTGTCGACTCAGCATAATGTAACTCAAACTTATCACTGTTCTTTGTTTCGTCTTAACTCATACTCATTCCAATTTGCCCTCCGGTACGCTTATACAAGCTAGGCGAATTTTTGTCGCGAACAGCAACACTAAGTTCATCGAAAAACGTTAGAGGGAGATGTCCCTCCCTCAGGTGGCGGGAAATTATGCGTCGCTTCATATTTAGTCACGATGGAGCGCTTCACGTGACAACAGTGTGCTTTTCGTTTTAAACAATTTCACACAAATAACGATTCTTACGTTACTGTGCCATGCCTGTTTGTAATTGAATATGGATTACGCCGTGAGTGCCCAAGTGTTAATTTAATTACAGCTTGGGTCTAGAAGTTCGAACAAACTGTATTCAACGAACAGGGCGGCCACGTTCAAGAAGGAGCGTAGAGACGATTCCACCACCACCACCATTTCAGCCTACCATTAGTCCACTGTTGAACATAGGCCTTCCCCATAGAGCGCAACAAAAGTTTGTAGCTCTCATTTCGGGGGGATTTTGCCATAGTTGCCACGCTTGGCTGGCGGGTTGGCAACCGCAGTTTATTTATTATGATGTTCCAGGAAGATGCTGCTGCCCATCTTCTGCTTTTAATTTTGCCTCTGTCGACTTTTACAACACCCACGGGACGAGATGGGGTGGTAGATTCTCTTAAGCCGCTACCACACGGCCAATTCGGGAGGTTGAAATTTCCGTAAGGAATGATCCAGAATCATCCACGCCTAAGCGTTCGGCGGTCCTGGAAATACCAAGAACCACTCTATGGCGAATGTTGCATGTACACCTCAAACTCCACCCATACAAATTCTCAAAAACACTCAAATTGTGCAACAGATAAAACCAAACAATTAGATTCAACGTAAGTTATTGGCTAACTACGCTAGAGCAATTCTCTAGCCTTGCGAATGTTTTGATTACGGACGAGAACCATTTTCACATCAACGGGCATATAAATAAGCACAATTGTCGCCACTGGAGCCAGGAAAACCTTCGTCTTAAACACCAGACCACTTCATTCACCGAAAACGACAGTATGGGCTGCCATATCAGCAAAAGGTATTATTGGTCCGTACTTCTTTGAAGATAATAAAGGAAATAACGTAACTGTGAATTCAGCTGAATACGTGAAAATATAGAGTCTTTGATGCCACAGTTACATTTATTTGAAGGATACAACTGAAGGACTTGGATGCAACAAGATCGAGCAACATGCCATACGTCAAACGTGACATTACCGGTAGTCAAAGAAATGGTTCCGGCAAATTGGTTTCTCATCATCATCTTCATCATCATTTCAGCCTTTTAGTCCATTGCTGAACATAGGCCTACCAGAATATAGGCCTGCTGAATATAGAACATAGGTTTGTAGCTCTCACTTTGGGGGGATTTCGCCATAGTTGCCACGCTTGGCAGGCGGGTTGGCAATCGCAGTTTATTTATTCAGATGTTCCAGGAAGATGCCCCCTTCTTCTGGTTTTAATTTTCCCTCTGTCGACTTTTAAGACACCCACGGGATGAGGTGGTGATGATGGTGGTAGATTCTCTTAAGCCGCCACCACACGGCGGATTGATTTCTCGCAGAGGTGATATCGCGTGGCCTCCGAGGAGCCCGGACCTTACACCTTGCGATTTTTGTTGTGAGGATACCAGAAAAGTCGTGTGTATCTTAATATACCGACGAAAATATCACAATTAAAACAGAATATTCACGAGGAGACAGCCGCGATGCCCCGCAGCGTGTCAGCGCGTTTTTCAAAACTTACGTAGCCGTTTGCTGGAGTGCAAACGCCGAAACGGGGCCGACCGCGACGATGTGATTTTAAAAAAATAAACTTCATTATATGTTTCTTAGGTTAAAAAAATGATCAACAAAATATCATTTGTTTTTTTTTTGTATAATGTGCCGGAACGAGCACAACGTTCACCTGATGGTAAGTGCAATCTGCCCATAACAAATGCTGTGTACTGTGTGTGTAGAACATTTCTGTGTGACACCACACTGCGCCCGTCACCCTGAGACATTAGTTCTTAAGTCTCATATGCCCAGTGATTACACTAGCTCTACTGTACTGTGTTTCAGTTTAACACAGTAATGTTTGCACACTACTGCTTCACGGCAGAATAACTGGCCCTGGGGTGGTACCTACCTAGACGGATTCCTGCATGGAAATCCTACCACCAGTTTCTATTCATGTTTCAAATGTGCAAAGATGTTTTGCCAAACCACTGGGATATTCAAGGTCAAGGAAAGAATCGTCAAGGAATTTTTAAAAAAATCCCTACACATAATGTTCTTATTACATCTAGAAACTTCGCTATTCGTTAAGGGGAAGGTATGACGTTCTAGAATTTTCGTAACAGTACGAAAGAACTTTAGATGCCTTTCCGTAAGCAGCTATACATACTTTATGTTCGGTTCGGTGATGTTCGTGCCGTATTGTTTTTTACAGCTTCATCGGATAACTGATCTCGCGGGTCAGGGGCGCGCGAGCTGCACTTTATGTATATGACGACTGAGTAGCCTAGTGGTCAGAGTAGCCGACTTCAACTCCGCAGTTCCTGGGTTCGAATCGCAGCCGGAGCAACCATTTCTGCAAAAACACAAACTGTTGGTTTTCTGTATAATCACAGAGACTATCCTAATACATCTTAGTCTAAAAATCAACAAATTGGTGAGTTGCACAAATTCCAATACAGAACCCACGAATAGTAAGATGGCAGGTGTGCCATACGATGCTACTATATGTATATATATCGATTTGTATAAATACACATGATCATGTCCCATTTATATTTTAACGCCTGGCAAATCTAACTTCATCCACCCACACATATTCAGATGAAGACAAGCAATATTGACACTTAATAAGCGATAGTGAAATGCAAATAAGTCGATAGTTGTGTAAAAGTATCGTTAGGTAGAGAAACAAACCACGGGGCGGATCGAGTGGTTCGCGCCTACGCTGTGATCTCAATGCTCTTAGAATGACAATCAAACTATATTTTATTTCTTTGTTGCTTTCATTGCTAGAATTATAACAAAGTTGATATAAAATACATTTTGATTTTTAGGTTACACAATTTGTAAAATCGTTAAGGATAATAGGTACGCTAAATAGTACAGTACAGTACATTAAATTAGATTAGTCAGTAACTGTCTGGTATAATTAATTAATTACTGGGCATATAGACTAAAGAACTGTAGTCTCAGTGGGACGAGCGCAGTGTGGTGTCACGCAGAAATGTTCTGGAGAAATGTTCACAATCAGATTGACGTTTAGCTCGCCTCGTTACTTTATCCTTTAATAAAAAAATCGTTTCCATACACAGACGATTTCTATATACTAAATGATTTCCTATATTTACGAGAAAACTATTCATTGTATGAAACTCGATTAATTTTACTATTATCGCGTTTTGAGCGCTTTACAGCACTCATGTTCACCACGGAAGAAGGACTGAGGTGTTAGACACTTTCACTGGTGATGGGATTCCTATCCAGGAATTCGTCTAGGTTACCACCCCGGGGCCAGTTATTCTGCCGTGAAGCAGTAGTGTGCGAACATTACTGTGTTTCGGTTTAAAGGGCAATGAGAGCTAGCGTAATGACCGGGCATATGAGACTTAAGAACTCATGTCTCGGTGTGACGGGCGCTGTGTGGTGTCACACACAAATGTTCTGAGTGACACAGCATTTGTTATAGGCAGACGTTGCACTTATCACCAGGTGAACGTTTTGCTCGTTTCATCACTTTATACAATAAAAAAAAAACATCCGTATGTCATGATTAATCCAGGATATCTTTAGCTTTTGGTCCGATCTATGAAAAATGAGTAATTTGAAGTCTTGTAGTGGTATGCTTGATTTTGAATTTAATTTGATCAATTACCGAATCCCAAGACGGTGGTAGAGCCGTGGTAGCTCAGGGACTAGATGCTCGCTTTAAATTTCATAGTACGTGTGTGGCCTGGGTTCGATTCCCGGTGCCGGCACCACTTAAATTGTTAATTGCAATTTTAAGTGCTGATATACCACGTGCTCGGCGGTGAAGGAAAACATCGTGAGGAAACCTGCATGTCTGAGAAATAAAAAAAATATTTCGACGACGTGTGCAGTCCGCCAACCCGCATTGGAACAGCGTGGCGGATTCTTCCTAGCTCCAAAACGCTCTCAGAAATGAGAGGAGGCCTTTGCTCAACAGTGGAACATTTATAGGCGGATCTTAGCAAATTATTATATTAAATTTGTTTCCTTTATTATAATGGATTTCCGCAAGTAACGCCTGATTCTATTAACAATACAATTGTGTTTTTTTATCGAATTCGGATATTTCTGCGTGATTTTTAAATTTTATTATGCATTTATCATGAGCCATGTGGTTATATATTAATTATATATATATATTATTGGTTATATTGTGGTTGGTCATAGATTATAAGGAGCTGGAAGTATTATTCACGCAGTTCTCTCGTTCGGCTCGTTAAAAGAATACTACCACTCCATCTCATCCAATGGATCTCGTAAAAGGCGAGTAAGGAATTAAACTGCACTGTGCACCCAACAGCGCATGGTGACGATGGGCTCACCACCTATCACACCAAGTGCATTATATTGTTTTGGTGAAACGTGGATTGTGGCAGTCATCTGCTTTTGCAGTGAGTACCCAGTCTCTAACTACCCCTCATGGGATACAGTCGTGATCATGTGTATGTATGTATGTATGTATCATGCAGCAAGCGCACATGAAAGTGTACAGTGATTAGAAAATTTAGTTCGTGATAGAGATCGTGCTTCTATTTTTGTCTCTATCAGACCAACACATATTCAATATCCATAAAAGCAATAATTTGCTTTTATGGAGACTGGAATTTTAACAAAACATTACTGTCAATGTATTTACAAAGAGTGTATGTTGAGTTACACAAATGATTACTGGGACTTTAGGCGTCAATTCAAAACGTGGCGGTAGTATACAGCAAGTACTCGTGAATGTGTACAGTCATTGGAATATCTCATTCAAGCCCGAGATCGTGCCTTTGCAAGTGTGAGAATCTGCACTGTTTCGTTATATCTTCATCAGAACAACAAATATTCAGTCTTCATAAAATTGAACTATCATTAGCCGTCGATGTATTTACAAACTTTGAAACCTTTGATTGCTACATGTTCCTTAAAAATATTTTGTTATACCTAAATATGCCACTTCGACGCAAGCAGACAGCCTTCAATCTAGCGAGGGGCAAACCGGGCGCCAATTCAAATGGGCGCCCAATTTATGAGTTTTTTGATACCTTCAAACACAAATCCTGGAGGAACAAGGCGCCAATGTTCAGTTCTTGCCCCGCTTCGGAATAGTCTTAGATCTGTGACTGCTAGTAGAAAGCTTACGAATTTATAGAGTTAAACCGATAATAATTAGTATCTTCATTCATTTTTTTTATTGTATAAAGTGACGAAACGAGCAAAACGTTCATCTGATAGTAAGTGCAACGTCCGTCCACAACAAATGCTGTGTCAGCCAGAATATTTCTGTGTGATACCACACTGCGCCTGTCACCCTGAGACATCACTTTTTAAGTCTCAAATGCCCAGTGATTACGCTAGCCCACAGTGCCCTTCAAACCGAAACATAGTAATGCTTGCACACTACTGCTTCACGTTAGAATAACTGGCCCTGGGGTGGTACCTACCTAGACGGATTCCTGCATAGGAATCCTACCACCAGTAAATTACGTTTACAGTTTATTACGTTATATTTAAAAAAATTAAATATAACGTAATAAATAATTTATTTTTGTTTTTTCGACAACACATTCTTAACGTTCATTTTTACTATGATTATTATACGATCGATTTCTGATTACACAACCAGAAGAAGTCGTCTATGCAAAATATAAAAAGTTGGCGTAAACACTATGGCCGAGGACATGTGAAGTCCGCCAACCCGCATTGGAGCAGCGTGGCAGACTCTTCCCGGCTCCAATTCCCTCTCAGAAATGAGAGCGAGGTTCAGCAGTGGGACATTTACAGGCTCTTACTTTAAACACCGAGGCATTTATCTATTCCTTCACATAGCCGATATGGTGCCGATGTCTTCCTGACTGATTTTCGACCACGGAAGCAACTTCCGAATATTGCCGAAAGCTATGAACTCAGAAGAAAATATTATAGTGCAATAATAGTAGACGCAAGCAAAGAGGTACTCACTCGTCCTAACCTGCATACGATGAAACGCTCATGCGATACGATCGCAGGTAAACTAAGATGCGGTCTCACATACACACAGGGGCGGATTTAATACCCTGGCTGCCTTAGGCCTACGGAAGAATGCGGCCCCTCTACTCCCTTCAAAAAATTTGTTTTAATGTCGTATAAAAAATTAATTAAAGGAAAAAACAAGGAGTCTGTAAATGAAAAAATTATTTCAATCAGTGTCTTTATATAGGGAAATCCGCCCCTGGATACACGGGGACTATCACAACACAACTAGATCCGAAAAACCAACTATTTGCGTTTTTGCATAAATGTTGGCTCCGTTTGGGATTCGAACCAGTGACCCAAGAGGCCGGTTTTGTAACCACTGAATAATGTTGCCAGGTGTCCTGATTTGCGCGGGACGTCTCAATTTTCAGGGGTCTGGTGACAGGGCCCGATTCACCCTCAATCGGGACGCGAGATGTCCCGATTATTCACTGACTTTGTCTAGTTTGTTAAAGTTTGATTAATTTCTGTTCTTATACTAACCAATGGTAACATACAATTTTATACATACCTGGAGTTATGCCTCTTTTCCATTGGGGTCGGCAGAGACATCTTTTCACTTGCTACGATCCAGACACATCTTTATCTTCTACTTTCATTAGCATTTTCATACAAGCTTATACACCTAAAAGTATAAATATATAAATTTACTCCATTTTAATAAATCAGTTTTTTTCCTCATATAAAAATAAATGACGATTCACAAAAACCTGGTTTTTGATAGCCATTATAGCTGTCCCGATTTGAAAACCAAATTCCCGATTATTTTTGCCTTCCGTCCAGAAAATTTGACGCGCTGGACCTGGCAACACTACCGCTGAATCACGCAGTACAGTAGTCATTATTAACGATATGAATTAAATTAAATCATTTTAGTTTTTGTGGCACGTGCATACCGTGACGATTCTGATTAATTTATTCCCTTAGCGCCTACCATCCTCTGGACGACATATGTGCATTGCTTCTATAGCGCCGCCACGAATGATGTTAATAGCGTAATATTTTATTCATATTTGATAAAAAACGAATAGATATATATATATTTTTTCAACATTATCTAACCACACCATTCTCATAAATTTATAAAATGCTTGAAACGCCTTTCCCTTTTATAACTGCAAATGTGGACATTAAAATCTTTTCTATTCGACAATGAAACCAATCGTCTAAGTATTATTTTTTATCTGTTTTCAAAATGGCGCGATTATTAAGAGATCATTATTTTAAGTTGTTTAGGATTTTTTATGGTAAAGGGGAAGAGGACCTTTGCAGTAAAAATAATTTTTAAATGAGATAATCTGTTTATTAGATGAGATTTTTTATTATTTTATAATAGATATACCTTATTTTCTGGTACATCATGCATACTGCTACATAAATGTACCTTACTTTTAAAGTACAAGCACTTATTTCAATTATCCCTCGATGAGTATTCGTTACTTTCGAATTAAAATTCATTGGTGGAAGGACTCCAAAGCAGGAATCCGTCTAGGTAGGTAACACACCGGGGCCAGTTATCCTGCCGTTAAGCAGTAATGTGTAAACACTGTGTTTCGGTCTGAAGGGCCCGAGAGCTAGTGTAATCTTTATGAACTGATCCCGCAGGGGTTCGGGCGCAGTAGTGCCACACAGAATTGATCTGGGTGCAAGGGCGTCGCCAGGGAGCAGCAGGTAGTGGCAGCTGCCCGCCCCCCTCTCTAGAGACTCGATTTGTTTATCTAAAAAAAAGTAAAGTAACAGCCTATAAATGTCCCACTGCTGAGCACCAACCTCACATTTCTGAGAGGGTTTTAAAGCCGGGAATAGTCCGCCGCGCTGCTCCAATGCGGGTTGGCGGACTTCGCATGTACTCGAAATATTTCTATTCATCGGACATGCAGGTTTCCTCACGACGTTTTCCTTCACCGCTTAGCAAGTGGTAAATCAGCATTTAAAATTGTAGAAAAATTTTAGAGGTGCTGGCACCGGGGATCGAACCCAGGTTACTCGCTTACTATGAAATTAAAGGCGAGCACCATGCCCCTGAGCTACCGCGGCTTTTTTTATCTTTTTTTACCTAATGCCAAGTCATTAATTGATTAAAAAGTCGACCATATGACCACATGCGCCGTAATATATCGATAGCTTACAACAGTATTCGATAATTGTTGCCGTGGTCGTAAATCGCCCTGGACCATTGGCTGGCGACGCTCTTGTCCGGTTGACACGGCATCTGTAATGGTTGTACTTACAATCAGGTGAACGTCTCGTCACTTTATCTCATAAAAAATTCAACTATGCAATTGGATATCCTTCTAATATTCGTATACAAATTATTTATAAAAAGTTGCAAAAAAAGACTTAAAAAGTTATAATGAAATGAGTTACAAAAATTAAATTATATTGTTCAATAATTAGGTAAATATCTTCCGCAGATTATTCAAAACAAGGTAGAAAATTAACTTACCTTAAATCAACCATTGAAATGCAGGACTGTCTCTGAAACGGAAGCTACAATTCATAAATAATGATTTTACTTCATTAGCAATTTCTCTAATGTTTTCTCGAAACAACGCATAACTAACAGAAGCTGTTACAAATTTGAACAGGCCATGATTTTAGCAAACAGAAAGTAGTTTTCTGTGGGCGAGCAAACGAGGAGGCAGCCGTGTATTACTTCCTCAATTAGCAGAGCTTCTAATAGTAGAATATAATTATGCGAGAATGGTTATATGACGTACGCAAACACAGCGCCGTCTTCATACTTCGACGCGAGTAACATTTCTAAGAAGGCTTTAGGTGGTCGCAAATATGACCATTGTTTGAACGGCAATTTGGACCGGTCAAGTCATTCAGAATTTACAATATTACTTGTGTACGAAAAACAAAGGAATGTACACCTTATCCTGTCACTCTTACGTCGAAAATTACCGCCAGCGTATGTGCAACGAACTCGCAAGTACTCTTAAATTTAATTGCAGAATCCTTTCGCAGACGCACCTTATGTGTGCATGCGAAATGTGTTAATTTGAAAATGTTTGAAATACGCGGTTTAATGTTCACTTATACGGCGCGCGAATTCTCTCCTTTCAACGTTCACAAAGTCGGATTTTATAAATTGGCGCGAAAGGCACTCGGCTGAGCAAACAAAACTGAAATATTCCGGTTACTGTTTTAATTTTAAATTATGTTTTATTAACAAGCAGCGACTTTCGGAGATATTGCGTGAGTTTCAGAATTTGTATTAAAAAGACCTACATATAAGTATTAGTATTAATACAACAATCAATACCCTTTTGATTTTAAAATGTTCGAGGCGTGAAGGTATAATTCTTAAAGTAAATAATTACAATGTAAGATAAGCATTACAAATTTTGAATGGCATTGTATTTTTAGTCATTAGAATAGTCTCTAAATCAAATTCGTATTACAAATATTGATTATCTTTGAATGTAAATTGATACCTACAGTATTTGTTAATTATTATTTTTTTGAATTGGCAATCTATTATCCCCCCGTGACCATGGGTGCTGTAAAGCGTCCGAAACGTCGGGTAAAAATAGTTCAAAATTAAACGCGATAAAATCCGTAAAAAAGTAGTTTTATTTAAATGTGTAATATTCGCGTAAATAAAAGAAAACATTATGTGAATCTATTATCTTTCGATAACACGAGATTTTATATATACCTACACTACCTGTCCTGAAATATTTGGCCGCTATTGTAATGAGCAACGTTAAAATGTTTACTTAACAAAATTATATACCTACATTCACGCCTTTTTAGAATACAAGGGGTAGGAAAAGTCCACTAACGTTGCCCACTTTTAGCCATCGCGGGAAAAGAGACCAAAATGAAGGCGAACCACGTTGCCGTCAATTTGGTACGAGTAAAAAAAATCTTACTCCCCATTGCGTTCCCACGAGCAGTATATTGACAGCATTGTATATTATAGTGTTAATCAGCCCGAATTAAGGCTGTCCGTACGATACTTTAGTCGCCTCTTACACCACCTCGGTAGGAAAGTGGTAGGTGTTATTCTACTCTGCCGGACACCTATCGACTATTATATTTATTACTGTTTGTTTCACATAATAAAAAAATTTCATGTATGTATACAAATATTGTTACACCTCCGATTGAATTAAAGGCGGGCCATGGAGGAGGTATTGGGTATTACATAAAAACGATGTATTATCCAAATTCATATGTTCTCTGAGCAGAGGTGGGTAATATAGGTTTCGCAAAGTATCAAAGAGAAACTTTATACAGATATTTGATATCGGATTTTGAAACTATAAAGTAGTAAATAGTTATTCCCGCTATTTGATACGTTACGATGGTATTGTAGTAAGTTTTCGATATCATTACGATTTTTGAAATTAAGATATTGCGTTAGAGAATATAATATCGACATCGAAGAAGTTTCCTACATACTTTTACTAGGCTTGGGACTGGTTAATTATTGTCTGTTTTTGTGAATTTTAATTAATTTTATTCACAAATTTACACCATAGGCATAGAGTCACAAAATTAAATTGTTTCATATAAATATTACCAGCCTTCGTCGTGTGATAGCGGCTTAAGAGAATCTACCACCCCATCTCATGCCGTGGGTGTCGTAAAAGTCGACAGAGGAAGAATGAAAACCTGAAGTTCGACAGCAACATCTTCCTGGAACATCTGAATAAATAAACTGCGGTTGATAACCAGGCTGCCAAGCGTGGCAACTATGGCAAAATCCAACCAAAATGAGAACTACAAACTTATGTGGCAATCTATAAGGGAGGCCTATGTTCAACAGTGGATTACTGATAAGCTGAAATGATGATAATCAGCCTATAAATGTTTCACTTTTGAGCATAAGCCTTCTATCATTTCTGGGAGGATTTGGAGCCGGTAAGAGTCCAGGTGTGTTTAACGGACTTACCATGTCACCGGAATATTTTTATTCCTTAAGGTGCTTTCCTTCACCGCAGAGCACGTGGTAAATCAGTATATAAAATTGCAGAACAATTTTATCGGTGCCGGATACGGGAATCGAACCAGGGAAATTTCGAGCCCCCGGCTCCAGAGGTTCCACGGCTCACACCATTACAAAACACAACAAAACACTAATCATAAATTATTTACACGGTTAAAGTTCCAAAACATTAATAACTGAAGGAACAAATACAAAATCAACGCGTTCGCATGCATCTAAAAAAAGAAAAATGTGTCACTTGTTTAAAATTTCTTTATTCGAAGGCCAAAGGTCAATCCGCGCTAATTAAAGAGGCTGGTGCATTATCATTATTACAATAACATTAAGGTCGAAGTTTGTAAGTTTCTATAAAATAAAAAGTAAAGTTTCAGCCTTTAAATGTCCCACTGCTGAGCACAGGCCTCCTCTCATTTCTGAGAGGAGGCTGGTGTTGGAGTTAGGAAGAATCCGCCACGCTGTTCCAATGCGGGTTGGGGGACTTCACATGTCTTCGAAATATTTTTTATTTCTCAGACATGCAGGTTTCCTCACGATGTTTTCCTTCACCGCCGAGCACGTGGTAAATCAGCACTTAAAATTGCAATTAACAATTTTAGTGGTGCCGGCACCGTGAATCGAACCCAGGTCACTCGCGTACTATGAAATTTAAAGCGAGCGCCTAGCCCCTGAGCTACCACGGCTCTAAGTTAAAGAAAGTTAAGTTTCTATAATCATAGAAAAAATATTTAAGTTAAATTCCCGCCAAAACGTTATAAACAGCTTTCAGACTTATTATATTAAATATATGATTTAGAATGGTACGGATTACGAATAGCTAATTTTGGACTCACTCGGTTCGATTCTATACGGACGAAACGAAACTATATTACGATATGAGGATCGGTGCGTTGTGCATCAGGTGGAGCAATATAGTGTTGCGCCCGATATCCGATATATACTTTCAGTTCCGAGATATAAGATTTAGCGATATTGTAGCGATATTGTATCACCCAACCCTAAGCAAATGTGGTTTACAATCACAATTAGCAAGAAGATAATCGTAAGCAGTCCCTCTGTCTGTTTGTTACCATTTCACGGTTCAACCGCTGAAGCGATCTTGATAAAATTTAGCACAGAGATAGCTTATGTCCTAGAGGCGAACATAGAATAATTGTTATCCCGGAAAATAGAATTGTTCCTTCGGGATATTTAAAAAAAAAACAATATCCACGCGGAAGTATCGCGGGCGTCAGCTAGTATAATTTATGGCTTTCTGCACTCCTCCATACAAACTTTAACTGATGTCTCCCTGGCCGATTTTCGACCACAGCGACAACTTCCGTCTACTGTCGGGAGCCATCAACTGCGCAGGAGATATTATAGTGCCACAAGTGTACGCGCAAACAGAGTGGCGCTAACTCGTCCCAACCTACCCGCATCCGATGTATAATGCAGTGACGGGAACACAGGGAAAATCAAAACACAACCAGAAACAATTCGTGTTTTTGCACCATGTTGGCTCCGGCTGGGATTCGAAGCAGTACCTGCGGCGTAGAAGTCAGGCACTCTAACCACGCAGTCTTCAAGACTTTCTATGCCAAATCTCAAGCTCATCGTGCGCGCAATTTTCTTGAAAAGCGTTTTTTTTTATTGGATAGAGTAACGAAACGAGCAAAACGTTCACCCGATATTAAGTGCAACGTCTAAACCCATAACAAATGCTGTCACTCAGAACATTTATGTGTGACAAAACACTGTGTCCGTCGAGTGACATCAGTCCATAAGTCTCATATGCCCAGTGATTACGCTAGCTCTCAGTGCCCTTCAGACCAAAACACAGTAATGTTTGCACACTACTGCTTCATACATACATACATATGATCACGACTTTATCCCATAAGGGGTAGTCAGAGACAGGGCACTCACTGCAACGACAGATGATTGCCACAATCCACGTTTCACCAAAACATAATGCACTCGGTGTGATAGGTGGTGAGCCCATCGCCACCAACTACTGCTTCACGGCAGAATAACTGGCCTGGCGTGGTACCTACCTAGAGGGATTCCAACATAGAAATCCTATCATCAGTACAAAGTTATCTCTAAACGTTAATATAGATTCAATAAAACAATATCAATAGTCTTAGAATTTATTGTAATTTCACTTATCACTTATAGTACGTCACTCACACATCCCACTAAATCTTCATAACTACCCGATAGTTTTACCAATATGGCTTTATAGAAGAAATAAACGAAAAAAGCAAATGCAAACCAACACACTAACACACATCTGGTAACATATCGATACTAATATTATAAATGCGAAATAACTCTCTCTGTCTGTTTGTTACCTTTTCACGCTGAGCCGATCTTGACGAAATTTTTTACAGAGATCGCATCATGGAAACGGATATAGAATAGGAGGATAGGGATTTTTATCCCCGAAAGTTCAATAGTCCCCACGGGAAAAACCTTTAATCACGCGGACAAAGTCGCGCGGGCATCAGCTAATAATCTTAAAATGACAAAGTTTAATAAAAAATATAATACATAGAAATAAAAGCCGATAAATTTCAATTTTCAAAATTAACACAGATTAAAAAAAATTGCCCGACAGATGTGAAACATCAAAATTGATGGTTGTTAAAAGAATTTATAGCAAAATAAAACCAATACAATAAAAATATTTCGAGTCGGGCGACGATTAATAAAAAAACGTGTTGCCAAATTATAACACAAAATCATTATTATAACCAATGAGAAAAAAAGGAGTGGTTTTTGTCTTTGACTATTAATGAATTGAAAACAGTGACATCTATTGATCTCGTGATGAACTAGTTAGTCACTTCATTATTCACATAAAATGCTCGATATTCTCTTAGTTTATGGTGCTGAACTGTAATTTAAAAATATGAACTATCAAAAAATACGTAATAATTTCAGATATATTTCCTCCACAGCACACGAGTCGGTCTTACCCCCAATAGATGTTTCACGTCAATAGTTTTGGTCAATTTTACTGAAAGTATGCCTTGGGGTGACGGCTTAAGAGAATCTACCACCACGTCTCATTCCGTGGATGTCGGATGGAACATCTGAATAAATGAACTGAGTTTTCCAATCCAGTGGCAGTCTACAGGGGAGGCGTATGTTCAGCAGTGGACTAGTGATACGCTCTAATGACGACTGATGATGATGATGATGATGATAATGATGATGATGATGAAAGGAAAGGTGGTGTACGGCCTAGTGGTGGATGGTACCTGGTAGCGGTTCCCTTTAGCGGTATTAGTTTGCACGCTATTGTGGGGCCGGACAGTGCTCTTCAAAAACCATGTAATACAGGTACATTTTAAAGTTTGCATAACTTTATTATAACGGATTTCCGAAAAGTAACGCCTGATTCTATCAACTATAAAAAACCACAAATCAATAACTTCTATAAAGCCATAATTAATCGGTGGAGATCTATCGAGCGAACTCCTTTCTTCATTTTGGTTTGGTCTCCTGGTCAGTGACATATCTGATGTAGATGGTGTCCTCCGGCTTGGGATCCTCTGCTTGGCTCTCGTCCAGTTGGGAACAGGCGATGGCCAACGCTGATCCGTCGTGGGAGAAACTGAGGGATGACACTGCTGTGTTGTACCTGTGAGAGGAAAGTAAAATAAGGTTTTATCAATTATAATATATTTTTGGACGGCGGTAGGATTTCTATGCAGGAATCCGTCTAGGTAGATACCACCTCAGGGTTGTTCTACCGTGGAGCAGTAGTGTGTGCAAACATTATTGTGTTTCGGTTTGAAGGGCACTGAGAGCTAGCATAATCACTGGGCATATGAGACTTAAGAACTGATGTCTCCGAGTGGCGGGCGCAGTGTGGTCTCACACAGAAATGTTTTGGGTGACAGCATTTGTTATGGGCAGACATTGCACTTAGCATCAAGTACTTGATGCTAACTGAATGATTTGTCTGTCTTATCACTTTTTTTTATATATTTTTTTAATAATAAACAGTTTGTGAATTCTGATTCTTAATATGGTAATAATGCCGTAAGGCGAAGCTAGTCCAGTGGCCAGCGAACCTGACACAGGACCTTAATTCAAATCCCATGATTCAACATTTGTGCAAAAACACAAATAGTTGGTTTTTGGGTTTGGTGGCAGCTTAAGAGAATCTACCACCCCATCTTACTCCGTGGGTGTCGTCAAAGTCGACAGACGGAAAATGAAAACCAGGAGATGGGCAGCAGCATCCTCCTGAAACATCTGAATAAATAAACTGTGGTTGCCAAACCGCCTGCCATGCGTGGCAACTATGGCAAAATCCACCTAAAATGAGAACTGCAAAATCCCTTCATAACGAGAGCTGCAAACTTTTGTGGCCATCTATGAGGGAGGTCTATGTTCAGCAGTGGACGAGTGATATTCTTAAATTATGGTTTTTGGGTATGGATGTGTTGGGTGTCCCTGTATATCTGAGACTGATTTTAGCCAACCGCATCTTATTGCATGAGCAGTACATCGGAGGCAAGTACGTCAGGATGTGTGAGTGCCTATGTGTTAGCTCGCACACTTGTGTCACTATAATATCTCCTGTGCAGTTTATAACTTATAACAATGTTCGGAAGTTGTCACCGTGGTTTAAAATCGGCCAAGAGGCTATTGCTGCACCGCCTATTATATGTTTATCTCTTATGGTTGACTGAAAGAGCAATGAAAAAGAATGCATTCAGGCATTATGTCCGCCATATGTACAATTTAAGTGCATAGAAGTTTAAATAAATAAAAGAGGATGTCAACAAGCAACACAAGAAAGTATTTCATCTTTTTTTATATGCGCAAAACGTTCACCTGATCACCTGTTTCACCTGACCATCAAGAAAGACATCAGTTCTCAACATTTACAGCGTTAAGTCTCATATGCTCAGTAATTACAGTAGCTCTGTGTCCTTCGGACCGAAACACTTGTTTGCACAGTAAAATAAATATATGTGCCATTGTTTTCAAACCGAAAAACACACAGTTGTTAGTTCTTAGGGAGCTCCTTTAAAGACAAAACAGAGCTACAATACAATTTTAAACACTCACCTGTGGAACTGACAGAGACGCTTCTTGTTAAAGCCATCCCATATATTCACATAGCCGTCAGAGCCGCCCGTAGCGAAGGTGTTATAAACTGAGTGGAAACTAATTGCATTCACAGGGTAAATTTTTTCTAAGCCTGAAATTAAATTTCTATCAGTTATATTCTCAATAGATACTGGATATGATTCTCACATTAGACAATTATTTGTACATACATACAGTTCACCTTTTTCCCATATAAGGGTAGCAGAGGCACACGTACAATTGGTACGTACCTAACTATTCGCCCCCGTGGGAAACGAGACGTGACGGGAGGGCGACTACGTCGCCGCCATTTTGGTATGAGTCAAAAAAATCTTACTTTCCAATGTGTTTCCACAAGCAGTCAAGTGACAGCATTGCACAGTAAAGTAAAGTAAATTTTCAGTCTATAAATGTACCACTGCTGAGCACAGGCCTCCTCTCATTTCTGAGAGGGTTTTGGAGCAAAGGAAGGAAGAATCCGCCACGCTGCTCCAATGCGGGTTGGCGGACCGCGATATTTCGAAGTCATGTGGACTTCGAAATATTTTTTATTTCTCAAACATGCAGGTTTCCTCACGATGTTTTCCATCACCGCCGAACATGTGGTAAATCAGCACTAAAAATTGCAATTAACAATTTTAGTGGTGCCGTCACCGGGAATCGAACCCCAGGTCACTCGCGCACTATGAAATTTAAAGCGAGCTGGTGTTATTCTTCACAAATTAAGGCTCAGTATAAAAGAGATAGGTGGTATTCTACTCCACTGGCTCTATTCGAAAATCAGCGCTGCAGAATCTTAGTGCTGCCGCAATTTGCTGAAATGGAGACCTTATTTGACTTCACATTTTTTTTCTTTTTTGTCACATTTTTTTTTTTCTCTCACGTCATTTTCGTTTTTGTTTTTTAATATTTTTATTGTGTATTTGTGATGTCAAATAAAATAACTTTTCTTTCTTTCTTCTTTCTTTCTCTTGGAGAATTATTTTTATGACCTACAATTTGATGTACCGGGTCCAGTCCTGTAGCTTATGTTTCGCCCCCGTGGAAAACGCGACGGGACGGATGGAGAACACAACATTTCAGTACAAGTCCAATAATTTTTACTCTGCATTGCATTCCCACAAGCAGTATATTGACAAAATTGCATATTATGGTATTATTCTGCATGAATGAAGGATGTCTGTACAATACCTTGGTAGATTTTAAAACACCTTGGTAGGAAAGCGGTAGGTGCTATTATTACTACTCTATGGGTCTATGGGTGTCCATGTTGGGAAAGGAATATGTATAACAAATTTCAAGTCAATAAGTATTGTAGATTTGTGATGCGTTAGTGGTAAATTGTATAGATATCATTAATAAACCAATTCATATTTTACAAAGGTCACACTCACCACCATCTTTAATCCTATGGCATTTAAAAGCATATTTCTTCTTCTGTACTTCCGGATTGCTGTCTAGATACTCCACGGCCACTCTGCCTTCAATGGAGCTAAGAACGTAGCCTTGCTTGTTGGGAAATACTCGTATGCATCTTGTCTGGTACTTTAGGGATGACTCTCGTCTCTGATTTACATGACCCATGTTACGAACATCCCATACAAATATTTTGCGACCGGATGTGCCTACCACAAACTTCTCACCGACTATGCTCATTGTGTATACCTAATGGAAATATTTTGGACTTCAATTTGGTGATTCAAACATTTTTTATTACAATTATGTAAGAAAACCGTTGAAGAACAATGACCTTCTATATATAACTCTACATACATACCCTTTCATTCCCCTGGTTGTATGTACCGACACAATTAGGAACACGACTATCCCACATCTTCACTGTGCCATCCCAGCTGCCAGTCAGGACTGCATTAACCTCACTGGCAAACTCTACACAACGGATTGCCCCTTTGTGTTCACCAAGGACTGTCTCAGAGCTTAGCATTCAGGTCATACATCTTGAGAGTCTGATCCAAACCACCACTATAGGTGTGTACAGCATCCTGGAAAAAACATATTATTTATTATAACTTTGAACAATTTAAATAGCAATATCTTGCAAACAGTAGTTGTCATGTATGCAACATATAATGCTGCATTAGCACAAACACTTATATTCCCATGTCCATATCTGAAACAAAGCCTCTGAGTTAGGTAGAAAAAATGGTTTTGGATTTCATTCGAACCCAGGCAGTCAACAGGCAGGTACCCTGATGTACTGAGCTACGTGGTCTTTACGTCTTCGTAAGGTAGTAATAACAATAGGATAGACAGCAGTAAAAAAAATAGTTTACCCTAAAGCAAACGTCGAGAACCGGCAGCTCATGGTTATATTTATGTCTTTCGACATTCGACGTTACATCGTATAACCTCACTGAGCAGTCCCACGACGATACAAGTAAAAATTGACTGGATTTTGGCGCAAATTTGACGCTAGAGATCGCGTCCTCTGGTAAGCTCTTCAATTTGAATTCCGTGCGGGACTCCGCAACCCGCGTTACAGTCATTGTGGAAGCAATTTTGTTAAATAATATATAAACTACTTTCGGGATAAGTAAGTGGTAAAGTTTTTAGATTATTTAAAAGAAAATGTAGTAAACAAGGAATAAACGCATCACGCAGCCGCCACAAACTTTGACAATAGCTGTCAAACTGAAACTGACAATCTTGTGATGTCGATGTCAAAAAATAATAGATTATATCTCATATTCGTTACATGAATAATACGTTATATCAATGAACATAATTGAAAATACAATGAGTATATTTAAATAAATATTTAGCTAGCGATTTAAAACAACATACTTTTTGTCATACAAAACAAAGCCCAGAATGTGAACTTACATAAAAAGTATAATGAGATATCACTTTATAATGTAACTTTGTGAACGCATCTTTCTAATTGACATGTTTGTGATGAGGTGTGAAACGAGAAATCACCGTCTCGCTAAAATGGATTCATGCAAATCGTTCGTTGCATAAATATTTGTGATGTTACGTATATTGTGCAATTATTATTCGTGAAATAAACTAACGAATACAATACAACAGTGCCTCAATATAAATATAAATGCCTACATTCTCTCTGCGGACCTGAGTCGCACTCCGATACATACGAATGGAGTGATTATAATATAAACTAACGATGCAAACCAACCTGAAAACTAAAGAAATGTTTATAGTACGAGCTTTGGAAAAGATTTTAGCTGATAAGGACATCAAAAGATCCTATCACAATCAATTGAAAAAGTCCTGTGAGGTGGCTCTTGGTAAGGTTTCCTTTTTGACGTTTATTAAGCAATAAACGTATTTGTACTATACAATAGACTTGGTATAAGTAGCTATACAATATGTATTGCACTAATTAAGTTATACTTTAGATTTAATAATTATTTCATCTTCTTAAGAGACTATAGTCTTGTGACCTTGGTGAGTGGAGGGGACAACTTAAACCTTATCAATATAATTTGAAACATAATTGATTGCAAGTAACTTTACAATGGCTCTATAAAACACTGACATTCACATATATCTGTTTTTAAATATATATTTGTGAAAAAATGGTTTATTTCACCTAGTTAGGACTAGGATATATAATGTGAAAGCAAGGACGTACACAATTATGTTGATAATTTGTAATCAATACTATTTCATCAATTTATTAATCAAACTGGTTTAGTGTTCTCATTTGCAATTGTAACATTATTTTAACATAGAAATTATCAGTTTCAGTATATCTTTACATAAAAAGTAAATTAGCTCTGATATGAAATTTAAATTAGCAAAACTTCAAACTTTCTAATGATAAAATAGAGTAATTTAAATTATGGGTTAAACTCCATATTATAAATATGTTAAAAAAAAAAAAACTTTACATGAAGCGCTTTAGAGAAATCTTTGGCAATACAGACACACAAAATACAGGCATTGATATGGAGCTGTAAAAACTGCTATCTCATCATCATCATCAAGTCAGTCTATCAGTAGTCCACTGCTGAACATAGGTCTTACCCCAAAATGGGAGCAACAAACTTTTGTGGTACTCTATATAAATATATAATTTGACACAGTTGCCATGCTTGGCAGGCGGGTGATTATGATGATGATGAAACTAATGGGACTAAGATTTAATAATTATGTAAACCTCATTTTTGCACATAAATATATAGTATACAATATTGTATGTTTACTGGTATAGTATATAAAAAAGTATAATCAATGTATAATCTATGCAGAAATCCTATCTAAGTAGGTACCACCACTAGTGCCAGTTCTTCCACCATTAAGCATTATAGTGTTTCTATCTGAAAGACACTGTTAACTAGTGTAATTGCTGGGCATATGGGACTTAAGAACTAATGTCTTAGAGAGATGAGTACAGTGTGGTGACACAGAACTTTGCATTTAAATATGTGACAAATAATTTGTTACATACATACAGTCGCTTCTTTTTCCTATATAAGGGGTAGGCAGAGACCACACCCATAGCCCACTCTTCTCCCCTGTGGGAAACGAGACATGACGGGTGGCAAACCACGTCGCCGCCATTTTAGTATGAGCCAAAAATTGTTACGCCCCTATTGTGTTCCCATGAGCATTATAGTGACAGTATTGCATAATAATGTATTATTACAGTTGCGAAGCTGTTATTCAAATCATTAAGAAAATATGTTGAACATTTTTAAACAACAATGCAATATATATATCTGTTATTGACATTTTTATCTCTACTGACATTTTTGTTATTGTTTATTTCTCAGTAATGGCACATAAAGTTAATAGTTTCTTCTGGTTAAGAGAAGTTGTTGTAAACTCAGCATATTTTGTAATACTATATAAATACATACATACATAAGCACAAACACAAAGCCACTATTCTTAACTTTAAGCTTATTAAACTTTAAGTCATATGCAATACCAAGTATAGGACATAGTCATAATACATTCAGGACTGTAAGTTAACTATTTGTGCATTGCAGGTTGATTTATTAATTTATGTGCATATAGATTTTTGTGAATTTATATTAATTGGAAGTCGATGTATGCAGGTGGTTCAGGACCGAGTTTTGTGGCAATCTATGGGGGAGACCTATGTTCAACAGTGGACTGTAATAGGCTGAAATGATAATGATGATGATATTAATTAAATGATGAATCCTAATCTAATAAGTTTCTCTTATGTTGAAATAAACAAGGAGTGGGACAGGTCCATTAAGTTTCTTGGATATAAAAGACAACATAAAGTTAGGAAATAAATAAACAACATGATAGGCATCATAATCCATACTGATGAGACAACATTTTTCTATACTGGCAAAATATCTGTGTACTGTGTCATTACATCACTATTACTAGCCCACTGCTGAACATAGGCCTCCCCCATAGATTGATACAAAGGTTTGTAGCTCTCATTGTGGGTTATTTTGCCATAGTTGCCACGCTTGGCAGGCTAGGGTACTCAACCACAGTTTATTTATTCAGAGTGCCAGGAGTATTTTGCTGCCCGTGTCCTGGTTTTGATTTTCCCTCTGTCGACTTTTACAAAATGGAAGTTTCTTTTTCTTGATGTTTGAATGAAACACGCTAAATCTGTCCTTGGTGTTGTCTATTGCCCTCCTTCTGCCGCTCCTCGAAACTTCTGGAAATTGCCGAGTCGGTTGGCCTCCACATTCTACCTATACAAGCCACTCACCACAATATTGATAGCAACAAAACTTGGCTCGACTTAATCCTACCGTAGTCTCCTCCTTGCACTTGGCTTTTACCATCATCACCTCATCTTCCTTTCCTACATCCTAAAATCTCCCAAGCCTCCATCTAAAGTTCTGCACATGCGTTGTTTTTGCCGCATGGATGTTGTTAAGCTTGGTAAATCAAACTGGAGTCATGTGGTAGTCGCTCCTACAGAAGATGAAAAGATCTATGTATGTAATGTACTTAGGGACATTATCCTCAGAATGAACGACAAACATGCTCCCATCAAAAGAGTTGAGCTAAAACGTCTACCTGCACCTTGGATGACGAGGGGGGTCCGCATGGCGATGAGGCGTAGGGATCGTGCTTTTCGAAAGTACAAAAAGATTGTTGTGAGGAAGGCTGGGCTTTGTTTAAATCTGCGAGGAATCGGAATAATCAGATGACATGCAACACCAAATGTCGACACATCTTAAGTAATATCTCTTCCTGTTCTTTTACTAATATACATATAAGTTTCTTGGAATATGGGTATTGGCAAACAACCTTTTGAGGTTTCAGGAGTCAGTTGGTTTGGATAATATCAATAGCCATTTCGTCTCTCACACTCCTTTAGATCACCAAACCTAGTGTCGCACCGGTGAACACCTATTGGGTTTTTCTCGTCCCTATATCAATCCCTGTCTTATATCAAATCCTTATAAAATCACAATAGGCTGTGACAATGTCAGCCGCAGAATGATTATTAATATCCTTGACCACCTCCTCCCTAGTATCTCTCACATTATCAACTTCTCTCTGGATTCTGGAATTTTTCCTTCAATGTGGCGCAAGGCCTACGTTTTTCCTCTGACCAAGAATCCAAATCCTTTGTTGCCCAGTCATTTCCGACCTGTATCCATTCTTCCCTCATAAACATGCACAAACAGCTATCTCAGTTTATCTATCATAAAAACATATTAAATCCTTTGCAGTCTGCCTTCAGGCCTGGTCATAGCACTGTTTCCACTCTCCTCACTCATTGCTGATATAATGGGGGGCGTGGAGGACACTAGAGCCACTGTGTTGGTTTTGGTAGACTTTTCGAACGCCTTTAATAACATCAGTCATTACATCCTACTGACTATCCTTTCTCATTCAGTGATGATCTCACCCGAAGTGCTGGATAGGTTAAACAACTTATCTTCGAGGGCGCCCGCAGTCGGTCTGCATTCATCAGTTTTCATCAAGCTGGAATGACATACTTGCTGGTGTTCTGGTTCTGGTGGCTTTGTTATTTTCAGTATTTATTAATCTCATTACCCAGTTGTACAAACAGGCGAGTTCCGATAGTATGTCTACGGTGGTGGACTTGATTAATAAGGACCTTGACTACATTAAGAGCTGTTCTAACAGATTTGGCCTTACAGTCAACCTGTCTAAATGTCAGGAAATAATAATTGGTAGTCATTGGATGATCAGAAGATTGGATATGATAACTTTACCTCCTATCGTCTTTAATGGCACCATTTTGCAAAGGTTTCCTATTGTCAAGGATCTTGGCTTACACATCGATGCCACTCTAAGCTAGAAAGCCCAAGTGTCAAAGGTTAGCCAGAAAGTCACCGGTACCCAGAGAGCACTTTACCGCCTTATAAAATTTCTCCCTTCCAGTCCTATGTTTGTGCAGACCTTCATTTTTCCTCTAGTGGTGATGTGTGCCATTTCTACCTGAATGCAGATCTACTCTATAAATATGATTGTATATGAATAACTGCATTCGCTAATTTTTAATCTTCGAAAATACGGCCATGTGTCTACTTATCGGTCTCAATTAAAGTGGCTTCCCATTCGTCAACGCCGAAGTTTGCGTGCCCTCACTAACCTTTACTCCATTCTACTTCTACTCCCCCTTCCTACTTAATTCCTCACTTTTAGTATCTTTGCTCTAATTATGTAACAATAATCAGTAACAATAAACTTCCGTTCATCCAACAAGCTTTTAGTTCAGTGTCCGTCTTATAGCTTTTCACTAGTCCCTCTATTATTCCCTGTACAATCTGTTCTTCTTTGGAACGCTCTCCCTATCGAAATCAGGACAGCAAGTAATTGTAACTCATTTAAAATTAAAGCTCATGAGCACTTTCTAAGTTAACTGGCAGAACCATTGCAGAAATAGTTGTTTAATATTATTTTATTACTTATATCTTATATGTATATATTTTGTATTTATTTATCTATTTATTCGTTCATATTTATATATTTTATGTTGTCGCTGTTATGTTTCCATTTCCAAAAAGTCTGTTTCAATGTTGCGGATGTCTTTAGTTTACCATCATCATCATCATCATTTCAGCCTGTCACTAGTCCACTGTTGAACATAGGCCTCTCCCATAGATTGTCACATAATATGCATAGTATTTATATTACGTAAGCACTATGCCACAGGCCCTGTATTGAAATAGGATAGAATAAAGTGAGTTCCTTCGTGTTTGCCGGCTTGTGGCCCTATACTGTTTCCTGTGCAGTTGATAACTTGATTCGGCAATTTGTCGATAATTTTCAAGGAATAGAAATAGTTACCAATACAGTATTACAAATCATTAAATTTTCATACCTGTAAAATCAAATATATTTATAAAGTGCAATATTAGAATTTTACCAAACCCTACCAAATTTGCTTCAAATATGATAATTCTATTGTTTCAGAGGAAATAAAAATAGAATTAAAAAATGGAGGGCAGCCAGAGTCATCAGAAAGTCCCACCTCAGGAACACTGCCGCTACCCTAAAAATGATGCCTCAAACATTATCACAGCTGAGAAATATTTTCTGCCATTTGAGCTAGCATGCCAAAGCAAAGCGTCGCGAATAGTTGTCACTGCTTTAGATTGTCTACAGAAACTTATTGCTTATGGGCATTTAACTGGAAACATTCCTGATTCAACCACACCTAGAAAATTATTAATAGATAGAATTGTAGAGACAATATGTAGTTGTTTTAATGGTCCACAGACAGACGAAGGTGTCCAACTCCAAATAATCAAAGCTCTTTTGACAGTTATAACAAGTCAACATGTTGAAGTCCATGAAGGCACCGTACTCCTTGCTGTCAGAACTTGCTATAATATCTACTTAGCTAGTAAAAATCTTATAAACCAAACTACAGCCAGAGCCACACTAACGCAAATGCTTAACGTAATTTTTACAAAAATGGAAAATCAAGCATTAGAGTGCGAAACTAATGCTAATGCGCCAACTGAAACCCATACAAAAATTCCCAACTGGTAATGTTGTAACAGATGACAATCATGTAACTGAGGAAAAATAAAGATAAAACTTCTGTACCTGATGAGCCTATAGATGAAGTGCTAGAAGCAAAAATTATCGCAAAAGAAATAGTCGATTCTGTGATTGACAATGCGATTTCTATAGCTTCAAAGAAATCTGAAGATGAGTCCAGTCAAAACCTGCCAGATAACAATGAAAATCCATCTGATTCTCAAGACAGCGTAAGTGTATCCCAGGAGAGCAATGAACAAATACCTAATGAATCCTCTATTACGAGGATACCATCACAAGAGAGTGTAGACGTTGCTTCAGAAAACGATAATTCAGTCACAGCTAAATTTACACATATTCTTCAAAAAGATGCATTCCTAGTTTTCAGAGCACTGTGTAAGCTCTCAATGAAGCCTCTACCAGAAGGTACGCCTGATCCCAAATCACATGAACTGAGGTCAAAAATTTTGTCTTTACACTTACTTCTTTCTATATTGCAAAATGCTGGCCCTGTGTTTCGAAACAATGAAATGTTTATAACTGCCATAAAGCAATATCTATGTGTTGCTCTGTCAAAAAATGGAGTCAGTTCTGTGCCAGAAGTCTTCGAACTTTCGCTGGCGATATTTTTAGCTCTTCTTCAAAATTTCAAAGTCCACCTCAAGAAACAAATTGAAGTGTTTTTCAAAGAGATTTTCATGAATATTTTGGAGACATCTAGCTCTTCTTTTGAACACAAGTGGATGGTAATCCAGGCACTGACTAGAATCTGTGGTGATGCACAAAGTGTAGTAGATATTTATGTAAACTATGATTGCGATCTTTCGGCAGCAAATCTTTTTCAGCGATTAGTGAATGATGTTTCTAAGATCGCGCAAGGCAGACAAGCACTAGAATTGGGTGCTACGCCTAATCAAGAAAAGTCCATGCGTATCAGAGGGCTCGAGTGTCTTGTTTCAATTTTAAAATGTATGGTAGAATGGAGCAAAGAACTTTACATCAATCCTAATATGCAAACGACATTAGGTGAGAGGATAGCAAAAGAAGATTCCGATTATCATAGCATTAAATCCCATGGGGGATCTAGTCTTAGTTTAATTTCCACGGGATCAAGTAATGTTGGAAATAGAGAGACATTAGATTCGCCTGAGCAGTTTGAAGTCCTGAAACAGCAGAAAGAAGTTTGGGAAACTGGTATTGATCTCTTTAATAGAAAACCCAAAAAAGGTGTAGCATTTTTACAAGAACAAGGATTACTAGGGACGTCTACTAAGGAAATTGCTGAATGGCTATTAACTGACGAGAGAATCGATAAGACATTCATAGGAGAATATTTAGGTGAAAATGATGATCATTCCAAAGAAGTTATGTATGCGTATGTGGATTCCACGGATTTTTCAAGCATGAAAATTGTCCCAGCTTTGCGTCATTTCTTGGAAGGATTTAGGCTACCAGGAGAAGCGCAAAAGATTGACAGACTGATGGAGAAATTTGCCGCTCGGTATTGCGAATGCAATCCAAACAATACATTATTTATGAGTGCCGACACCGTCTACGTATTAGCATTTTCCATAATAATGCTAACAACCGATTTGCACTCGCCACAAGTCAAGAATAAAATGACAAAAGAACAATACATCAAGTTAAATAGCGGTATAAGTGACAACAACGATCTGCCTCGTGATTATTTGTCGCAGATTTATGACGAAATTGCTGGACACGAAATCAAAATGAAAAATACGTCAAAACCGGGAAAACTCATGTTTTCAAATGAGAAAAAACGAAAACTAATATGGAACATGGAAATGGAACAAATATCCACTGCAGCTAAAAATTTAATGGAATCAGTATCCCATGTTCAAACACCTTTTACAACCGCAAAACACGTTGAACACGTACGACCTATGTTTAAAATGGCGTGGACTCCATTCCTTGCTGCATTTTCAGTAGGACTGCAAGATTGTGATGACACGGAGATCGCTTCACTCTGTTTAGATGGAATAAGATGTGCTATACGCATCGCTTGCATTTTCCACATGTCTTTAGAAAGAGACGCATATGTTCAAGCCCTTGCACGATTTACATTACTTACGGCGAACTCGCCCATAACTGAAATGAAAGCTAAAAATATTGACACCATAAAAACATTGATTACTGTAGCACATACAGATGGAAACTACTTAGGAAATAGTTGGTTGGATGTCGTCAAATGCATTTCCCAACTCGAATTAGCTCAGCTCATAGGCACTGGAGTCCGACCTCAATTTTTATCGGGATCTGGAATTAAACCTCAGCCAGATTCTTTGAAGTTTAGTCTAATGGCTTTAGACCCTAGTGTGAAAGAACATATTGGAGAAACGAGTTCACAAAGTGTTGTAGTGGCCGTTGACAGAATATTCACAGGCTCAACAAGGCTTGATGGTGACGCAATAGTTGACTTTGTGAAAGCACTTTGTCAAGTATCCATAGACGAACTGAGTCATCCCACGAATCCTAGAATATTTTCACTACAAAAAATAGTAGAGATATCATACTATAATATGGGTAGAATTAGGCTTCAATGGTCTCGTATTTGGCAAGTGCTTGGTGACCACTTCAATAAAGTGGGCTGCAGTAGCAATGAAGACATCGCTTTTTTCGCCGTAGACTCTCTAAGACAACTGTCTATGAAGTTTATCGAGAAAGGAGAATTTGCGAACTTTAAATTCCAGAAAGACTTTTTGAGGCCTTTCGAACATATAATGAAGAAGAACAGTTCTCCGACAATAAGAGATATGGTTGTCAGATGTATTGCGCAAATGGTTAATTCTCAGGCTCCGAACATAAAGTCTGGATGGAAGAATATATTCTCAGTATTCCATTTGGCGGCAAGTGATCAAGACGAGGCGATCGTCGACCTAGCATTCCAAACGACTGGAAAAATAATAACGGAACTATATGAAAAACAGTTCTCTGCAATGATTGATTCATTCCAAGATGCAGTCAAATGTCTTTCGGAATTTGCTTGCAATGCGAAATTCCCTGACACTTCCATGGAGGCCATAAGGCTCGTAAGATCTTGTGCGACTGCTGTCGGTGCAACTCCGCAACTTTTCGCAGAGCATGCGGGACTAGAGGGTGAACAAGGTGCTCCCGAAGAAGACAGAGTGTGGCTGAGGGGATGGTTCCCATTACTATTCTCTTTATCATGCGTCGTAAGCCGTTGCAAATTAGACGTACGCACTCGAGGGCTCACGGTCCTGTTCGAAATTATTAAAACACATGGTGACTCATTCCGTCCGCATTGGTGGAGAGACCTCTTTAATATTCTTTTCAGAATCTTTGACAACATGAAATTACCTGAACATCAATTAGAAAAGAACGAATGGATGACTACAACATGCAATCACGCGTTGTACGCAATCGTCGATGTCTTTACGCAGTATTTCGATGTTCTCGGCTCCCTCTTACTTGAACAACTGTACGCCCAGCTGCATTGGTGCGTGCAACAGGATAACGAGCAACTAGCCAGGTCTGGCACCAACTGTTTAGAGAATCTAGTCATATCGAACGGAATGAAATTCAGCGAAGACACTTGGAGCAAGACCTGCCAGATAATGTTGGATATATTCAACAGTACTTTACCCACCACCCTGTTAACTTGGAAACCAGACGAAAACGACGACGGTGAAATGCCTCATGTTCGTCACGGAATATTGAAGAAACCGCAAGGAGGTGACGAAGCGAAATCCTCCAACCGAGTATTCAATAGTCTTCTCATCAAATGCGTGGTGCAACTCGAATTGATACAAACCATCGACAATATAGTCTTTTACCCCGCAACGTCGAGAAAAGAAGACGCAGAGACGCTGGCTTTAGCAGCCGCTGAACTTACTGGTGGGACTCCGGGAACGGAGCAAGAATGTCAACGCGAAGAACAAGGCATGTACAGACTGCTAAGCTCCCCCCATTTGCTACGGCTCGTAGAGTGTTTGATGTGCAGTCATCGGTTTGCAAAAACTTTCAACACCAACAACGCACAGCGGAATGTGCTGTGGAAGGCAAACTTCAAGGGATCAGTGAAGCCGAATATGCTGAAACAGGAGACTCAGTCGCTTGCATGTGTCATGCGAATCTTGTTCAAAATGTACAGTGACGAAGCGCGAAGGAATCACTGGCCCGCCGTGCAAAAAAGCCTGATCAAAATTTGTTGCGAAGCGCTGGAATATTTTGTCGGATTGACTAACGAAGCCCACAGAGATGCCTGGACATCTATTCTGCTGTTGATTCTCACGCGGATACTGAAGATGCCGGATGAAAGGGTATGTATATTTGTCACTGTAACTATGAATTGTTTATTTATTTATATTTGTCTAATCGAATGCGTAGCCTAGTGGTCGGAATACCTGATAGCTACGCCGCCCGTTGACCGGCTTCGAACCCCAGTCAGAGCCTACGTTTGAACAAAAATCCAAATAGTTGGATTTCGGATCTGGTTGTACAGCAAATAACTACTTTTTTTTATATAGAAAACGATGCCCTCACACTGGAATTCCTCCTGTGTCGTGAGTGCGTTTTACAGACATACATTTCACATGCACAACACAACCAACAATTTGTGTTTTGCACATATGTCGGGTGGGATTGGAACCCGGGACTTTGAAGTAAGGTATTCTAACCACTAGCCCCCGCGGTCGTTACACTGACGAGCTGCATTTAAATAACTACATACCACGTCTATTTTATGATTCATTTCAATTATGCATATTAGAATTTTGATCACGTACACAACGAGGTTCTATATAAGACTACGTTTTATGGAAGGAGACGTCCATTTATGAATTGAACTATTAGTCATTGATATACAAAAAACCTAAGATACATAGTTTCATCAAAAATCACTTCAACAAGCAATCTCCATCGATCAAAAAATCCTATTAAATAAACACAAATTTAATCTTATGCTCCCGTCATAAAGTAGCTTTTTAAATTAAATCAACGGCTGACGTGATGCTAATCGAAATTAGCGCATTGTATACGCTCTTCTTTTAGAGTACGTTTTTTAGTCGCTGATTGTGTATTTAGGTTTATTTGTATGTCAATGCTGTCAATGTATAAATGTTAGTGGTACTGACGTGGTCGACATATTTTTAATTTACTTATTTAATTAAAGCACTTGATCCAGTCTAAACTGCGGATAGTATTGTATTGTTGATAACCCTGCCAAATTCGTTGGCAGCGACATCTTTAGTTTCATGTAATTGACCGACTACAATCTAAAGTTTAACTGCGCAGCGACAACTTGTTGGAGGTGATCACGTGTTTGTATCCGAGACCACTACTTTACCTTCTTGTACCCCAAAATTGTTGTCAGCAATAAAAACAAGAGGTAGGTTTTGGTGGTGTCAGGGACATGGGTACAAAAACTACAGATCCAAAAACGAATTGTCTACAATGATCTGTCTTGTTTTTCAAGTACCTTTTCATTGCTGTATTTCGACATAATGATTAACGTACAAGTTCTTTCGGCCTATGTCGATCATGGAGACTTCCTGTTAAAAACCGAAACCTGTCAACAAATGTTTAATATATAATAGTGCAGTTTAAGCTTAAATACAGAGGCATTTTCTAATCCCCATGTCAGAGTAAGTTTCCGAAATATAGGTAGTCATCAAGAACCGGAAACCACACCACTGCGTGTTGCACACTGGCTTCTAGTATTCGATCCTACATCCCACAATTCAGCATAGAAGTAAACAGAGCGACGTCATTTAAAATAACTATATTAAATGGACTAATTTTATTTGTCTACAGTTTGCGGCACACGTATCAAGCTACTACCCGCTGTTGTGTGAGATCACATGCTTCGACCTAAAGCCGGAGCTGCGCACGGTTCTGCGTCGGGTTTTCATCCGCATCGGACCCGTGTTCAACATAATCAACATGCAATAATAAGCTTCTTAGTTTACGAACAGAATGGCCTTATAGTTTCGTAGGTTAAAGTATGACTTTGATGTTAATAAGTTAAAAAAAAAAACAAGATGCGCTCAGGTGTCCCGCAGGGAAGTCACCTAGGCACAAAACTGTTAATGTATGTCAACAAAAAAACATTCAGTTATTCATTAGATTTTAATGTAACATTGACAGCAATCAGTACTTCAGTAGTATTAAACATGATCTATAATATTATACATAGTGTGAGGGAGTCTTATTGTCTAATTCATATAAATGGTTTGATTATCAAAGTTTAAAATTTAAATTGTATAAATCATAGACGTTGTACCTATAAATTATAGTTTATTCTGTATATTTGAAAGTTTTTACCGTTTGGGGAACTGATATCACTCACCGCTAACTGCTTCACTATTACTTTTCTCGCTAGACTGATCAAACTGTGATTGTGAAGTTCTCACAGCTTTCGTTCTTTAAACCATTATTCCTATCGAGTGATTTCAGAACTCGCACGCAAACTATATTATCCATTACATAATAAATACTAAAATACATAAGTCAAGTGTGTTATTAAGCTATTTTGAGCCCTTCAATAGACCTCTCCAAAGATTCCAAATCCCAAATGACCAATTGGCCATCTAAGCCAGAGGTGCTAAACTTTTTAGCATTAGCTTTAGTTCCCTTAAAAAGGCTGATACAGGTTATGGCGTTCTGGTGGATAGAGTCCAAGTAAGTATCGTTTGTTTCAATACGCGCTTGACGATCCAGCGACTGGAATTTCTTCATTGCCGACAGCCCACCAGACTCCTTCCTTTGCGTATTGTCCAGCTTCGCAACAAAACGCAATTGGTCACCATTGTGACAGTACAACAATGGAATGCAACTATGCCCTGCCACCAAAAGGGAATTATTAGAAATCCAATTGCATCCCAAAAATGGCAGATATTCAGTCTTATGTTTTATGACAGCTTTTCCTTGGGTCGCGTCAGCTACGTTTATCGAGCTATCGTGGCCAACCCAGGCTACTTTATTTCCATCCGCTGAAAACGACACGCTATGCACCCAACCACCTCCTGAAGGCGAATTGGGAAACTCTGCCAACAACTGACCCAACGGTAACTTCGAACCCCAAACATTTGGTCCAGGTTGATCTTCAATATCTTTGATATAGGCAGAGAAAACTCTAACTTTAAAGTCTGCTGATCCGGCAACTAGGAGAATGTTGTTTGGATGCCAATCCAAAGTAGTTACAGTGGACCTGATGGGCTTCTTGATGTGCTTGGAGACCCACCAGTTGTTCTCTTTTTCAAAGTAGCAAATAGAGATTAACCTGGCGCCGGAACCTACCGCAAATTTGTTCTCCATCGGCGACCATTTGACGCAAGTCGCAGCTCGATTGATACGCAACAGTACAAGGGTAGTGGTCCACTTTCCGTCGTCTCCCTGAGTCCACACATAGGCGTTACGATCAACCGAGCAAGTGACGATTCGATTCGTATTAGGGGCCCAATCAATGCCCATAACCCTTAGATCATGCTCAACTAGATTATTGGTCTGCTTCCAATCGTTTCCTTCTTTTTGGTAAATATGGACTTCATTGTTGTTTGGCGAAAAAGCAATTTCTGAAATATGACAAAATTTTATTATCAATATTACTAGATATGGGACAATCACAGACCCGAAAATCAATTATCTGTGAATTGCACAATTATTTGAATCTTAGCTGAATATTCGAATACAGGAAGCTGAAGTCAGCAAGCCAGTGTACGTAGTTATTAAGTGAAGTGTGTGGTGGCAGTGACCCCGCATTACCATGACTGGTATTGTAAGCAGAAATTCCCATAGTTGCCAAACTTAGTGGGTTGGCAACTATAGTTTTAATTCATTTTTTTAAAACAATAGAAATATGTAAACCAAGGACATAGAAAACATTAGGATGCAGAATAATGTATTAAAGCTGCATACAGATCTGACACTTTGTAGGCGATAATTGTTATCTTTATAAATAATACCCTTACTCCTTCTCCTTCTCCTACATTGTGAGTGCAATTTGCAGACATAATTGTCACATGCATGACACAAAGACCAGACCTGAAATCCAACAATTTATTTTTGCACAAATGTTGACTCCAATGTAGGAGTCAGGTACTCTTGACCAGCAGGCCACATGGTCATCTATAATAACTCCAGGGAGAGACCAAGACAAGATCCATCCCAGGTTGACTCCAGTTACATTTCCTTTCGACTTTTAACACCAGTCATACCCCTGGAATGCCGATTCCCATCGGCTCAAAACATGTAGATCTAGGAGGCTCCGGCATTCCCACGGTTAAAAGTGCAGTTATCAATTCTAACAAAGCTGGCATTTTGGATCAAACTTTTCAAAATAGACAAGCATCGGGCCTCTAACCCCTACTAATATTTTATTATATTGACATAAAAATCTATTTTACATTATACTATACAAACATCTCAAATAGTTTTATAATGATTAAATATTCAATTGTTTTAAAGCAAAAATCTGTAAACAATTTTACTATGCAGATTGATAATCGTGATGTATATGATATATCATGAAATTTATTGTTTGCAATTATTGAAATGTGTTTTCAGTAACAATAAAAGGCATAGCATTAATACTTGCACTATATATGGTTACTACTCGGCGCCGAACAACAAAAGGACGGGTGGTTCGTAGTGGTGTCGATTCCGGAGGACCAAATCCCGACCCTGATGCAGGCAGAGCGCCGCCTTGCTTGTGCATGCGGTGCGGTCTATGTCAAGTTTCAGGGTCGAGGCGGCAAGTTTGTCGAAGTCCCTCCGGATCAGGACCCTGCGGGGAGCTCCGACTTAGGCGCCGAGGACAAACCAACAAGCGCCCAAACGGTCAAGGAGAGCACGGCACCCGCAGACGGGGCGATGACTCCTGCCGTTCCTGAGTCGGAAGATCGCCTCTCTGAGGAGGAGTTGGACTGCAGTATGCTGTTCAACTCTGACCCAGTAGGGGAGGAGGAGACTCAGGGCCTTCTGGCAGGGCTAAACATAGGTGGGGGGGAAGGGGACACATCATGCGATGGCGTGCCCTTCGTACCCGATTAACACCATACAGGCAAACCTCAACCACAGCGAAACTGCGACGGCTCAAATGCGCAAGTGGGTGGAGGCAAAGCAAACGGCCATAGCCCTGATTCAAGAGCCGTGGATCAGAGCCGGCCGCATACGGGGCCTCTCTAATTCAGGAGGTAAGTTATACTGCTCTTACGATCACGACAACCCTAGAGCGTGTATCTACATTACAAATAACATTAGTGCACAACCTTTAACAGATTTCTGTTCCAGAGACCTGGTTGCTTTAAGGATCCAAAACACAGCGGGACTGAATGTGGTCGTCGCCTCAGCATACATGCCGGAGGCAGACACACCACCTCCACACGACCTAACCAGGCTGGTTCACCATTGTGAAAAGACCGGACTGGAGGTTGTCATCGGTACCGACTCCAATGCACACCACCCATTATGGGGTATTGAAACAAGCAACGACAGAGGTAAGACCTTGGTTGAATATTTATTTACAACTAACCTAACACTTATAAATATAGGTTGTGAACCAACATTCGTAACGAGACGAAGTCGCACAATTATTGACCTTACGCTCGCTTCCGAAGGCGTGGCCAAATCCATCCAGGGCTGGCACGTTACTGAAATCGACAGATTGGAGGATACATACAAAATAGAAGAACAGGTAACGGTTCTAACAGATACTCTGATAGAAAGCTACCACAATGCATGTCCAGAAACTGACGCCGTAAAGAAATCTAGCAAGCAATCCTGGTGGGGGATTGAGCTAGAACGTAAACGGAAAAAAGTCAGGAAACCCCTAAATAGGGCAATGAACACATCGGCTGACGAAGACTGGGACTCCTACAAAGAGGCCAAGTATGAGTACAAGAAATGCATCAGGTATCGACGAACTGTGGGATGGCGCAAATTCTGCAGTAACATAGAATCCTGTGAACAAGCAAATCGGGTAAGGAAAGTTCTGGCCCAACAAACAATCTCAGGGCCTGACACTCTTCGCAAACCCGACAACACATACACCTCCTCACCAGCTGAAGCCCAACGCATCCTGCTGGAGACACACTTTCCAGGATGCAGATTGGTTCAGGAAGTAGACTGGCAAGAGGAAAACATAATTCCAAGTGACCAAGACTGGAAATACGCCCAACATGTGGTTACAGTTGAAAAACTACAATGGGCCATAAGCAGCTTCCAACCTTACAAAGCGGCAGGACCTGATGGTATCTTCCCTGCTCTTCTTCAGTGGGGGGGGGACACTGATTATAAAGGTACTTGCCGTAATTATGACAGCATGCCTAGCGCATAGATACGTCCCAAAAATCTGGAGGGAAGTGAAAGTAATCTTCATCCCCAAACCGGGCAAAAGTGACTATACTAATGCCAAATCCTTCAGACCTATCAGCCTCACATCCTTTATGCTGAAAGCCTTGGAAAAGGTATGTGAAAGGGAGCTGAGGGGAAAGGCACTATTATACAAACCTTTGCATAGCAATCAGCATGCTTATAGCTCAGGTAAATCAACAGAATCGGCACTCCACCGGGTAGTCACCCAGATCGAGTTAGCCCTTAACCAGAAAAACATCTGTCTAGGAACCTTCATCGATATAGAAGGAGCCTTTGACAAAACCAACTTCACCAGCATAGGTAATGCCCTCGTCAAACATGATGTGGAGCCAACCTTAACGAACTGGATTATAAACGCACTAAGCAAACGTATAGTGCGCATCGCAGGTGAGAGTCAAATAGTTAAGATAGCGAAAGGTTGTCCACAGGGTGGTGTGCTGTCACCGCTCCTGTGGAACCTAGTCATCAACGACCTCATCACAAAACTAAATGTAAACCATTTCTACACAATAGGGTACGCGGACGATCTAGCAATACTACTCTCAGGAAAGCAAGCTAGTATAGTCTGCGACCTTGCACAAGCGGCGCTACTTATAGTAGAACGCTGGTGCAAGGAATACGACCTAACAGTCAACCCAAACAAAACTGAACTGATAATGTTCACCCACAAACGGGTACTGAATAAATATCCTCTTCCCAGTTTATTCGGTACCGAACTACGGCTGTCATCAGAGGTAAAATACCTAGGCATCATACTGGACAGCAAAGAAAAAAAAAATTCGATAAGAAGTACAAAATACAATTACACGAAGACCAACGTTCTGAAGGACTAAACCCAAGGGAACTCAGAATCTTCACAGATGGTTCCAAAACCGGGTCAGGTACAGGCTCTGGAACTTTTTCAGAGGACCTAAATATACAAATAAGCACACCACTCGGTGCCCACAATACAGTGTTTCAGGCAGAGTGTATGGGCATTATTCACGCAGCATCGGCTATAGCTGAAAGGAAGGTAAAAGACTATTCCATCCGAATACTCTCCGACAGCATGGCGGTACTACTGGCCCTCAATAGCAATGTTATGAATTCAGGGCTCATCTACGAATGCTACCAGAAATTAAATGAGGTATGTCAATTCAATGAAATAACCCTTCAATGGATTAAGGGACACAGCGGAGCTAGGGGCAACGACGCGGCCGACGAACTTGCTCGAGGAGGCTCCAACCAGTGTGCTGTGGGTCCAGAACCTATACTGCCACTTCCCCTCAGGTATGTTCGCTCGCTAGTCTGCAAGCGCACTAGGAACCAACATGCACAAATCTGGGCGAATCACCCAGAGTGTAGACAAGCAAAGACAGCTTTGCCCGTTATCAACAGTCGCATCTCCAAGGCGCTACTTCGTCTGAATAAACCCCAAATCAGAACGATCAGTAGTGCTATAACTGGACATGGATCATTTAACAAACATCTGTTTAATTTAGGTGTTACAGACAGCCCTCTGTGCAGAGCCTGTATGGAGACGGACGAAACGGCGGCCCATGTCCTATTGGACTGCCCTGCGGTCGCCATATACCGGGTCAAGCATCTCGGCTCGCCGAGACCGCTCCCTGAGGTCGCGGGGAACATCAAGGGCCTGCTGCGATTTCTGGAGGAGCTTGGATGGCTCGAGTAGCACAACGTTCCTGCGTACACGCAAAATACGCGCTAGACGTGGAGTTGCGGAGACCGGCCCGTTGCAATCTACAATCTAATACTTGCACTACTAATAATAATGGCAAATAAGTGATAGTAAAAAACTACAAAGCCGCAAACAGAATATAAATGAAAAAAAAAAACTTATATTCAGCACATTCAACATTTTATATTCAGTTATACCAGCATCAGAGCTGTTATACCTAAATATTAAAACTAAAAAAATATGTATGTAGTCTTTGTTAAAACACTCATTATGGACATATTAATATACCTTTAGCAAATTTCTACTTTCAACACCATGTGGCATAAGAAAATGTTACTGCCCATCTCATTCCTGGGGTTTCATCACAAGAGTTGACAAGGGACAATAAAATAAATGTTTGCACACTATTGCTTCACAGCAGAATAATTGCCCTGAGGTGGTACCTAACTAGATGGATTCCTGCATAGGAATCCTACAATCTGTAGTCTATTAATGGGAAGACTCTTCAAGTGCAAGGTAGAAAGGAACTGGATTAACTTAGGTAATGGATAGGGCTACAACAATTTATTTTTACGAAGCTATATGTTCTTTAGTATATGTACCCCTTTCTTCTAGTGATCATTTTGCTAAGGTATTCTATTACATATGGATAATAATATGCTGTAATACTTCCTTAAGCATCTTTTAGGTATAAATCACTTAAAATTACATTGGGATATAAAACCCACTTGCTATAATTTTGTTGTGCCTAACAATTTCTTGTTTGTTATGCTAAATATGAACAGGTTAAAGTTATTATTGTCCAACCATGGCAATATTTGTTTGATCAATTGTTTTAGAAAATTGTTTTAGAATGTGCAATTAACATTGTGTAAACACACCCACAGAACAGGAGGTTCCCTAATCTGGGGCAATGTTTTGACAATTTTGTCGTTATACAATATCATATTCAAAACAAGTATGTGGGTGGAAAGGTTGTCTAACAAGGGAAGAGATTTTTTTTTTAACTGAAAAAATCTTACTTTTACAGAAACCAAAGAAAGTCTTAAGCAATTGTAACTTACGGGTTCTATCCTTATTCCAAGCGTGGCATGTTATCGGAGCGCATGAGTCACCGAATGTTAGCGTTTGGAACATGGTAACTAGCTGAAATCACATTACTCGTTAATAAATTGAATATTTGCGCAACGACGGATAATAAAGTAGGCATTACGTACCTTACTAAAAAAGGTAAGAATTTTTAAGTAAGGACCGGTAAGAATTTCTCTGCTCCGATTAACTCGTAAGAAATCCGCGGACTCTGGTCAGTCGACGCGAATTCCTGTAAATTCGAAATCAATTAAGGGAGAATGTGATAGATATAGTAGTGACCACAATAATTTATATCAATTAAACAAAAACATTTTTAATTAAAAAATACCTGCTATATAAAATTTATAAAATAAAATGACAAAATATTTGAATAATGCTAAGATAAATGACATTGACAGAAACACACTGTTTCTGCTTCTGCACAGAAAACAAAAAAAACGATCGAACGTTCGAACTAACATAAATGTAAGCTAAAATCTATGTTATTTAATAGGCTGAAAGGAGTAAAAGCGTCCCTATTGATTTTCCCCCAACGCAGTTTAAAAAAACATATATGTTTTTTTTATCTTTTTTGAATGTAATATATTTTATTCATCATATTTTTGCTATAAGTTTTACTAAAATAAACCTCTCCCAAGTTTTACCAAGGAGGATTTACCGTTATCACTACGCTTGGCTGGTGGGTGGGCGATTGTAATACCACACACTCCCCATTCTTACCATTTCGCACTTTCCGAATCAACAAACGGCTACTCCATAAAATACGAACGTATCGCTCTTGTCTTGTCATGTTTGACTTTGACTTTTTGAACTTAATTATGATTATCATATTTTACAAATTTGTAGACATTTTTAACGTTATTATTGATAATATGCTAAGAAATAAAATGAAATAATTTTTAATAGCGACTATTGCCATTACAAAATAATAAAATAAATATTGGCAATGTTAATATGTCAACTTCAAAGAGAATTTAAACACTACGTCAACTTCAAACATTTTAACTTAATTAAAAATAAACAAATAATAAAAAAAACACTTCATATTGCTTCATATTTCGTTTTGTTACTGTTTATTAAAAATTTACATTGCCATGTCGGGAAGAGGTAATAATAGTCATTAATATACATGTTTTTGATTTTTTCACAACAATTTTTTAGATAACTTTCGAAAAGACTGTGTTAATTTTGTTTTTGTCCTTTTCATTTTCAGGTAAATATCGCGGTAATCGGCATCGTAATCAGCATACACTGTCTTCCGTGGCCCGGGAAACTGCCGTGTCGTTACCGGCAGATAGCCCAATACTTGCAATGTTTAAAACTGCAGCTATTAAATTGAATGATCGCCAGGATCGCCACGAGCGTTTGGTCAAACTATCCAGAGATATTACGATTGAGAGCAAAAGGATAATTTTCTTGTTGCACTCTGCTATTACGTAAGTAAATATCCATAAACGAAAATACTGTATTATTTGTGAACAGTAATTATTATTTTGTAAGTGTTTGGCAGATGAAGATGCCAAGGAAAAGGGTAACTACCCACTACATCGGTTGGTCTATTCTGGGGAAGACATCACCTCCAACTAGTAATGTTTAGATGTTGTACATATATAGTTTGCATCTCAGAAACTTCAATAGCTTCTCATGTGGCGACATGGATGTTGCTACAAGTGTAGACAAAAAATTGAAATTGTTGCTTAGGCATTTATCTTTGAAGACATGTATTTATCTTTAGATATAAGTTTTATATAAGTATATTTTATAGTCTACTTCCATTTCTTATAGAGGTTACTTTTCCTGGCAAAGGAAAACATTTTCCATCACCGCCGAGCACATTGTAAATCAGTACTTATAATAGCAATTAACTAATTTAGTAGAGTTGGCACCACGGCTTGTGGTAGTGATAGCAATAGAGTGCATTGTTGTCAGTGTTGGAAGATGTTTACCAATTTGTTCTATGTTATATATATTTCATCGTCTTCTTGATCAGATTGTTAATACCCACTGGACTTACGCCTACCCAAGAAGGAAAGACTTGTCATAATCATTACACTTGCATACAGATTCCCGTCCTTAGCCATAAATGCTGATGTCACACACAAGTATGTGTATTTGGGTCTATTGTTTTTGCATGATTGTTCTTACTGCATCGGAGGGGGAAATACAAATTGTTACATAATTGAAACCAGTAATAATTTTCAATTGATCTCTGTATCGTTGGAAAACAATTTCAATTAAATTTTTAGGACTAAAGACATTGAGTTAAATTATAGTAAACAACAGTGATACTATATAGATATTTCCTTGATATTATATTAAATCGGAATTTGATATGCCAATAATCTACAGGTTACATATCTGGTGGTGGTATTTGTAAAAATATGTATGTTGCGCTGCAATTTGACAAACAGAATTTATATTTCTTCCGTCGAAAAATAAAGAATTTGTCATATCTTTTCATATCAAAACTGCCCATAAATTCTCATTTCTCTTTTCTAGCAAAGAGTCATGTGCAAAAGCAGTTGTCGAAGCAAATGAAAGGCTCCAGAAGTTGGTTAACGGTTCTATCAGAAGCATAGGGTTGGAGCTCGAAAACATTCCAGCCTACTTACACTCCCGTGCTATAACTGCTGGTTTCCAAGAGTACATTGAGGCACGAACCCTGTGCACTTTGATAGAAAGCCAGACGATAATAACTTGGTCCGAGGTGCAGAAGGAACTCACTTATACCATTGAGGATATTGAGAAGGATGAGACGGAGAGGACTGTTGTGACCATGCTGCCGCAAAATGACTACATGCTTGGTTTAGCTGACCTGACCGGAGAATTGATGAGGAGAGCCATCAACAGTATATCTAGTGGAGACAGTGATGAGTGTTTCAACTGCTGTCAGAATGTCAGGGATCTGTTTACTGGTTACTTAGGTAAGTACAGGCGAGCTATTTGAAGAATTTTTTGAAATTGACCAGCTATTTCAGGTAATCTACCCAGAATTCTTAGTCTCATAGAAGTTGAAGTCTCATATGCCCTGTTATCTATCAGAACCCTTCAGGGCAAAACACCTGTTTGCACACTACTGTTTGACGGCAGAATAACCTTAAATAGTACCTACATAGACGGATTCCTGCAATGGAATCCAATCACCATGTAATATCTCATAAGCCAGTCAGGATATACAACATTATTCATAATTGGTATAACATCCCGGCACCTACCCATACTACTTGGATCTGATAGACACATCGGTGAAGCTTTAATGACAAAATTGAATACTAAAAATGTTTTGTATGGACACTTTAAAATTATTTGTTTTGTAAACTTTATGCGACCCTAACTCAGAAAGTCTTTGCCCCGAACCAGACAAATTGGAAATACTTCGCAACAGATTTCCTTATGCTTCATGTTATCCTAGTACTCGCGAGTTCTTTCAATGGCAGCTCAATGGAAAAACGCCCAATTTAATTTATGAGTTCATTGCCTCATTCAGCTGTATAACAGGGTAGTCCCCTGTCACCTATGAGTTTTAAACAAATTGTTTAAGTCGACATATCTCCTACAGGCATCACGCTACGAGGCTCATTATATTTTTTGGGGCATATCCACATCGTCCCTAAGCCCAGCCTGCCGGGATGTATATGACATTACGAATGACCCTGTATATTATTTCATCTAAAGGCCACTTGTACGAGGCCGTGGGCATGTCAAGATTTTTCACAATAACAAGCCATGACTCATTGTGACACAATACAGTTTTGCCTAATAGTAACACAATAATTGAATAACAATGTGTTATTAAATGATTGTGTAACTTTACGAGGGAGAGCTACGCTAGAAAGTTGGCTCGGCCGGGGAAATCCGTCTGACGAACGCTTGGCCCAAGCACTAGTACTTACAAATTTTATGTTTTTTTTTTATTGTATAAAGTGACGAAACGAGCTAAACGTTCACCTGATGGTAAGTGCAACGTCCGCACACAACAAATGCTGTGTCACCCAGAATATTTCTGTGTGACACCACACTGCGCACGTCACACTGAGACATCAGTTCTTAAGTCTCTCATGCCCAGTGATTACGCTAGCTCACAGTGCCCTTCAAACCGAAACACAGTAATGCTTGCACACTACTGCTTCACAGCAAAATAACTGGCCCTGGCGTGGTACCTACCTAGACGGATTCCTGCATAGGAATCATACCACCAGTATATCTAAAATCTGATATTTCTAATAATAATAAATTACATTTACTACACTTGTACATTAATCAAAATATGTTGCCAAAAAGCATAACATAGCAGTATTATTATTAAATAAGTCTACGGCCGTGAAGCTCGCGCAGAGTATCCGATGAAGCTGTAAAAGCCGAGAAGGCTAACAGCAATTACATCACCGAAAATGTATATCGCGCAAATATGTATCCGCATATGGTCAGAAAAAAAGTTTGATCTGCACAGAGTTGTCAAAAGAAGTGGAAGCGCTACTTGAATGAACTTTCTACGCATTGTTGTAAGAAACCGCTCGCGCATCCTCCCGCATATATAATTTCGGTGATGTAATACTGTGCTCACGGGCCAGGGGCCCGCGTGCCAGGGGCCCGCGTGCCAGGTTTGGTTTGACCCAAACATAAATAAACTCCTACAATAACCTCGAAATTCGAACTGTCACGTTCGCTGCGTGTTTGCGCGATTTAGAATATCTCAATATGATTTTAAGTCGTCTAATGACCGTCCGAGGGCGGCTGCGGGCCTCCATCCGGTGGGCGGTGAGAACCGTGTGATTGTCGACTGCCGCGCGCCGCTCTCTACGGCGGTCGCGCGTCGTGGTGCGTTCCTCCCGCAGCTAAATTCTCTCAGCCGCTAACTTGTTGTATAATTGTATTGTAGTAGCTACACATTATACTTAAAATAGCTCAGGTTTTTGAATAAGAAAATTATAACCACAGCATGACCGTTCCCGCCAAAAACTACTTTAACATATATTAAAGGTGTATACAGTCGCGCATTTTCCACATAACGAATAAGCCAAACGAGTAGCCCACTTTTCGCCTCCACGGGATACGAGACGTGTGGCGAACCATGTCGCCGCCATTTTGGTCCAGTATTTCTTACTCCGAATTGTGTTCCCACAAGCAGTATAGTTACAGCAGTGCATATTATGGTATTATTATACTGCACGAATAAAGGCTGTCCGTACAATACCTTAGTCGCCTGTTACGACACCTCGGTAGGAAAGTGGTAGGTGCTATTTTACTCTGCCGGGCACCTAAGGGGTAAATATTTTACTTAATTTAATAATATATAATTTCTAAAAAAAAATGTTATTTCATCAACGGTATCTCAGCGTCACAAGTTTCCTGCTGAACAAACGCTTCCCCCATAGCCACAAAACACGGTCCTGAGCCACCTGCATCCATCGACTTCCCGCAAAACCGAGTAGGTTGTAGCTACATCAAGAAAATGAAAAATGGAAAAAAAAGGAAGAAAAAAAAACCTTGATACAGTTTCAAAAAACAACTGTTACATATACTATATAATGACCGATGGTAACTTTGCCGATCCCAACTAAGAACCAACAACAGACAGACACCTTACTTGGCATTCTCAGGTCTCTTCGGCTGCAACCGTGAGCTGATACGCAAGATGAACACGACACGACGTAACGTGGAGAAGGTGGAGGCGGCGGTGTACGCGCTGCGCGTGCGCGGGGGCGAAGCTCCGCCCGCGTTGCTAGCCGCCGCGCCGCCGCCCTGGGACGCCGCCCCTGCCCTCTCCGCACACTCCGACGACGAGGGCTACTATTGATACCTCAGAATCTTTATAACTTTATTAAACCGACCTTATGACATTTCGTATTTAATTTCCGATCCTTCCGATACTTTGAAAATCAAAGTAAATATTTAAGTGAATTAAATATCGCGTTTATTATAAAATATTTATATTCCATAATATCGCTGATATGAGGCATCGGCGGTCTAAGAAGTCTGCAGTCTGTGATCATGTCTGTGTGAGAGAAGTCAAGGACCGTACCCACCATTGTAACAAATTTGATAGACCATAAATCCTTGCAAAAGAACATCGATTGCTACCAGGGAGGATTCGCGAACCTACTAATACAAAAAAAAAACATTCTAATTTCAACAGAGAAGATGGCTGGAAGCCACCACCTTGGGTTGTATAATTAAATGACATCTGCAAAACTTCCAAGACACTTTTTGCTCGTTTAGTGTTTACATTATCTTTGGTTAGCTCGTTTTGCGTAGATCAGACCCAAAACTAATACTTACAAACTGTAGATGTAACTATGATATTAGAAGTAGATCTTTTACTTCTGCACATCAGTCCCCCGTGACCATGGTGAAGAGTTTAAAAAATAAACGCCATAAAATACTTAACATTTAGTACATAGTTTTACTAAATGTGTAATATCCGCGTAAATGTAAAAAGTCATCAGTGCAAACCAATAGGTGACTTTTCGAGCGGTCTGAGTGGATGTCATTTTAAATCTAGCTTTAAAAATATAGAAATATTGCTTTCCAGTCTGAAAGGTCAATCAATAAGGTAACAACTATAAGGCCTTGCGCATGCGTCCGTCGCGTATGAATTCATCGTTCAGTTCTCTGCGGATCGTGATCAATAGTGGTAGTCACAGTCGTGGATAAAAGTTTGTTGGTTGCCGCCTATTTATTAAACAGCAGAAAACATCGTCACAGGAGATTTATGTGCACCCAATCGTTGTGAAAAGGCTTCTGAAAGGAGAATTTGTTTCTTTGTTTCTTTATGCCAAGGAGTCCGCGCGCGGAGATCGACGGCGCGGGCGCTACGCATCCCACTGAACGCGCTTTATACGCTTAAGGGCTGATTTCACCGTTGAAAACAAACGCGACCAGTTCTAGCTAAACGAGGCTTAAGCGTTTAATTCATCAACATCAAATGAACGCAGTTAAAGCAAAACGCGATTAATATTCGGAACGCCTTTGATGTCGCAAAATACGAAATACGCCGTGTTTTTGTTTTATTTGGTTACGATATTTCATGTAAACTTCGTTTTCCTTAACGCGATCAAAATGGAGCAGGTAAAATCGGTTAAACGAAAACCGAGATCAAATAATACATTTGAAGTCAGTTAAGTAAAATGTGGTTTTATTAAACTTAGTTTCCAAAGCGATCGGTGAAAACGGGTCTTATAAGTCCGTCGCGGACATCGGCGCAGGTCATCTGCGTCGCACTGAATAGCGCCTAAACGTCCCACTGCTTTAACCTATTGTTACTATTGATTCATATTTGTTTGCTTCTATTTTGTTTTAAGCTTTTTATTTGTAATTAAATTACAGGTAAACTCAGCATTTTATGTATTACAAAAAATTTAAAATAACGTAAAAAATATCAAACAATAAAAGAAATTGACTACAAGTGGTGAACGTTGAGTATAAAAGGACACGCATCAAGTTTAAACAACGTTTACATAAAACGAGAAAATTATTTACGTTTTAAAACATTAAATTTAGGTTTTTTTTATAGGTGGTAGTGACGAGACGAAAACGTTTACCTGGCGTTTTTAAACGTTTACTAACGTTTAACTCACTATGAGTGTGACGTCTACCCATAAGAAATGCTGTGTCGCTCAGAACATTCGTGTGTGGCACCACACTGCGTCCGCCCTGAGTCTTAAGTCTCATATACCCAGTAATTACACTAGCTCTAAGTGCCATTCATACCGAACTAGAAACAAAGGTTTTATTCATAGCTAGAACACAACATACATTGAATAATAATATGGGCTAGAACACAACATACATTATTATACCCAGACTGCAGACAGCACTCAGTCTCTCGGTACACGGACTCGGTCTCTCGGACAGAGACTTCGTATCGGGCCGCTACGTGCTCAAATGCAGAAGACAGTCTTCCTTGATACGGCCGGCATAGCCCGCCAGTTTCTTTCCCTGTCTCCCTAACCTTCGGCCGTTTGGTGGCCCCTGCCGAGGGCTCCCCCGCCTGGTTAGGTTTTTTTTATATATTTTATTATATATTTAGTATATCCATACAAATATTATAACAGCGAAAGTAACTCTCTGTCCCTCTGTCTGTTTGTTACCTTTTCATGGTTCAACTGTAGAACCGATCTTGACGATATTCGGCACAGAGATAGCTTGCATCTTAGAGACGGACATAGATGCTTTTTTGTTTTGGAAATCAAAGAGGTATTTCACGGTATTTTTAAAAAACCTAAAACCTTTTATATCGTCGTCGTTTCGGCCTATCGTTAGTCTAGTGCTGAACGTTAGCCCCCCCCCCCCCCCCATAGATTTTCACAAAAGTTAGTAGCTCTCCTTTTTGGGGGTTTTTACCATAGTTGCCACGCTTGGCAGGCGGGTCTGCAACCGCAGTTTATTTATTCAGATGTTCGAGGAAGATGCTACTGCCTATCTCCTGGTTTTAATTTCCCCCCTGTCGACTTTTAAGACACCCACGAGATGAGGTGGGGTGCTAGATTCTCTTAAGCCGCCACCACACGGGTTATTTTATATATACATATAACGCAACAAGACGAGAAAGCTATATTTTTAAAACTACGAGTACATCCATTCAGAACGCTCGAAAAGACACCTTTTGGTTTGCACTGATGACTTCTTACATTTACGCAGATATTACACATTTAGTAAAACTATGTACTAAATATAGTTAATAGAATCAGGCGTTACTTTGCGGAAATCCATTATAATGAAGGAAGGTAAGTTACTTTGCTAAGATCCGCATGCAAAATATAAAAATGTATGTATATTACCTAGTTTTTTGAAGAGCACCGCCCGCCCTCCCTCAGTAGCGTGCACAAGCAAACTAACACCGCCACCAGGTACCCTCCACCAACCACTACAATACCACCATTCGTAGAGTCTATGACGCTTGATACTGCCTCGTTTTGGGGCGTTATGTACTAAATGTTTAGTATTTTAGGGCGTTTATTTTTTAAACTTTTCACCATGGCCACGCTCTCCAAAACCCTCTCAGAAACCAGAGAAGTGGGACATTTATAGGCTGTTACTATACTCATAGAAAAGAGACCCGGTCTTCAACCATTAGTTTTTTTTTATTGGAGAAAGTGATGAAACGAGCAAAACGTTCACCTGATGGTAAGTGCAACGTCCGTCCATAAGAAATGCTGTGTCACCCAGAAAATTTCTGTGTTACACCACACTGTGCCAATCACCCTGAGACATAAGTTCTTTAGTCTCATATGCCCAGTGATTACGCTAGCTTTCAGTGCCCTTCAAACCGAAACCTAGTAATGTTTGCACACTACTGCTTCACGGCAGAATAACTGGCCCTGGGGTGATACCTACCTAGTCGGATTCCTGCATAGGAATCCTAACACCAGTAAAGCAAGGAAACCAAAATTTAAATTAGAGGCGTCAATTCCGACGCTTGGAATAGTCGGTTCGTTAAAACTTGGGGCAGCAGCAGATTCCACAAAGTGGCCGTATGTGACAGAAAATTCTAGGCAAAAGTCACAATAGTGGAATGCCAATCATCAAGACGATGTAAGGATTACGTTATGTTGATGGAAGTTATAGGACGAAACTGCAGAAATAATTACGTATTACTTCTTCCATTTGACCGTATCCAATGAAGAGCCGCTCAAGTGTTTGACGACCAGGTTCTCTCTGAACGGCAGTAGCGTTCCCCAGAGATGTCGCCTGCCTGCGTTTCTATGTAAATTACCACATGTAAATTTTTTGTCATTATTTCACAGTAATCTCGTCCGTTTGTAAATACAATGGTTTTTGGCTGAAAATTAGCGCTGTGTCAATTCTCGCACAGCAACGCTGAAAAGGGACCGCCTTTTCGACATACACTCGGCGTCAAATAAATCGCACATCCGAAAAAAATAATTTAAATACTATTTTAACACAACAGGCCAATGGCAATGTTGTGGTTTGAGGGTATCATTCGAAAGGTAATTTCATTAGCTTTCAGGAATTTTAATTGAATTTTACTTTTGTAACGAGACGAAAGAGAAATTAAAGAAAAAGACAGGGTATGTACAAATTTGCAAATTAATAATTTAAAAAAAACTTAATAAATACAAAAAAAGTTCTTAAAACCTAGTGTTACCCCCCCCTTGCCTTGATAACGGCTTCCATGCGATCTTTCATGGACCTTACAAGGATCGCAACAGCCTCTTGGGGTATTTGTTCCCACTCTTCAAGTACCGCCATCTTGGAGCTCTTGAAGAGTGGCTGGAGCTGGATCTCGAGCTCGCACGCGCCGTTTTAGGTCATCCCAGAGATGTTCTATTGGGTTAAGGTCTGGACTTCGTGCTGGCCAATGCATAACAGGGATATCGACCTCCTGTAAATAATCCCGTACAATAGCCGCGGTGTGGCAACGAGCATTATCATGCATTAACATGAATCCATCACCGACATAACCAGCATACGGGACCACATGTTCCTCCGGGATTTCAGTAATGTACCGACCAGCATTTAATGACCCTTGCCCACGGCCACCCCGAGTCTGGGAAACGCACACAAGTTCCGTTTTCCCGTCGACGGAAATGCCGCCCCAAAACATACACGAGCCACCCCCGTATTCGACGGATTCTTCGAAGCAGGGTTGTGTGAACCTCTCCCCCTGTCTTCTGTAGACCCTTTTACGTCTGTCATTGCAGAAGAGACAGACCCTCGTCTCATCAGAGAAGAGTACGGTCCGCCACTGTTCTAGAGTCCACTCGCAATGATTGCGAGCAAACTCTAGGCGATCTCTGCGATGCTGTGCAGTAAGTTTTGGACCTTTACCAGGTCTATGGGCTGTTAAACTCTTTTCGTGTAACCTTCTTCTTATCGTAGAAACACTCACAGATGTTCTCCGAGTTGATCGAAGCTGTTGTTGCAACTCAACAGCATTTGTAAAACGGTTTCGTAAAGATGTCGTAACGATGAAACGGTCATCTCTTTCTGATGTGCACCGTTTTCTTCCAGATCCCGGTTTTCTAACATAACCACCAGTGTGCTGAAAACGTTGGAACACCCGTCGAACTGAAAAACGGGACAGGTTCAACTGTCGAGCAACGTCACACTGCCGCATCCCCGACTGCAATAGGGCAATCACTTGAGCGGCTTCTTCAGAGCTGGTGTCCATCTTTACTTGTTCTTACTTGGGTTACTTGTTCACGTGTGTTCACTGCAAAGTCTAAATTACGACTGGCCCATATTTCATCCAGATCGATCCTTTTATACACTTTTTAGGTGGTGTAACTAGCGTCCTTACTAACGAGCATTTGACGGTGTTTATTTTCGACGCTCTATAATGATAAATGTTTTAATGTTTTAATGATTTCATGATTTTTTTATTAATAATGTAAAGCTATTCAAATACCCATTTCAAACATACCAATATTTATATAAATATAATTCGTTTCTCGCCATTACAGCCATTTTTCGCGCAAACTCAGAGAGGTGCGATTTTTGTGACGCTGAGTGTATAACAGTTTTATTTCTTGTTATTCGTTGTTTTTTAGTTTTTCAAATGTTTTGGGTTAATATTTGTGGTAATTTTTATTCTAGGTTGTATTCTCATCTATCATCATTATCACCGGCCTCAGAAGAGTACATTTTTGATGGTTTTTTTTCGGCACCGGTCGGAGAATATGGGATTTACCAGGCATTTTCTCTAGTCGACTTTTAAAGGATCCGCGGGATGAGATGGGATAACAGATTCACAAAGCGTTTATATCCATCTTTTTTAGCTAAATGTTGTTTTTTTTTTATTTGATCATATCAATAATTTTATTCCCAAAATGTATTCAACCACAGAAAAAAAATCTAATCACTTTTAAAATGTATTTTATTAACTTTTTTTAGTATTAGGTCATTACAGCCTTACACCCAAAATATGTTCATTCACAGAATTAAAAAAAAAACAGATAAACGCGGATATTGCAGATTGAATAAAAATAAATTTTACGGATTTAATCGCGTTTAACTATTTGGCGCACAAAACGACGGGAAATAAATAGTTAAAATAAACGCGGTAAAATTTGGTTTCATTAAATGTATTATATCATTAAAAAAAAACTTAATCATTTATAATCTGTGAATAATCCTGACTTTCGGTCACATCGCTTGGTGGATTCCAGTCATCGGAATCGTCAGTACCGTACGGATCTTCCTGTTCCGATTCAGATCCACTCCACGTTTCTCTTTGCACTGTCTTCCGTGATCTCTTTCCGGTCACGATTAGTTCTTCCAACGGAGAATCCTTGCCAGTGTTTTTGTTAGCTCTCTTTTTTCTTCTACCTGCCATAGATATAATTTCCTTACAAAATTATAAGGTAAGAAAATAAATAAAATGGATTTGTGGTGAAGTTATGAATATAAATTATATGTTTATTCGAGGTTGGAACATACAAATAAGAAATCATCTTAAGTATAGAAAAATAACAATTAGTAATAAGTAAATCTGTACTGCAGCTTGAAACCACGAAATGAAATGACCGACTTCAGTGAAAGCTGTGAAAGTTGCATTACAGCACTAAATTAAACACAAAATTGCTGAATTTATTTATTTATAACTATTTCTTAAATCTTAAATTAATAATTCTAGAAAGCGACGTTAGTCTCTCCTTGATCCTCTTGAGTGTTGCCAACTTCCTAAACAATATATTGTTAACGTTATGATTTTTTTTTAAAAAACCTATTTTTTTTAACATTGCCTTTCAATTGAACTCGTAATCGTAATCTACGCTCTCGCCGTCCGAATCCTCGGCCTCAAAGTGATCATCGTAAAAACTGACAGAATGAGCGTTGACAAAGATAACTTTGCCGTTCCTTTGCACGACATGAGTTTTCTTTTTTTGGACATCTGCAACAAATAATAATTTACTGAAAAAAAAGTTGCAAAATTGTTTTTTTTCTTTAAAGTTGACTTTATTATATTTCTCAACTTGCAGATGATGACGGTAATAAACGGCGCATGCCGTGTACTTACTTACCGTTGTTCGTGCCGTGCGGCGCGTTCCGCGTGCCCGTGGCCGTGTGGTGGCGACTTAAGAGAATCTACCACCCAATCTAATCCCGTGGGTGGCGTGAAATTCGACAGAAGAAAAATTAAAACCGGAAGATGGGCAGCAGCATCTTTCTGGAACATCTGAATAAATAAACAGCGGTTGCCATCCCGTCTGCCCAACGTGGCGACTATGGCATCGACACCCACGGGATGAGATGGGGTGGTAGATTTTCTTAAACCGCCACCACACGGAAAATCTCCCCAAAATGAGAGCTAATAACTTTTGTGCCAATCTATGGGGGAGGTCTATGTTCAGCAGTGGACTAGTGATAGGCTGACGATGAAGCGGCAATTGCACATCTTAGGGATGCGTATGTGTGTGTGCTACCAGCGGGCGAAAGCTGCATGCCGTAGGGGTTTGTGCGTGTGTGTACGTACCTGCAGGCGGCGGCAGCATGCCGGAGAGGTTGGTGCGTGTGTGTGCATACCTGTGCGTCACGGTTGGATGCCGTAGGGAGTGTGTGTGTTCGTACCTGCGGGCGAAAGCTGCATTCCATAGGGATACGTACTTGCGGCCAGCGGCTGCATGCCAGAGGTCTGTGCGTGTGTGCATACCTGCGGGCGACGGTTCTATGCCGTAGGGGGTTTGTTAACGTACCTGCGAGCGGCGGCAGCATGCCGCAGGAGAGTATGTGTGTGCTTACCTGCGGGGGGCGGCTGAATACCGAACGTGAGCGTGTGTATGTACATACCTGCGAGCGGCGGCTGCATGCCGTAGGGGTGTGTGTGGTCCCGCCAGTGTCTAGGGTCGCGACGCGCACAGGCGTAGCCCCAGGGGCAGGGCGCCTGTTGGCCCGCGCCCCAGTCGGCATCGCCGGGATGACTGAACTGCGTCTTGTGTTGCGGGTTTTTCCTAACGTCCACAAACAGCTAAGTCATTTATTTATCTTATGCTTAAATACTACGAGGGGCGTTCAAAAAGTTCGCGGAATAAAAGGGTTAGAAAGAGACAGGAAATTTTAATCTATAATTTATATATATCGCCGAGTCAACAAGTCAATCGGGTAGAAAATGTCAACTATACAGAAAATTGAGTTTCGCGCTGTCATAAAGTTCCTCACGAAGCTGGGAAAAACGCCGCAGAACATCATTAAATTTCTATTGAAAACAATTGTGTCGTGTCGCGAGCCCATTCGAGACAAACTTTTAGACAAACTAAAAATGGTCATATATTAGGCATCGTATAAATAGTGTGGCCGGCCGTTTGGTAGCGGCTTAAGAGAGTCTACCACTCCATCACATCCCGTTGGTGTCGTAATAGTCGACAAAGGGAAAACAAAAACCAGAAGATGGGCAGCAGCAGCTTCCTGGAACATCTGAATAAACTGCGGTTGCCAACGCGCAGTGTGGTGTCACAAACACAGAGATTGTTATGGGCAAACGTTGTACTTACCATCAGGTATACCATACCATAGATATCAAAATAAATAGTTTAATCTACTCAAGAGTACCCTTAAAGTGGTTATTTGAATAGTCATCATCATCGTTTCAGCCCGTAACAAATCCACTGCTGAACATAGGCCTCCCCAATACAGCATATATTGTGGGAGGTTGGCACACGCAGTTTATTTATACAGATGTTCCAGGAAGATGGATGAGAAGGGAGCCGTGGTAGCTCAGGAGCCGGGTGCCCGCCATTAATTTCATAACACGCGAGTAACCTGGGTTCGGTCCCCGGTGCCAGCACCTCTAAAATTGTTCTAAAATGTTAAGTGCTGATTTACCACGTGCTCAGCGGTGAAGGAAAACATCGTGAGGAAACCTGCATATCCGAGGAATAGAAATATTTCGAGGACTTGTGAAGTCCGTCAACCCGCATTTGAGCAGCGTGGCGGACTATTCCCCGCTCCAAAAACCCTCTCAGAGGAGGTCTGTGCCAGCAGTGGGACATTTATAGGCTGTTACTTACTTTACTTTACTTTTACTTTCCAGGAAGATGCTGCTGCCCATCTCCTGGTTTTTATTATGCCTCTATCGTACATTTACGACACCCACGGGATGAGATGGGGGTGGTAGGTTTTCTTAAGCCGCCACCACACGGCAAATAGTAAACAATTTGAATAGTCATGTTTTTAACTTATCGGTGGAGAAAAATTACTCACACCGGACATCTTGATAAAAGTTACAAAATCAAATAGTTGGAAATTAATGACACATTGAGGAAAATTCAATCGACATTAATTTGTTAACATTCGATTAGTAATATTTAACTGTATGAATAGTTAAATGAAAATTTTAGCGTGTACGCTTTCAACCGGGTAGCGCATCTTTATCTTAATATATCCTTGAAGTAAAGTAAGTTAATTTGCTAAGATGCGCATGCAAAATATAAAACATACATACATACATAAGATCACGACTGTATCCCATAAGGGGTAGTCAGAGACTGGGTACTCACTGCAAAAGCAGATGACTGCCACAATCCACGTTTCACCAAAACAATATAATGCACTTGGTGTGATAGGTGGTGAGCCCATCGCCACAATGCGCTATTGGGTGCACAGTGCAGTTCCTTACTCGCCTTTTACGAGATCCATTGGATGAGATGGAGTGGTAGTATTCTTTTAAAGAGCCGCCACCACACGGCATCAAACAAACGGCATAAAAAAAATATAAAAATGGTGCATATTACCTAGTTTTTTGAGGAGCACCGCCCGCCCTCCCTCAGTAGCGTGCACAAGCAAACTAACACCCGCCACCAACCACTACAATACTACCACTAGATAATATACACCACTGAAGTCGAGAATACGACACGTGTTACGCCCCAAAACGAGGCATTATCAAGCGTGATACTGAGGGAGGGCGGGCGGTGCTCTTCAAAAAACTAGGTAATATACGCAATTTTTATATTTTGCATGCGGATCTTAGCAAATTTACTTACTTTACTACATTACAAAGGATTTCCGCAAAGTAACGCCTGATTCTATCAACTGTATTAATATTTCCTTTTCCTTAAACTTCGGCTCGGTTGGAAAAGGTGCGAATACGATTCTCGCATGGAATAAATAAATGAATGGGCTGTTTTTGTTTTTTTAGCTGTCTGGGTGTTTGTGTACGTGCAATTTACGTGAAACCCACAATAGACGAAAAAAAAATTTTTGGGCGCTATTATCGTGTAGGATATCAGAGTGGCCAACGGGTCGATTGCGATCGACCGGTCGATCTACGACATGATTTTAGTCGACCGCGATCTCCGACCAAAACTTCATTGAAAAGTAGATCTTCAACTGAGAAAAGTAGTAATTTTTTTTTATTTTTTTTATTTGATTAAGTGTCGAGACGAGCAAAACGTTCACCTGATTTGATCCCGTTAACCAATGAATGAGCTTCATACGCAAAAATATTCTATGGTGGTAGGATTCCTCTGCAGGTATCCGTCTAGGATAGCCGTGGTAGCTCAGGGGCTAGGTGCTCGCTTTTAATTTTCATAGTACGCGAGTGACCTGGGTTCGATTCCCGGTGCCGGCACCACTAAAATTGTTAATTGCAATTTTAAGTGCTGACTTACCACGTGCTCAGCGGTGAAGGAAAACATCGTGAGGAAACCTGCATGTCTGAAAAATTTAAAATATTTCGAAGACATGTGAAGTCCGCCAACCCGCATTGGAGCAGCGTGGCGGATTCTTCCTAGCTCCAAAACCCTCTCAGAAATGAGAGGAGGCCTGTGCTCAGTAGTGGGACATTTATAGGCTGAAACTTTACTTTTACTTTTTATCCGTCTAGGTAGGTACCACCCCAGAGCCAGTTATTCTGCCGTGAAGCAGTAGTGTGCAAGCATTACCGTGTTTCGGTTTGAAGGGCACTGTGAGCTAGCGTAATTACTGGGCATATGACACTTAAGAACTGATGTCTCAGGGTGACAGGCGCAGTCTAGTGTCAAACAGAAATATTCTAGGTGACACAGCATTTGCTGTGGGCGGATGTTGCACTTACCATCTGGTGAACGTTTTGCTCGTTTCGTCACTTTATACAATAAAAAAAGGTCATTCATTGAAACCGATCACGAAACCAACCGGCGTATCTTTGAAGAGATCACCCTCTCCGGTTTTTATATTGAAATTAGTGACGAGGAGGACAAGCCGTTCACCTAATGAGAAGTTCCCCGTGCGATCAATGTCGACCTATTCGGAATCCTGAATAGAAATAACCTGATGATGGTGACCCCATTATATTGGTAGTCATCCCATGATTCCCAAGGAGGAATGAATTACGTCGTCGTTTCAGCCTATCACTAGTCCACTGCTGAACATAGGCCTCCGCCACAGATAGCCACAAAAGTTTGTAGCTCTCATATTGGAGGGATTTTGCCATAGATGCCACGCTTGGGAGGCGGGTTGGCAACCGTAGCTTATTTATTCAGATGTTCCAGGAAGATGCTGCTGCCCATCTAATGGTTTTAATTTCCCTCTGTCGACTTTTACGACACCCACGGGATGGGATGGGGTGGTAGATTCCCTTAGGCATCTAACACACGGAATGAATTTACAAGCAATATAGAAATAAAACGCTTACCTATAACAATCTGCTCCATACATGCATCTCTCTCTTCCAGGCCTCTGTTCCTTTCTTGGGGGTGACGAGTTATTATTGTTTGCACTGGCGCTTGATGAACCCTGAGACAAATCACAATTTGGAATGGTTAATATAATCGGGCGTTACTTTGAAAGAAAGTTATGATGCTATGATCCGAATGCAAATTTAAAACGCTGTATGGGACACACGTCAAGTAAATTTTTTTGTTTATGGAGTAAAGTGACGAGCGGAGCAAAACGTTCAACTGGTGGTGAGTGCAACGTCTGCCCATAACAGACGCTGTGTTACTCAGAATATTATAATTCTGTGTTGCTACACAGAATTATAATATTCTGAGTAACACAGCGTCTGTTATGCACTCCACTGCGCCCTGAAACATAAGTTCTTAAGTCTCATATGCACAGACATTACGCTAGCTCTCAGTGCCCTTCAGACCGAAACACAGTAATGTTTGCACACTATTGCTTCACGGCAGAATAACTGGTCTCGGGGTGGTACCTACCTACACGGATTCCTGCATAGGAATCCTACCACAACCCACCACTTATGCCCATAACAATGCCGTGTCCCCCAGATACTTTTTGTGTAAGTTAGTTTTAAACAGAAGTCAACTAAGAGTGGTAGTAGATAAATATAGAGTAAAAAATATAGAGTGGTAGTAGATAGATAGTAAAAAAGAAAAGAAAGTTAATTTGTCAAGATTTGATTTCACATGAAAGATTCGCGTGTAAGATTTAAAATGGTGTGTATTACTTAGTTTTTGAAGAGGACTGCCGCCGCCCTCACTCAATAGCGTGCACAAGCAAACCAATACCGCCACCGGGGGCCGCCACCAAATACCCTCCACCACTACAACACTACCACTGGGCAATAGACACTACTGAAGTCGAGAACACGACACGTGTTTCGCCTCAAAACGAGGCATTATCAAATTATTAAAATCCATTAGCAAATAAACTTTATTTTATAATGGATTTCCGCAAAGTAACATCTGATTCTATTAACTATAGTAGTAGATAGTTTCAAAATAATTTTTACTCAATATCGTATATCATCCTGTAAATCTTCCTTATTTCTTGTATGTTGTATTCGATGATCCATTTATAAATATTTTATCCACCTTGAACCCACTAGTCACCGAGATTTTTTTTGTATTAACTACCACACTTCGCCTAGCCCCCTGTGACATCAGCTCTTAAGTCTCATATGCCCAGTGATTACGCTAGCTTACAGTGCCCTTCAAATCGAAACACGGTAATGTTTGCACACCACTGTTTCACGGCAGTGTAACTGGCCCTGAAGTGGTAGATGGGTATCTAGAAGGGTTCCTGCATAGGATTTCTACCACCATGAAATATCCCAAAAGGCAGTCCGGATTTATATGAATTCATCTAAAGTCCGCTTGTACGAGTTATTTCCCAATAACAAGCCATGACTGATTGTGACAACAGTTTTGCGTAACACCAGTAACACAATAACCTACGGTACTCTACGGACGCGTGGTCTAATGGTTAGAGTACCTGACATCTACGCCGCGGGTCCTGGGTTCGAGTCCTATTTGTGCAAAAAAACACAATAGTTAATAGAATCAGACGTTACTTTGCGGAAATCCATTTTTTTTTTTAAGAATGCTAGCAATTCTGTATTAACATTACTAATATTCCTGTCAACCACTCCAACTAAGCTTAAAAGCTTGTGCTAGGAGATGGTTCACGACAATAGTCGAATGGCGGGCTCGATCCTGCGACGTCAGGTTTCGCAGTCCGTACCCTAAACCATTAGGCTATTATTGAAGGAAATTAAAGTTATTTTGCTGGGATGCGCATGTAAAATATAAAATGGTGTATATTATCTAGTTTTCAAGAGCACGGCTTGCAGTAGCGTGCACGGGCAAACTAACACCGCCACCGGGAAGGGTATCCACGGGACTATTGCGTATCCAAAGTGATGATCACTTTGAGTATTTTTTAAATTGTATTTTTTTTTAATTAGTAGCCTTTAAAATTCAAATATTTAGTTTCTGTAAGTTTTACACCTGCCACATTGTTTCGCTACGCCCTGGGTTGACTGGCAGAGAATGCCAACTGGCATTAAATCCGCCCATTGTATCCTTTAAGGGGAAACAATAAAGTATAAATAAATAAATAAATAAAAATCACTTACAAAAGTTTTGAACGAATATCTATCAAATTACTGTTTTCACACTGGCTTCATAGGACGTCTTTTTGGTTAATTATAACCAGTATGCAGACAGTTATTTGGCAGAAATTCGTTCAACACTTTTGTAAGTGATCATCACTTTGGATACGCATTAGCCTTGCTGGTGGCATTATCCGTCTAAGTAGGTACCACCCCAGGGCCAGTTATTCTGCCGTGAAGCAGTTGTGTGCAAGCATTACTGTGTTTCGGTTTGAAGGGCACTGTGAGCTGGCGTAATCACTACTGCTAATACTACAATCACTGGGCATTTGAGACTTAAGAACTGATGGGTGACGGGCGCAGTGTGGTGTCACACAGAAATATTCTGGGTGACACAGCATTTCTTGTGGGCGGACGTTGCACTTACCATCAGGTTTCGCTCGTTTCGTCAGTTTATACAATAAAAAAAAACAAAACACGAATTGTTGGTTTTTGAGTTTGGCTGTGGTGTGATTGTTGCCGTGTTTCTGACACTGCTAGCTACTTGCAGTTGTGTGCAAACATTACTGCGTTTCGGTCTGAAGGCACTGAGAGCTAGTGTAATTACAGGGTATATGAGACTTAGAACTGATATCTCAGGGTGTACAGTGCACATAGAAATGTTCTGTGAGTGTTATGGGCATACGTTGCACTTACTATCAGGTGAACGTTTTGCTTGTCTCGTCGATTACTTTCATAACATACATACATAAGATCACGACTGTATCCCATAAGGGGTGGTCAGAGACAGGGCACTCACTGCAAAAACAGATGACCGCCACAATCCACGTTTCACCAAAACAATATAATGCACTTGGTGTGATAGGTGGTGAGCCCATCGCCACCATGCGCTGTTGGGTGCACAGTGCAGTTTAATTCCTTACTCGCCTTTTACGAGATCCATTGGATGAGATGGAGTGGTAGTATTCTTATAACGAGCCGCCACCACACTTTCAGGACAATTGTTTTATATAGAAATGATCGACACGGTCGTAAAAAATATATGGAAACATTAATTGATTTCTTACTGTTTGAACCGCTGCTGAGCTACATTTCGGCGTATCATCCTCTGCATTTTCTTCTTTTTTCACTTTCTTTACATCCGGAGGGCTTACTGGTTCTGCTTTGATAAGACACCTCTTTCCTGGCGGTTGACTCGTTGGCTCATTTTGTTCATGCGTTAATACTTGATTTTTGTCGTCAGCTGTGAACAATGATAATTATTATTAATAATTTAATAAAGGTTTAGTTTTTATTAATTTATTTATTTATTGTTTATTGTATCCTTTACTTATAGTAAAGGAACAAAAGGCGGACTTAATTCTAAAAGCATTATCTGCCAGTCAACCTTTGGGCAGTGAGTGAACGACGAATGTTATTGCTATATGAAAGTGAAAACAGCAGGTCTGTTATTTATATTATCTATATACATTATTCCTCAAAGGTGTTTTTTTTTGGCCGTATGAAATATCTCACTTATTACTGTATCAAAATTAATGTTTGATACGCCATTTTGAAGATAATGTCTGTCCCTAATGACGAAAAATAATAAAATGTCTTAAAATTATTATTATCGTTAAATAATTGATTAATAATTTAAATTCCACCAGGTGGACATTCTGCTCGTCACATAATCCAATAAAAATAAATGTTCACGATACTGTGCGTAATATTCTCACGGGTTCGTTAATGTATATTAGACTCATCGCGATATCTCCGACACTACAACTACAAACTTGACATTTGCCATACATATTTCTTTCCAAACTGTACCCTCAGAACGTATTTTACGAACATTTACTCCTAAATTACCGTGTGGTAGCGGCCTAAGAGACTCTACCACCCCATCCCATCCCGTGGGATAGTTACCACGCTTGGAAGGCGGGTTGGCAACCGCAGTTTTTTTTATTCAGATGTACTCTCATTAGGAAGATGCTACTGCCAATCTCCTGTTTTTTATTTTCCCTCTGTCGATTCTGTGGTAGATTCTCTTAAGCCGCCATCACACATCCACACAGCGGCAGTAAATTACAAATGTAATATTAATATTACAAGTAAATTTAAATAAAAACTTTACTCACATAATATTGAAGGTGATCTTGGCACTAAACGTGAATTTTCTACATTTTCTAATTTACTATCTGCTAATTTGTTATCGCTGGCTTCCTCATCTTTGACATTGTTACTCGATTCCAATAAATCCTTGCATGTTTGTAAGAGACTTCTCATAGATGGCATTTGCTTTATGTCAGGTCCGTCATCGTTTATTCCATTGCATGTTATTTCAAACCAATAAGTGTCCGGCAAAAATCCTATTTTGTCGCCATGGTTTCCAATAACAATACAATTTTGATTTATTATCTTAGCTTCGGTCATGTTTTTGTTCACGAAAAAGCATGGATTTGTATGCAACTGGAAAAAATAAGACGAGTGATTTTTTTTTATAAGAAGACGAATAAGTGATATATAATACGAATAATCGAGAACGACAGCGCGAGGCGCAACCCACGCTGCTAGTTTCAATGGCGCTGCCGTACGCTAGTATTCATACATACATAGAGCCACGCCTCTTTCCCATAGAGGTAGGCAGAGATCACATCTTTCCACTTGCTACGATCCTGACACACGTCCTTAGCTTCCTCTACTTACATTAGTGTTTTTAGTGCTTGTGTCAGGCTTACACAGACTGTTTTAACATCGAAAAAGGTGTTAGACAGGGATGTGTGGCTTCACCGTGGCTGTTTAACCTATTTATAGACAATTGCTTGAAAGTTCTTAAAGAAAGAGTGCGTTTGGATTAAGAATGAATGATCTGACCGTCAAATGCCTCCTATACGCCGATGATCAGGTTATATTAGCATCATCGGAGGAAGAAGTGGAGGCGATGGTTAATATTATTAATGATGCTCTACAAAGCAAAGGAATGAAAATTAATGTAGATAAGACGAAAGTTATGGTTTTTGAAACAGAAGAAGGTATGTCGGATTGCAGAGTTCTGATTGAAGGAGAAAGAGTGGAAAATTTTCGAGAGACGGAAAGAACGACTGTGATATTGAACGAAGAGCGTTGGCAGGAAATAAATTATATGGGGCCCTGCATAACTTTATGTGCAGCCAGAAAGTATCTAAAAAGGCACGACTGGTTGAACATAGAGGAGTACTTGTCCCCACACTTATGTACGTAAATGTTGGGTCTGGCAGAAGTGAAAAGTTTCAGAAGTATAGCTGCAGTGACTTTGATGGACAAACTGAGAAACAGCGTGATAACAGAACGTTGCGGTGTGGTAGAAGATGTAGTGACAAAGATAGAAAAAGGGATGAATAGATGGTTTAGACACGTAGAGAGGATGGATAAAAGTAGATTGACGAAACAGATTTATGAGGCAAGTGTGAATGGGCAAGCCGGTAAGGGTCGACGTAGGCGAACGTATTGCGATCAGATCGAAACCCAGTACCCACAACCGACAAGCTAGCTTTCGAGCGCCTTTACCGCATCCGAGCCAGTTAGTTCTTCCTATTCTTCTTTGTTTAATGTATATTAAGCGCAATAATATGTGCTACCTCATCAAGCAAATACAAAAAAAAATGTTACTTCAGTAAGTTAAGAAATTTGTTTTTTTTTATTGGATAAAGTGATGAAACGAGCAAAACGTTCACCTGATGTTAAGTGCAACGTCTGCCCATAACAAATGCTGTGTCACCCAGAACATTTCTGTGTGACACCTCACTGTGCCCATCACCCTGAGACATCAGTTCTTTAGTTTCATATGCCCAGTGATTACGTTAGCTCACAGTGGCCTTCAAACCGAAACACAGTAAGTTTTGCACAATTCTGCTTCACGGCAGAATAACTTGCCCTGGAGTGGCGACTGGCCTACCCAGACCGATTCCTGCACAGGAATAACCTTTTTTAATAAACGGTCTGTATAAAATATTTTTTCAAATCGTATTAATATTTTCCGGGTCTAGGGCGGCGAAACTTAGTGACATTTTTTTATTATTATTTTTTATATTATTATTTTTTTATATTTATATAATTTAATTCTGATCCGTCATTAAAACTTTTCGTGCTTTGCTGGGATTAGGGGGGCGGAAATCTTCCGTAGACCTAGGGCAGCCGGGGTATAAAATCCGCCCCTGTCTTACTGTCCGGGGAATGTGCTCGGATTGCGCACTTAAGCCGATGACTTTTGTGCCGCGGGTCGCGGGTTCGATTCCCGCACGGGACGAATATTTCTATAGCCTACAGATAGTTGTTTCGGGTCTGGGTGTTTGTGCGTGTGGAATTTATGTCTGTAAAACGCACCCACGACACACGAGAAATCCTACAGTAGGGCAGTTTTTCAAAAAAAAATTATAAATTCATACATACATAAGATCACGACTGTATCCCATAAGGGGTAGTCAGAGACTGGGCACTCAATGCAAAAACTATACTGCACTGTGCACCCAACAGCGCATGGTGGCGATGTGCTCACCACCTATCACAGCGAGTGCATTATATTGTTTTGGTGAAACGTGGATTGTGGCAGTCATCTGTTTTTGCAGAGAGTGCACATTCTCTGACTAAATAAAATCACTCCTATATAATGAAGGTCTGTGTAGGTATTGTTGACGACGTTTAAAATCTAGTTCAGATTAATTTCGAAGCTTATTAATTCTAATCAGCTGTAATCAAGATATTTAAGCAATTTATATCTATTCGTAATCAATTTTTAAAAGAACAATGTGTAAAATGTGACTTATTATTGCTGTGACGCCAGCGGCATTGGCTGAACACCACGTGTACATGTCGCAGGCACTAGATTCGAGGTCGAGTTGAAAATCAATAATTGTACAACGGCTCAGTTGGCACTACGGGTCACGGGTTCGATTCCCGCACGGACCAAATATTCGTATGACCTACAGATAGTTGGGCTGGATCTGGATGCTTATACATTTCACAGGGACGTTCGGATCCGACTTACTTTCTTCTTGACACAACCAGACCCGAAAACCAACCCTGTTTTTGCACTAATGTTGGCTCCGATCGAGATTCGAACCCAGGACTCAGAAGTCAGGTACTCTGTTCACGAGACCACGCGGCCGTTGATAAGGGACTACGAAAGCTTAGTTACCAGTTAGTTACTTAGTTTACGACAACCACGGGATGAGATGGGAAGATACGATTCTCTTAAGCCGCCACCACATCTCAATTACGGGGAGAAGTGTCTAAGGTGCGAAGTGTCTACTGAGATCGCCAATCCGCCCCCAAAACGTAACGATTAAGACAAATCCTCTCAACTTGGGAGAGGCGTACGTCCAGCAATACTAGTGGTAGGATTCCTACGCAGGAATCCGTCTAGGTAGGTAACTACCACGTGAAACAGTACCCGCCATAAAGCAGTAGTATGCTAACATTACTGTGTTTCGGTGGAAAGGGCACAGAGAGCTCATGTAATTACTGAAGGGATGAGCGTGGTGCCACGCAGAAATGTACGGAGTGACCACACCCGTCGTTATGGGCAGACGTTGCAATGACATCCAGGTGAACGTTTTGCCAGTTTCGTCACTTTCTACTGTAAAAAACTAGACTTTTTTTAGGCTGATGGTGAAAATGGGGATATTCAGAGTGGACTCGTGAAGGACTGATGTAGACGCAGAGAGAAAACGCATACAAACGCACCCACTCGTTTTCGCCTCTCGACCGGACACTGTGCTACTAAGACCTGGATGAATATCATCATAATCTATTGCAGGGATTCGAACCCGGAAACTACGACGTGCCAGCATGTCAGCAATCGCCACACAATAGTATGTCGGCCAGCGGTTATCGTTTACCTGAGTACATGATAACAACAACAGCACGCATGGCAAAGTTAGTGATATCACGCAAAGACCTAGGCATACGTTATCAACACGATACGACGAACGTTTGCAACGCAAATACTTCAACTGGAATGAGATATAGATAAAACCATTGGTCACGCTCTAGGTGCGTGATATATACAAGAGAAGCTCACGACTTTGCTTTTTTTTTTATATAATAGGAGGCAAACGAGCAGGTGGCTCACGTGAATGGTAAGTGATCACCGCCGCCCATGAACACCTACAATACCAAAGGAATAGCAGATGCGTTGCCGGCCTTTGAGAAAGGAATAGGCTCTTTTCTTGAAGGTCCCTAAGTCGTATCGGTCCGGAAAAACCGCTGACGGCAGAACATTCCATAAAGTGCAAGTGCGTGGCAGAAAATTCCGCGAAAAAAGCACTATGGTGGAATGCCAACCATCAAGGTGGTGACGATGGAATTTGAGGTTATGCCGTAAGGTGCGATGGTGAAATTCAGCGGCTGGAATTAATCCGAACAATTCCTCGGAACACTCCCCATGGTAGATCCTGTAAAAAATGCAAAGAGATGCAACATCTCTTCGCAAAGCCAGGGGATCAAGCCGATCAGATAGGACATGGTCGTCGACAATTCGAGCCGCTCTCCGTTGAATGCGGTCAAATGGAAGGAGCTGACACTGGGGTGCCCCCGCCCAGAGATGAGAACAGTACTCCATGTGCGGCCGAACCTGCGCCTTATAAAGTTGCAAGCGGTGGGCCGGCATGAAGTACTGTCGCGCTCTACTGAGCACGCCAAGCTTCTTGGAGGCCAATTTGGCCTTCCATTCCAAGTGACCGCGAAATTTAACGTTGCTCGATATGTCGACGCCAAGGATTCCGATACTGGCTGAGGCAACGAGGGGAGTGCTCTCGAAATGAGGTGATACGACGAAGGGTTTTTTTTTGCGGTAAACGCGCAAACATGTGTCTTGTTAGGGTTGAACTCGACTAAATTTATATAAAAGTATAAAAAGTAGTAGCATGTATAAAAAGTCACTGTAGAAAAGCCACTGTGTAACTAAACTAAATTCAATGATTATATCTAAATATGTTTGTTGAAACTATTTGACTTGTCTCACAATGAATTATTGAAACACAAAGAAAAAAGTTGTTTAACCTATTTGAAAAATAATCAGGAGCCTCCGCTCCTTTGTTGTCCTTTAGGGCCTTTACGGTTCCAAGTCTGGCCCTGTGTAACCGTAAAACCGTTTTGAGATATGTTGAATTTTATGAAATACTGAGAAGTTCCTGTATCAATAACAGTGCAAATGGTCGCAGAATACCGGGCTAAGTATCTCGGTTCGCCGAGATCTCTCCCCGAGGTCGTGGGCAACACCAAAGGTTTGCTGCGGTTCCTGGAGGAGATAGGTTGGCTCGAATGAACCTATTATTCCTGCCCCAACGCAAAATACGCGCATAGACGTGGAGTTGCGGAAACCAGCCCGAAGAAATCTACAAATCTACAATCTACAACAGTGCAAATTTTTAAACAATGGCTTCAGAAGTTTTCGGATTACAAACTGATGGACAGGAAAACAGACCTTTATTCAAAAGTCAATGGACAAGCATGCTGACTGGTAATAAAGAAAGAACTGAGATAAGAAACAACATAAAAAATATCTTTGGTCTATCTTATCAAATTGGCAATAATAAAATGACAAAAATTGTAGTTGACTATTTTAGTATTAAATAATCAGTCATTTGGAATGGACAACTACATCTATACCATATATATATATTATTTTTAAGATATTTTGTAATGTTATGCTGAATAGTTTAAACAAAATAACATATATATGCAACAAAATATAGCACAAAAGTAGGTTACACACAACTACAAGAGAGATGCCTCAATGATTCAATCGGAAGAACAATGCAGTCAAACAGACAACTACAAAATCAAACCTAATCTGAATTGGAATATTAAAGCATTTATTTCATAATGTGTTGTAAAATATATTTTAATAATGACATGTCACAGAATATGTTACAGTGGCATCAAATTAACATTAGAGCATGTGTATTTACACTAAGAGCAAATCACAATTCTTTACCTTTCCATATTCAAGTAATGCTTGAGTATTCAGAGGAGGAATCAGATTTACCAATATAGGAACAGTAGTGTAGAATGATAAATCAAAAAGAATCTTCATTCACATAGATTTTGGATTTGTTAAGAAGTGTATCTAAAAAAATCTAAGTATAAACTTATATTAAGGGTTATACCCACAATACAATATAATAAAAAAAGTCTTTGGAATTGGTGAAACAATAGTTGGTCCCAGAGTTTAGTTAATGAATTATCTAAAACTTGTAGAAAAAACATAATAATAGCTTTAGTACTTCTTCAGCAAAATTAATTTGTACAGAAAGAAAATTTAATAAAACATAATTAAATTCTATTTTTATTATATTAATATGTTTAGTTCAATTTATTTTGAACCAGAAACTTAAATACATATTATTACATAATGCTAAAATTTTATTTCAATTTTAAAAATAATTTATTTGAATAACGCAAACAGTTGTTATCTTTTATATATTCCCATAAACAAAATCAACAATAAATAATACATCTAATTAAACTACAAAACTGCAATCTATCAGACTTTGTTGTGGTCAGGGTTACCCCTAATAATTAAAAACACATCATGCACTTACAGCTTTAATAGTAACAGTATCAACTGTTGTCTCTATTTCTGCGTGGCTTCTGGAAATCCTTTTATCGTCACACTGCAAAGTGAAAGCAAGAATCGTTACCAACATTTAGAGGACTGATGAATTGTTATCAATATATTGTATTTATAAGCAACAGTTCGCACACGGTAACCACACACTCTTTAATAGTGAGACATTTTAATAAATTTAAAATTTTCGGTTCTGGAAACTAAAAAATGACCACGGTATGTCATTAAAGCATCCAAACAGCCAATGTTCCTATGAACCCAAAATAACTTAATCACAAATTTATGTAGTTATTTTATAATTCCAATTTTGTCCTCGTCATCTGGATACCCTATTGAAATCAATAACAAAAACGCTTGTCAGTCACTATCTTTTCGATTAGTTAGTCACCATATCTTCGATAAGACAAAACTTATGTTTTAAAGTATGAAACACTTCTAGATAAGTTACTTACTCCGTGCATTTGGCCACGGCCGATCACTTGCTTTCCTTCTGCTAAAGGAACTTCATGTTTTTCCTCGTCAATTTGTACCAATTTAAACATATTGAATCAAAAGAATAAGAAATTTTTGACGTTCAATTAATGCGTAATAAATTTTTAAAAGCAATTCATTTATACATATATATGTAAATAATTTAGATATTCCAGTTTAGTAGTGATTAAATACTTTTTATTATTAATGGTTATTAAGAAAATATTATTGAAAAAATATTATAAACAGTATATTATATTATCTATGGTTTTCACTGATTTCACCATAACCATACTTTATATACTCTTTGACCATAACGTACAAATTGGTTTCACAGACTAAGCAGAAATTCTAACAAATTAATATAGAAGTAAATTTATAACCATTTTAGCCTCAATTCAATCAGGAAAGATTTCGCTTTTGAGAAATTTGAACATATACCTTTAAATCAGTGGCTCTCAACCCTATCTTCACCAGGGGTACCTAGGATTTGTTATGTTAATAACAGGGACCCCAATAGCGAAAACAATACATTCTGTTGATTTGAAAATAATCAAAACTTTAAGTTAAGCATTATACGTAAGACAACAATTAATATGTGTTGATATTTGTCGATTGTATTACAAAAATTATTCAATTATTTCTAACTACCGACAACACGGTCAGTATAAAAGGACGTGTTGCCCTTGCTTTAAGTCACTACTATTTTCACCGTGCTACAGGACAGACATCATAGACTTTCTGTGAGATAATTTTCAACTTAATAATAACCATTTAAAAGCCCTATTCCCTATTCCTATAGGTTATGGGCCCAGTAATGCGTTTTTGTGTTGTGCTGAATAAATAAGTGCGTAATTGACTACTTCTAAAAATACGTGAGTGACCGTTAACTTTTTATAAAATTGTTTCATCATGGACTATTCCGGATTCGTGCGTTGTTGACGGAGATGGACGTTATAAAAACTATCGATGATGAACCTGAACTACGTTTGGAATCTTGGGAGAAAAATAACCGAATCGCAAAGAGTGTAATTGTCGAGTATTTGGCAGACTCCTTTCTTGGTTTTGCGAAAGAAGATTTCACAGCAAGAGAAATATTTAAGAACTTGGATGCGTTGTACCAACGAAAAAGTATAGCGACGCAATTGGCGATACGTAAGCAGCTACTAGGTTTGAAGCTTCAAGGTGACACTCCGTTAGTCAAGCACATATTTTCGACGATTTTGTCATGGAACTACTGGCGGCTGGAGCAAAACTAGAAGAAACTGACAAGGTGTCTCACTTACTTCTCACTTTGCCGACTTCATACGACGGTGTCATAACTGCGATTGAGACATTATCTGAAGATAATCTGACCTTAGCCTTCGTTAAAACGAGATTGTTGGACCACGAGGTCAAATTGAGAAATGATGGTAGTGACATGGCTACCAAGATTCTTCATGTCGAAAATAAAGCTCAATACTCCAACGCACGAAAATTTGATAATATTAAGCCTAATAACAATAGGCAGAAGTACAAGGATAGTAAGAAATCCTTCTTAAAGTGTTACCATTGTGGACGCAGAGGTCATATCAAAACTAACTGTTACTACTTAAAACGAAAGAATCATCCCTATCAACAGAAACCTGCAGACAGGCCCCGAACTGTTCAAGTAGTGGAGCTTACTGAAGGAGCGGCAAGTTCCAGTGAAGCTTCTGGGTTTGCATTCATGTCTGGAAATTATGAAAATGGCACAGACGAGAATGAAATAACTTTCCTGCTAGATTCCGGGGCATCTGACCACATAACTAACAGGGAAGACCTTTTCTTTACCTATACCCATCTAATTACACCGTTAAAAATTTCAATCGCTAAGCAAGGTGAATTTGTTACAGCCACCAAAAGAGGAACATTACAAGTGACCTCCAATACCGGCATTCAAGGATCTCTAGAAGATGTGTTATTCTGCCGTGAGGTACCGTACAACCTGCTATCAGTCACGAAGATGCAGCGTGCTGGGTTGACAATCACCTTTGATCAACGTGGAACAAATATCAGTAAGGACGGTAAAGTTCTGATGCAAGGTAAGGCCATTAATAATTTAATTTCAGTTGATTTCAAAATTAAAGTTAATCGATCTGTTTCTCAAATGTGCAATAGTAATAAAAGTAATTATGATTTGTGGCATCAACGGTTGGGCCATATAAGTAAACGCAAGTTTTGCGAGTTGAAAAATAACCGTATGTTTGATGACGTAAATTTAATTGAAATAGTATCGCCTGACGACAGTTTATGCGAGGCTTGCATAAATGGGAAACAAACACGATTACCATTTAATACTTGTAAGGATAAAAGTTATATTAAAAGACCTTTATTTGTTGTACATACTGATGTGTGTGGGCCGATTACTCCTTCCACAATTGATAGTAAGAATTATTTTGTTTTGTTTGTCGATCAATTTACTCACTACTGTGTTACATACTTAATAGATCGGACGTGTTCGCGGCTTTCAAAGATTTTGTAGGTAAAAGTGAGACTAAATTCAATTTAAATTGGTTAACTTGTATTGCGACAATGGTCGGGAATATTTGTCTAGTGAAATGAAAAATTACTGTGTTTCTAAAGGAATTTCATATCATTTTACTATTCCTAGAACACCACAACAAAACGGGGTTTCAGAGCGCATGGTTAGAACAATAACCGAAAAAGCCCGCGCAATGATTAACGGTGCTAGATTACCTAAGTATTTTTGGGATGAGGCAGTCTTAACTGCAGTACATTTAATAAATATTTCACCTACCCGCGCTTTGAAACAAACTAAAACTCCATTTGAATTATGGCACGATAAAAAACCCGTAATTAAATATTTAAAAGTTTTCGGTTCTACCGTATATGTGCATAATAAAACCAGTAAAACCAAATTCGATGAAAAGTCGTGGAAGGGCATTATGGTAGGGTATGTACCAAATGCCTATAAAGTATGGAACATCTAACGCGAAAAATTTGAAACAGCGAGGGATGTCATAATAGATGAGGTTAATTTTCTGCAGTCGAGGCCTGCTTTACGATGTATTGAAGGAAATGAAACCAAACATTTCCATGACAAAACTGATGTTATTGATGATGTTGGGTCAAAATCGGTGTCATTAAAACCTCAAAGTAGTGACAGTCCTAAATCTGGTGTGTCTAAAGCTGGTTGTTTAAAATCAGTTGGACCGAAATCAGATGGTTTAATATTAAACGATTCAAAATCGGATAGTCCAAAATCTGATGAATCGGTTTGCTGTAGTAAAATTCGCAAATTAAATAATACTGGGAGCATATTTGGGCCAAATTGTGAAAATAAAGAAAGATCAAATGAAACTTGTTCTGCTGATAATAAGATCGATGGTTCGTATCAATTGAGGAGTGCTAGGCTAAAAGGTCGTCCCCCTGTGACTTATAATGAAATTGATGAGATTTTATTGTATTCGGAATTAATTAATTGTAAAGTACGTAAAGTAGGTACTTTTCATTTCATTTAATGAGATTCAAAGTCGGGATGATAGAACTAGATGGGAAAGTGCGATCAAGGATGAACTAGATTCACATTTAGTTAATGATACTTGGACATTAGTACCTAAACCTCATAATAAAAATATAGTAGACTGTAAATGGATTTTCAGCATTAAAAATAATGAATTTGGCAATCCTTTAAGATATAAGGCACGTCTTGTAGCCAGGGGTTTTACTCAAGAGTATTTAACTGATTATAATGATGAAACCTTTGCCCCTGTCGCTCGTATAGCTAGTTTTAGATTTATAGTTAGTTTTGCAAATCAATATAATTTAAAGATTCATCATATGGATGTAAAAACCGCATTTTTAAATGGCATTTTGAAGGAAGAAATTTACATGAGAGTGCCAGAGTGCGTAGTTGCAAGTGACGATTACGTTTGTAAATTAAATAAAGCTTTGTACGGTTTAAAACAAGCTGCAAGGTGTTGGTTCGAATTATTTGACCAGTGTCTTAAAGAAAAAGGATTTGTCAATTCATCGGTTGATAGATGTATCTATGTTTTAAATAAGGGTAATATTCATAAAAATATTTATGTTTTACTTTATGTCGATGATTTGGTTCTGGTGTGTTTTGACCAACAATCGATTGATAAACTCAAAGGTTACTTAATGAGTAAATTTAAAATGGTAGATTTCAATAATATTAAGTTGTTTCTGGGCATTAAAATCACTAGGAGATAATGACACTGTAACTCTAGATCAAAGTGCATACATAAAATCCATTTTAGATAAATTTGGTATGTCTGACTGTAATCCTATAAGTACACCTTTAGAAAACAAACCTAATTACGAAGCCTTAAACTTAGACAGTGAATATAATGCACCGCAACCTAATTGGATGTTTAATGTATGTTATGTTGTGTACTCGTCCAGATATAAGTGTTAGTGTTAACATTTTAAGCAGATACACAAACAAAAACAATTTAAGAGTTATGGCAGTGTCTCAAAAGAGTGCTCAGGTATTTGAAGGGCACAATTGAATTAAAACTAACTTATAAAAGGTGTAATAATTTTAACCATATTCTATGTGGTTATGTAGATTCGGATTGGGGTGGTAATGATGTCAATGATAGAAAAAGTACCACTGGTTATTTATTTAAATTATTCGACAGCTGTACAATAACTTGGAGTACAAAAAGGCAAATGTCTGTAGCAGCTTCTTCAACTGAGGCTGAGTACATGGCTCTATTTGAAGCTGTAAAAGAGGCATTATGGCTAAAGTCTCTAGCAATTAGTATTAAAATTGATATTCTTAGTTCAATTGCTATTTTTGAAGATAATAACGGTTGTATCAGTATAGCGAATAATCCTACTAGTCATAAAAGGTCTAAACACATTGACATCAAGTGCCATTTCTCCAAAGAACAAGTTGAAAACAATGTAATAAAATTGTTTTATATACCCACAGGTAAACAAATAGCGGATATGCTGACAAAACCACTACCAGCTGTTACGTTTAAGCAGTTTAGAAATGAGATGGGTTTATATTCAAAATAATTGTTTATTTTTATTTAATTGTATTTTTGATAACTAAATATTAGTTTAATGAAATGGTCTGATATGTTGGACCATGATATTGTAATTTTTTCCCAGTAATCACTTGAAAAGTTTTATGATGATGTTCTGGTAATGTAGATAATGAAATTATAATTCATGTATTAGTAAAATATGGATTAATTTTTGAGGGGGCGTGTTGGTATAATTATTTCTAACTACCGACAACACGATCAGTATAAAAGGATGTGTTGCCCTTGCTTTAAGTCACTACTATTTTCACCGTGCTACAGGACAGACATCATAGACTTTCTGTGAGATAATTTTCAACTTAATAATAACCATTTAAACGTTTCGCTGCCTCTCATTTAAAAGCCCTATTCCTATAATATGTATTAAATATTAATTCTATATATATATATATATATATTATTTCTATATATATATATTATTTCTATATATATATATTATTTCTATATATATATTATATCTACATATATAGTAGGGTAGAAAATAGAACTACGAAATTTCTAAACTACTTGAATGAATGATGATCGCGATTTTAGAGCACGCCATCAAGTACCGAATGCTGTCGAAAGTTTAATAACTTCGCAGGAGATATCACAGGGGAACTCACGTGTCCCAACCTACCCGTACCCGATGTAACACTCATGCAATAATATCGGAGGTAGACTAGGATGTAGTGTCAGAGACACCAATAAGAGAATACCAACAATTTTACTTTTTGCACAAATGTTGGCTCAGGCTGGGATTCCAACCCATTAGTACGTAGGTACTTTAACCACTCGGCAACGCGGTTGTCCGAACAACTGAACTAAACCGAAATGCTAATTAAACCGCGCAAAACACGTCAATCCACATAGGCCCTAATTTCATCAGTTACCTAAATTTCACTCAGAAACCCTAAATAAATATTATTTTTTACTGGTGGAAGGATTACTACACATGAATCCGTCTAGATAGGTACCACATCACTAATTAAAGTTAACAGCTTAAGTTTCAGTTTAAAGGGCACTGTGAGCTGTTTTTTCGTTTTACGTATAACAAACTAACGAACCGACCCGGCTTCGCACGGTTAGATAGATATTAGAAAGATAAATTTGTACTTTATTTGGACAAATAGAACAACCACAATTCCTTACACTAACATTTTTCGTAGTGACTATTCTCATCGGCGGTTCCGCAGCTGGTCAGATAAGATTACATTATTTTACCAAAATAATGTTTTATTTATGGGAACATAAGCCATGAAATAAAGCCAATATTTGAGTCGTGGTAGCAAAATAAAATGACCGCTCTTGACCGCTCCGCAAAAGGAGCCGCGCACCTCTGGCAAGTGATGCCCAAGTCGAATTAGGCCAGGCGTCGGTGCGGCGTTCGAGAGACACCGCGGCTGCTGTATTTTTTTTAAAGAGCGTTTTAAAGTTTTAAATAAAATAAAATATGTAATTAAAATTGCAAAGCACTATTCAATTGTTTCTAGTTTACAAAAAATAATATGAAATAGTAATAATATGTAGGTAAGTAATTAATAGATCTTAGTCTATTCGCGAGTAACGCGTGTGAGCGTAGAGCTCGCTCACACCGCGGCATTTTTCTTACTTTTTGGATTTTGTTTATTTATTGTAACTTCTAAACGATAGGTGCGATTCGATTATTAATGAGGACTTCACATGTACATAATCAATCTTGACTATGAAACTATTTTGTAGGATAAGGATTTATATCATGATACGAATGTCATCATCTTTCGATTCTACCCGTATTTTGATTGACTAATTCGAGCAAAAAGCGGTTATTGTGACTTAACTACAATAGTTAGACATCGCAGACTTTTTTGTAAGTAATGATGAGTAATATAAAAATATAGTACATTATTTTATTTATCATTAATAGTTTTTGCAGCACACGCAAGAAAATGACTTTTATCAGTAAATTATTGATACCTTGAGTTACATCGTAGCAATTTTCCTAGGAATCTCGTTTATTTTTAAATCAAATACAACTCATGGTAGTCGGTGATAATGTAGTTGTATATAGGTGAAAGAATTTTTCAAATCGGTTCATTAGTTTTTCAGTTAAATCATTACAACCAAACACACAATAAATCAAATCTTTCCTCTTCATAATATTAGTATAGATAATAAGTTTTTCGTAAAACATATATAAAATATTGGTGACGATTTCTACATCGTAGCAACTGCCGGTGGTCATACAAAAATGACTTCAGTAGAAGTAAAATGGGATAGAGAGGGACGAAAAGTAAAAGTAAAGTTCCATCTTTACGCAATAAACAAACGAGACAAAAGATTTCGATAGAAATTAATAATATAATATTAAACTGAAAATATCATCCCGTTACTTATAAATTATTGCAATTCTACTATTATCACCAAAATATATGATGTCCCTATGAAAACTGAATGTGGGGACAATGAAGACGCCTAAGGTAGACTAAAGAAAAATGTAATGTAACCAAATTTAATGTAACCAAATTTCAATAACTTTTATTTTTAATAACACAGAAAATTTATTTGAAATTTGTTTGAAACGACATTTTCAGAACTAATTCTTCATTCAAATATCAAATAACTCCTTTTAATTCAATCAAATATGTTTTGATTAAAAATTTTTTTTGTAAAAATATTGATGTTTTCATAAATTTTCGTAAAAAATATTCTTATGGCTTTTGAAAAAACAAAATTCGGGTTTGATATATCAATTTTGAACGTTGTTACTTCCATCAATTTTCTTTTACCAGAACTGTTACTCGTAACAAATATTTAAGTATTCCGTTTTGTCTAAGGGCAACTAAAAGATAAATGGTTATGTATGAACAGGGAATGTCTGTTATCAAAATTTGATGATGTCTAACGACATACATAACTATGTTTCAACTTAAAAGTTTACTACTGAACTCAAAAATGCTCTTTATTAATATATAAAAAAAAATTGGAGATACCTCTGTCCTTATACGATTTCTGCCGTCCTCTAACACTACTTTTTCATCCCTAATTAATTTAATGTCATTCCTATAACCCCCTCCCCCCTGTGGTTGCTATTTATTCATGTTTCGCCCATTTCTATTACCAACAATATATTGTTAATATTACAAAGATTATAAATTTGGGCTCGGTGTTTTTTCAAAAATAACCGGTTTTTCTCCGATTGAATACTTTCCGACCGGATACAGAGACATATAATAGGAAATTCCCCAAACACTGAGAATATAGAGGCCAAATAGGATACACGCACGACACAATTACAAAAATCTATCCATGATTTTTAGTTTTTTTTTTTTAAATATTCTTGTATAATAGAGAAGGGAATATTCTGTTTTTAAAATATTTCACCGGTGATTATTTCGTTACGCTGGGCACCGGTGTTTACTCGGTAAAAATTACACCGGCACATCACTGTTACAAATGTTATGATCTGTCTCCTGTCTGTCTCTCTGCCACTGTCACATATACCTAATTTTCACAGTCTAAATTCTAAAGTTTTAAGATTTGTAAATACTAATTAGTATTATATGAAACTATAGACTTACGGAAAAAAGACAAAATGATTAAATCTGCAGGGTTAGGTTCCCACAGACCTCTTTCAGGGCAGCTATACAAATATACTAACGTCGTTAAGGGATGGCAGCAGAGATGGTTTGCAGTGGACCCGGAGACGGGAGTTCTGTCTTACTACCTTTTTGATGGGCCTGGGGACACTATTCAGCCAAGCCAGCCGGCCCGAGGAGAGGTAATGGACAAACTTAAAAATAAAGAGTGTACTCGTTACCATTGTTATATACCCATTTTCAATCAATAACTAGAGGATGGTGCACTTTTTGAAATATGTTTCTGCCAAGAACTACCACTTTGTGTTATCTGTTACCGCCAGCGGTTTTCCCGAAGCAATATGACTTTGGGACATTTTAGAAAAGACCATACTCGTTTCTGGCCTGGGTTGGCGGCAGTTCACAACTAACCAACAGACTGCCAACATTTGAAATAAACAAAGTTAGTTTAGCTAGTTTGTTAACTAATATAGTTTAGCTAATTTAAAACAAAAATGGAAGAAGTTTTACTTAAACTAAATAAACAGAATAAATTTATTGCCATATGCGGAGACTAATATGAATCTTTTAGAAGCTTCTTCCATTACTATTAATTATTGTTCTGTTAAATTCTTTCAACCTCTAATAGATAACCTGATACCAACACATATTACTGGATCTAGTGCAACTTGTATAGATAACATTTTTACAAATGTTAAACCTTTGCACAAATACATAATTCACAACATAAGTTCTGATCATTCTGGACAGTTAGTATTCTATACATGTGAAAAATATCAAAAATGGAACACTAAAATAATTTTTCAATTCAAACCAGTAGTTCCTGAGATTAGCGCATTTAACCAAACAAACTGTTCAGCTTTATAATATTAGTAATGCCAAATTACATTGCATATTATACATACTCGATGTTTTCGATTTAACAAAAGCTTTGGTTTGGATTTGATTAGAAAATCACCAATTACTGTTTTTGATCTTGTTATTGAGGTATTGAGAGCAAACTCTACAAAGAAATTTAAGATTTAGTCCAATTCCATTATATAAATGTAATAGAAAACACTATACTGTATTCTATCTCGCTACTTACATATTAGTGCTACAGCAGCTACAGATTTGGCGGTTTTTAAGTGCCACCAATCTATAGTTAGGTTATGTTAAGTTTATTTTATTTAAAAGTAGTCAATCAAACAACAAGATTGCTCTATATTGGTGCATTAGCGCAACTTCTGCTGCAGTGGCGTTAATACATAAGTATCCCTATCTCATTCTCTCACAGGCTAAATCTTATAGGTGTATAAGTTTGTCGCTTTTTCGTTTCACCAAGTTTCAAATCACAACAATTCTAATGAAGTTTTCACTTCAACAATGGTTAGATCAAATACCTTTACTACTACTAACTAACCAACAATATAAATACTTAATGTAATAATTTTCAATAATTATTTTGGTTTAAGTCTAACAACCATTGCGGGAAAGTCTGTTGTTACTATTCATATTTGCACTATGAAACGATCAACTTTATATTGCAGGCACATTTAGCAGCGGCTGTGATATGTCCCAGTGATGAAGACTCGCGAACCTTCACCATTAATTGCGCTTCTGGTGACATGCTTAAACTAAGGGCAACTGATGCAAGAGCTCGTCAGGAGTGGGTCAATGGACTTAGGGCAATCGCTGAGATACATACTAAAGTAAGTATTTCTGTGTCCATATCTCATTATATTTTAAAACAACTTTATCATGCTGTAATAGAAAAATAATGTTAACATATTAAGCTGTGAAATTTTTACTAGTATATAATGATTGGTGACTTTTAGGACATAGGCGAACGTATCACAATCAGATTGAAGCCGTTTTAAGGAAAGGCCACGTCAAAAGTACTCGCAACTGATGTTTGATTAGTTATTTTTTTATTTTACTTAGAGCATTGGGGCTGATTATTACAGCAAAAGTAAAAATAACATCTTATTTTTTAACATTCATTTTTTATAAAAAGTATATATTTTTTTTAAAGAAAATAACTGTTTTTACTTACTTAAGGCTATTACAATTTATGTATTGTATGTCATTCAACCTTGATTGTAAGCTTATATCTATATATTTTTTTTATATAAGAGAAGATGAGACAAGCAAAACATTTACCCTGATGGTAAGTGCAACATATACCCATAACAAATGCTGAGTCACCCAGAATATTTCTGTGTAGAGCTGCCTAGAAGGATTCCTGCATAGGAATCCTACCACCATTAAAATATAAGCATGTCTGTAACTAGAACACATTTTTTATGTTTAAGGCAATGGGTGCCAACCCACCACTGCAACCACGCGAGCAATTGGCGGTGCACGATGCGATGGCGTCCGCCAGACAACAGTTACAGGCCACAGAGCTGAGGTAATAATAATTTCATTAAAGCCTATCACTACTCCACTGCTGAACATAGGCCTCCCTCATAGATTGCCACAAAAGTTTGTAGCTCTCATTTTGACGGGATTGTGCCATAGTTGCCACGCTTGGCAGGCGGGTTGGCAACCGCAGTTTAGTTATTCAGATATTCCAGGAAGATGCTGCTGCCCATCTCCTGGGTTTTGTTTTCCCTCTGTCGACTTTTACGACACCCACGGGATGAGATGGGATGGTAGATTCTTAAGCAGCTACCACACGTTCCCGTAATTGAATGACAGAAAATTGACATTACCTAATCTTATTAAATAACCTAACTTAGCTATTAATTAATTCTCGACCACATGGACTAGTGGTTAAAGTACCTGATTTCTACGCCGCAGGTTCTGCTTCGAATCCCAGCCGAAGCCAACATTTGAGCCAAAACATAAATTATTGGTTTTCGGGTCTGGTTGTGTTGTTAACGTCCCAGTGTTTCTGACACTGCATCCTAACCTACCTCCGATCTTATCGCGAGTGCCCCTGTGTTTGCGCGTACACTTGTGGCACTATAATATCTCCTGCGCAGTTTACAGCTCCCGAACTTGCGACGTGCAAAAAGTGCAACATCTGCCCATAACAAATGCTGTGTCACCCGAGCATTTCTGTGTGGCACCACACTCCGCCCGTCACCCAGAGACATCGATTTTTAAGTCTGCTGCCCAGTGATTACACTAGCTCTCAGTGCCCTTCAGACTGAAACACAGAATAAATAAATAAATAAGAATAGAATGGATATTACATTATCATATTTATGTTCTTTTCAAATTTTCATAGTATGGACACTACAATTTCATATTTATGTTCTTTTACAATTTTTATAGAATGGACACTACAATTTCATATGTATGTTCTTTTCCAATTTTTATAGAATGGACACCACAGTCTCATACTTATGTTATTTTCCAATTTTTATAGAATGGATACTACAGTCTCATATTAATATGGTCGCTACAGTCTCATATTAATGTTCTTTTCCAATTTTTATAGAATGGACACCACAGTCTCATATTTTTGTTCTTTTCCAATTTTTATAGTATGAACACTACAGTCTCATATTTATGTTCTTTTCCAATTTTTGTAGAATGGACACTACAGTCTCATATTTATGTTCTGTTCCAATTTTTATAGTATGGACACTACAGTCTCATATTTATGTTCTTTTCCAATTTTTGTAGAATGGACGCTACAGTCTCATATTTATGTTCTTTTCCAATTTATATAGAATGGACACCACAGTCGCATATTTATGTTCTTTTCCAATTTTTATAGTATGGACACTACAGTCTCATATTTATGTTCTTTTCCAATTGTTGTAGAATGGACACTACAGTCTCATATTTATGTTATTTTCCAATTTTTCCAGTGACGCTGCTTTGGCCAGAATCATAGAATCTTCGGATTCGCCTTTTCCTCACACTGATCCTGACTTGTTGTTGTTAAAGGTTAGTATATACTTTTTGATTTTTACGCAAATATTCAATTCTTTGTTTGTTATAAAGTAAATAAAATTAAAGTGCCTGTTTGTAACAACAAAATAACAGGTACTTATAAGAAAAAAACAATTTTTAAAAATTGTGTCATCTGGCTGTCTGTCTGTTTGTTCCGGCTAATCAATACCAAAACGGCTGGACCGATTTTGACGGGACTTTCACTGACAGATAGCTCATATTATAGCGAGTAACTTAGGCTACTTTAATTTTAGAAAAATAAATAGGGTTCCGCGCAAAAAAATGAAAACTCCAAAATCAGATTCAAATAGGGAAGTATATATATGTATATCATCAATCGGGGTCGGCTTTTTTACGCTGGTGAAATCGCGGGGTACAGATAGTCATATACAGGGTGTTTGGTAGAGGGTCCGACAAACCAAAGAGGCGTGTACGAGGGCCCATTTAGAGAATACAAGTTGGCCAAAAAAAACCCCTGACCCCCCCCCCCCATTTTTTTTAGATTCTTTTTGTTAATTTTTTGGTTTTCACTGAAATCATATCTATTTACCACTATAACATTTATAAAATCTGTTTTTACTTGAGTTTGGTCTCTGATACACCTGTTTGAAATTCAGGGATTTCTTTTAAATATTTATTTGAAAATATTATATTCATAATGCTTGCGATCATGATAGCATTTTAAAAGGAATCTTGATCGTTTTTTCTATTTATTGTGTCATACATTTTTACAAGAAAAGAAAACAGTAGTCGTCTTTGACTCCTCTAAATCTTGCCAATCTTAATAGCCTTCATTTCATCTAACGTCGCATTGATATACTAAAAACCCAAAATACACAGTTCCATACAAAAATCCATTGGATAAGCGTCTCCGATCGATGAAAACACGAAACTAAAGACAAAGATCACAAAATCCGTTTAAAAAAAAACACAAATTTAGCCTTATGCCGACGACATAGAGTAGCTTTTTAAATGTCAACTATCGTTCCACGACGTCGTTAAATTTGTTTTGTTTGTTTTGAAATTAGCGCATTGTGCGCTTTTTTGAGGTTTTTTGCAATCAATGGTAATGTGTAACTTGTTATCGCTTAGTAAATTATAATTGCCGCGTGTTCAGTGGCGAAATAAAAAATATGTATATCTGCGATTTTCGCCGGACTGCAGGGAAGCAGCATGGCAGTCTTCCCTACTCCAAATTCCCTTTCAAAAATGAGAGTCCTTTGCTCAGCAGTGGGAAATTTTATAGGCTGTCAAATTACTTCTCAAAGTTACTCAAGATACATACTTATATAGTCACACCTCTCTCGCATTGGGCTGGGCAGAGACCACATCTTTCCAATTGCTATGACCCCGACACATAATTTTCGCTTCTTATACTTTCATGTGCGTTTTCCTACACGCTCGTCGGTTGCGGGTACTTTTATTTATAAGGTATTATAAAAACGTCTGCGTTCTGTTTGTGACTCAGGATTTATTAGACAAGGCAGATTTTAGAGAATAATAATTTTTTTTACAGGCAACATCGGCAGCTAGCATGCAGTGCCTCCTGCAATGCCTGGGGATCCTGCACAGACAGCAACAGTACGCCACTATCAGTGTCTCCAGCAAGAACTCGGACAATGACCATTAGTGGAAGAACATAAAAAAAGTTTCAGTGAATGTGACAGTGATAGAATTTTCGTGAGGAATCCAACAGTGATAGAGAAACTTATATACGATATTGTATAAACTTTATTTCTATAAGTAATTCAATTTTCTTTTGACTAAGTTGTTGTTATGTTTATGCTTGTTATACATGTCATTAATATATAATATTAATAATTATTTACTATACTTAATAGAATCAGGCGTTACTTTGCGGAAATCCATTATAATAAAGGAAGGAAACTTAACTTGCTAAGATCCGCATGGAAAATGACAGCCGCCGAGACTGACTGTCGTAGAGTCAATATAATTTGATAATGCCTCGTTTTGCGGTGAAACACGTGTCGTGTTCTCGACTTCAGTGGTGTCTATTGCCTAGTGGTAGTGTTGTAGTGGTGGAGGGTATTTGGTGGCGGCTTCCGGTGGCGGTATTGGTTTGCTTGTGCACGCTATTCAGAGAGGGCGGGCAGTCCTCTTCAAAAACTAAGTAATACACACCATTTTACATTTTGCATGCGGATCTTAGCAAATTAACTTTCTTTCCTTTAATTATTTACAACTGGCACAATAAAAAAGGGCCGATTTCGAAGAAATGTCAATCATCTTCCCGGCTCTAAAACCCTCTCAGAAATGAGAGGAAGGCCTGTGCTCAGCAGTGACAGACATTTATAGGCTGTTACTTCACCTTTTTCAATAATAAAAATGCAGATAGGTCAAAAGGAAAGTGCTTAGCTTGTTATGTGTCTGGCCTGACCTTAATCCCACATAGTTTCTTTTTTATTTTATTTGACAAAGTGACGAAACGAGCAAAAATTTCACCTGATGGTAAGTGCAACGTCTGCCCATAACAAATGCTGTGTCACCCAAACATTTCTGTGTGACACCTCACTGTGCCCATCACCCAGAGACATGAGTTCTTAAGTCTCATATGCTCAGTGACTATGCTGGCTCTCAGTGCCCTTCAAACCGAAACACAGTAATGTTTGCACAATACTGCGTCACGGCAGAATAACTGGCCCTGGGGTGGTTCCTATCTAGACGGATTCCTGCATTGGAATCCTACCAGCAGTAAACTTCTGATCATGAAACGGAAACGTGTGATCCGTCGGCCGAAACTTCGTATTTTGATTCTCGCAGTAGACCCCTTGAACTCTGTTCTATCACCATCTTGTTATAATCACCAGCAGAGGTCACCGTAGGTCCTTGTTCATTTACTTATACCTGCAAAAAATCGAGCCTTAATCTACACCAGGGTCTCCATAAATTTCCAAGCGACGGGGTCACGTATTTTCTATGGCATTTAGGTTATTTTCCTTGCTAAAACTCGTACAAAGGGTAAGTTACCAAGGTATATACACATATAAGGGTGAAATGTGTCTCGGCCGTTTGCTAGACTTCTGACAAGGTATCAAAAGCCCAGGGGTGTTGGCCTACTATAGCTGGAATCTTCCCTACCAAAACAAAGATAAGCAAAGCTCACTCACTTGTTCTATAGCGCCTTTGTGTCCTAGCAAGGGCAGGCCGCTCCGTCGGGATATCTTCACGGCATCCAGAAACATTCACCGGAGTCGGAAACGTATCACCGGTAAATAAAGCATGCGGTTAAAACATAAAAGCACACCGATTGCAGTCTAAACAATTCCAACGGCACAAGGAATGCAGTAACAAACAGTCTATGAAGCCCAATAATTAGTTATTTATAATAATAAAATAAATTATACGCCATTCACTCCGTAAAGCACGGGCACTGTTCGGTTTCAATTCTTGTATTGATTCCCGCCAACTGCTACTTTTTTAATTTCTAATATATTTATTTATTTATTTTTTATTCCGTTTCAAAACGGCCAGTCTCATGTCATGTTGCTACTCTTGCTAATGACGCGTGCGCTGAAGCGCACTCATGCTTTCAATTAGAATGGAATTATCCAGAAATAGTTTTTAACGGGCAAAGACAAAAGTTATATATATTAGGTAGCTCTTCCTTCAACCCCCTTGCAGGATGCATTGTTTGCGTTTTACAGACAAAAATTTCACATGCACAACACAACTGGACCCCAAAACCAACAATTTTGTTTTGCATAAATGTCCAGGGCCTGCTGCGCAGAAATCAGGTGCTCATGCCAGTAGGTCACGCGATCGTGTTTTATTAAACATTTTTTGGTTTATTTAATAGTTTCTTTAAATATCCAATGACCACAATTTTGAATCTTGAGATTTGATCTCTTTTTTTTTTATTGGATAAAGTGATGAAACGAGCAAAACGTTCACCTTTCCACTTCAACGTCCACCAAATTTCTGTGTGACACCACAATGTGCCCATCACCCTGAGGCATAAGTTCTTAAGTATCATATGCCCAGTAATTACGCTAGCTCACAGTGCCCTTCAGACCGAAATACAGTAATGTTTGCACACTACTGCTTCACGGCAGAATAACTGGCCCTGGGGTGGTACCTACCTAGACGGATTCCTGCATATATACCTATTATGTTTGCTTTGAAATCTAAATAAATTCAACGTCAAAATCATAATCATCGTCACCATGAAATTCGTCATCGTCATAATCGTCCTCGTGAAAAATATCATTGTGAAAATCGTCATACGAAAAATCTCAATCAGAATTTTTAATCTTCTGATTTGACCTACTATGTTTGGCTTGAAATCTAAATAAAATCATAATCATCATCATCGTCAAAAAAGTCATAAAAATCGTCCTCGTGAAAAGCATCATTGTGAAAATCGTCTTACGAAAAAATCGTCAAAATCATCGATGAGGAAATCACCATACAGGTAAATCGTCAGCAGGAAAACCATTCTCGTAAAAATTCATCACAAATCGTAAGAAAAATCATCAAAGAAAACATCAATAGGAAAGGCCAAACGAGCAAAAATTCACAGGCCTACAGCCTGTGAATTTTTGCTCATTTTTGAGAGGGGTCTTGGAGCCCGGAATTGTCCACGGAATTAGATACATAAGTCGTCGTTTCAGCCTATTACAAGTCCACTGCTGAACATAAGCCGCCCCCATAGATAGCCACAAAGGTTTGTAGCTCTCATTTTGGAGGGATTTTGCCATAGTTGCCACGCTTGGCAGGCGGTTTGGCAACCGCAGTTTACTTATTCAGATGTTCCAGGGAGATGCTACTGCCCATCACCTGGTTTTCATTTTTCCTCTGTCGACTTTTACGACATCCACGGGAAGAGATGGGGTGGTAGGTTTTCTAAGGCCGCCACCACGATTATTATTTTTCCGACTTGCCAGTTTCCTTACGATATTTTTCTTCATCACGTGATAAACGATCACGTGGCAAAGATTGTAGTGAACAGATTTTGAGGTGCATCGGAGATCAAACGCAAGTCACTCGCGTCATGAAACAAGGCGAACGCCCGGCCCCTCAGCCGTTACGGCTACTGATAATTAAATGAAATCTATCTTAAGAAAGGTCGACGTTTATTAACATTTTAAACAAAGACATTATTACTTCATATACTTTATTACAGTTATAAGATAGCGTTCAAAAACACCGGAATGTGCAAACGATATCAAACATACTATCGCAATTCGCTATCAGTTCATAATGTACTTCGTGGATCTATTGTTAATGCGTTGAATGTACATAATGTGATAGGGCTTATCCCTTATCGATACAACGATAACACAACGTATGAGCCAATCATTTACGTATGTTTGTTTCGTTTTCTGACGGGTTTTACAAATTGTACATACTACAAGTATACAAGACTAAAACAAATATGATAATAAAATAATTATCTTATATTTACGCAAATATTTATCGAATAAAACTAAAATTTGCGGATTTTGGCGCGTGTAATTTTTACGATTATTTTCATACGTTTGAAAGCGCTTCATGGTCACGGGAGGAAAATGAAACAACATAAAATACAGTTAAATTCAATAAATATAATACAAGAACAGAAGAAATCGAAATGAGGAAGCACATTTAAAAGAATATATGATAATTGTTTCAAATCTGATAATCAATAAAAATAACAGAAAAAAATGGCGCGGTTACACAGTAAACGTTATTGAAGTGAAACTTAAACATAATAAAATAAATAAACACTAATTTATTACTCAAGCTATAGCAAATTTGCTGAATTCCCCCCAAAATGAGAGCTACAAACTTTTGTGGCACTTTATTGGATGAGTCCTATGTTCAGCAGTGGACTAGTGATAAGCTGAAATGGTGATGATGATGATGACTCACAGTAAAATAACTGCTCAATTTACAAACAATTATTAATTAATCGATAAATATAATTTTTTTACTGGTGGTGGAATTCCTATGTAGGACTCCGTCTAGATAGGTACCATCGCAGGGCCAATTATTCTGCCGCGAAGCAGTAGTGTGCAAATACTCGTATTAATTTTAGTGTAATCACTTGGCATATGAGACTTAAGAACTGATGTCTCAGCGTGACAAGCACAGTGCGGTACCACACAGAAATGTTGCGACAGCCCGAAAGAAGGTCCCTCGGACAGTCAATAGATGACTTATATTCGAAAGAATAATAACACGAACTATCTCTTGCGAGACACTTGGAGGCGCAAGAATGACTTGACTATGATGATAATATTAACTTTAGTTGGGTAGTTAGACCTACAAAACCAAGTTCGCGGGCTCAGTTGTCCGGGAAGCTGTAAAGGGTAAGAAGGCTAATAGAGAAAACTTCGCCTATACAATATAATTTTCTGGGTTGTCAAATAAAATAAATATAGGAGTTTGACCACCGCCATTTGGAAGCAGAATTTTTTTGCTGGGTATTCCATTCGTCGACTCTTACGATACCCACGGGATTGCGGACTGACAGACAGACAGAGATGAAATGGTGCGGCAGACATTATGCCGCCACCACACGGCCATATCTACATATATGTTTCGAGCGCACTATCTACCGACGCATGCGCATTAGTTTGAAAACGACGTAAACCTCCACTCTGCGTCCTTGTCTGATGGACGGTGTTGCGCGTTTATTCTCTTTCGCTCTTATCTATCTTTAACAGTTAGTGACCCCCATGTGCGGCCACTTTAATATAGGCAACCGTATTGCGTGAAGAGAAAAAATTAGCTTCAATCCATACTAACAATATAAATGCTGAAGCTACACACTGTTTGTTACCTTTTCACGGCTCAACCGTTGACCCGTTCTTGACGAAATTTGGCACAGAGATAGCTTGCATCCTGGAGACGGACATTTTGTTCCACAAATCCACGCGGACAACGTCGCGGGCATGAGCCAGCTGTATATAAAAATTGTCGTATCTTAGACTATTATACCCCTGTAAAAATAAAGAACTAAAATGTAGGTGTCTGAAAACGGAAAGCATACACAGCTGTGACTAGAGCTAAAAAGCTTAAGTTATGAAGCTAGAGAACAGTAGCTTATGAGTCGATAGGCTCTCCGTTCGGCTCGGATCTCCTCTTGAACGGACCAAACTTTCTTATCGTACGCACACGGCACGTATCTTTGTCCTATTAAACTTATTATAAATTAACGTCTATTACTTTATCCATACTCATTGCCGATAGTAGGTCCATAGTTACTTTAAGGTGTGGTAGGTACTTAAAGCTTTCTTTGCGAGCGTGGTTTACTATTGCCTCGGTCGAGCAGGCTGCGTCTGCTGTGTGGATGTATAGTAAAATTAAAAAAACAAATACAAAACAGTTTTATACTCACAATAATAAATCCAACCATTCTAATAGGCCATAAATATATTTAAGAAACAAAATACGTGGTAATTATGTCACTTTACACTAGGTAAGACTTTGATACAATATTTTAGCAAAAATTTTTATATTAAAAGAAATCACATAAAATGTGTGATCAAGAATTTAGAACACTACGAATTGATCCACGGTACCCATTTCAAAATCAGACAAGGCAAGTGAAATACCCAAGAATAATAATATTTGTGTACTTTTTTTATGGAAGAAAGTGACGAAACGAGCAAATCAATGCAAATTTTGCCCATAACAAATGCTGTCTCACTCAGAACATTTTTGTGTGGCATAAATTGTGCCAGTCACACTGAGACATCAGATCTAAGTCTCATATGCTCATTAATTACGCTAGCTATCAGTGCCCTTGAGATTCAGACCGAAGAAATCTTCCGCTACAATTCTTGGAGTCACTCCATCTGGTAGGCATTACAAATATATGGTGTAGCCTGTTCTTACCCTACCAAAAAAATCCACACTTGTTTATGGAAATGAAATATAAATGAACAAGTAAATACGGTAATGGATTTAGCAGCAAACATTAACTTCCTGAGACATTTAACTGGTGGTAGGATTCCTATGCAGGAATCCGTCTAGGTAGGTACCACCCCAGTGCCAGTTATTCTGCCGTGAAGCAGTAGTGTGCAAACATTACTGTGTTTCGGTTTGAAGGGCACTGTGAGCTAACGTAATCACTGGACATATGAGACTTAAGAACTGATGTCTCTGGGTGACGGGCGCATTGTGGCGTCACACTGTTCTGGGTGACATAGCATTTGTTATGGGCAGACGTTGTACTTACCATCAGGTGAACGCTTTGCTCGTACCGTCACTTTTATTAAATTAAAAAAAAAATACATTCTATTTTTTTTCAGGGCATGTTACGATAACTACTGTGATTTTTATAAATGCACGCGGCTACTCGGCGATGTTGACGACTGTAAAATTTTTAAACGCTATTTTGAAACAATTTGTCCCAACTTTTGGATAACGCAGTGGGACGAACAACGTGAGAAAAGAATATTCCCAGGACCCATTTAATAAAAGTTGAATATTTTTGAATGTTTCTTTCTGAAATAAATTTGTTTTACTATTAATTATATTTATTTACCTTCTAGAAGATTCTATCATTTAGTTTATCACCGTACAAAATATCTAGGATCTAGCAGGAACTAAGCAGGAATCCGTCTAGGTAGGTACCACCCCAGGGCCAGTTATTCTGCCGTGAAATATGCAAACATTACTGTGTTTCGGTTTGAAGGGCACTGAGAGCTAGTGTAATTAGTAGGCGTATGAGAATTCAGAACTGATGTCTCAAGGTGATAGGCAGTGTGGTGTCACACAGAAAGTTTCTGGGTGACACAGCATTTGTTATGGGCAGACTTTGCACTTATCATTAGGTGACAGATTTGTTCATATCGTCTCTTTCTTCTATAAAAAAAAAGTCGCTCAGGTACGGAACCTTAGCTCCTGCTCGAACCTAGTTAGCAATAGCTAACATAACTGTTTTAGCGTACTCATATTAGGTAGGCTCCAGATCAAGGACGTTTGATTTTAAAAAAAGAGCTCTTAACTGTGACAGAAGTGAAACTAGTAATATTATAAATGCGAAAGTAACTGTTTGTCCCTGTCTGTTTGTTACCTTTCAAGGCTCAACCGCAGAACCGATCTTTCCGAAATTACGGACGGGTAGGTGGTAGATGGATTCCTGCATAGCAAGCCTGTAGCCAGGAAGCAATAAGTAACAACTTCATTTTAACACTTTGGTTGTGCCCCGGGATTTCTAGTTCTAGACCTTCCTCATTGAACTGGCTACCTAATGCAAAACGAATGTTTAAAATCAAATTACTATTTCCTGACATTAGCGCGATTAAACATTCTTACTTCCAGTTTTATTCTAGTAGTTATATTGGGTATAGGGTAAAACTGCACTGTGCACCCAACAGCGCATGGTTGCGATGGGCTCACCATCTATCACACCAAGTGCATTATATTGTTTTGGTGAAACGTGGATTGTGGCAGTCATCTGTTTTTGCAGTGAGTGCCCAGTCTCTGACTACCCCTTATGGGATACAGTCGTGATCTTATGTATGTATGTATATATGTATAAGGTAAAGACGTAAAAAGTAACTATTTATTCCTAAACCGACCACCACGCAGCAACTCCAAAAACGCATCATCCGAACTTGACTAAATTTATTTTGGACCACGCCTAAAGTAGGGGTTACTTTTGGCGTAGTCCCAAATATATTAGGCCAACCAATAGAAATCCCGTCAAAATTGGTTCTCTGATGACTGACCGCCACCATTGGAGTGGCGGACTTCCCTGGTCCAAAACTCTTTTATAAATGACAGGTCTGTGCCCAGCAGCGAGACATTTTTAGAATGTTATTTTTATGTGTTGTGGTATCGTTAGCAATTGTACGACATAATTATTTGTACATTTCTTTTTAGATTTTTATAGTGTATAAACTGTTTTTGTCTAAGACAGTGTTTCTCAAAGTGGACAGGTACCGCCACTCAGTGGGCGTTTAGAAAGATGTTGTAAAAATAAAATTACATTGAAGCGAGCACCTAGACCATTGCTCTAGTTAAAAGAAAACTGTGTAAATTGTAAAGTGTATGTATAACTGTCGCACAGAGTACATCTGTGCGACAACACATTCATCTAGTAAACTCAACAAACACATGCGAAAACACATTCATAAAACAATTCCATTTGGGTTAAACAGGCAAAAATAACTTACAAACAGATGTACGAAATAAAACCATATTATTATGTTAACTTCTTTTATTTTCTATCACATTGCGAATCCTATATGGAAATTATATTATAAATTATAACAGTGACTATGCCATCAGCGCAGATGCAACTAGATCCTGCCAGCAAAGGTACCCTCGGCGCGCTGGGTGTCCCATTTATCAACCCATTCATTGGGACAAAGCGATTTGTATACCCGTCTGAAGTAATTGCAGGGCTCGTATGTCTCACCGCGCACCTTCTGGCATCGGTGGAAGTCCAGATAGCTTTGGTAGCAGTGCCTGTATTTAGAATTATTAGACATTAAACAAATGCTTACAACACTGGTAACACATAATAAAAGTTAAGTAGTTAACATATAAGACCCAGCCTGGTGGTAGAATTCCTGTGCAGGCGTCTAGGTAAGTACCATCGCAGTGTCAGTTTTTGTACCGTCAGGCAGTTTTGTGTAAACATTACTGTGTTTCAGTCTGAAGGGCACTTGTTATTGTAATTACTCAGCATGTGAGACTTAAGAACTGATATCTCAGGACGACGAGCGCAGTAGTGCCACACAAATGTTCTGAGTAACAATGTCATGGGCAAACATTGCACTTCTAATCAGGTGAACAATGTATGTCTCATGTAACCTTGACCTCTCAATATGTATATGAAAACGTTATGTATGTACATAAGAGTATTAATCACTTTAATAAAAAAGTTATGTTCATAATGAAAATAGTTACTCAACTTGACAGTATCAATTACTCTTTCATGGGGCAATGTATAATATGTTTTTACAACAAAATCACAGAAAGTGCACAAAGTCTTTCAATCAAAAAGTTAAACTATTTATTAAACAAAGACTTTTTAAGAAGGGATAATATAATATTAAGAGGTACATGGATGATGATAACCTCTGGGAATGAGGTGATTGTTGCCAAGCTATTTCTACATTTTTATAATACAGGTGTAATTGTATATTATTTATAAAATGACTGAAAAAAAATCCCGTCGGGTTTCTTACTGGTTCTTCCCAGGACAGAGGCATTTCTTTGCGAATCAGTGTAGCTTAAAAAAATGACGTTCAATGAGTAATATGTAAATGATCTATCTACGAATAAAAAATATTCTCTTCCATTCTCTCCTTGTTTTGAGAGAAATAATACTCATATTATTATGCGTTACATTTGTACTTAAAAAATTCAAAAATAAGAAATATAAAGAAACTAACTTAATAATTTAAACCCATTGTAAGGCATGGTGTCAACGCTACTTCCCATTATTGACTTAATATGCTAAATACATGTGTATGTTAATAAGGTAAACAAAGTAACTAAAAAAACTAGCTGCACTAGTATTTCCTGTGCACAGAATAATTATGCACATGCGCAAACTTCAGACCCCAAGCAATTGTTGGAAACGAACAAGCGATCCTTAGAGCTTGCTTAGCCACTTTACCAACTTTGTCATTTAAATAATTATAGTATATTTTTAATTGTAAAATTTATTTTAGGTCATATTGTAATCATTTTCAATGTTTTCAGTCATTGATATACAAAAAAAGGGATAGATACACAGTCAGCGAGTCAAAAACGAAAAAGGGCCCACAATGCGGTCATTTCGATGCAGCATCACGTCAGCCAACCTAAGGATGTCAAAACGTTGTGGAACGAAAATTGTTTTTATTTAAAAAGCTACTTTATGTCGCGTGCGTAAGATTAAATTTATGTTTTGGTCAATCGAGGTCGTTTTTTGAAGTGATTTTTGTATGGAACTTTGGTTAGGTTTTTGTATATCAGATTCCAGGGAGCAATAGAATGTGTATGATGAAGAAAAACATGAATTGTCTTGAGACTGGTCAAGCCAGGGTTTGATCGACACTGACGGTTGAATGCAGTCAGGAGGCAAGTCCAATGCCGAGCTCCAGTGTAGCAGATTAAAAATGTACTACATTACCTTGTCTGATTTGTGTTAGGAAACCGTGGGTCGAAAGGTGCGGTTTTGATGTCAGCGGGCGATTTGATCATTTCAGGCATTTTACTGCAACGAAAGAACGCGATTATTCATACTCGTATTTCTTTATTAATGACACCTGTTACACAGAATAATAACTAAAGGGATAGACATTCAATTACAATAAACAAATTATAGTAGAAATAAAGTTATTTAAAAAATATAATTATGCTTCAAAGCAGTCACAAAAAGAAAACTAATTTCAATTATTTTACGAGTGGTCTCGTTTTTCGCTCCTCTTCACAAGACGTCTCTCTGTATTTTTTAACTTCCTGCATGTAAAGTGACCACGCATCTTTCGGTGTGTTGTCTACGGTTTGCTCATCTATAGCTTTTGCTTTTTTCACTAAACCAGTTTTGAGTACTCTGCCACCACGTCTCTTTCCAATAAAAGGTAAGACGGGTTTCTTAATTTCTGGTTTCTTTACCACAACCTCAGTTTTCTTTGTTTCTTCTTGCATTTTCTTAAACATCTCTAAGAAGCTTCCATCATTTTTTATTGGTATTGGCATAGGTTTAGACTTTGAGGTTGTAGCCGCCTGTTGCAAAATTTGATCAGGCGGAGACAACAGTTCAGCAAAGTTGGGACCTTCTACTTCGGGTGGGTCTCCATACTCAATATCGTCAACAGTGGTGGACTCAACGGCACCTGGTGGAGGTTTTACTTCTTTTGGTGGAGATTTAGCTTTCTCCTTTTCCTCCTGCCGACTTCTATGCATTTTCCAAAAGCGTTTCCTATCTGCTACTGTAAATTGTCCTCTTCGCTCATCGTCACTTGGAGTCCCACTGTGACTGCAGCTGCGAGATCTGGACTGCGACTTGGTTTTAGAAGAGTCAGAGCGCCTTTTTTTCCCTCTTGATGGAGATCTTCGTCGGGACTTAGATCTGCTCTTACTTTTTGAGTGAAGTTTGGATCTGGTTTTTGAACGAGATCTGCGTTTAGATGATTTATGTCCACTTCTATGTTTAGATTTTGATCTTGACCGTCTTGAAGATCTTGATGAATGGCTTGAGCGGGACCTTGATCTGGAATGATTAGATTTTGGAGTTGGTGAATGTTTACGCTTTGAATGTTTTGGTGTTACTGATCTTGATCTAGAACCACCAGAGCTTGAAGATGATCGGCTCCTAGCATAACTTTTAGGAGGAGTTATAGAACTGTCTCTAGGTTTTCTTGGTGGTGTTTCAGATCTTCTCTCCTTGAGTTTATATTTCCTTGGAGGTGTCAGCGACCTATCTGATCTCTTATTTATTTTAGTAACTGGTGACCTATCAGTTCTTTTGTGACCCTTGGGTGGGGTTGCTGATAATTCCTTTTGTTTTCTTAATGATGTATGATTTCTTGGCTTCTTTTCCTTACTTATTTCTTTACTAGAATGATATTTTTCCCGGCTTCTTACTTTTTCTTTTTCAACACTAGGAGACTTGCTACTAGAACTCCTCTTACTATCCGGAGTTCTGGAACGATTATGAGAATGAGGCTTAATCTTTTTCAAAGGTGGGGTCAAAGACTGATCCCTTCCTCTATTTGATTTTTTCTTATAAGATTGGTCAGAATCAGATGAGTCCGATGATGAGGACCTCTTTTTTGGATTTTTCTTGGAAGATCTAGAGTATGACCTAGATCTAGAAGTGGAACGATCACTAGATGAATACTTTGAGCATTTTGATTTTGATCTACTTCTTGATTGTCGTCTTCTACTTCCTTCCTCATAACTACTATCTCTTTTCCTTGAATATGCCCTTTCCTTTTTTTCATATGGAGAAACACTTCTTGAATTTGATCTATAAGACCTTTCCCCATGTTCATGTCCCAAGGACTTGACAGGGGATTGGATCCGCTCGCGAGGTTTAGTGTAATCGTAGCTACTTTGCGGCGCAGGATACGTAGTGTTTCCTGAATCTGGGTATTTGTAATAACCGTCAGATCTAGAATAATAACCGGAATCGTAATTATAACCGTAACCCGAAGCACCGTAATGCTGGTAATCGTAGTGTGGCTGGCCGTAGGTGCTGTAGCTGGCGCCTGTCCAGGGGTCCGTGGTTGGCATGGGCGCGGCGAGAGGGGGAGCACGCTGCGTGGCGTAGTCCGCCTCGGCGCCAGGCGGGCCGCCGTCCCACGCACCAGCACCGCCGTACGAGGACATACTTTACGAGCCTCTTCGCATAACCTGCGGCAGTTTGTAGGTAGGCACACACCTACAAACAGAACAACTTTTCGGTGTAGACAACAACTCTACGCTCTCCGCTTGAGAAACGCCTTCGCGAATCGGTAATGATGGATTGTAGTGAATACATTTTTGTGACGAGGAACAATAAATTACGTAATCCGCGGCCGAAATTGCCTTATTAACTTGGTTTATGCATGCGTGGTTTAAAAAGCTTAAAAAATATGTTACAATGAATACCTGTCTATTTATGCTCACCTTTTAGTGTTCGTAAAACTATATTTTTCTCAAGAATATTCAATAGAAAATGGCAGCGAACACATTCGCTTCAAACTGTACATAGACAATGTAGATTACCGAAGAGTATAATATATTACCTCTCAGCAGGGGTGCCAGTTGTTATTTTTAATTATTCAGCAGTCTCTAAAAAAAAAATTACTTTCAAGAACAGTGGTGATAAAATCCAAAAGAAATCTAAAAAATATTATTCATCTCAAAATTATAAACAGTATTTTTGTTGTTAGGTTACATTTAAATAAATGTTATTGGTTTGTGATGTTCCAGTGTATAAGATGTTCCTGAACTTCGCCTACGGCCGACTAAAGTATCCGACCAATTGGTGCTTTTATTAATTGCTATTACTACTATCGACTTAGGCAATGCATACTTTAAATAGCTATAAATATAGATTTATATTTTTCCATTTTTTCTATATCGTGGATGCGTTTTACACACATAAGTTTGGCATGCACAACACAATCACTTATTTATATTTTTGCAAAATGTTGGCTCCGGCTGGGATTCGAACACAGGAGTTACGACGCAAAAGTCGACCCTAACCACTTAGGCCACTTGGTCGTCATTACAAATTTCACATATTACATCCGAGGATCATCACATGTACTTTGCAGTTACAAACTGCAAATTACATGTCATGATCGTCGACAATAATTTCGGGATACTGTCAACTGCGCAAGAAATAATAAAGTGCTGATAAGGCGAAAACACAGAGGCACTCAAGTAGGCATCCTTACACAGGTAGGATAGGAGTTCCATACAATTTAACGCTCATGCGATAAGATTGAAGGTAGACAGTATAAGACATTTTTTAATGTAGCAGAATATTTTATATGTTTAATCTCAAAATTCTTATGCATAAAAAAATAGTATAACAGTTTTTTACTGCAAATCCAAACTTCGAAACTTATATTATAAATGCGAAAGTAACGATGTATGTCTGTCGGTCTGTTTATTTGTTTGTTTGTAACGTTTTCACGTCTAAGCCAGTGAACCAATTTTAATGAATTTTGTATAGAGATAGATTGGATCTTGGAGAAGGACATAGGTTACTTTTTGTCACAAAAATAAATCTTCAAGGGAATTAAATACGGGATGACAGAGAAAATAGATACCAATCATTTTTTAAGTTAGGAATATGAAAGTTCATATTTGTTCTTAGTAAGAAATAAAAAGTGTTTCAGCATTTTTGAAAAATCACCAACCAATCAACCCTCTGGGCGGTAAAATATTGGATGATTTTAATTTTTTTTTATCTATAGTCTGTAGAGAATCGCTAACCGTTAATATAATCTAAAATTTAAGTTGATGATCGACCTAGTTGCAAAGGAGAGCGTATTTGTTGAATCTATATGTTACGGGTTTAGCGTAGTATGGCAAAACTTGGACTATCTCACTCCCACATATTTATTTGGCTGCTTGAAAAACTGCGTCCTAATAACATCGATTATTTAATTAGTGCCCAATTTTTTAAGGCTTGCACGAAATCGTTAATAATCCATTTATGGTTTACATACCTTGCAGTGCATTTAATTACAGTCATGCATAGAAAACGGTCGCTGAACAAAGAGATATCCGAGGCACTGACAGCATACAATCAGAGGCAAAGAATGGGGTTCGTACCGTCGAGGTTCACCAAAGAAGGGTGGACTCACTTTTAGCAAGTTATCAACCAATCAAATGTTGAAATATGTAACAGCGTCGAGTAAATTTTTTTTATTGGATATAGTGATGAAACGAGCAAAACGTTCACCTGATGGTAAGTGTAACGTCTGCCCATAGCAAATGCTGTGTCACCCCACTGCGCCCATCACCCTGAGACACCAGTTCTGAAGTCTCATATGCCCAGTGATTACACTAGCTTATAGTGTACCATTCAAACCAAAACACAGTAATGTTTGCACACTACTGCTTCACGGCAGAATTACTTGCCCTGGGGTGGTACCTACCTAGACGGATTCCTGCATAGGCCATCATACCACCAGTAATACATGTACCAGTAAGACATACAGTACATTTGCAAATATGTAAATAAACTAATAAATTGACTGCGTACTTCCCCCACTCGAAATAATATCAAAAGTATGTGTAACCTTCATTTTACTGTAGAATCTAAACCAATTTAAATATTGTAATGGCAACAGGTTGATAGTATCGGCAGTTTCGCGGAACATTATATATGAACTATCGGGCCCGGCAGACGCTGTCCTGCCCGTTCCAGTTAAGACCATGGGGGCGAGAATCAATAAACTCTCTGAAGGCGGTTTGGACTGCCACATCCGAGATGATTTTTTTCCTTATAAGAAGTTATCCAAATTCCGGAAAAAATGGTAATCTGTTGGAGCAAGTTTCGGGGAGTACGGTGGATGTCGCAGACATTCCCATTGTCTGTTCACAGATATTCCATTCTAGTTTAGCGGCCGTCTGTTGTGCAGTGCATGGTCTAGAGTTGTCCTGAAGCAGCAGTGGCCTAGAGCGATTGATCAGCCTCGATTGTTACAATATATATCTGCCGTAATCGTTTGACCAGATTTTAGAAAGCTGTAGTGAACGGCACCGGCACTACTCAACCAAAGAAACTTTTTCTGAGTAAATTTTCGCTTGGGGCATGATTTGGCTGGTTCTCCATGGTTCAGCCATTGTGACGAGCGCTTCCAATTATCGTACAGGATCCTCTTTTGGTCTCACAGGTAATGACCCAATTTAAAATCCGTTCATTATTGTGCCGGTTGAGCCATGTAACGCAGCAGTCAACGCGTATTTGCTGGTTTGCTTCACTCAATTCATGAGGTCCCTTTCAAGCTTTTTTACTTTCCCTGTTTGCTTCAAGTAAACTTAAACAGTTTTATCAATCACAGCGAAGCCTGCAGCTAACTCTGAAGTGGTTTGCGATGGATCCGCTTCCACAATAGCCTTTAATTCTTCATTATCCACTTTGGTCTCCGGCCGTCCACGGGGCTTGTTCTGACTGAAACTTAACTTGTTTTCTTTTACGACACCAGACTACAGACAGTAGTTAGTGCTCACTGCTCATTGCTCAGTGATTGATACGACTTGTTACAAATATGCCGTATCAAACACTAACCATTCACCCTATACAGCTATAAACATTTGGCTACAACACAGCATAATATCGTTTACACTAAAAGACATAGCAGTGTATTGAAAATATAGACTTTGAAGCTAAAATTTAGCTTTTCCTAAGATAAAATTTCGCAGTTCAGTTGTAATTACTATGTGAATGTAGAATGAACCGTATGGCAATTAAAGATTGCAAGACAATGTGTTGGGGTATTTATTAGTAGTAAGATTCTCATTGGTTATATGATCTGTTAAGGATGTGAAGAATAAAGATGAATAATAAAGTGAATTTGATTAATTCATTTTTGTTATATTTATGATATTTGTAAGTTTAAGATATGTATAAACCAGGGGTTCCCAAACTATGTTTTGCTTCTAAGAGTCATACACGTCGTTAATCCTTCGAGCGGTTTCTGCATCACTGGTGCCACGGTAGAACACGTACCAGTAAAAGCGATATTTACAGTTTTCCATTGTGCGAGATGAGTGACGCCAAAGAAAAAACTAATGAGGAAAAAAAAATGAATGACTGTTTTCGAAACTCAAATATACGAGCTAAATGGATTTATAAATTTGAATTTGGAATTCTTAACAAAAGAGGATATATTTTAGATCCAAGTGGCCGGTACGACAAAACGTCAGTTTCGTACGAAAGGACCTATTAATACTGATATTTCAATACATTATCAACAATCCTGTTAGTGCTAGTCATAGTATCGAGTTTTACACTGGTCAAAATCAAATATACTCTGTGCACTGCATAATATAATATTATTATTTTGATTAATAGTCTTCGTTACACTGATCCGGCCCATTTCCCGGCTTTTTGTTTTTCTTTTATTTAGTTTCATATTTGATTGATATTTTATCTACTCTGCCATTGAAACACATTTTTATAATATAATTTGCCATATGAGTAAATCAAAAGTTACGGCAGAATGGAAGAAGCGTGTAAAATCAGAATATATGAGGCTACTGCCAAATGAAGGTAATTCTAGTTATGGTTTCGTGCATACAACATTTTCTCATATTATTATTATATTTCGATTCCCTATTCAATTATTTTCTCTTTACAATTACAAAACAATAAAGCCCCTTATTCCAAAACTGGAATTTGCCATGAAATAATACATTTACAAAATGTTACTAATTTCGGTGTGCCTTCTGGCATAGTCTTTTTTAGGTTTTCATGGTCGTCTGTCGCGTGTAGTCCTCCTCTCGTTGGGACCCGCTGTCAGCTTGGTTTCCTACCATCATGAACTGTCTACTGTCTTGTCATTCCTTTTGCCATCCCTTGGATATACCATTACATTTACTTGGGTCTGAGCCTAAGACTTGTACTCGCGAGTGAGTGATAATAAGGTTTTTATTCATTCAAAAGAGCTAACATATCTTTAACCCACTTGCTTTCATTCTGTCTTTATATCATGTTATATACATATACATAATTGTATAATATAATTTCGGATTACTTTACAACACAAAAAATCACTTTCAAACTGGCATACTAAGAAAAAGATATAGAGACCGACATTAAAGACAAACAGATGGTGGGCGAAACGAAATAAAATACATTAAAACATATTTTATTTGAAAGGAAATCTGTAGAATAAAAATACTTATAAGTTAATTTTAAATTTACTCCCAGCCATTGTGGGAAGAGTTCGGTCTGTATCATTCTACTCATAAACATCTTTTAGATTGTAGATTGTATTGTGTACAAAAATTCTATTATGTAACAGAAATATGATTTCTGTTTAAAACTTATTTATCAGGCAGTCTCAGTCGGTTATGTTTCCAATCTGAATCAGTACTGATCTACTGATATTAAAAAGATGAATAAATAATATATAAATACACGCATGGGAATGGAGAGAATAATGGAGAGTAAAATTTTTTTTGACAACAAATGCGGTGTTGTGGTTCGCCATCAATCAAATCTTGTTTCCCGTGGGAGCAAAAAGTGGGCTACATGCGTAGCTTCTGCCTACCCCTTATATGGTAAAAAGGTGTGACTATGTATGTACACCTACTTTTTATTATGAATTGTTTATTATTCTATACATAAACATTCTTTTTGTTCAGAGATTCAAGCGTGCAGACGAAGTGAAAGTAGCTTGGGCGCGAAACTTGCGTATTATGTCGGAAGCTATAGAGTCACGTGAAACAGAGAGTGCAGAACGGGGGCGTAGACCCTTTTGGCCTCCTCCAGCTGCCACACCCAGCCACGAAAGTCTTATGAAACGTGCAGAAGTTACCTACACTGATGGTAATGGTTGTTAAATCAGAACTAATGTTAGTGATTTGCTAAACATTATTCATTCACTCTCTTTGTATAGATAATATGCGTGTTAACTGAACATGTTTGTACAACAAAAAAGTTTTTCATATCTTAGATGCGCTGCATGCGAAATATGCTGTCTATATCCAAGTTGCACTTTACATTTACAAAGACTAAACCAATAATGTTCAGCGCTTCACTATTCACTATTGATGAATATTTATGTAGTAGTATGAAATTTGACTGTAATTCATAGGATTTTTAAGTCTGTATGTTATTGAGATTTAAGTAATTATTTAGTTGGAGCGATGGATTGAAATACTATAGCAACAATCTACTCTGTGTGATTTTTTTTAGACTATTATGTGTTGGACATTGGCAGTTCTTAGTATATAGTATATTAGCAGGATGCCCGCGATTTCGTCCTCTGTGGATCTTTTAAATATCCTGTAGAAACTATTTTATTTTCTAGGATAAATGTATTGTATGTCCTTCTCCAGGATACAGGCTATCTCTGTGCCAAATTTTGTCAAGATCGGTTCAGCGGTTGAACCATGAAAAGGTAACAGACAGACAGAGGAACAGAGAGAGTTACTTTTGCATTTGTTAATATAAGTATGCATTACCTATGATTGGCAGTACAAACATAAACAAACTATAAACTATTATGTGATTGACATAGTCAGTATTACCATAATAAATGTTTTACACATTATATATAAAATTTAGCTTTCTCGCTATTCTCCATTCAAACTTTAATTTTTTATTTTTATTTGATAAAAGTGACGAAATGAGCAAAACCTTCACCTGATGGTAAGTAAGTGCAACATTTACCCATAACAAATGCTGTGTCACCCAGAACATTTCCGTGTGACACCACACTGTACCCGTCACTCTGAGACATCAGTTCTTAACTCTCATATGCTCTGTGAGTTAGTGCAATCACAGCACTAACTCACAGAGCCCTTCAAACACAGTAATGTTTGCACACTACTGCTTCACAGCAGAATAACTGGCCCTGGGGTGGTAACTACCTAGACGGATTCCTGCATAGGAATCCTACCATCAGTAACTATGCCAAATCTCACACTTCTTGCTTAAAAAGGGGTACAAGTTTTCACTTTACATATTAATATATAGATAATAAATAATACTTTACTTTTCCAGCAATACTTTGTGGCGGCTTAAGAGAATCTACCACCCAATAAACTGCGGTTGCCAACCCGTCTGCCAAGCGTGGCAACTATGGCAAAATCCCCCAAAATCAATTTATTCCAATTTATTAATACTTGTAATTATGTAATAATTGTTTGTGTTTTTATGTATAAAGTAATTTGAGTAAATATTTTTTCCAGCTTCTGGTGTTGTGACAACACAGCAAGTTCCCATAAGGATAATAAACTCGGTGAACCCAATTCCCACTATGTACACATGGGCACCGACACAGAAGAACTTTATGGTGGAGGATGAAACTGTACTCCACAATATTCCTTACATGGGCGATGAGGTGTTGGACCAGGATGGGACGTTTATTGAGGAGCTCATTAAGAACTATGATGGAAAAGTGCATGGTATAATAGTTTATGCATTATAACAGTACTGAATGTTTTGTTAGTTTGAGGGTTTGTATATCCCCATTATCTTTAACGGTAGTAAGATTCCTATGTTGGTACCACCGCAGGGCCAGTATTCAGTATTCTGCCGTGAAGCAGTAGTATGCAAACATTACTGTTTGTGCCGTCATGCAGTAGTGTGCAAATATTACCGTGTTTCGGTGTGAAGAGCTAGTGTAATTACTGGGCATATGAAACTAAAGAATGGATGTCTCAGGGTGACAAATGCATAGTGATCAGTTTCAAATGATCTGGCATTTGTTATGGGCAGACATTGGTCTTCACACTTTTCATTTCACTTTAACAGCAGGTGAATGTTTTGCCCAACTCTTTGCTTTCTTAAAAAAAAGACCAATACTTCATAATGTCAGAGGTCAGGTTAGAGAAAGTCTTTACAGATTTTTTTAGTGGATATGCCGTCATGCAGTAGTGTGTAAATATTACCGTGTTCCGCTCTGAGGGGCACTGAGAGGTAGTGTAATTACTGGGCATACGAGAATTAAGAACTGATGTCTCTGGGTGGCGAGCGCATTATGGTGGTAGACAGAAATGTTCTGAATGACACAGCATTTGTTATAGGAAGACATTGCTCTTAACATCAGGTGAAAATTTTTCTCGTCTCATCAGTTTCTTGCATAAAAAAATATGTATGCATAAATATAGCCTAACACCTATACAAATAAATAAAATTGAAGTGTCTGTTTGTAATTACAAAATGACAGCTTATTACTCTATGCTGATATTAGTATATATGGTACTGATAAGAATTTTTTTATACTTTGTTATTAAACAATTTTTAAAAAAATTGTCTGTCTGTCTGTTTGTTCCGGCTAATCTCAGATACGGGTGGTCCGATTGTGACGGGACTTTCACTGTCAGATAGCTGATATTATAGCGGCTACTTCAATTTTACAAAAATAATTAGGGTTCTGCGCAAAAAAAAATTAAACACCAAAATCTGTTTCTATATATATATGTCATCTATAGGGTCGGGTTTTTTACCAGGGTAAAACCGCGGGGCACAGCTGGTAACCAATAAAAACGGAACAGAAGTATCTTACTGCTGAGCGAACATCGCCTTTAAGAGGCTCAATTTTGATAGAGTGACTACGCTCCAGCGTTGATTGCACTTAACAATTTTATAGTTATTAAATTTAAAGTGTGACCTCCACCACTCTTGTAGGTGGGAGTTGTGGAGGTCTCCCAGGTCTCCCAAGTGAGCCAACGGCCAACTGACTAGTTAATGTTAGCCCTTAGCATGACATCCCTAGTGGCAGCTCATTTAATTAACAGAATAAAAACATAATTTACTTTTTTCCACAGGCGATAAAGAAGGTGGGTTTATAGATGATCAGCTGTTTGTGGATTTAGTTCATGCGTTGATATCCTACCAGACCAAGGATGAAGTGGCAGAAGAGAGGAAGGAGAGAGAGTTGCGGAATTCAAAAGAAGACAAAGATGTATGTATCTTCTACTGCTTAGCTTCTATCATTGGTATAGCCAGTATTAGCTTTCTTTCATAACATGCTTGATCTTCCTCAGCAATGTTGTTGGTTGTTATGTCAATATATGTGTTTACAATTAACGTAAAGTATGTATTATATTGCATGGACTGAAACTTTTTTTATGAAAGTGACAAGACAAGTATGTTGTTCACCCTATGCACAGTGTATTTTTTACCCAAAATTTTTATTCCTTTATTATATAATTTGTATTATTTCAAATGCATTAGTAAAACACCCAAAGTTCAGATGTACTTAAAACCAGATTTATCATATTAGTATTTATTCTATGGAAGTCAGGAATTACATATTAATAGCTGTCTATTAAATGATTCTCAACTTTTTTTTACATACAATACTATAAAAACCAGGATATGGGCAACAGCATCTTCCTGGAACATTTTAATAAATAAACTGCTGTTGCCAACCCGCCTGTCAAGCATGGCAAAATACACCCCAAAATTAGAGATACAAACTTTTGGGCTATCTATGGGGGAGGCCTATGTTCAGCAATGGACGAGTGATAGGCTGATGATGAAAAAACAACGAAAGTAAATGATAAAATTATCTCAATCAGTCTGATTACTTTTAATTGTGAGTAACATGATGACTAACAATAAAAAACAAATCTTACTAAGTTTTGCCGCCCTAGGCCTAGCCCTAGGGTCTACTCGGTCATTTAGGAAATTCGCCCCTGGGTACCAGCACCACTGAAATTGTTCTCCATAAAATAAGCACTTAATAGTGCTTATTTACCACATGATCAGTTTTGAAAGAAAATATTGTGAGGAAACATGCATGTCTGAGGAATTAAAATATTTCAACAGCATGTGACTTTTCCAAGCTCCAAAACCCACTCAAAAATGATGAGAGGCCTGTGCTCAGTAGTGGTACATTAAAATGCTGTAACTTTTCACTTAAATACGACTTGGCTTGATATAAAAAGTTTGATGGCAGAGTATCTGGCACTTAGGAGGAATCTTGCATTGCAGTCCAGCCACCAATAAGCCACCAATAAACCATCAGAAACTTATCTGTTAATAATTTACACAAATTTTCATGTTAAAGTTTTTATAATTTCAGAAAGAAGCAAATAAAGAGGTTAAGGACAAAGAGAAGGACAAAGAGGAGAACAAGGACAGTGAAAAGAAAAGTGCCAGCGACAAGCAATTTCCCATTTTCACAATATTTCAAACTATCAGCACTCAGTTCCCTGATAAGGGTACTGCTCAAGAACTTAGAGAAAAGTAAGTTTGTTAAAACTTTTTCATACATATTGTTATAAACGCAATTGAATATTAATTATTATTATTGCATAATGATTGCATCTCCGTCACCCAGCATTTTTCTCTGATACTGCCTCTGGAATCTGTAGCGTACCTCCCAAGTTATCGCATGAGCATCACACTTGGCGCGGGTAGGCGAGGATGAGTGAGTGCCTCTGTGTTTGCGTGTAGCCTACCTCTCATGTGTTGAGTTCGATCGCGGAGAGAGTGTATGAGTGCGGTGCCTCTGTGTTTGCGTGTAGCCTACCTCCCATGTGTTGAGTTCGATCGCGGAGAGAGTGTATGAGTGCGGTGCCTCTGTGTTTGCGTGTAGCCTACCTCCCATGTGTTGAGTTCGATCGGGGAGAGAGTGTATGAGTGCGGTGCCTCTGTGTTTGCGTGTAGCCTACCTCCCATGTGTTGAGTTCGATCGCGGAGAGAGTGTATGAGTGCGGTGCCTCTGTGTTTGCGTGTAGCCTACCTCCCATGTGTTGAGTTCGATCGCGGAGAGAGTGTATGAGTGCGGTGCCTCTGTGTTTGCGTGTAGCCTACCTCCCATGTGTTGAGTTCGATCGCGGAGAGAGTGTATGAGTGCGGTGCCTCTGTGTTTGCGTGTAGCCTACCTCCCATGTGTTGAGTTCGATCGGGGAGAGAGTGTATGAGTGCGGTGCCTCTGTGTTTGCGTGTAGCCTACCTCCCATGTGTTGAGTTCGATCGCGGAGAGAGTGTATGAGTGCGGTGCCTCTGTGTTTGCGTGTAGCCTACCTCCCATGTGTTGAGTTCGATCGCGGAGAGAGTGTATGAGAGCGGTGCCTCTGTGTTTGCGTGTAGCCTACCTCCCATGTGTTGAGTTCGATCGCGGAGAGAGTGTATGAGTGCGGTGCCTCTGTGTTTGCGTGTAGCCTACCTCCCATGTGTTGAGTTCGATCGCGGAGAGAGTGTATGAGTGCGGTGCCTCTGTGTTTGCGTGTAGCCTACCTCCCATGTGTTGAGTTCGATCGGGGAGAGAGTGTATGAGTGCGGTGCCTCTGTGTTTGCGTGTAGCCTACCTCCCATGTGTTGAGTTCGATCGGGGAGAGAGTGTATGAGTGCGGTGCCTCTGTGTTTGCGTGTAGCCTACCTCCCATGTGTTGAGTTCGATCGCGGAGAGAGTGTATGAGTGCGGTGCCTCTGTGTTTGCGTGTAGCCTACCTCCCATGTGTTGAGTTCGATCGCGGAGAGAGTGTATGAGTGCGGTGCCTCTGTGTTTGCGTGTAGCCTACCTCCCATGTGTTGAGTTCGATCGCGGAGAGAGTGTATGAGTGCGGTGCCTCTGTGTTTGCGTGTAGCCTACCTCCCATGTGTTGAGTTCGATCGGGGAGAGAGTGTATGAGTGCGGTGCCTCTGTGTTTGCGTGTAGCCTACCTCCCATGTGTTGAGTTCGATCGCGGAGAGAGTGTATGAGTGCGGTGCCTCTGTGTTTGCGTGTAGCCTACCTCCCATGTGTTGAGTTCGATCGCGGAGAGAGTGTATGAGTGCGGTGCCTCTGTGTTTGCGTGTAGCCTACCTCCCATGTGTTGAGTTCGATCGCGGAGAGAGTGTATGAGTGCGGTGCCTCTGTGTTTGCGTGTAGCCTACCTCCCATGTGTTGAGTTCGATCGCGGAGAGAGTGTATGAGTGCTGTGCCTCTGTGTTTGCGTGTAGCCTACCTCCCATGTGTTGAGTTCGATCGGGGAGAGAGTGTATGAGTGCGGTGCCTCTGTGTTTGCGTGTAGCCTACCTCCCATGTGTTGAGTTCGATCGGGGAGAGAGTGTATGAGTGCGGTGCCTCTGTGTTTGCGTGTAGCCTACCTCCCATGTGTTGAGTTCGATCGCGGAGAGAGTGTATGAGTGCGGTGCCTCTGTGTTTGCGTGTAGCCTACCTCCCATGTGTTGAGTTCGATCGCGGAGAGAGTGTATGAGTGCGGTGCCTCTGTGTTTGCGTGTAGCCTACCTCCCATGTGTTGAGTTCGATCGCGGAGAGAGTGTATGAGTGCGGTGCCTCTGTGTTTGCGTGTAGCCTACCTCCCATGTGTTGAGTTCGATCGCGGAGAGAGTGTATGAGTGCGGTGCCTCTGTGTTTGCGTGTAGCCTACCTCCCATGTGTTGAGTTCGATCGAGGAGAGAGTGTATGAGTGCGGTGCCTCTGTGTTTGCGTGTAGCCTACCTCCCATGTGTTGAGTTCGATCGCGGAGAGAGTGTATGAGTGTGGTGTCTCTGGATTTGTGTGTAGCCTACCTTCCATGTGTTGAGTTCGATCGCGGAGAGAGTGTATGAGTGCGGTGCCTCTGTATTTGCGTAGGCTACCTCCCATGTGTTGAGTTGGATCGCGGAGAGAGTGTATGAGTGCGGTGTCTCTGGATTTGTGTGTAGCCTACCTCCCATGTGTTGAGTTCGATCGCGGAGAGAGTGTATGAGTGCGGTGCCTCTGTGTTTGCGTGTAGCCTACCTCCCATGTGTTGAGTTCGATCGGGGAGAGAGTATATGTGTGTAGCGGGAAGTGTCGATGGTGCCAATGGACGCTCACCACTCGCCGTTTGAGGTGGTGGTGAGCGTCCATGTTCCATATCCAAAGATGCTGCTGCCAGTCTTCTCCAGGTTTTAATTTTCCCTCTGTCGACTTTTACGACACCCACGGGATGAGATGGGGGTGTTAGATCCTCTTAAGCCGCCACCACACGGCGCCACAGTATAATTATTACAGTAATATATATATATATATATATATATATATATATATATATATATATAAATAAAATACATTAAATAACTTCGTACGTATGTACTTTTCGTTTTGTCACCATCAGTCCAGCAAATCTTCAGTAAAAGTCAACTACTTTTTACTGGTGGTAGGATTCCTATGCAGGAGTCCGTCTAGGTAGGTACCACCCCAGGGCCAGTTATTCTGCCGTGAAGCAGTAGTGTCCAAGCATTACTGTGTTTCGGTTTGAAGGGCACTGTGAGCTAGCGCAATCACTGGGCATTTGAGATTTAAGAACTGATGTCTCAGGGTGACTGGCACTGTGTGGTGTCACACAGAAACTTTCTGGGTGACATAGCATTTGTTATGGGCAGACGTTGCACTTACCATTTTTGCTCGTTTTATCACTTTATGCTATAAAAAAAATCCTCTTAGTAGTCCTTGGTATTTTGCGTACGTCTCTTAAACAGTACACCACACTCCACTTTGACATTGAAATGACATCTTAATTTCGCTTATTTTTTTTGGGTGACACAGCATTTGTTCACACAGCAAATGTTCTGGGTGACACAGCATTTGTTGTGGGCGGACGTTGCACTTACCATCGGGTGAACGTTTTGCTCGTTTCATCACTTTATCCTTTAAAAAAAAAAACGAAACGAGCAAAACATTCACCTGATGGTAAGTGTGTGTGTGATGGTTTCTGTGTTACACCACGCTGTGTCCATCACCCTGAGACATAAGTTCTTAAGTCTCATATGCCCAGTGATTACGCTAGCTCACAGTGCCCTTCAGACCGAAACACGGCAATGTTTGCACACTACCGCTTCACGGCAGAATAACTGGCCCTGGGGTGGTACCCACCTAGAACGGATTCCCGCATAGGAATCCTACCACCGGAAAAGTTGCTCGTTTCGTCACTTTATACGATTGAAAAACCAAAAAAAAAAAAACCTATAATCATACCGTCGATCGAAACGAAGTCCTCGTTGTAATGGAATTGGGGGGAAAAAAGGGCTCGATTCGCTCGGCGAAATTGGCGGGAACAAAAGGAAAGAAGGAGAAAGGTGTTTTGCATTCCGCTCGGCGTTGTTTAGATACGTGGAGCTGACGTCACTGCGCGACCCGGACGCGCTGCCGCCGGAGTGCACGCCGAACATCGACGGGCCGCTGGCCGAGTCCGTGTCGCGCGAGCAGACCATGCACTCCTTCCACACGCTCTTCTGTCGCCGCTGCTTCAAGTACGACTGCTTCCTGCACCGTGAGTACCACCCCAACCTCTCTCACCACCGATTGCAGGAAATTAATAGTCTGAGCAGGTGCAGGTGGTCGATCGGTAGGAGGACACTGATAGCTAGCGTAATCACTGAGCATGTGAGACTTGAGAGCTGATATCTCAGAGTGACGGGCTCATAAATTTTCATTTATGGGCGGGCTTTGCGTTTACCGCCAAGTTAACGATTTGCCCGTCTCGACACTGAATCCTATAAAAAAGAGTCTGGACGGACCGGCAAGAAGTTGACCTTCCCAAAACTGTTGTGTCACCAATGTCTAGGATCCTAGCAAGTGGTATGATGTTTTCTCTGCCTACCCCAATGGGAAAGAAGCGCGATGACACCAGAACTGATTTGGTAAAGCTTAACCAGCAATGGACTAGAATTGACCTGCACCATCACCATATTATTATAGTCTGGATGTCTTCAAAAGAATACTTAAAAGACTAAATAATTATGTGCGAGTACCTTCACCTGGTGTCACCAGAACTGCTTTGGAAATGCCATTTGCTAATGTGGGATGAAAAAAGAGAGGCATGTTACTTAATCGAATTCTTTAATTAGACTTCATTAGGATAATGTAACTTACAATATTATAGAGTCGCGGTGGCGGCTCGTTAAAAGAACACTACCACCCCATCTCATCCAATGGATCTCGTAAAAGGCGAGTAAGGAATAAAGCTGCACTGTGCACCCAACAGCGCATGGTGGCGATAGGCTCACCACCTATCACACAAAGTGCATTATATTGTTTTGGTGAAACGTGGATTGTGGCGGTCATCTGCTTTTGCAGTGAGTGCCCAGTCTCTGACTACCCCTTATGGGATACAGTCGTGATCTTATGTATGTATGTATGTGTGCTACACTTCTAGCTTAATCAGCTAGGGTCTGAAATAATTAGTCAACAATGTAGGTACCTTTAATAGAAGAGTGAATAGGCTAAGCTAATGCGTTTACCATCCAGAACTGCATCGCCACTTACCATCTAGTGTGATCGTAGATAAGCACTGCCTCGTTTAAAAAATCTGTTACATTGAATTGCAGTCGTCAACAAGGAACATTAGTTCTCAAGTCTCACATGCCCTGTGAATGAGTGTAGCTTCATTATCCACTTGACAGAATAACTGGCACTGCAGTTATACCTATTCTAGCACCAGTAAATATATACTACACTCGACAGTAACCGCTTTTAAACGTTCCACTGACCATGGTCCTTTTTCATGGTGCTAGGAAGCCTGTGAGGGTTGGCAGTCTTGACGTGATAATTCACCACCAATATCTAGTAATTAATGAACTTAGCTATAAATAAACTACTTTTTTTTAAATAAAAAGGCACACAGCTTATGGTACACGGAGACCATCCCCCTTTAAACAATCAAAATGCTTAGGTGCATAGTTACCTCTGAATACTGGATGGATGTTATATCTCGTTGCCAGTAATTTGGTCTCCCATTCCCGAAATTTGCCATTCAGTAATATGCTTTGTTTGAAGCTGGTTTTTTGTGCCGTGTGGCGTTAAAACTACCATCCCTTCTCATCCAGTGGGTGTCGCAACAGTCGACTTAGGGTAATGCCGGGGTGATCTCTAAAATACACATACCAGGGACGGGCACATACGAAGTTACGTAGCTTCTGCCAGTGATCACCAATCCGCCTGCCGAGCGTGGTGAATGCGGCAAATCTCCCCTTCTTGGGAGAGGCCTATGCCCAACAGTGGATTGTTAACAGAATGAAGAACATGGGTTCAATATTTCATTTTGAACATGTAAGTTATAGGTTGTTGTTGTTGAGTGAAGATACAAGTGTTAACAAAACGCTTGTACATTAAGTTCTGATGCCATCAACTACAGGCGCGGATACTAGGGAGTGGGGTATGCAATGGACTCAATCGCCCCAAGTGGTGTCCTAAATCACACAAAAAAATACATCCCTCTTAACGAAATCCAGTATCCGCGCCTGACCAAATATAAGTGAGTTATATGATATTAATATGTTTACCATGTGAATATGTTATATAGGGCTTACTAGACTTTATTCTGTTTGGCTGACAGGAAGTCAGGCCTCAGGTAAGCCCTGTCATCTGAAACCACCATATTTACTCCATCTACCATCATTATTTTGCTAATTTACGTCCGCTGCAGTCCTATTAATTTAACAACTTTAATTTACATAATTGTCGCCCTTATGAATGAAACATTTTGATATTGCACCTTAAAAATTAAAAAAATATATATATTTGGTGTTGTCATTACTTTGCTAAGTTTGTTTTTTTAAGCATACCTTATTTTAACATCTTCCCGTTTCATTATTATTTGTCTGATTATTAATTTTAAGACCATCTATGTAGTTAAAAAAGGTGTTAAACAGTGGACGCACTCAAGTTCAAGTAAGGATGTGCGATATTTATTTTTGATCCGATTTCCTGGATCGTAATGTGTCATAAAGCCCCGATCCAATTTGTGGATCGAAACGTATGCCATCAATTTCAGAACTCGAAAAACAGACCGGTTAGGAGTGTGGTACTTCTAAAAATGGCACCAAACGAAAACAATCGACGAGATAAAACATACGTTGTGACGCCGATAAGTTCACGTTTAAGTAATTTTGCTAACACACGACTTTTGTTAGAAGTGAAATCATCTTGTTATCTTTCTACCCGCCGAAAATGCCGACATACGTCCTTTTGAATTTTTTTCAAAGTTAAAATTTCTTTATACAGTTTAGGCTTGTTGAAAGCTCTTATGAACGTCAAAATCTACACTACAATTGCATTAAATTAACAACAAACAACGTATTAAATTCTAAAGTAACATATTAATGCACTTACTTTAACTCGGAATATGTAAATACATGTGAAATCTAATGCCGTGTGATTGCGACTTAAGAGAATATACCACCCCATCTCATCCACTGGATGCCGTAAAAATCGACACTGGTCAATAAAAACCAGGAGGTGGGCAGTAGCGTCTTCCTGGAACGTATGAAAAAATAAACTGCGTTTGCCAACACAAACTTTTGTGGCAATCTGTGTGGGAGGCCTGTGTTCAGCAGTGGACTGGTCTAGAAATCTAAAAAAATGTGAAATAAAAATACACTAATACTTATGTAACGAAACAAATCAGTTGCCATAAGTAATTTACAAAAAATACAACAAAACAAAACTTATTAGAGAGAAACTACTTTCATTACTAGCCGTACCCAGCGGTTTCACCCGAGTATAAAAGCGGACCCCGATTGATGATATACATATATTTCCCTATTTGAATCAGGATTTTGGGGTTTTATTTTTTTGCGCGGAACCCTAACTATTTTTCTAAAATGAAAGTAGCCTAACCTAACCCGCTATAATATCGGCTATCTGTTAGTGAAAGTCCCGTCAAAATCGGTCCAGCCATTTCGGAGAATAGTCGGAAGAAACGGACAGACAGCCAGACGGACGAAAAATTAAAAAAATTGTTCTTTTCTTATAAGTACCGTATATACTTTCGTAAGCATTATGTAAAAAGCTGTACAGATTTAGGGCTGCCAGATCGTATAATTAAACATGCGCTTTTTTCAAATATTCTCCAATCAAGTGTTAGTTAGCATTAAAAGGAAGTTAAAGTATTAAAAAAATTATAATTTTATTTGTTTTTATATATATTTCTTACAGACTATTCTGAGCAGTTCTCACGTGAACAAATTAAGAATTAAATATATAAAAAAAAACTAGTAGGTAAATTAGAAAAAAAATATAATTGAAAAAATACAATAGGGTGGTTGTTCGGCCTAAGGAACGCACTCAGTCTCAGCCAAGCTATACCCCACTTTCCTTGCTGGATTTTAGGATGTGGTAACCGGCATCTGGATCATTGTTAGCACAGGTGGTTTGCGGCTGTTGTTTGCACAGTTTGGTTGCATTCCAGGCAAGCTTCTGCCTGTGGGATGTGTATCTTTAGCCCGTACTGTGTACCTGTGATCGTAAATTAACATTACACCATCGTAATAACCACGATTAACCAGCCTAGGATTAGGAAGTCTAGGTTACAAAATTAGCTGTCCCAAGGCGACAAGAGTATCAAGGTGGCGTTTGAAATTCAGAAACGGTTACAAAAGCTAGTTGCTTAAATAAATTTGTTGGATTGTATATGAAGATATGATTTTCTTATAAAATCTGTTAATTCACTGGCAGTCCTATTGTCATTATGCATAGTAAGAATGACAGTTGATCCCTAAAAATTCATATCTCAAAAGCACCGCTTGTCAACAAAAATTCAACGACGAAATCAGTAGTGACTAGATTTACATTGAAATAGGAGTCATCGCTGCCTAGAGATATACTGACATTTTTACTGATGGGATAATGATATGAAAGAAAAAATGCTTGATAGAATTTAAACTCGTAATAGGTTGCGAATAGTAAATGTTTGGGTGCCATATTGTCTGATGAAGGTTCTCTATGGTTTGGGAGTCAATCTACTTTGCAAAATGCTGTGAAGGCGCTAAATGAAAAAAATATGTTCTATACGATTGACATTACACTAGGTTTGCAAGCGTGCCACCCTGGACCAAACTTGACCAAGCGGAAGGGACCCGATCTGAAACCGTTCTCTGAGCCCTGCGGTTCCAGTTGCTATATGCTGTTGGTGAGTAACCTTATATTGTGATTTTTATTCATTACAATCTATGTATTATATTATTTCCCAAAGGTGTTTTTTGTCGGTATGTAAATATCTCCTTTATTTCTGTATAGAAATTAATGTTTGATACGCCATTTAGGAGATTGTTTTTCCCTCTAACGACGAAAAAATAAGCGAATGTCTTAAAATTAATGAATAATGAATTAATTTCGTTAAAAAGGTTGATTTAATCGAATGAATTAATTTGATTGTAGAAAGCGCCATCTGTTGACAATCTATTCAAGTAACGTGCACGACAGCTGTCGCTTGAAGTTCTTTACATTCTTTAAAAAAGATAGCGCCATCTGTTCATGATCACGATAATGTGCGAAATATTCGCACAGGCTAGCTGGGTTGTAAGGTGTATTTCTCAATTTGTCGGAACCTATTTTTAAGCATGTTCAGAGATATTTCTTTACCTAGTTGACCGATTTCGATGATTCTTTTTTATTAGAAAGGAGGTACTTTAAGGGTGGTCTCATATAAATTTGTTCAAGTTCTGATGATGGATCCAGGAGAAAATCATTAAACTCTTAAATTCGCTTGAGCATGTGCATGATTTGTTGTCGGTTTTTTTTTTATTAATATAATTTATGTTGTGATTATTTATGTTATTTACGAAGTTATCTACTCCGTAGGAGATATTATAGTGCCACAAGTGTATGCGCAAACTCAGGGGCACTCACTCCTACCAAACTATGCGTGCCCGATGTAACGCTGAGGCGATAAGATCGGAGGTAGGCTACGATACAATGTCAGAGACACAAGAGCAATCACAACACAACCAGACCGTCTGCAAATAACAAATGCTGTGTCGCCCAGAAAATTTCTGTGTGACACCACACTGCGCCCGACACCCTGAGACATCAGTCCTTATGTCTCAAATGCCCAGTGATTACGCTAGCTCACAGTGATCTTCAAACCGAAACACAGTAATTCTTTCACACTACTGCTTCACGGCAGAATAACGGGCCTGGGGTGGTACCTACTTAGACGGATTCCTGCATAGGAATCCTACCACCAGAAAAATGACGAGATAACGATGGTGCCAATCCAGGCCATCATCACCAGTCAAAGTCGTCTAAGGAAGATCGTTAGCTGGCAGATTAATCTTCTCATATATGCCAGAGCTGTATCGGGACATGATGGAAAGCTCTTAATATATAAGAGAAAGAGATGAGACAAGCATAACGTTCACCTGGCGGTAAGTACAACGTCGGCCTGAACATTTCATTGTGGCTTCGCGACAAGAGAGTTTCGATTTAAAAATCATTTAGACTCGTTTATTGTCATAATTTGTATGTCACAGGAAGGTATGAGAGAAAAATTAGCGCGCGAGAAGGCGGCAGGCGAAGAGGACAAGGGTAAAACACATGCCATGGATTCCCCCAACGATGCATCCTCTGAAGACAGCAATGACAGCAACCGATACCAAAAAGGTATAAATGGATCTTGGTGCCTTCTTCTTTTTAGGTCTTGCCAATTAGCTACCAAATCAATTTTTTGCCAACCATCATTATCATCATCATTTCAGCCTATCACTAGTTCACTGCTTAACACAGGCCTCCCCCATAGATTGCCACAAAAGTTTGTAGCTCTTATTTTGAGGGGGGATTTTGCCATTGTTGTCGCGCTTGCCAGGCAACAGGCAGTTTATTTGTTCAGATGTTCCAGGAAGATTTCAGTGGTGGTAGGATTCCTATGCAGGAATCCGTCTAGGTAGGTACCACCCCAGGGCCAGTTATTCTGCCGTGAAGCAGCAGTGTGCAAGCATTGCTGTGTTTCGGTTTGAAGGGCACTGTGAGCTAGCGTAATCACTGGGCATTTGAGACTTAAGAACTGATGTCTCAGGGTGACGGGCGCAGTGAGGTGACACACAGAAAGACTGGGTGACACAGCATTTGTTGTGGGCGGACGTTGCACTTACCATCAGGTACGTTTTGCTCGTTTCGTCACTTTGTACAATAAAAAAAAAAAGATGCTGCTGCCCATCACCTGGTTTTTACTTTCCCTGTGTCGACTTTTACGACACCCACGGTATGAAATGGGGTGGTTAGATTCTCTTTAAGCCGCTACCACACGGTTTTGCCGATATCGAGTCATATATTTTTTATAAAAAAGACTTCGTTTCGATCGACAGTATAATGATATCCCTTTTGAGACAAATTTAAAGAAATATGTATCCTAACATTGGCCTCTAAATATATTAAAAAAAAAATTTGTACGCACACGAGAATACATATAGCGTTATTAAAAAAAGTGATGTACATACTGTATGTACCAGGGCAAACACAAGCTAATGCCGGTTACTAGACTCAGCAGAGTCAGTAATACATTCATGGGGCAAAGTTTACGTTTTTACAGCAAAATCCCAGAAAGTGCGCAGTCGTCCTAACGATAGCCACAAAAAGATTATTAATAAAGACTTTATAAAAAGGGTTATTGTAATATTAAAGAATAAATGGATAATTACCCGCTGGAAACGAGGTGATCGCTACCAGGCTGTTTCCCGGCTTCAAAACCCTCAATGAGAGGAGGACTGCGCTCAGCAGTGGAGCATTTATAGGTTACTTTACCTTGCCTACTCAATTTCAAATTGTGTTTAATTGTAGGTAGTAACAGCAACTCGAGCAATAGCAACTGGAGTACCAACGGATGCCAGAACAAGCCCGGGGACTCCTCAACGGAGCCGGCATACAATGCACTGGGTTTGTATTGCTTCTCAAATGTTTATTTACATATAATACCGGATGGGGAAGGGGGGGGGGGGGTGTTATTTGTCATACTTCCTAAAAAGAGTTATTATTATATTAAATAATACATAGCTGAGAGCCGAGGTAGCGCAGGGGCTAGGCGCTCGCTTCAAATTTCACAGTACGCGTGTGACCTGGGTTCGATTCCCGGTGCCGGCACCACTGAAATTGTTAGTTGCAATTTTAAGTGGTGATTTACCACGTGCTCGGCGGTGAAGGAAAACATCGCGAAACCTGCATCTCTGAGAAATAAAAAATATTTCGAAGACATGTGCAGTCCGCAAACCCGTTGGAGCAGCGGATTCTTCCTAGCTCCAAAAACCCTCTCAGAAATGAGAGGAGGCCTGTGCTCAGCAGTGGGACATTTACAGGCTAAAACTTTACTATTTTTTTTTTACATAGACGATGTTAACCCCTGGGAATGAGGTGGTCGCTGCCAATCTATTTCTACATCTTTACAATACTGCTGTTATTGTACATTATTTTAAAAATGACTGAAAAAAATATCCTGCAGGGTTTCTTACTGGTTCTTCCCAGGACAGGGGCATTTTGAAAACCAGTGTAGTTAAAAAAAGAAAAGAAATTATTTTGAATAAGTATAAAAATTTATTCCATTCTATTCTTTACTGGTGGTAGGATTCCTATGCAGGAATCAGTCTATATAGGTACCAGCGCAGGGCCAGTTATTTTGCCGTGAAGAAGTAGTGTCCAATTACTGTGTATCAGTTTGAAGGGCACTGAGAGCGAGCGTAATCACTGCGCATATGAGACTTAAGAACTGACGTCTCGAGTGACGGGCGCAGTGTGGTGCCACACAGAGATATTCTGGATGAGTCAGTATTTGTTATGGGCAGACGTTGCACTTTACATCAGGTGTACGATTTGCTCGTATCGTCACTATCCTAAACAAAAAAACGCAGCTGGCGTCTTGGAAGAGCTTATATCCATGACAACAGAATAACCAGCGCGCGGTGGTACTCGTACCTTCCAAGACGAATTCTTGCATAGTTATCCTACCATCAGTAGAATACCACCTACCATGTGCAGTTTCTAGGGCGTGCCACGCTATATTTGCCTAAACTGTCTTCACTCTACCACCTGCCTTATGAATGTACGTAGGCCACTGTAAAGAAGTCATTATTACATTGGGCGTAGATAAGTCATTATATAGAGATTACTAAATGTCACGACGTTGTAATAAATTGATATATATTGTTTCTCAAAAGTGTTTTTGTCGGTATGAAATATCTCCCTTAATTCTGTAACAGAATTAATGTTTGATACGCCATTTTCAAGATAATTTTTCGCTCTAATGACGAAAAATAAGTAAATGACTTACAATTTATATCTTTTTTTAAAAAACGATTAAAAAGATTGAATTAATTAATTCAATTGTAGATAGCGCCATCTCTTGACAATCTGTTCAGGTAACATGCACGGCGGCTATCGCTTGGAGTTTTCTTTACATTGGTCAGCTATGGAAAGGGCTATGCTCGGAGTTTCTCTGCAAGATAAAATCCGTAACGATGTTATCCGCAGCAGAACTAGAGTAGCCGACATAGCCCTAAGGATTAGCAAGCTGAAGTGGCAATGGGCCGGCCACATAGCACGGAGAACCGATAACCGTTGGGGAAGAAAGGTTCTCGAGTGGCAACCTCGTACCGGCAAACGCAGTGTAGGGCGACCCCCACTAGATGGAGCGACGACCTACACGGTTTTGCAGGAAGTCGATGGATGCAGTTGGCTCAGGACCGTGTTTTGTGGCAATCTATAAGGGAGGCCTATGTTCAACAGTGGACTTTGATAGACTGAAATGATGATGATGGTTAAAGATTATAGATGGCGCCACTTTCCCATGATTACGATACTGTGCGAAATATTCGCACGAGTCAAGCAATTTATTATTGACATTATGTAATATGGCATTTAATTAAAAAAATAAAACTCTGCGGACTTATTTTTCGTACCGGTTTAGATTTGGCTTCCCTGTAGACAGCAAGCAAGCAAGACAAGCCTAAATTGAATAGACATTTAGATTTCGTACTACATGTGAATTAAAAATTTCTTCAGGTCTCACAGTAGGCGATACGGACTCTGAATGGACCGGCTCGGACCAATCGCTGTTTAGGGCTCTGCATAAGGTGTTCACCTCTAACTACTGCGCTATCGCGCAAGTCATGCTCTCCAAGACTTGTCAGCAGGTAATATGTTTAATGTGCGACTGCCTCTCGCCCTTGCTCCTGCCGGCCAGGGATACTTGACCTACTTGCCTTGCCCGGCAAATACGGTAGTACCTGGTTTTACTGGTGGCAGGATTCCTATCCAGGAATCCGTCTAGGTAGTAGGTACCATCCCAGGGCCCGTTTTTCTGCCGTGAAGCAGTAGTGTGCAAACATTACTGTGTTCCGGTTTGAAGGGCACTGTGAGCTAGCGTAATCACTGGGCATATGAGACTTAAGAACTGATGTCGCAGGGCAAAGGGCGCAGTGTGGTGTCACACAGAAATGTTCAGGGTGACACGACGTTTATGGGTAGACGTTGCCCATATCATCATGTCAACGTTTTGCTCGTTTCGTCACTTTCTCCAATCCAAAAAAAAGCAACTCTGGCTTCCCGAGCTGCTGTCTCCACCTACTCACCTACACCTTATAGTTCCTTTCCCATTCCCTAGGGTAGGGTCCGTTTCCTACCTTATTCTTTTCCCTTCCTCTCCGCCGAGCCAGTGGTTGCCGTGCTAGCTACTCATGGGAACGCTATGGGGAGCAATAATTCGAACTATTACCAAAATGGCGGCCTCGTTTCCAGACGGGGCGTAGAGTGAGCTACGGATACGATCTCTGTCCCTTGTACGGGATAAAGGCGAGAATGTATGTATGTATGTAACGTTGTCTTTTACTCTATTCGTTTCCATCTTATCCGTTTCCATTGTTATATCTTGAAGCTGTTTGAACATGGTTATGTTTTCCTTTTTCTTTTATCTGCAAACTGAGAAGTATTTCTCAAGAGAGCTTCTGAATATCCTTAATCTTCCCTTTCTTCAGTCTTTTGCTGTACTTTTTTTTTTTGGCGAAACGAACAAAACGTTCGATGAGTGCAGCGTCCGCCCATAAATGCCTTGTCAATCATTTTCCCGTGCGACACCACACTGCGCCCGTCACCCTGAGACCCGGTGCAATCGTATGCCCAGTGATTACAATTTTTCAAGGTCAACATTACCGTACTCCTGATATTTCGACAGGTGTACACGTACTGGATTAACACGGGGCAAGAGGAGTGCCGCGTAGAAGCGGAGCTGACGCCGCCCAGAAAGAAGAAGAAGAAGCACCGCCTGTGGTCCGTGCACTGCCGCAAGATACAGCTCAAGAAGGACTCCGCCTCGCACCACGTGTAAGTCAACTCTATTTATAGCACTGACAGCTAGGTAGTGTATGAGGCATATGAGAATTGAGAACTGATGTTTCGGGGTGGCCGGCGCAGTGTTTTCAACATTTCATTTTTATTTCAGCCTATCACTCCATATATCTGTCTCCGATGTTCCAGGAAGATGCTGCTGCCCATCTTTTGGTTTTAATTTCCCCACTGTCGACTTTTACGTCACCAACAGGATGAGGTACTCACTCGTCCCAACCTACCCGCGCCCGATGTAACGCTGATACGATAAGATCGGAGGTAGGCTAGGATGCAGTGTCAGAAACACGGAGACAATCACAACACAACCAAGTCGTCAGAGGGGAAATCAAAATCAGGAGATGGGCAGCAGCATCTTTCTGGAACATTTGAATAAATAAACAGTGGTTGCCAACCCGGCTGCCAAGCGTGACAGCTATGGCAAAATCCCCCAATATAATAGCTATAAATTTTTGTGGCAATCTAGGAGGCCTACTGTTCAGCAGTGGACTTGTGATAGGCTGAAATTATGATGAAAATAAAATGGTTATCGGAGGCAGCCACTGTCTTTGCGACCATAGGTCCAAGCTACCATAGAGTTTAAGATACTTTAATTAAGGATTTTTGAAATTTTAAACTTGTAATATTTATTTTCGTTGTAAATTTCGCCTTACCGACGGTGATCCAAGTCGAGTTTTCGACCTTCAGAGGAGCTATTAGACCACTTTGACCACCCCCTTTCATTAATGCAGTACCAATACTCACTTAAAGGGGTCGGAGCGCAACGGGACGGTGGGCGACGTCGCACTGCCACCTGACAACACTTGTACCTGACAACTTACTATGTTAACGAATTCAACAGATTATGTACTACTTGAGAGCCGTGGTAGCTCAGGGGTCTGGTGCTCGCCTTTAATTTCATAGTAAGCGAGGAACCTGGGTTCGATCCCCGGTGCCAGCACCTCTAATATTGTTCTACAATTTTAAGTGCTGATTTACCACGTGCTTAGCGGTGAAGGAAAACATCGTGAGGAAACCTGCATGTCCGAGGATTAGAAATATTTTCGAGGACATGTGAAGTCCGCCAACCCGCATTGGAGCAGCGTGGCGGATTCTTCCTAGCTCCAAAAACCCTCTCAGAAATGAGAGGAGGCCTGTGCTCAGCAGTGGGACATTTTTAGGCTGAAACTTTACTTTTTTACTTTATGTACTACTTTGAGTACAATCAGAGTCAACACTACACCGCGCAGTTCACTGATTGATTAATGGGATCTGATTATTTTAACATGTTTAAAAGCTTATAATACTATTTCTAATACATAGTAGGTAGTAGGTAGGTTCTCATGATTTTAAGTTCTTAGACAACTCTTTTACTGGTGGTAGGACTCCTATGCATGAATTCGTCTAGGTAGGTACCACCCCAGGGCCAGTTATTCTGCCTTGAAGACGTATTTTGCAAATATTAATGTGTTTCGATTTGAAGGGCACTGTGAGCTAGCGTAATCACTGGGCATATGAGACTTAAAAACTGCATCTCTCAAGGTGACGGGCGCATTGTGGTGTCACACAGAAATTTTCTGGGTGACACAGCATTTGTTATGGGCAGACTTTACATTTACGATCAGGTGAACATTTTGCTCGTTTCGTTACCTTATCCAATAAAAAAAAAACTAGTCCAGTGTGTTGAGTGCTCTAAACACTACACCGCGCACTTCACTGTTGAATGGCGCTGAAACAATTAAACCATCCCGCTTTCACAATAGCACTACATTTTTTTTAGTAGTAACACGATTGTGGGATAAATTCCGTCATGGCGACGTAACTCACTTTATTACATAAAAAAAATATTGGAACATTGTTCTTCAGGTACAACTACACACCGTGCGACCATCCGAACCAGCCGTGCGACAACATGTGCCCGTGTCTACAGTCGCAGAACTTCTGCGAGAAATTCTGCCAGTGCAGCAGCGACTGTGAGTTGACACATTTGTTAATGATACATAGTGCGGTAGGGTGTTACATTAGATAGGGGGACAGGAACTTATTCATCGTCATCCATATAAGATAAGTGAATGTGTGTTTGTGTAAATATGTAAGTATGTATTAATGACTTACCTTACCTAGTAGGGGACAACCATGATATAGTGTTATTTGCTGATGATACATCTTTGATTTTTAAGATAAAAGGTCAACTTTTATTATACGACGAGGTGAATAATGCTATTTCAAAAGTAGTACATTGGTTTAACGTTAATAATTTGCTTTTAAATGGCAATAAAAATAAATGTATAAAATTTACAACACCAAATGTTAAACGAATGGATGTAAATGTACTCGTAAATGAAGAAGATTTGAGGCTTGTGGATACCACTGTCTTTCTTGGAATAACTCTAGACGCGAAACTTTAATGGGGCCCCCATATATCTAAACTAGCAAGTAGACTTAGCTCTGCAGCTTATGCTGTGAAAAGAATTAGAAACTTGACTAATGTTGAAACTGCTAGATTAGTTTATTTTAGTTATTTTCACAGCATAATGTCTTATGGTATTTTGCTATGGGGAAAAGCGACTGACGTAGAGGTGATTTTTGTTTTGCAAAAGAGGCCCATAAGATCTATTTATAATCTTGGCTGTAGAGTGTCTCTTAGAGATAAATTTAAAGAAATTAATATCTTAACCACGGCCTCTCAATATGTATATGAAAACGTTATGTATGTACATAAGAATATTAATCACTTTATTAAAAAAAGTGATGTTCATAATGTGAATACCAGGAACAAGCACAAATTAATTATGCCAGTTACCCGACTTCACAGAGTCAGTAACTCTTTCATGGGGCAATGTATACGTTTTTCAACAAAATCCCAGTGCACAAAGTCTTTCAAAGTCAAGTTCAAACTATTTGTTAAACAAAGACTTTTTGAGAAGGGTTATTATAAAAAAATCTTCAATTCTATTCTATTCTTATATAATATTAAAAGGAATGAACTTTGACACTAAGTACAGTTTTAGTAAGCAGAATCTGAAAAGTTTCCTGCAGTGATCATCACAGTCAGTTTATGGCTGAGTTTTGCGTGGTTGCTTGGTTATCACCACACAGATTATATCACCTCTCACTTTAACTATAACTTGCCGTTCCGAGTGCCTTACAGCACCAACATCTATACAACCTACCAGACAATAAGCCGCCTAAAAGAACATATAACTGCCGTGAAGCGTTAACGCTGTAGGAATTAGTTGCAGATTGTGACCATGTTCTGGATCATCCCAACCATTATTTTAGATTTGATAGACCACAAAACCTTGCAAAAGAATACCGATTTCTTCTATGAAAGACGATTCGCGGGGCTATACATACAACCTGGTTTCAATAGAGAAGATGGTTGGGTACTACCGCCAGCTTGGGACCCTCTTATTAATGAAATTAAATCGCCTGAGTCATCTCGTGACCATAGGTGCTGTACAATTTCGAAACATGGTTATAAATAGTAAATATTAAAACTCATTATATTACTTTACGATTAATTATTATCAGCTGTAATAAATAGTAACTCTCTGCCTACCCCTTGTATGGGGAAAAGGCGTGACTGTATGTATATATAATTTTAAATCTTAAACAGTTTTACTAAACAGATTCACCTCTTCGGATGTACATTACTATTTTAGGATTCCACAAGGGTCAGTGTTAGGACCTTTACTATAATTTTAATATTGTTAGGCATCTCGTTAAATAGATCATGTATCTGACGTTGTAATCTATTATTATCAAGAATAAAAAGGATCTATTTTGATATTAACCGGAAATTTTAGAACTATTGTGAAAATCCAAATGATAATATGTAATCTCTATTAAATTATCTGGAAATTTTCCTACATTAAAAGCCCGAAAGAATTGTTCCCACTGATTTATAATAATGACTTCCACTTGTTTTATTAGATTAATTATCTAACAACGAGCCGTAAGATTGGATTTTTAGTAAAAAAAAAATGCATTGTGACATCCAGGCCAGAACCGGTTCCCGGGCTGTCGTTGTAAGGCGCAGTGCAACACGAAGCAGTGCCCGTGCTACCTGGGTGTGCGCGAGTGCGACCCCGACCTCTGTGTAGCGTGCGGGGCCGACGCGCCCGCCACGCCGCGACACCCCGTCTACTGCCGCAACGTGTCCGTGCAGAGGTACGTCCACTGCCGCGACATGCCCCTGCAGAGGTACGTCCACTGCCGCAACGTGTCCGTGCAGAGGTACGTCCACTGCCGCGACATGCCCCTGCAGAGGTACGTCCACTGCCGCAACGTGTCCGTGCAGAGGTACGTCCACTGCCGCGACATGCCCCTGCAGAGGTACGTCCACTGCCGCAACGTGTCCGTGCAGAGGTACGTCCACTGCCGCGACATGCCCCTGCAGAGGTACGTCCACTGCCGCGACATGCCCCTGCAGAGGTACGTCCACTGCCGCGACGTGTCCCTGCAGAGGTACGTCCACTGCCGCAACGTGTCCGTGCAGAGGTACGTCCACTTCCGCGACGTGCCCCTTCAGAGGTACGTCTACTGCCGCCACGTGTCCGTGCAGAGGTACGTCCACTGCCGCGACGTGCCTCTGCAGAGGTACGTCCACTGCCGCGACATACCCCTGCAGAGGTACGTCCACTGCCGCAACGTGTCCGTGCAGAGGTACGTCCACTGCCGCGACATGCCCCTGCAGAGGTACGTCCACTGCCGCGACATGCCCCTGCAGAGGTACGTCCACTGCCGCAACGTGTCCGTGCAGAGGTACGTCCACTGCCGCGGCATGCCCCTGCAGAGGTACGTCCACTGCCGCAACGTGTCCGTGCAGAGGTACGTCCACTGCCGCGACATGCCCCTGCAGAGGTACGTCCACTGCCGCAACGTGTCCGTGCAGGGGTACGTCCACTGCCGCGGCATGCCCCTGCAGAGGTACGTCCACTGCCGCAACGTGTCCGTGCAGAGGTACGTCCACTTCCGCGACGTGCCCCTTCAGAGGTACGTCTACTGCCGCCACGTGTCCGTGCAGAGGTACGTCCACTGCCGCGACGTGCCTCTGCAGAGGTACGTCCACTGCCGCGATGAGTCCCTGCAGAGGTACGTCCACTGCCGCGACGTGTACCTGCAGAGGTACGTCCACTGCCGCGACATGCCCCTGCAGAGGTACGTCCACTGCCGCGACGTGTCCCTGCAGAGGTACGTCCACTGCCGCAACGTGTCCGTGCAGAGGTACGTCCACTGCCGCGACATGCCCCTGCAGAGGTACGTCCACTGCCGCGACATGCCCCTGCAGAGGTACGTCCACTGCCGCAACGTGTCCGTGCAGAGGTACGTCCACTGCCGCGGCATGCCCCTGCAGAGGTACGTCCACTGCCGCAACGTGTCCGTGCAGAGGTACGTCCACTGCCGCGACATGCCCCTGCAGAGGTACGTCCACTGCCGCAACGTGTCCGTGCAGAGGTACGTCCACTGCCGCGACATGCCCCTGCAGAGGTACGTCCACTGCCGCAACGTGTCCGTGCAGAGGTACGTCCACTGCCGCGACATGCCCCTACAGAGGTACGTCCACTGCCGCGACATGCCCCTGCAGAGGTACGTCCACTGCCGCAACGTGTCCGTGCAGAGGTACGTCCACTGCCGCGACATGCCCCTGCAGAGGTACGTCCACTGCCGCAACGTGTCCGTGCAGAGGTACGTCCACTGCCGCAACGTGTCCGTGCAGAGGTACGTCCACTGCCGCGACATGCCCCTGCAGAGGTACGTCCACTGCCGCAACGTGTCCGTGCAGAGGTACGTCCACTGCCGCGACATGCCCCTGCAGAGGTACGTCCACTGCCGCAACGTGTCCGTGCAGAGGTACGTCCACTGCCGCGACATGCCCCTGCAGAGGTACGTCCACTGCCGCAACGTGTCCGTGCAGAGGTACGTCCACTGCCGCGACATGCCCCTGCAGAGGTACGTCCACTGCCGCAACGTGTCCGTGCAGAGGTACGTCCACTGCCGCGACATGCCCCTGCAGAGGTACGTCCACTGCCGCGACATGCCCCTGCAGAGGTACGTCCACTGCCGCAACGTGTCCGTGCAGAGGTACGTCCACTGCCGCGGCATGCCCCTGCAGAGGTACGTCCACTGCCGCAACGTGTCCGTGCAGAGGTACGTCCACTGCCGCGACATGCCCCTGCAGAGGTACGTCCACTGCCGCAACGTGTCCGTGCAGAGGTACGTCCACTGCCGCGACATGCCCCTGCAGAGGTACGTCCACTGCCGCAACGTGTCCGTGCAGAGGTACGTCCACTGCCGCGACATGCCCCTACAGAGGTACGTCCACTGCCGCGACATGCCCCTACAGAGGTACGTCCACTGCCGCGGCATGCCCCTGCAGAGGTACGTCCACTGCCGCAACGTGTCCGTGCAGAGGTACGTCCACTGCCGCGACATGCCCTGCAGAGGTACGTCCACTGCCGCAACGTGTCCGTGCAGAGGTACGTCCACTGCCGCGACATGCCCCTGCAGAGGTACGTCCACTGCCGCAACGTGTCCGTGCAGAGGTACGTCCACTGCCGCGACATGCCCCTACAGAGGTACGTCCACTGCCGCGACATGCCCCTGCAGAGGTACGTCCACTGCCGCAACGTGTCCGTGCAGAGGTACGTCCACTGCCGCGACATGCCCTGCAGAGGTACGTCCACTGCCGCAACGTGTCCGTGCAGAGGTACGTCCACTGCCGCGACATGCCCCTGCAGAGGTACGACCACTGCCGCAACGTGTCCGTGCAGAGGTACGTCCACTGCCGCGACATGCCCCTGCAGAGGTACGTCCACTGCCGCGACATGCCCCTGCAGAGGTACGTCCACTGCCGCAACGTGTCCGTGCAGAGGTACGTCCACTGGCGGCATGCCCCTGCAGAGGTACGTCCACTGCCGCAACGTGTCCGTGCAGAGGTACGTCCACTGCCGCGACATGCCCCTGCAGAGGTACGTCCACTGCCGCAACGTGTCCGTGCAGGGGTACGTCCACTGCCGCGGCATGCCCCTGCAGAGGTACGTCCACTGCCGCAACGTGTCCGTGCAGAGGTACGTCCACTTCCGCGACGTGCCCCTTCAGAGGTACGTCTACTGCCGCCACGTGTCCGTGCAGAGGTACGTCCACTGCCGCGACGTGCCTCTGCAGAGGTACGTCCACTGCCGCGATGAGTCCCTGCAGAGGTATACGTCACTGCCGCGACGTCCTGCAGAGGTACGTACTGCCGCGTGCCCGTGCATGCAGAGGTACGTCCACTGCCGCGACGTGTCCCTGCAGAGGTACGTCCACTGCCGCAATGTATCCTTTATGACCTTGAACACTAGATCATATTTTTTTATTTAATAAAGAGACGAGACAAGCACATCGTTCACCTTATAGTAAACAAGTTTCTCATAACAATTGCTGTGTCACCTAGAACGTTTCCGTGTAACACGCTGCGCCCATCAGTTCTTAAACCTCATATGCCCAGTAATTACACTAAACAAAGTAATGTTTTCACACTACTGGCCATGCCGTGCTACTTACATAGACGGATTCCTGCATAGAGACCCTACCGCCTCTACGCTGTCTTGTTCATTCTATTACTTTCTTTTTTCGCAGGGGTTTACACAAGCACTTACTCTTGGCGCCGTCGGATGTGGCCGGTTGGGGTATATTCCTCAAGGAGGCTGCGCACAAAAACGAGTTCATCTCGGAGTATTGCGGCGAGATCATCTCGCAGGATGAGGCCGACAGACGCGGCAAGGTGTACGACAAGTATATGTGCTCGTTCCTCTTCAATCTTAATAATGGTGAGTGGCATTACCTTTACTCAGAATTGAAGACCGCGTGAAACGAGACTTCGCCGCCCGTCACGTGTCTTTTGAAGCGAAAAGTGGGCTACGTGCATTGCTTCTGCTTACCTCTTTTATGGGAAAAGGGCGTGATTGTATGTTTTAAAAAAAGTCATTTCTAGAAAGAAGACTTTGTACAGTGTGAGATTTTGTTTTATCCCATACAGCCATTAATTGCTTAACCAAATCCGTGGAAACATATTAGTTTGTAAGTTAGTTGAAAATATGGAACCTCAATTAAATTAAAAATTCGTAAATTTTCATAACAAAATTTAAAACGTACATATATTTAACTACATCATATAAATAATACAATAGTTTCTATGTTTAATTGTATGCATTTTATTTTATTTTGAACCTTAGACTTCGTGGTCGATGCGACGCGCAAAGGCAACAAGATCCGTTTCGCGAACCACTCCATCAACCCGAACTGCTACGCTAAAGTGATGATGGTGAACGGTGACCACCGCATTGGCATCTTTGCCAAGCGCGCCATACAGCCCGGCGAGGAGCTCTTCTTCGACTATAGGTTTGTCCCATTGCTTGATCAATTTTCTATCTATATAATGAAATATGGCGACGTAAACAAATCTGTCGTTCTATCTCCATTCAATGTCTTATACATTATTTACTTTATTGTGGATCACTCTGGATGGACCGTGGTAGCTCAGGGGCTAGGCGCTTGCTTTAAACTTCATAATACGCGAGTGACCTGGGTTCGATTCCCGGTGCCGGCACCACTAAAATTGTTAAGTGCAATTTTAAGTGCTGATTTGCCACATGCTCGGTGGTGAAGGAAAACATCGTGAGGAAACCTGTGTGCAGTCCAAAAACATGTGCAGTCCGCCAACCCGCATTGAAGCAGCGTGGCGGATCTTCCTAGCTCCAAAACCCTCTCAGTAATGAGAGGAGGCCTGTGCTCAGCAGCGGGACATTTATAGGCTGAAACTTTACTTTTTTTTTTACTCTCGGTTGAGTTTTGAACCTGTGACCCGTAACTCCGCTGTCTATATCTGTCGAAAGCTATTGCAGGTGGCTCAGGACCGTGTTTTGTGGCAGTCTATGGGGGCGGTCCTATGTTCAACAGTGGACTAAGAGGCTTAAATGATGTTGATGATGAATACGTAACGTACGCTTGTGATAAGATCGGAGATAGACTAGGATGCAGTGTCAGAAACAACACAACAGTGTACAATCACAACGCAACCGACAATTTGTGATTCTTCACAAAGTTGTTGGTTCAGTAGATTTTCGAAACCCAGAACCCGAGACTTAGTCCTATACAATTACAGACATACAAAATCAGGATTTTTATAGTTTATAATGCTTTATAATTCCCGTATGTTTCCAGATATGGACCAACGGAGCAGCTGAAGTTTGTTGGAATTGAGAGGGAGATGGAATTCTTATGAGAGCAAGCCAAACAGTGATTTGTCTCACTCTAATCGTCTTCACGAGATGACCTCATCTATATTAATTTTAAATGATTTGAATATATTTGAGAGTTGTTTTGTTACCTTTAATCTAAACCTAAATGTATTCTTGTATCGGCAAATATGCAACACTGTTTTTAAATGAAATTTTTGATCAATACAACATTTCCAACACTTGATTTTTTTATTGCTGTGTAAACTGCAACATGCATGAGTGAAAAAACTGTGAAGTTCAACAGTATAGTGATTTATATACAAATAATAAACAATACTTATACATTTAACACAAAAACAATTTGTTTTGTTCCAAGTTTAGTTAATCCCAAGCACCCAACATGTACGATCAATAGAAACGCTAATTATTCAGCTACAATAAAACACTTCCAAATACTATATACCTAAGTCATGAAACGCCATTAAGACAGGGGTGCTCAAAGTTGAACTGCTGGCGATCTACCTCAATATTGTTCGACTACGATTGGTCGACTCTGAGATTGCAAGTATGTGTGATGCAGGATTGTCGTCTAGGTATGTCGAGACATAGATATTCGTTTTCCGCACAATATGCATGTATTTAGTAGAGTGCAAACGGTCGAACGTTTGAGCACAACTGCCATAGGTATTTCACTGTAAAAATTTTGCTATAATTGTATGAATCATATTCACATTGGTTCAGTCAATTGATATTTCATATATAAATTACCAAAAACTTTATTACATTCAAAGTAGCGAAAGTAAAGACAGATATCTTTAAAATGAAAATCTCTCAGGTCGATTATAAAGAAAAACGTACATATTTTTAAACTAACTTGTCTTAAGAAATCGGTAATTTTTTTAGTAATTTCAAACTTCTGCTAGCAAATTCAAAGATTAGAACAATATTATTATATTGTTATTTAGAACAATATTGAGTTCATACTTTCGCACGTCTCATGGCGCGAAGCGGCGTCAGATAGTGCTTTATTTATTTTATCTTCTGTTAGATAACTTTAAGTATGCATAAAAATATATGTAACTACACTGCATAGAATCTAACTTCTAATTTAAACTTTATCACGGTAATCATTGCAAATTCAGATGTCCGTGTTTACTTTGCTCCTATCAATATGTAGATAACATAAGTATCATCTTAGGTAATGTTGAATTCAGCATCAGTGGGCCTAAAGGAAGAATGATAGAACTCACAATGAAACTCACATCAACTGTTTGCTGATTAATCACTCTCGTTTACATAAACAAAGCCAGTGATCAATTTATGTAAGGGACCCCTAGGTCACTGTACTGGAGCAAGCTAACTACCACGATTCCAAAAAAAGGTTCCGAGGTAGTCATTGTTTCAGTAACAACTAGTGCCTTTAATAATAATGTGACACACAAGTTATGTTGTTAACTTACATACATATTGCCTCTTTGGTTATTGGTATATCTTATTATTGGATATAAACAATTTTTGTATATTAAAGAATAAAACCTCATAATTGTAAGGAACTGGATTACTGTAGAGATGTGTGTATATAGCAACATTCTGTAAAATTAAAGGTGTTAATCGCAAGATCCATCCGACCAGCCGTCACGCCACCTTTCATGCACTTTACTGCAGTCAAACTCTGGCTTGCCTAACTTGACGTTTACTGTGTTATGTCTTTCACACAGCCATTTAGCTAACTCTTCTCTGGACATTGTTTTTGGTGGGTGTTTCGTAATGCTGAAACCAATTTAATTATATATAAAAAAAATATTATGAAAATTCGTCTAAGATTTCTTATTAATAAATTTTTTATTAAATATATATTATTTCTTATGTTGAAAATCAGAAATATAAATCTAGTTTATTAATATTTTACAATTCTAACGAAGGAGCGACAGGCGAAAGAAACTCCTCAGGTATCCGTTTCTAGAACATTCTTTTACCATAGTTTGATACTATATATATTGTAAATTTAAAGATAATGGTTTCAAAGACAATTCAATGATTATTTACACAATGTTAGTATAGATTTATTGTATATTTGAACAAGATTAAGTACGTAACTTATAAATGGTACAAAATGTTCAATCCCTCTGATCAATGTTAATAATTTTACGAAAGAACACATATGTCCTTTGAGCATTTAAATAATCCGTAAATGTTTGAATTTCTTAACAAAAATCAATGTGGCAGTGGTAAGTTAAGTCTGGGACCGCATGCTCTTCTTCAACTCTTGTTAACTACAATTTTAATTGCTGATTTTGGTGTCTGAGTAATGCTAGTTTACACAGTGCAAGCTGCTGCTAAGACAGTTGTATGCATTGTGTACACATATGTCAGTTGCTCGGCTCGTTCAACTGTTTACACACATCTGCCTAGTGACAATGGGGGCTTGAATATTTTACTGTGCTAGTTACTAACAAACGCGTTTTAAAATTGTAATCGACATATGAGCTACTGAGATTTGACCTTTTGGAAAGGTGATCTGAATGTTTTTTTTTTTGACAATAATATTATTTTTTTGCTCTATGTATTAAGAAAATACAACATTTCAATATTTGGGTAGATATTTTATTTCAGACACATTTCAAGGAATTCTTAATGAATATTTTTATTTTATATACTAACTTGTATTACTAGCTTGCACCATATAAACCAGCCACTACTGGCATGTAAAGGTTGTTTTATTTTAAAAAGTAACCCTACTTAAGTATTAAGGTTATAAATAAAATGGTAAGTATTGACGACAGGAGTTGCACAGACAGAGATTGCAGAGAAGAGGTCATTTCTTTGGGATTGGGACTTTGAACACCTTTAAAGGGTACAAAAATTAAAAGGTAAAAAGTTAAAAGGCTCAACAATTCCGTAGACAATGGGAGATTAAGTGGGACTGCTATAGAGATATAGACTGTGTTCCACTAAATATGATAAACAGATATATTGCAGGCAGGCTTAGAAAGATACAAGACATGTTTAAGCTTAAAGGGTATATATATATCATTAAACTCATATTTTTTACTTAAAAAGGATAACAGATTAAAAATTGCCACCTTTCTTTTTGTGTGACTGTAAAAACTGTTCTGCATCTAACTTTTACGTGTTTTAAATTAACATAATCAAATTTAATAACAAGTCTCTCAACATTTGGAACAAAAATTCCACAGTTATGTACATAGCTTAGCTTAAGTTTTTTTTAAGCTTAATGTAAACTAGAAAATCTTTTCTTAATAGATCCATAAATTTGTTTAACAAAATTCCTAAAAGTGTGACAAAAAACTGACATTGAATTCAAAAAACTTGTCAAGAAGACATTATCAGAAAAAGGTATTATAAAATAGATCATTACAGAGATGAATGAATGAATGAAATATACTTTATTGTAAATTGATAAACAAAAAAACAAAAAAAAAACAAAATGCTAACATATACATATACCATATAACATGTGTGGAAAAAATGTTTACTCTGCACTTGCAAACCCCCTGGCTACTAAATTTATGATTTAATTTATAAAAGACATGATGTAATATATCATTGAAAATGAGAAAGGCCCCACAGTTTCTTGCCGGTTCTTCTCTGAGATCTTATTTTTGGAACAGGTAGGTAGGATATTGACATTCATAAGAGCTTTATACAAGCATAAACTGAATAAAGAAACTTTGACTTTGAATAAGTTCAGCTTAGCCAAATAACCCATTTAAATGACTAACTGGTTATCTGGCATACAGTATAATACACTGATGTAATAGATCTATTGTTTCTATTGTCTATTGATCTTGTAATATAAGCCATATTACAATATCAATAATTTGAAATATTAATTAACATACTTACTCTTCTTGAAAATCTAATGCACAAGGTTCACAAGGATAGAATTGTGCAAAAATGTTGAAAAATTTGGCCATATCCTGTGATTGTGATGTGGAAGGTTTCTCTGGGTAATAGGAAGCCATGGAATGCAAAAAGCCCCATGTGGAGCGCCCCAGTTCATCTTTATCCAATGGGCAATCTTTTCGTTTTTGATGAGACTGACAAAAGAAAAAAAAAATATAACACAATCTTACTTAAACATTATGTATGAAACAATACAGATATGTTATCATAAATTACACAAATAATTAGGTTTTAATTAGGTTAAGTGACAAGACAAGCAAATCGTTCACCTGGTGGTAAAGTAAGTAACCCAGAACATTTATGTGTGGCTCACCCTGAGAAATCAGTTCTTAAGTCTCAATACCCAGTAATAACACTAGTTATTAGTGCCTTTCAAACTGAAACTAGCAATGTTTGTGACTTCTGCTTCACTGCAGAAATCTGGCATTGCAGTGGTACCTACCTAGACGGAAACCTGCATAGGAATCCTACCACCAGTAAGGTAGTAGAGAAGATATTACATAATAATAAGAGAAATTGAGTTTTTGTATAGTTATAAAAAATGTATACATCTTAGTAGCCAAATGACTTTTAAATCTAAAACATATTTCTTTTTTTTTTTTTTTACTTAGTTCTAATAGAAATTATGATATACTCTCACGAAACTACATAACCTTACCGGTTCATCTGGAGGACTTATAGTTACTTTCTTCGGCCGCTGCTGCTTAGCCCATGTCTTAAAGTCAGTACAGGCCCTGCAGGGCTTATCTTCCTCTTCATGAGATGGCATGTTTTTGGTTTATACTCCTCATTTGTAGACGTGCAAAGAAAAATGTAAGTGGTGCAATATCCCAAATTTTGTTATTACACCATCTTTACACCAGTTATTATTTATTTTTTCTTTTCTAAAATTAAACGGGACTTTTAGTTCTCAGCTAGTGAATAAATGACGCGAAATACATAAAATATTAAAATTTTCGCCCTTACTAATAAATATGTCATTTAGGTTTAGTACTGTCAAATGTCAATCGTCATTATCAAACGTCAAACTAAAATTTATTCACGTGACGCTTACTAGGGCTGTCTCTTTATAATACATTGGAAAATAGATGGTTCGAAATATTCTTTGACTACATTTGCACGTCTCATGGCGCGAAGCAGCGTGAGATAATGCTATAAACCCGACATATCAAGGTCAAGCGATTCGGCGGTCTTCAAATGCCTCTATCACAATTATATTGCACTTATATGCTAATTTGAATAGACTCATATCAAGAAAACACTTTAATTAATTAATTAAAATTATTTTGAGTAAACATCTAATATTGCTACTTTGAAAAAAAAACAGTTTTAAAAAAAATTTGACGTCCCGATTATTTTAAGGATGTACTCACGATAGCTCGATATAGATAGAGGTTTCCTATTTCATATTCATAAGTCTAGCACTTGCAGTTATTAAGAAAAATATTTAAAAAAATATTTGAATCTCGATTTTTTTTTTCTTAAGAGTTAAATGAGCGTCATAAAACATGCACTTTTGGATTTTCCAAACTTTTTCTTGTCCTCTTATAAAATTAATAAGTATTTGAAATTACTTAATTACAAAATATAAAAAAAAATCTGCTCTAAGTAAGCAATAGAAGTCGCCAGGATTAACATCATTATATGTTGGTAGGATTCCTATGCAGGAATCCGTCCAGGTAGGTACCATCCCTGGCCACATATTTTGCCGTGAAGTAGTAGTGTGCAAACATTACTGTGTTTTGGTCTGAAAGGCACTGAGAGCTAGTGTATCTTGCACCTATGTACCTTGCATATGAGAACATTCTGTGACTGATTTGTTTACCTAATGCAAAGGTGTCTTCAAGAGAAGAGTGAATAGGCTTTTTCTAAGCTAGTGTGCCTACCAACAAAAACTACATCGCCACTTACCATCAGGTGGGATTGTAGTTAAACGCTAGCTTATATTGTTTAAAAAAAAAAAAGCCAACTTACAACAATATTCGGTAGTTGTTGCCGTGGTCGAAAAGTGGCCACACTTCGATGATTTTTTTTTGGAAGCTCGTTTCTTCTGTTTTTCTAATCCTGGCAATAAGCCACCAAATTGTACCATTTTTCACAATATTGAGTAATAATTAATTTTATAACAAGGACAAGTCCGAAGCTCCTTTCGTGGGATGAAGTATAGGCAAAAGTAGTAATAGTGTAGTGCCTTATAAGTTAAAATATAACAAATCATTAATAGCAGTGAAAATCATAACAATTCCATTTTTATACGTTACATAACAACTATTACTGTACTTCGTGTTAACTGTGATCTGTCATGTATTCGCGCGGATTACTTCATTCCACTTCGTTACTATGTATGTTGTTAGTAACGTACTTCACAAATCGAAAAAAAAAAAACTAAACAGCAATTATTTCCTTCTATGCTTATAAGTTGGCCGCAAAGACCGGTGGTATTTTCACTCAACCAAACAAATAAGGATTTAGAAATTAAACAACGCCTATGGTTAAAATTTTAATACTTAAATAACATCTGGCAAATATTTCATATGACTAGCTTATTTAGATATGTAGATACACGTTTTATAGCAACATTAACAACATTAAGTAAATAAATTTATACAAAAATAATTTTGTTACGCAACTTCAACTAGTCGGTTTCGCACGCAGCCACGATCTCTGTAACAAGATAAAAAATGAAAATTATTTATGTCATCACCATTTCAGCCTATTTTTAGTCCACTACTGAACATTGGCTTCCCCCATAGATTGTCACAATTATTTGTAGCTCACATTTTGGGGGGATTTTGCTACAGTTGCCACGCTTGGCAGGCAGGTTGGAAACTGCAGTTTACTTATTCAGATGTTCCAGAAAGATACATCACACTTTTCACCATCGCACTTTGCGGCAGAACGCAACGTCGCCACCTGGATGGTTGGAATTCCACCGCAGTGCGTTTTTCGCGGAATTTTCTGCCACGCACGACCACTTTATGGAATCGGCTGCCGCCGGCGGCATTTCCGGACTGACACGACGTAGGGACCTTCAAGAAAAGAGCCTATTCCTTCCTCAAAGGGCGGCAACGCACCCGCGATTCCTCTGGTATTGCGGTTGTTCATGGGCGGTGGTGATCACTTGCCATCAGGTGAGCCATTTGCTCGTTTGCCCCCTCTCCTATAAAAAAATAAATAAAAATACTGCTGCCCCTGCAAATGGTAAACTTACTGTCGAGTATGTCGTGCAATGCCTTGACGGCGGGCGAGTTGGGCAGCTCGGAGAGGTAGTCCTTCCCGCTGTCGCAGCATCGCGCCAGCAGCGGGTCCAGCGGCAGCGTGCCCAGCATCCGAACGGACATCTCCGAGCACATCTGCGCCGCGCCGCCCGTCGTCGCCGGGAAGATCTCGCTTCGGCTCTGGTGGAGTTCACAAAAGCTATAGCCAAACATTATAGCCGGGTATTAGAGGACCTGCAAGTCTGAGCAATAAATATTTTTCGAAATCATGTTTTTTTTAATTGTTTTTGTATCGGATAATGTGACGAAACGAGTAACAAGTTCACCCGACGGTTAGTGCGATGCCCACCCATAACAAATGCTGTGTCACCCAAAACATTTCTATATGACACCACACTGCGCTCCTGAGACATCATTTCTTGAGTCTCATATGCCCAGTAATTACACTAGTTCTCAGTGCCATTCAGACCAAAACACAGCAATGTCCGCGCACTACTGCTTCACGACAGATTCAACTGAAGAAATCCTACAACCACTAAAATATACTATTATGGCAATGAAGTATTTTCATTTTCAAACGCGTTGTTATCTCAAGCAGACACAATATAAGGGAATGACCGAAAAAACACCACACTGCACCGACTCTGAGATCATTAATTGAAGGATGCGTAAATAACTTGATGACGTCATGACCTTTTTGACCGATTTTAATCCAAGCGTGATTTTGTTGGCTACCTGCTAACATTTCACAAGACGCACGGAATCACTCTCACTACTTCATCACCTACCCATATCCTATGGAATTACTGATCGATATATTTGGAACTGCAACCAAAAAAAAAAAAACTGAAAAAAATATTAAATTACCGAAAGTGCCACAAAGTCTTTCAATCAAAAAGTTCAATTTACTGGTGGTAGGATTCCTATGCAGGAGTCCGTCTAGGTAAGTCCCAAACCCCAGGGCCAGTTATTCTGCCGTGAAGCAGTAGTGTACAAACATTGCTGTGTTTCGGTTTGAAGGGCACTGAGAGCTAGCGTAATCACTGGGCATATGAGACTTAGAACCTATGTCTCAGGGTGATGGGCACAGTGTAGTGTCACATAGAAATTTTCTGGGTGGCACAGCATTTGTTATGGGCAGACGAAGCACTTACCATCAGGTGAACGTTTTGATCGTTTCATCACTTTATGCTATAAAAAAAAGAAGTTCAAACTATTTATTTAACAAAGACTTTTTAGAGGTTAAGGTATATAAGGGAACATATGGATGATGATAACCCCTGGGAATGAGATAATCGCTGCCAAGCTATTTCTAAATCTTTATAATACAGCTGTAATTGTACATTAATTTTAAAATGACTGAAAAATAAATCCCGCTGGGTTTGTTACTGGTTCTTCCCAGGACAGAGGCATTTCTTTGCGTACCAGTGTCGCTTAAAGAAATGACGTTCAATGAGTATTATGTAAATGATCTATATTGAATAAAAAATAATCTATCAATCCATCTATACACCTAGACTTCGAATCCAAAGCTCACAACTCAGCAAGCAGGTACCCTAACCGGTCGTCCAGCCGGTGTAACCTTCATCATGCTTCTTCTCACCTTGCAATTGGGGCACACGAACAGCGACATATTCTCCACGACACCGAGCACCCGGACTCCAACTTTCTCGCAGAACTGCAGCTCCTTGCGTACATCGAGTAGCGCCACCTCTTGCGGCGTGGTTACAACCACCGCGCCGGTGAGGTTCGCAGCTGATAGGTATTGGACTGCTGATAAGTGCTCGTCGGAGGTGCCTGGAAATTACCGCGGATTTACATACACACAGTTACGCCTTTTTTCCATGTAAGGGGTAGGCAGAGGCAACTTCACGTAGCCCACTTTTCGACCTCGCTTGAAACGAGACGTGGCGGATGGCGAATGGGGCGCCGCCATTTTGGTACGAGTAAAAAACTCAAGAATTAAAAATATTAGGGTTACACTAAAGGAGAATTTAATGACTGCAGCTACCACCTGTTAATATTTTTTATAGGAGAAAGCGACGAGACGAGCAGAACCTTCACCCGATGGTAAATGCAACGTCTGCCCATAACAAATGCTGTGTCATCCTGAAAATTTCTGTGTGACACCACACTGCGCCCGTCACCCTGTGATATCAGTTTTTTTATCTAATGTGCCCAATGATTACACTACCTCACAGTGGCCTTCAAACTGAAACACAGTAATGCTTGCACACTACTGCTTCACGGCAGAATAACTGGCCCTGGGGTGTTATCTACCCAGACGGATTCCTGCATAGAAATCCTACCGCCACAGTGCAACGTCTGCCCAACAAATGCAGTGTCACCCAGATCATATCTGTATGGCACCACACCGCGCTCGTCCCCCTGAGTTCGTTCTTAAGTCTCATATGCCCAGCAACTACACTAGTTCAGTGCCTTCAGACCGAAACGCAGTGCAGGAATCCTCATACATACCAGGCATATTTGCTTATACCCAATAATGTCTGCGGAAATATGCGTGGGTGTTCCCGTGGCCCTGCCGATTTAGCCCCGCGGGGCCATGTCCCCATGCAAATAAAAAAGTCTGACCATATTTGGTTTATTATACCAATAATAGCTAGTAAGTAGTCTGTGGCTGAGGAAGTATACGCCATTATTCCCGTGATCCCGACGACCTTGCCCCGCGTGGGTATTTCTTCATGGAAAAAAAAAGTCTGGCATATATCAGACGATGAGATTTTTCAGGCATTTCCTTCAGTTAGCTTTTACAAAAGGCAGGAGGAGGGATACGGTGACACCGCCACCACTTACCCCATCTCGGTGGAGGACTGCGCCTAATAGTTGGATATTAATAATTTTTCCGATATATTTCTTTCACAGCAACATCTACAGGTCATTATTAAATTTTTTTTTGTATAAAGTGACGAAACGAGCAAAACGTTCACCTGATGGTAAGTGCAACGTCCGCCCACAACAAATGCTTTGTCACCCAGAGACATCAGTTCTAACTCTCATATGCACCGTGATTACGCTAGCTCACAGTGCCCTTCAAACCGAAACACAGTAATGTTTGCACACTACTGCTTCACGGCAGAATGTACTGTGAATTGATTAAGGGAATACAACCAGGGTAACAGCATAAGCATACTTCTGCCTTAAGACTGCAGCTGATAATCTTATTGATAAACATGGCATCTGTCCTCCTCCATATGAGAAATCTAGCAGATCAACGGCCTCACCTGGTGGAGTGTCGATCAAGAGGTAATCCAGGTCACCCCACTCCACTTCGCTTAGGAATTGCTTGATCATACCTGTGCAGAAACAATAACTATTTTAATAAATACATACATTCAATCACGCCTTTTTCCAATATAAGGGGTAGGCAGAGACCACTCTACTACGAGACGTGACGGGTGGAGGAGAACATCGCCGCCATTTAGGTACGCGTCAAAACATTTTTAGTCCCCATTCCTTTGCGACCAGTATAGTCACTGTTAGACCGAAGGCTTTCACAGCTTCGTCGGATTAAAAGGTGGCAGAGCGCTGAGGGCGCTTAGCTGAAACCTTTATTTATGGATGACCAGCGCAAGGGCCCCCGAGAGAGGACCTCGGCTTGGACCGTCATCCTGTGCGCGAGAGTATATTACTACGATAGTATTAATACGAGTATTATTAGCCTCCCGATTGAGGTAACTGACCGAGCCGAGGCCGGCCCCCTTGGGCACCCTCGAGTCAGTTACCAGTATAGAATAGAATATGTTTTAAATTCAATATATATTCAATATATATTTACATAATACATACATTACGCAAAGAAATGCCTCTGTCCTGGGAAGAACCAGTAAGAAACCCGGTGGGATTTTTTTTTCAGTCATTTTAAATATACAATTACAGCAGTTTTATAAATATGTAGAAATAGCTTGGCAGCGATCACCTCATTCCCAGGGGTTATCATCATCCATGTATTCCTTAATATTATAATAACCCTTTTTAAAACGTCTTTGTTTAACAAATAGTTTGAACTTTTTTATTGAAAGACTCTGTGCACTTTCTGGGATTTTGTTGTAAAAACGTATACATTGCCCCATGAAAGAGTTACTGACTCTGTGAAGTCGGGTAACTGGAATATAATGACAGCATAGCATATTGTGGTGCCGACCTTAGTCGCCTCTTACGACATCTCGGTAGGAAAGAGGTAGGTAGTACTCTACTTTGCCGGACACCTATTTAATACCTAATACAAGGTATATAGTTTCATCACTTATTTGCAAACTTCAATATAGTATAATTTATTGGTGGTAAGATTCCCACGCAGCAATCAGTTAATTACCATCTCAGTGTCAGTTATTCTGCTATGAAACGGAATACTTGCCGTTCTTCTTCGGCCCCCTCCAAATGACCGCATCGTCGGGACTGGACAGCAGGAATCCGATTGACATCAGAGAGAGATTGTCTGTGACGTACTGCAAGAAAGAAAATTCTTTTTACGAACTTATTAACTGGTGGTAGGATTCCTATGCAGGAGTCCGCTTACGTACCACCGCAGGGCCAGTTATTCTGCCGTGAAGCAGTAGCGTGCAAACATTACTGCGTTTAGGTTTGACGGGCACTGAGAGCTAGCGTAATCACTGGGCACATGAGAATTAAGAACTGATGTTTAAGGGTGCCGGGCGCAGTGTGGTATCACACAGAAATGTTCTGGATGACGCATTTGTTATGCGCTTGCCATCAGGTTAACGTTTTGCTCGTCTCGTCTCCTCGAACAAAAAATATAAACTCTTAATATATGTGTGTATATGTCAGATTAATCACAAAGAGGTTATTTAATGACTAATTTTTGGACTATTTTTTTTTTAAATAACTATATGAAAATATCGTTATTCAGTTTTCGATATTTAAAAATATCAACAGCCCTAATTACATTAATTACAGGCTTCTGCACTAAGGGACACAGGTTCGATACCCGCACACAACAGCACTCTACAGATAGTCATGTCTGTGAAGAGCACCCTCGAAACAAGAGATGTCCTAGTGTGGGGTATTTACATACATTCACCCCGCCTTTTTTCCATATCAAGGGTGGCAAAGGCCACACACTTAGGCGGTTAGGCGGTCTATGTTTGCCCCCGCGGGATACGAGACGTGACGGGTAATATTATGGTAATATTATGGTAATATTATGGTAATATTATGGTAATATTCCGCACGAATAAAGGCTGTCCGTGCAATACCTTAGTCGCCTCTTACGACACCTCGATAGGAAAGAGGTAGGTGCTATTCTACTCTGCCGGACCTATCGGCAGTTATGTTGAAAAAAAATCAAAACTCACAACAGGTGACCAACCGGATCCAGAGTTGTGCACTTGCTCGCCGCGGACCCCCAGCACACGTGGCTGGCTAGGCCCACAGATGTCAGCGTCCAGGATGCCCACCTGGGAATCATGTGTCATAGAATTTCGTTGGAACACGAACCGAAATATAAAAAATCTACTAGTGTCTTTTGTATTTTGAACTATGAAGGTTCTGTAATATAGTAGTGTTATAAGTAGAAATTATATTTACGTACATACATTCACGCCGCTTCCCAATTGGTGTAGGCAGAGACCACATCAGTAGCCCATATTTCTCCCTCTCGGGAAACGAGAAGTCTCGGGAACCACGTCGCCGCCATTTTGTTAATTTTGTCAAAAAAAATCTTACGCCGCATTGCGCTCCCACGAGCAGTACAATGACAGAATAAAGGCTGTCCGTACAATACCTTAGTCGCCTCTTACAGCACCTCGGTACGAAAGAGGCTACTCTGCCGGACAACTATCGCCTTCATTTGTGAAAAAACACGAATTGTTGACTTTCGGGTCTGGTTGTGTTGTGATTGTCCTTGTGTCTCTAACACTGTATCCTAGCCTACCTCATATCTTATTGGATGAACGTTACATCGGGCACGGGTAGGTTGGGACGATGCCCGTGTGTTTGGTACACTTGTGGCACTATAATATCTCCTGCGCAGTTGAAAACTTATTCGGTAGTTGTCGCCGTGGCCCAAAATCACCTAATACCAGGTATCGTGGTCTAACGTTGACCTACAAATTCACCATCACACAGGTCTTCTCATTACTGAGAGAGATTTAGAGCAACATAAAGCATTTTATGTATATTTACTACTGCTCAGTACTTGCAGAAATTTATGATTGATTTATATATACTTATAGTTTGATTGATTCTATAAAAATCAAATATATTGCATCTTTATAAATTTCAGAAACGTTACGTTGTTAGCGTTAAAATAATGAAATCTTAGGAACAGTGTAACTATATTAAGTAAGATTAAAACAATATATAAGTAAAGGATAATCAGAATAACGTGAAAACATTTGTACGTGACCTACATCCTTAAGTATAAACATGAAGGCCTGTACCACCTCGTGCCGACGCAAGCGAGGGCCAAACATTGCAAAAACACCGCCTTCGAAGGCTGGTAATCGATACGCGTGTCGTGGTTCTCGGTGCTTCGTGAAAAAATATATTTAAAATATTTATTGATTTGTGTTTTAAATGGAATTCGGAAACTCTCACGAAAGGAGGTCCAGATACAATAGGGTAAAGTAATAATTTTAAATATCACACTAAATGAAAAATAATAATTATATCCATGCACGCACGAGTTATACGCCGAAATTTAAAATAGTCCAGTTTTTAGATATAAAAGGGTGGAAGAAAAAAGTCAATTCATTAAGGTTTTTGATAATTATCCAAATTATCACTGAAATATTATAACGGTACGGTGGTGGGTTGTCTGTAGAATTTTTTTTTTAAATTAGCCTGGCTTTGGCCTGGGCTCTGACCATGAGGTCATGCGGTTGTCGAATATTATATTATTATATATATTTATTTCCGTTTAAGTGTTAATTTAAATGTGAGAGTATTTGTCTAGTTTGCATATACATATGGGTAATAAATGCCTCTAAATATATCCTCTTAGCCTATTTTAATAAAATCTTTAAAAAATGCATTGCAGTTTTTTTATGTTACAATGAAGGATTCATATATAAGAAGTCATGTCAGTTTAAATTCTCATCTCCATACATATCTACCCGATTAGTGGTAAAGCAGTAATCTGACTAGGTAGGTACCACCCCAGGGACAGTTATTCTGCCGTGAAGCAGTAGTGTGCAAACATTACTGTGTTTCGGTTTGAAGTGTACGGGCAGACATTGCACTCACCACAATCACCTGATGGTGATAATTTTGTTTGTTTCTCTCTCGTAACTCATATATATAAACATTATTTAGTTACATAAGAACTGAAATAAGTTTCATAAAAAAGTCATGTTGATAATGTAAATACTAGAAACAAGCCACAAAGTAATAATGCCAGTTACTACACTTCACAGAGTCAGTGAGTCACTATCACATTTAATTTTTTTATCAAATAGGTACTTTAAAAAAGGGTTTATTACATGGATGATGATAACCCACTCCAAGAAATGAGGTGCTCTCTATCAAGCTATTTTTACATATCAATAATACTACTGTTATTGTACCTACATCATTAATATACAAAAAAAACCCTAGATCTACAGTCAGCAACTCAGAACCGTCCACAAAAAGAATGCACAATGCGTTTATATTGATCAGCATCACATCAGTGTGGAAAGATAGTTAATTTAATCTAAAAAGGTATGTTATGTCATGGGTATAAGATTAAATTTGTGTTTATTTCATCGGAATTTATGATCTATGTCTTTATTTTCAAGGTTTGATCTACTGAGGACACTTTTTTGTAATTTTTGTATGGTAACTGTGTAACTTTGGTTTTTTTTGCATATCAATGACCTACTGGTGGAAGGATTCCCATGCAGGAATCCGTCTAGGTAGGTACCACCCCAGGGCCAGTTATTCTGCCGTGTAGCAGTAGTGTGCAAACATTACTGTGTTTCAGTTTGAAGGGCACTGAGAGCTAGCGTAATCACTGGGCATATGAGACTTAAGAACTGATGTCTCAGGGTGATGGATGCAGTGTGGTGTCACACAGTAATTTTCTGAGTAACACAGCATTTGTTATGGGCAGACGTTACACTTATCATCAGGTGAACGTTTTGCGAGTTCCGTCACTTTCATGAAATAAAAAAAAAAATTAATATAGATTTTAAAATTACTAAAAAGAAAGAGAATTGTCCTAAGCCTTTAGTGCTGGTCTTCAAAGAACAGAAGCATTTTTTTGCCAACCAGTGCAGATGCTATTCTGATAGTATTTTAAAATTTGGTCTTATTTCTAAAACTATCTATTTATAACTCATAAGCCATTTTCTGAACAATTTGTGTGGAATCATTCGAATTCTCTTTTTGAGTTAACTTTTTCTTTGAATGACCCTGATAGCACATTTATCACGTTTTTTAATGCAATTTCTAATGAATCTAATAAAGTATTTACCAGAAAGGTAGTGATTATTGGTAAAAAATATGCTTTACTGAGTGAGCAACTAAAGGAATTAGAAAGAGTGGAAACAATCTACATGATCTCTATGGTAAAAGATCTCTTACATCCAATCTACAATTTCATCAGTATGTTAAACAGTATTAATTTTTTTTTAAATTATTGTTTGAAAGCAAAAGCTGATTTTTAAGCAATAAAATTAAGTTTTCTTCTAATAAAACTAAAGCCACATGGAATGCAATTAATTTAGAAACTGACAGGCATAATACAAAAAAAGAAGTCTTTGCTTCAAAATTAAGTGGTAATGTAATGGTAATGTAAAGGTAATGGTGGAAACAGTATTTATTTTGCAAAGACAAGCATTTCAGGCAATCTTTTACTTGGGACCTCACAAATCACTATGAGAACTATTCTGGGAGACTAATATTTTGACACTACTGTCGTTGTTTATTTTTGAAAATATTATGTACGTACGGAAAACCATTAATTTATTCAACAAAAAATGCAAAAGGCATTGAAAAATGAAAGACACCAGTTTATTACCGGTTCTTCTCTGAGAAGGTCATTTTTCGAACCTGTGTAAATTTTGACATTCATAAGAGCTTTAAACAAGCCTAAATTAAGTAAAAGAAATTTTGTCTTTGACCTTGACTTGGACAACATTTTGGACCTCTCAACTGTTGTCATTGCCATTTTGAAAAACAGTAATAACAATCAGGTTAATTTGAGGTGATAAGTGTCAAGCTAAAAATTTTAAGTGCAACTTACAGAATTACATAATTTATAAAATTGTTTCTAATATAGCAGAAAATGTATAATGGTGATAGTCAATTCCAACCATAACAAACATCTTTTACAAATAGAACTAGTTATTGGAACCATAAATATATTAGATTTTATAATTGAATCATATGATACAGTGTCATACATATTTCATCATACATATTTCCACAAAAGAGTAAATAACTTATAGAAACTTCATGGTACCAAAAAAAAATGTATCAAATTTCAGATGCAGTGTTGGAAATATGGGGGCATTCACAAGACACAAAATGCAAAAATAAGTTTATGCCCATGGCTGGGAATCGAACCTCAACACAGGGACAAGCTGTTTATAGTTATTTATGTCTTATATTAAGAGGGCTAATATTTAAATGGTTTCTTTTAAATAATAAGCCTGTAATTTGGAAGTGTCTATAAGATGATTTAAGTTTTTAATTAATGTGAACTTTTAAATAAATGTGAGAACTTACATTACTGTCAGGATTTCTAGCAGCAAGTCCGTGTCCAAGAAGGGAAGTAACGGTGCTTTTACCGACACCACCTTTGCCGGAAAGTACCAGAATCTTATGTTTGACATTTGAGAGACGGTTCTTTATCAATTCAATTGCAGGGTCTGGTCCTGTGGCAGCACCTAATGTAAATAAGATACCAATCTAATTAAAAACGAAATATAAATAATATTATACTCATAGTCATATACAGAATAATTTTCTAAACCTATTGCGAAAATAGAGCAAACATCGATGCAACGATTGCGAAATGGTTCTCATATACGTATATACTTGTTTTAAAGTACAAAGTCTCTTACCAGTTGCACAAATGTTCTGGTTAGGACAACCAGCACACGCGGAAGCTTTTCCAGCATCTTCGCTCTGGGTCCCAGGGCAATCTATAAAATTGATAAAACGATCAAAATATTGACTAGTGTTTTTTTAATCAATATTAACGTCAAGCTTACGGTTAGGTGCGTTATCAGGAACGTTGCTCATATTTATTTGTTTATTAACCTAGTACTGATAACTTTACGATGAGTATAAGAATTTTAAGGACAAGGCTAAGATATTATTTCTTATATCAATATCAGTGTGTTTTAACAGACTTGTTAGCACATAATAACAACATGTAACATCAGAAAAATGTCATTCAACTTTTATATTTAGAGTTTGACGCAATTGACAGACGTAAATGGTCAGTGCTGCCAGATAGAACAATGAATTGAGCTCTAAAACTGTTAAAAAAAGGAATGTCGTCTTTTGGCGTCAACTCGAAAAGTGACGGTAGTGTCCTAATAGAATATTCTAATTTCTGTGTGTATTTCGAGTTTGATGTTTAATATTGATAGTTTATTATGCAGCAAGATCTTATGAAAATGTCAAGTGATTGGAAAATACAATTTCAGACCAGAATTGTACTTTTCGTTTTGTCTCTATCATTTCAGTCTTTATCAGTCCAGCAAATCCTTATTGCTAGACTGATAAAGTCAAGTCAAAAACTGTAAAAGTCAACTATCATTTTACTGTTGATCGACATTTTGAATTATCTATTGTCACTCTCGTGACTGACTTAACATTGGCAGAATTCTATTGAAAGAGACCAGAATTAAAAGAAGAAGAAGAAGAAGAAAAGCAATGCCATCGAGTCATAAAAACACTAGATTCAGAACTAAATTCAATAAAATAAATAAACAAAAACGCCTTTATTTTAGCTACTTTTAAAGGTTATTTTCTAATAAAAATACAATTACTATAATTTTTAACTCAATATAAGACATGTTTTCCCATTGACGTTTACATTTTTGTTGTACACTGTTTTTTCAGTAACAGTACTTCCGTTTTATGCTAAAACTAAAACACTGCAAAAAGTTTCCGATATAATAATGACATTGAACGAACAATACGTACCTACGAATCTTAATTTTAGAGGATTTTTCACGTAGAATAGAGTGAACGAACAACGTAAAAGAAGGATTGGCATATTAAAAATCTTATAATTTTTTTTGGTCGAAGCAAAAAAGCACCTGATTTTCCACAAGGCACTAAAATGTTAGATAAGGCACTAAAACATGTCAAAAAGGCACAAGATCTAGTGCCGAAAGCACTAAGGTGG